>OZ010656.1:2500000-3750000 GCA_963932375.1 Phania funesta | reverse complement strand
CTATATCGTCTGCCAATTAGACCATTCCCCTCTCTGTTTGTTATGCATATGTATGACTGTTTTTGTTCGATAAAAAACGCAGCCTAAATTCGAAATTGCCAACGATTTTGCATGGCTGTTCCAATGAATGTTTTTTTATTTGTTTTCAAAATAAGAGCTTTTGTTTTTTTTTTTTATTAATCAGCCGAAAAATAAAAGTTTTGTATAAAATCCAAGAAATTTTGTTAAAAATTATTAGTTTTACATAACGTGCTCTAAACGAACGAATTTTAAGTTCGGACAAAATGGCCGCAGTTTTGAAATTGTGTTTTGTCATCCTCTTGAGTTGTGCATACGTGCACGCCGATGTTGCCCATTTAGGTTACAGCCGTTACAGAGGACAAAGGGGGCAATCATTGCGTTTACAACGTTTAGAGTCAGGACCTACTCCGTATCCAGCAGCTGGTTATCGTCCTAATCGAGAATTTAATTTGCCACGCGATCAACCTCTCTTTCCCTTGTCCAATCATCAATCAAGCAGTGGTTTCGATAATTTGAGTGAACCGCAAAGACCGCAGGTGATATATGGTTCCCCAGCCCAACAGCCCCGGTTTCCTCAACAAAATAGGCCACAAAATGGTTTCAACAACGGCTTCAGCAATTTCGATGAATCCCAACACATTGATGTGAACAATGGCTTTGACAATTTTAATGAACCTCAACAACCTGAAAACAGTAACCGTTTCTTCAGCAATGGTTTTAACAACTTGGCTGAACCTCAACAACCTGAACAAAGTCCTGAATTACTTTATGGAGCGCCTAACAACCAGGAACAAGAACCAGAAAGCGGTGTTGATAACTTATCAGAACCCCAATACAAATATAAAGCTCCTGCCGCCCGTCTAAGGCAACAGCCATTGGCTGCTCGTTTCCAACAAGCTCAACGTCTACAGCAGTTTCAACAACCTGAAGCTCAAGGTTACAGACAATCTCAATACCAATCACAAAAGCTGCAATTTTTTAATCCCCAACAACAACAACAAGCTCTATCTGAATCTAAAAATAGTCGTTTGATTGCCCACAAACCTGCTCGTTTGACTGACAATCGTGAAGAAACAGAAGTAGAATCCGATGCTAAGACCTCTGAAACTGTGGAAGATATTGAAACCACGACAAAAGCTGAAAGTAAAAAGACTGCTGTCAATCAAATACCGGCCACTCCCGTTGTAGCCAATACTGGTCTCGTCAACTATTATCCAGCAGGTGCCTTTAGTTTCGTGCAACCTTTTAGTGGCGCCTATGTCGCCTCGGCCAATTACCCAGCGGTACAGCCTGTTACAGCAGCTTATACCATCGGTTCTCCCTTCTTGCCTCAACAATATGCTTTGGCTGCCGGCGCTCCTGCTCAATTGCAGGCTTGGTAATTTTAGATAGCCACAGATTTGCATGTTCTCCTAGCATACAATACATAGGTGTTATTTAATAAAACATTAATCAATAAAATTATTTTGGAAAAATTAAGCAGAACTTGTATTTTATGGCTTTAAATTTAGAAGATGTCATTGGGTTGTGCCAAGATGCTTAAAGGGCTTGAATGAAAAGCCTTGTGTCTTGCAATGACAACTAAGTACGTGACTTTAATCCCAAAAGTACAAAACGCATGGTGTAAGTCGTCACCCAAACTGAATATTAAGCGAACGTCATTGAAGGGGATTGATTATTAATGCGTATGAAGTGATTTGCAGTATGACAATGCTCAAAGTAGTCACACAGAATTTGCAGACTTTGGCTGACTAGGACTTTCGATTTTAGGCAGTTAAAATTTGTATTGTTTCAGGCAGGTACCTCTTGGACTTCGAGGGGAGGTGCTAAATAATTTAATTTTACGAGAATCGAGAGCTGGACAGTCGCGGAGCACATGCTTAGAGGTCTCCTTACTCAGATCGCAGAATCTGCATATGTTGGTCTCTGAGTTTCCTTCTCTTAAAGTGGTGGCATCTTAGACCACAGTGTCCAGTAGGTCGTCCCGTGATTACCTTCAGCTCACATATCTAGCCGCAGAATCTTTTGGGGTTTCCCTTGAGACAGCGTATTGAACCGTTTTGATTGAGTCCGGCTATTGCTCTCCAAAGCCAAGCAAATTCAGACTCAACCCAGGAACCATATTTCTCAATTGTATAGCTGCTATTTACTCCAAAGAATGTCGAAAAGGGGCCCATACAGTAAGAGATCTGCTTCGATATCCCCCGTCAATAATATTACATCAAAGAAAGATTGACATCTATG
The DNA here is from genome assembly GCA_963932375.1 of Phania funesta. Taxonomy (NCBI): domain Eukaryota; kingdom Metazoa; phylum Arthropoda; class Insecta; order Diptera; family Tachinidae; genus Phania; species Phania funesta. The sequence goes on along the minus strand of OZ010656.1, from coordinate 3,747,735 downwards.
CGCCACCCACCTTGATCCAAGATAGGAATTAGTCGACCTAACGTGGAATATTTAACTCTAGAGAAAAGTATTTAATAATTATCCATAAACCGGTCTATAAAGATTTTTCACTTCTTTTCGACAATTTTTCAAAAAAGGACAAACTTTTGTGGGGAACTATTTTATAATTAACCTGAAAAAATTTTTTTACTTCACTTTCTATACATTTTGTAGAAAGAAAACATTTTACATATATTGTTTAAAGAAGTAAAATAATTAAAAATTTATTTTCTAGGGAATTGTACTATCTACTCTATGGATCTAATTTTTAAATTAACCAAAACGTTTGGGCTTTGAAAACTGGATAAAACACAAACAATTTGCAAAAGTGAATGAAATATTTATTTGGGCCCGTATCCCACCAATGCCAGCTGTAGTGTTGCCGACAAAGACTGGTATTGTCGCTGTCAAATGGCTTGATCTTGTCGGCCAACGTACTGCCTCAAACAGCCACAATAGGTTCGTGGTATCGCATGCCGTCTGAAATGTGGCACCGTCTTGTTGAAACCAAATGTCAACTAACTCCAATTCTTTTATTTTGGGCGGTGATGCGGTCCATAAACCACATCAAACATCGCGCCTTTCACGGTGCATTGGCAGCTTTTAAACTGCCTCTGGTTGCCACTTCACACCAAATTCGGCAATTCTGTTTGTTGACGTACCCATTGATCCAAAAATTAGCCTTGTCGCTGAAGCCAATTTTTCGTTAGACGCACATTTCTCACACAGCACGAATTTTGATAATAAAATTCTATGATTTTCGTTTGTTAGTCTATTCATGGTGAAATGGTAAAACTTACTGAGTATTTTTGGCATTGCCACATGTCACGAATCCTTTTTAATTTTACTGAAAAAATTTACACTGAAAACCCAAATAGCAAAAAATCACCGGATAGTCTTATGACAGGCAAATTTTAATTTTATTTTATTTATTTCCGAATTTTATTTAAAAAATTTCATATACATACATATGTATGTATGTAGTTTGCTTTTTAAATTAATAACTCCCTTCTCTAGTAATTGCATCCATTTTATTTGCTTTTTTTTGTAGGTGTAAAGAGAAAAACTCTTGTCAAAATAACGGCTTATCGCAGCTTCGGCCATTGTTGTTATTCTTTATACAAGTGCTTTTCTGCTGTTGTTGCTCCTGGTTAATGTTGCTAAAAATGGTTTACTTTGTTTTTCTTCATGATTATTTTTACTATTTTGTTGTTCTTATTTATGATTGTTGTTATTCTTTTAAAAAGTAAGCAAAAGAAAACAATAACAACATTTTTCTTTAATATTTTAGTTGAATGCCTTAAAAGAAAGACATTGTTTTTGATGTGTGTGCGAGCGTGTGTGTACTTTTATTTCTATTTATATGGCATGGCGACTTATTGTTGAGGTGGGTCGTGTTTACTTCGCTTCTCATCGTTGTTGTTATCCTCTATTATTGTCATTGTTTTGTTTGCGGATTTGTTGTATGTTTTTTTTTTTGCCTTTGTCTTTCTTTAACTAAAATTTTTCTGTTTTCTTTTTTGTATTATATTGCATTTAAACAAGATGGGAATGTAAATGCAATTGTCCGGCCAGTTTTTTCACTGCTTTCGGGTTAAAATTAAATTAAATTGCATTGAATTTAAAGTGACTCATTTACAAGTGTTAATTATGCATGAGTAGGGTTTTTTACTGATTTTGAATAAAAATAATACCTACATATGTATGTAGATTCATATAAAAAAAAGTATTATTGGATGCACATAACTTTATTTAACTGTATGCACTTCCATACACCCATAATCAAATTAATAGATACACTGTAAGCACCTGTTATTATTAAAAAATAATAAAACTAAAAAAGTACTGGGTACAGTATTTAAGTAAATTCTAGCCTGGTTTTCGAATAAAATACTTAATTTGTTGGTTAAAATAATTAGTAGGTACATTTTTTCCACGGTATTCACAATGTGCGCTACCGTCTCAGCCTCAGGCTTGGAGAATTCTTCCGAATTTCTCCATTGGCCAATAAATACCGGAGTTCCTAAAGGGATTATCCCTTCTAGCTCTTGCGAGGCTTCATTGCTTTCGGATTCTTACGATCCAACGACTTGTCCATATCTTCCGAATTCCTCTCTTGGCCAATAAAAGCCGAAATGCATCCAAAGAATTCATATCATTTCCACGAGTAATGAAGGGAAAGATGTCCCCTCACACAGAGCTCCATATGTACGGGTGTGTATTAAGCTGAAGTTCGACTGATATCAAGAGTTCGCATACTAGAGACTCTCTTGGCCAAGTATCCCTGGCGTATTCTGTTCCACCGTGGATTAGGGATTTTTGTAAGAGAGTGTGAACTTCTCTGCGGTCGACTAATTTAGCCACACTCCCAGCAGAGACAGGAACCGGCTACACGTCTATATTTTTTAAAGTTTGGTTGGGGAAAATGTATCTATAATTCACCCCAGAGGTTTTCTATCGGTTTAAAGTCCGCTGGCTGGCATTTTCTCTGAACGATATTTTTTTTTTTTACTAAAGTAGAAGAATGCTTTGGGAAATTGTCCTGCATATGCAGGAATAATATTCTGTCGAATTTTGTGGTATCCTATTACTTTTAATGTGTTTACTATGGGGTATATTTGACCTACCCCACTCCAAAAAAAAAAAAAAAATCATTGCCAAACCGCCTCCAATTCTTCGTAAATTTTACGTCAAATTCTTTACCTTGTGGACATCGGATATTTTTGAGTAGTCGTTTCCATATAAATTTATCTTTGTATCATCATATCATCCATAATATATTACGCCCCTGTTTTTCGATATTGCTTCCGCACAATGTCAAATTCTTTAGCGAACTTTTCTAACTGCGCGGCCATACGGTTTAGTTTCTTAAAGACGTTAACTTAAATTTATAATGGAGCAAAATTGCCCCAGGTTGGGTGGGCAAGTGGGGGACAAAAACATCGGTCTTCCCTCTTAAGTGTTTCCGGTTGTTTGTAGTTTTTTTTTTTTTTTTTGTTATGCTGTCTCAGGGCTGGAAATGAGGGTTGGAACCTACCCTGGTGATGCGTTAGAGCTGGCCGGCTACATCATTTCAGCGCCGCGACGAGGCTAGACATAACAAAATTGTGCGGAAATCGGTTTTGAAGATTTAAATTGGTTGTTTTTTTAGGACTTGCACTCATTTTGTACAAGCTGCGGAGATCTTGCCGAACTTTTAGAAATTTCTCTTACGTATTTGCCTTCATTTCTTATCCCACGTTCTTCAACAGAGTAATGCCCAGTTTTAAATATATATTTTTAAAAAATATTGACTATTTCACTAACGTTTTTTTTTTACGTAAGATCAACCACTTTAGAGTTATAAAGCCAAGAAAAAACAAGAAAATAAAAAATTCTTTATTCATAAACCCAATAAAATGTCAAATGCATTATTTAAAGTGTACTAAGTGCTGTATATCTATTATTTTGATCATGTCTGTTTCTACAAATTTGTATTTTTCTGTTTATTAATTTCGTATAAATTATTCCATTAATATTGTTATTGAAGTTAATTTATTTCATGTTGAAAATTTAAATTGTTTTTCCTTTTAGATTTTAAAATTATTCATTTTATAATAAAATTATGAGGTGATAAATATAAAATTAATAATAATAAAAATGTTATATTATGTATTAAGCGACTATACATACATTACAACAAGCTAACAAGCAAAATTTTCGCATATGGGGCTTGGAGAACCCAGAAGTGATTGTGGGAAAGCCATTGGCCTGCAATTAAAGATTATGAACTAGGCGATATATGGTTTCAACAGGACTGTGTGACGAGCCATACAACACGACCGATTTCGGCTTTATTGCGTGGGAAGTTTCCAGAAAGCGTAATTTAACGTTTTGACAACGTCAATAGGCCACCACGTGGATAATCGCTTAACGTTGGAGCATTTGAAAGCCAACATTCGTCAAGTCATCGCAGAGATATCGCCCGAAATGTGGGAAAAAGTGGTCGAAAACTATCTCAAAAGGATCGGCTGCTGCAATCCAGCTAGAGGCGGTCATTTAAATGTCATTGTATTTCATACGTAATGGCACGGTCCAAACATTATAACGAAATCAAAGTTTCATCGATGTCTTCATTGATTTATGTGTGTTTTATTTAACTTTTCTTTTGAAAGAGAAAAATGAATAACCCTGTACATTTGATAATAATTAAAACAATTTAAAAATTATTTTTGTTTTGTTTTAAGTTGCAGTAAATTTGAATTGATTAATTTTAGCGGTTACTACAGTCGCTTTTGTACTACATAAGTGTTTGCAATTTTTTTAATTTAATCCAAATTAACTAAACTATAGCGAAAAAAAATATGTTTTATAACTCTAACACATGCAACGAGCAAAAAAATAAAATTAAAAAACGATCCCCAATAAACCCACAAACCAACATTTCTACAATTCCTGTTTAGGAACCCGACTTCGTAACACAACAACAAAGTAAATCTTGTGGTCAGAATTTTCAGCTTGTACAACATGGCTTGCCTTTGCAATATCTCGGTTTATTAAGTATTTAATACATCAAACAAACTGCTTAAATTAATGACGCACTTAAAAAAATATATATATTGCTACCAAATGCATGCAACCAACACTTGTGCACAAAGAAACCTTCATACGATACGTATGAGTTGCGTTTTGCAATAAAATTGAATAGAGTTGAATTGAGTTTATTGTTTACTATTTAAAGGGACTGGCACTTGTGGCAACTTCTTTATGGTTATTTGCTGCTTTCATACTGCATCACACGTACTCTCATATGTGTAGAGTATCTGCTGTTTCTATTATAAAGGCAGTGCGTGCGTCTTAAAGAATTTTGTCTTTAAAATCGTTGTCATCATCATGATCGTCGTGTTTGATGTCTGTTGTATTTGGTCTGTGGTTACAATCATTAGTCACTTGTAGCCTTGGTGTGTTAAACACATACAAATGCATGTGAAGTATTTAATATTTAGACGATTTTCTAGGGTGTATAAATTGTCAACTTTGACAAGGTACCCCTGTAATATCTATGAACCTTCCTGACGAGGGACTCTTTGAGGACTATTCGAACTCGTCTACATGTGGTAGCCTCCCATCATCTCTTTGGGTTTAATTAGTCTACCCATTGTAGGACCTTTGCTCGCACTAGGCGCCATTCTCCACAGAAATTTACAGCAAATTCCCTTTTTGCTAGGTCGTGAATTCCAGGTGTTCCTATGTGTCCTTTAACTCACATCAACGTTACCTCATTCACCAAGGCACATCTGTTTAGTTTTAGAACACATTCCAGCATTACTTTGGGGTACACGTTCACTTGCCTCATGCCTTTTATAACCGACTGTTGGGCAAGCTCAATGAAAAGCTTTCTTCCGTGCACCCAACTTTCCAGAAGGTGATCTAACGCATGCAACAACCCAAACCATTCTGCCTGGTAAACGGACACGTAATCCCGAGATACAGACTACAAGACAAGTTCAGCTCTTGCTCCTGGTGAGAACCGTCAATAAAACGAAAACTGCTGATGTCGTTTTCCATACACTCAGTGTATATAACGCCTTCTGCAATAAGTGCTCGATGCAGCCTTTCGAGTACCTTTTTTCTTTGAACTCCATTGAACTTAGGCTTAATTGTACCTTGAGAGGCCTTTGGCCACCAAACCACGGATTCATAAGTTAGTATTGGTCGTACCATCACTGTGTAAATCCAGAATGCAGCCTTTGGCGAGATTCCCCACATACACGTTTACATTGATGCAAGATCCTTTTTGCTTTCCGTATCTTCAATTCAATGTGTTCATTCCAGCTTTAATGCAACCGTAAATGGCCCCGTTGAACTTACCACCAACCATAGGAGCCATATCGTCGGCATACGCAATCGTATGGACTTTTATTGATTCCAGTTTCCAATGAAGGCTATCAACGGTGATGTGACACAAAAGAGTTGACAAAACACCTACCTGTACGAATTTCGATAATAAAATTCAATGATTGGCAAGCGTTTATCGTTTGTTAGTCTATTCACAATGAAATGGCAAAACTTACTGAGCATTTTTGGCATTGCCACATGTCAGGAATATTTTCTTTTATCTGAAAAAATTTACACTCAAAAATTCAAATAGCAAAAAAAACCGATATTAACGTCTCTAGAGTCATCGACTGCATACCATAGTTGAAGTTGTTTATACGCGTTTAAAAAGGACTGACGCTCACGATCGTAATCAATTGCAATTAATAAGGGCCGCAATACAAAGTGAATTAGGATAAAATGACTACGGGCTCATCGAAAAAATAAGACCCGATGACTCATATGGAGCACTCGAGGCTGAGGCTTTAAGAGTTTGTAATAGCTATTCCTGTTTGATACTTAGATGTCGAGTGTCCCAAACCCGTGTTTGTTCACATGAAAGTCTGTCGAGTCTTATCTTTCATAGTAACTATCGAAGGAGAATCGATTAGGAACAGGCGATCTTTAGGCAGTAGCTGGGACTGTTTTTACTTTGTAAGGGAAATTCTAAAGTTCTTCAACAACACGCTAATGTATCGCATCTTCAGCCGCATAGACCAAATTTTCGCACAATAAAAAGTTTTCTTCCGAAAATTGTTTCAGTCTTTAAAAAATGATGTTTTTGTTTTGCATTTTAATTTATCCAAGTTTGTTTCTAAATAGAACTTTTAGTTTCTATATAGAAATTTATTTAAAAAATTTTGTTAAAGTTCACTGACTTCACTTCATCTTTACGAGTATTAAGCACCATTGTGCAGTAGAAGAAAAAGAAAACAATAAATACAGAAAAGCTTTTGAAAAATTCTATTACTCATAAATTTAAACTTGTTGAACTATAATTTTGTTTTTGTCAACACTCCCTAGAGAGCAATAAACATACTTTGTTTTTGTGGCTGCTTTTATTCTACTCTCTGTATTTCTACATTCGCGCTTCTCAACTTCACATACAAACAGTTCTACTTAAAATGGAAAATAATAAAATGAATACACAAGAAAAAAAAAACTGTGCTAAAATAAACAATAATCGAACCTTAATAAGAAATATTTATATATTGAGTAGAAAACAATAATAACAACAACTGAAAGAGTCAATGAACGATCAATGAATTCACAATTTTAAATGAAATGCATTGTAATGCTGTTTGTGTCTGCTAGCAGCAGCCCCGTCATCAGCACGAATATTGATGGAGACGACATGATCGGCATCATCATCATCGATTTCTTTTTTAATTTTGCAAATAAATCAAGCAAAAAAAAAACACATCAATTCCCTAAACGAAGTGCAAGTGTTATATTCATACAATGGGAATGATGCAGCAAATACAGTGGGTCAAAAAAATATGGCAACAAGTCAACCAGTTCTGTGAATATGAAAGCGAAATTTGCTGACAGAAGGCGCTGGATGTCAATTCATTTTTGGGGTTTTTTTGTTTTGGCACCTGACGAAGATTTTGCACTCACAATAACAAAATAATAAATTTTCAATAGTCTGGAACATGTCTAAAATTTTCTCCTGGAAATTACGATTTCAGGAGTACATTGCGTTTCAAATGCTTGTCAAAGCTCTTGATACAAAGTTGACAAAAACATTTGAAAGTAGCGCTTGGAATAAAAGAAATGAAGTACGAAGACAACCAGCGCTAAAGCAATACTAAAAGAACAAGGCGTGCATGTATGAAATATGACTTGATAAACCATTTCCATATGTTTAAAGGACATGGAAGATCCAGAAGAGGCTAAATTACTATCCCATGAACTCAATGAAAGAATTCAGGAAAATCAACAAACATGTAACCTTAGAAAAAACATGTCGATAACTAATTTCGGGTGGCACCCAAAAATTACGAAAAATTCGATTTATTAAAGTTTGATTTAAAGCACGAAGCCGGTGATTATTAACACCGGCGGTGGCCAAAACCCGATTAAAGTGAATAATTTTTCGACAGATATTCTAAAATAGTCTGCTTACAGTCGACTAGCCAAAAACTGCAAAGGATGGCTACATGAACGTTGCCACATTTCTAAAATAAATTATTCAACAAATTAAAAAAATAAGAAAGCAAAAACTAGCAGCTTAGCTCAGACGCTAAACCAGCTTGGGCTTTTAAGGGAGAAGTCTCAATCAAAACACAAGCACTTCATCAATACAAATCTTATTTTCGGCAAAGAATTCTAGCCATACAAACCCGCAACCATTGGCGGCGGCCAATATGCTTCGACGGCTCGCAATGTCAGCTACTAGTAAATTTATTAAATAAAACCCGCAGTATTTTTTGTGTTAAAAAACACTAAAATAGTGATGACAAATTATATTTTATGGTTGCTATTATTGTTGTGTGTATCAGCTCACTTTTTATTACGTTTTTATATTCATTTACGTAGTTTATTGGCAGAGGCCGGCCATTGTCTAGTCAGTAACGCTTCGCTAATTATTAAACAAATAATTGCTTTATTATTTTATTTGCGTTAACATTTTATTGTTTAAACATTGAGTATGGTCACTTATGTATGTGTCATGAAAGAGCACAAATTATACAAGTGGCATGAATATTTTAAGTCGCAGCAAATGTTAACTTGGAATAAAAAATTATTGGGAATTTGAAAAAGTCGGGTAAATTTCTCCGAGTTAAAAATCGTTGAGCTCTATTCTTATTTTAGCGTTTTTTTTTTTGTTTTATTATTGGTGCTTTTAATTTTTCACAAAGTTTTAACAAAGGAGCGACTTTTTCTGATTTTGTCTCATTTACTTTAGTGTTGTTTTTAATAAAAGACAAGTAACACTCAGGCATGGCCGTCAGCTCAAGGAAAACTCAATGGCTTGCCGTAACTGAGTTCACTGTCACAAGTTCTGACTTATACCTGGCTTTGGTGGCCGCCGGTAACAGGTTCCTGCCTCAGCTAGAATGCTGGCTAAATAAGTCGAGCAGAGTGATGTTGGCACTCCCTTATAAAAATCTCTTATCCATGGTGGAATAGTATTCGCCAGGTATGTGTGGGAGTGAGAGTGCTTGGTCTCTAGTATGCGAACTCTGGATATCAGTCGATCTATAGTTTTAATCAGACTTACCCGTGTATATGTAGGTCTGTGTGGGTAGACATATTTTTCTCCATTATTCGTGCAAGTTATATAAATTTTCGAATGAACTCCAGTTTTAATTGCCAAGAGAAGAATCCGGAAGAAATGGACAAGAATTCATCTCGAGTGGTGTACGGGTCAATCTCTTAATGTACTCCTGAAACGTTGGACCGTAGGATTCCGATAGGGATGGACATTGAGGTGGAGAGGTTAATCGCTATATGAACTCCTGTGTTGATTGGTCAATTGAGGAATTCTGGAGAGATGGACATTTAAGCCTCGCAAGGGATGTACAGGTCAGTCTCAAATGTACTCCTGAGGAAGAGGCTGAGACGGTAACGTACATTGTGTGTGAATGTCCAGCATTGAGTAGCATAAGGCTTTGTACCGCAAGGATCTAAGCATTAGGCAGATGCTAGCAATTACAAGAGACTCCGTGATGAGGCAAAAGGCCGACAGTTACCAGTCGTCAGTCTGACATCACTAGAGTCCAGAGTAAAGGCTAGTGTTAGCACCGGAATGTAAGGTAGTAATAAATGAAAAGTCAGTTGTGTGAAATCGATTCAAGAAAATAAGGGGGTCGAAAACGCACCTATAAAGTAAGCGGTCTGCTTCGATATCCCCCCAACATTAAAACTCAGGCAGCTAATTTGCCTACTAATTATTTTTTGAATGACTGTGTTAATTTGAGGGCCTGAGATGGCGCAATTTTTACAATTTTCAATAGCAAAATTCCCGAAAGTATTAGTGGCAATTGGATTGAACTTAAAAGCTCTTAAATTATCTAGAGTCTTGGAAGAATTTGGAACAACTACGATTGCAATTTCTAACGTCGTCTTTTGCGCCTGCGAACAATAATTCAACCCATTTTAATCCTTATTACTTTTCCAAATTATTTATTTACCACCACTATGAAAGTTGTTTTGCCACATTTCTATCTTTCAATGACTAAATTTGTAAATATCATCTGATTAAGTCTGTTTAACTTAAAACACACCGTTCACTTTCATTTGAATTAAATTTGTTACTTGACAACCCATCAAGTTGGTCTAATATTGCGTAGCTAAAACCATGAATTCACATGATTTGTATTTGTTAACAAGTTTTAAAGAAGAAAAATGCCATAAAGGACTAGAAACACCAACTACAATTAACCTTGAAAAAGTTTAAATAAAAAAAAACAGAATAACAATTTTATAGTCGAGTATGAGACAAAAATACTGAGAGGCTTTAAAATAACAACATTTGCAAGTTTAATGTCTTCAAAGACAGCAACACATAGACGGACGGGGACTTGTGGTTAAACGGACTTTATTGCAAAAAAAAAAAATATCTGTATGCGTTGTACGTGTCAGGCAATCAAAAAAAATTAAGCAGCCAACACCGGCAACCTACCGACCAACTTAACTTCATAATCATCATCATCGTCAACCACATTATGATCATTATTGAAGGCATTATTTCTGCCTAAAGCAACAAATGTTAACACTTTGTTGTTGCTTTTGTTTTTCTAGATCTACTACTGCATGCTAATTAGTACTTTTGAAATGGCTTTTAAAATAAAAATCACGTTGTCTGTTGGTTTGTTTTTTTTTTAACGTTTAAAATGCAATTGAAATTGTTCATAAAGTTGTGTCCAATGAACTGTAAATGATACAAAGAAAAATGACTCTTAATATTCAAAACTACCAGATCTAGCGAGCAAAACACATGATTCAACATAGAGTCCCCCTCTAGCTCTGTGCACTTCTTAGCTCTGTAAATATCCTTTTTACAATGGCAAACGTTACACTCCTCAAAGTAGCCATCAAACGACCGTTTTACTGCCTCTAAATATATAGGGTGGCCCGATGGTAGTTATAGTTTTTCTAATTGTTATATATCAAAAGCTGTCGAAGTTTCATCATGCATCATTTCACCCCTAGCGAACTTGTGAAATAATGAAAAAAATATTAGTGAAATTCCGGGTCAGCTATAAATATGAAACTTGAATTCGTCGTGAGGTCATTGGTCATCATGGCTTCAATGCGCCGGCAATTCGTTGCACCGTGGAAAAGTTAGGACGTGAGCACACTCGTTTGGACGTTGAGCCAGTAACCAGACATAGATTGATATGCCGTAGAGGCCAGTATCAAATAACACCCAGAAATGGCACCCATCATCTGAATTCGCCATCACCAGAGAATTATCTCGCTTCACTTTGCGGTTGAATTTGGGTCTACATATGTATAAGGTAGTGCTGACGCTAGAATTAAAGCCGCATAAGCATAGACAAAGTCGTGAGTTTCCTAATTGGGCTTTTTCCTGCCAATTCTTATTTAAATAAAACTTTATTAATTCTACTCTTAAAATTAAGTAATTTAAAATACCACAGACTTTTCTTTGTCTCTCTTCTAAAATTGTTTCTGCCCTTAAATATCCATAAAAGCTTCGCTCCAAGCTAATTACCCAAGTGCCAGAAGGCATTTTACTAAGCAGAAAGAACAGCCAACATTTGTCACGTGTCATAAAACAATGCAATTGTCATTACGATGACATGTTAACTCAAGTGTTGATTTTAAACACTCTGCTTCGTTGCATTCATCAGACGTCATCATCGCCTTCATCTTAATTATCACATTGCCAACATTTTATTTAATTCTTTAATGCACCGCTTTATAGTTTCAAGTTACAGAAAATTTTTAATTACACAATTATTTCACTTAATACGAATTAAAAATATAATGGATCGTTAACGAATCCTAGTGTGTGGATTATAAGTTGACTGCAAAGAAGGCAAGCTTGAATTTGTTAAAAAAAATGTGAAAGGTGTAGAAATTTTTAAAAGTTACATTTTTACATTAATAATTATAATATAGTAAAGTTTTTAGAAAGAAACAAAAAAGTAGCAGATTTAGTACTTTTTAAAAAGTACTAAAAAAGTACTAAAAGTAGTAGATTCAGCTATTTTTAAACAAAAAAGAAGTGTTTTTTAAATAAAGTATTTAGTTTTAAAATTTTAAATTTGATGAATTTCAAAATAGTAGCAGATTAAGTACTGTTTGAGTTCGTAGTATATACATATGTTTTCATTTTAGTTTTAAATTAGTTCTGGGGAAAATAGTAGTTGATTGAGTGTTTGTGAAAAAGGGTTAAAATGGTTACAAAAAAAACTCTGTGTATAAAACTTGAAAATTTATAAAGATTGCTGGGATTTGTTAAAAAAATACTACTACCTTTTCTTAAAACAAAAAATTTTAGGCGCGGAAGTTATAATATTGTTGGAAACCAGTAGTAGATTTAATACTTTTATAAAAATTGTTAAATAAAAGTGTCTAATATTATTTTCTGACAAACCCAAACAAATGAAAATAATTTAAAACAGAAATATCAAAAATAGTAGCGAATTTAGTACTATTTTAGAAACATATTTTTTCAATAAAAGCCGGTGGGATGTCGTTCTTGTAACAAAAATAAAAATTAGTAGTAGATTAAGTACTTTTTGAAAAAATTAGTAGCTTTATGTATTTGCGGACAAAAAATGAAAAGTGTTAATTACAATAAACCAAATTTTATGAAACGAAAATTGTAGCAGATGGATTAGAATGGGGAGCAGGTGTGGATCCGGTGAGGAGGGGTTAAGGGTATATCTATATATTTTTGGAATAAAAACTATCGCTTTTTTTAAGCAAATATTTCGAACATATTCTGTTTCATTAAGAATGTCCTCCCCCCAATAGATTAAGCTAGATCCCCGCCAGGTATAGACGTTGTCTGGTTTCATTTTTTCCACCAAATTTGTAATACATTTTCTATAATATTTGTACTCTTCGCCTTCAAATGTAAACTATATTGCATGTTATTAACACAGAGTTAAAATAAAAACTCTTCTCTGTTCTTTGTTGTTGACTAATTAAAACCACGTATAAATTATGGCAACGGTCTACTGGGAGCTGTTTATTTATTTGTTGCAAAAATTATCTTGGGATTTATTTTTTAATTTTCTATTTATTTAAAATAAATTTACTATAAATTAAATGGGTTTCTGCTCAAAATATAGAATTAAAAATATTCCTTTTGAAGAATTTTTGTACTTAAATTGTCTTGCAGATATTAAGTGGGATGGCACTGCATAGCATTAGTGATGGCTTCGCATCCAAGAATACATTATTAGATTTAAACCTGTACGTAGTAAGCGTGTTGACTATTAATTATTTGATGGCGTTCACATTTAACAAATGTCTTTCCGTGGTCCTAAGCCTTATACTAGCCAGTGCTAGGACATTTACAGACAATGTCCGCTACCGTCTCAACCTTTTCCTCAGGAATATCCTTTTGGAGATTGACCCGTCCAGCCCTTGCTAGGTTTTCTTCTCTATATGTTCAGAATTCCTCCGTTGGCCAATAAACACCGGAGTTTCTATATATATTAACCTCTACCACTCTGGCGAGGCTACATTGGCCATCGCTATCGGAATCTGAAGGTTCACACCTTAGGAGTGCCTATAGAGATTTATCAGTCCACCCTCGCAAGGCATTATTGCCTCTATTCTCCGGATTCCTCCTTTTGCCAGAGTTCCTTCCAAAGAATTTATATAAAGATGTCCACCCAAACAGAGCTCCATATACACAGGTAAGTCTGTATTAAAACTGGTGATTAAATGGTATCCAGAGTTGACATACTAGACACCCATCTTGGCCACGCATTCCCGGCGTATGCTGTTCCACCGTGGATTCGGGATTTTTATAAGAAAGTGTTAACTTCTCCGCTAGACTTATTTAGCCAGACTCCTAGCAGAGACAGGAACCTATTACCGGCCGCCAACACGAGAAGCCTTTGTGCCTGCCATCTAACGGCTGTTAAAATAAAGTAGGTTTTATTTGAGAATTATTTAAGGCGATTCTTCTCTTTAAGGCGCAGAGTTCATTGGGAAATTGTTAGGTCGTAACCCACCTTCTGCAGACTTGGGTTTTTCTTGCCATAATTTCGCCCCTGTTAATTATTTAAATCTTTAACTATATAAAAACGTTTACCCTGTTTAATAAAACTGTTATCAATTGTTAGACTTCAAATGATTGCATGAACCACGCCCCTGTTGATAGCATTCAGCAAGAGCTTTTTATGTAATTTTTACTATTCTGTTACTTTATCTTAAATTTTGTTTAACAAAATTTACGATGTGTTTATGATGTCTTTAATTATGGGTTACTGCATAAATATATGACTTCAAAGCATATCGTGTGGGGAAAAAACACTCGAAAAAAAAATACAGTAAAAATAACGCACCAGAAAAAGGGGTAAACTGTGAGAATTATGCTGATGCTTTTTTGTTTATGTGATGATGAACACTTCATAATGAATATGAGCATAATAATTTCTTGTATTTTCCCCTTGGCTTAAGCTTCAATATGGTGCATTAAATTTGACAGAATTTTTTTTTATGTTTTATAAACAGTTTTAATTGTTTTCTTAAACAAGTGCGCTGCAGCAGGCTCTAGCGGCTGTTGGAAAAGAAGTTTCAGTCTTAACAATTATTAAATGCTGATAGAATATTAAATTTCATAATAATCAATTATTATTCGATTTGAGCTGTTAAAAATATTACCATTTCTTTCACAAGGAGGCACAAGCGCCAGCAGTCGCGACCTAACCGCTCGGTGACTTACTAGAAATCAGAATCACTCTAGGAGCGTAGGTTTCAAACCTACCGACTACAAAAAAGTATTATTTTTAATATTTAATACAAGGGCGGTCCCGTGACTTTTCGAACTTTTCTCGTAGTTATATGAAACGCAACACTGTTCCCATCAAGTAACACCTTTTAATAGACTACTGTCAAATTTTGAGCAAGTGTCGTCATTTACTTTGCGTTTAACAGCTGTTCAAAACATACAACGAGGTTGTATTTGTTATTTGTCTAAAAATGGAAAAAAGTGAATTTCTAACAATAAAAAAAACCGTCAATAAAACGAAGGAAAAGCTCGATAAATACTATGGGGACTCTGCACCATCGATTTCAATGGTAAAAAAGTGGTTTACGGACTTTCGTTATGGTCACACATTTACAAATGACGCTGAACGTTCTGGAGGGCCACTTTAGGTCAGTACACCCGAAAATGTCGAAAAAATCCACGATATGATGTTGGCCGATCGAAGAGAGTAAAAGTGCGTGATATTGTTGATGCCATAGGCATTTCATATGGCAGTGTGGTTTCGATTTTAAATGATCAGTTGGGCTTAAAAAAGTTGTCTGTAAGATGAGTGCCGCTTTTGCTCTCCATTGACCATAAACGTAAACGTGTGACAACTTCAAAGGATTGTTTAGAGTTGTAGAACCGCAATCCGAATGAGTGTTTGGCGCGTTTTGTAACTGTGGATGAAGCATGGATACATTACTGTACTCCGGAGACCAAGCAGCAGTCTAAACAATGGGTTTCTCCGGGTGAACCTGCTGCGAAGAAGGCCAGGGTAAGTTTGTCGGCCAATAAGGCGATGGCAACAGTTTTTGGGATGCACGCGGGATATAATCCATATCGATTACCTTTAAAAGGGAAGAAAAATAAACGGCGAATATTATGCCAACGTATTAGACCGATTTAAAGAGGATTTAAAAAGAAACGAACCCATATGGCCAAAAAAAAGTTATTTTTCATCAAGATAATGCACGGGTGCACAAGTGGGCAGTCTGCATCCGCCATATTCTCCGGATTTAGTCCCTAGTGACTACTTCCTATTTCCAAACCTAAAGAAATGGCTCGGTGGAAAGATATTTAACTCCAACGATGATATTATTGACAAACAAGTGCCTATTTTAAGGACCTCGAAAAATCATATTTTTTGGAAGGGATACAAAAACTGGAGAAACGTTGGACTAAGTGTGTTGAGTTAAAAGGAGATTATGTTGAAAAATAAATTTTTGTTTTCCTAAAAAAAAACTGTGTTTCATTCAAAACGTCACGGACTTATTGATCCGCCTCGTAAATTAAATCCATAACGAAAAAACCGGTTTGTCTTCAAACCAAACTTGACAAGGGATGACGGAAATTCGTTCCAAAATTCTAAATCCATAACTGTATTTTTTAGGAATCCTATAAAAAAAATCTGTGTAAAGCAACAAAAATCTCGAATCATATTTCCTAAAATTTCGGTTTCTAAAAGTTAACTTGTAAAATATTTAAAGAAAAGTTTGCTTAGAATAAATAATCCCTAAGTAATTCTTGGGCTCTGGGAGGCAATTCACTCCACACATTAATCACTAATTTTATTTAGATGTTGTGTAAGGTATTCCAAATTCGTTTTGATTTTATTTTAGACATTCATTTGTTCACGTGTGAATTTATTATATTAAAAAAAAACGTTTTCCTTTCCACACTTGGTTGGTTTCCTTACCCGGAAAGTAGCAATTAGTCTGAGTAACCAAGGAAATATTTTTTCTTTAGTTTCTAACTTTTTACCAACGATTTTTTTCGCTTCTAAATAAATCTTTGTTTTCTTTAATTTTTTTTTTATTTATTAATAATTTAATGAAATGCTACAAACATTTTAAGTGAATTTGTTGTTTTTGTTGTTCTACTTTAGAGTAACACGATGGAAACAGTGCTGCCAGATGTGCAGATTTGTCTGTTAAGCAATTTTTAAGAATTGAAAATCTTTTTTCTTTAATAACTTGTTTTGAATTTTTTTGATATTTGCCTGCAATTGTTTTTAGAATTATTTTAAAAAATATTACCATAGTTGAAGAGTTTAAATAGCTACGATTGGTTCCATAAAATTATTTAAAAACACAAGTTCTATGGCCCCCCTCCACTTTCACTTTCTTAAATATTGGAAGAAAATATTAAATTTTTGTTTTTGGAAAAACTTTTATTTTTAAAACTTGTATTTATTTTTTTAAGCATATGGATGGGAATGAAGAGCAAGTAATTTCGATTATAGTTCTACCTTCAGAGCAATAGAAGCACATAAAAATAAGGGCAGCCTGTTTTCTTCCTCTTAACCCGACCTTATCTCTGCCATCTACAAACACAAGAATTGCGCACGAACAGCGCAACTAAGTTGCCAAATGTGAAATATAAAATATTTTTTCTTTTATAGAGGGAATTTGGTTTCTAGTGAGACCCCTTAATCGCTCGGCCCCGACTGTACATGACCACTTTTCCCAGTTGAAGTAAAAGTAATGTGCTTCTCGAGTCAGACAAAAAAGGCTTAAATTTAATAATTTAATTGCCCTACTCACGCAAATAAGCACTGCGCTACATACATATTTGCAAATGAAACCTAGGACGTTGGCACTTGTGCTAACGACGTCACTGTTTTCTGCGATCCGGCAGGCAGACACATGCTAATGTAATGCATTAATTGCTATGAAAGAATAATATTTATTTTTGATTCTCCCATTTTCCCTTAGCTATCCTAATATCTTCATATAAATATTATCGTGTTTTCTATAGCAGTGTTACCAGATAATTAAGTTTTTACCAAAATTAAAAAGTAACCCTATTTCTGTGTGGAATTTGTTGTGTAAACTATTTGTAAATATATTAAGTGTACATTCACATATGCATAAATGCACTTTCAAAACAAGCATAGAAAAAGTTATCGCGAATTAGCCGTTTTTATTAACAGCCAAACCTAAATAAGAGCGTTGATCGTTGGTTTGCAGCAGGTTACGTAGCTACAAAGCTTTCAGAGACATAAATTTTTACATCAAATGTACTGTGGCTACGTGCCCTGCTGCTAACGCAACGCTCAACGCTCTTATTTAGGTTTGGCTGTAAGTATTAAAAAAAGTTTTTTTTCTATTCAAACTGTCTGAGTTTTCTTCAGCGTTACAAATTCCTAATATTCTACAACTATTGCAACTCAGCATGCAGAATTCGCTAATACGCCCAAGACTAAAGAATCGATTTACCAGTCAAAAAAGCTTTAACCGATCAATTCACTTGCAAATCGTGCGAAAAAAATTATTTGTCTTGTTTGTATCAAAAAAACTTCTTCAAACTTTATGAAGAACAATAAACTCACTCTCTCACATGAACACAGAGAGCTAGCAGCCCCCGCCCTTTCCAATTTAATTTATTTTCGGTGGATTATTAATTAAATTCGTAAATTAATATCAAAAATTCAAATTTTTAAATCAATTTACTTGAAAAAATTTATCTACTACCCCACTTCGCAGTCGGTAGGATTCGAACCTACGCTCCCAGAGGGAATCTGATTTCTAGTCAGACGCCTTAACCGCTCGGCCACGACTGCCACACAATTTTCTAGCGTTTAACACAGGATATAAATAAAAATTAAAGATTACATAAACTAAAGTAAACTGTTGAAAAATGTATCAATCTAATATCAAATATATCCAAAGAAATTCTAAATATCTATAAAACTGGATAAAAAAAAATCACCTCGCAGTCGGCAGGATTCGAACCTACGCTCCCAGAGGGAATCTGATTTCTAGTCAGACGCCTTAACCGCTCGGCCACGACTGCTTGGTTTCGCGCGTTGTAGCGCTGTACGTACAATATTTTCTTTAAATAAGTTTTTTTTTAACATATTCATATACAAATCTTTCTAGTTTTAAGCTAAAATTTTAAAGAAAAGATACGCGCTACCAAAGATAAAATACTGCTAATTAAAAAATACGTATACTATTAAAGGAAATAAATTAAAATAAATACATAAAACAAAGCCACAAAATAAAAAAGCGCCAACTTAATTAATAAATGACAACTAAAAAGAGTAAGAAGTGTGAGTGGGTTTGTGTATGTTGTGTGAGAGAGATAAAAGATGAACGAAAAAAAAATAAACAGGCCATAAAATGTGGCACGTTTTAAATTAAAAATTGTTGGTAATGTTGGTTTCTTCTTATTTTCTTCGATTAAAATCAGAAAATCACAATTTCTAATCGAAACCATTGTCGGCATTTTCCAGGCAAGAGCTTGCAACTTTTTTTCTTCTTTTAACCGCTTAAAGTTTCAAGCAGGTCTTCCTTAGTTATTGTCGTTAAAGTGTCTCGGCTTTTTGTTAAGTTTTATGTCGTTTAACCACAGCAAATAATAGTCGAAGATGTTTATCCAACAGAACTCAGAAGAGAAACAAGAGAATATAAAGTAGACACTTGTAACAAAAGATCGAAAAATAATTTTCATTAATGAGGATTTTATAGAAAGTTTAACTTATCGATGTTAATAGCAAACTTGTGGCATCGAAAATTGGTTCATATAAACCTTGTGTTATCGACAACTTTTTTCTAGAAAACTTGTGTTATCGACAACTTTTCTCTAGAACACTTGTGTTATCGACAACTTTTCTTTAGAAAACTGGTGTTATTGACAACCTTTCTATAGAAAACGTGTGTTATCGACAACCTTTCTATAGAAAACATGTGTTATCGACAACCTTTCTATATAAAACTGGTGTTATCGGCAACTTTTCTACAGAAAACTGGTGTTATCGACAACTTTTCTCTAGAAAACTTGTATTATCGAGAACTTTTCTCTAGAAAACTTGTGTTATCGACAACTTTTCTCTAGAAAACTTGTATTATCGACATCTTTTCTCTAGAAAACTTGTGTTATCGACATCTTTTCTCTAGAAAACTTGTGTTATCGACATATTTTCTATAGAAAACTTGTGTTATCGACATCTTTTCTATAGAAAACTTGTGTTATCGACATCTTTTCTATAGAAAACTTGTGTTATCGACAACTTTTCTATAGAAAACTTGTGTTATCGACAACTTTTCTATAGAAAACTTGTGTTATCGACAACTTTTCTATAGAAAACTTGTGTTATCGACAACTTTTCTATAGAAAACTTGTGTTATCGACAACTTTTCTATAGAAAACTTGTGTTATCGACAACTTTTCTATAGAAAACTTGTGTTATCGACAACTTTTCTATAGAAAACTTGTGTTATCGACAACTTTTCTATAGAAAACTTGTGTTATCGACAACTTTTCTATAGAAAACTTGTGTTATCGACAACTTTTCTATAGAAAACTTGTGTTATCGACAACTTTTCTATAGAAAACTTGTGTTAGCGACAACCTTTCTATAGAAAACGTGTGTTATCGACAACCTTTCTATAGAAAACGTGTGTTATCGACAACCTTTCTATTGAAAACTTCGGTTATCGATAAATTTTCGATAGAAAACTCGTCTTATCGACAATTTTTATATAGAATACTTGTGTTATTGACTGTTTCTCTGTGAAAACTCGTGTTATTGACAGTTTTTGTTATCCACACTTATTATGTAGAGAATTTATGTTATAGAGAATATTTTTTTATATATGTGTTGTCTACAATTTTCCTATAGAAAGCTTGTGTTACCGATAAATAATCCGCAGTATTGTTAATTTTTGTAAAGTAAGGATTATTTTTAATTCTTCAAATTTGAAATTATTTCTTTTTATGAAGTCCCTTTTTTCACCTTTTACTGTAGAGCGCTATATCGCACATAATCTTTGTAGATATCTAAGCCTTGAAAACCACAAAAAACCCCATAAGTTAAGGTTTTTCACGTCAAGTTTGTTTACATGGCAGTGTGTATTTGTTAAAATCTATTGATTTTTCCATATATTTTTTTTCAGTCATCGGCTTTGTGCCTTTGAAATTTTATAAACATAAAAATCTACTCATAAAATGCGTTGAATTGCACAAATATTTTTCTTGACGAAATAGATGCAGGAATACAAAAACATGCTTTGCAAAGTTTTAGAGGTAAAGAAAAGACAAAACGAGACTAGTTACTCGATTGGTCTGTCAGTGTAAGCAGAGCCTAAGCTTTTGGGAGGAGGGGAAATGTTTATTAAAAGAAATTATTGTGCCTAAAATGTTTATTTTTTATTCATTTCGGGGGGTATCATAAAATGTTTCCTCCCTACGATACGCGCCTGGGCCTAGATTCACCATTCCCTTTGCCTTCCTAACTAAACAAAAATGTCTTAACTCACTCCTATTATTTATGAACACTTCTAACAAATAGATACCATTATCTAGCAGCAAAAAGCAAAGTTATTAGACTGTCATGGCTTTCAAGTTAAGAAGTTTACAAGCGGTAACGGAAAAGCAAACTTTACTCCTTTAGCAATTCAGTTCACGCTATTTCGACATACCTTCGTAAAGCCGCAATTGAGAACCAAAGAACTAGAACAAAATAAATGCATTCACAATGACACACACAATCACTCCAGAGATTAGCTAGATGAAAATTCATTTGAACGACAAATAACATATTTTTCATTTCAGGCTGCAATTTACAATACAAGATCTTGACAGAAGGAAAGAATTTTGAATTTGTATAATGAGTTGGTAACAGTCGTGTGTGTGTATTGACAAGATTTTTGTTTTGATATTTGTGGCAATTTGGTTTGTTTCTTACTCTACCCTTTTTTCTTTTTGTTAAGTGGCAATTTGCGGCGCGTTGTTAATTAGTGACGCAATTGTAAAAAGAAAGCAAAGTTGAGAGAAGTTCAACCAACTTCCTAAATATGAAATCTGAGGTGTCAACTATATAGGCGAATGTTCAGATAATGTATTTATTTATTTACTGTCGGAGCCTTAAGATCTTTTGTGTAGCCATTGCTTTCACGATAACAGGCTTCGGCTACGAATAAAGCCTGTTATTTTGTTCAGGTAATTACCTACAGAGTGACTTTTAATTGCGGCACCGTTTTCAAAGATGTTCAGTCGCAGAGCACATGCTCGGATGTCTAGTTATTCTGTTCGCAGAATCTTCCCTTAACGGTAAATTAGCGGTATCGACGACCACAATGCCGGGTAAACCATCCCTTAACTACCCTGAGCTAATTCTTATGAAACATCCAAATTCTCTGTGATTTTTCCGGAAACATCGGAACATTGGGGAGCTAGATCCCCAAAGTGCTAAAAAAAATCCATTTCAACCCAGAATTATATAAACGCTATTAGATCCAAAGAAGGGTTCTGGTCCTATGAAAAATCGTGGGGCTCCCCTTAATAGTCAGCCTGTTCATTTTCTGTATGGTCCTCACGGCCAGATACACGGCATACCATAACTCTGTTGTGTACACCGAGTACTCCGGTGAACACCCCTGTACCTTACCTAATATAATGATAAGACCTTAAGCGGTGCCTGACTGTCTGACATTAGATAGGTTTTTGTACCCCTTTTTCTTAAACATTCTAACTATTGTAGATGACGTAAATTACGCCTTGAGAGATGATTGTGTATCTTTCATTTGGAATCGCCCTTACAACGTTAGGGCCGAATGCTCCAACCCCAGTATCGCCATTTTCCTGTTGGCACCCGCCCAGCTTGAATTGACACGGCTAGTAATATGAACTTAGTAGGTCATTTTTCACACTAGCGTGAGTTTTAATTTTTCAATCTCCATTTGCTTGCCTGTGCTCTTAAATGTCACAGTGGGCCTCTTCTTTATATACAAGGGCTATCGTTTTCGTCAATTTTCCTTACATTTTCGATGTATTACATACATATTTGAACGATTTTCTTTTCCAATTGTATTAAATTTTAGACTTCCCGCATTATTTTCCACCACTCTCTTTAAAAGCTTCTATATTCGGTGTTCTTTTAAAATAGTCTGTGACTTCGAAACCCCCGAAAGGTGTGGAGAGTGCGGACTGTTCTTATTCTTTTCTTTGAAGCTTCTAGAGTTGTGTTGGGTTTAAATAGATCCGTGATCCTTTTACGGCAGTAGTCTGGAGAGCAAATGCGCTTTTTTTACAATATCGTTTGTCGTGCGGGCAGTGTTTTATGTTGCAGCGTCCTGTTTGATTCACATGTACACCAGTCGTAATTCATAGTATTTTTTTCTGCAATAAAAACTCTCAACGAGTGGTTTTATTTCAGAGATAATGTAGTACGCTCGGTTTCCTCAAAATAAGGCAATGCCTATAAGAGTATATAATGTGAATAAGACGTGCATTCGTAGTGTCCGAGAAGCACAAAGCGTAGTAGCCTTCGCCTCCATTAAGATGAAAATAGGACTTGCCGCTCGTAATAAATTTTAATCGAAAATCGTCCATTGCGGTTTAGGAGAGGGCGTGATCTCAGCGTTTCAGGGTTCAGCTGATAGAGTCTGCGCTTTATAAAGAATAGCTCTGCCGTAACAGAAGATACACATCTTTACTTGCGAAAGTTGTTCCCAAGAATTGTTTGCACATCCCCAACAGGCGACGTATTACTACCAATGGCGTTGACCACCTGGAAATAATAGCACTCATGTGTTTGTTTGAAGCAGACGATGTAATATTTGCTTTCTCCCTCTACTTCAATATTGCCTCTCCATCCGCTGCTTTTGAGTACTGCATGGGTATTTTCGTCTACAAATTCCAAAACTTGCTTACCGATTTTTTTTAATCGAAGTGACTGCTAATACGCTAAGAAGCGTACACGAACTGCTGTAGCTGTGGCGAAATGAGAATGCAAACCTGTTCATGTATTTTTTATTTAACCTTTTCGACCAGCCTTCCCCTTTCCTCGAATCAATGTCAGTCAATCGAATTCATATAATTATTACGGGTAATGGAACGAATAAGTCTGTAATGAAACTGGTGATCGACTGGTATCCTAAGTTCGCATACTAGAGACCAAGTACACTCTTGGCCACGCATCCGTGGCGTATACTTTTCCAGCGTGGATTGGCGATTCGTATAAGGGAGTGGCAACTTCTCTCCAATCTCCTTGCAGAGACAGGAATCTGTTACCGGCCGTTACCACGAGGAGGTATAAGTCTGACAGTGCACTTAGTTACTGGAAGCTATGCCTTTATGCCTGCCACCTGACGGCAAGGTATTCAGGTGTTCTTACTTCTAAGACTTCGTTTTATATTATACTCCAAAGGAGCAGCCCAATAATGTGGTCCTTGGGAGGTAACAGCTGAAACCATATTATTTTTCATTTCCATATGATCGTCAGCAGCTTTTTTTCGATTGGCTCAAATCGGGTGATTTAAATGCAACTTCAGTTTCTTGAAAGTCGCAGGGCTCTAGTCTAGCCTAATTTAGTTTTGTCTTAATACTGTACACAGTCTAGAATATAGTCCAGCCCAGACGGGAATATAGTCGATTGTATAATCCATCCCAGTTGCTGATTCAGCATGAGAAAAATTAGATAATCTCGCTCCTCCCTCCAAGGATTAAGAATTTTGAATTGCGATTTGAAAACTATTAACTACTTTTCAAACCACTTTAACAAATATAAATTAAACATCTGACATTATTCTATAAATTATGTAACAAGCCTTCTTTGCCTCTTCCTTCTTCAGTTCCCCAAAATCATTTTATTTATGGCCTCTTATTTGCAAGAGTACAAAAAAAAATATTGTGCATGATATAAATTTATCACTGACAATATTCAATTTGATTTAGGATTTTTGTAGTTGTCTCTATTGCTTGTTTTAATTTGAATACAATGTCTTAAGTACCTGCATCTTCACCTAAATCGTTAATAAATCAAAAAATGCTTTTAGGCCAACAAATCTAGTTGCTTAACAACAACAAACCAGTCTTCAAATGGAAGACAAAATGTCCGTTGAGACAAAATATTCAATGGCATTTAACCGCAGCTCCTTCAATATGGCAAAGAATTGGATGCCAGATAGATATATTTAATCATGACTCTAGGCCAGCAAACGCAATTGCATGCATCGTGGTAGTTGTTGCAACAATGTTGCTAATTGTTACAGCATGTAATGGAAACTTAACATAAGAAGACTTCAAAGGAGTTTAGTTCTGGTTTTTAGAATGTTTGAGTTCTCAACACGATTTCTATAGAAGATTCTTTAGTTGGACAGCAGAACATTTTCTAGTTTATGATCATTAAGATGAGAAACTGGTTGCCCTTGCTCTATGTAGCATAGAGATGTTTACTTATATGTAGAGATACATTTTGTATATTTATTATATGTTTGGTAATTAATTAAAAAAATAATTAATATTTTATCGACTTCTTTCTTAAAATATGAGAATACAAAAGCGGGAGTTGGGTTGAGGTGAGTTCTGGTTGATAAAAGATTTCAGGGTCAATTAAATCTAGACGGCGTGTGGTTACAGCAGGACAACGTCACATTGGTATTGCTCCAGTGTGCGTTCTGCATAACAGATTTTAGAGTAGCAATTGTCTACCATGATCATGCGTTTCGATCCCGCTAGACCTTCTCTCATATGTGTTTAAGGGGTATCAACATCAGCTAGATGCGTGTCGCGTTGCAAAGCCGATGCGGACATATTGGACCCTTCAGACAAGAAGAGAATTTCCTGATACCCCACACGCATCTTGCTCTATTTCATTTCAACATCTACCCATCCCTACTGGAGAATCCTTCAATTCCAGACCTAATAGTTTCTTTTAGAGCAAATTCTCTCTCTATACAGTTATTGATTTTATGCATCCTTAATCTATTTATCTCTGACATCATTCGTCTGCTGTTGCGTTTTATCTGTCTGCCCATTCAAACTCTGACATATGCATAAGCTCTGCATTTATTTTGAAACGTTTAAAAGGCAGCCATTACTTTTCAATCATCAATTTTCAATCTGACGTGCGTATTACTCGTATTTAAATTTTGCTACCAAGAATTTGCAATCAAATTAAAGGGAAATGAGATTAAGGGGGATACTTTCAAAGGAAGGATGAAAAAAAAAAAAACTTAAACCTACTGAGTTCGGGAAAAAATATCAGCTATATTTTTCAGCCGACTTTGGTGATTATCACTTAAAATCTAGTTAAGATTAAGATCCATAATTAATTTAAAAATACCAAAAAAAAATGTTTACTTATTATAAAAATTGTTTCCCATAAAATGCTATTGCCGACTTCGTAGTTGAAGCAGTGGCGATCAATGGCAAATTTTAGATGCAGAACTTTCCAGGCAGAGTTCTAATGCGGCAAAGATTCTACCATCTCGAGATATATAACCGAGTAAAAGGTTTGGTTGGGATTCGATGAGTTCTGATTCCTCGCTTTGGTCTCCGCAATACCGATCGATGTATGATAATCTCCAGTTTAGTCAGTTCAGAGGTAAATAGCTACAAATTTATATATTAAATCTCAGATGTAACATACAAAGGTGGCCGACTAGATCTTCATAACGGTGATGTTCTACATATGTCGGCACATGGCTCTTGCCAATCGGCAGGACTCACAAATTTGTCTATTTACTTCTAAATGTAACATTTTCTCACATTGTTCATCTTCCTACAGACCAACGTGAAACTCTAGCTTTGCCCTATATAGTTCCGAAATGTCCGGAATTCGGCCCAAAACAAAAATTATGAAAACCCATTGCCCGCCTTGTTATCTTAAAAATAAACAGATTTCGCACGATTTTCAACAGCATCTCAGCTAATTTTCCTCCAGGCCAGTAACTTGTAAGGAATCTTCAGATCAAGTCGTTCCACATAGAAACTTATGTTTTTGGTCTCTCTAGAACGTCGGTCGCACTGGTCAAAACCAGGTTTTGTAAGGATAAAGTAGTTTTAAGCTCACTGCAGGTCTCCGCAATAACGAGGATCATGATTGGGCTAAAAACAATTTTAATAGTCAAACTGCTATTGTGGCTTTAGCCTCCTCTCTCTTGGTTACAAAGAATCCTTGATTGTCACCCATTTCCTTACAAGATTGCCGAACAGTTTGAAATCGGGAGCATATGGATTCAGGGGCATATAGGGGATTGTATTTCAACCAGTTATCGTTTTTGAGGATTACAAAACCTCCCTGGCCGTCATTCATCTTTCTATCGTAGGGTTGGGAGTACTAGAGCAAAGGAGCTTGCCTGATTTGGTTTCATCTCATGTGTTCCATTGGATCTAACGGGCATGATTGCACCACATTATTCTTACACGCTCAAACCTTGGGTGGAAGGCTGAAGGGAATAATTGAATAAGTAGCCTGAATACAAACGATACCTTTCTTTATATCGCCTTCGACTGCACATTATCTCATTAAGACGCGATATAGGTTTTGGATTTTCAGTCTATTGAATCTGTGTTTGGAAGAGGAACGAGTGTGTGTTGTGCTCGAGTTTATTTTAAGATGCTCGAGTTCATTTGGAACCTATAAGATCTGTCTATTTTGTAGCATTTCGATTGGCAATTTGCCATAAGGTGATTTTTCATTTTCTTTTTTTTTATAACAGGAACACACTCCCCTAATAAAATTTAAACAGAGTTTTCCCAAAATATTTATATCCTTTTTCTGCAACCTCCTTTTATTTTGTTTAAAACCAGCCAAATGATGCATGCAACACAAACAAACACAACTCCCCAATTCGATTTATGCCTGTCTCTTCTCCTGCCGTCTAGATTTACGCGGCTTAACGAACAAGTAAATCTGTGTGTCTGGTCGTTTTTGTTCGTTCTCTCATTCGCCTGCCACAGTTTTATTTTTTTAAGTGCCCCGGCTCAATAGGACCAGCCAAACACACACACACACAAACGCGCTCAGAGTTCCCAGTCAGTCACACAAAAATATAACTACTTGAAATCTAAAAATTTTTTCAAGTTCGTCTGAGTTTTGTTGTGGATACCTTTTGTTTCTTGTTTATTTTCAGTTGTTGTATGTTTTTTTTTCTTTTTTTTTTTTTTTTTTTAATTCCAGCATTTATTTATTTTTGTTTTCTTTTCATTCTGTTCATTGTTTTTTTGTTTTAGAATTTTTCTTTTATTCGGTTTTTTTAGAGTTCTTTTTGTGTGTTGAAAACGAAACTGGATTTTGTAGTGAAATTTTAGGTTGTTTTGCCAATTTGTAGAGAATTTTTCGTTTTATTTTTATGCCATAAATATGTTGTACCAGTTTCAGTTTTTAGAACGTTTAAAAAAAATGATGTAACCTTTTGCTGGGATTTAAAACCAAAGGGAGAAAGGAGTTCAAAACCTGATGAGGATGACTAAATAAAGAATTTTGATTTCAGTTCATTCTTATTCCCTCGGAAATAAATCAAGTTTTTTCTTCGATAAGCCGCATGGTCTCTATGGGCCCTACGCTAGTTGCTTAATGCAGCTCATCTGGAAACGTTTACCCGAGAGAAAAACCAGAAATGCTTTATATTTGATCTTCCTTAAACCAAATGAGAAAGTTTAAAGAACTTCAAACAAAATATCTCCTACAGCTTTGCATTCCTCTTTTGCAAGTATTTTAGGGCCACACGGTTGCAGTGTGACTGAGCTACAGTATACGATCCTTAAGCTGGAGTTGTCAGGTTTATCGTTGGCTGTGGAATTCATGACTTCATGATTAGGGGGTGCCTTCGTTCAAGTTCGGACGACAGACACTTGTATATCGGCCGGTTGTATGGCCCCCTCGACCCAATGCTCCTCCAAACTGCCTGCCTGATAATCCAGATATGCCCTATTCAGGGTTTTAGTGGCTAAGTATCTTAAGAAACAGCTGTAAACATGTCGATTTCTCTTGATTTCTAATAAACCATTGGAAATTACATGCAGGAAAAGAAATTGGAGCCAATAGCTTGTTCAAACAAAGTGATGTATTCCATGAATTTCCTGTAGGGAAGGACATAAGATATTGCATCATCATGGTGTCTTATATATTGATGTAGGGGGGATATCGAAGCAGACTACTTGCTGTGGGTCCGACACCTTTCTTTCCTCAAACTGATTTCGGGCAATCAATTTGTAATTCAGCACTAGCTTAATTGTATGAAGTCTCGTGCTAACACTAGCCTTTAGTCTTGACTGTAGTGGCTTCAGATTGTCGATTGGTAAATGTCGGCCTTCTTAAGCATCACGGAGTCTTTTGTAGTTGGTAGCAGTTTTCTAAGACTTAAATCCCCCATGACATTCACATTTAAAACGTGTCTGCCTGTGAGCCTACGTTAGCCAGTGTTGGACATTCATGCACAATGTGCGCTACCGTTTCAGCTTCTTCGAGGCACAACTTTGATTTTCATTTCGGCTAGCTGATACTTGAAGTTTCCATGGCCTGTTACTAATGCAGTAATACTGTATTAGGTACCCCTATTATATCTAAGGACTTTAGTGGCCTTCTTGCCATGTGGCCATTCCCCATTGCAACTCTGGGTTCTGGTCCATAGAAGTTTACAGCATATCCTCTTATTCCTGATGTTCGGCCCAAAGCTATGCCATATGGCATTGCTTTTCATAACTAATGAACAAGGAAAACGGTAGCAATCCCAGCAGTGCCTCATTATGTTGTCTCAATATGCCTGAATATTCAATCCAAACCAAGCCATGACGTTGCGACTGTGGTTACAAATTGAAAAGATTGTACACGGGATTGCAACGTTTATGGACTCATTGTATTAAGTTGGGTCTCGATTATATAACCCGGTTGGGACGTTAATGAGCATGTCGCATAACCTCTTTCTATTTACTGCCTTTTTTTCGTTGGACCACAAAGCAATGATGGAAAAGCAACATTTTAAAAAAGGTACTGAGCTTAAAAAGTACTTTTTCTACCTTCACTTTATTGAATATTAGTCTACCAACCCGTATTCGAAAAGTGCGTACCGGTGCCAGTTTCACTGAAGATCACAATATGTCAATTCGTCGCCGTTATCAACAATGGGGCTTGTGTTATTCGACCACCTGGAAAATATTACGCAAGTACCGCGGCATGAAACCATACAAAATACAGCTGTTGCACGAACTGAAGCCAGGTGACATACCACAACGTCGTTTGTTTGGTGACTAGGCTTTAGGAAAGTTGAATGAAAATCCATTCTTCTATCGAAAAATTGTCTTCAGCGACGAAGCTCATTTTCGGCTCAATGGGTGCATCAACAAACAAAATTTCCGAATTTGGAGTAAAAAGCAGCCAGAGGCAGTTGTAAAACTGCCAATTCACCCTGAAAGATGTACTGTTTGGTGCGGTATGGGGGCCGGCAGTATCATTGGACATCAACGAAGGAAGATACTGTGCGGTACCGACTTTTTTTGTTATCGATTCGCGATACCTTGAACCTATTGAGAGGGGAGTTTGGTAAGCAATTAATCTCACGTTTTAAAGCAGTCCATTGGCCACCAAGGTCATGTGATTTGACCCTAGTAGACTATTTTTGTGGGGATACGTGAAGTCTCTTGTGTAGAGGGACCAGCCAGATTTAATTTCAGTCCTGGAAGGCAACATTACGACTGCCATTGGTTAGATATCGGCCGAAGTGTGGCGGGAAAAAGTATGACAAAATTGGAACTCACGGATGGGCCACCTACGACGCAGCCGCGGACAACAGTTACATAAAGTAATGTTTAAAAATTAAATGGCAGGCATTCATTTAATGGCCTAAATAAATATTTCACTCACTTTTGCAAAATTTCTGTTAGAATGAAGTTGTATTGTGTTTGTGATTGTGGGGAAAACACCAAACTTATTTACCAACCGAAGGAACGTCTATGGCTTGCATGAGCATGCTTAGCCGTTAAAGCGTCGTCACTACTTTACTGCGGCTCATTATTAATTTGCCCATTATTTGTTTTATAAACTTTTTTGTCCTCAATGATGAATTTATAAATCTGGAATATTTTCAGGTCATTAGGTCTTTCAAGCTTATGGCTTCTTTCCGGCTTTAAGTCGCCTTGTCACTTAGTCTTCTTAAGGAGGCTGATAATAGGTGGCGGAGACTGAGCACATGTAGGGTCTCTAAATTGATGTGACCCTCTTTTGATTTTAGGCGCACTATGCAACTGATAGGTCGTGATCGGAGGAACTTATCGAGGTTGCTGGCAACATTAACAGGTCACTGGGTGTTAGGAGAACATGCCAGGCGACTTGGACTCCCCTATAATGACCACTGTCGCAGTTGTAAGACCATAGAGAAAGAGGAGGCGGTTTTTCACCTTCTCTGCGAATGCCCTGCCTGGCTGTCAGGAGACACAAATTTCTTGGAGACTACATACTGGAGGATCTCAGTGAGATATCTAGGTGCCGTTTCAACGATATTTTAAGATATCTCACGGCTACGGGATGAATCTAGCTCCCTAGTCTTAGTGCGAGCATAGGCTCTAAGACGCTATTTACCTGGCGAGTGGTATGGTCTTGTCAAAACGGGGTCATTCAGACCTTACTTGACAGCCTGCATGCAGTAGGCTACCATGTACACCAACCAACTTAGTCAGACATACATAAATTTTTTTTAATAATAAAAATTTAGATTTTTCGCTTGAATTAAATTTAATTCCCAATCTAATTTTATATTTTCTTTTACAGCTGTTTCCTTAAATTTGTACATTTTCACATTAAAGACAGCGTTTCAGATGAATTTGCATTGAACGCAATTGTAAACTGCAAGAACATCCTTGAACGAGATCATCAATCTCTCCTGTTTTTTTCAGCCAACAACATTTCTGTTACCCGTTTGTTTTTTTTTTCTTCTTTTAATATTTTATTGCTTTCGCCTTTGCAACAACAACAACAACAATGCCCCAGCATTTACTTTAGATAATCATGTTTTAGTTGTTGTAGTTTCAGTGCCTCGCCTTTTTTTCTTTTTATTTTGCTTAATTTTCTTTTTCATGTAATTTTTGTGTTTTTTTTTTCTTGCACATACATATTTTTCTTTTAAAGGCGCCCTTGCGCTCCCACTACACCCACTCTCTTTCCTTAATGATAAGAAAAGAAAAATAAAAAAGAGCGAAAAAAACGAGAGCTCTAAAACTGGTAAAAAGCATAAAATAATCAAAAGGCAGTCAGTAAGTCAAATGCTTCGAGAGAGTCAAATACTTAAAGAAAACAGAGGAACAATGCCAAAAGGGAAATAAAAAGAAAATCAACTAAAATACTTTATTCTCGCCTCTACACAATAAGTTGTCCAAGTCTTTAGGATTTTTTTTTTTCTTAATTTCGCTCAACAACTCATGAAGTTTTTTTTTTGTAGTTTTTACTTTGTCTTCCTTGCTTTTGCTGCAGCTTTGTACGTTTTTGATTATTTTGTTTTAGTACAACTGTTTTTGTTTGTGTAGTTTTTGTGTAACAGCAGCAAAACCACAACAGCAGCGAACCAATATTGTTGCCAGCAGAAGTAGCGGCAACAGCAACGAGATTATTGCATCCAATGACCTCGAACTTGTGCCGGTTATTCATTTTTAGTTCGTGCTGCACACAAAATACTAAAACTCACACCAATAAAATGAAAAAGTAGAAAAAAAAACATCAGTGCAACTCCAGCAATAATTTTAAAGGGAAGAGCAACAAAAAAGAACTTTGAAAATAATGCGTTGAGAGAGAGAGAGAGTGTGACTGATTTGCTTTGAAATGAGGGAAGAAGGAGACAAAGCAATTTATACTAATGTTTCAATTAAATTATATAAATAGTAAAATTTGACTAAAGAAATCTTACGTGACGTAATTTGTAGTGCAAGTAAATTTAAAAAAAAAACCAAAGAAAAAAAATTATATTCTATTTATAGTCGACTTCGGAGAAACCCATCCATCATCCAACTAGTAGTTCTTACTAGAGCTCTTGGTTTCTAATAAGGGCCACTTTGTCTTACCTCTGGTTACAAAGTTGTAGGTTCACGTTAGCACTGAACAGGCTGCCAGCTTATTTTCATACATAGTGGATCCCTAAAAGCCTCTTAAGGTCGTTTCACACTATTTGAATGAGTAAAACGACTTGTCAAAAATTCAAATAAAATTAAAAAGTGTCAAGTGTGAAATTAATGAATCTGGTTAAAAAGAAAAATACGGATGGAAATTTGACAGTCATAGGACTCTCTCAATTTTATGAAAATTTTCTAAACGGTGGGACTATTTGTTTTATCAGGGTTCGACAACGAAGAAAATACCAAAAACAGCTGTTCAACAAAAACACAAGTCGCCTGATTCGCCGCCGACAGCGTGCTGCCGTAGATATTTTTTCAGCTTCCGCCGGTAGAAAAACGGCCGATGGGCCCTATCGGTTATCAATGTATTTTGTTCATGGTCCATAATAATTATGACTTCTTTTTAATAAAATTTAAGATATAAATGTTATTTCTTACTTTTTTATATCGTTTGGCAGAAAATTATTATTTTTGCACTTTAAAATTTGGTTTCTCATAAAATAATTATGTTACTTGCCTCCTAATTTCTCGCAGAAATAATTGTTACAACTTTATTTTTATTATTTTCTGTGAAATAATTATTACTTTTTTTCAAATATGATTTGATTGAATTTAGCTTAAGCTTTAAATTTTCGGAAAATAACACCTATTTCTTCCCCAAGTATATAAATCAGAATTTCATAATTATTTCTGTCAAAAAACAAAAAGCAGAGATTAAAATTTTTATTTCTGCAAAAAAAAAAACAAAACTCTAGGTTAAGTGCAATGAAAATTGCAGGCTTGACATGGTTGTCTGATTATTTTTTGTCCCTACCGTTTTGCCTTGAAATTTCGAAAAATATTATTATATTCGGTCCCTGGTTTTTTTAACTCCAGTGCGGAATATTTTTGTACTTCTTGCTAATTTTGCTAATGTTTTACAAAAGTAAATATGTATATCAAAAATTTGAGCCGCTGAAATTGCCACCGCCACTGATACCTACTCCAAATTGCTCGGCCATCGCCGCCAAAAGTATCGTTGCGACTTCTTTCTCTGCTACTTGCTTGAAGTTAACAACTACGTCATTTTCATTTTATTTCAAGTGCGATAGTCTATACAAACAATGTAATGTTAGAAAATACCTGATCAACGAAACACAGGTAGCCCGCGATCTCTAAGAGCTAAAGGAAGCGATCGAAAAAGTATAGGTTACGGTTCGTAAAAATTCATCATCCATTCGCAAACGAAGTCAAGCACTCAATATCAAAAAATCATGCTAAAAATCAAGAACATGCTTCCAGCAGAAGGGGCCGCTTTCCATACTTCTTACTGGCATACTTCTTTCTGGTGTTCCGATCTCAGTCCCCTTGACTATTTTCTATGCGGATACCTAAGAGATCAGGTAATCGGAAACGAACCGACGAATCTGGCATAATTGTAGCTTAAAATCACATCAGAAATGCCGGAAGTCTCGCGAGAACTATCCCTATCCTTATGCGAGGTTAGAAAAGCGCCAGCAGCGTGACGGCCGGCCTCTGGACCACAATAGTTTTTCAAAATAATGTTTTATTTCAATGTCTCTAAATAAAATAGAAACAATCCGAGTTGGACATCTTGTACTTTCATTTCATGATTTTGTGTATAAATTCATGCTATCATTTTAATGTGAGTGTCTATTTTTTACACAAGCAAATACGCACTGGGTGTTCACCAGCAAATAAACGAAAACTTTATTTCGATAAACGATAACAAGACACTTCACCTATTTAGAATTGAGCAAAGATACCAAGTGGCGCCTCTGACGTTTTTCTTAAAATCAACAGCAAGCCATTGTGCAAAAATACTCTTGCAACATCTGATACGTGCACTTTTAGTTATTGTATTTCCCAGATTCTCTTATAATTCCGTGAGTGTAGGATTTAGATAAACTTGAAATAAAATAAAACATAAATTAACAAATTATTAAAAAAAAAAACATGCTTAAATTCTCATTTTGTTTTTTCTTTCTTTTTACTGTTAGGCAGACATTGGAGACAAAACCCGGCTTTGGCTGCCACCAGTTTTCAACGTCCATACACACTGTATGGCTGTCATGGTCATGGTGAAATATAATTAATATTGATTAATGACCGTTGTAGGAATTAGACAAGTTACAGCGGCAGTAGTTAAACAACCGTTTGCAGCATGCCACATGTAAGTAGTAAGTAGTTTTGAATAGATCTAGACTTGTCTTTTAAGAAATATTTGAATATTTTTCTAATTTGATAAAAATAACTTTCTTTTATTGCTGGTAATTTATGAGATTGTCATTGTGGCTGATGTTATCGAAATGAAAAAAAAAAATCATTTAATTAGAGGCAACGTATCAAAACTGTTAACAGGTTCATTTACAAAAAAGAAATAAGTTAATAAAGATAAATAAGAAAACCCTGATAGCTTCAAATGAAATGCTTCTTATAACCGTCAGCCCAATTCAAGTTCTGTGAAAGCTGTAAAAAAAATCAATTGGCAAAAACTCTCATAAGGAACCAGAACCAAAGGCGTTTCAATTTTCTCTACAATGACTTTTGACGAAGTGTTCAACTGCCGCACATTTGTTTTGCCTGCCTCGGAACTAGAGAAGGCAACTCCTGTGTGCAGTTTAGTACTTAGCGAACTTATCGGTAAACGGTTGGGACTGCGGGATGACGTGGCCCTATAGTAAAATAACCCATGTTGCGATAAGGGCTCAAATGAATCACTATACAGCTACTCGCTATTACTCAGTGTTGCCAGATTAAGGGTATTGATCTTTCATTTATCATTAAGTATCCTAGGATACATTTTTCAGGGTAAAAAAATTTGATTTTAGCGTATTAAGGGAAGATATTTGTATTACCGCCTGGACTTTGTGGATTTCTAAATTGAAAAAAAAAACTGCCAAATGTCTGCGTAAAAGTCCTTTAACGCACCGAACAAATCACAAGAGTTTGCGAATGTTTAATTTCTTGTGGTTTGTGCGCGCACAGCCCCAACTTGTAACAAGAGTTCAAGCACGAACAAATCACACGCACAAATCATAAGTGTATGGGCGGCTAAAGGAAACGGGCAATTTTGAATATAAATCAAAAATTCAAGGTCTTTATTGATGCAAAATTTGGTTGGTCCCAAACCACCACAAATATAATTTCAAGTAACGATTAAATTGCGAAACAGTCAAAAAGAATGTTGTGTTTAATTGATCATGCCGCCCAATTAAGTGAAATTCTATTAATTGGGTCATTGAATCAATTAACAAAGTAGCAGATAAATAATTTTTCGGTTAATTGCATAAAATCTTGTCAGGTTTGGGAAAATAAATTGCAGGATTTTATACGACAGGAATATACGTGGGAATATTGGTATTTTTGTCGACAGTCAGGCGGCGCTTCTGTCACTCAAATCGTACAAAACTACGCCTCTGTTAGTCAGTCAATGTAAGAGAGAGTTGTCAAGACTAGGGAGCCTGGCGGATGTTACCTTGGTTTGGGTCCCTGCGCATAGGGACCATTTTGGTAATGAGCAAGCAGACAAACTAGCCAAAGGAGGAACCGCTCTAAATACTCCCAATGTGGAATCAGTCGCAATCCCCTTGGGGAATATTAAGAGCGACATCTTCAGTCACTTTCTTAAGGAGGCTGATAATAGGTGGCGGAGACTGAGCACATGTAGGGTCTCTAAATTGATGTGGCCCTCTTTTGATTTTAGGCGGACTATGCAACTGATAGGTCGTGACCGGAGGAACTTATCGAGGTTGCTGGCAATATTAACAGGTCACTGGGTGTTAGGAGAACATGCCAGGCGACTTGGACTCCCCTATAATGACCACTGTCGCAGTTGTAAGGACATAGAGAAAGAGGAGACGGTTTTTCACCTTCTCTGCGAATGCCCTGCCCTGGCTGTCAGGAGAGACACAAATTTCTTGGAGACTACATACTGGAGGATCTCAGTGAGATATCTAGGTGCCGTTTCAACGATATTTTAAGATATCTCACGGTTACGGGATGGATCTAGCTTGCATGACTTTAGTACTATATAGGAACTTAAAAAATTGTACCAATGTGTGCAAATGCATATTCATGACTCGTTTAAAGAGATAAGTAATTTTTTTTTTTTAACCTTGGCACTTTTTTCTAAAATCCTTTTTATATCCCCACAAAATTGTTATTCGCATTTGAAGAGCATGCACGCACTTGTTGGTTTAGTCATTTTTTTTTTAAATAAATTCTTAATTAACTTTCTTACACCCTCCATGAAAACACACTGCTTAATAATCTGGCTATTAAAAAATATTTTTATCCTTGTTTACTACAGCATTTCTCCGCTGGCGGGCTTCAAAAAAATACACCCCCATTGTTCTTCCTTATAGATTTTAATGATAAAATAAAAGCCTGCTAATGCATTTTATATTTCGAACGTATTAAAAGCCACAAAATCAAAAGGCCGAAATAAAACGAAAAAAAAAATTATCCTTTTTGCTGCACTTTGTGCAATTTCCTGTATTTAGGCACTGACTCAATGAAATTCCGGTCTGACTGTCAGAATGGCAGTTCAACAAAACGCCCGCATTATGGGCACATTTGACAAGTAGACATGTTTGTGTGCATGTCTATCTGCATTTCAAATTTGTTGCTTGTATTTTGCTTTTATTTTTTTTGTTTTTCTTGCAAATAAAGTAAAAATATTTTTTAATTAATGTACTTCAGTTTTTTTTGAAGTGGTGATTTTTTTCTTCTTCAATTTTCATATTCAATTGTTGCTTTTGTTTGGCACCCAAAATAAAATGACATGTGTTGTTCATTCCTTGCTGATTTTATTTTATGGTGTCTGCTAACAGGACGTTGATGTTGATGATGAGGTTGAAAACAACACAACACAACAACAACAACAGCCTTCATCGTTCACAGCCAAGCAGGCTGGTAGGCTGGCAACCAGCCTAGTCGCTCATGTGGGAAGAAAGGAAGGAAGGATGTTTTGTTTATAAAGAGTTTTTTGTTCCGTTGTTATCATTTTAACCATACATTCATTATTCGATTAAGTTTCAAATAAAATATGTTCTTTTGCCCAGAATACTGAACAACAATGCAAGCACAATGGGGGAAGCTCCAAAAATATGTTTGAAATGCATATTTTATTATTTGTGGGTGGTGGTTTTTTGGTCTTTTTATAATTAGTGCCAAGAGGCCCTCTATAACATGAAAAATTAAATTAAATTAAATTGAAATGTACTGTAATGTAAGCAATAGAAGTTATACAGTGAACTCACGAAAACGTGAACTACTCGGAACAGCAGTGAACACTTTTTTTTTTAATTTTCGCAAATTTGTCTTTTTATTTGAGAAAATGTTTCTTCTACTTAATTATATCCCAACTAATTTTATTTTAAAAATTCAATATATTTGTTGGGGGGCATAATCTAGACTCCATATGCATTTCGCTGGTTGGATTAGTCAGCTCATCAGGAAGCAATAAAACACCAACGAATTTGTAGAAACTTCTCAGAAACCAGGCACTGAAGATGGCAAATAGCCGAAACTGGTTTGTCTCCCAACCAAACTTGCGACAATAGATGACGCAAATTCGTTCTTAAAATCTATAACAAATCATCCTGCGAAATATCAAATCGAGCATCATAAGGGGACTTTTTGGAAAAATTTTAAAATCTTAAGCTTTAAACTCTTCAAACAAAATGAGAAAGCCAAACCAAATGAAAAAGAATTTTTTTTGTGTTTGCCCATCTGAGTTTCCGAGGATGGAGAAAATTTTTTTTCGTTGTTGTCTGAATAACTTCTTCAATCGAGAGTTGTCAGGCAGCGTGGAAACCTCTGCAAATGAGCTTTGTATACCAGTTCATCGACTTCAACCAGAATCAATTTTTTAATTAGCCAGGTTTCATAGAGGGCATGTCGTGCCTAGGACTATCCGGCAAACATAGATTACTGCTAACTTTCTTGATACTCTGGCATCAATCGGTTATTCAAAGGAGCCTAGTGAGGAGGATTGTGCGTCCAATAAAGACGAAAATAATTCATACATCCATTCCTATAGATGTTTGAAACGAATTTCCATCATCCTCTTGTCAAGTTTGATTTGGAGACAAATCGTATTCGATTAAGTACCATCTTCAGTGTCAGTTTTTGTTTATTTGTTTAAAACCAAACTTGACATGGGATGAGGATAATTTGTTCCAATCACCGTGTCGGAAAATCAAATCAAGAATTATTCGAATACCCATGATTCTTCAGCTCTAACAGAGTTATCGCAATTTAATTTCTACCGACTTGATAAGTCGAGCGGAGGGAAGTTAACAGCAAACAGAGAGTGCTTGGTCTCTAGTATGCGAACTCTGGATACCAGTCGATTTCCAGTATTAATACAGAAGTACCCGTGCATATGGAGCTCAGTGTATGTGGAAATTTCTTTTTTCAGTAGTCGTGGGAGTTATATGAATTTTCTTAAGGGACTTAGGTGTTCATTGGCCAATATAGGAATTGGAAAGAAATATAATAATTCCTCGCGAGGGGTGGACGGGACAATTTTTAAAGATACTCCTAAGGCGTTGGACCGTGAGATTCCGATAGGGATGGTCAATGAAGTCTCGCAAGAGGTGGAGAGGTTAATCTTTGTAGGAACTGTTTATTGTCCCATGGAGGAAATCTGAAGAGATGGACAAAAAAACCTCGCAAGATGTGGACGGGTCAGTCTTCAAAGGTCGAGACTGAGACAGTAGCGTACATTGTGGGCCCTAGGTCCAAGGGAAGACTCTTGTTGAATGGGAGTTTCATGGAGGACCTAAGCCTTAGATAAATGCTAGCAATTACAAGAGGAAGAAGGCCGAGAGTTACCAGGCGACAGACTGAAAGTAAAGCACGAAACTGAATGAAAGTAAGGTAATCGGAAGTTACATATCGGTTACTTGAAATCAATCCGAGGAAAAAGGTGTTTGAAAAGGGACCCATAAAAGAAGCGGTCTGCTTCGATATCCCCTCTGCATTAAATAAGAAAAAAAACATCGGAATAAATGATCCGGAAGTGGTGCCTAAGACATCCTCAATCTCAAACTGTGGGGCATGGGGCTCTTCAATTGTTTTCCGGCGCAATAACTAATCAGGGCTGACAATTCTCATTCATTAATGTTGCTGTGAAATAGACCATGATCTCTGACGAAAATCCACCGAAGTACCCAAATTCTTCAACTTATTTTCAATACCCCATTAGTTACTTGTTTAACTTCCCCTATCCTTTCATAAACTTTGATGCTTCTTGTTCGATCTCAGTATCCTGTTTATTAATATTCAGTGGTTTGATTTTTCATTCCTCTCTTTTGCTTGTTTTCTTTTTGTTTATTGTATTGTATTGTTACTCTTTTGGCAAAATAACGATAAGAACTGTTGAGAATGCATTAAAATGCATTTTTATGTTCAATTAAATTATACAACAGCAAACAAAAATGATACAAAGAAGTTACTTTCAACAATATACGAGCGCATTTATGAAGAAGGACCAAGTGTATTTATGGTTACTGTTTGCATATCGATTTAACGAAATGAAAATAATGACAGAACACAGGGATCAAAATTATATCAAAGGTTGATAAATCAAATACAGGGTGTGTCGATTTTTCAGCACAAAACATTCACTGGGACATCATTGTTGTAGACGGTACTATCGACGATGAAATCTGGCTCGTGCAAGAATTGAAGCCGTACAACAGCCGAGCGTGATGCATATTCGGTGAGTGGGCTCAAAACACTATTGCGGTTAAAAAAATGTCTGCGGCAATAAACACAACTGCCGCTTTGGCGGAACTATAATCGCCAATTCATTTTTAATACGCCGTTACTTTCAGAAAATGTTACTGATTTGGTTTACTTTACGAGCTGGTGGCATCATTGGTCCTTATTTGGTCAATTACTTTTTAATTCCTGCATTGAATTGACTTGAAGAGAGCTTTGGTTTCAACAAGACGTTTACGGCAACGTTTCGTGAGTTTTGGGGCTCTAAATTGGCCTCAAAATTAGTACGATTCAACACCGTAGGATTATGGTCGGCATGCTAAATTGCTAGTCTTTGCTGTTAATCTACAGACAATGGATGACCTGGTATTTGATTTTCCATTTGTACTGCATTCACGCCAGTCCCGGTACCAGGTATTCGAATTCTTTCAATTGGAATCAAATTTCGTTTCCATTTAAAAACTCTATTGCGGTTTATTTCAGTTTAAACGTTCCCTAAATCCGAAAAAAAAACTTTTTAACAAAATTCCCAGCCAATTTTTCGCTACCAATTTGGCAGCTATTGCTGACACCACAATCCCATTCAAATACAGTGGTAAAAATTGTGTTGATTGGATCTTAGAAATACTCTTTCCAGAAGTAAAAAAATTTATGTTTGAATTCGGCAAATTCAAAGTTAACTGAAGCATAGAGGAGACAAAACATGACTTGCCATTGCATGTAGTGGGGCTCGATAAATCAAAATGAAAGAGCTGCTTCTGGTTGATATGCCACAAAGCAATGAACCTATTAAGAAGAGAGTTTTGGATTCAAATTTACGAGACTAGACCAATGAGTTAGTTGCTCATCTATTTAGGGCAATTTGGTGAAGTAGTTTACTAACGATGGATTAACGTGAAATCACTATATGCCAATAAACCAGCCTTACGTCTAATTTATGTTTTTAACTACCCTGTATAAATTTTGTATTTAAGAACTTCGTTCGTCTTGTAATAATATTCACGATAATGTCAGCTTTCATATTTTTGACTCGTTTGCGGTTATTGAACAAACATACGAGTATGAAATGAGAATTATTAGGGAAGTGCAGTAATACTGAAACATTTTTTATAAATGTCTTCACTTGAAGGATGTGAACGTTGATCTTTTAATAATTTACGCACGAGTTTTACCATTAAAAATAAACCAAAATTATAAATTGATTTAAAAAAATCGATAAATGAAAAAATCGCCAAACTTGGCAAAAATCGCTAAACTGAGAAAAAATCGAGTAAATCTCTAAAAGTTCCAATATTCGGTAGAAAATGTTTTATTAAAAAAAAAATCAGATCAGAAAAAAGGCTAACAGTACAACAAGGTTAAAAAACTTGTTGCTTTTGGTGTCGGTAATCACTTCTCTCGATTTATATCGAGCTTTCTCAGAGATCGCACTATACGAGTTGTTGTAGATGGGATCTCATCAGACGAGTTTAAGATCAATTCAGGGGTACCACAGGGCTCCGTTCTTTCTCCTACTCTATTTCTTATCTTCCTAGATGACCTTCTTCGTCAAACTTCCAACCCTATTTATTCTTTTGCAGATAACAGCAACATATGCCATTCTTACTCATTCATCAACAGACCA
Source organism: Phania funesta (assembly GCA_963932375.1). Classification (NCBI taxonomy): domain Eukaryota; kingdom Metazoa; phylum Arthropoda; class Insecta; order Diptera; family Tachinidae; genus Phania; species Phania funesta. Next base: position 3,705,745 of record OZ010656.1, on the reverse strand, counting down.
AGCCTCTTAGAGATTGGGGCCATGAGGCACCGCATGAATGAGTCATTAAATAGTGATCTTGTGACGATCACAGAATGGGGTCGTGCGAATAGGGTCGATTTTAACCCCAATAAGACCCAGTGTTGTATGCTAACACACAGACGCACGACGGACTTTGCTGCTCCATCTGTAGTTATGGGTGGTATAGATATTGAGGAATCAGTAGCTCTTGATGTTCTTGGCATGAAGATTCAATGTGATGTCCGATGGACCCAACATATCTTCCAAGTGTCGAAAGAAGCATTCAAGTGCCTAGGCTTCCTCAAATGGTGTAAGAATAACTTCACCCCATCTGATCTCCTAACTATCTATACCACTTATATCCGACCGAAAATGGAATACAACTCTCATGTATGGGCCGGTGCTTCAAAGTCTATTTTGGAGTTACTCGACCACGTACAGGAGAGCTCGAGCATCGTCGCAATGTGGGGTGTGTTTCGCTGTTCTATCGTTACTACAATGGATTGTGCTCTGATGAAATTAGGGATATTATTCCCGAAACCCGGTCATTCATACGCACCACACGTACTTCATCAAGAGCACATCCATTTGTGGTCGCACAACGCACTACAGACAGAATTCGTTCTTTAGCCGGACCATTCGTATGTGGAATAAGCTTCCAGCAGAGGTCTTTCCTCCCACTTTCTCTGTGGAAAAGTTCAAATCAAATGTTAATAAACACTACTCCCTCTGTCCTCCTTCCCATAACCTATTTTCCTAGTTCTAGCACAATGCATTGCATGAATAGGGGTCATCCCCTGAGTGCTGGTCCTACCATTAAAAAAAAAAATAGTAAAAAGAAAAAATCACCCAAAGCTGAGTAGAGCTGGAACCTTTAAAATTCTAATTATTAAGCTGTTTCTATCAGGGAGTGTAAAAAAAAATTCAAACCAAAAAATGTTTAGAAAATCGCTAAAAAGCAAAATAAAATTCCACAATCGTTGAACTTAAAAAAAAGTTGTAAATTATAAAAAAAATTCTAATAATGCAAAAATTGATGAGAATAAAAAGCTGAAAGGCGAGAAAAAATCTCACGGAATAACAAAAAAAGTCTATAAAAATTTTAGGGCCTAAAGCAGCATTTAAAAATTAATAAAATAAATAAAAACATCGAATCACTTAAATTGTGAAAAATGTCAAAGATAGTTTTCTAAAAACCCCCAAAAATAAAAAAAAACACACACACACACACAAGGACTGTAAAATTTGGGATTTTCTGTAATTTTACTAGGAATAAAATATTTATTTGTTAATGAAAAGTAATATAGTATGTAGTAATTTTGCTTACCCACAACGTTTAAATGATAATCGATTAATAAAATAAAGATTCTTCAAGCTCCCAATTTTTTCTGGGATTTTTAAAATAAATTTAGGAATTAGACTGTTGCTTAATTTTTCTGATTAAAATAAATTTTGAATTGAATTTAGTCAAGGAAATCGTTTATGTTGAAAAAAAATTTAATAATAATCAAAAAGTGGAAACAAAATCTATTTAAAGTTTAAAGCAGAAGGCTGAATTTTTCCTAAAATTTTGTGGAAATACTTCAGGATGTTTTATCAAATACACATAGATTTTTTTGCAAACACTCGACGGAGTAGTAAATTTTGTTGGCATGAATCTACTCCAGCCTAATGGTCAAATCATTGCTTAATTGGTATGCATATCCGTGATTAAGGGGATACCAGTGTGTTGCCACTGCCAATCTACAAATTTGTCTCCTTAATAAAAATTAAATATTTTTTTAAAGCAATTTTGCAATGCAAATACAAGGAAAATAATTTATTTCTCAAAGGAAAAGCAAAAATCATTAATAAACACTAAGGGCACCTGCAACCAGGTCCTACATGGTAATCTTACAGGGATTTTATTGTTGTTTTGATGGAAAATTAACAAAGATATGGCCATATATTGAATCTGATGTTGGAATATATGGCAACGCAAAATTTGATAAAACTCGATCACAATAAAGCTTGAACTAAAGGCATGAGTAAATTTTGATTCAAATAAATAGACGGCTTACTGTATGGATCTCTTTTTGACACCCTTTTTTCCTCGGATTGATTACAGGCAACCGATTTCTAATTTAAAACTAACTTTCGTTGAATCTCGTACTAACACTAGCCTTTGCCATTGCCTGCAGTGATTTCAAACTGTCGACTGGTAACTGTCGGCCTACTTTCTCATAACAGAGCCTCTTGCGTTTATCTAAGGCTTAAGTCCCCCATGGCATTCACATTTAACAAGTGTTTGCCCGTGGTCGCAAACCTTATGCTAGCCAGTGCTGGACATTCTCACACAACGTGCGCTACCGTCCCAACCTCTTCCTAGGGAGTATCTTTGGTGACTGACCCGTCTATCCCTTGCGAGGTTAACCGCTCCACCTCTTGCGAGGCGTCATTGTCCATCCCTATTGAAATTTCACGCCTTTCGATTGACCGGTCTAACCCTCGCAAGACATTCCTGTCCAAAAACTGCAGCTCTTGATGCTTTAAACTTGGCACAGTTAGACTTTGGTCCATTCACTACACAGGGGAACAAACCAGTTTTTGGACAGTTTCATACATCTTTTCGAAATTCAATCTGAAATTGAACATGCCCTACACAGGCTGTGAAATAGTTGAATAAAATTAATTTACCTTAAAAATACAGCAACATTTCTCCAAATCTTCGCTACTAATAAAGTTAAAAATAAAGTACTAGCCAAAGGTTGGAAGTTATACAAGGAAGAAAGTCCTTTTTTCTATTAAATTAACAGGCCTGTCTTGATTGAAGCCCTAACAAGGGGACCATGCTCAATGCAATTTTTAAAGAATTTGAAAGTTTTAGCCTTCTTTTAAGTTAAACAGACAAGACAACCTTGCCAATGTTCCGTTTTCATGAAATATACAAAAATTTAATTTAATTCTCAAAAGTTCCCACAAAAAAAATTCTTCAAATTATATATTTTTGTCGAAAATAAGGGCGCATGTCCATTGTTGAAACCACAATCCACCAAAAACAACTTAAAAAGACCGAACACAGAACTCCTTCTCCTTAGTGACATTTTAATATGCATTGAAAGCATTTAAATACAAATATGTATGCAGGCGTGCGAGGGCGGTCTCAGAATTACCTGTCTGACCTACAAGTAGTGCGTCAGCTGACAGGCACAAAGGTATGACTTGCCCTGTCAGAAGTTCTGACTTCCACCTCCTCGTGGTGGGGGGACCAATAACAGGTTTCTGTCTCTGCTAGAAATCTGGCTAAATAAGTCGAGCGGATAGAAGTTAATACTGTATTATAAAAATCCCTAATGCACAGTGGAACAGCGTACGCCAGCGATGCGTTGTGTGTGCTTGTCCAGTAATGGCTAGCATAAGGTTTAGGACCAGCTGAAGAATGGTGATACTGAAGCTAGCTTGTGGGGCTTTTATTTCCGTAGAGGTTTTACTCTGGACAAATACCCGTCCATATCTCAGGCCGTGTTACAAATTGGTTAAGGAGAACGCTAAGAAATTCATCTGGCAGGTAAATTCACATCCCTGATGCCCAGAATGAGCGAACATTAGGCTGGCTGCCTGGCCATTTGGAAAAAGCGAGGCCTTAGTCATAGCCAGCAGGAAGGATTGATGTAATTTTAAAGTAACGATAACCTTCAAATTTTCAAAACGGTGTTTCTATTTCTTCAAATCTGCATTAGAGAACGTTTAGGGAGAAAGATAAAGCGTGGGAAAATTTAACTGATAACACACGGGAAAGCTGCCATCAGGTTCAGCTTATTAAAGGCGACATCAAGGATAGTCATGAATTTCATCACATTCCTGGCGTCCAAAACGATCTAACATTGCACCAGCAGCGGAGATCGATGTAAAGCGGTAGCCGTCTTTAGCGTCCCAAACGATTGTAGGAAGATAAAGACGCATTCCTTGGGCTGAGTCATTATGTGGGGATCAAGCAGTACAGATTCAGCGAATTCCTCGTGCAAGATATACTTTGTGACTGTTCTGCTCTGGGGGTTTGAGGGACAATGTTTCTCGGAGGTAAACGAATGATTCCCAGGGAACCTGAATCTGGTTTAGTGAATATATATGTTGTATAAAACGCCTATAGATATTCTTCAATGATTGACCCCTGTCAGCTCGTATGGCTTCGCCTCAAATTATCTGGTTGATTATTTTATTGTTGTAAGTCAGCACAATTTTTATACGACTGAGATTATTTGAAGTAAAGATTGGTGTTCCTCTTTTTTTAATTGTTGTACCGCTCTCGTATGTTTGCCCAGCCATACCAAATACACTTCGATTAAAACTGCCAACTGGACATAATATTATCAGCGTCATACTACCTTTTTTTATTTGTATGTCCATGCCAGCAGCTTCCTCAAACCGAACTTATGCCTGCATTTTTCTCCAACTTTACTCTTTTTAAAAAATAGAATAAAACCAATAAGGCACCAAAAAAAAAATACAAAATTGGACAAAATTGAATTTGCATGCGAAAAGTGGAAACAGTAAAAGCCAAATTATAAGCTCAACATTGATTCTATACAATATTGTGGCAAACGCATACGACAGCATACAATTAATATTCAGTTGTACATATGCGTCCATATGAATTTGTTTGTTTTTTGCACATGTAGTCCTGTGCAAGGACTATACAACAGTTTTATGTGTATATACGCACTTTTGCCTACTCCATTCTACCCCAAAGGGAAACAGTGGGCTTAAAAGTGGCTGCAGGATATATAAGTTGTACTCGTAGATAATTTTCCAATTTATTGTTAGTCCTAGGAGGTTGTTGTCACACAACTATGCGATGTGAAAGCGTCGAACTGAAAATCACGGTGCTGGTAATACCGCTTAGCTCTTAGGGGACCCACCACTGCCAACTGGACCAAGAACCACATCTTGTCGAAGTTGTCGAACACCAGCAAACCTTCTACTCTAGTAGTCCCTTAGTAACGCTTTCTACTGTAATGAAATTTCAGAAAATATTGGCTTAATTACACGATTGTCGTGCCATCCCTGGGTCTAAGCCACAGGCACCATGTTCCTCCCAGAATTGTACCACTACGAGCTTGACCGTCACCACCAAAAAAATTCGACGTCTATGGTCTTCCATTGCATTCGATGGCTTAGTCTTTGGCCAGGCTTTGAAAGTACGTTTCTTTCCATTTCGGCGGCTTAGAAAACCAAACGGCAGAGGCCCCCCATGTTTCCACAAAGCTGTTATTGCCCTCCAAACCCAAAGCTTTAATCTAAAAGTTGTTGCTACCTCGACTAGCAATTCATCTACATGGAGAGTATGACTAAGAAGACATGTTATCTCTACCGTCAATTTTGTAAATAATGTAAAGTAGTGTGTAAACAATGTGATTTCCAGCTTCTAAATGGCATTAAATATTTTACACTGAAATTTAAATATACAGAAGCCATAAGACAATTTGTCACATAATAAATAAATGTTGCTCTAAAATTGTTCTCTGATTCGAATTATTTACATGATGTAAATAATGTAAATGTGAATGTAGAAAACACCAAAAGACGACTACACAGTGTTAAATGTTATTTAAATTACAATTTAATACAAAATTTTGCAATAAATTTATTGTTGACATTAGGTAAAATACAGTAAATGTAGAGTAAACAATAAACAAAAAAATATATGTAAACTAATTTATATGACACGTAAACGAATTTATTTACTAAACATAGTTCACGTTTTTGTAGAAATTGAATTATTACACTTTGGAAAAATTTACATAGAAGGCCTATTTGACTTTATTTATTTAAATATTTAATTTTATAAATGTCAGGGTAATAATTTGTAAGAAGTTCGTCATTCGTCATAGTGTAAAAAATGTTGAGTTCCTGGTAATCAATTACGAATGTGTTTGTGGGTTTTTTTTTTTAATTTTCGGCCGAGTTGGGTTTGTTTACGTCATGTAAATAATACAAAATATTTTATGAAATTGGAAAATTGTGATTACAAATTTTTAATTTTCACTTTTTCTGCTACTTGTAACACTGTGGCTGTAGTAATGCCTTATTTTACTGTTATCTCTTTCTGACTACTTTATTTGTCAAACATACATACACACCGATACGTATTAAAGTCTTTTTTTTTATAAAAAAAAAAATTGTTTAAATAAAATAAATAAAATTTTTACCAAAAAATGCGTTTCACAATCGCTAGGTAGCCAGTAGAAACGAATATATGAATGAGTATAAAGTACAGTTTTTCATTTAAATGTAGGCATCAATTTTATGTATTTTTTTTACTGTTTGGACTCCCCCTTTGGGAGTTGTCACATTTACCAACATGTTCTGTCACTGTCATTGTCAGACAGCAAATGTGGTTAAAACGAATAAAAAAAAATTGAAAAGCAACAACAATAAAAATTACTTTTTTCAATAAAGCAAAAAAATAAAAAAAAGTAGCAAAACTGAAATTATAATTAATGCGTTTTTAATACATTTTAATGAATATTATATTCATACGTCCCTTTGGTTACTTATTTACTCTGATACGAGATTGGTGGTAAAAATTTACTTCCACTGTAAAACGAGTGGAATTTTGTTTTGTGTTCAATTTTATATTTGCTAACATCCCAGCCCTGTAAATAATTAATTAAATAAAAAGTGTATTTTTTTTTAAATATATTTTACACTCATGTTTGCTGTTGTAGTTTTATATTAAAAATCAAATTTATGACAATCAATGGTTACCATTAAATTTTCGAGAATAATTTAAGGTAAACTTAGGTCATTGTTGGGAGCCCTTTTGATTTCATTACACGTTTGGCTGTTTACATCATGTAAATAATGTTTTTTTTGTTTAATCAAACTAATCTTTCGCATTTTTCTATTTTCAAATGGCATCAACAAAATTTAATTCTTGACATTCGGTCAGAAAAGTAAAATTAAATGTAAACAATTAAAAAGACCAGTATTTAATGTAGACAACTTACTTAATTACATTATAATCTCCACAGCTTTTCTATTGTTGACATTAGGTAAATAATGTAATGTTGTGTGTCAACAATATAAATATGTGGGTTTTTTCATAAAATTTCGTTTGTTTTCCAGGTTAATTAAATACAAAATATTTTATTTTAATTACAATTTTTTTCATTGTGTAAAAAATTGAAGTTTTCATGTAAAAAATTGAAAACACTTTGAATAGAAATAAAAATATGTTGCAGGTAAACAATTTTAAATATCGTACTTATGATCAAATGATAACGATAACCTGAAGCACTGCCAGTGAAGACGAGACAGCCAATTGTATGATGTCAAAATCAATTTGATATATCACACTATTTTTGTTTACATATCTTTACCTATATTTCTTATCAGGTCACAATAGCAACATTTTAAATATTTTAGAATGTACATGAGTTCCATGTAAATAATGTAAAATCCCCAACAGACAATTTAGAAATTAATGATTTGCTTTATATTAACTTTAAATAAGTGACACGTTTTAATTAACCAAACATTTTCAATTGTTTACATCATGTCAACAATATTCTAATAGTTGACATTGTGTAAAATTTTATAATTAAAGGTAAACAATTGAAAGTGTGATGTTTTTATAAAAATTAAACAATTTTTTGTAAAGAGGTCTAGTTAAAACTCTTGCAGGAATCAAGCCATTTATTCTCTGTAAACTTGCGTGTAAATAATGTAAATAGTTTTTTTATTACAACAAATTTTATTCGTAGCATTTTTTTAGTATTTTTTTTGAAGCGTTTTGAAACGTTGCAACTACTTTCACAATCTTTATTAAATTAAAGTCAATACTTCACTCCTTACCGGGTACGGGCAATGGCAAGTGATAAAAGCTCTTTCCAAGCATTATAGAGCCTAATCAAATATTAAATTACAACTTTGTTGCATAAAATTCGTTTTATTACATTTGGTTTTACATAAAACCATAAACTGCAATACATATTTTATTTGGTTTTTGTTGTTGCCTTTAATAATGCCACCCAAAAACATGAATATATAACCATCTTTTTTTGTTGTAGTCCCGGAAAAAGCTATAAATAAAAAATAGAAAAAATTATATGTACTTTTAATAAAAATGATGTTGGTGGTTAATTAAAAAATGTATCAGAAATATAAAAAAAGTAAAAAACAGTAATAGACTACAACGTAAAATAACAGTCAAACAACCGCCCAAAATATGAAATTAAAAAGAGGCAGGCACAAGCAAGCAAACAGTAGGGCTAATCACAAACTTTAAGCGAACAAAAAACTAAAGGCCAGTTACTGGAGTCTGGCTTTTGTAGTATTTTGTCTTGAAGAAAAAAAAATGATAAACGATCTATTCATAATTCCCTTTCATATACTTTTGTTACTATGAATAGCCCTATTGTGCAACAATAAATAATTTATGAAAAAAAATGTGTATAAAAAAAAAAATAAGTGCAGCAGAGCAAAAATTAAAATCGCATAGAACAACATGAAAAAATGTTAATGGAAAACCTCAACATGAAGCAAAAGATGAGAAAAAAGTTATTGTAGATATACATAAATTCACATGAATGTAAAAGGATATTAAATATTGAATTGATTAACCTTTTATTTGGGTGGTAAAAATGGCCCAAATGGAACTACAGTCGGTAATATGGGCTTAAAGACAAACAGAAGTATAAAATACAATAAATTCTATCTGTGTTAAGCTTCCTCTCGAATCGCACTCTGGGTGAACTCTAAAAATTATATTGCATAAATTATACTCAGGGTCTTGTAACAGTCTCTAATTGGAGTCCAGCAAAAAAGGTGGCTTTTGATGATCTAACACCCAACACTGAATGCTCACGCTGGGTCATGCGACATTCGAAATATCTTGGGAGAGGAAAAATATTTCACAGTAGTTGACTTACTAAGGTATACGTAAGAAGCATTGCCTAATTGTTGGTCTAACAAAAACCATAGTTAATAATAGCTTATATAACAGTATAACAGTTTAGTGGAAAACTGTTATACAACTTTAATAGTTTCGCTGTGCCCAATTTTTAACTTTTTCAAACAGCTTTAAATAATACAATTACAGTTCTAAATTTTAACACAGTAGTGCTCATAACTGGCAACAAGTTATAACAGTTTTATATAAAACTTTACAAATTATACCACTTTCGCATGACTTTTATAACAGACTTTTTTGTGCTTGTTTAACGGTTTTTTTAGACCGTAATATTTATTAACATCAGTTAATTTTAAAACTTTTCTCAAATTATAACAGTTTTAAAAATAAATTACATTTTCGTTGAAACATAAAATTTTGCAAAAATTGGGTATAAAATTTAAATTAGCATAATTTTTAGCAGCAACTACTTTATGTGTTATGTAACTCGAATAGTTTTACATATTTTTTTTTTATAGTATAACAGTTTTGTTCAAAGTACTTAAAAATTGTTAATAGTTTGTTATGGAATTATGAAACTGTTAGCAAAGTATAACACCACTTTTCAGTCAAAAGGTATGATGTCGCAAATAATATAATTATATAAACATGAAAAATGCGTTCAAAACTGTCCTAAAATTATAACACTTTCAATTATTTTCAAGAGGCAAAAATCAATACATTTTTAACACTGCTTGCCTGTCGTAGACTATTTTCAGCTACTGCAAACCGAAACGTAAGTGGGGATGGGCTTAAAATAAATTATCCCCAATAATTTCATTTGCTGCTAATTAGCAGCCACTGTAGCAAAAATACGACAACTACATATAGTCAGTCAGTGTGAAAAGTTGGCTTTCCCTAATAAAAAAAAAAAAAAAACATGACAAGAGAGCTGATGATGAGTATGATGAAACACAGAAATTTATGTAACACAAAATTGTTTGAGGTATTGGGTTACCAATTCTGTATGAGTATAACAGTCTTTTTTCCCCCACTTAATGCCACAAAATATTGCACAGTTGCAATAATGCACTGTCAACTGCAGCATATACATTTATAATTTCGGTTTTTAATCATTCATTTGGGGAAATTTCCTTTTTCACCCACTTTGGCGTTTTTTTATGTTGAGCAACAACGACAAAAACAAAAACTAAAAATGGCCATTTAACTTTTTATATAGAAAACTTTCTGGCCAACAACTTTTAGTCATCATTATGGTTTCATACAAAAAACCAAGTTTTTTTTATGTTTAAATTTTTTGAACTAAAATGTTGTTAAACGGAATAGAAAATAAGGATTGCAAAAACAACTCTCGGCAACTAACTAAACAACAAGTGAGTAGAAAGAGAGAGCAAACATAACTCAAATACTAAAATAAACTGAAAGAGAAAGAAATCATTGTTGTGTGAAAAAACAAACCGCAATTAGGGACCTAAAATCTATTCAATTAAAAAACTGTCATAGAAAAGTGCGTACCAAAACACAAGTGCCAACGTTTTACCAGCATCAGTTAGCTAGTCTGTGGCTGCCATAATGGCTTTAGAAGTGTTGATAACATGCGGCCGTTGAACAGATAATATTCCTTTTACCACTACAACTCCTCTATTAGGCGTTTTTTCTATGTATGCGTAGCAGTGCGTAGTTTATTTTTTGTCCATTTCCTATTCTTGTCGGCCATGTTTTTTTTTATATTTTTTTTAATTGTGGTTAAAATTGTTGCGTTGTTGTTTTTGTTTTAATATGTTAGTCCTTTGATTAAGTGAAATTTAGTTTAGAAATATCCGTTAGTGTTGCAACATTAATTTGTTTTAATTACAAAAAAAAAAAAACGTAAAACTAACAAAATTTTAAGGCAAATACAAAAATGTAGACAAGTTTTGTATTAAAATTAGAGAAAAAAAGTCAACCAAACGTCTACGATTTGGAACAGCTTCCAAAAAACAAATTATAAATAAATAGGTAAATTATTTGAGTGCGTAAGACAAATGTTTGAAAATTTAATAAAGAAAACAAATGAGTTTAAACAGCTGATAACAAACATTTTGCGTAATTTCTTATAAAATGCCTCAACATTATAACAGTTTTAAAAGTACGAAAATTAACAAAAAATTTTAGGTTTGAAAATACAAAAGACCATTTTTTTTAAATAAAAAAATTAACTCATTTTTTTGTTATATTTAGTATAACAGTATGGTTTGAAACATTATGATTTATAACAGTTTAAGCCACAAATCAACTGCTATAATACGAAGACATTGAAAAAATACAAATCTTCTTCAATTAAGAAAAAAAATATTTTACTACAGTATAACAGTTATTTTAATTAAATTTATACGAGTACTCACAGAGAGTAGTGTTTAAAATAAAGCAACCGAAAAATAGAAAATAAAAACTCTGCTTAGTTTCGTATAAAATGCGTAAGCAATATAACAGTTTCAAAAGTTCGAAATTTCTAAATTTAAAAATACAATAGCCATAACGTATTTTGGAAAATAAAAAATAAATCAAATTTTTTCTTATATGTCTGGTATAACAGTTTTGAACACAAGTCAAATAAAAGTATAACAGTATGCTTTATAATAGTTTAATTAGTAAATGCTTTAAAAGTACTCATATTAAGACGAATATGTTACAAAAATATAAATAAAATATTCAATTAGGATCCAATAGTTTATCACAGTATAACAGTTCTTAAATTATAATTTTACGTTATACATACATATAGAGAATAGTGCTTAAAGTAAAACAGTTTGCTCAATTTGAAAATTTCCATAAAAATTTGATGTATAACAATTATTGCTCAAAAGTGTTATAAGCTTTGTCCCAAAAATATGCAACACCATTGTAGAATTGTAACCGCGAAAGTTTCTAAAACACCACTCTCTAATAGTTATTGTTTGGGCTATTTTACAATTATAGCGCGACACTTTTTGAGGAAAATAATAGAACATTTATAAAAATTTGGCCCGTTTATAATTATAATAATATAAAATAAAATTTGTGTTATAACATTGCACGCATATAACAGTTTTGAAAGTGTTACACATTTATAAACGTTAATTATTCAACTGTGCTCATATTATAAGATTTGTAAATATATTTTTTACATTTATTACTCCAGTATAACAGTTTTCTTAATATTTTTTTCTAAATCATAACAGTTTATTTCTTAACTCAACTAAAATTATAACACTTTGTACAAGTTTTGATTATAAAAAAAAAAATTTTAATCTTCTGGATGGTATGTGTTATTATCTAAAACTGTTATAATATGTATGACAGTATTGTACATAGAGCAATTCTGTAAAGTTGTTCAAAACACAATATTTTTAACGAAAATTTGTTAACAGTTTTAAAATCTTTCTGCCTAAATTTCTTGACCAGATTTTCTTCTTTAGCAGTCTTTACAAACACGCCAACCCATCGAGAATATTAACAAAAAAGGATGTGAAAAACAAAACCTTAAGAGATCCTTTTCAAAGTTCATCAATGTTTTGGCGCGAATTTTGCTTTAAATGAGAATTTCTTCATAATTTTCGCTACATGACGTTGTTGTGTATTTTGTTTGTGTTACCATGGTTTCTTGTTTCTTTATTTGTCTAAATGTGAGTATGAGCATTTTAGTCTTTTTTCCCTGCCGTTTTGTTTTGATATTTTGCGCCATATTTCTGTTTATGCATGTCGGCAATTTGTAGTGTCTTGAATGAAAGTCAAAGTAAAAGCTAAACTTAAAAAAAAACGTTTTTTTGGAAAAATAGTAAAATAATAACAAAAATGTATAAAAAGAAAATAGCAACGACAACACAACGTAGTTCTGAAACGTGGAAATGAAAAACAAACAAAAGCCACTTCATAGAGTTTGATTTTTTTCTACATTTTGTTTAAAAACTTGTCTTGCTTTTATTTTTAAAATAAGTCTAGTAGCGAAAAATGCTCTTTAGTTCTGTGTTTGTGTAGGTGTGTGTAGCTATGAGTATGTGTGTTTGTTTTTTGAATGGCAAATACGAGTACTAGTACGTATTCCTACTATTGAAGCAACTATACTGGTTGTAAAATAGAGTCAATAAGTCTAAAAATATCAGACAAACTGACATTAAATTACGTTGAGGTTTTCAATATTTTTGATCTATTTTGTCACACTGTGTTGTTACAGGGAAAAAGTTAAATAAAAATTACATTAAAGCATAAAATAAATTTAATTGCATTCTGTAATAGCTCAAATATGTACAATATTAATTATCATACAATTACAATGAATACAAAAAGTCTTGTTTTTTGTCCCAGTATAACAGTTTTAATAAAGCTATAAAAATGATATGTTAGTTTTGCAACTATTTCAATAATACCACTTTTCGGTGTTTTCCAATTTGACAATAAAGGGTATAACAGTTTTCAAAAAGAGTATAACAGTTTTTTTAAAGTGTTATAAAATTATAAAAAAAAATTTGCATAAAAATATAACTTTTATATATAATTCTGGGCAAGATCTTATTTATTAAAAATTTTATTACTATATAAGAGCTTATGGAAATTTGATAAAAGTATAACAGTTTGTATTTGTAAAGTGCACAAAAATATAACTTTATATCTTTACTCACCAGTACAAAATAAAGTTATAACAGTTTATTTAAAAGCCATTCTAATAATAATAATGCATTGCCACAGTATAACAGTTTTACAACATCTGCTCTATGTTATTATAAAAGAAAATATAACAGTTTATTTTAGTTTTACAAAACTTTAGCAACAAAGTTAATATGCAGCAGGCTACCATGTTAACCAAACCAAAAAAATTTTAGCTACATACTTATTTTGTAACTATATAACAGTTTCATAGAGCGCAAAATTGTTCTTTCATTTTGCTTTAAAAAAAAAACGTTAAATATTATTTATGTTACTGTAGGTCAATAGTTTTAAAAAAGTATAACAGTTTATATCTGCTTAAATATAAATATGTATAACACTTTTTAGATTTCCAATATGAAAAACACAAAAGTTACAAACTTTGCTTAACTGTAACTTATAGTATTTGGCTCAATAGGTGAAATAATAAAAGTAGCGTATTTTGAAAATATGAACTAAAGTATAACAGTACAGTGGGTATATTCCAACCGATTAGCTGAACATAGTTTTGTAAAATTATAGAGACTTTTGGTAGACTGGCTCTTCGGCCAGGGTGCTAAAACAATGATGGGAACAGGACATGTGTTGTTTTCAAAGCCATACAAGCTGCGCATGAGACGGGGTATGCGGCTAGACATGGTGGTCCAGGGTGAATGCACGCCTCATCTTATACACATTTTATCAAAGCAAATACATACTTGCAAAGTATGTGGAGCAAAGACAAAAGCACGGCGCGAAGTAGGACGATAGAAAGTTTTTGCTTTGTTCAAAAATTTGCGTATGTAGTTTAAGTAGAAGTGTGTGTGTGTGTGTTTGTTTGTGTAAGTGTGTGGCAGGAATTTTATACTCACTGCACATGTCAAGTGGACGATTTTTTTAATGTAATTTTGTTGCTGTTGGGATGGATGCAGCAGCAACATCAGCTGCCGAGCAACAACATTATTATTAATCTCTTTAAATTTTATAGACACAACACATACAACAAACACACACACACACACATACTCAAAAATTATTTTATGTTGACTGAGTACATCACCCGTTCCTACAACACTAGCAACAACAAATTAAGTAGTTACTATGTTCAAAATTTACAGCAAAAGTAGCATAAGGGGGTGTAGTGGGAGGCGGACTAGGACTGGGAGCAGCAGGAGTTATAAATCTCATATGTTTGTTGTATATAATAGAAATTACTTATATTCCATATACATATGTAAAAATTGTATGTATTTGCCAACACTTTTCTGTTCAAAATGACAGGTGCAGTTTTTATTACTCCATATCATTTCCGTTTTTTCATGCAAAGTGTGGTGGATCTTCTTCATAACCGTACTTCGGCGTATAGATATTTTGTTTGATTTGTATATATGAGACGTCAGATGAACTTCTCTTAATAGACCTTATCAAATATTTGAATCTATATATAAAGTAATATGTGTTGTACATACATATATTTCAATGATTAATGAAAATTCATTTCCTTTGATGTTGCATTGTTTAAGTATGATGAGATGGTCATGCTGAAGGATGACGATGCTTTTAATTTGGATAATAGTCAGAAGAATTTATGAAACAATTTAAGCGAGGACTAATTAATTGTGCTGAACATATTTAGGAACAGTTTCTAGTATAACAGTTAGACTACTGTTTTGAGAACGATGCTCCGCTATATTTTAATGTCTCTTTGTTTCAAACCCGGTAGCAAGTGTGAGAAGAAAACTTAAATCCATAAACAAATTTATTATATGTATGTATATACTTTATTGCTGCAGTATAACAGTTTTTTAGAAAGTTCTTCCATCACACTACTTCGTGCTTTTATTAAAAGCTTCATAATAAATCAGTTTAAAATTTAGTAGTTTCGTATTAAATGCCATTTATTTAGAAATAAATATAAAAAGTTTTAGTATAACAGTGTTAGGCTAAATGTTGAAATGTCAATGGATTGAATTTCAAAACATATTCACCATTTAACGAAGGTGTACTATATTTTGTCATGATTATAACAGGTTTGATGGAAAAATATAACAGTTGTTTTATTTAATAAAACTTTTCATCAATAGATATTTTCCACTTTCGTGGAAACTGTTATACTGTCATAAATTATGACAGTTTCTTTCCGAACTGTGGTAACATTTTCAACTGTTGTAGAAGTTTAACCAAGTTCGAAAAAGTATTTAATGGTCTGTTTTGAATGGACAGTTTGTGAAGGCTTCTATTATCCATTTTGATATAAAAAATGTATGTACAAGGTATCTGATCTTGATCCCATTGCGAAACTTACATATGTATAACCTCCCAATTAGTCGGCTAGTAATATAAATTAGAATATCTTTAATTATTTCTTCCCCAATTCGGTTTATAATTGATTTTATATACATACATATGTATTTTATTAAAAAAAACATCCCTATGCAAAATAATACATATGTAAGTATGTAGCTACCAACACATTTGCATTTCCATTTCCCTTTCCTGTTAAAAGAAAACTAAAACAAGAAATTAAATTCAACTCATTTTCATATTCAAATACTCAGCTCATCTGCTCAATGTGTCAATTATACAAATTTACAGCCACACACACACACAAACATCAATACTTTTTACGCAGACGATATTTTCTAGCTGATTAACTGTTATCAATATTGCCTTTTGACATTTAACAAACCAAAGAAGCAGCAACAACAACAAAATCGCATAATTTTCGACACCCACAACAAGTCAAAACCCAATAAACTTTCTCAACAATTCAACAAAATACAAACAATTTGCAACTACAAACAAAATGTTTAAAAACGGAAATTTGACAACGTAGCACAAAATTAAATGAATATAACAGCAACAACACACCATCGTCAGTAGCAGCAACATTAATACAACGAACATTTATGCATGTGTGTACGTACATACATCCATACATATGTATGTACAACACTAAAACCAACGAAATGAAATAATGAAGCAACAACAATAACATGAAATGTGTATGATGTGAAATAGATTAGAATGGCCACAAAAAGCATTTAAACACTATTAAAATTAAACTGAAAACAAAAACAAAAAAACATGCAAAATTATTAACGATAAATACTCAAAGATTGTTTTGATTTCGGCAAGAGAGTAGAAGGAACCAAACAGAAAAAAACAAGTACAACAACAACTGCAACATTATGTAGTAGTTTCTTTTTATTAAACTTAAGAAACCCTACTAACACTAATGCACAAAGAGATGTTTTGCCAAAGAGCAGCAACAACAATAGAGAAGATGTAAACAAACCTACACACTCAAACAAATGCAAAGAAATTCTTTTTTGGAGCATCGTCATGGAAACCAAAAACAATTGCAAGAGATTAGAAGTAAAAGCAGTGTTGCCAACAGTGGCGAAATAATAAAGTAATTACAAATATAAAATTGAGATTTTTTAGTTCTTGATGCTTGAACAAAGCGAAATGTTTTGAATATGCAGTTGTCACGGCCCCTTTAATTAAACCTCTAAGAATTGCTGTCTTTAGAAGTCTACCAGATTTTTCTAATTTTTTTCTTGTATAGACATCTATATAAAACAGCAATGGTGTTAGATATCAAATTGACACTGGCTTTATGTATGGAATATCACATCATTCAAATGATCGCCTCGATTCCGCTGGTAGGGCTTGAAGATGATAATTTTATGTTTTATTTTTCGCCTAGAAAATGTACGAACACTGCAGGTAATATTGACCTTAAATCAGTTAATATTAGTTTTAGTTAATTGACAAAATTAAATAAAAGTAGACTTTTATTTTACAGGCAAAATGTAAAATTGAAAAAATAATTATTAGTCCTTCTAGATTTCAGAATTTCCTGATTTTCCAAGACCTACATGCATGTATACAAACTTTCAACTTTCTAGTTATAATGGAATTGAGCCGGTGAGTACATACTAAAATATTCACTTTTTACACCTTCATAACTCGGAAAGGTCGAGTGGTAAAATTTTCAAACTTCACCTATGAAATTACCTATATACTTGGGAGGAAATGAAACAAAGTTATGAGGGGTAAAAATAGCGTGAATGGTTTCGTGTTATTTATACACTGTATCTGAAGGCCTGCCGCAATCTCGTGCGTTTTTTTGAGAAGTTTTGCAATTATTATACAAGTTAAAAACAATCAAAAAAATACTAGGATGTAAGTTTTTAGTGTAGTAGAAAATAATATCCATGATACTTATATATTAGAAAAAAAAAACATTTTAACTTGAATTACCGAGCACAGTAACGAAGACCTTCACCCTTTGTAGTAAATACCCTGGGCCTTTGGTTGGAATCGAACCCCTTGATAAACTAGCATACTACTAACTAGCTTTATCATTGTTTGAATAAAAAACAGCAAACGTCAAAATACGAAAAAAAAACAATAAATGTTTTCCATCTGTCAAAACAATATCCCAAACAAAATCCAAAATTTATTTTGAAATGGAAAATTCTAAATCACAAAAAACCGCTAATTAAAAATCAGAGTTTCTAAAATACCCCCAAATCCTTAATTTCCTAATCCAAAAACTGGTACTTATATCCCCATTATACGAGTGTGGACATGTAAGTGAGAGTGAGTGGACGCTTTCATCGTCTCTTTATTTTTTATTATAGATTTAGCTCAAAATATATTTTGGAGGGTATTACTTGGTTTAGAGAGCATTCATACAAGACACATTACTAACTAAAGAAAAACGACAACTAAAAATTGAGAAAGAGCAATATTACTAACGTTTTAGAGAGGAGCAGTTAGTTTTAGAGAATATGCTCCCACGCATACTATAACGCGCCAAAATATTTCATATTACTTTTTGCTAAAAATCTACCAAACAAAAAAAAAAAAACAACTAAATGTGTTTGAGGGAGTTTTTGTTGTAGTAGTTGTTTTGCTAGTTTTATTTTTGCTTTTTTTAAATTTTGCACTGTATTACTGTGCACTCATATCTAATAGGGACTAGTGTTTGTGTATTCACCCAAAGATAATAACGCATACAAAAGCTGTTAAACTTTTATGAGAAAGAAAAAAAAACAAGGATGAAATAAAAATAAAGAAAGAATAGCAAGAATATAAAAATAATAAAAAATACTAAAAAATAAAAATAATATCGTCAGTGTAAATAATATTTACTAGATTATTTTTTGACAAGAAAAGTGTTTATGATTTGTTTGTACTATTGTGTGCTTTATTGATTGTGTTTTGTACGATTTTTGTTCGCCATTTTTTTTCATTTTTACTCTCTTGTGTATAGTTAATGTAAGTACCTAATATAAATATGTGCATGGATATGTGTGTTTATATGGAAGAGGTTATGTGCTTGAGTGTGTAGGTGAGTATGTATTAAAATGATTTTTATTGTTGTCGTGTTGAGAGTTTTTTTTATACATACAAGTAACGAGGGGGGCCCCAAATAATATTATATAAGTGCAATCTGTTGTATAGGCAGATACTAAAATTTTAAAGGAGCTGGCAAAATTATTAAGCTTAAATTTAAAGTTGGAGAACTCTAATCCTAAAATAGTGGACACTCTTAAGTGGATCTTATAACAGCAAGCTGCAATCGTTTGTAAGACGAAATCTTAATCGACTTTTTTAAGGTTATTCAAACCTATCCGTTTAGTGTAATGAGCACTATGACCTCAACACTTGTTTAGTTCAAATCAGATTTTAGTCTCTAAACCGGTTCTTTTTTTTAAAATTTGGGCGCTATCTGTTGGATTTTTGATTGAGGCTGACTTAAGGTGTTCTACAGAGCATTTCTAAAAATGGATTTAAAGGGCCCTGAGAAACTCTATAGTGGTCGGTCAAATATAAGTCGCGAATAAGACCGTCACAGACGACGACGTATGAAATGACGGCTGCTAGAATACAGTAATCATTTTAAAAAGTGCTCTTTATCGCATTTTGACTGAAATTTTCGGCAGTAAAAAGTTGCGTGTAAAGTAATATCTTTGTTTTACCTTAATGTTTGCGACGATGGTGCAAACGAGTGTTTGCAGATTATTTTATAGCATTCAAATCAAACGTTCGAGTCGATTCAAGTGCGTAAATTAAACCTCGTTGCATCACATTACAGTTAAGTAGAAAGGACAGTGGAGAATATAGACAGGAAATATAAAAATGGGCTAAAACAGTGCGAAGGTATATTTATGTTAAGGCCAGTTTATGGAATTAAAGAATTTGTTTTTTATAGGAACAACGCTTAAGGTATGAACTCTACTAAAGCAGTCATTGTCGTGGAAAGCACGCATGGGAAGTAGGATACCCCAAGTATTGTTTGTGTACATTCGTTTTACCTTGAAAGGAAAAGCAAAGTGTGGTAATTTTTTTCTTGTAGGCGACTTTTTTGTATTTATAACATTTTTAAACTGTAGAGAATTTTTATATATTTTGTTTTGTGTATCTCAATAATTTATGTGCCGATTTTAAAATCAAAAAATCAAAAATATTGCCGGCAGCCAAAACTCAACTAAACCGTAAAATTGTTCGGGGGCATTGGCTGTAGAAAAATTGTCGGCTTAGTAGAGCTGCAAAACTACTATGATAATGATGTTTTTTTCAACAAAGCAGATGCACATGTCTTCCGTTTGTAGACTTGTAAATTATGTTGGCTACAGACGAATGAATATAAAGAGGAAATATGTTTTATAAACGTAGTTAAGTTTTTGATGCGGACGGTGCAATCACATAGGATACCTTTAAAGAAACATCAGTTCTGTGTAAACACATACACGCGGAATAAAAGCAAATGATGTTAGTAGCAGCGACTGCTTCCAACAAATTTATTCATCGAAAATAATAAATACCGATACAGACAATGCAACAATTTAGAAACATGAAAATAGTAACAAATTCGTTAATTCGTAACAAAAATTAAACACGAATTTCAACAGGAAACAAAGCTACAGACGTTGCAACATTAATTGAAACATTCCTAGACTTTGGTTTTTTTTTTGTATGCTATGTTTAAGTAAAATTTGAACCAAATTCTGCGACATTTTTACGTGCAAGTGACAGCTCTGATGAAAAGACACTGAGACTGCTAGCAAACTTCGCAGAATTATCGGTCAAGAAAATGCAGTTAACGTATTAATAATTCGAAGATTGGTCAAGCAATTTTAAGGAACTGGGTCGATTATGGATGGTAAGTCTGCTTTGCGTCGACGTACCGTCGCCGAAAACTCGAAAACATGGTCTCAACTGGACGACATGTTTTAGCAGGACAGCGCCACCTGACACACCGCCCATGAAACAATCGTTTTATTGCAGCAATGATTTCCATAGTGCACTCTGTATATTTACAAACGTCGGTAGTAATCGATTTTTTACAAAAAAGTATTGGAGATTGGCTATCGCTTGAGTAGTCTTTCAAGCTAAAAGCTTTGCTGTCCTTATTAGGTGTGGTAATTCTGGTAGCACCCTCGTATATTATTTATATCTACAAATATTATATTATTTTTTCGGTACGATTACCTTTTGGCCTCGGCATTCAAAAAGTAAAAACTTTGTTGTATGTTTGAATTTGTTTTTCCCATCATTTTTGTTTCTCTTGCCACAAAGCGAGTACGAGTAGTATTTTTTGTAAATTTACTCTGTGTTCAATATATTTTGTGTGGTATAGGTTAAGAACGAAACTACCCATTATTTGATAATATTTTTTATTGTACTGTGTTTTTTTTTTATTACATGTATTTGTTATACTCATCATCTGTTTCAAATAACACTAGGTGAGGAGAGTTTAATATTGTTTGAAATTGAGGAATATTATGCTGGTTTTATCTGGTTTTGTGTATTTATTGTATTTTTTCCTTTACTCTTCTCCTACATATTTACTTTGTTTGAGGTTGGAATGTATGGAGTGGGAGGGTGGTAATGGTCAGTACTTGGTGTTTAAATTAAAACTACATACTACATTAATAGTCAGTAAATTTGTAATTTTGGGTACATAACTTGATTATAAAACAGTTTTTGTTGCTGCTTCTTTTTTGGTGGATAGTAAAAACTTTAAATTTTAGGTATAAATGTTAATATGCAAAAATTTTAAACTTAAAAAAATTAACCCATAAATAAAACTGTAACGTTATTCCCGAACTAGTTCTGCTATGTACATTGTGATAAAAAAATAGTTATGATTTTGCCTCAACTGACTAATCTTTTTAAGTTATTTTTGGTTGATTGAACACATATTTCTTGTAAGAGCTACTTCGTACAACCTATAAACCCATCACCTCCGCACTACTCCATGGAGATTCAATAGCAATAGCATTTTACCCGGCGACGCATCGGGATTTTCGTATGCGGATCCCATAACCGAAATGGTGAATCAACTAAATTTATGAGGCTTTTGTATGTAGGGCGGCTCATCACGGAATCTCTTGTAATTGCTAGCATTTGTCTTAGGGTTAGGTCCATCATGGCATTTACATTTAACAAATGTCTGCCCGTGGTCCTAAGTCTTATCCTAGCCAGTGCTGGACGTTCGCATATAATGTGCGCCACCGTCTCAGCTTCTTCCTCAGGTGTATCGTTGGAGTCTGACCCATCCACCCTTCGCGAGGTTTACTTGTCAATATCTTCAGAATTCCTCCATTGTCCAATAAACATTTCCCCAAACGAAAATATCCCAAACAGCCCAATGAACAAGAATTCCCCAGGAAATTTGTCACTTTCCTTTTGTTCACAACACTTCCGCCCCGGGGGCATATATCATCTTGGTGATCCCTGTTACCTTGATGGATTGCCACTGGGGGAAAACAGGGGCACAAATTTCTGGGGCTTGTCAGAAGGCTGAAACTGGAAAAAGGTATGGTATGACTTCTAAGTTCGACCAGTAGCTAGAAAGTAAAGTGGTACCACGGGAACCAGTAGCCCCTGTAACTTCGGTTCCAGACTGGTTGTTGGTGAGGCTCCTTCGGGGGTGCACGTGGTGGCTGTGGTTTCACCCAAAACGGGAAGGACTGATGTGGCGTTTCATTGCAACGCAAGCTGTCAATGTCATTCGTTGCCGGCAGAAGATTAGATAGCTCCGAACCCCTCAGCAAGGGGTGGGACCGGGAGTGTGACAGCCTCTGTCCTAATTTGCTACCTATGGGATGTGCATGAGTGCTATTCCGGTGGTTCTTATGCGGTCGCATAGGGGCGCTGGTCTGGCCGCTCAATGTCACACCCGTTGTTGGACCATCGCTGACAGGTACTCAAGCAAATCTAATCACACATCTCTTCACAACACTGTTTGAAAAAGGAACAAATTATCCTCTATATGATTTCTATGTCTGCAATGCATTGGGATATCACTGCATTATGAAGTTATAGTAATGGTTGTTCGATGGGAAATCCGTTGAAGCAAACTTTCGAAATATAAAGGCAATAAATTTCGATAAGGCTATTGCACCTCTTTGGGTCAAATATGGGATACGAAAGGATCTCTGTGGCATTTCAACTATCTGCAATTTGTAATGGTCTCGCTTAGATGACCATGAACCGCTGCAAATAAATAGTTTTTAATTAGGTCTTATCTGGCTCCCTCTCTCTATTGGTCGTTATCAATGGTTAAATGGACTTTAACACAATAAAATAATACTAAAAGTAGAGTTAATTGACATTTTCCCAAACTTATTCTCTCTTTTCAAATTCGTTTGCCACAATTTTAGAACTAGTCCAAAAATATATTCTGTTTATCTACAAAGAGTTGTTGTGTTGTTGCTTTGCTTTGTAAGATAAAACAAGAAGTAGAAATATACTTTGAACTAAATATGTATGTATAAAGAAACAATAAAACTGAATAGATATTGTAAAATAAAATGAAAGCCTTGTGTACAAAACATTTGCAACGAGATGCAACCGAACAATAAGAAGAAGAAAAACAAAAAATATTTATAGATTTTTTACAGCAGCAACCCAACATAAAGGAACTAAAAAGAAAATATCCAACAAAAAGGAATAAAAATCAACAGCAGCAATAATATATGTACATAGTACATTGGATGACACATACACGTAAAGAGCTTGCATTATGTGTGTTTGCATGTAGTTTCTCAAGAGTGTTGGCAGAGCAGCAAACAGCAAAGAGAGTAAAAGAGCTTGTCACAAAAAACAAAATTGCAAACACCTTCACTATGGGCAGCAAAGTTAATATAACAACAACTACAACAATAATGCTTTTGTTGTTTGTATGGAAACTATTTATAAAAATGCCTTTAGTTCAATTTACTGCTGATGACGATTACGAACGAACGTCGTCAATGATGATACACAACAAAGAAGTACGTTTCATGTTTAGTTTGTTTTACTGTAAAGCTTGTCATGACTCTCACAGAGAGGTAAAGAAAGGGTTAATGTGCATTATCTGTTGTTAAATATGTATGTACTTACATGTGTATGGATGCATGTAGTATGTATGTAAGTAGCATCGAGCCCTGTGAAAAAATGGCAATAATTATTTAAGCGCGTGCGCTTAAATTGCGACAATAAAAACAACTACCATAAAATGAAACAAAATCAAAGTAAAGAGTTGGAAATAAAAAGAGTTTTATTTTTGCCGGCAAAAACAACAAATGCAATCAATACTTGTACAAAAATTCAAATGAACACACCCGCGCGCACTTGTTAAGTAAATGCAAGAAACCAGAAGTGAGCTGGAGAGAGTTTATTATTTGCCAAAAGTTCACCATTTTGGAGAAAACTTGAAAAAATAATACAAAATTCCAAAAGGAGGGTGGGAGTCTGAGAGTAAAAACGGCGAGTATAAATGTTAGCAGAGCTGGTGAAGTCTTTTTAATTCTTTTAGCACTTGTAATACATACCATCGGTTTATAGACTATAAACACCAATTTTTTATTTTACACTACTATCGAAAAGTTTCAACTATACATATATGCATACATCCTAATTAAGAATTAGTTTATAGTTTTGCATACCCGACAAGAATTTTATTTGTACGACACCGAAAGTTCATCAGTATGTTTTGGCTTAGGGGCTTCGGCTGACTGTTTGGGGTCAGCGGTTTCGTCTGACTCTTTTGACACAGCAGGGGGAACCAATCCCCGATGCTTGTCTGGGGTTTGAAGCCGAAATTAGGACTTTCTTAGTTCGATTAGCACGGGTACCACGGAAACAATTAGCCCTTGGCACAGGGTAACCAGAGGTGAAGACTTTGACACATAAAAAATAAAAAACTCAGTTTATTTTACTATGGGCTCTGTTAGAAAGAGACTAATATAGTATTTTGTGACGAAATACAACAACAAATACAGGAAAACACGGCAAGAAAATCAAAATAAAAACAAAAATCTAAAAACAAAACTAAGGCTCTGAAGGAACGAGACCGATAGAGAAAAAGATCACTATACTGTCGTTTCACCTCTGTTTACTACTTTGTTCCCTTGGGTTGCAAGTTCCAGACAAGTTGTGGCTAAGGCTCCTTCGATAGTGCGGGAGTAATTTGGCGATGTATTGCAACGTATGCTGCAGTTTAAGTTCGGAATTGTTCTAGACTTCTGTCTATTTATGGCTATGGATTTGTTTCATTCGTTAAACGTTGAGTAAATTTATTGTACTTTTTGCTATTTAAGTATTTAAATAAAACTTAACATACTTGCACAGCTGGGAATGAAGCAGCAGACGAACTAGCAAAAAGGGGATCTGATTTGGATGTCTGTGGACCAGAACCCAGGGTTGCCCTGGGGAATGGCCTAGTGCGAGCTAAAGTTCTTCAATGGGTAAACTCATTACACCTGAATAGGTGGAGGGAGAATACCACATGTAGACAGGCTAGAATGGTGCTCAAAGAGCCCCTCGGCAGGAAGGCCAGCAAGGTGCTCGGGTATAATAGGGCTACTTTAAGCTGGACATGGAAACTTCAAGTACCATCTCGCTAAGATGAAAGTCGTAGAAGATGATACTTGCAGACTATGCCTGGAAGAGGCTGAGACGGTAGCGCACATTGTGTGTGAATGTCCAGCACTGGCTAGCATAAGGCTTAAGACCACGGGCAGACACTTGTTAGATGTGAATGCCATGGGGGAACTAAGCCTTAGACAAATGCTAGCAATTACAAAAGACTCCGTGATGAGGAAGAGTGTCGACAGTTACCAGTCGACAGTCTGAAATCACTTTAGTCAAGAGTAAAGGCTAGGGCTAGCACGAGACTCAATTGAAAGTAAGGTGGTTGTGATTACGGATCGGTTCCCTGAAATCAATTTGAGGAGCGAAATGGGGGTCGAAAAGGGACCCAGAAAGTAAGTGGTCTGTTTCGATATCCCCCCATACATTAATAATAAATAATAATAACATACTTGCATATATGTATGTAGATACAATAGCTAATAAATATGTAATATATAACTCTTATTAAATTTTCCATCCCTGTGTGGTAATGTTTACAACATTTTCTCCAAATTAGTGAGAGAGCTAAGATTGTTTTGTGAGAGTATTATGGTCAAATGAAAAAATATTCAAAAACTTTGCTATCTTTTTCTTTTGTTGCAAGTATTGCACATTAAAGCTTCGCTGTTGCATCTTAAGTATGCACTTTTTAATTTAGCGCCGTTTTTGCTCTGCTACAGCGCGACTTTACACAAACATGCCTACCTGTAAAATGTATGTACATATGCATGCTGGTATATTCAGGTTGGGTCTTTTGGGAGTCTGTTGTGTTATTTGCGAAATGCAGGGTTGGGGGCGAGTAAATTCGTTATGTTTTTTGATATATACATAAGTATGTGGTTGTTGTTTTAATGTGACCAGAGTTAATAATATGTACAATAAATACTTTTTTAAAATATAATCAGCAGCATAATGATGTTTGTTGTATGAGAGCATAAGTATTCGTAAATTTGTTTAAGGATGAGTTACAAAACTTTTGCTCAAGATAATCATGATAATAACGTTTTTGTTGTTGTTGCTGCTGCAATAATTTTTTTGCGCGCGCTATAATAAGTTTTTTACTTACTTTCGTTGGGCAAATTTAGTACGTCGCTCACATTTCAACTGTTCGGTAGGGTTATTTATGTTTTTTGGTGTGACGTTTTTTGTGTATTTAAAAAAAAAAACTGATTTTTTATTCTGTTGATTAAAATTTTAATTAAAAATTATTGCCATTTATTATTTGTGTCTATAAAATTTAAATGAATGAAAAATATTAAAACAAAATAATATATTTCATTTAAACAAATTGATGCAAAATCGTGCAAAACTTGTGTGTATCTGGATAACAAAAAAAAACATAGAGTAGAATCTCACCCCTTTTACACCCAACAAGTCTTTTTGTGCCAACATTAGTTTATTTGTTCCTATAAAAGTAGTGATTGTTTTACTCCACAGTGTTGTCAGTGATGTTGCTGTTTGTTTTTTATGTAAAGGGTGGTATATCAACAAATTTTCTTGCCCATTGTTGTTGCTTTATTATATTATGCATTGGCAGGAATGGAAAAATGAAAATGCATTGGCAGGGATAGAAAACAACAAATTTAAATATAGATGTCATATGAATATGTATATGTTCGTATATTTTTATTTTAAAATAATGCCTGATTTATGAAATGTTTCCAGGCTCTTGGGAAAAGTCGCAATCTTTTGTGTCAACAAGTAAACAACGTGAAATTTTCTCTATCATTTGTTTGTCACCTTGGCGTGCGAGAAGTAATTTAAAGGCATAATTATTAATAATTCATCTACTATACATACTAAATTTTTATATTTTAAAAACATAACATACTTACATTTTAATAAATTGAAATTCGTGCACTCAAAACACTACTGAAAAACAATGCTAATGGGAATAAATTTGCCTAAGGCGAATTAATACAGTTAAACTCATCGGCGTAGCTAATACCTTCTTTTAAACTGACTGGGTGTCGAATTCCATATAAAAAATTTATTCGCCATTTCCGGCTCTTTTTATATGGACTTTGACATTCGCAACTGAGCAGGAAATGCCATGAATTTGCTCGTGAGTCTACCTGTTATCAATTTGCTCTGAATTTGCTGTTACTTTTTGCCTAGCCATGTTTGTTTATTATTTTCAATTATTTTTTAGTTGTTACGAAAATGCCCTTATCAACAAATTTGTTTAAAATTTTATTCCACTAAGTTTTCAGTTCGAAAAAAGCTCATCACTATTTCGGAATAGTAAGTTGTCGATTTTAGATATTAATATCGGGTTTGAATTAAGATTATCGTTCCTGTTTTATATTCCGAGTAGAATGCAAAATAAATGAAAGTTGAAAGAAAACCTTCCTAGTTTTTACACGAAATGGTTATTTTAACATTCAAATAGAGTTTTAATTGAAGAAACCCTGATTTCATGCCACCAACCTTTTTTATAAATAAAACTAAAGAAATTGTTTGGAAGTGAAATAAAAAACAGCTAAAACATCCGGAAATTCTAATTTTCGGAAAGAAATATTGGAGATTCGGATATAGAACAGCACTGTAATACACATTTTTAGACTTTAGCGCATTTAGACTAACAATTATAGACTATAAAAAGCCGAGCTTTTCATGCGTATTTTAACAAAGTTTTGTTTATAGCAACTTTTATAAATAAACTGCGGGTCTCCTGCCGGAGACGTTTGGAAAAAAAATTTAGATATTTAAAAACAATTTTTTAACCAACCAATCTCAGTAAAATAGAAATGCTTTAAGATTAAAAAGTACACCAAGGTAATCCTTATTACAAGGACTAACATCGTGTGCATTAAATTTTATTTGTTTGAGTTTTCTAAACAAATTAACTTTAATAATTATTTTTCAAGTTTTATTCTTCGATTAAAAAATTTTTAAGTTTTATTTTTTGCTTAGAAAATAATATATTGTATATTTTACTTGGAATATAAATGTACTTTTGTCATGTTTTATTAATTTTTGTCAGTTAACAAGTCACTGTCTGATTTATGTTCAATATTATCTCCAGTGTTCGTAGATTTTCTATGCAAAAAATGCATTTCACAAAATATCTAGTATTTTACAAGCGAAAATAAAACTTGTAAAATAATCGTTACAGTCCCTGGCTCTAAATGAAAAAGATAAGTAGAAATTCGTTACAGTATAACTTTCCAAGAAATAGAGCTTAATAAGTGAAATTTCGCTGAGGGATACTTTTGAATTAGGAAACCACAATGGACCTATTAACTCCTTTTCAGCTTAAGTCAACTTGAGCACTTATTCCTTATTCGCATTCGGTAGAAATCGAACTTTAATTATTTTACACAACACTGGCGGCGTATTCAAAACGTTTTTTTTTGCTGCTCAAATATTCACAAGTGATCAAATAATAAGCTATTATAGATTAATATTGTTCAATGTATAGGAAAAATTGTGTGTGTCAGAAGTTAAAAAAGTTTTCGCACCCGACCGCGAAAACTAAAGAAACAAAAATGAGACATTTTCTTCAAATTACAAATTTTCAAGTTGTTCCATCTCTGTAAACAAATGGCATTCCTGCTATTTTTATTTACATGCATACCATGTGCGTGTGTGTGTGTGTGTGTGTGTGTGTGTGTGTGGCGAGTATTTGGAGTTTTGTGGGGTTTTTAAAAGGCTTTTGGTAGTTTTATTCTGCTCTTTAGTGGTTTTATTTTATTTTGTAAGACTCATCATTATCATCTCCCTTGCTTATAACAGTAGATGTAAGAGTATATGTAGAATGTATGCATATACTAAATTTGTTAAGGTATAAGTAAGTTTTATATGAAATTTTTGTATACCTTTTTTTATACAGTGTATGTATACTACTTCTTTTTTGTTTGTTTGCTGGTTGTCTTTTAAACTCTGTCTGTCTGTCTCTGCCTGTTTTTTTTTTTTATGTGAGTATTTTTTTCTTGATCCCTGTACTCCCTGTTTATTCCTGGTCTTTTTCGTACTCTCTTTTGATGTGCTTATATTCCCCCTCCTTTTTTTCTCTTGTTGTTTTGGGGATTTTTGTCGTTGCTGTATGTTCCCCAAACATTTCTGTGTGCTGTTGTTGGTATGCATGTGTTGAGAGTGCTGCTGCTGCTGTTTTGGTTCTTAAACATTTGCAAAAGATTTTTGCCCATATTCATCTTTTTGGCCGTTTTCGGTGCGTTTCGTGGCGCTTGTTTTAAGCAATTTTTATAGTTTTCTTGTTATTTTTGGTTTTTTTGTTTTCTTGTTATAATACAAGATTTTTTTCTTCTTGCTGTTAAGAGAAAAAAAAATTGTCTTAAGACAAAACAACCAAAAATAAAGGGATTTTTTTGTTGTATTCTTCAATGTACATATCAGAGAATTTTCTTTTTAATGTTGTTGGCTGCTAAGAAATCTTTCTAAAAAACCAAAAGAATAATCACTTTAATTTGTTCGATTAAAAGTGTGTTTTTGAGCAAGCGTGTGTGTGTGTGTGTGTGTGGGTACGGATGAGTTAACGTGTGTGTTTTGTATTGTTAAGGTTTTTATGATTTGTTTTTGTTTTGGGGTGTTTGTGTGTGTCTACAACAAAAGCTTGGTTGTTTTGGCTTGTTTTTCTATACTTTTTAACCGGCAAAATGCATAAATTTGTGACGTAGTTTGCGTGCTTGAAAGTAAAAATAAAAAAGAATGGATTTGTTTTGAATTAGATGTTTTAGAAAAATAAAAAAAGCGAATATTTTGGTGTGCAATTAGAACATATGTACCTATGTATATAGAGAAATTTTGTATGCCCAGTGAAAATATTGAAGTGACTTGAAACAATAAAATATTAAAATCGAAAATAGCTATGTATGTTGTATATACATACATACATACTTGTATGAAAAAAAATCTTCAAACAATAAAAAATATTAAAAAAAATTAATATGATAATTTTAAATTAACAAGATATTTTTTCACATGATGTCGGTGTTATATGAACAATAATGAAAAAAAAATATCCAAAATAAATAATTTATTGAAAAAGTTAAAGCATAATTGAAAAACTTAATAATAAAATAAATATAACTTCTTCGTTTTCTCTATTCCGCTATAAAAATGTGATTAATTAAATTATTACGAAAATAATTTCCCAAAAATTTATTTATCGGTGTCGGTTTTTTTTTGGTACATTTAAATTTTATTTATTTTACAATAAATTAAAATGAAAAATAGTACCAATCTCGAAAATTGAAATTCTTTCTTTTTAATCGATTAAAAAAATTTTTATTGCAAAAAATATTTTTTATTTTAAACGATACATGTATTAAAACAAATTAAAATTAAACAAAAACCAATAATTATAAATAAAAGCCTTAAATAAAAAAAAAATACAATATATTATTATTGTGCTATTTGCCCAGTTTAATATTTTATTATAAAATTTAAATTTATGTTTCAATTAACATTTCGCTGGTGACTGGGTTCCATAAATAAGTGAAGTCTAGTACTTATATATTTTTATTGAAAAAAGCCCTAAAGTGAAAATAAAATAGTTTTTATAACTAAGATTAAAAAAAATAGGAAAAAACAGAAATCATAAAATACAAAAAAATTATAAATTTTGTGAAATAAAACTTTTGTTTATTAAGAAAAAAAAAAAAACAAATTAAACAGTACAAAAAGTTTTTGTAAAAATATTTATAAATAAACTCCAAGTGAATTAATCGCAAACAGTTTTTATTTGTACTTTCTCAATTGTGATAAAAAATAATTAAAAAAAAACATGTTTATTTATTTAACTTCTCAAAACAAGAAACAATTTGATTTAAAAAAAGTTGGCCAAAAATGTGCTGTGTTGCACATTTAATTATGTCAAAAACTCCTGTAAATAGTTAATTACGCCGAAGAATAAAAGAAAGTTATTACTAAAAATTTGTATATATTTTGAAAAAATAGTTGAGATTCAGGCCTTGAAAAACATATGTTATCGACCACGAAAGCCTTGTTATGTGACATAAGTATCAAACGATTTGCCTGAAGTTTGACACACTAAAGAAAAAGGCTTGCGATAATAATGTAAAAAAAGTAGGCCGCCTACTAAGAAAGCAACATCAATTAAAATAACGCGGGGCTGTGGAAGTTTGAATGAGTAAAAAAAACAAAATTACAAACTTAAGACAATTGCGTTAAGATCAATTAATATCTATCTGAACCCGATTGGTTTATCAGTTTCTGTTAACCGTCGCTGCAGTAAAACTGAAACAACAATTTCTTGTAAACTCTCGATGTGATTTTTTTTTTTTTTTTTTGTAGAAAATTAACACAAAATTATAAATATTTTCTTCTGGTATTTTTTGTTATCCGTCTAGTCGCTTAACTGTCAAGTCCCGACGGTGAAGTTTATCCAAGTTTTACTGTACCGTAACAGTAAATATCCGAACAGAAAAGTAAACTCCGAATCAAATTGATTAAATCGGTAAAAAATTATTCAGTTGCCAGCAGTTTGGACTTATGAATTAAAGATCAAGCCATTATTTACAATTATCAAGCCGCATCTTGCAACTTGCCACTGTTCAAACGAGACTAGAAAAAAATATTACTATTAGCCTGCCGCTTTAACTCTTGCAGATGGCGGCAACTGTCAGAGTAAAATGGCCTCACTACGACTAAAGATCAAACACTAATGCGTTTAGGCAATCACATCGACGATGTGCTCGTTTTTTGCGGAAGAAAAGTTGTTTAAGTATAATTTGTGATAGTTGTCATATCAAATATCGGCGATGTGGCTAAATTTGTGGCAGATTAGTGGCTGGTGAGCGTTACTGGACCATGATCAATAAGTTTGTAATGCCGCCAATATGTGAACACATACCACGCACACCAGGATGCGTGTCCAAGTCGATAATGTCACATATGGCCATTTGACTTGGCGGTTTTTTTTTAAAGTTTGAACACGACCAAAGGGTGGTTCGCCAATTTTAAACACAACACGCTGTTCGTATGCTAAAGATTTGTGGTGGGAATCCTAGGGCCCCATACCATATACAATTTATAGTGGGATTATTTTAGAAAGTCATGCCGAATAAAATATTTTAAAGTTTGCATGAGAAACTTGAAACAAAGAACGCATCGCATTTCTTGCAAATACAAACGCCGACTACGGCACGCACAACATATATGAATATATAAGAAAAACCAATATATTCCTTAAATTAGGGCATTAAATTGGTGGCTATAAGTCATACAATTTTTACTCGGGTATTGCAACAAACTTACACGAGGCGAGGGAATACTGCATGTGACTAATTAAGGCAATTAAATTTTAAATTGAGTTAAAATAATTGGTATTCACATATATAAAAATGTATCTTACTCAATTAGCATTTGATGGCAAAAAATGTCTTCAAGAGCCGACGCTGAGGTTTAAAAAAGCGTGTAAACATGTGCTATGCGTACAATGTTTCCAATTAACGTATGAAAGAGAAATTATGATAATAAGATTTGGTGTGCGCTTTATGTAACTGTCGTAATGTTGTTGTTCCTTTCACTTCACTTCACCAAAGTTGCATTGTGAATTTGATTCAATATATGGTGCAATTAAGTACTAATTACTCAATTTATCAATTGAATTCTTGTATGGTGAGTTGAGTTCAATTAAGGCCATAATTGTGTAATTAAGGCGCATGGCTGAATATAATAGAAGAATATAAGTACGACCCAGTATTCTCAAAATTTGAAATCACATTAGCGCATCACTAATTCCGTCAAACAAAACAATGGCGGTATTAAGTGTTTTGGCGCAAATGGTCTCATATACATATATTAATGCAGTGGGGGATTTCAGACTGTCGTCCTTCTTCCTCTCTTGCTACCAGTTTGTCGAAGGCTTAGGTCCCCCATAGCATTCACCTTTAACAAGTGCCCGTGTTCGTAAGCCTTATGCTAGGCAGTGATGCATATTCACACACAACGTACGCTACTGCCTAAGCATTTTCCTCAGGTGTATCTTTGGAGACTAAGCCGTCCATTCCTTGCGAGGTTGTCTTGTACATCTCTTCAGAATTCCTCCATTGACGAATAAACACCGAAGTACCACAGACATTAACCTCTCCGCCTCTTCCATCCTTATCGGAATCTCAGGGTCAAACGCCTTAGGAGTTCCTGAAGAGATTGACCCGTCAAGTCTTCGCAAGGCATTATTGTCCATCTTGGCCAAATAAAACCGAAGTTCCTTCAGAGTATTCATATAATTCGCACGAGTTGTGGAGAAAAAGATCTGCAATCATGCAGAGCTTCACGTATTAAAACTGGAAATGAACTGGTGTCCGGAATTGGCATACTAGAAATGAAATACCCTTACGCATCCCTGGCGTATGCTGTTCCACCGTAAATTAGGGACAACTAGCAGTGACAGGAATCTGGTACCGTCCGCCACCACGAGGAGGTATAGGTCAGAACAAAAAGGGCACATACATTTCTGCCTGCCAGCTGACGAGCTGCAAATGCAAAATGTCGAAGATTTTTTTTTTTATCAAATCCAACAACAAAATACACAAAGTTCCATAAAAAAGCATTTACACTTTTGCAAGATCGTTTGTATCGAACACTGAATACTGCCAATATAAAATTCAATTAGTTACTACTTTTTTACAACGAGCATCATTAATTAGTTTTACAAATTGATAAAACAATCTCTCATGAAACGTATTAAACTTTAAATAAAAAAAAGCGCATTCGTAGTTAACAAAAGATACACATTCTACGAGATACCTCAAATGTACGGATGAATACATTCTGCACGTATACATGCTAGATGTATCTAATAGATCTAATTCGCCTTCACGTGTATGCCGCAAGTACAAACAGCAAAATTCAAAATACTCCAACTAAAAACAAGTGAGAATGACTGCGTGTGGGCATGTGTGTGTGCATAATTGTGTCTGTATCTAAAATATGTCTGTTACATATTTCTATTCCTCTACTCGTGTATCTAAATATCAAACATTACTTTTGTATCTATAGTTTGTTTTATTTGTTATTTGGCTTTTTTTTTCTAAGTTTTTGCCACATATGATGCTGTCGCTTGTTATCATCATCATTCTATAATATTTAGTTTTATTTTTGCAACTCCTATCTGCCGCGTGTGTGTGTGTCAGACAATTCTTTTTTTTCGCAATTTATTCCTGTTTGTCTCTGGCGGCGTTTTGAACTTGAAATATTTTTTTGTTTGTTTGACTTTTCTGCATTTTTGGATACAAAAGCATTCTTTGTTGTTGCTGTAGTAGCATTTCATTTTTTTTTTCTGATAAAAAAGATATGTAGTTGAAATATTAAAATAAAAAAAAATTATAATAAAATTCCAACCAGCAATGAGTGGTTGCGTGCTAACTAGGCTAGTGTTTTCAAAACTAAAGAGAAAGAAAAATTTTGTTTAAGAAAGTATTAAACATTTTAAATACATATATTCAATTAAAATAGCGAAATTTTCTACGTTGTAGGTTTTTAAATTTGATCGATAGCTTACTTTTAAAAAAAGCTCTTTCTATACAATGATGGTTGCTCTCGATAACTTCATAGCAGTTTGTTTCTCTTACAAATGGTTGAATGTTCTGTTAGTTAGTTAAATTTTTATAACTGTAATCAAAAACTCCGCTGTAAGATTTTTTGTTATCGATAACATGGAAACATTTTTAATTTAATGCTTGTTTAAAAGTAAATTTGAAAAAGTTTTTGAGTTCGATAACTTTTTGAAGCTTATATTAATTCAGAGCATACTATAACATCAAAAAAATTTCATTTATCGATAATAAATTTCGTTTTTTTCAGAAACTATTTTTTGGGACATCTAATTTGATGTTATCGCATAACGTGACAATATTTTATGGCTACCGATAAAAGCGATAACTTTTTAGTTCTAGATAACTTGGTATAGTTTTTAAGTTATCGATAGCTCGTACAAGTTTTCGTTAAAAAATGTTCAGTTTCCCACAAGTTCGATAACTTTTTAAGTCTGGTTTCAAGTTATCAGTAACGATTATAAACATGTTTGTTAGTAATTAGATTTTTTTTCGATAACTGTGAACATATGGTATGTTAATTTATTTCAAATAATTTTGTTTTTAAAAATTTTTTGAGCTGTGGACGAGTTTAATATTTTTATTTTCATACCTTCTCTATCAATATTTTATAGTAAAGAGCTGAAGTTATCGGCTAAATTTAAAAGACAATAAAGTTTCTAAAGTTCTAATGTTCTCTTTTTAAGATTTTTGTGTTCTGCAGTATTTTAATATTTTTTAAAATTTAATTTTAAACTACAAATTGATTGCTACACCTACCCATGATTCTTTTACTGATCTTTCTTCTTTTTGTTTCAGGTGCTTTTTGACTGTTTGGAACATTTTTGTAAACTTACGTTAAAACGTTGTTGATACTTAAAACAATTTATTTTGTTCATTTTTAATTTTATAAAATAAAAAAAAAATAAACAACTAAAACCAAACACAACCAACCCGCAACAAACCCTTTTCTCCAAAATTAAACACAAAACTCTGCCCTCCTCATAAACCACCAACCAAAAACTCCTTAAATACAACAAAACAACAAGAAAAATAAGTGCAATTTTTATTTAAGTTCTGACTTTAAGTTTTAATTATTTTCATTAATCTAATTTATTTTAAACAAAAACCACAAAAAAGAAAACGAAAATAAACAAAAAAGAATTTTAAGTTTAATTTCTCAAAATTTAACAAACAAAATTTCAACCAAAAAATCTTAAAAATACAAACAACAACAAACATTTTCGGCAAAACAACAAGCAACAACAAAATTAAGAAACCCCCCAAGTAACAATAAAAACGAAGAAGCAGTAATATTAACTACAACTACAATAACCCTCAACAAAATTTGCAACAACAACTACACAACAGCAGTAAATACATCAATTAACCGTAACAATAATAAAACGAATTTTATAATAATACAACAACAACAACAACAAAATAAGAGAGAACCCTTAACAGAGAGAATACAAATCAAGCACCAGCAACAAACAGAATAATAATAAAAACAACAACTACAACAAAGCAATTTATAATCAAACTTAATAAAACTAAAGCAAATTAAAAAAACCCGTTAAAAAATTACACTCATATAAAAAAAATTTGTAAAAAAAATTGAGAAACTTACATTGAAACCAATTTTTGGCCTGAAAATTTTCAAAATTTATGCAGTAAAATAGAAAAAGAAACAATAATACCAAGGAAATAGTCTGATGAATTTAAATAAATAAAATAAAGTAAAACCAAACTTCCCACTCATCTTCAGTCAAACCAAAACCGAAAAAACAATCTTCCCAGGAAATAAAAAAAAAATAGACAAAATTTGTTAAATTTTCAACGAGAAAATCAAGCTGAAAATTTTTAAGAAAAATTTTTAAGCAATTTTAAGCACAATTTCTTATAATTTTATTTGAAAAATAATTTCGTGTAAAAGCAACCAAAAACAACGTTCTGAACACTCGAAAGTCAAAACAAAGACAAATTAAAAACTAAAAGTAAAAGCACCAAAATTCCTAGAATTTGAACACAAAAAAAAGGCTCTAAAAAACTTTATTAAACACAAAAATAAAGTTCAAAACAATCCTTAAAACTTGAAAGACTATAAAAAAATACGAATTTTGGCATTTCTAACCAAATTTTTTTTCTTTGCAAAAGTCTTACAAAAGAAAATTACAAGTGTTTATAAAAAGACAAAAAAAAAACGTTTATTCTAAGGTATAAAATTTGTAAAAAAAAACAAATCAAAATATTTAAATGTGAATAAAATTTTACTGCATTAAACCTAAACAAACAAAATCTAAAAACCAATAAAAATTAATTAAAAATTACTGCTAAATTAATAAGAACTTTCAAAACGAATAGTTTTTGAAAATAAAAAACAAAAAAACAAAAAGTTGGCTACTAAAATTCTACAATTTTTGGATAAAGCGAAATGGTGAGTTAAAAATAATTTAGTGAATATCTTAAATAAAGTAATTAATTTTTTTTAATCACTGCGAGATAAAGTCGGGATTCATTGCACCTTATTTTAGCTCGATAAAATTTTTTAACGTTATCAATTGTTGTTGATATTTAAAACTATACCCCGCGCATCCCTAAACACTAATGCCACGTACTATTCATGGTTTTCAGACTTTCAGAAGTGCTTAGTAATAGTATATCTGCTATATATAGGCTAGAAGTTAGCAGCTTGAAACAAATATTATTTAACGCAACTCCAAAGGTTTTCTAGGTTCTTACTTTCAAACTTGACACGAACATTTTTCCCTGAGTTTAACATAAAATTTAATCAATTCAAATAAATTTTTAAGATCAATTAAATTATTTGCTACAAAAAATTTTTAAAGAAATCATTTGTTTGTCTATTGAAAAGAAATAAATTTCTAAAGAAGATTAATGTTTAACATTAATTTAAAAAGAAAAGTTATTGATAACAATGAAAAAAAAAACGTTTAGTGTTTGAATTACTACAGATATTTTTCTTCCATTTAGTTATCGATAAATACGAACAAATTTTCTAAAAAATTTTAGTTATCGATAACTACGACCATTTACAAAATTTATAATTATTGATAACTAAGAAATATCTCGAAATCATTTGTGTTTATCGATAATTACTAAAATTTGCTAAAAGAAAAATCTGTTTACCGATAATTACATACGACAAATTTTATAACAAAAATTCGATAACTACGAAAGTTTTTCGAAAAAAAATGTGTAATTATTGGTAATTAAGAAAAAAATTCGTAATTATGAAAATTTTCCAAAAAAAACTTCAGTCATAAATAATTTCGAAAATTGGTGTGTTGTTATTGGTGTATAGGAAACGTTTTGTAATGGGTTATTATCGTTAATTATAAACATTTTCTAAAAAGAATGTGTTGTTTTCGATAAATATGAAAGTTTTTTTTTTCAAAATGTATTTATTCCATACAAATTTTAGTTATCGATAACTCTGAAAATGTTATTTAAAAATCTGTAAGTATATGCATATTAATAAATAAATTTGTATTCACCAATAATTACGAAAAATGTTCTTCGAAAATTTGTAGATATCGATAACTTCGATAATTAAACAAAAAATTTATTTAGAAAAAATTTATAAATATTGTAGTTAAACAAAAATTTTCTTTAAAAAAAATTGCGAAAAGAACGTTTATTAAATTTTCACTAATCAGACAATAATTTCTGGTGAAATGTTCTAAACAAAGGTATTTGTCCATAATTGCAGAAGAGATACTGACAACTAGTGCATAAATTTATTAGAAACAAGTTGATGTTTAGGGTAGGGATAAGAATAAAAAAGTTGTTATCGTTAACTATGAAAATTTTTCGCAAAAATGTGAAGGTATTAATAACTAGAAAAAAAAAATTTACTAAAGAAATTTCAAAAATATTCTAAACAAATTTTAGTTATTGATGATGTAAAAGAATATATCACGATTTTTACGGAAAATTATCGCAAAAATGTTACTTATCGATAACTACGAAACATTTTCTAAAATGTTCGTTTAGTTTAAAAATTTATGTTTTTCTTTTTGAAAACTACAAATATTGTTGATTTATTTAACAAAAATTAAAATACTTCTTTCTTTATAATTTTTATTACATTATTTTCTCGATTATATCTCTGGATGGTCGTTGTTATCGAACTTCATCTGTGTGTGTGTTTTTTTTTTATATACAATGTCTAATAATTACCTTAATTAGTAAATTAAGGCGTGGCAGACAAAAGTATATCAGATTTTGGTGAACAACCTAAACTGTACGCGATGCTTATGAAACTACATACATACACCTATGTATATGTATATGTACATGAGTTGATATTATAGTAATACATATGCATATCTATTTTATTATGTATATAGATACTCGTACATGTTTAATATATAACAAATTATTGGTATTAAATAACTGTTCGGTGTATTATGCTCGTATATTCCAACAAATGTCAATGTTTTCATTTAAGTAACTGCTACCTCATGCAATTTTTAAATAATTATTACACATACATATGTACGTACATGCAAATATTGGTATGCATTTGTGTACATATGTATGTATACATAATAAAATATGTTTATACCCGTCATCTATCTGTCTGTGCGTTTTATAAAAATTGATAAAAATCTGTTGTAAACGGAAATTAAAAATGTAAATTAATTTTGTTTTATCATTAATGCAACAAAAGCAGCACTGAAGCCTATTCAAATCAAATAGCCCAAAAATTCCACCAATACTCACAGACAACAACGAGCATGCTTGTGTGTCTGCATATGTATGTAACTATGAGGAGAGTACAATATTTAACAAAAATGCATGCATGCATCATTGCGATAATATGCTTTTATACATAAATACTCGTATCATATGTACATGTGTATATAATAAAAGTATATAAGAATTTTTGTTAATGTCCATTATATAGTTTCTATCCATACAAAATATGCAATCAGAAAAAGTTGAAGGTATGCAAAATTATTTACATGCATACATGTACATACATATGTAGAAGTTATGTTGGCTATTTTTATTAGTGTGAACAGTGGGCTGTTCTCGAAATTTTTGAAAACTATAAATTTTCTTTAGAAATATTTTCGTACTAATCTTAAGGAAAACAATCGTAGTAGTTTTTGAGAACTTCTAACTTTCTTTAGCAAATTTTTCTTAGTTATCGATAACTAGTATTTATTTACAAAAACTTTTTTAGTACTAATTTTCTTAAAAAATAGTTTTTGGTAACTCTAAAATTTCTTGCAAAACAATTTCATAGTTTCCGATAAGGATAAATTTGCTTTGTTATCGATACTAATTTCTTTAAAAAACACTCGTAGTTGTCAGTA
This sequence comes from Phania funesta, assembly GCA_963932375.1. Lineage (NCBI taxonomy): Eukaryota > Metazoa > Arthropoda > Insecta > Diptera > Tachinidae > Phania > Phania funesta. The sequence goes on along the minus strand of OZ010656.1, from coordinate 3,665,423 downwards.
ACTAGTTATTATCAGTTTTCTGTACAATATTTATCTAAGTTATCGATGACTGCCTATTTTTAATAAAATTTTACAAAAATTCTCAATGAAAGATAATTTCATTTTTTCTCTAAAAAAATTTTTATAGATTACGATTGCTACATAATACCTTTAGCAAATTTTACCTAGTTACCGATAACTACAAGTTTTTTTTTTAAATTGTTAACGACATATGTATATTATTAAGAGAAATTAAGTATCGCTAACTACTAAGTTTTGTTTTTTCATAAAACATATGCTAGCGTTAGCGACAGATATTCTAAAGCTAAGCTTTTTGTAAAAAAGTGATCGATAACTACAAAATTTCTTTGCAAAACGTTTTTTTAGTTAAAATTTCATTTTAGAAATTATCATAGAATCTGTTAACTACAGTTCTTTTTGTTCAAAAATTATTATATACAAAAAAAATTTACAATTAGTATTTCGGGCAGTTATCGATTACTTTTAATTTTCTTTATGCAATTGTTGCTGTTTATTAATGATATAACATTTATTATTTTTTTGGTAATGATTCCACATTGATTCCCATTACTGAAGGACAACTAAAGACTTGTTTTGCTTTACGGAAGCTACCTTTTATTGTTTTGAATTTTTTTGCTTTTTAGTGCCACTGTTTAACGATGCCAATTTAAGCCTATTGTATATAAGGATGCATTAACTGTGTTGCATTAAGGATGCAATTGTAGTTGCTATATTTTCTTTTGAGACAACAACAACAACAACAACAACGATAGAACAATATAAAAAAAGATTAAGTTGCAATGCTGCAACCGGCGACCAATTGTTTGGCTGTTTTTTTTTATGGGTGCGTGCTGCTGCGTTTGCTGGCTATTGTTGTTTTTTCTCGAATGGATTTTTTTGGCGGTTGGTGATAACTTCTGCTTCGGATGTATGCGTGTTAGTGTATTTAAGGGCGATTGTATAGTGGGTGGTAAAAGTATGTTACATATGTGCCTTTAAAAGGGTAAAATAAGTATGAGAATTTCGGTTTTTGTGCGCGAAAATAATGTTGGCTTTCGATATGTGTAAGTTTTATGTGTTAAGTCTCCCCTTTAATTTGTCGGTATTGTTTTCATTTTTTCCAAAAAAGGGGTTGGACGGCAGGTACTCGTAATCAGAATAATGATGGTGCTGTTGATGATGATGATGATGTTGAAATGTTAAAAGGTTGTCTGCAGCGCCCCAAACTTTTGGGTGGCCATAAGTTATTCGTTTTACCCCGTAAAACAGATAATTTTGTTAAAAACACCAGAGAGTGTTTGTTGGTCATGTTGTTTTTTTTGTTTGGGAAAATAAAACAGCATGTCGATATGACGTGGTCGACAACATTTTGTGTTGCATATAAATGGTTGCACATATACATACCAATGTATTGCCTTATTACACAAAATAATCGGAAAAACACAACTGTACTTTTGATAAAACAATTGTATTGCCGACTGGATGATTTCTGTTATATACATACATTGATGTATCTGTGTTTATATGTCTGTCTGTCTGTATGTGTGTGTGTGTGTGTGTGTGTGTGTGTGTGTGTTGCTATTTCATTATGGTCAATACACATACCTACACTTTAATAACTATTTACTGCTTTTTGGGTGTCGCTGGTTATATGTTTGCATTCGTATCATTATTGTTCGATTATATTTCAATTGTACTGTCATCTTTTGCCCACTTAATGAGCTGCTGCCGCAGCGCATGGCTGGCTAGTTCTCCTGCCCATTTATGTTTATTCTCATCTAATGGTACATATGTATTTTTTATATGATGTATTTTTTATTACATGTTTTTTTTAATTATTTTTTTTTATTAACTTCCTGTACAATTAATGTAGTGGAATTATTTTTGAGGTTATTTATTGTTTTTTATTTATATTTTCTGTATACAAAAAGATATTTTCTTGCTCTATTATTATTAACATAAAGATGATTTTATATTAACAATTATTTTTGGTTTTAAGCCCAAAGAAAAGCTGTTTTCTTAAAGGCGGAGCTTATTTGAAGCGGTACAATTAAAAATATAATTAAAATATAATAATAGAGGGTCTCAGTAAGAATGCACTAATGAAATTTTGTCTCTTTTTTTTGTTAACAACTGTCACCTATGATTATTGCGATTATTGAAAAGAGATCATTAAACAAAAGAAGAATGCGTTACCTTCATGGAAACCCATTCCGCTAGACCGATTAACAAATCGAAGAGTGGTCAAAAAATTTAAAGAAAATTTGACATTTTCACATGCTGTTCTTGTTCTAATGTGAGCGGAAAGTCTTTTCACAATTTTCCATGAAATTTTAGGATTTCCTATTCTTAAGAATCATACATAAACCTATCAACGAAGGCATCATCTAATCTAGGGTAGAGAAGGAGTTGTACTGGCTCCTTCCCTTTTTCCTCGAGAGCAGGGTAAGGATCCCTCAGCAAGACGTAGATACAAGGTCCAGGCTGCCATGATCATGAAAGTGCTGTCTATACAAATGCGTATAGGGCCATTGGTGGTGGCTTTTTTCTCAGCCATTGCCAAGACCAACGTTGCTTTATATCTAAAGGCTGGTGACGGGGTTAAGCAAGATAAATCCCTATGTTGGGTTCCCCCGGGGGCACATCTTCTTAGTGCTCCCGTATCCGTGATGTATTGCTAGCCGGGGGATATAGGAAAACCAATTTCGGAGGCTTGTGCTTGCCTGAACTGGAATAAGGTAGCTTGACCGGTAACTAAATACTGTTATCCTGGGTACCAGTAGCCCCCGGGGCGGGATGTTAATGAGGTTGCTTCGGGAGTGCAGGTCGTGACTGTGGTTAAAAAACAAATCACGGGGAGATAGTAGTGCATGATCAATGTAGCGTTGCTTTGCAAGACAAACTATTAATAGAACAGTGCGAGATTAGATAGCGGCGAATCCCTCAGCAAGCCATGATCCTTAAAGTGCGCCCATACAACTACATATAGGGGGCGTTGGAGGGAGGTCGCATTATTCTCACCCTTTGCCAAGACAACCGTTGGTTTATGACGAACAACTCCCACAAACATACGCCGAAACGAAAGCTTTTCGTTTACCTTAAATTTTGTAAATATTTGTCTTAATGAACGAAAGTTTTCCCCCCAAATATTTTACTTCTAATGCCAGTTACCTTGAAAACTAAAATCTTTAATACTTCACTTTGTTGCTTTCGGCATAAAGTGAAAGTTATTAACAAAACGAATACAAAATATTGCTGCCACACAAACTAAATCACCAAATTCAGCAGACAGCAACAATGTTGCAAATTTGTCTTTTCAATTTATTTAGTTTGTTTTGAAATCTTTGTAATTTCACAAAAAAAAAAAACACACACACACGTACACACGCCATGTAACACAAACTGTCTAAAATTCACTGTTTAGTCGAACATAGAAAAAAATAGATTTTTTCGCTGTTGCACATTTCGCACTACAAAACGCACATGTTATTAACCACATGCCACCCACATAGTTTTTGAAAGTTAAACTGGTTGAGAATTTGACAGAGAAACAAAAATAAAACAACAATAACAACACACACACACCTACACACGGTCTCGTAAATGTTGAGTTTGATGATAGAGGGACTAAAATCTAGTTAAGTTGACGACTGTCTTTTTTAGTTCCTGTGTCTGGCATCAAATTTTATTTAGGGAAAACTATAGAAAGTGAATTGGTATTGTATTTTGAAACTTGTTAGGAAGTTTGTAGCATTTATTTCTTTCGCATGAAAGCCTTTTTTAAAGTAACAGCTCTTGGAAAGTTTTGAGTTTTTATGAAAAAAAAAAAATTGTTATGCATTTCTGACAAACTATTGATCGTTGATGATCATTACATTCTTTCATCATATTTCTATTGGAAAATGTAAATTTCTCATGGTTTTGGTAGGCGAAATTTCCTTTTTCCACTCCCTGGAGCCGTGCCTGATTACAAAACTGCGAAGTGTGCCATCACATAGAAGGCTTGCCGTCCATAATATGATTGCAACATGAAAGTTTGGCTGGAAAAACGCCAATAATTTTTATAATATCTTCCAAATTACTCCCTTGTCCCATTAAAACCGAAATTTCTTCAAAGATTAACCTCTCTTGCGGGGCTTCCTGATTCATCCCTGTAATGGAAAAAAAGAGTACCATATGCACGGGTAAATCTTTATTAAAACTGGAGTTCGACTGGTATACAGAGTCCGTATACTAAAGACCCAGCACCCTCTTATCCGCACACACCGTGGATTAGACATTTTTTATAAGAGAGTGTTAAGTTCTTTTGCGCTCGACTTATTTAGACAGACTCCCTGCAAAGGCAGAAACCTGTTACCAGCCACCACCACGAGAAGGTATAAGTCCGAACTTCTGTCAATGCACTCAGTTACTACAAGCCACAGTCCCTTCCCTCCAGGTATCATAAAAAGTCAGTTTCTAGCTTAAACAAAACTGGCGGACCTGGTGCGCCCATATTGCCGAATAGCAATAGATCAAGTAGCCGGGAATCAGGGAATGTTTTAAATCAGTTATTGCCAAGAAAACTGTTGTACAAAAACAATCACCCGAGGCCGCTGTTTTAAAACAGTCAGACAAAATACTTTTGCCCAACAATTAATCAAAGTCGCTTAGTTCGTTAGGGTCAACGAAAATCGCAATGTTAAATGAGTGCCATACAATGACCTGGTACTGCCCACCAGTCGTCTTCTAGAAGCTTAAGAATAGTTTCTCTAATTTGAACGGCAACGCAAACAAAGAGGCTTAAAATGCTTGTGAACAAATTTCAATGAACTAAATGAGAATTACAAGCTAGAGAAATGGAGTTTATTAACTATGTACGTTCTGCGAGGTGCATCGGCTCTTGAGTAAATTTTACGGCAACCAACACTTTGCTTGAATGGTTTTTAAAAACGTCTAAAATATTTTCCTTTTTTCAAAAATGTTTTTATTAAAAAAAATTGGTTTATTTTTTTTTGTAAGAAAATTCTTTAAAAATTAGTTTTTTATCAACAACGATTGGAAAAGTATCTTCAACGTCAAGCCCACATTTTTTAATGCTGGTCAAAGTTTAATTGTTGTGCTGTAAATTTACGTCCTCTATGGTCAATGTTTAATGTCCTTTTGTATTTATGTTTACATTTGCGAGACTTTGTTAAAGTTCGTTTTTGCAACATTTTTTTTTTTCTTCAGCATGTCATTTCCATTTTTATCAAAGCCTCCTCATGCACAAGAAACAAAAAGAGTAAAAGGGAAAAAGTGCAGACTGCAAGTTTTGTTTGATTTCTTTTTCTAGGTTATTTTCTTTCTTTTTATTTTGGTGTTGTATTGTTCATAGGCACAACTTTTGCCGCCTTTTATATAAGCAGGCCTGCAGCAGGATGTTTATTTTTTTACACACATACACTTGCGTACATACATTTTCATAGTACTCACACACACACACGACACACGTGCCCATGTTGCCTACAAAAATATATTTTAATTCTTTTTGATGTTTAAAAATGTTTCTTATATTTTTATTGCAATTTTTCGCTTATTCTCGTGTAAAATTTCATGTACACACAAGTACAAGTGCATGTATGTATGTATATTTTATGTATGCAGAGATACATATGTATGTGTTTGTCCATTTATATAAATTTATCGTGCCTTGGTATTGGCCAATAACTTTTTCTGAACAATTTGTTTTATACAAAGACACTTTTTTCCTTTTTTTAATTTTTAAGGATTTTCTTCAGTTTTTTGGTGGCATTTCAAAGAGGCACTCTCTTATCAAGCATCGGGGGGAAATGCGTGTGTAAAAAATTATTTAAATTTTTTGTTTTAAATGTCCAACAAAATAAAGGGGAGTTTATATTTATTTAAATGAAATTCATATACACTTATTCTTAACAAAACTCATGGGTATGTCCAGAATTACATATTGTAGGGGTGCGCAAATGGCATAAGTAACTATGCTGGGATACATAATGTCCTTTAAACAAATAAAACTCAAACATTCTGACATCGAAGAGTTCTTCAACACACCGCAAAAGAAGCGAACAAGAAGTCCGGTGGGTAGAGTCAAATTATTCATTTTAATATGGCGGAAATACTGAAATTACTTGCAACGAAAATCAGGGTTTAAGATCCTACGTTTTTTGACTACATACGCAAAGAAAAAACATGCTTGCATTTAACCATAATCATTGCTCTATATGGTTGTAATCAAATCGCACAAATTTCTATCTGGTGGCTTAAGGTCCAAAACAAAGTGCATGCACTCACGCTCAAAAGTATCCACGGAGTGACGAATTGTTCGCCCTCTAATACTATCAGGACGTCCCACACCTCACTACGAACGCCAGTTTGCGTATTTACAACTGTCGCGGAAACTCGATAATATTTTTGAATCATTTCCACACGCGTTCGGCAGGCGTGAAATGGTGCTCGAAGATATGGCAAACTTAACTGAACATTTTGTCAGCTGGTTGGCATTTGTGTTATATCAATGTAGGGGGATATTGAAACAGCCCGGTTTTTTTTATGGGTCCCTTTTCGACCGTCTTCTTTCCTTACTTTCATTGACTAGCCTTTACTCTTGACGGTAGTAATTGCTGACTGTCAACTGGTAATTGTCAGCCTTCTTTCTCATCAGGGAGTCTTTTGTAATTGCTGCCCTTTGTCTAAGGCTTTGATCTTTCATGGCATTCGCATTTAACAAGTGTTTGCCCGTGGTCCTAAGCCTTATTCTAACCCGTGATCAGCATTCACACATAATGTTTCAGCCTCTTCGTTGGGAGTTTCTTTGGATACTCACCCGTCCACCCCTTGCGATGTTTTTTTGTCCATCTCTTCAGAATCTCTCCATTGACCAGTACACACCGGAGTTCCTACAGAGATTAACTTTTTCACCTCTTACAAGGCTTCATTGTCCATCCCTATCATAATCTCACGGTCCAATGACTTGGGAGTATCTTTAGCGATATACCCGCTCACGCCTAATAAGGCATTCTTGTCCATATCTTTCGTACTCCTTCCTGCAAATCGATTGGTGTCCAGAGTTTGCATACTATATACGAAGCACCCTCTTGGCCACGCATCCCAGCCGTACGCTGTTGCACCATGGATTAGTGATTTTTATAAGAGAATATTATCTTCTCTCCGCTCGACTTATTTAACCAGACTGCTAGCAGAAGGAACCTGTTACCGAACTGCTGACGCTGATTCGAGGGCGGGGAGAGAATGATATTATAAAAATCTGTCTATACATTTCACCAAAAATATTCTCTTTAAAAATTATTTATTTTATTAAACATTTCGCCTCTCGGATAAGCTTAAGTGGGATCCATCCTCGACTGCCTCATAAGAGCTGCTTCGGAGAAAAATAGAAATCAATGTCATCGTTTAGGAAATGTGGTTGCAATAAAGCCATGATTTCACAAATTTCGTAAATAGTAGCAATTCACAATTGACAGTAAATATCGGCGAGATCATGAGCTTTCTTCATTTCGGAAGAAAGTATAGTTCGAGGAGTTTATTTTGCCATACATCGCACCAAGCTGTGGTTTTGTCTATGCCCTATTGAAGATAACCGGTTCGCTCTTTACTCAATATTTGGGTTGTTTTTCTAGCATTTCAAGACCCCCAAAGGCTAAAATGTTCGGCCGTCCTAAATTCAAGCGTCTGATTGACATCCTCTTAGCTGCCATGGCTTTACATTCTTCACTAATTGCTAGAGAAGTTTTATATGGTCACGTTTTATTCAATAATGGCAATCAAATGTTACGTTTATATAGCGAATGTATGGAGGGCCAATTTGGTAGCTCAGAGCATTTCTTGTGGAGCAAACTTTTTCTAAAAATTTTTTCCAATTTTACCGCATTCTAAAAATGCTGAGCCTTATCCGAAAGCGATTATTTGGTTGGACTCTGCTTAAATGGATTAAAAAAACTTTGGTAGAAAAGAAAAGTGAAAATTTTAGTACTAAATGCTTAATTAAAGTACTAAATATTTCACTGCATTTTGTATAGTACTAATTAATGAAATCTTTCCCACAACATATTTGTTGTTTTTGTAACTTGTTGATTTCGAAAACCATTCCCCTCAATGACTTTCTCGTTTTTATTCTAATCAAACGATAACAAAAAAAAAAAAAATAATTTGCCGGCCAAAATGGAAAGTAAAACTTTTTTGTCATCGAAAAAGAAAAAAAAAATTATTCAAAAAAACTATCTAAGCCAAATGAAAATGTTCTTTCTCTGCATTTATAAGGTGTTGCCAAAAAAAAGTAAAAATAGAAGACACAAAAAATTTGCCAGTATTTTTAGAAAAGAGACAAAAATAAAAATACAAACGAAAATTCTAAAGTTTAGTGAACCTCAAACCAGCAAATAGTTGTTGCTATTTTTTTAATAAGAAGGAAAACTTACTGTACACACGCGGTATTAGTGTTTTATAAATGATTATATTTGAATTGCAGGCAGTGTTTGGAACTCTTAATATTAAGTTCTGCCTTTTTTTCTGTAATGAAAAGTTTGCTCACTTCAATTAAATGCGAAAATTTTTTAATAAACTTGAAAATTTCAATTGGAGCGGAAATTTAGTACTGAAAACTATTTAATTTCCTGCAGTTCAAAGTTGTGCTATGTAATTAATTTTGTAATAATATTTCGATTTTTCAATTAAGTTCTAAAATGGAATACGAAAATTTAGTACTAAAAGTTTATAGCAGAATTTTAGTACAAACATTTAGTATTCAAATTAATAACTTTAAAGCTCTAATAAAAAAAATATAAAACTATATTGATTCTAAATCTAATTACTTAAATGCTTTAATAATTTTTAGTACTAAACTGTTTAAACTCAGCAAATTTGTATCCACGCGATACCAAATTTATTACTAGAATTCTGTGCTTAAATTTAGACTTCAACTCTTAGTACTAAAACTACTTAATAAAATGTATTGCTATATTTAATAAAAACGTAAAATTAATTAGGAATTTCACTCAATTAATGGTGCGATTAAGTACTAATTGCTCAAATTTCCTAATTGCGCAATTAAGGTGTATGTCTGAACATAGAATTAGTGACTTATTTGAAAAGAAATTAATTTGCAAAAGCTTTAAAACAAAGTCTCGATCTAAATTCATTCTCATGGCAGTTGTAAATACCAAAATGACTGCCCAAATTTTCACATGAAATTTTTTCCACAATTTAAGCCACCCCTTTCAATTTAGTTCATTTGCATAATTTACAATTTATGTTAAAAACAACTTTTAAAGTTTTATTAATTAAAAATATTTTTACTTTGATTTAAAAATACATTTAATACTCCCGTATTTACAACAATAACGACATAAATTCCCAATTTATGGCACCTCAAAGAAAAACAAAAACACGGAACAAAATTTGTATTTTGCTAAAAGGTGTTATTTTTTTAAATTAAAATCTTTAAAAGAATTCAATTGAATTGTTTATTTATAGTTTTTTCTTTTTGCATTTGTTTTGTTATGGTACGAGTACGAGGTGTGTTCTAGAAAATAAACGAATTTTTTTGTCTTAAAAATTCTCTCTTTATTTATCAATAGCAATTTAATTAATTCCCTTCCAAGTAGTGATCTTCAGGTGGAAAAGTAGCTTTAATGAGGAAAATCATCGCTTAAGGTATGAGCGAGAGAAAAAAACAGTATCGACTTTTAACGTTTTATTTCGCCTCTTGAAATTGAACTAAATATTTAAAACAGGTGTAATGCGGGGCTTAAAATGGAAACAGGTGTAACAGCTTTGAGCAACACCTGATGATTTATTTTATAAATAATGTGGGGCAGCTATCATTTTTTTTCTATAATAAAGATAACAAAAAATATATAAAAGCAATAAAATGGAAAGTTAAAGAAAAAAATTATAGTATACCCGAAAGATAAGAGACATTTTAAAGATAATTTTATTTAATATTATTTTTTATTCGCATAAATAAAACCGGTTACCTTATCATTATCGTATAAAAAAAAAAATAAAATTCAAAAACAATAAAATGGAAAGTTAAAAAAAAAAATTACCCTGAAAGATATGTTTATATTGATACGTTTTTTGATACAAGTACTCTTTGGTAAAAAATGAACCTCCTCTGAAAAAGTGTTTCTTATTTTTCTTGTTGTACTCTCGCATAAATAATACCGGTTTCCTTATAATTTTCGTATAAAAATAACTAAAATTAAAATAAAAAAAAGCAAGCTAAATAAATAATATTGCTATATTTCTATTTAAAGAACGTTTTTCGAAACTAGTAATATTTTTTAAAAAGGTACCTTCTGTAAAAAAGTACTTTTTCAAAAGCAAAAGTGCTTAATAAAAGAATATTAGTTTTGTTTTCTTATTTTACTCTCGTATATAAATATAACCGTATAAAAATACCTAAAATTAAAAACAATAAAATGAAAATGTAAAGATAAAAAAATGGTACTCAAACGGAAAAAAATTTATTTTAACTGAAGTAAGGAGAAGATAATGATTATGAAAATTCGGTTGTTTTTCTATTTAAGATACTTTTTTGCACCAGACACTTTATTGAAAAAAAGTACCTTTTAAAAAGTACTTTTTCTAGAGTATTACTTTTTCCAAAAGAGCTACTTTGACTAAATAAAATAATTTTTCCAAATGAAATTTTTCTTCCAAATACTTTTCCCAATTAAAGTACTTTTCGCAAAAACATTTCCTAAAAAAAGGACTTTTGCCTAAAAATTAGTTTTTCTGAAAGAAGATACTTTTCTTGAAATATGAAAATCTTAATTTTTGTCTCACCTTATTGCTTTGTGTTTAACTCACTCTTACATTGGTTTTTTTTTCCAAATTCTTGGTGTGAAAAATTTTGCTATGAATATTTTAATTTTCCATTCGCAAACATTTATAAATACTTGTTACTTAACACCACTTCACAGGCAAAATAAAAAAAATATATATATAAAACCCAACAGTTTAGTATGCCAAATAAACAAGACCTCTGTGGCCCATAATTAATAAAAAAAATTATAAAAACAAGAATACAAGAGAATCAGACTAATGCAATTAACATTTGACTAAACGTTCTTCTATTCAAACGCTAAAAAGTATGCAACAGTTAAGAGCACTTTGTTCATTTCACACATTCCACACTCACACATAGTGAGTGTCACAGTTCAATGGTGCGTAGCTAAAATACAACAAAACGTTTAAAATGAGAGTGCTAAAATCTGTTCAAACACAATGCCGCCATTAAAAATACGCATATCAAATGCGTTACTTCAACATGTCTTTGAAAATTTATAGTTTTGCTTTCGTACTTTTCTTTGTTTTTCTTTTGCTTCCTCTAATGAATGGTTTTTCAAAGTAGATAATTATAATTGTTGTTAAATGTTGTCAAAGAATATTAAAGAATAGGCAGAAAAATGTGAAAGCATATTACAAAGTAAGAGAAAATAATACTTAAGCTTCTTACAAATAATTAAAGCAAAAGAAAAGTAATATAATAATGCTAGGTAGTACTTGGTACTTTTGAAACCTTTGGCAGCTTTAAGCCAGTTAAAACATTATATTATGATGGGTCATTTTATAGGTGACGATAGAGGCACACGAACACACACACACACAGGCATACATGATTTGTAACATAACAGACTTAAAATACCCAGCTGAAAAGATTAAAAATTTACAACATAAATTGGTACGAGCACAAATAAAATTTGTTTGAAAATTAGACAAGATTTTCTATGTAAATATTTTTACGAGGGCTGCCTTGCCTGCCTCAGAAACGAAAAAAGAACATTATTAAGATTAAGGCCCTTATAATGAGTTCTATGCGACGTTCGATCATTGCTGGCTATCGAATGTCTAATTTGTATGACCAGTAAACAACGTTGTCGAAGTTAATGTCGCGCGGGAGTTTTCTCTGTCGTACAGGATTTCGCCTTTGACGCTATAGTGTAGTAAGCGATAATTGTTAATAAAGGTAACTATTTCGCTATTGCTTTTAGGCAAACACTAATTTTTTAAACTAAGTTTGCAAATTGTGTACAGGTCTAAAATCGTGAGCACCGAACAATAACTCGAAAGGTTGGATTTACTGCTGACAAAACCATTTTGAAAGTTTCATTACATAACTTCATTTCCACAAAGTTGGAAGTATCTTTCAATTGTCAGCTTTCATCCTTCTCTTTCGAATCGCTGATTCATACATATGTAGCAGTGATATTTCCCTTAAATTTTTATTTATTTTTAACTCAATTTTAAAAATTTCCTATTTAGTTCTAGTCCCAACTGAAAGAAATTTACTTTTTTGAACAATTCAAATGAGTGATATTCACAACAGCCCTATTCGTTATCAATTTAAAAATCCGTTCGATCAGCTGTTTCGATTACAGTCCTAGTCTTTAAAGATTACAGTAAAAAGGACTATTTAGATTATTTTCCACGGAAGGCTAATTCTTTGTAAGGCCCTACAAGATGTGAATCGGATATTCGAAGTGTTTACCGAGCTTTGATACAAACCTTAGACAAATTAGAGAAAAATTTTAAAATAGTTAATTATTTTGGCATTAAAAAATATGCTGTTCATAGCAAGCTTACTAAACCCAAGGCGTGTGCCACCTTTGCCCGCAATAAAATGTTGAACAGTGTTGCGAGAGCATTTCTTAAATAAAACCAAGTTTTTTTTTATTCATAACGACTTTACATCTAAGAATTGGCTAGATCAGTTAATTTTCACAATACCCTCGCATATTGTTGTTTTTGTGTTTTGTAGCCCCGCCCTTTTCATTTTAGTAACTAGTGGAATGCTTACATTTTTATTTTGCTGTAGTTTAATGCTTTAAATATAAAAATAATTTTTATTTTATTATTCATATGAGTAGACTTATCTGCCACTAACAGTGTTTTTCTTAGCAAAAAATAAGCAAAACAAAAAAAAAAACTTTAAAAATAATATGCCACAAAAAAATGCCATTATTTTTTTAATGACTAAAGCCTGCTCAGCATAATGCATGAGCATATAAAAAGAGCAGCTGAATAGTGAAAAATACACTGATGACAAAAATTATTATTAAAATACAAGAAGTTTTAAATTAAATTAGGAAAATAAGAAATCTTTAAGTTTTAGAGTATAAGTTTTCCTTAAAAATAGAATAAAATATTGTTTTCAATAATTTTAGTAGCTACTCGAAAGCTCACAAATTCAAAGGAAAAGGTCGAATAACCGAACAAATTTTGTAATTAACACAAAACTAACAAGTTTTTTTAAACTAAAAATTACTCCATATTTCTCAATTTATGAAAGAAAAAAAAACAAATTTAAATAACAAATCAGTTCAAATTTGTAGAAATTAGAAAAAAAAATCTTTTAATTTTCAATTAGGAAATTTTTTAGAATTTCGAAATCAAGTTCGAATTTTCGAACATGGTAAAAAGTTATATAATTTTAATAAAACCGCTTGTTTGAAGATAAAAATGACTTATGTCCCAATATATATGAATAAAAAAATATCTATTCGAAAATTCGATATTGAAATACGAAGTTCTTGAAAATTTTAAAGCATTTCGTTTGTTGTTTTTTTTTAATAAAACAAAAAAAACCTTACCGTATTATTTTCACAACTTTCGTTATTTTGAAATCATATTCGAACTTTTGAACATTTTGAAAAGTTATTAAAATAATTCATAATTATGGTTTTAACCCGAAACTCATATTAGTTGTGCAATTTTCTTAGGGAGCAAGTAAAAATTGTGGTTTTTCTTTAAATATCAAAATTTGTTGTAAGAATTGTTCAAACTACGATTGTAAGTTACACTTTTCGAAGATACAAAATTATGTATACACATTCGAATGTTGGAACTTGGCGAAAATTCTGGTGCAAATGAAAATATGAAAAGTAAAAAAGTGCGACGAAGTTAAATTTGTTTTGCAAAATTTATTGTACTAAGAGACGTTTTTATAATTTAGAAATTAAGTTATAATTTTTGCATATACTGAAAACCTATTTACTGAGATAAAAACAAGCCAGATTCGGCTGAAAAACTAAAAGTTTTCGAGAATTTCTTAAATAAGCATGACATTTTCCAAAATTTATGCGAATTTAAATTCGAGTTTCAATATACACTTCGGTTCACTTATTTAAAGGCACAAAAGATCCCATATTCAGGAGCCGATATCAAGTGAACCAAAAAAAAAATACCGCATTTTTAGATTTTTTTTATAAATTCCTCAAAAAAAGGTTCTTTAGTTAAGAAATCACCATTGTCATGATTTTGTTTATATCTCAAGATGTCTAGCTTCCATTTCTATTTTAAAATTCTGGAATCGGTTAAAAATTGCAAAAGATACCGTCTCCTGAATATGGGATCTTTTGTGCCTTTAAATAAGTGAACCGGAGTGTATATCGTAAAGCAATACAAAGTCTGTAAATATTTGTTATTTTTAAACTTTTTAGGAAATTTAAAGTAAAATAAGGAATTCAACAGCTCAAATTTCGAATATACATAAGTTCGAATTAGAAAAATATTTAAAAAAGAAATCAGCAATTGCAAGTATAAACTTTTTTCTCGAGGCGGTATTTTATTGCGACACAATTAAACTTTTGCCTGCGCCTCTGAATAGTGCATTAAACTTACAAAAACATTGTGTCAGTTTTATTTATTTTTATACACTTTTCATTCAGTTTTATGCATTTTCTTGTTTTATTTGTATTTTTTTTTATTTCGTGTACATTTTTCATATACTAAGAAAAATATAACAATATACATACATACTTACACACGTTAATGTGTTCATACAAAAATAAAATGTTTTCAGGCGCATAAAACAAGGAAGCTTTGCAACAACGATGAATAACGTTGAAACAAGGGCGCTGACATGCATAAGCATGCACACACATGCACCCACATGAATATATGTACATATATTTAGAAAGTATATACATGTTTGAAAAAAAGGATCAAAAGCAGAAAGGGAAATTCGGTAAATAACTGTTTTTGCGTACTTTTGAACTAATTGAAGTAATTTAGTACCGCCGCCATTTAATAGGTACTAAAACAAAAAATTTTCATCAATTTAAAAATGTTTGTGCTTTTTAAATAACTTTTCAAAAATACGTCTATAATTTACAATCACCTGAATTATTTTTATCATCTATATTGTAAAGTAATTATTTTTATACAATTTATAATTTTTGGAAACTTTGAATACAATTTCAAGTTATCCAACAAGCTATAAGAATTTCAGTGAAATTTGGCAAAAAACCTAAAAGTTTTTGCAAGATTTTTAAATTTGAAATCCTACTTCTTGGATAATTTTGAACCTTTGAGAGTTCACAAGTACTATTTTAAAATTGCAGTTATCCAACCCTGATTCCATAAAACTGAACCCAGTTGTACTTAAAAAAAAATGCCAGGAAGAATAACATACTCAGTGTGAATACAGTGAAATAAAACATGTTTGGTAAAAACAAAAGAATCCTCGACTAGAAAAATATACGAGGCCAGGCGGATAATTGATTTGAAAAAAATTTTAATTCAAATAATTTTTTTTTAATGAATTTCTTGTTTCCTTTTTTATTTGAATATATAAAATCTACAAAAATCATTTGAACTTCTTTTAAGTTTGGAAAGAGTATGTATTCCGAACTTAGGGTAAACTGAATAATTTTTCTCTACATTATTTTCGTTGCTTATTTCATAATTCAACCGCTCTAGCATGTTCGTTTAATATTGGACCACAAAGCACATCTCAATATATTGGGTGTTTTTTAAGTACTTTTTTTTATTCGGAAAAACAACAAATCGAATTTTATTCCAAAACATTTTTCGTCATAATAATTTCGGCCTTGTCCAGTTTCAGCAGGCTCTTCGTTTTATCTGCATTAGTGAACTCAATTACCTGGATGGTCAATTTGTCCATCAGTTGAGATGTTGACTTCTGTAGGCCTTGAAGTCTCATTGAGCCGTCTTCTACAGTCCAAAATTTCCCGTCCTTCGGGAAGATTCCCAGTACTATTTTGTCCGCATAGCAGCTGCTCTCCACAGGTATCTGCATTAGGGTTCGGTTGGACCAGGAGTGTGAGTGTGTGTGGTATAAGTGTTGCTCAGTTAGCTGGTAGTTTTACTTTTTGCCTATAGCTATCCATTGTTTCCATTAACTTTTGATGCTGTGATTTATAATTTCGATCTATCCCTTCACCCGTCTTCTGTAGGCCTTGCGGTGCAAGCTCCGCCTCATATCTTATTTAGACTGGCATCTAACAAATGTAGCTTCTTTGTAGCACTGACTGAAAATATTATTGCCAGCTTAATAATGCCACATTCTATAACTGTATGTTTTTTCTGTGCCGATAGCTAAACTTCAGATAGGGGGCACTTCTAGAACGTTCCTATTTGATAAATAAATAATAAATAACGAGAAGTGTACGTTTGAGTTTTCACATGTAGAGTATTTTAAATAGAAATATTAAATAAATATATGTGACGATTTTATTGTATTTTTAACGAACGTTTGTGTTAAAAGTATCAAATGCATTTGTATCTTGGCTCCATTCATATTCCGTATAATGGAACAAAATATGTTTTGCAAGGAATTTCGCTAGTGAAAAGAATAAATATATTTATAATTTATTTTTGTATTTCTTTTTGAAGTATTTTCATGTTTAAAATAAGAATTTGTGTAATAAAGAAAACTGTTTCATTAAAAATGGGGGCAACATAAAAAGTGAATAAATAATACTCGTACTGTTTCGAAACGATATCTGTGAATAGGGTCCATATGTAATCGTAAGGATTATGAATACTGTGGCATTCGCAAAGGAAATGACATCAATAGTAACTTTGTCCGCACCGCTGGCACACGTGCTGTTGAGATTCAATATTTGTGTTTTAAAACGGATCAAAACCTGTAGTCACAAGGCTTCAGGCCTGCACCAGCATATGACTGACCTATTATTTGTTGAAATGAACATTTTTAAATTACTTTTTTAACACATTTAACATTTTAATTCAACAGCCGGTTTTCACACATTGCCTTTTCTTCCACACACCTACCCATACCAAGCACTGAACTATACCAAAGTTCTACCTCGTTTTGCCCAAAAACGGAGCATAATGATCTCCGTGCCGCTGTTGATGCTCGTTCAGATGACTGAGCACAGGCTACATCAATCTTTCTATGGTGAAAATTTTTTCATAAAGGGAATCCTTCTGGGGGCATTATTTGCGCGCTGGCACAGCAAGGCTTCTGAGTTGTGCTTTCGTTTCTGCTTGAACGCCGTCGCGCAGTGTTACATGAGGTCAATCTAGACACAGACAAATTTTACAGATATTTGCTTTAAACTCACTTTCATTGCCAACGAATTAAAAAAAAATACCACCAAAAATGGGGGCGATTGTAAATACTGACACGCCACGCCCACTTCCATGGTTAATCTAATTTAGTAATACTGAGCTCAATTTCAAAAATCCAGTTTTGACAATCAGATTACAGTGGCTTCTTAGAAGACAGACACTGCGAAAAAGTAGTTCATTAAAGGCCACGCCCCCATCTTATATTAATTCATATTTAATTTTAGCGACGAGAATCGATTGTATGTTCTTAAACTAGCTCTGTTCTGTGACATTAAAATTTTAGCTGATAACTAACAGGCCCCCCCTTTTTAAAATAATGTGCGGTATGTAATTTTAAAACCTCAATAGCCAATCCATATTTAATCATACGAGAGTTATGTATTTCCCGCGATAATACTTACTGTCTCCGCTGTCTTCCTCTACAGATCTGGCAGCTGTGGGAGTCCCGGACGGTCACTAGTACTACAGCAGTAATTTTAAACAGTTTCAAAGCTCCGAGTAGAGTTGTGTCTGTCATGAACTAGTTCGTTCAGTTGAGAGATTATTTGAGAAAGGCGGTAGCAGTTTTACAACAATTACAAAAGCACCAAGCAATTCTTAATTCTTGTGTATGACAGACACACCAAAATAAATAGTGGTTCATTGTTTTTGTGATTGTTGTAAAACTGCTGCCACCTTTTTGAAATAATGTGTCAACTTAACGAGCTAGTTTGAGACTGACACAATTGTAGCACCGAGCAAAGAATTTCGGCTCATCGAAAATCTGTCAAAATGGCGTGTGCATGTTCATTACGTTTCGTACAGTGGGGGTGAAAAATAGTGTAGCAGGTTTAGTAAAACTTTGAATTTGAATTAAGAAGTTTTTTTTTTTTAATTGAAAAATGAAAGTTTAGTAACTCGTACAGCTGACGGCCTTTAACAGCAGCTTTCGCGTAAGATGGATAACTCTAAGTTGGCATTTTATCGTTTTATTTTAAATAAGTAGATCTTTTCATTAGCTTAAGTCATGTTCTTTAACCCAGATTCGAACAAAAATCATAATTAATTAGTTTTTTTAATAGAGAACAGTAGCTGCTCTCCTTGAAGTAAAACGTGTCTAAAGCAGAAAAAAAGGAAGAAATATAAGGAGGGACGAAATCATAAAAACATTTTACGACTAACAAGTCACTTTCTTGTAGTTATCGAATTTGTTGTTTTTTTTAATATTATTTTTGACTAACACAGAAAACGTGAATCCTGGCAAATAAAAAACACAAAACGTGTGAAAGTTTGTTTCCTTTTTTACATTTTTAGTTGTTTTTTTTTATGTTTTTGAAGTAGACAACAATTTTTTTCTGACCAGTATTTTTTATTTGATTTTCAATTTTAGTTTGAGTCTTTTTCTTTTTCTATTTTTGGCAACAATTTTTGCATGAAAGTGAAAAGTTTGCATAGAAAAAAAAATAAGAGGAAATCAAAATAAAAACTATGGCGACGACTAATATGTAAGCGGGTAGGTAGGTATGTCTGTGTATGAAAACAAATACAAATACACAATATATTGTGTATAGTAAATTTCCACAACAAAAATATTTTAACTTGTACAGTGTTTGAAATTCCACCAAAAAAAAAAAATCTATAGAAAAACCTCCGGTAGACGCTTTTGTTCACATAATAATAGTTTTGAACTTTTTGTTTCGTCGTGTTTTCGTATAAAAATTGTTAAGGTAAATTTATTTTTTCAGTTTTTCTAGACATTTTGTTGTTTCGTCTGTCTGCTGCAGAAGAGAGTAAAATTGCGTTAAAAATAAACTTTTTATTTAAAATAAAAATTAGCAAGGCTGCTTATTATTCAAAACTAGGATTCTGTTAAAAGGCAACAAAAAATGAAAAAAAGCGATAAAAGAAACTTTCACAGACAACGACCAGACTTTAAACCGATTTGAAAGATGCTTAATGTTTTTTTAACTCATTTGTAGAATAGATAAAGAAGAGTTTTATTTAAAATAAAATAAGGTCAATTTTAATATGGCGCCATTAATTACATAAGTTTGAAGTATTTACTATTTATAATAAATAAACTATGATTTTCTATTTTGACCAGCATATTATACTTTATTTTTTATTTTGAAAGTTATACAATGTTTAAAATATAAGATAATTAAATTTCCCTTAAAGGGACATTTTATAATTACTTGAAAATTCGTCTTAAAAAAAGTTTTATTCCTCAAATAGTAATAATTTCGTAAAAACATATTAAAAAATAAAATTTCCTTTAAAGGGAAATTTTTAAAATGAGGGATATTTTATACAAAATTATAGAAAATTCATGTACAACTATAGAGTATTAAAAATGTTTAAACATTTTGAAAAATATGCTTCATTTTACAATTTTCCCCGAAAGGGAAATTATCTTGAAGCCAAGAAAATTAACTAATTTTCTCGACAATGTTTTGTATATTGGAAATTATAAGTACGAATAGTAAAAACATTATTAAAATATGCTGAAAACTAAAATTTTCTAGAAATGGAAATTTAGTAAAAATCCCAAAAATGTGTTACAGTTAGTGAAAATATCAAAAACATGCTTCATGCTTTTAATTCTTATAAAATTGTGTTAAAAAAGATTTTTTTTAATTCAGAAAATTGTCTAGTTTTTCTTAGTATTTTCTTGACTGATCGAAGTTGCATATAAATTACTGGGTATTTATAAAAACATGTTTAATAATACAATTTTCTTACAAGGACTTTTTTTACAAAGTAGGGGTATTTTTTATTCAGAAATTTTTCTAGCTTTTACGTAGTATTTTATTGTATGACTGAAATTTTATAAAAACCATCTTAACATTTCAATTTTCTTTAAACGACTTATTTTTACATGACAGAGAATTTCATACAACATTCTTTATAAAAAAATTTCCTTTTAAAGAAATTTTAGAAACAAAAATTAAATAAATTAAAAAATTTTAAGTTTTTCAACTGTGAAAAACATTTAAAAATATGTAAGTATATTTAAAATAAATAAGTAAAATACGTAATAAGAAATGTATGTAAAAAATATGTTTTAAAATAAAATTTCCTTTTGAGGGAAATATTTAAAAACCAGTATTCCAAATATTTTTAAAATTTAAATAATTATCGTAAAGAATTTCATATTTAATTTAATTACATTATATAGTTTAAATTACATAATTTTCTTACGCCGAAAAATCAATCAATTTTGCAATAGTGCCTGAAACACTGGCCACCAAAAACAATTCTTAAATTGACATCCAACCTCATTTTAAAAATGAAAATTTTAATAGCACCTTAAATCGGCTTTGTTAACAATTATTGCAATGGGGGAGACCCACACTTACTTACATGATAAACAGGCATATGTACATTGGACATATACCAAATACCTACAAATCCGCCAACAACCTGAAAGTAAAGTGCAAATGCATGTTTGTTTCCGATAAAGAAAGAAACACAAAACTTGGGAGTAATTTTCAATTATAGAATAGAGAAAACATTTTATTTTAGACTTTTTTCTCAATTACTGGCCACAAGGAGAGTAACAATTAAAAAATTGAGAACAAATGAGAATAAAAGATGGTCTCCATAGTCCCAATAGAAATTCACTAACACATTTACTTAATCCTAATTGATAATGGCAATGTCAGATGCTATTTTTTATAGAGACACGTTTGTAAAGAAATCGCCTAAATTTTATATATGAAAAAGTATTGAAAAAAAGTAAACAAACCTGAATATCTTTTAATGATGGATATGGAAAGTCAAATAGCCTTCTTGCATAATATTAATAATATTATTCTGTGTGGAAATTCGAATTATTTTATAATGAGGTTGAATTATAATAAATAACTGTATGAAAATTACTTTGATATCACATCTGGAAGTGGAGATATATGACTTTTTATTTTTTTTACGTACCTACAGGTGTTAAAATCAAGTAGTGTTAGAATATATGATTTTTGCAATTGGAAAATAATGTATGTGTTAGTTTAATAGTTAACTTCTATAATGCGGGGTGTGTTAATAATTCTGATGCATTTTGCCACTAAAATCTTATTTTTGACTTAATTAAATACTGTTATCTAGCTTATTTTAACCGTGTTGTAAGAGCAAGATAAGTCGTCAGTTCCAAATGCTCGTCGGTGGAATGCTTAAGATGTTATATAAATCTTTGGTGGTTGGTTGGTAAAAGGCAACAGTTAATAAAATATCATTTGGTACGCCAGTGGTATAGATGGAGCCAAAGAATCGTGTTCCGGATTGTTATTTTTGTATAACGCAATTAAAGGGGTTTTTTGAAAAGTCGAAACGACGTATTAAATATGCCTAGGAGTAATCAGTAATATAACCCCAGCAACATTTCGACGAGTGACCTGTTTCTAAGTACCCATATCAAAATTTAATTGAAATACAAAATAACACAAGTTCGACGGATAGTGAGCATTGTGAGGATCCAAATTATGTCCCGGAAGATGCATTGAAGTCAGATTTAGAAAACTAAGCTAGGCTTTATGAATTTCAGTTTATAAATAATAATATTAACAAATATTTATGTGATAAATTCGAGATTTAAGACATGGCTGTTTATCTGAAAATTAAAATATGATAGAATGTGCTTATATACATATTTTTATTATAGACAAGGAATAATAATCACATAATACGTCGAAAAGTTGAAAATTTGTTGCGTAGTGTTGTCTGGAAGAAGCAATATGCTTTTTTTTATAATCAAGTCGCTTTAACACTTCCAATAGAGAACAAATATTTATTATCGTTGAGCTAGAGAATCATTATAGCTTTGGTTTTCAAGTTTTGTGGTTTTTATAGTGTATGAAGAAAACTATAGTTAAATTTATAGAATTATTTAAGTTTGAAAGTTTTCCAGCTTTGGCCTTGCATATAAAGTGAATATTCAAACAAAAAATGGGCGAGTGAGCATAGTAGTACCTCCTATACAATGCTTATAGCCATTATTCTGTACCCAAGGAACTGTAACAAAGTGCTTAAGCCTTATTGAAAGCAATAATTGACATGGTGAGAAAAGCGGGTTAGCGTTCATAGTCGAAACAAATTATTTAATACAAAGTAAATATCCCGAACCGCAAGTCGGCACCATTTTTCAAATTTCAATTATAATGATAGAGAAATGCTACATATTCGGAAGTACAGCAACATATTCCTTCAGCATTATTTTTTGTTTGTTGAAGTTTTATACAAAAAAAATAACTCAAAATAACATTTACATATTTTGATTTTAATTCAATAATAATAGTATTTTTCTAAACAAAAAATCAAATTTGAAAAATTAACATTAAAAAGTAATTTTTTAAATAAAATTTATTATCGTTACGGTACCTAGTAATCTTTTATTTACTTACCTTTGCAAAATTATAACATAAGTTTAAATATTCTGTGATGTTTTTTTACCATTTTATAAATAATTGAGAAATGCTGCATTTTTCTTTTTAATTCCTTCTGTGCTGTGCTTTTGAGTTGAAGTAACCCGTCCGATGGTTGAAGTATTTCTGGCAACACTAAATTTAAAGTGTATATATAAGCAAGAGCAAAAAAGCAAAACTGTGCTCCCCAAAAAACATTCCCATTATGTGTCTCTGTGTGTGTGTGTGAGTATAAAAGAGCGAGTAAATATTCCACTTCAAAGGGGGAGCAAGTAAATTTCTATACAAGTAAAATTAAATCAATGTTTAGTTTTGTTCTTTTTGGTTTATTTTATATTCGCGTATGTTGGGTGTGTGCGTGTGTGTGTGTGTGTGTACAAACGAGTGAATTACTGTGAGCACGAGTATATTTTTGTTGATATGTGCAAAATTTTAAACAACAACAGCAATATAATGGGGTCTATAAGAAAACAACAATTTTGCAAATATTTTGCACAACTTAAATTTTATAGTTTAGTGTTTGTTGTGAACTTTTTGGATAGAGATTCTTTTTTTATATTTTTTGCTGTCCCGACGACGTGAATGTTTATATATGTATTTGGCGTACGTATGGACGGAAAAGAACCCAACCAATGCAGAGATGTACAAAGATGGTTTGATTTACACTACGATTTTTTTTGTGAACTCGTGCGGTGGATATACATACATACATAAATACAAAATAGTTTTTTTTTTATACAATTTATATCGAATGTAATTTTAAAATTTGCTTACGGTTTGTGGGTAGTATAGCGAGCTCAAAAAAATTTTTTTTAGTTTATTTCAAACGCGCAAGTGATAGAAATAATACTATACAGTATATATGTATATATACATATATGTATGTATGTACATATACACAATTTTTGTTATTTTATATTTGCCGGTAAAAATAAAGCAAAACGTAATTGCCATAGAAACACAAATGATAAAAAAAATATACATATAAACATGTCTAGTATGTACATATGTACATATGTAAGTGCGCGTCATTATATTGAGAAAAACGTTTTAGAATATTTAAAAAAAAAAATAAAGAACAACTGCGCCAGAGTTACAAAAATGAACACCTTGCAAAATCAAAACAATAATAAATCAACAAAAAACCTCGAAATATTTTTTTGAATCTTTTTGATAATTTTAAACAAATAATTTTGCAAGTATAAAAGTATTTTTATGAAATGACAAAATTTTGCAATTTGAACAAAAACGTAACTTGTATTTTTGACACGTAACACGTCATTTTGGCTTACGCTAGAGAAGGAACAAACAACAGCAAAATATTTAGGTAGGTATTTTCTAAAAAAAAAACTATACATTTATTTACTTTAATATTAAACGAAACCAAAGATTCGATTGTTGGTTTCGTTAGTTAAACTAAAAGTTTGACGGACATTTATTATAAAGCTGCAAGAATTCTAAATATGCTTTATCTATAGACTTTAATAATTATCAAAAATAAATATAATTTTAATAAAATATTTAACTATGAAAACACTGAGTTAACACCTAAAAAATTTGAATTCAACTACTAACAGCCTTTTGCATAACAAAAAGTTAGCAGCAGTTTAAAAACTACCTGCATCGAGCTGCTAACTAGAGCTTAGCTGATCATTGGCAGAGAATTTATGCATATAGACCTTTGAACAACTCTGAAATTCCAGGATGCCACATCGTAATATTGAAAAAATCCCAACTTTTAGTTTTTGAATCAGTTCTGATTTTGACATTTCAGTTTTCGGTTTTTGCTCCATAACAAAACAAAGCATTAATTTAAAAAAAGAAATTAAATACTTTATTTTTAATAAAAATGAAGAAAAAAATAAAAATATCAGCAATTTGGAACCAACTAGAAATATTTGAAGGTCGTGACAACCTACACCTTGGATATCGGTGCAAGTGTTACCAATAACTCAAGACTATGTTCCTCAGCTAATGATGGCATTTTAATACTAAACAGTGTATAAGTCTGCAACCACCTGAGCAAGTTTTGCACAACTTGTGCTCATTGTAGTTTATGAAAAACCATAGTATTCTGACCTGGTTCCGGTCTTAGCTTTAATGCTGCCACCTTTAACTTATTATTTGCCTTTAAGGTCAGTCGCCATTAACACCATTCGATTATTTTCATTCGAAAGCCTAGAGTTCATACGAAATTCCACTTCGCTGTATTCCAAAAATTGTTTTTTTTTCTACTTTCGAGCCTGACAGCGGGCTCTCCAAGTGCTCCAAAGAGTTTTTTGCATTTTCTTTGGTTTATAATAACTTTTGGACGCTAAACAGTTAAATTTCAGTAAGGTTGTTGGATTGGATTTTTACAGTTTTGAACTACGAGGGTGGTCTTAGAATTAACCCACCTGGCGAACGTTTTATCTCGCTATTAGCTTTTAATCTTTGCAATTAAGCCTTTCTTTAGTAATTTTTTATTTTAGTTTTATTACTCAAATGCTGCTTGTTGTAAGTAGGTTGCGCTTTCTTTTGCAATATAAGCAATTCCTTCAATACATAACATTAAGACATTGTCTACATCTGTGGTCTAGATTAGCTAGGCGGCCTATCTGAGGGTGGTCTAGTCACTAGGTCCGCACAAGGTCTGTCCCAAGGATTCTTGCGCACAAATTTTAGCATTATGCTCATCTAGTTCAAGCTTACCTACTGTTGCAAGTTGCCCTAGAACTTTTCCAAGTTTTAGATCTAAACCAAGGTTATAATGTTTAAACCTTGGCCTCACCAACAACCAATCCAGGATTTATGTAGTCCCAGGACTACTTGCGCACGAGTACCAGCCTGGTTAATTACTGTTCAAGCATCGATAGCAATACATCAAAGTGGCGGGGGTGGTTAAAAACAATATGTCATCCAGGGCGAGATCGGAAACCTCAAATCTTCCATTGTTAATCGGCCGCTTCAATCTTCGTATGTTGGAATTCGGGGATTTAAAGTATTTTTTAAACAGCTTTCGAATTTTTTTTCTTTGACTGTAAAATATTTATGAAATTTAAACGTTCAATCAACTTAATTTTGCAATATTGATATTTATAAATTCGTATTCTTTCCGTTTTATTCTTTTATTTAATTTTTCACATTATTATTGTTAAAATGTGTTGTTTTCTTGACATAGGCAAATAAACGTATGTTGTTGTTTTTTTTTTCTCGAAGTATAACAACAAAATATCATCAGCATTATCTGTTAAATAAATGTATTTTTTTGTTGGGCACTGCATAAAAACGAGAACAAAATTAAATTGAATTATGTAATAATATTCTTTTTTTTTAACGTATTTTAATATCGTTTAATATAAAGGGTTTATCAATAAGAGCGCAGTGGCTGGGATTGGAACGCAGGCATCGAATGCTTAATAAGTCAGAGCACACATTTTTTGAGGGAATTGTGATATATTGCATTGTAAAGTAGTAGTAAAGCCCCAATTAAGTATGAAACAAAATATCCGGTAATTGGCCTAGATGGCCCTGTTCATTAAATTTTAAATGTCTTTTCGACAAATCTGTTGTTACATCTCATCCATGACGCGTTGGGTCTTGATCTTGTGCTCAAGAGTTTCACAAAACCCCAAAGCAAGCAATCGCATGGCGTTGAATCGCATGATCTTGTCGACCAGTTGACATCAGTATTTCGTGGGATTATATGGTCTGGAAAGAAATTGCTTGTTTTATGGGCGATGTGACGATGCCATCCTGCTGAAAACACATGTTTTCCAGTTTTCCAGATACATGCCTTTCACAGTCACTGTCGAATTTACCCAGCCCATCACACATTGCGATCGGAATGGTTTTAATTCCTTAGTTTCAAGTCAGATCGAATTTAATTTGACTTCTACAGATTTATATCGATTGTGTTAATTACTGAAAAAAGTCTGAAAAATCTATTTTTTGAGATTCATATGGCAACGTTCACGCATGTCTCGAATAAAATAATAAAGTATGTCTATGTTTTTATTAGAGCAAAGGGGTTCCAAATACTTTTCCCCAGTTAATGTCATTTAAAAAAAGACAACTAAAAGTATAGATTTTTGGAACGAATTTCCATTATCCTCTTGTCAAGTTTGGTTTCGAGACAAACCGGTTTCGGCTATGTGCCATCTTCAGTGTCATTTCAAAAAATGAAGGAAATCCGTTCCAAAAATCTATATCAAAACACCCTGTCGGAATATCAAATCAAGAAACAACTAAAAGTGGTTTGATTGAAAAGAGATTTTTAGTTTTCTGAAAAAGAAATTTACGGAACGGAAACAACTTGCGATCGGAATGGAATTCGTTGACAGGGCTATATCTTTTCGGGGTTTCGGCGGCACTCGTTTGCAGCCATGTGCTGGAAATTTTTTGTCAGAGTTAACAATGAATGGCAAGTAACACAATCTATTGTCAAACGGCGGTATAAGGACATAAAGGGTCTTTTGTTAGATCTCATTACTGCTAATGGAATTTTTCGCTTAATAATTTTTTATTAAAAAAAAATTATGTTCCCAATTGTTTACTGCATCGATGGCTTAAATATAAGAAACCAATTTGGTGCCAAACTCTTCCATTCCTTATTAAAGTGATTTGGAGTGTACTCGTATATTTACTTTTTTTGTTTTCAGTTAAAAATATTCTTAACAACAAAACTATGAATTAACAAAGTCTTTCTAATTTTTCTCTATTTACAGTAAAAATTTGCTTTCAAACAACTTTGGATTAACGAAATCAAATCTACGAGTATACAAAATTAAAAATCTTTAAAAGGTAAGTTTGCAAATCACGTAAAATGAAATGACATTCCTTCTTATCAGCTGGCGCAGGTCCAGCCGAAGCTTTTATTCGAAATGGCGGGACAAGAATTTTATACTCTTAATTGTAAGCAAAGGCCAATTCTGAATTATTTTGTACTTCGTTTTTTAAGGGTTTCTACTATTTTAAATACATAGTTTTCCTTTTTCAAATAGAGAAATATAATTTTTGTTTGTTTGGAAATATTCTACTGAAAGTAATATGACACAGGATATGTCACATAGCCGAAACCGGCTGGTCTCCAAACCAAAATTGCCCTGTAATAACGGAAATTCGTTTCAAAAGTCTACATCATACCACCCTGTGGGATTATCAATTCAGGAATCTATTGAATAGGGGTATTCAATATTCAAATATTATGTAAATTAAATTTAAGATTGTTTTTATAATCATAATTACAACTGGCATAAATTCAAAAAAGACATTTATTTAACTGATCAAAGCCAAAGAAATTCATCTGATAAAATCTATTTATCCTCTTCACGAAAAGGAGTTGCTTAAGAGTAGATAAATCTTTGCATGTTGATAGTAAAGGGTAATTTTCTGTCGAACAGTATACAAAATAAAGCGCAGATGAATTTACTAATTGCACCACACAGCCGAGCTTCGCCTATAGTCGACATCCGTGATATAAACGCGCACGGCCAAGCGTCGACTATAGGCGTCATCCCGGAATTTTTTCTTATCTCCGTGTTTGCGGAGTGTTTACTCGCATAATTTTAGTTTCGTTCAGACCATCGCCCAAAACGGTTTCACATCTGTAAAACGGTAACTGTGAAATAGGAGTTATTACATTTACTTCTCTTTATATTTTAAAGAAATAAATAAAAGCGCTTTTCGTGGCCGATAGGCGCCGTACCGGGGTGGTTAAACTTTGAAGATCTTGCGATTTGCATTAATGTTGTATGGGCATCTCTGGCAGTTTGTAATATCGCTTTTATGCCTCGACGATTGACACAGACGATTAACCAATTAAAAGTGTCTCAATAAGAATGCACTAATTAAATTATTAGCCATTTTTTTTTCGTACAAATGGCAACTGTGATATTTAACAGCTGTCACCTATCATTTTCACCCGGGGGCATATATCATCTCGGTGAACCCTGTGACCGTGATGAATTGTTGCTGGGGGAAAGAGGGGCACCAGTTCCTGAGGCTGGTCAGGAGCCTGAAACTGGAAGAAGGTAGGGCTTCTATGTTCGAGTAGTAGCGGGATAAACTGGCACCACGGGCACCAGTCGCCCCTAGAACTTTGGTTCCAGACTGGTTGTTGGTGAGGCTCCTTTGGGGGTGCACGTGGTGGCTGTGGTTTATACCCAAAACGGGGAGGTTCACTGCAGGACCGATGTGGCGGTGCATAGCATCGCAAGCTGTCAATATTATTTGTTAACAGCAGGAGATTAGGTAGCTCCGAACCCCTCAGCAAGGGGAGGGGCCGGGGGCCTGGCAAACCTCTGTTCTAATTTTCAAGCTATGGGATGGGCATAGGTGCTATTCCGATGGTGCTTATGCGATCGCATAGAGGCGCTGGTTTGGCCGCTTAATGTCACACCCGTGGTTGGACCCCCGTGAGATTGGCAGGTGCTCACGTAAATCTAATCATATCTGTCACCTATCATTGTTACGATTATTAAAAATGGATCAGCGATTCGAAGAGTGGTCGAACAATTTAAAGATGCTGGGTCGATTATGAAAAGTAAGTCTCCTTTTCTTAGACGTTGCGATCGGTCGGTTGAAAACTTTGTTGCTTGAGACTCGAAAACATAAATTCGGCAGAAGCTGTGAAAGGAATTCGTTTCAGTAACTTGATAGCGGAATTCCTGTGGCGTCAACTGGACTTTATGCGGTTTCTGCAGGACGTCGCCAACTGCCACTTCACTCATCAACACCTCGTCTTATTGAACTAACGATTTCCATAGCAAACTCTTATTAAGGTAGGATACAAACCTAAAAACGCTGCAAAATACCATCTCAACCAAGTTGTCCCAATACGACTGCATGCCAGTCAGCCAAGGTGATAAATTTAATTCTTGATTTGATATTCCGACAGGGTGTTTTGATGTAGAATTTTGGAACGAATTTCCGTCATTCCTTGTCAAGGTTGATTTGGAGACAAACCAGTTTCGGCTATGTGCCATCTTCAGTGTCATTTTTCGTTCTCTAGCCGAAACCGGTTTATCTCCAAACCAAACGTGACAAGTGATGACGGAAATTCGTTCCAAAATTCTACATGATCAATTTAAGGTCGTTTGTTTTTAGTGTTCTACCTCTAAAACAAACACCCTTTATTTTATGTCTTTTTTTTTCTGCAGTTGCAAAGGCCGCGCAAGTTTGAAGACAGAAAATCATTTTTTATGATTTCTTTTTGCATTTCTTTGTTAATTTGTGAAATTTTAGTTTTGTGTCGTTATTTATTAATTTGGGCTTTTTCCTTTCAGCTGCTATTGATTTGGAAGTTGTTGCTTTAAATGATCTGGTTTTGTGTCATCACACAAATATTTAGTGAAAGTTAAATTTATCTTCTTGTTTTTTGGAGTACGAAAAATACATTTGTACATTTAGAGGAAAACTTAGCGGTGTAACTTGTTGTTGTGGCTTTGCCACAAAAGTTTTGCACCAATAAAAACTCAAGATTTTTTTTGTTGCATTAAAAACAGCAAGAAAAAAGCAGACAACCATTTATTTATTTATTTAGAGTCTTATTACCCTGAATGTACTTTAGTTTCATTTAGTATTTTTTTTTTTTTGTTTGTTCTCCATAATGAAATAATAAAAATGTATTGAAGTTGATTTGAAGTGTGTTTTAAGTTTCAGTTGCCACATTTAACTGCTACTCCAAAGCACACTTTTGTAGTGTTTTGTTTTTCTATTTTGCTTTGCAACATTTGAGTAAATAGTTTTATGTTGTGTTTGAATTCATTAGCAAGAAAAAAAAACACCTAACAAAATATAATGAGAAATAAATAAAACTCCTAACAAGCTGCCATTGTAATACAAAATCCATTAAAGTGGGTGGAGTTTAATAAAGTTTGCTATTATTTGAGTCAATATTGACTAGACTAAATTTAGGAACTTTGTTAACTAAAATTGCACAAATAGTCTATTGATTTCATAGAAACCATGTTGCACAAAATCATCTCTCTAAGGAGTTTATCCTAACCAGAGATGGCTATTTATTATCGACGAGTATCTATTGGTGATTCACACCTAAGAACTTTATCTCATATGGCCGCATAATTACATTCGTTACTTAAGAAATGGTTGTACGATTCCACCTTACAACTGTACTACAGTATCCTTGCTTAAACTGAAATCCCATGACATCTCTTATGCAGTCTTCAACTGCAGATTAATTTCTCTTATAATATCCTCTCTTAATCTATCCTTCTTTCTCTTATATTATTCTCTCTATTAAGCTACTGCAGCCTCTTTTTTAAGGAAGTGGTCCTTCTAATCCAAAAAAAACCTCTATCGCAAACTCATTTGTAAAAAGGTGTCGGCGAAAAGCTTCCTTATCACTTGTATCTACATGGATCCACTGGTGACCCATTATCATACAAGTCCTGATAATAAATACAAATATATAGCAGTCATGCTTCTTACGAACCCTCTTTTCCTCAACTCTCATTGCAATGAGTCTATATTCTAAAGAAAGTTAACACGTTGAGTGCCACGTCAGTCACCGACCTTTCCGTTTAAGTCGCGTCAGTCACCGCTGACTGACAGTATAAAATATGATGAGAATTTTTCCTAAACTTTAATGGTTTTTTTTTTTTTTGAAACAAGGTAAACATAAAAATGGTTGTCCCTCGCATGTGTCACAAAATGTTATAACCTGTTTGGTCAAATTTCGTGCTATTTTTCTGCCATTTTCTTCATAGCACAATTTGCAATATTTTTGCACTGCTGAAACTAGCGCGTCCTGATGGGGAAGTCGCTATAAAACCGCCTGGCACTCAACGTGTTAACATTAATTTAAGAACAGATGTGTACGTTTACCTGAACTTAAAACTTATCTTCAAATCACGTTAAAATTGGACTTGAAGAATAAATTTAAACTATGAGGAGGCGGCCAAAAGTTGGCAAAAGGGCCACTACAAACTTCGAAAAGAACTGAGAGCAATACTTAGTTCTTTTTGATAAATTGCGCTTAATTTCTTTGCAGTTCTCTCCTCTTGTTCCTTCCGCTTTATCCACCACTTCACTGCTTTCGGCGATTGAGCGTTTTAACTTAGATTGGCAGTTGATTCGTTTTGCTCCAGAGCTTAGCTCCAAAGCCACAGTTAAAGAGTGGGTAGAAAGTCCGCCTTAAACCTCTGGAAATATGCAATCCGTCAGCACCGTGTTGACAGATTCCAGACCGAAAAGTTCCCTGTAGAAAAGAGGTCTTGTGACGGTTCCCTAATATCTTCTATTAATAGTTTTAAGTTCAAAATTTACGAAGATCCCAAATCGGCCTAGAATTTACTATGCTGTTAAAATTCTACGATTTAAGCTAAAGTGGGGCTATAAATGGACTATATAAAAGAAAATATTGCAAGCTTAAACCGGAATTAGCGACAATTTAAGAAGAGTTGTTGGTTTACAAGTTGCCAGATTGGACAAAACGTTTTTACCTGTACGGGGGAAGTGTGAAATCTAACGAATGGTTTTCTTAACACTTGGAAGGCGTACCTCTGTTTACAATGTCTTAATTTATTTTTCATATTTACTGTAGCGCGAATTCTACTTATTATTCTATCCATAGTCATTATTTGTTTAAATAAAAACAACTTTTCTCTAAAAAAAATCAACAAAAACAAAGAAATTTTATATAAAAATTCCACTTTAACCGGCCCCTCTACTAACGATAGGGTTTCAAAAGTCTTCAATAGCTTGTCAAAATACTTTATGATAATTGTGTAATATTATCTCTGCATGTGTGTGTGTGTGTGTGTGTGTGTACACGTAAGTGCCTTTTAAATAAAACAACATTTTTTTTTCTTGCAAAACGACAACAAAACAAACTTCTAAAATTCAAGTGAATCATCCATCAGCTACGTTTTGTGACTGTTGTGTCTGACCATTGAACGTTTTGAAGACATTTGTAGTACTCGCATGCGTAATTATAAGAATTTTGCATAGAAAATTAATTTTATTTTTTATAATTGACAATAATGAATGTTGAAAAAGCCCAGGGTGGCCAGATAATAACGATGGGTACAGGTGGAGATAAGCATTTTCATAGCTACTCGTATAGCAAAAATTATCAGCTGATTCAGTTACATTTACATTTCTACATTTACGTTCGGCTAAATGGGCCTTTACTTCGAAACTACATCGTTCAAATGGCTGCTTCTGCTTCGCTGGCAGTGCTTTGTGATAATTTTTTTTAATAAAAAATCCGGATCTCCAGCCATCATTTTTTTGTCTAATTGGCAAAGCCACGGCGTAATAAATGGCCCGGGTTTACATCTTGCATCAGATCATTGTCATACGGATGTAGGCCCAAATCAAACCGTCAAATAAGCCGCCTTGACTCTGACGATATCGAATTCAGCTGATTGGAACCGAATCGACATTTCTGGGTCTTCTTCGATACTGGCAGCTAGTTGCAGCTATGTATGTTTTCTTCACTACACATAAGTCTCTTGTCTGGTAACTGAATATTTTAACAGCTGGACGCCATTGATAACTTTAATAGCTTCTGAAATATAAGAATTGGGAAAACTAGCGTTACTATCTGGTCACCCTATACCATGAATACACACGATGTTTTTAGTGAAATAATGACTCTGAAATAGACTGGAGTACTAGGGTACATAACACAAATAATGCGTGCATCAAGATGATAAGGTCATTAATATTTTTTAGACAAAACTACCCATTTTAATTATAACCGAACTCAAAGATGCTTAAAAAAATCCTTTTCGTTTAAAAGCCGCCGCCAGAGTTCCACCGCTCAATCACCTAATCTAAGCGACTTTGAACGCGGTTAGTTTTGAGAAGGGAAACCTCTTCGAAGCATCACATGTGTCGTAGTTCTATGTTCTTGTTCTACAAGCCGAAATAGGTTATGGTACTTAAAGGCCTTTCGCACTATTAGATCGAGTAAAAGCAAAATGAGCAACCATTATAGTGTAAAAGCAGTAAGCAACCAGACTGTAAAAAAGCAGGTGGAAATTTGACAGTAGTATGGCTCTTTTGACTTTAACAGGGTTGCATTTTTAGAGAAGCAAGCGAAAAAATTACCAAAAGCAACTGTTGAACAAATATCAAATCGATCAAAACAAATTCTAAATCGATCAAAAACTTGAGCCGCTGAAAATTCTCAAGAACCACCGGCGCCGCTACATATGCTTCAGCCAACTTTGGAATAGTAAATCGGTCTGCATGCAACAGATTCTGAGTTGAACTGTCTTCAGATGTCTACTGCAAAAGCTGATGTAAAGAGGGCTTGAGAAGACAATATGTCATATATGTAACTCTCGAGGCTTGGCGTTTTAAAAGAATCGAGGACGCACAATTAAAGAATATTGCGTCAATGTTATATGCAATTGTGCCAGTAGAAGAGGAATACCTGGGAAATACTTTTAGAGAAACTGTTGTAAAGAAGAGACGTAGAATACTTACGCTTACTGCTCATTGTAATTGTAAATGACTACACACAATGGTGTGATTGATGACAAGAGCAGGAGAAGAATACAAATTTTCATCTACTGTGCCTGCTGGAAGGCTCAACGCCGTAACTGGCCTTGTGTCCTTTACATATTTTCATATTTTGCATTGTTATTCTTCACTTTTCTTTATCCCTTTGCTTCTTTTTTTTCTCAAAACGGATCAATGGGAGCTTACTTTTGTACTGCTGGCTATATTTGATTACCTTTTCAGAAAAAATAACAGCGGCCACTGGGCAAGCGCTAGAGTGCCCGAATGTTACCTTCACAACTCGAGCTTATGCTAATTTGTTAGAAATTTCGCCTAGCGCATGCTTCTGGCGCGGATCCCCCGCTTAAGCTTTTGCGAGGCTCAAGTTCAAATGAAATATAATTTTCTTTTTATCTCTCTGACCGCGTTCATTATTGAAATGAGCAATAAAAGTTTTCCATATCGCCCCATATACTCCCCTCCAGAATCCGCACATGGGATACTTAAACTTCGGCTCAGCCTCTAATAGCATTACAACCTGATTCCCTGTATAGAGCCTTAAAAAACGCTCCACTCCTAATATGAAAATTAACACTGCCGCAGTTTGATGATAAAATAATTGAAAACACCTTGAAATTAATTTACCAGTAATTGCCAAATTTCTATTTTTTTCTTCTTTTTTCTTCTTTTTTCTCTATTCTTCATTGTGTTGTTTCTTATTAATTATTTGTTTATGTAGTATGAGCAGAATTAAATGCAAAAGAAAGTAAAGATAAGAACCGAAATGTTTCTTTCTAAAAAAAAACAAATACAAATACTCGTTTAGAAATAAAAAGAGAATGATTAAGTAAAATAAAATTTTTGTTTATTAAAAAAAATACGATATTTTTTTTAAATAGGAAAACAAGCCATAATAAACATATTTTGGCGCCAAGAGCTGTGTTCGAAATAAATAAATATGAAGGTGGTCGCGGTTTAACTCGAAAAATAAAATAAACAGTTTTAGAAAGTCTCTATTCCCGAAAATACTCTCCACGTTGCACTTTCACCGATAATTAATACGTTCAAAAAAGAATCGATAATTCCACCTCTGCGAGTATTTTTTAAGTAGTCAATAATCGCAGAAGCCTATATCTAATGAAACGCCTTCGTGAGGAAACAATTCGAACTTGAAAACATTTAATTTGGTCATTTCAATTAATTGGGTGGACAGGTGTCCTATTTTTTACGTACCCTAGAGACCGAGAAAACGACAAATGATTAAAGCGGATTTGGCGTTATTGCATTATTTGGCTGGTTTGCAGTCAACTGTTAGTACTAACTTAAATATCTCCGTTAGATATTCCATGAAGTCTGATACGCCAAAATACTAACGTTATGTCCTTTACTGCAGATGGATCTGCTTCTTACGGCATTTCAAACGATTATTTCATGTTATTTGCACTGGCATAAAAACTCGGGTTCATTGGTTTATTTCAGCAACATCTTGAAACAATCGAATGCAAAATTGTAAGCGAAAGCGAAATCACCTCGGGGGCAGCTTGTCCCCGGAGACATATCTTGGTGATCCTGCCACCCTGTTACCGGATGATATAATGGAACCAGTCCCCGAGGCTTGTCTGGGACCTGAAACCAGAGGAAGGTTATAGACTTTCGAAGTTTCACCAGTACCGATATAAACACTGGTGCCACGAAACTCAGTAGCCCCTGGGACGCAAGTCGTCCCAGATCGGTTGTTGATGAGGCTCCTTCGGGAGTGCACGTGGTGGCTGTGGTTTTTACCCAAATCGCGGAATGATCTGAGTGCAGAATCAATATGGCGTTACATTGTATTGCATAGAATAGTTATTGACAGCAGCAGAATAGATGAGAACCTATATAAGTACGTATAGGCGCATTTTTTTAAGTATGGGGCATATCGAAGCAGACCGCTTACTTTACCGCCTTATCGACACTCTTCTTTCCTCGAATTGATTTCAGTCAACCGATTTGTTATTTTGGATTACGTTACTTTCATTGTCGGGCTAACATTAGAGTACTCTTGACTGTAATGAATTTAAACTGTCCACTGGTAACTGTAGGCTTTCTTCCTCCTAGTGGTTCTAACCATTATGCTAGCCAGTGCTGGAAATTCATACACAATGTCCGCTACCTTCTCAACCTTTTCCTCGCGAGTATCTTTGAAGATTAGCCCGCCCACTCTTAACGATGTTTTTTTGTCCAACTCTTCAGAATTCCTCCTTTGGTCAATAAACATCGGAGTTCCTACAGAGGTTAACCGGTCCACCTGTTGCAAGGCTTCATTATAAATCCCTATAAGAATCTTACGATCTAAACCGTTTAGAGGTTGACTCGTCCACCCTTCGCGACGCATTCTTGTCCGCCTCTTCCGGATTCCTCCATCGGCCAACTTCGGAGATCCTTCAGATAGTTCATAAAATACCCACGAGTAATGAAGAAAAAGATGTCCACCTGTATTAAAATTATAGATTAACTGGTATCCAAAATTCGCATACTAGAAACCAAGCAACGAATTTTGTGCGTATATTGTTCCCCCGTAGATTAGGGAATGTAATGCAAACTGTTACTGTCACCTGGCTGTGATCGAACCATTTTTCTTTTACGTTTTCGTTAATACGTTCACCAACTGTTCGTTACATATATGTCTACGGCCGGTAAATAAATGCTTCACAACGTTATCATTTCAAACTTTATGTCGCCACTGTAAGTTCGTTTCAGAGCAGCTTTCTTTCACAAGTCGAGTAGTTTTGGAACTTATTTCATATTTTTCTTTAAACTACCTTTCAAATTAATTCCGCTTCCGTGTGAATCGGAGGCTTACTTATAACCCCCACTGTAATTGACCCTTATGCTAACTTTAACGATCTTAATTCACAGTTTATTTAGCAAATAGTTAGATTTGCATATTTTTTTTTTTTTTTACCTCGTTTAATTAACAGCAAAATCTGTTTTCTCAAAAAGAAATCTGTTTAACGACTTCATGTTCGAGGAAAAAATTACAATTGTTCTCTATATACTCAAGCTTATTTGTTGAGTAAATAAATGATCAAGTATATAAATATAAAAAAAAAGACCTTGATCCCGCATTAAGAAACAAAAGCGAAATTGGAAAAAAAAATTAAAAACGATTTCTTAAATTGCATGAAACATTGTCAAAGTGTTGGCTGAAATAATATTCAAAAGGAGTCTTAAGCCCAGAGAGAGGCAAGAAACGTTTGCCAGCGAAACAAGTCTGCTGGGCATTACTACTAGCAAGCAGGCAAGCAGGCACTCAGGCACTCCTTAAATAAAATACCAGCAAAAAAAAAAAAAAGAATAAAAATAACTAAAGAACTGAGAAAGAACACTTCATTTAACAGATGATCATGACTTGCTGTCTGTTTAAGTCCATACGAAAATTCGTGTGCCTTATTCTTGTTTCGTATTTTTATTTTCGTTTGTTTTTTTCGTAAAATCTATGAGCATTCAGACAAAAAATAACTCACAGCTTGATCTTGCCCCCATATAATATCACTACAACATATACTTACAACAATTTCATGAAGTGTATTTTATATTCAATGCTTTGTTTCTCGTTTATTGAAGATATATTTTTTTTTTATAAATAAATTCTTTGTTTGTTGATGATTTACCCTTTGCCTGAATGTGTTAACCCATAAGGGGCTACAAGACACCTTTCAGACGGCCGGATAGGTGCAGTGTGCTGCCTTACAATCGTAGGTATGAGATATCTACGCACCTGCTGTTATCACGGTAGCCATTGTGCCGCTTAAGGGTTAACAGGCCGCCTGTAAAACAGGTTTACGTCGGTTTTCAGATCCTGTCTCTTTGTGTTGGAAGCCATTAAACACAAGGGTGATACTTTACCACTCCATAATCTGCGTGGTTTGAATTTTTTTTTTAACTAAGACTTAACTTAGGAAACTTTCTCCATGAACGAGACAGGACAGTTTGACTTTGCAGTGACAGCTGTTAAGTCATTAATTTATTAGGAACGGTGAAGCCAAAATCCGCAGTAGAGTAGTCAGGTTTCGCCTGGAGGGATGAGTGAAATCACGTCTTTTTTGGAACAGCGCTGTTGATGGCTGTCTATGGAAACTGGACTCAATAGGCATACATACGATTGCGTCTGCCGACGATCTGGTACTTATGGTTTGGGGTGGTAAGTTTATCAGGGCCATTCAAGGTTGGATTAGACAGGCTCTCATGACAACCAAGACATGATGCAATGAACAGTGGCTAACCTTAGTTGCTAGCAAATCTGACGACGCAATGCTCTTCACTCGAAGCAGGAAGGATATAGAGGTTGAATCCTTAATGCTTCTGGAGTGGGAAATTAATGTGCTCTGGAAGTTGAATTAACTAAGCGTTAATAAGGATAAGTTGGTTATAAAACGCAACTGAATGTAAGTTAAACCAAACAAATGTGTCTCGTTAAATAAGGTAACGTTGATGTAGGCTAAATGACACATATGCACAGCTAGGAATAAAGCAGCAGACGAATTAACAGAAAGGGGATATCTGCTGTGAACCAGAACCCAGAGTTGCACTAGCGAATGGTCTAGTGAGAGCGAAGGCCCTAGAATGAGTAGACTCATTAAACCTAAGAAGGTAGAGGGAGGCTACCGAATTTGGCCAGGATCCAATGGTGTTCAAAGAGCCCCTCAGCAGGAAGGCCAGTAAGGTGCTCCGATATAATACCTTGAGCTGGCTTACTGTGTTAGTTATAGGTCATTGAAACTTTAGGTATCATCTGGCCAAGAGGATGATACTTGCAGACTGTGCCTGGAGTAGGCTGAGACGGTAGCGCGCATTGTGTGTGAAGGTTCAGCAGTGCATAGCATAAGGCTTAGGACCGCGGACAGACACTTGTTAAATGTGAATGCAATGGGGGCTATAAGCCCTAGGCATATACTAGCAATTGCCAAAGACTCCATGCTGAGGAAGGTGGCTGAAGGTAGCTAGCTACCTGTCGACGGCTAGAAATCACTACAGTCAAGAGTAAAGACTAGTGTTAGCACAAGACACAATAGAAGTACGGCAATCATAAATTGGTTGCCTGAATTTAATTCGAGGAACGAAGGTGGCCGAAAAGCACACACAAAGTAAGCGGTCTGTTTTATCGACATCCCCTCTACATTAATACAATACCAATGCCTTCTAGCTGTCAAAATATTCCGCAAGGTTTGCTACTTCATTATGCATCGTTTCGTGGGGGCTGATAAATATCTCATTTTTTAAGGGGTTAAATTCTTTGCTATGCATTTATTAGCACTTGTATCTCTTTAAACACGTTTATTTTTATTATTTTTTTTATTCCTTAAGAAAATGCAGTTTGCATATTAAAATTGTTTATTTATTATTAATATTTGAGCCTGTGAACTTGAAATGAATCAATGAGTGTTTCCATTCTCAGCCCATTAATCACGCATTCATTTTAAATTCACTTTTAATAAAGGGAAATGTTTGAAATCAAGGAAATATTCGTAATAAAAACGTTGGGAGATTGAAATCGAATAAATAATGAAAAATTGTTTATGTAAATTTGTAGAGTACCACTGTAGTTACGCTTAGAGCGCCTCTGGCGTGAAAAACTAAAAGTTTCAAAAAGAAATGTCTCAAAAAGCCAACAAAAGATGCAAGTGAAATTTTACTAAGATTAAAAAAAGGTTTTAATCAGTTCGAGGAATTTCGTGGCATGTCCACTTCACAGTCTAAATTGTTATCTTTGAGACTTAAATACAATTTGTGTGGCATCACTAATCGTCCAGTATTGTGTTGACTCTGATAACTTTGCATGCAGACAGGCATTATACAATACGATTTCCCCTTTGAGGAACAGTGTTAGCTGAAGTGGTCAGTGATGCTGCTCTTCTAACCGGGAATGTAAAAAAGAAAAATTAATTTCAGGTCTTGCCTGATTGTGACGTTGAGAAGTGATTTGTTTACTTAACAGCTGTTATCTCGAAACACTTTCTTTACACATTTTAATATCTCCCCTCCTTCTAATATTTAAATTAAGACATTATTATTTCTCATATTAAATTAATTATTATATTTTTGCATTAAAGAGATTTTTTCAAGGCATTAGTACGCTACAGACTTCCGCTGTCACTGCTATGTTTTTCCTCTGAATTTTTTTCTATGGAACTAGTTTTAGAAAATGGATTTTTCAAACGGTTTTAGGACCGGATTTTTTACAAATCATTTGCATTGAGATAATTAGTAACGGAACTCGTTTTTTAGAATTCACCTTCCGTTTTTGTGAAGCTTTTTTGGAATGGTCACTGCACTAATTGGCAATTAAAAATTAATTTCATACAAAAATTTCCACCCTCCAAATTTGAAGCTAGAACCGCCCCTGCATTAAGTGATAGCCAAAGTAGCTGGACTTAGTCCAGAACCGAAGGATAATAGCTTTGAAGAACTGGTTGGTCTATAGAAGTAAAAAGTGGAACGTAAAAATATTGTTACACGGAATGAGTTAGCGAAGTGATTGCGAAAGATGTCATTACATAATTAAACTGACTGAAAATAATAATTAAAACTTAATTACTTATTTAAAAAAAATT
This sequence comes from Phania funesta, assembly GCA_963932375.1. NCBI lineage: Eukaryota > Metazoa > Arthropoda > Insecta > Diptera > Tachinidae > Phania > Phania funesta. The sequence continues at coordinate 3,624,622 of OZ010656.1, read as the reverse complement.
ATATAAAATTTCTATTAATTTGCTTTTTATTTTCTTTCCAGTTGACAGACAAAAATCATCTATTCATCACTTGGCAAAATAGAAAATTTTGATTAAAACTTAAAATTCTAAAACAAAAGCGTCAATATTTTGGAATAAAAAAGTATTTTAAAATTTAAAAAAAAAAACTAATATAACAACACACATACACACATAGATATACATACATATAAAAGAAACCATTATAAAAAAAAAAAACTATAAGAAGAAAGGAACTAAAATAAAACAAAATAAAATATAAAGCAAAATATTAAAAATTTTTGAAACCGGAAAACTCAAGAGATTTTAAACACCCCTAAGGAGAAAATAAGCCCAATTTGAGAGAAATAAGAAACAACAAATTTCCAAAACTCTCACAAACATGACACTTAAGCTGAGAGTATTAAGTCCAGAGACTCACTGAGAGAGTATTCAATAGCTGAGCACTTAGTCATAGCAAATACTCAAAGCTTTTTACAACAAAAACTAGACATAAACCAAAAAGCCAGAAAATGGCTATTAACTTTTCCGCTTCTTTTGCGGCCTGTATAGCAGCCGGCCTTAAGGTGCCGCGGCAGATAATGTATTGCATTACCCAGGATACAGGGCAGCCCTATGTTCTTTATAAAGACTCGCAAGAGGCTGAGAGAAATGCAGCCGCTATTGGTGGTTCGGCTACACAATGGGGTAGTGAAATGTATCCGGGCATACAGCAACAGGCCCAAACACATTTAAGCGCACAGCAGCAACAACAAAATGCAGCTGCGCAAATTACGGCCGGAGCTAACGGGCCACAGCCTACTTCACCGAATGGTGACCACAATGTTCGAGAGAATGGTGGTGATGGCGGCGGCGGCGGTGCCGGTGTACGACAACAAGGTTCACCCTCGACGAGTCCCTATCCACCACAACAACAGCAAAGAGCAAACGGCAGCAATGAGGATGATGTGAATATGAATCAGGTGAGGGCAAAGGTAAATTAATAGGCAAAGCTCATTTAGATTTTCTTGGAGTTTTATTTAAAACGATATCATTTGTTAAAGTTCGAAACACGGAACAGTTTTTTTTTTAATTCATTTACTTAAAGGTAGTTTTGGTGCCAACTTTTAAGTATCTTCTTATAAAAAGTACCTCTAAAAGGTATCCTAAGGGAGATTATGTCTTTATATAAAAAGTACTTTTTATTTATTCTACTCAATCTTTTGAGCGACCGTTTCTTTAAAACTACTTTTCTTGCTTTAAAGTTATAATTCTTTTATATGAAATATCTTTTATAAAAAGTACCTTTTTTTATAAAAAAAAAGCACCTAGAAAACATGGCTTAAAACCCGTTTTACAAACTAATTAATTTTCTTCTCTCTCTATTTCCCAGGGGTCTGGTCTTCAGCATCAAAACTCCGGTCAACAAACTAATCCAAACCAAAGCTCAAATGATCCCCAACAGCATCAGCAACAAAATGGCAATGCTGCCGGTTCAGCAGACAATCCAGCGGGGAACAATCCACATGTACAGCAAAATGGGCAAGCTAACGATCACGGTAGTTTTCCTAACACAAACGGTGAACTATCCGGCTACTATGCACCACGACATCCGGGCCAAGGCGCTCTAATGGCACCGCCTGGTTTCCCACCCCTACACTATCTTAACAAACCGGTATTGCCGGGTCTCAACGGCAGCATGGATCAAGGTGCCGCCAATGGACCCTCTAATGGTTTAGAGGGTTACGCCTTGCCCGAACTCTTACCCGGACAAAATGGCTCGGCCAATAGCAATAACCAGCAGAATGCCTCCAATCACAATGCACCAAACACCAATGGCTCCGGCGGACGTCATCCCACCTCTAGCAGCAATAATAATTCAACGTCAGGCAGTCATAAACCTCATAAACCTCACAGTGATCTAAGGCTGTTCAAGTGCCTGACATGTGGCAAAGATTTTAAGCAGAAGAGCACCCTGCTACAGCACGATCGAATTCATACAGATGCTCGACCTTATCCGTGTTCGGAGTGCGGCAAACGTTTTCGCCAACAATCACATCTGACGCAACACTTACGCATACACGCCAATGAGAAGCCATTTACTTGCGGTTACTGTAATCGAGGCTTTAGACAGCGGGCGATACTGAATCAACATGTTCGCATCCATTCGGGTGAGAAGCCCTTTGCGTGTCCCGAGTGCGGCAAGCACTTTCGCCAGAAGGCCATCCTTAATCAACATGTGCGAACCCACCAAGGCGAGCGACAGTTCTTGAATAAATTCTTGAAAAAAAAAACCAAAAATAATTAGAACAGAAATTTTGCAAAATCGAACCAAATGAAAAAACGAGAGTTACAGTTTAGGGAAATGTTTTGGCAAAACAAATATACAAAATTCTTTTCATTTGATATATTTTTTTTTAAGAATTATACACAAAGCACTTTGTTAACAAGGAATTGGCTTGATTTTCCAAAACTAATGGGTTTAAATGGCCTCTCTTAGAATACAAAACACTCGTTCGCCTTTAATTTCGAAATTGATCAAATGTTTTAGAAACTTGAGCCTTTAAGGTCATTATTTTGGAAAATCTTTTTTGTAAACAAAAAATCTGGCAAAAACTTTCAAAATTTTTTATTTTAACTGTATGGCTCTCATTAAAAGAAAAAAGACAACACTCTATTACTATGGAAAGTGCTGAAGCACTTTGCTGTTTCTCCTTATCTTCTTCCTCAACTCAGTAGTTTAGCTTAGTCTTTAGAAGAAACTTTAGAACGAATTATTGACACTTAAAGTAATGATGCGTTTTCTTTTTGTTTTCTTCACTTAGATGTATCACCACATCTTATCTTCAAGAATGGTCCACATCCCACATTATGGCCTCAAGACGTGCCCTTTCCAGGCGAGGAGAATGATACTAAAAATGGCATTGCCGGCGATGGTTATCACGATGAAGATTCTCAAGGTGGCCAAGATGGTGGTATACACTATCCTGCATACTTTAAAGATGGTAAAGGTGGGTTAAAGCCCTTTACTGTCTAAATCGAAAGTTATTTAAGCAACTATTCTTTTTAGGCCAAAAAATCTTACCCGATGTTCTATCACACATTGGCATCCGTCCGGCTAATATGCCTTTGTATGTTCGTTGTCCTATTTGTGATAAGGAATTCAAACAGAAGACCACACTGCTGCAGCATGGTTGCATACATATCGAATCGCGTCCTTATCCTTGCCCAGAGTGTGGTAAACGTTTCCGTCAACAGTCGCATTTGACACAACATTTACGAATACATACCAATGAAAAACCGTTTGGTTGTCTCTATTGTCCGCGTTTCTTCCGTCAAAGAACCATATTGAATCAGGTATTTTGAGCAGCTAAGACGCAGCTTTCAAACCGAAAATTTTTTTTTTTAATCATGTATAATTTTGTTTTCAGCACATTCGCATACACACTGGAGAGAAACCGTATAAATGTGCTCAATGTGGTAAAGATTTCCGCCAGAAGGCCATTCTGGATCAGCATACAAGGACGCACCAGGTAGTGGTAGAATTAAAAAGCTTTTTATAACTTTCAAATTCTAAACTAGGGTGACAAAAATTATAATAGAGCGTTTTAAAAATTAGTCTGATTTGTTTTTAGTGGAAACGTAGAACTCTAGTAGAATTCAGAATTAAATAAAAAGCAATAAAAATCAACAATTGCGCACTTCTGTCTGAAATACTGAATACTGAAAGCTTTAGTAAATCGGACCTGTAGTTTAGAAGTTCTCTATTTAACCATTAAAAAACATTTTATAAAATACTAATACAGTTTGTCATAAATTCAAAACTAATCTATATTTGTTCAATTTAACAACTCATTCCAGGGTGATCGTCCGTTCTGTTGTCCCATGCCCAATTGCCGTCGACGTTTCGCTACCGAAAACGAAGTAACCAAACACATTGACAACCACATGAATCCGAGTGCCACGAAGACACGGCGGGCCAATAATACCAACAGCAATACAACACACTCAGCGGCCGCAGTAGCAACAGCAGCCGCTGCTGCCGCTGCCAATCATTTAATGAATGAAACCAAAAATGCAGCGGCACAACAGTTTCTAAACAACAACAATCCCGTCACACAGCAGGGCGACAACAAAAACAATATACTACCAAGATCGATGGGAGGTGGTGGGGCGAATACAGGATCGCAAGTGAAAAATGAACTGTACTTTCCCCAATGTTATGGACCACCATTCCAGCATCCATTTCAAGGCCAGCCCCAAGCGGCTCATGCAGGTCCTGGACAACCAGCCGTATCGGTAAGTGTTGCAAATTCAGTAGCACCGGGTGTGGTGGTGCAGCAAAATACTGGTACCTCCGTAGTGGCTCAGTGACATCCCCCAAATGTGGGAACAACAGCAACTGTGACGTCGTCAGGGGGTAGTGGTGGTGGGGCGACGGCTGCTAATAACAGCGTTAGTTCAAATACAACCTCAGCTCACAATCATCATCAGCAGCATCAACAGGCAGCCCATCATGCCAGCAGTTCCGCTAATCAAGCTCCACAAACTGTAACACTTTCTATAACATTGCCGCCTGTGGGGGGAATGCCTCCTACAGCGGCCGCCGTAGCAGCAGCTGCCACGGCCACCTCTTCGCATCATCATCAGGGTCATACAACGCACGCTCACAATCAACCGCCACCAGCTCACCCACCACCCACAGGACCTCCACCCACTCTATCCCATGCTATTCCTATACATCCACATATACACTCAATATTCGGATCTCTATGATATCAACAAACTTAAGTATACAAAGATTTTTCTTAAAATTCAGAGAAAAAAAATTTCTTTTTTTTTACAAACAAAACTTGATTTATATTTCAAAAACATAAAGAGTCCTTTTTAAGCAATTGCTAAACTAACAAACAGATACGCAAAAATATACGAATTGTAAAATTCATACACAAAAAAGCAATTACAATGAAAAAAAAAAGAAAATGTTTTCAAAACAAAACATTTTTGAAGTTAAGTTTTAAACTTTACCACATCAAATCAAAACGCTGAAGCGTTTTAAGCAAGAAACAGAGCAACTAGTCTTTTCGAAAAGGACTCTAAACTTGGTAAACAAACTTACATTAAAACAAATACTTTTACCTTCCCTGAAAACAATTATTATGTTATACGCAAAAAAAAAAGTAATTTTTTTAAACAATATATTTTCGTAAAAACTTTATTTAAAATGAACATTAAATATATTTTCACAGTGTATTTAAATGTAAGGGATATATCAAGGAATTGTATGCTATAAATCTTTTAATAAGAACATTTACATAATATCGAGTGTACAGCGCTGTTTTGAATAATTCACAATAGTAGCCAGTAGGCGCGGAACAGCTGTACGAACTAATAGTTAATACATATACAAGTTCTTGTAACAATTCGTGTGAATTGAAAAGTGCATATTAATTAAAAATGTAATTATCAATTAATTACTACTCCCTGAGGACGATTCGTTCCATAAAAAAGTTCCACAAATAAAGGATTAGTCAAAATGCATGAATTCTTTTGGTAAGTTTTATATACATACTTACATATGTGTGTATTTAAGATGTCAAGAATGAGTTTACACATGAAAAATATATATATGTACATATATTTTCTTCAACCATTTGAAGGTCTATTATGCTTCGCCGTTATATTTGATGTGATTGTTCATTTTTCTAATTTTCGAAGGAGATAAGTTTTTGTTGTGCCACAAGCACTTAATTATTAGATAAATAGTTTACATCCCCACAAGAACACTTTCGCGGAAGCTCGAAGAAAAGTGTGCGTATTTCGTTGTTTGTAATGAAACATTTACGCAGGCCACATTAAAGAACAAATACTCATCAAGAGCAGCACATAAAAAACACTACGTTCTGCAGCAATGTTACGACAATGTTGTATCACAACGTTGGGCCTACCAGAGTGTGGGACAAGATCTTCTCATGTTTACAAAAGTACAACCTCAGTCAAGCTGTTAAATTTTGTATTGATTTCGGGTTGTAAAATCAATGCAAGTCGTGGGAGATCGAGCTTTTATACAATCAACCATGACTGTTTAACAATATTTAGAGATATATTAGAATAATATTTCATAATTCGTGTGTGCTAGAAAATTCGGGTTCATCAACGACAGCAAACTAGAATTTAAATTTTATCAGTATCACAAATGATCCTAAGCAAAAGTTGCATATGAAAACCACACACTTTATAAATGTAGCCAAGTTATAGATACACCTGTCCAAAGTCCCGACCTGATACCATTTTTTTTTCCAATAAAGTTTAGAAAACTTATATAGTTTAAATGTGTAAACTCATTCTTGACTACCTGTGTGCATAAATCAGTTATAAAAAAACACAGAGTGTATTCATCGCAATGCCTAACATAGACCTTAAGCATTGTAAAATGAGAAATAATAGAACTTTCTTGAATGCTTTATACTCAACGTAAAAATTGCAACGATTTTTGCACATAACTGAATATTACAGTAGTACCGACCCAACCGAATGATAGGAAATAAAAATAAGTTTAAATACACTGTGAAAAATATTTCCAAAATGTGCAAAACATCTTTTACTTGAAAGAGCAGCTTTAGTATACTTTTTTAACAATGTATTTTTTTAGTTATTTTATGTTTTTTAATATTTTTTTTCTCGTTATTTAGTTAAGGCAAATTATTATAAAATTTTTTGTTACTAATACCTACCTTCTATTTTTGTAGTTCGTAAGTTAAATATTATTATTATATTTTCTTTAATTCTAATTTATTACAACACATTTTCATTTGTTTTCTTTTATAAAATTGTGATTTTTTGTTAGCTTTTTCATGTTCTGCAAATTAAAGCAAATATGTATGTTGTTTGAAACAAAAAAGAAACGTCTTCCCAAATTCAAATTCGATTTGTTCGAAGAAAAAATTTCCAAAACCACATAATAATGCTGCGAAACTCATTGTAGACTCCAGAGTGCCATATAACAAGAAAAAGATACGAATGAAAAATAGTATTCCTATAGAAAGTAAAAAATCATTGCAATTTTCTTCTTTTAAAAACATTAAAACACTCATTTCTCTCGCTGTATAAGAGGACATACAGGAAAGCTCATCCATCCATTCGTAGATAAAAATGCATTTATTTAATAAAAAAAAAAAATACTTTAAAGAATGTAAATTATACATCCCTGGCTGTCTCAGCATTGGCATTACACTTCTTGACTAGCCCATGAATTTGATCGCACATAGAGAGAGCGTCTGTAAAATAACGGGAGAAAGTATGTTCGTGGTCTTCTGTTTAGAGAACACGAGTCAACCCTGAACACCTACGTGTTCTGCATTAGCCAAAGTCCTGTGCGAACACCAAAATATGCGATGGTTAAACAGATTTATTGCTAGTCAAGACGCCATGTTAATAATTCAACTTTCTTTAAGATGGGATGATGTATTAATTACTTTTCTTTACAATTTTGCAAAAGTAAACTTGAGATTTCTAATGTATTTTCGCTTTGTTTTTCTCATTTCAAATATATTTTCCTCCTTTAACATTTTAAGTTAAATATTGTCTGTAAAAAACGTGTCAAAAAAATTAATTGTTTTAACAAATACACATATGTTTCTCATATAAATATTATTTAAATTTATGATTACTTTTTATATTAGTAGTTATTAAGTTTTATTATTTAACTTTTAGTTTTATGTTCTTTCACAAAATAAAAAAAATATTTATATGAATAAAATAAAATATAAAAAGTTTTTTTTTGTTTCGTTTTACATTTTCTAATATTTATTATTATTTTAATTTCAGTTTCTAAATAAAACACACACACAGAAAATGGGGTATTCAACTAACATTTTTGGTTACAATCATTTGGCAAAACAAAAAAAAAACGTTTGACTTTTGAATATATTTGAAAAAGCTTAGAAGAAGTGAAAACGAAAGAGTTGTTATAAAATTTAACAAATTCAGTCATTTATCAAAATACTTGTTAAAGTCCTTTTTAATTTTATGACAACTTCTTCGCAAAATAATATTATCTTTTTGGCAAACTCTTAATTACAAATTTTAAATTTAAATTAATCACAAAAATGTGTAAAGTTGGTAAATATTTAATGTAAATACAAAAGTTTTATAGTTGGAAAAGAAATTTAATTAAAGTATTACAAAATATCGAAATTATTAACAAAATTATTTGTTTTGGTAATTTTAAACTGTTGTTTTAATTAGACAAAATTTTATTAAATAAAATTATTATTTAGGCCCATATCATAACTAAAGAATAAAAACAACATTTAATAAACAAAATTCAAGTTTCGGCAAAAGATTTTTGGACAAATATTTTACATAGCACACAAACAAAATTTCTTTATTAAATTTTAAACAAGGCATATGAAAAATAATTAGCTTTTATTAGAATTATACTAATATAAATTTAGAAAAGCAGGATTTCTTTTTTAGATAAGACGACAACTAAATCTGATTTGGCTTTATTAATTATTTTTAACAAAAAAAAAAAACTCCTTTTGGCTTATATATAAAAAATATGTATAAATTATGAAATAAAAAAAAAAAGATATCTAAAAATTAAATCATGCCAACAAGATATAATTCTAGTGAAAGCATTAAAAAATTAGACTGAATGTCACTGTGATACACTAATAAAAACAAACCCTGTATATAAAACTTTTGTAAATTAAAAAAAAAAAACTACAAATTTTAGGCCCTTAAATAACAAAATTAATCAAAATTTTTTGTAAAAAGTTAAACAAATATTCTTAACAAGTAACAAACAAAATTATTAAAATTTAAACAAAATTATCAAAATTTTTTACTCCATTTTATATTAAAGAACACACATTTTTCTGTTCATTTTCTTTCAATTTTTAATTCTATTTTTGTTGAATTTTTAAGTTCAATGTATATAAAAAAGCTCCAAAAATAATACAACATTTTTAACAAAACTGGACTTAGAAAACGGTTTGCTTTCGTACAAAAAGTAATTCAAATCATACCCGGACAAAGACTTAAAACAACAGCCAGTAAAGAAGTTAAATACATAAACAAAGGCTTAATCTCTTGACACCCTTTTGTTAAGAACAAAAGGGGTAAACTCCTCTAATGTTTTATTTAATGAATAGAAAACATAATAAAAAATAATTTTGAAAACTTGAATAAAAAAAATTATAATACTAAACAAAGAAATTATAACAAACCTTTGATAATTCATACATTTACGGACCGCAATTTTGAACAAAATTCAAAATTTTTGCTAACTTTTGGCCATTATTATATTTATTTTCCTAAATACCAATACAATTCATTTTGTTTATCATCAATCAAACTCTGCAAAACGAAATAAGTCATTTAAACAACAAAGCAAACAAACCACATACCTTAAAAAATTGAAAATTTTCTTTTTAATAAGAGAAAAATACCAATAAATACAGCCAACCATATATAATTGACCAATTAATACAGAAATAGTAGCAAGAAATAAAAAAAGAATTTTTTTTCAATAAAATATTTTAAAAATAATTGAAAAAGAAATTCAACAAATGCAAACATATGAACAAATGAAAAAATAATAAAACCCAACAAATCTACAATAGCCCAATTTATGAACCAAAAGTACAAATAATTTTAACAAGATTTTAAAATTGCAGTCTGAAAGCCATAATAATAAATAATGAAAAAAATTAACAAAAAAATAAATTATTTAAAATTAAGAATATTTCATTCTTTAATTAAATAATATTATAATAAAAAAAATATTAAACAAAAAACAGGCAAACTGAACAGTTTAAAAATATCTGGTCAAGAAAAATAAAATTTTATTAACAAACATTGTAATAAATAAAATGGTTTATAGTTCAATTTGTTCTAAAAAGGGTTTCTTAAAACTCGATATATACATACATATATGTATTTATATAAGTATGTATACATAGTTGTGAAGAATTTTTTATACAAAGAAAATCAAGCGGCACTTGTTTTAAAATATATTACGACTTGGTATAAGCACACTTTTTTACGTTAGAAGTACATATTTAAAACTGCAGCGTTCTTCTTAACAACCTCAAAAAATAACACAACGCGTTAAGAATTTCTATTTAAGTTTTTTTTTTGTTTAAATTTAGCTGATGGTGACAAGGATTTTTAATAAATTGCTGTTGCTTGAAATATAAAATAATGGTACTCCCAACTCAGGCCAAAATCATTCACAATGGCTATACTATTTTATAACGGTATTTAAAACAAGCAAGTCAGAGTGAATTGCATTGATTAGTTATTACTCATGAATCAAAAGTGCAAGAAGTGTTTCTGCGCGAGTGGCTAAAGAAATTAAAATATTAAATTGTTGTTAAAATATTCAAGTATATTATTGTAAAACAAGCAGTGTGTATTTAGTGAAAGATATAGTGCTAAAAATAATGTGTTTAAAATAAGTGGTAATGTGTAAGAATTATAGGAGACAAACATGACACGTTCTTGTAAAAGTATTTTTCTTTCTTTGTTTAAAATGCCGTTATATTGGTATACATAAGTATTAATTGCAAGCAGCAGGCTTCTTTCTACACACATCTAAAACAAAAAGGTAAGTTTTTTTTTGTTACTTCGTATAAGAGCGTCTGTAAAATATACTTACATTATGTATGTATGTTTTTTACATACATATACTGTTCTGTTTATATATTTGTTACCTTCTGTGATTTCTGGTATGTTTACAGTTTTCCATAGTATCAATTACTAAACAAGATTAGACTTGTATTTCACGCTTTTTTTGTATGTTGAAAAAATTTTGAAAAATAAAGAATTTAACTTATCACAACCATAAGTTCTTCCAGGCATATGGGTCGACATTAAATTGTGCGTTTGTTAAAATGATTCAATTATTTACATACATATGTACATATGTATATACATATGTATGTATTTTTGAAGTTTATACATACCTTTTATTGCGATTACTAATACATATTAGCTACTGCATGTAATCTTCCATTCATGAACAATAACATTTATTTGACTAGCATTGATGGAGGAAATATTCCATGCGTAGCAAAAAGTTTCTATCAACTTCTTAAGGCTAATAATACAAGGCGAATTAAAATAGGTAAACTCACCGGCGCATCTGATGACTTTCTTGAACTGATTGGGTGTCAAGTTCTATGTCCAAATTTTTTTTTTTTGCCAATTTCGGCGCCTGTGTTAATCGAATTCGCCAGTGAGTCCTCCTCACCTCTTCCATACACATTTGCAAGAGTGAAAAAAAACCCTGCCAAAGTTTTTTTCAAATTTTATATCAAATTTCATCGCATATGATATCGCTTTCTTATAAAAAAGGCATAAAATTCGGGAGAAAACTAGCCACTAATATAATTGGTATTGTTCGGGTCGTTTTAGTTCCTTACTGGCGTGCATAAATAGTTAGACAATATATTGTTGGTGAAAAGTGGAATTGTTGGTAGTGCTCTTTGCAAGTATCGGGTTATCAACACAAATAGGTTGCGTTTTGACCGAATTGTTTATCGTTGGCTATATTACTCGACGAAACTCGCGACATCATTAAATACATATGTAGCTACCAGTAAATGGATTTTATATCCTTTTAGAGGTGATCATTTGTGAATGAATAATTAAGAAAATAGTTAGTTTATCTGTTTTTTTTTTAACTTTCACTATTCTACATAGTCGTCGCACGATTCAACCCGAAAAAGTCTAACCGAATTCTTTACCACTTAAAAAATATCATAGTTTTGTGCTCTCCAATTTTTGGCCTCTCAGTCGCTTTTTCGATGTTTTCGTCATACCTATAATATCGTTTACTCTCGATTTAGCCGATCACTGGGTACGTGTCGAACTTTCGCATTAGTGAGTTCCACATAATTGCTAGCATTCGTTTTAGACTCTCTGGTATCTTCATTTATTATCTATCTTTAGGCTAGTTACGTAAGTACATAAGTAAGTTAAGCTAGTTACGTGGTAAAAATTTATCCTGCCACTAACACAGTTAAGCTAGATAGACTTGCCTGCCTTAAGGCTCTTTGAGCAGCATACGAATTTGTCTACAAGTAGCTCTTTTTTCTACTTGATCGTACTATTTATTAAATTAACACCAACTTATTGTTAGAATTATTATTATTATTATGTTTATTTAATCCTTCAGAATAAATTCTGGGACTAACAATAGGGAAGAGCATTAGCTGCATAGGCTATCAGCTCTGTTAGAATAAATATGTAGGTAATACCAGGAAGTAAGCGAAATTTTAATTTCACTTTTAAACGAAGTGTGTGTAGTATCTTTCAAAGCAATATTTTGTGTTTACTGAATACATTTTATTACTTCAAAAAATTTAAAGTTAATTGCTTGATCAATTATTCTGTATCTATGTATATCGGAATATGTATTCGAAATATCTCTTCAGCAGTTTCCTTTGCTAAGAGGTTTTTATTAAATATATACTTCAAAAATCTAGTCAATTTTAAAATTGATTTCGTTATTTAAAGCTATAACTCTCTTGAGTTTACTACCTATACAACCATTTTATTTATTCCATATAAAAAAGAAAATTGAAAACTAAATAAATCATTATAAAAAATCCTTTCTTCTTTTAAATAAAAAAATCTAATAAACATATTTAAAAAGATATAGTACATATAAACAAATATACGTATTTAGTGTTTAGGAACTCGTTAAATAAAACAAAATTTTATTTGAATATTCAAAAAAGCAAAAAAAAGCAAAAACTAAAAACAATTTCTCTTTTCCGGCTAACAAAAAATAAATCCAAATTACAATTCAATTTGCCTACCAAAAAATTCAAACAATAAAACTAAATAAAATACATTTTAATTAAATAAAACTGAAATGGAAATGAAAACTCAACCGAAAGAAAAAAAATCAATAAAAATAGCCGCTTTCTGCAATAGTGATAATAGTTTTTAAGTCAACTTAAATAAAACAACACAAATACATAAACAAAGATAGAACAACATGTAAAAGCCATTTAATTCAGTTAAATTAATTTACATTTAAAACATAACAACAACAACAACAGAAAACAGCAAGTCTAAACCATAGAACACTAGTATTTAAATTTAAAACAGTATTAAGATTTTAAGTAAAAATATTAAATGTTTATTTACATATTGGGCAGAAGTAAAACTATCTTTAAATCTTTAAATCATAAAATATCAATTAAGCATCATGATTTTTAGTTGAAGTTAATTAATTTGATTTTTATATAAAATATTATGTGTAATTTTTTATACATTTTGTAATACTAATAATATTTTGTCATGTATATAAAATACAGCAAAATCCCAAAAGAATTACACACAACAGATACTCTTTATAACATTAATAATTTAATTATAACTACTTTTATTAAAAAAAAATCCAAAAAAAAAAGAAATACAAAAGAACATATTAAAAAATATCATGTAAGTGTTGTATGATTATTTCAAATAAAACAAACGTGTAAGAAATAATTAACATATAATGAAAACTTCACACAGAAAATAGTAAAATGATTGATTGTATGAAAACTAACCACTAAAAAAGAACTGATTGTAAATCCCAAAAAGGATACCCAGCCTAAATACATATTTAAATCAGCAAATAGTTAAAAAAAAAGAAAATGTTTCTATTTATTACACAAAAATCTCAATATGAAAATTATTTTTTAAAAAACAACAATAGCCTCATTAGCCATAGTAAAAGATAATTAAAAAAAAAACAACAAAAAAGTTAAACAAAATCTTTTTTAAAAATATCTCAAGGAGTTCTATTAATTGTTTTAATATTTTTTTGTTTTTCAATTGAATTTAATAATATGAAATTTTTTTTTTATCAATATAAGGTTCCTTGTAACTTAATAATATGCAATATTATATATAAAATAGTTAATATTTATTAAATAGTTGTATAAAAAAAAAAATATTCTATTAATTACGTTTATTTATTTTGTTTGTTTTCTTTTTTAAAGACTTATTAATTAAACACAAGCGCCTATAAAATAAACTCGAAAGTGTGAGACAGTTGTAAAATCGTAATAAAACTAGTTTTTATTTATAAACAATTCTACACAGCTCATATAAATAGAATAGTTTAAAAAAAACCAACATTAACAAACTCAATTGTTGTTAAAGCAATAAAAATAAACCGTTTAAAAATATTGTATTATTATCTATTGAAATAGTTAAACGAAAAAGCAAAAAAAAAAAAAAAACAAACCTAATTAAACAAGTTAAATAATATATTAACAAAGAAATTATAATATCGCTATTCTACCTCGATATTTATTAAAAATATTTTTCATTTAATTTTTTGATTTATTTTACAATCCTTTTTATTTGCTCGAACTATGTTTCCCAGGTCTGTGTTTTTGTATTGCTGCCAAATTTGAGTGTGGTACTATGCAGTACGTCACCATTAGCAGAGCAACGGCACTCAATTGTATATTTTCTTCTATGTGGCGAATGTGATGTTCATATTTTAATTGTTCATAATTCGTAGTCTAGCAAAGTGTTCATCACATCGTTAAGTTACTTGAACAAAAGTTCTTGAAGCGATGGTTGCACATGAACGAAACATGTACAAGAGCGGTCTCAACGTGCCGAATTCATACGCGACAAAGGGTTTGTTCATTGTTCATACCCAGTCTATACATTAGATATGAAATGCTGGTAAAACATGAACTTAGACCCCTTTCAGACCAGCAAAGTTTTCTTAGCAAAGTCTTGAGTTTGTTGATGAGACAGGAAAGGAGAGCGGGGGTTAGTACAAAACTTGTACTCGCAAATTCCTTTTGTGTTTGTAGTTCGTAAACCGAATTAATATGGCTGCTCTTTATATTTGACAAACATACAAACAAAAGAAACAGACTTTGTCAAAGTAAAATTATCCTGTCTGAACACAAGGCAAAGTTTAAAAGAGAATTCAAGAAACTTTGTCAAAGAAAACTTTGCTGGCCTGAAAGGGGTCTTAAAACATGATCTGGTAATTGTTAACGGTGGTGTACACGCACTCATGTTAGTGCCATAACTTTTCCATTACTTCTTGTATGTGGTCGAGGCAAACAACATAAAGACTAAAGCCTGGATTCACCCATTATGTCCGAACAAAATTTTTGTCCGCACAACATTTTTTTTATATGAAGTTTGACGACTCTCTTCAAGAGAGAGAGAGAGAAAATATTTTGTGCGAACAGCTCTCAGCTTGAATTGGTTTAATTTTATATTTTGTCCAGACAAACTTGAACTGAGTTGCCAATAAGTAAAAATTGTCATCTCAAAGCTGAATTGAGTTGCACATTTACATAAAATTTGAACAATTTTGTTTCGTATTCGAATTCAAAGTGTATGCAAAATGGAAAATAATAATTTAACTGCTCAAAAGCTTATCGAGGAAATGAAGAAGCCTGAAAGGGAGTGTATGTATGATATGAGCAACAGCTCATACAAAAATATCCACATACGGCAGCATTGAATGTCCAGACAAAATGTTCGAAATGGGTGAATGGTGTTTCAGAAAACTCTCACTAAAATAACTTTTGTCCGCACAACATTTTTGTTCGGACATCATGGGTGAATCCAGCTTAAGACTTGAGTTTTATGTCATATAAGAGACCTTTCATAATTTATGCATGACCAGCACAGGCTTTGCAACTGCTCAACATCTATGCATAACTTGCATTTTTTAATGAACTGTGAAATGTTTAAAGCGGCAATTAGTTTTATTTTAGAAAAAATTTAAAATAAAAGTGAGAATTTTCTTTTAAATTGCAATGAAAAAATAATTTTGAATAAAATTATATTTCAAATAAACTCATTCTTCAATTTTGCCATCTGCGGCTTATTGTATCAAAAAATTTTTATATTGTGCCACTAGCAAAATTGTTTGCATAACATATGCATTTTCGAACGTTGAACTTTGATTATACTGCATTGGTGCGCTATTAACGCATTTACGAGCGGACCCTATTTTTCTTTCTTATTTCTAGTAACACTATGAAATGTTTGGCCTCCGACAGTTATGAATTTAGCTCTTATCACCGGTGGAAGTTATTGCACCGTATAACTGTACGAGTATTGTCAAGTTTGTGCGTTTTTTCCCTTTTCGGTGTAATTTCGGTTTATCTCAACACTGTATTTGGGTTAATGTTACCTCTTAGCATGTGAAACGAAAAGTCCTGGTGGAGGCCAAACAATACTCAATAAGAATAGAAATATAAACTCGAGCATATAAATATATGTATTGAAATGGTTAAAGGAATTGCGTTGCGTTTCATAATATAAGGCTCATAATTTCAACGTCCTGTTGTGAGTTGTCATCGTCACTAAAGAAACAAGCTGGGCAGTACTTATAAAAACACTAAGCTTTGTTTTTATTTATTTATTAGCATTATGTTTATTATTATTAATATTATTACGTTTGTTTTTAATTCAAATTACAAATATTGGTTGTTCCTACATACATATAGTTTTATAAAGTAAAAACAAACTCCTTAAGATAGAAAAAGATACAGAAGGAAAGTATTTTTAAAGTAGATTTTGTTTAACTTGAAATTCAATTCAAATCAACAATGTGCCCATAGAACCATACAACAAACAACAAATATATTCTGTTAAAACCGATTTTTTTCACCGATTTTTTCATTAACACACAAATATTATATACAATATACAGAAGAAGAAATATTATTATCTAATGAAAGTAATTAAAATAAATGTTTTACAATCGACATATGAAAATATATAATAAGTAAAATGATTGAAATAAATACCATAAACCATAGTTAAATGAAAAACAAATCAAATACCTAATTAATAGCTAAAAGAAACCTTAACCAGAAAGCCAACACAAAAAAAAAATAGTAAAATTGATTTAAAAAAAAACAAAAAACTTTAAAAAATTCACCACAAATCAGCAAATTTGAACATGAAATAGAAACGATTTTCTATTTATCTTAAATACTTTAAAAATAACTTGAAATTTGTGTTACTGTAAGATTTAATATATAAATTAAATTTTAGCATTTAAAAGATTATTAATTTAAATTTTTTATTCTATTTTAAGAATAAATAAAGAGTTTTTTGTGTAAATTAAAAAAAGAAAAACTTGTTCCAATAACGCAATAGTAAACCGAAGAGAAGAGTTAAAGTGGAAAAAGCAAGAAAACTATAGAATAAAATAAAACAGTGAATTTGTTATATTTTTGTTTTTTAAAAACAATTATCAATTGACAGGGATTATATGAAAATATAATAATAAAAACAATAAATAACTTAAAGAAGAAAAAAAAAAACAATAGCTACAAATTTAAAACAATTTTTTTTTTTGTATGTCATGTTTAGTTTTTATTAAATCATGAAAAAGAAACAATAAGAATAAGATGAAAAAAAAATAGAAAATAATTTGTTATTATAATTTATAATGTTTAGTTTTAATTTTGCCTAAGTTTGTCTGCGAGGGCGATTATTGAATTATCCTTAATTAAATTCCTTTTGAACAAGATATGTAAATCCTTTCCTAAGATATTCCATCTCTTTGTTGTTGGCAAATCTAATATCGCAGAGCCATATTAAGTCTGGACATAGATAACTGTAACTGTCGAAAGTGATTAAATCGTGTGAATGGGAGTGCATGGGGAAGCAATAAAGCATTGTCTTGAGAAGGCATCACGAGAAACTAGGTACCCAACCATTGATAACAACTCTGCCACTTTTGTTCTACCTCTTTCGCAAATCTTACCAACCCCTCTACTAATTTCCCAGAAAAATCGACTTCTTTAAGCTTTTCATAAATAAAGCTAAAATATTGTTACCTGAAAATTTGTTTATTTAACTATTCCAGACTAGAAGTTCAACTAAAATTATTTTCAAGATTCAAAGCGGGCCGTTGACTACTCTATTAAACAGTTGTTCTTTTTTTTCTTTCTTTCTACGACAAAGTATATTTTTATTGCGAATTAAGATTTAACACAGGGTCTATTGTAAAATATTTCTCGTATAATTGAAAAATCAATTAAGGATATACAATTCATTTTCTAAGCTGTTTAAAATACCCGAAAAATAACGGTGGGTAGATCTACAACTTATCAAAGTAAGCTTTGTGGGGAACTACCTCCCTTTTGTATTCTAAGTAGCTACCACCTTTCTGAAATAATCTCTCAATTGAATGAGCTAGTTCGTGGTAGGCACAGCTCCAAATTTTTATATTAAGCCAACGCTTAAGCCACCGTAAGCAAGTCACTGGAATTTAAATAAATTTGAACAGTGAAACAATGTTGATAACGCAATC
The DNA here is from genome assembly GCA_963932375.1 of Phania funesta. Taxonomy (NCBI): domain Eukaryota; kingdom Metazoa; phylum Arthropoda; class Insecta; order Diptera; family Tachinidae; genus Phania; species Phania funesta. The sequence continues at coordinate 3,606,300 of OZ010656.1, read as the reverse complement.
AAATTTTATGAATATTTTATACAATATGTACTTGTCGCTTAAAAGTAATGCAAAAAAACCTTGTTGTAAAATGTGTGTCGTCAAAAAACACTATGTACTTTAAAGCAGTCCCTGATCAGTGTATTAGACGTTTTAATAAAACTTGCTCTACCTAATTTTTTTAACACATGAGCTTTCTTGATTGCTAAGAAATTTAACTAACTAATACAATTAATTTTTGCGTATAATTCTGCTACCGCCCTCGTATGAATATGTGACTAATATGGAAAAATTAATAAATAAGAAAAATGGCCAAGAAATTTCCTATTTAGTGTATATATGTATAATTAATTATCTTTTTATTTTATATAATTTTATACTTTTTACTTGGTAAGAATCCTTAAATTTATCGATTGTTTAATTTCACATCAAAAAATCTCTCACAAAACCCAATAACGCATCACTCCCTACTCCCGCTCCCATTTAAAGAGTTTGTCTTTTAATTGTATAAAGAAAAATATTCTCAAACAAGCAAAAATAAAAATAAATAAAAATAAAAACCATTAACTATAATTGAATGAAAGAAATAATGAACCACAGCAAATAGTACCATGATTATATATAAATAAGTATATACACAAATACATATTTATTTAAATTTAAATATATCTAAAAATAATTGTTTTAATTGCTTTTAAGTTTTATTATTAATAAATTCAGCCTTATGACAGGAAATACTTTTAATATTCCATTATACTCCCCTCTCAACTCAACCAACCAACCAACCAACCAACCAACAAATAAACATATGCATTTTTTATATTTTAATTTTTTTATTTTTGTGTAAATGTTTTAATAAATTTTTTCTTTTATGTACAAATCAAAAATGAACAAATAATTAAATGAGAATCAAATCTATATATTTCTTACATATCCTCCTTAAAGTAGACCGAAGTAACAATATCAAATATTTATTTAAAATAATCGTTAATAATTTGTTAATTTTTTAGATTTTCCGTTTTTTGTTTGTTTTTATATTAAAACGATAAATGAAATACAATTGAATTTTCATTATCAGAAAGTGAGACTAATAGAAATAAAAAAAAAGAAACTCAAGTTTTTATAAATACTTGTTCTGTTGTTTGAACACTGTGATTAGCTGAGACAACAACCAAAAGACAAATAAAATTAAGCAGTGTGGGTAACAGTGGCTAGGAAGGAGTTTTAAAATTTGCCTTCACTAACACCGTTTTCTAAGTTTAACAGCAATTAAAGTATTCATTTGAAATTTCCGATAAAAAGCAATAATTAAAAAAAAAAAAAAAAAATGTTAAGTGAAGATTTTTGATATTTTTCCAAGCGTCACGGTTTATAAGAAATTCAGAAGTTGTTAACTTTCTTTAATAAACTAAGTGTAGGTTTTTGTAATCTTCATCCTACCTTAAAATTATTAATTTAAATATGAAAATCTAAAAAGTTAAACGCAGTTGCTGTTTATTAGTCTTAACTTAAAAAAAAAAACCATGTCTGGTTAAAATCCAATCTTTAAGACCCACTTCCTTTAATCGGGAACTTGTGAATATTTGCATTAATTTTTACACTTTACTGTTTTGTTTCTAGAAAAAATATATTTACGCTCATAAAAGGTGGTGTTTGATTATTGTTTTTCGATTTTACTCTTGCCGAAGGGAATTGATAATTATGGTCTGTATAAAACCCCAAATAATAAGAGAGTGCGAATCATGTACTCCTTAGCAGGGCAGCATTTTATTTAATAAACGAAATCACCATTAGTGCCTAACTTTTGTAAGTAGGACACATCTCGATGTTTTTTTCTATTATTTTCCTCTTGCAATGACTATCACTGTCTTGAGTGTTCGCCACACAATAATAATAACAAAAAGGGTTCGTTCTGCGCCACCACCTGACACTGCGACACCTTATGGCTACCCGTATAACTCTCCTAATAAGGGTTTGTACTGAGGTTGGACAAGCCCAGAGCTCAGAGTGAAAGACATGACTTCTATCACTAGTTAAAACAATACATTTACAAAGAATGTCTGTCGTTGTTTCATCCTGCCCAACTTGATTTGTCCGTCTGCTCCTATTTAATTCCACGAGTTTTTTGAATGAGAAGGAATTATTCAAGGATTTAGCATGCCTCATATAAAAATAAACATTCCCAGCTGTCTATGCGGTAGTTCCTCTGTCTTCTGATTAGAGACGTAACCGTTGATCTATTACCACTACAAAGTGGCTCTAGACCAAAAGGCGAAGGATCAGAGGCCTGTCTGGCTAATTCATCCGCTAACTCGTTGCCTTTACGGCCGCTGTGGTCAAGTATACAGTACAACAAAACCTTATTACCAGTCGCCCGTTTCTCTGTATTTCAAAACACTCCCAAGCCCCGCCTATATCGAAATTCTTATGAAAAGGGGGATTTTAAGGCAGCTTGGCTATACGAATTATAAATATGTTCTTGGTTTAGACTCTTATATGAGTTGGTAAGAACACATGTGGAACTTCGCCACATACTTCTATGACCCCGGTATGCGACAACTTTATATATCTTTCTTGTTTGGCTAAGCCTTGTGAAAGTGGATGCCTCTCTTAATTATTCTTTTAATCAAACTCAATTTTTGGGCTGCTCAAAAATTCATTCTGAACACGATCGTTGCAAGAGTACTTGCGACACGAATTGTCAGCTACACTTCTCTCTCCTAGAGTCCCTACATATAGTGGGGTTGGGGTTTGAATTTCTTTAAATTTTTTATTAGTAGGTTAATGTGTTTCCCTATCAAGATGCACATATTCATAAAAAAAAAAACTGAAACATTCGCTACAACATTTAATTTAGTATTGACTAATTTAATTTTTAAACTTCAAAATTGCTGAAATTCTTATTGAATCCACTCCATAAATTAAAGGTTCGATTGATGTTCTAGCTAAAGATTCTAAAAACGTCTAAAAATATTTTACTTGTTATGCATACATTCTACTCCTTTCGTCACCACTGTAAACACGTACACTGCAAGAAAAATTCTGCAAACAATTTATTTTATTCAATATGATTGATTTTTGAAAATAAAGTTCTTTTTATTTAAATTTTTCAACAATAGCATTAATAAAAACAACAACTGCAAATAATAGTACAATAATTGAAAATACAAGAAGTAAAAAATTTAAAACACAACTGATTTTTTCTTTAATGCAATTAACAGCAAATTATTTTTACAAACTACAAACTACAAACAAACAAAACAATAGCCAAGCTACAACAAAAGATATTAACAAAATAATAATGCAAAGAATTTTTTACAATATATTTTTTTACAGATCAATAAACAAACTTTAATAAAACAAAAAATAAAAATATCAAAATCGTTGAAACGAAACCATTTTACAAAAAACAATAGAATTTTACACTGAAAACAAAATAGGCCAATGAATTTACAAAGGTTAAGTTGGATACTAAAGAAAATCTAAAAGGAATTTTCTCTTCAACTAGAGAAATTTCTCTTTTAAACTTTCTTTAAAAACCAACATAACTACAAACAATTAACACTTGATTCTTTTTTGTTTTCTATTGAAAATATACAACAATAATAAAAATCTTTTTAAAAGAAATATAATAAAATAATAAATTTTATATTACAAGAATTACAGTATCAAGTAAAAATTGATTGACACTCTCAAATCTCACTTTACTGATAAATTGTACTACAAAAGCTCATGCAAAAATATTAAAACAAAAACATTTTCCATTGAATAAATTCATCATCAACAAATGACATTTTCTGAGTTCAAGTTAAAGAAAAGAAAAGGGGGTTTTTGAAATTGCACCACTCTACTGCATGTGTCGATCACCATATTGCAACGTCTGGCCACGCAGCAACAACAATTAACCAAATGTTACAGTTAATGGTAAAAAAAAGTTTGCAACTAAACATTATTTTTACCAAATGACATTTTTATAATTATTATTATTCAATCGCAATACTTTCCCACGTACTAAAGTACCAATAAATTGGCACAAAAGGATTTTTGTGTCTTGATTTAATCAAGATACTTTTATAACCATCTTGAAATATAAAATTAAATATTATTTAGTGAAAACAAGCAGAAATTCATTTTCACTAAAATAAGTTCAGTTTCATGAATTTTTTAAGTGGGAAAAAAATTTATTTCTGATCATCTTTTAAGCCTTTGTTTATTTTAAAATCCCAAATCGCTGCTCAATTCGCTTGAAAATCTTGCTGTGCTGGAAAATTGACAACATAGCATTTTCCATATATCGTACGGAATCAGTCTAGCCTTAGTATTAAAGGAATAGCAAGAAAATATCATCTAAGAAAAATCGGATGTACATAAGGCCTTGAAGAGCTTGGCTTAGCTTTGAATTGAGTGTCTAATGATCACATAGAAAAGCCTATATGGACGAAAACTTCGTGAAATATTATTCCCAGGTATACAAGCTCCACAGTGAAGTACAGAGGTGGAAAAATCTGCAATTCACCTTATTACTGATTACAACATGGCTGAACTCCATAGACACAGAGCTTATTTATGATTCCGTACGATAAATAGAAAATGCTATGTTGTCAATTTTCCAGCACAGCAAGATTTTCAAGCGAATCGAGCAGCAATTTGGGATTTCAAAATAAGCAAATGCTTAAAAGATGATCAGAAATAAATTTTTTTCCCAGTTAAAAAATTCATGAAACTCAACTTATTTTAGTGAAAATGAATTTCTGCTCGTTTTCACTAAATAATATTTAATTTTATATTTCAAGATGGTTATAAAAGTATCTTGATTCAATAAAGACACAGAAGCCTTTTGTGCGAATTTATTGGTACTTTAGTGCGTGGGGAAGTAGCGGACTAGGAATTTTGCGATCTTTCCACACAGTTGCTACATGGTTGCATCAGTTTTGAAATTCAACAGAGTTGCACAGGCGGTGTAGTGATGCAATTTCGACAAAACACCCAAACTTTTCAAACAAAACAAAACAATAGTTCAGGATGAAATCTAAAAAAAAAAAAAAATCAAAATTTTAATTTATTTCGAAAAACTAAGTTCAATTTTTATTTATTTTTTACTTTTCATTATTCATTTCATGTTTATTTTAAATGCAAATCTAAACCAATTTTAAGTTTTTCTGTGAATTCAAATATTCTACTTTCGAAAGTTACAACAAACAAACAGCTTCAAAATTACAACAAACCAAAAACCTAAAATTCATCACTCAAAAAATCAAGCAAAAATTTAACAAATTCAAGGCATAAATATAAATCAAATAAATATATTATTTGTTTCAATCAAAAATACAACACTGGCGTAAATATTAAAAAATTTTAAACCCAACCAACCATAACGTTTAAGGCAACATCAAGCATAAAAAATAAAACAAAAATATAAATTTCTTTGAAGTGAAATTGAAATAAAAAAAATTTTAATAAATAATTAAATTATAAACAAAAATTATATAAAATTTTAACCACCCTTAAGAAAAAACTTATTTTAATATTAAGATTTACACTTATTAACTAGAAGTTAAAATCCCAACCAAATTAATGGCATTAAAAAAAAGGTTAAAATAAAAAAATACTTTTTAAATTTAAGCTTACAAAATTTCAGAACTTTTGGTATTACAAACCCAAAACCAAGGCGAATTAATTATAAAGTGAGAGCAAAGCGAATTGGGTGTTAGATCTTGAGTCAACTAAAGTGTAGGAAAATAACAAAGAAACAAGATCAAACAAGCGAACTTAGTCTTAATTCATAAATATATTTATAATTTCGTTGCAATTCATTAATTTTATTCGAAATTAATATGTGTTTTAACAGTATTTGACTTTAGATTGTGACGAGCGAATTCATCGCCTGCGCTTTTGAGGCCACCTTAGAATTAATTCGCCTTGCCCAAAACCAAATAACACACACTTTTTTTATAAACATACATACATATATTTAGGTTAATCAAAATTTTACAAACAAAATGATGACTTATGTCTAAAAACAAAAAAACATACGAAAAATAATCGATTACGGCAAGTTGAAAAAGTCGTGTTAACTTTACGCCACTTTGGGTTTGGGTTGGTTTCGAAAACAATTAATAGCAGTTTTTTTTTTAAGTAGACTTTGGTTTAAAAATTTAACAGCGATTTTGTAGCAAAAGTGACTACTATGTTCGAATTGATTGCGTCGCCAAGTCATCGTGGAGCTTTTGCTAAAAATTTTATATTCCATACGAAAACGATCAAGTCCGACTTGCTATTGAAACCGATATTATTATATAATAAAGATCGTTCTGGTTCTTATACAAAGCTAGTAGATTCCACAGTAATCATTTGCCTTCCACCAGCGACAAGAATTGAAAATAGTAACTTCCAAAAGCTGAACGTACCGTACCGTTCAATATGCCCAGGCAATAGGGATATAACTACTACAGCGATAGTTCATTCTGCATTAATATAAGGCCAGAATTGGGTCGAATGTCTGCAGTCATTTTTTCGTTTTATTCTCATAGGCTTAGTTTGTAATATATCATTGGTATATCATTGGTTTTCGAATTGAGGGCAAGATGTACCAAGTCCTATTCATTGCCTTATCCCGGCAACTGAATGGTTCCAATCTTTAAAGTGTTGAGCCAGCGCATGTAGAGATAATCGATAGTTTAGTCTTGTCTTCGCAATGTCTTTGACCACGATATTTGTTCTCATTGCCTGCCAGTACTACTTCTTTCTGTGTTAGGAAACCTCGTCTTTAAAAGTTATGCTTGAACTACTCACAGTGGTGTAGAGTGGCACAAACATTGTTGCAATTCAAAATTGTATGTCTCGGCTAAGACAAAATATATTCAAAAATAAAATCAAACACTGGATATTCGAAATTCTCAAAGCAAAATAAAAACGTTTTTGGAGCTAAAATATATTTAAACAAAATAAATTTTTATTAAACAAAAATATAAAAATATTTAGAAATAACCATTAAACATAAGCATCATTTTATATTTAAAATAAAAGTAACGAAATAATTATAAAGTTTTAGGTCTTAAAATTTAAAAAAAAAATAATAAAAAAAAACAATATTTAAATGGCATCCAAAACAAACATCCAAATATAAAATTTTAAATTTAAGACTAAATTCAAAATTTACATATTTGTTGTAATAAATATTTTATTCCACAAAAAGCAAAAACAACTTACATATTAAACTCCAAAAAGTAATAAAATTAAATGAAGAAAAATCTTCCAAGAAATTAATATTTTAGTTTTCTCTCTCCAAACCAAAATAAAGCTAAAATATTTTACATCTTTTTTCATTGGTTTAGATTTTAAGCATCATTTTGTTAAAGAAAATAAATAAAAATTAAAAAAAAACAAACATAATATTTTGTCCAAATTTCAGATACCGAAATTTTTAAAAAAAACATATTAATATTAACATTTAAAATAAAAAATATAAAATCCAAAAAAAAAAACAAAAACAAAACAAAATCATATGCATCTAGTTTAATGTCGTAAACATTTTTTTATCTTTTTTTGTAATAATTATATTAAAATATATAAATATTAAACCGAAAAGAAAAATGAACAACCCTTTCACACACACTCTTCAACACACGAAGGCACATCCAACAAAAATATTGTAACGTGGTTTATTATTGAACAAACAAACGCCCAAAAGAATATTACAAAAATATACGAAAGAGAAACTCCAAAATAAATTATGTATAACATTTTTGAAATCTCCAGACAAAAAAAGATCTGCAATATTATTGCTAAATCCAAAAATAAGTAAAAATTATATTATTATACAAGAAAAAAAAAAAATAAAAGTGAAATTACAAAATAAAGTGAATCTTGTAATATAAACTGAAAGGGTCTTTTATTAATGTGAATGAAGAAATTCACCAAAGAAGAAGCCTCCTGTAAATGTAAAAAAAATTTACGAAAAGGAAATGAGTGGGTTCACACTAGCATGACATTGACCCGGCCGGCGTAGCCAGGAAAACCTAAAAAATATACAGGCATGTTCGGAAAATCATTTCAATCATTTTCAAATCACGCAGGCACTTTGATGATGCTGTTCTGCCTGCAAATCACTTGATTTTACGTTTTCCGACGTGGCTTCAATTTTTCGAAAACACGAGACCAACGCAGCTCCATTGTTAAATGTTTTATTTTGTTACATTCTTTATCAAAATATTAAGTGAAAATTAAGCGAGTAAAAACTCTGCAACGCACAAAAAAGATGAAAATAAATACAAATTCAAAAATTTCGATGTAGTCATCGGTGAAATTTGCTCACATTTCACACTTACTTACTTATTTCTAAAAATGACTTAATTATTGACTGTTATTAAACTTTTTTATAATAAATTAAATAAATTAAATGACTTTGTAAAGAATGTGTCAGAAATTTTTTCAAAACAAACAAACCAGCTGATTGCTAAAGAGAAAAGTAAATGAATTTTGCTAAACAAAACCAAAGAAATTTAAAAAAAAAAACAAGCTGGTGTTCTTAGAAAAGCTAATTAATTTTATTACCTAAACAAATAGAAAACACATCATGTCAAATATAAACTAACATTTTTATGAAATTCGGAATAAATTCCGATTTTTTTTTTGCCGACACGTATTTCTGACGTCTTGTAAGCATAAATAAATATTCACCAATTGATAATTGAGTTCTAGTTCTAGTGGAAGAAAAAGCTGCTGCTGCTGCTAACCTAACAAGCTACCCTCGTATTCGAGTTTTTTTCACGAAGTTTAGTGCACAATAGCCGAAGATTTTAATGCCAAGTTTACACTCAGGCCATCCATGTTTAGCTTTCGCATTCACGATTCACATCTCAATCATGAGTGAATCAACACGCTTCACCATGTAAAATCTTAAGAGAGACTCACATTGTTTTGAGATGATTTAGTTTGCATCTACTTGCGAAGCATGAAAAATTCCTGCCTTTCCCAATTTTTATCGGAAATTTATTTGAACTAGCACAGAAACCAAAGTATAAATTTAACAAACAAACGAAAAATTAAAAGTTTAGGGTGAATGAAAATAAAAAATCAAATAATAAATGTATAATTAAAATTCCTCGAAAAAGCGGAAAAAGAAATAAAAAATATGAAATGGAAAAAAAGAAAGTCGTAAAACAAATAGAGTTCACATTGGGCGAGCGTATGCAAACTTTTTTGGTATCAACACGAAACACGTATGCGCCGTGAAATTGGTGTGATTCGCAATCATGCTTCAGAAAGCGAATCAAGTGCTAAATAAAAATAAAAGTAGAGACCCTGCATTTGTCTGGTAGCAAATCTATATTTTTAAATACAATTATTTCAAAGAGTATTAAACGGTGCCGTTGGAATTATCGATTGTGCGGATTTGTCAGTCACCATGTAGCGGTCGAGTGAGCATCGCGCTTTCCCTGTTGAAACATTTTATAAGAATAATGATTCTCACGTAATTGCTCGTTCTGTATTCGGCGAATACTTGATGAACCGAGTGTAAATTGAAAATTCTCGAGGCCAGGCGACGAATGTCAACGGTGAAAATTATGGACGCATGATTACGGAATTCTTTTTGCCAAACCTGTGAGCTCATCAATCGTAATCTTGCACACACAGCCAGAGCTTCGATGAATTTGCTTCGGACAATCCTTTCCAAAAATCAGTCGCTTTGGGATCATTTTATGGTCACCGAGGTCGCCCGATCTAACTCATGGATTTTTTTTAATGGGGCTACCTCAAAGAGAGTGTTTATAATTACGATCCCCAATCTCTTAAAGGAAAATATTCGTCGAGAAATCAGCTCAATTGAACCAAGTTTACTGCAGCATGTGGCGCAGAACACAAGACTCCGTTTTGAACAGTGTGTTCAACTCAACGGAAGGCATCTGGATGACATAATCTTTAAGAAATAAAATCCGCATTTCCATTCTAACGTTCAATGCTCTTAACTTTGTGTCAATTATTACGTTTTTTATTTAAGTTTGAAAATGTAACTCTGCTACCACACACCCTGTATTTTTAAATCGATAACATTTATTTGTCAGCACTAATAACAGGGCGATGCATAAAGTCTTTTTTTTATAGGTTTGCGAAATTGCTAAGACAACAAAAAAAGCTGTACAATAAATAAAATTATAAGCCGGTATTTTAGAACTTAAAAACACGTTACAATTAAAAATTTCAAAGTCTTTGTTAAGCAGGCGCGTGTGAATTTTAACGAAATATTAAAAAAATGGGATTACGAGGTGTGGCTATTAAATAACGAGACTGACGCTGGAAGTCTTTTTCTGTCAGCTCCTTCAGGACGCGTGCCGCTTTCTCTTTCACAGCTTCAACAGACTCAAATCTTGTTCCTTTTAATGCAGATTTCACCTTAGGAAACACATAGAAGTCGCACGGCGCAAGATCCGGCGAATAAGGCGGATGGTCTATCACTGGGATGCTGAATTTGGCTAGAAACCTCTTAACAGTTGTTCAAATGTGAGAATTTTAGGCACCATTTTGGCACACACTTTCTGCATGTTAAAATTGTTATGTAATATTTGCCGTACGGATTCTTTATCAATTCGTACAGTTTCAGCAATCGCACGAATACTTAACCGACGGTCAGATCGAATCAGATTACCGATTTTTTCGATATTGTCATCCGTTTTCGACGTGGAAGGGCGACCCGGCCGTGAATCATCTTGAACGTCTTCTCGGCCGTCTTGAAAACGCTTAAACCACTCAAAAACACGTGCCCGCGATAAACATTCATTGCCATACACTTCTTTCAATAAATTATAAGTTTCAGTAGCGGTTTTTCCAAGTTTCACATGAAATTTCACAACAATTCGTTGCTCTACTGTTACACTTAACATTTTTCCAGCGAAACAAAAAAAAACACTTCTAATGCGAACGAAACCTACGGCTGTACTGATTTGTTCACAGAAGCGAGACGCACTACATTCGAAAGAGAAGGCTTAACGATAACAGCTGTTGGTTGCTGGCGTTTGGCGCATGCGCACTTCTTCTGTAACAGCGTCAGTCTCGTTATTTAATAGCCACACCTTGTATATTCATTTTTATGAGTGATTGATATCAAGCGTCAAGCAAAGATCTGATTTTTCGAGATGGAAAGCTAAACAAGTTTATGGCTGCTGCTTCGTAGGATTTTAAAATAAAATGAACGGGCTCCTACGATATTATTCTTCTAATTGTCTTGAACCCTGCACACCCTTCAATCAAATATATACTTTTTAAATAAAACACTTTGAAAATGTACTCTTTTTTCTATGACTACATAAAATTTCACTTTATTTATGTAATTTAATTTTTCAATGATTTTAATTTTATATGTATAATTATTTAATTTATTTATCCATCAATTGAATATATGTATGTATGTATGTATGTATAAATATTTCATAAAGTTGTTAGTATTTTTTTTTTTTTGCCAGTGTACGTGTGTAAGAGAGACAATATACGTTTTGTTTTTATTTTACTTTTTTTACTTAATAAAGGTCTACACCAGAATTTTGTATTCTGATGAAGTTCAAACTCCATATATAAATTCATCCCGTATAGTTACTAGATGATACTCCATATAAAAACATCCCTATAAATAACATAAATACGTTTTATTTAGAAGGAGTTTGGAGTTTATCATAACATAAATTCATCAGGTGTAGATGCCGAGTTATACAATTTTTTTTATACCAAATAAATAGCCAAATGAATTTTATTTTTATACGAGTTTATTAGCAATTTTTATTAATATTATCTATATTATTTTTTTTTTAAGTTTAATGAACAATTAGTATACGAGCGAGCACGTAAACAATGTTTAGTTTTAAATAAATATTATTGTGTTAATTAAAATGAGTAGCTGCTAGAACAAATAAAATTAATTTTAAATTGATAATATTATTTGATAGAAAGCTTATATAATAATAGCACAGATAGATACTTTTTTCATAAAAGATTTTATATTTAAATTTATAGATTTATGTGGCAAATAATAATTTTAAATACAGCTTGAAACTTAAGGTTTTCAGGGCGGGGGTTTAAATGAAATATTTTTAAGCAAAAATTTATTGTAATAATACTCGTATCTTCGGTAAAACTTTGACAACACACATGTTTGACTAATAAAACTATAGATAGCACTTCGTTCAGTGTACCAACAGAATACCAATACCCAGGGCGAATTAAAAGAGGTTAACTGACCAGCGTAGTTGATTGATGCCTTTTTTTGAAATGATTAGATGTCAAATTCCATATAAAAAATTTATTTCGAACTTTTCAGCACTTTTTTATATGGATTTTGTCAGCCGGCCCGTGAGTCTTTCCTGTTATCAATTTGCCTTGTCGCTACTACTCTTAAGGCGTTTTATTTTCTGAAGTTGCATATAGCTTACACTTGTAAATTTTGTGGGTTCCTTTCTGCAAAGAATGTAGCAAGTGTAAAATATATAACTTATTTTACCTTGAAGGGGGTACTACCTACCCCTATTTAGATAAAACTTGAATTATGGCCCAAAATTTATACTATTGCTTGTTATACATGACAGCTGTTTGTTAGGCGCATTTTTCACACTTTTACATGAAGTCAAACAACTTGTTAAAAATTCAAGTAAAATGAAGAAGTAATATAGTGTGAAAGCAATATGCAAATAATCAGACTCTCAAACGGATGGAAATTTGACAGACGTATGGCTGAGACATTTCATTTTTTCATTGCATTTTTACAGAACCAAAAGTAAAAAAAAACCCACAAATAAACAAGTCTATTGATTCGCCGCTAATTAAATTAGACGATTAAGGTATGTTCTCACAGGCGCCTTAATTGAGATAACTAAATTTTAAATTGAATCAAAAAATTTGGTGTTCACAAATAAGTAATTTTACTTACTCAATTAACTGGCCCGATTTAATGACCCAGCAATGATGCTTTAAAAAGCATTTAATCAATTTGTTATGCCTTTTTACGTACAACATTTCCAATTACCACCATAATATAAAAGAGAAATTAGCAAAATTTGTTATCCCTTTTATAAATAATCGTTGTAATGTTGCTGTCAACTTGACGGTTCTAGTTAGTGTTCTATCACATTTAATTTGCTAATTTTGCAGAATTTTCTGCTGACTAAACATGCTTCACTAGAGTTGCTTTGCGAATTTAATTTATAGAGAAATTAAGTACTAAATGCTCAATTTATTAATTGAATTCATGTATGGTAAATTGAGCTCCATTAAGGTCTTAGTTGTATAAATCTCCTAATTGCGTAATTAGGGCACATGTGTCAACATAATATTAATCTAAAATACTATTTGGCGCAATTCCACATAGCAAGAATTAAAGAGAGCTTGTATGACCATTTTGTTTAGACCGGGACCACACATAGCATGTTTTTTTTTTTAATTCTCTTTTGAACTTGCCCCTATATTCACTGAAAAAAATTATTTTCCACAATTCCACTTTTGTTTGCTTAGCATTTGTTTCTGTTTAAAATTGCGAGGGAGAGTACAAGAGAAATTACGAGTGCAAGAAAGTCTGTACGCGTTTTCATTATTCTTACCTCTCTCGACATGAAACTCAAAGCTTACGTGACAAAAATTGCTCTCTTTGATCCCGGTCTTACAGGTTGCTGCGTTGTCTGATCCCTCATGTTGTCACGTAAGATCAATTGAACTTCTTGAGTCACTTGGCGAGTACTTTAGCTTAAACCAATCTAAGACAAAAAATTTTTTTTATTAATAGCTCAAAGCGTTTCTTGGACTACATTTACCTAATGAAATTCTTTACGAAATTTAGGGCATGAAATATCATGAAAAATTTCATTTAATCTTTTTAGATTCTTCCTCAAGTATTTTGGAGCTTAAAAATATTTATTAATTCGGGCTTGAAAGTAAACGATTGTCGTTATAGAAAAGATCTAGAAGTCAGTCACATGTAGTATGTACTCGTATATGAATAATGCTGACCTTAGCTTCTCGGTTTTAAATTATATAGTACCTTTTTAGGTACTTTATGCTACCAGCAGGCTTCTAGTTCTTTTTGTTTTCGAGAGCGGCAAACAAATATTTACACAGTTTTAAACCATTAAAAATTTTTTAGGAGTTTAGAGTAAACATACATACATATGTTGTTTTAAACAAATCATAGTTTTAGTTTACATTCAAGTAATTTAAATTCATATAATGCTGCTTGATATTTATTACACGATTGAATTATAAAATTTATAATGTGATTTTACATTTATTGTAATTTTTAAATAGTTAGTTAATGTTATTGTTATTATTATATTTAGTTTATATATTACGAGTGTATATGTAAATATTACTTAAATAGCTAATTATTGTTACCTTTTGTGGATGAGATGATGTGTGAAGTACCGTTATACCAGTAGTATGCATGTATGAATGTATGTAAGTATGTATGTATGCAAGTAGTAAATTATTTAAATTTGTTTGTTGTTGTGAAATGCTTGTGGGTTATAATTATTATTATTATTTTTTTTTAATAAATGATGAATGGTTTGGATTTGATATGAATTCGAGTTATAAATTTGTTTGTTTTGTTGCGTGTGCGTTCATCATAACTAACGTATGTATGTAAATATTTATTACAATGATTTTTATTAATTTAAATATGTAATATACTTATGTATGGTATGCCAGTGATTTAATTAGTTTATAATTTTATTATAAATTTAAATTGTTTTTTTCAAGTTTTGAGCTTGTTTTTGTGGTTTTTTTGTAATAAAAATATGTTTTTTTTTACTTTTAATGAGCCATGATATAATTTTTAAAAGTAATTCATATGATTTGTTTTGTATGAGAGTAATTCTTTATATTGCGAGCCTTGGCTACTGATATTTCCTCACCAGTGTTTTACAAGTTTAGCAAAAAAAAAAAAATGTCCAGAATCTTAGGCTTTTTTACTTTGTTTGTGGTGTTTACGAAGGATTAATAAGTACCATTTGTAGATCTAATTTTACGCCTTCAAAAAACAAAAATAAAATTGTTTCGAAATAATTGATTTCAGAAATGGAAACATGGACTTCCCCATAACGTTTTCAAATAAACTTAAATGACGATTTATGATTTTTAAGCGGTTTTGGCAGAGCAGGTGCATTTGTGAAATTTATAATGGCTTTTAAAAGCGGTAAGAGATGAAAATCTAAATACATCCTTTCAATTGCTAATTCCTCATCTCTAGAAAAGAAAAAGTCTAGTCATTAATAGGAAATTTGGATATCGGTCAAAAGAAAGTATTTAAAAAAACATTCATATATTTTAAAAGATACTTTAAAAAATTATATAATTATAAAAGTCTTTCCTAAAAGGCACCTCTTAAGGAAAAGTTCCTTTTATAAAAATTATCTTTTAAAAAAGGTGCCTTTCAATAAAAGCACCTATGGAATTTTTATATTAAACAAATTTTGTACAAAAAGAACTTTTTTTAAAAAGTACCCTAGCTCCAGAAGTACCATTTTAAAGGAGCTTCAAAAATGAGCCTTCTAAAAAAGTGCCTTTCATAAAAAGGACGTTTCGTAAAATAGATCTTTTATAAAAAGTACCTTTCAAAAAGTAACTTTCATAATGTGTCTTTAAATATGGAGTGCCTTGCCAATAATATTTGGGATTTTTTATAAAAAGAAACTATTTCAAGATTTTTCTTTCTTAAAAAGTAACTGTTATTAAAAGTGCCATTTACAGAAGTACTTTTTCCAAAAGTGCCTTTCATAAAAAGTACGCGTAGTAAAGTGTATATTTTATAAAAAGTACCTTTTACAAAGTAACTTTTTCAAAATAAAAGTACCTAGTACCTTTAATCCAATTAATCACTCGTAAATGGGACTTTTCAGAAAAAGAACCTTTTTCAAAATGTTCCTTTCTTAAAAAAATAACTGTTTCCATTTACAAAAAGTAGCTTTTATAAAATAATTTTTCTAAAAAAGTGCCTTTCAGAAAAAGGACCGTTTGTAAAATGTACCTTCTCTATAACAATGGCCTTTTGTAATATGTCTCAAAATAAAATGTGCCTTATAAAGAACTACTGTAACTGCTTTAAGAGAAGTAGTACCTTTGAAGAATGTACCTTAAAAATGGCAAACAGGAATTAAACACATAATTAGTACCTGACACTTTTTTAGTTGCATGTAACTTTAGTAACTCTTACCTCTTGAAGTGCATGCGTTTAAAGGGTGTTAATGAATTTTGTGATTAATACTAAGATTACATTGTACATGACATTAGTTTTACTACTTAGCAAAAAAAGAAAATTTGTTACAATTTCTGGTTCTTTAAAATAGAAATTTTAATTTAAAAATTTGTTTTCCTTTTTCATTTTGTTTTTAAAATTATTAATCAAAACTTTTAAAACTAATTATTGTTTGTTTTATAAGTTTGTAAAAATGTTAAGTGCTTTTTTTTTAATTTCTTAATTGTTAAATCTAAAACATTTAAAAATTTTGTTGAATGTCGAAGAGTTAGTTGCAAGTTAAAGTCGAAAATGGGATGTAGTTTGGTTAAAACTATTTTTTTGGTTTTGAATCGTGTGAAGTTGTGATCTTGAAGAGTTAATTTAAATCTGTTTTTTGTTAATATGCAGTTTTAAAAATGTATGAAAAAACTTGTTAAAGAATTAATTAAAAAGAGTTTTTTTAGTTTAATTTATTTTTAAGCACTTTTAGTTGAAAGTTTTTTTTCTATAAATTTTAAGAATTATTTTGATAAAAACCATTTCTTTAACAAATTTTTGTAAATTGGTGTTTCTTTCAATGCTTTACTGTTTGTTGTGTGTCCATAAATATTAAACACGTTTATTTATTGTTTCATAATCTTGATTTTAAATTTAATCAGATACGACGCTTCATGGTTTTTAAAATCATTTTTTGGTCTTCGTTTTTTTTTAAAGGTGCTTTATTTATTAAGGGTGGTTTAACAAATGCTTTTAAGTGCTTTCAAAAATGTTTTTAATTAATAATTGCCAGGTCTTACTAATTATTATTAATTTGCCTTTTACACTACGTATTTTTTTTTTTCTTAAAAACAAATGTGTCTTATAAACTACCAAAAAAAAAAAATTGTCTGTCTAATTGAATATCTTTGTTTTTCACAAAAAATGTTTTCACAAATTTTATCCACAAAATTGTCTTTTGTTTTAGCGCTAGAAGATTTTATATTGTTGATTTCTATTCCAAAATAATTAAACACATTTTTAACATATTAATTATTTTGAGTCTTATATCAAATCCTAAACAATTGTTTGTTAAAATTTATTCCATAAAAAAAATTAAATTAATTGTAAAAAAACTAAAAAAAAGATTAAATTGTGAAAAGAGAAAAATGTTTATTAAGTTAAAAACACAAATGAAAAATTAGAAAAAATTACTTTTCTTATTATCGCCTGGAAAAAACAATTTTTCCTATTTGAGATTAAATTTTGTTAATTTTTTTTTTAAATATAATATCCGACTAGTGATGGCCAGATTAATCGAACAAATATTTTGTTGCAATTAACGATTTAATTATATGGAAATTTCTTCTTCGATTAATCGAATATTTCCGCAATGAGTGAAACAAAACGCAAAAACTAAAGGCCACTAGAATTCCGTTTCCGTTATAATATATTTGTTTGCAAATCAATTAAAAATAATTGATTAAATTCCTAATCAGTGTAAACACTCGTTTAGGAACATAAAACTATCATTTTTACGTGCAGCTCCCACTCGACTAGACTCCGGATTTAAATCAAACTCTTTTCAAAAATGATTAGCGTTCCTAGTGATGATTGTGACATAAAGAGTGAAATGGTTAAAAATTCTCGCTCAGATGATAGTATTGGAACTGAATACGACACGTCTATCTATTGCACTAAATTATTGTTTTTGATTGGACACTTCTGTACCATCAAGACGTCTTTCCTCCAAAGCACACGCACCCGCTAAGGAAAAAGGGATATATTTACTACAAAGCGCCTTTCGAAGCTCTTATTTTTAAATTCTGGTTTAAATAATTGAATTAAAAAAAAACAACTTAAACTCTAAGTCCAACAAAGAATTTTAATAAACTTATTTATGTTTTTTTTCGATACTCGAAATACTTTTATGATAATTTTCAACTATTTCTCTTTTCACTCTCCCCGGGTTTCGCGCTGGCATGGTAGCCAATATGCCGCAAACAATCCAGCTTTATTAAATCACCCCATCTTGAAGACAAATTCGCAATCACAAAACAAAATACGCACGCTAAACAAATATTTCCTTCGGAGATCGTATGCTAGAAATTATATCAAAATAAATATAGGAAAAAATTATATTTCGAATAAAGGCCATTTCAGAGGTATTCATAAATTCCGTCAGCATTCGAATTTATTAGTTTAACCACTTCGGTACGAACCTCGACTATAGATGACGGCCACAGATGGCACCATACAGCCGAGCGTGGCCTATAGTCGACGGCCGTGATATAAACGCGCACGGCCAAGCGTCAATTATAGGCGGTATACCGGAATTTTCTCTTATCTCTGTGTTTGCGGAGGGTTTACTCGCATAATTTTAGTTTTGTTCAGACGATCGCCCAAAACTGTTTCACATCTGTAAAACGGTAACTGTGAAATAGGAGTTATTATATTTAGTTCTCTCTTTATATTTTAAAGAAATAAATAAAAGCGCGTTTCGTGGCCGATAGGCGCCATACCGGGGTGGTTAAAAATGTTCCTTTTTTTGTAACAACTGTTTAATTGAAAAAATTGCTCTATACAACAATTCGGAACATAAATATGTATTTGCCAACAAATTAAAAGTGTTTAAAAATTATAAAATAAATAAAACAATATTTTAAATTTTTTTTTAACATAAAAATTTATTTAAACTAAAAAAAAAAAATCATGCACGTTACATAATTGTGTTTCTAAACATTCTCTCAACTTAAAATAATATCACAAATTAAAGAATTATTAAATTTTTCTGTAGGGTTTTCACTTAGTTTAAGAAATTAAATTTTAACATACTCTTAATATGTTCGAAATATGGAGGAGAATAATTATAAGAAATTAAAATTAAATTAAATATTTATTTAAATTATATATTTATATTTCAAGGTTTTTTTTAAATCTTGCATTTCGAGTTGCACTCTTATCAAATTGAAATTTCAAACACACCTTTTCAAAAACGCTCGTTTTGAAAACGATCTATTTCCATAACACATACCTGATTATTTCAAATCTTGTCTCCTAAATTAAAGATTTTAAAATTGCAAAATCTTATATTATTTTAAGCCCAGCTGACCTTAATATTTGATGAGAATTCGAATCTACTTATAGTTAGCTTAAAAGATTTTTATTATTCGGAATGTTTAAAAAAACTTGAGTGATTAGCCACCAAAATCCAATTCGGCAGCTTTTTTCACTATCACGCCTATATAATATGGCTTTAAGAAAACTCTTTTAACTCCTTCTTAAATCGCTCGAGTTTGAGACAATTTTGTAAACAAATATATATATAGATCGATTTATCACGAAAAGACGACCGGAGGTGCGAACTCACATTAGCCTAGAAAAGTCTTAGTTTGGAAGCAGATCTTTTGGGATTGACAAAATTAAGCCATAACATTTTACAGAATCGGGCATTATTTCTATATAATTTCTCCGATCCAGCCGCAGACCGCCTTTTATATACACTGCTGTTTTTTTTTTTGGTGGCTCTGTTTTCAGATATTTGATGTACATAGAACCTGACCAACTGCACCACCCACCGGGTCGAATTGTCAACCTTAACCATCCAAGGATCCACACAAAATTTCACTAAAATCCGGCTAGCCGTTTAGGAGAGTAATTTCATCATACACTTACAGAAAGATATATTATGAAGACATTCAGGGCGAAGATATAGTACGAAATTCGGCTATAAGAAAATTGTCACGTCTTCGGGTCTTAAAATTTATGACAATATTTTTTTTCAGCATGTACCCTGCAGGAGATTAAGTGTTGATTTTCTTGAAGCCACTAGCACGATTACTAGAAGAGTGCAAACAGGGTTAGAATTTTCATAGAAAAATACTAGTGCTGATGAGTACTAGTACTTGAAATAGTTCAAGGGCACCCACTAGCAGATTGATAGAGAGTTTGGGGTATTTGTGGTGGCTTTTTTTAAACACCAAAGCTGTTACAAAGCCCTCAATCTGATCCAAGTGTACTAGTATACATCTAGATCCAATGGTACTAGATTCAATGCAAATTTGGCCGTTAAGATGATCTAGGAGAGTTTACAGTTTGAGAACTGGTGGTACTGGCGTTTTTGACACTAGTAAAATACTAGGTCGAGCACTAGATTGATTTTCGCCAGGTTTTTATAGTGTGGCTAAAAGATAAAGATATTCCTTCAAACTATCCAGAATTGAAAACTGGACAAAGTTCCAAGTTTTTAAATAAAACTGTCGCATATCGTAAACGAAGTAATGACCAACAGGAAAATTCTTGGTTGAGTTACGTTTGCCTTAACTTAAGGTCGTTTCATTAGTTTAAAAATTATTAACTACTCGATACAAAATGTTAAATGATTTTTACTTGCTGCGCTGTGCAACTTTATTTTTTAAATTATTTGAGCTTTTTCCATTTTTTTTCAATTTAATTTTCGTACATAATTTAATCAGGACTTTTCTTTTCTTCTTTTTGCAGGAAATGTGAACATCTTGTTTAATTAAAGCGGTAAGTTGTATGCAGCTATTTATTAAATGTAACAATATGTTAGGATAACAAATTATCAGGTCTGTTCTGAAATTCACGTAATTTTAAATTCGGTACGGTTTTATAGTCACACGAGTGATTTGTTCCTCTCCTGTAAATCACATGAGTTTGTGCGTATTAATTTGCTTTTGAAGAGGAAACAGCAACAAGTTTATTAAAAATACTCAAGTGGAAAAAAATACCTGGAGCTATTTTGTTGCCAATAAAGGAGAAAAAAAAATACTTTAGAATCGAGCGTATTCGAAGTGTTATTTGCGAGACTTATACATTTTCTATGGACACGATCGAAACATTGTAAGTAAACAATGATTGAATTGTAAGTAATGATTTTCCCCAAAATTTATTTCAGTTACATCTCATTTTATCGGCCGCAAAAGAGTGCTTGGCAAATGGTATTGTATCAACTGGCGCCACCGTTAACAAAGTGCTCCATTTCATCTGGCCTAACACATCGTACGGAGGCCTGGTAAATAGCGAACGAAGTCAACTTAAGCATGAGACGCTTTACCTTCTGCAATGTAATGTTCTTGCTAGAGGAAAATTTGTGTTCAACTGGAAGAAAAATTTTTTTCCCCGAAAAACGATAACCAGAAGGAACGAAACACATCACGAAAAATGTTACAAAAACAGTAGACGAGTGTCATATACATTTTTAAAAATTTTATTGTGTTTTTTGTATAAAACCCAATTTTACTACAAATATGAATAAAGAAGAAATCAATTTACTAATTGAAGGAAATGATTATAAAATACTCGCAAAATCGAATCACGTGATTGAAAACCTTTTTCGTGAAACCACATTGATAAAAAAAAAGTGATTTTCAGAACAGCCTTGTATATTCTATCTTAACTAAGCGCCTAATAAATCCCGAAAGAGCTTTGAGCACAAAGTTGTAAAAAGTCTTATAGTAAAAAAATATATTATGAGACGAGTTTTTAAACAAAATTGAAATTCGAAAGTTGTGTAAACGCTTAAGGTTTTAAAAATTGCAACAATTTTTTCAGAAATTTTGCATGCTTTTTTTAACATTTTATTACAAAAAAAAATCAATTAATTTAAACTGAAATTATTAACTACATTAAACAATTAAAACTAATTAAGAAACTAAATAAATAAAATTGTGAATGAACTTAAGTAAACATAAATAACAAAAAAAAAGAGGAATTTCTCATTGCTCTTTTGCTACCGAATTACAAATAATTTAATTAAAAGTCATTATAGTTTTATGACCTTTTAATCTTATTTAATTAATTAATTGATTGTTAATTGAAGTTTTGTAATATAATTTATTTTCTGATGATGCTACACAAAAAGGTGTAGAGAAATATCCAATAGAAATAATAAAATTGTGTTACAAAACATTTAAGCTTGCGAATTAATTAATTAAATAATAATTTAGTTAAATATAACAAAATTTGGGAATAAACATAATTTAATATTAAATATATTCGTACAGCAGGGATAGGCACATACTACAATCGCAGCTAGTTTTTATAGGATAAATTCCAGGAAACTCTTAGGGCGTTTTCTTTTCTAAAAAAAAAGCCAAAAGTGCGTGTGTTACACTTTTTTGACTTTAAGTTCAATTATTTTACATTTTAAATTGAAGAACCCCTTTTTTATAAAAAGGCAAACAATTATTTAAATCTATTTTTCAAAAGTCTAACGCTTTAGAAAGAATACGATAGCATTTTTCTTTAGAAAAGAAAACGGCATTAGTTTCTCTTAGTCCTGCGAAAACCAGCTAAGATTGCCCTGCTTTAAGGCAAGCAAATAATTCCACTTCTCTGGTTTTTACCATTCATTTCGTCTCTTCTCTAAATACGAAGGACACATAAATATATTGTGACAACTTAACACATAAAATAAAATTTATATTAAATGCTCTGCTCGTTTCCGTTTTACTTAAAACTTTCACTCACACTCATTCGCTCTTAGCTTCGTTAGTTCCTTTGCTCTCGCTTTTGTATTGAAATTAACAAACCAAATAAATTATAAATTTATTTATTAAAAACTCCCTGCTTTCATCAAGAACTCAAAATTACTTAATTATGTTTAAATTTTATTCAAATACGTTTATTACTTTGTTTTAGTCTAGATTTTTTTAGTTCGATTTTTTATTCAACAATCTTCCAGCGCTTTCGTTTTGTCATACAAAATCCAACTCTGAACGTGTTTTATACATTTTGCGCTCCATGGTTCGTTCAAACCATTTCTTGATCTCAGCCACTATAAACACCGATGAAGTAAGCGAGATCAAAAAGAGTATATCGTAGGCCGAAAGGGCCTCTGTTTGAAACACCATTTGTAGGGGCGGAAAATAGATGACCAACATTTGGCCAATTATGGAAAAGCCTACAGCCAATAGGAACATTTTATTTGAAGTCAGGCCAATTGTGAAAACACTTTTAGTTTGTGAGCGGCAGGAGAGAGCATTAAACATATCGAAAAATACAAAACAGGTAAAGGTCATGGTGGTATCCCTCTTGGTCTTGCCCAAAGAACCATCGACCATTTCTCTTTGAAAAACCCATAGGGTACCCAAGATAATAATGCTGGCACTTAGTAGAACATTAACTATGACCGATTTTGTTAACATGGGCTGTTTAACGTTGCGGGGCTTTTGTTTTAAGACATCATGGTCTACAGGCTCGACACCCAAACTCTGGGCCGGTGGTCCATCCATAATAATATTGATCCAAAGTATTTGCATGGCATTCAACGGATTAGCTATGCCCATTAAAGTGGCCAATGCTATCAACGATAAAGCAGCTATAGAAGTGCTCAACTGAAATCTAACAAAGTTCCGTATATTATAGAATATGGATTTGCCTTCCTCGATAGCAGCTCTAAAATAAAAGAGTAAAATGTTTTTTTACACCAACAAACAGAAACTCTTTCTTTACTTACATTATGGTATGAAAATCATCATTGACTAAGATCATATCAGCGGCTTCTTTACACACATCGGTTCCATTTTTACCCATGGCTATGCCTATATCGGCTTTTTTCAACGCCACACCATCATTGACGCCATCGCCAGTCATGCCTACTATATTACCGGTCCTTTGTAATGATTTCACAATAGCCAATTTGTGTCTGGGCGTAACGCGATAGAAAACACTTACGTTATTGGCCACTTTGTCCAATTGGTGATCATTCATTTGATCCATTTCCTGACCCGATAACGTCTGATGATGTATGGTATCAATGCCAATGAGGGCGGCTAAAAAAAATATAAAGACAAATATTAAAAACCAAAAAGTATTAGGAATGGTGGAAATATTTGAAATCAATATAAAAATTGCTCAAAAAAGTTTCTTAGCCAAAAGAATGCATGACAATTAAACCATTCTCCCCTATTATTTACTAGAGATATCACAAGCATTGATTTCTCTAAAAAATTTTAATTTCCTTTGGACTTACAAACAAGAGATTTTCTCTTTATTGCTTTCAGCACTGGGTACAAATAATTTGTCTACCAGCTCTAGACAGGTGCGAATACTAATATTAAACAATGCATTTGAAAATGGTCTCCGTCTTGGTGAAAAGCGTAGCCCACATCGATCCAAATCGGCTGTTAGTGAAAAACTTTTCTATAGAAAATCGCGTTATCATGTTTCCATAAAACATTTCTTTTTAACTAATAGATTCGTTAAATATTCCTAAGATCTTTGCAGTTCTCAAAACAAATTATATTCTCCTCCGTTTTCAAACCCGACTGGCAAATGTTCTGGAAGTCTTCAAGTCTCAAAGGGGAGCTTCCACCGACAATAGCATTTTTAAGTGTAAAGTGCAGCATAAAAAACGAACCAAAGTATCACAAAAGGATATAAAGAAGAACTAAACGCAACAGAGGGAGAAAAACGCATTGTAGAATATAAAACTTTACGGTCAGTTTGTCTCACTTGATAACTAAACAAATAAAGGTGGAGTTCCTTTGAAGACGTGAAAATTGCTATTTGTTCAATATAAACTTTTGTAGCCAGAGTTTTAATTATTCCAATTAGAATTTTGCCTCTTTAAAAGATTTTTTTGCATAAAACTAAACTCAATGTCTGTCACTTTAATAGCCCCCCCCCCCCCCCCCCCCCCCCCTTCCTTTCTAACTTAGAAATCAATTAAATGCCACCGAATAGGTTTCATATTTCCCATATATTATAATGTGACAAACGAAGAAAGGCAAAAAAGCGGGACTGTTTGTTTCATTTCATCACAAATTGAATTCATTTTCAATTAAATTCTTACAAACTTGTGACAATTATGTGCATAAATGTGTACGAGTACACTTCTTCAACTGTATATGTGTGTGTATTTAATTTCGTATTTACATTTGCCCCTGATGATTACTATTTGCTGTGTCAATACCAGCACCTAAAATCTAAATATCTTTTGCCTGCATATGCAGAATGTATAGGGTGTCACCATATGAGCGCACAATTAAAACCGTTGGTGCAATAATGGGCGGTGTGGCAAGTAACGCTGTCCTAACGAAACCACATGTCAAATGTGTGTTTAGATTCACGTGGATACCCGCCAGCGATGGCTTTACCTCACGGTGGTCATTACCAGCACCCCTACGCAATGCGCATAAGCACCACCGGAATAGCACTCATGCACATCCCATAGGTTGCAAATTAGGACAGAGGCTGTCAGGCCCCCGTTTCCACCCCTTGCTAAGGGGTTCGGAGCTATCTAATCTCCTGCCGTCAACGAATGACATTGACAGCTTGCGTTACAATGCAACGCCACATCGGTCCTGCAGTGAATCTCTCCGCTTTGGTTTTAACCACAGCCACCACGTACACCCCCGAAGGAGCCTCACCAGTTTGGAACCGAAGTTCCAGGGGCTACTGGTTCCCGTGGTACCAGTTTACTTCTTCGTTACTGGTCGAACTTAGAAGTCATACCTTTTTCCAGTTTCAGGCTCCTGACAAGCCCCAGGAACTGGTGCCCTGTTTTCCCCCAGTGGCAATCCATTAAGGTAGCGGGATCATCAAGATGAGATATGCCCCCGGGGGGCCACATGCCGTACAGTTGGAAGCCACAAAAATTCCATTAACATGTTCCTGCAGCGAATGCCTTACCTTACACAGTCCCTACCGAATTCATGTTTTTTGAATTTCGGCGACGCTCTTGTTTACAGCAAAAATGTTTTCAAGAGATCGACCGATACGACGCAAGGACTCAATATGCATAATCGACCCAGTTTTTGCAAATTTGTTCTGTACTCTTCTAATTATTGACGCATTAGGTGCGAGCGATCTAGCGTAATGGGTATTCGCAATGATAGCGCGTTCTTATTTTATGTAGAACCTTTTACCTACTAATTATATTTTAAATAATTGTTCTCACTTCTTTGGAAAGGGATAGACTAGAAAAGACAGGTGTTTAACAACTCCGGACTTACGCGCTACGAACGTGAAAGCGACTATAGCCATAAAATTCTCCCTTTTTAATAATCTGAAGAATCATAGTTGACAGATGTTAGATATCAGGGTTGCTAGTTGACTTATTGAGACACCTTATAGAAATTACAAACAAGACAGTCAATCATCGTCAAATACATTGTGTCAATAATTGAATAAAAAAGTACGAGCGTCGATTAAAAACTAGCAGTAAAAATATGAATTTGGTACAAAATGTACTTTTTGTAAAACGAAAATACTTTTTATGAATGGTACTTTCTACGAAAAGTACTTTTTAAAAGCAATATTTAAAAAAAAATTTCTTTTCATAAAAGATAAATTTCCGAAGTGTTTTTTTAATTCTTTTGTTTGCAAAATTTTAGAAAATAATCTGATACTTTTACTACAAAACTGTACTCATAAAAGGTACTTTCTTTTTACATAGAAACTTTTTATAAAAATGACTTTATATTGAGTACTTTTTGTTAGGCCACTTTTAATTTAAAGAATAATTTTTACAAAAGAATTTTTTTTTTATAAAAACGCATTTCCTTAAGGTTCTTTTTATAAGGTGCCCAGACTAGAAAAAGTACGCTCCAAATTTTGATACATAAGTAGTGCTGTTTTGTGTTACCGTCTTCTAGTTTTGTCGTTACGTCGTTTACAGTTCACCCCTTTAATCTCCTATCAAGTTTAAAAATTTTTTTCCCAGCCTGTTCCTCTAACAATTGTCATATTTATTGGCTTCAGCTATTTTTAAACACAATATTTGTGGGGGTCCCTGTCATGTTTTGTGTGGGCTCGTACAACGTTTTTACTCCTATTGCTTTTATCTGTTATTTAAACCAACTTCTACTTTGTTGATCCCGCTCTCTGGTTAAATTTGGTTTGGCATTTTAGGTTCCTTGAACACTTCCAACAACCAAGTTTCTCTTATTAAAGGCAGCAGAATCCCCACCATACAAATGACACACATGACTGCTTGTGTTAAACAAATATTGAGTTTCAACTAAATTTGTTTCGTAAAAAAAAAATGGTGGGACAAACAAAAAAAAGTGTCGGAAAAAATGGAGCAATATTTACGTGATATTTTGCATGAATGTGCACTTTTTTTTCGGTTTGTAACGTCTTTTATACCGCGTAGTGTTTTCCCGTTGTTTGTTTCTTTTTGTTGTTGTTGTTATATGTATGTAGTCCTTGTTACAGTGAGTTTTGCAACTATTACTCGTACAACAACGTGACATCACAATCGGATGTAATACATATTTCCTGTTTCGTTTGCACTCAGGGATTTCCGTTTTTAATATTTGTTATTGTTGTGGATTTGGTGCCTTATAAATGTTTTGAAGGGGTCTTCCACTAGCGACAAGTAGACTTTGACAGTCAAAAGCGTTAATAGTGGTTATCTCGTGGCGATGGCAGGGATGGCCATGGTTACAGTTTACAGAAACTTGTGCATTTAATGAAACTTTATTTTAATTTGTGTTAATCTTGTGACAATAAACGTATTTTCATCCATTTTGCCGCATCGTCGGATTGTGCAAGAGAACTCGTCAATTCTGCGCCACTATTAACATCGATTTGGTGAATCAGAACTGTGAGCAGCGGTTCCTAAACAATTGGAAGTGTAAACCGATATCAGTAAAAAACATCTACAGCGACGAGAATTATTTTTGACGACGTGAACAAACAAAAGTCACATGAGATTCACCAAGTGCACCAATGCAGCCGCAGAAAGTTCCTTTTTTATGAATTGAGAACCGTTGTTAGGACTATACTACACATCTTTCAACACGAAAATAGAGCTAGCGCGCTTTGAAAACCAGTTTGCTTTGGCTACATTTATTATATTAATCACAGGTTATGACCTGGTAGATCTATTGTGTAGACTTGTGCCCAGCTAAAACAATTCTAGACTTTTTATAAATGTCGTAATCGTTGTGAGTATAAAACTCACAACTAGGTTGTCTGGAGCTAGTATTCTACTACCTAGGTAGTTAAGTCTGCGTCTGGTCACCGCAGAGCAATCCCATAAAACATGCTCTGATGTTTCCTGTTCCTCTTTACACAGTCTGGAAGAATCACTTTCTACCTGGAATATTTTGTTCACGTGATAGTGAAGTCACTGTTAACAGTTCAGTATGGAGTTAATATAATTTCTGGTGAGATTTAGAGTAGGCTTTACCATAATTTGTTCGGCTACCCATGAGTCTTTTCGATTGCCGCATGCCTGTTTGGGCTTTCCAGTAATCGAATAGACCTCGTGTTTCAACTTCCTGTATTACGTTGTTTGTCAAGCTATTGTTTACCCCACAGAAAGGGTTCTGAACTAGTGAAAGTTGTGTCTGTTATCTTTTTAGCCAAATAGTCTAGCATTTCGTTGCCTTCATGCTCCGCTCTTCATGTCTCGATACTCACATTAGAGTAACTGGGTTTCTCGCTGTGAGGGTATCTAGAAATTTAAAGCATTCTAAGACCAACTTGGATTGCAATCAGTAGTTCGTTAATAATTTTAAAGCTGCCTGGCTGTTCCAGAGAGGGCATATTTTGGTACCGTCAGTGTCTCTACGTCAATATTTTCTACAACACTGCTCTAAAGCATGGACCTTTGCCTGAAAAATGGAAACGTTTTTTCCCCATTGCAATTGCTTTTCGGAAATGTGGCCCTATATTTTCCGCCTCAGCACTGCTATTTTCCATCTTAGTCCCATGTGAGACGTTGTCTAGTACTATCTAATTGTTTCCCCAAGCTGACTGTTCACTAATGATCACTTTCAAACGCATGGAAAAGTTTAGTGTTGTATTCATCTTATCAGAGACATCGAGACATGGCGACTTCCCAGACGGCGTCCAAAATCTTTGTATCTTTGCGACATCTACCAACAAACCATGCAACTAAGGAAAAGCAGTTTCAATTGAATGTAAAAAAAAAACATGAAAGAAAAATTTACAAGATTTGTTTTTTCTAAATTTTTAATAATTTCAGTTCTGTTAACGCTGTCTTTAGTACTTTCGCAATTTTTGTTGCAACTAGCAGCTTAATATCTTCAGCACGGTTTTTATTTGAAAAAGAAAAAACATGCGTTTAATCAGCGAAACAGCACAGATAATTAAAGTTTTTATATTCAACATTATTTTTCTTTTTTTTCTAATTTGGTGGCATTTTTACTTGTTTAATGCAGCAACAGAGTGCTTGAAGTTTCTAAGGACTAAAATGGAAGCAGCAAACGACAAGCATTTTATGAGAGTTCAACGAGTGATTATTTTTACAAATAAACGAAGAATTTGCTATAAAAAAAAAGAATGCTACAAGAAATAAAATTGCGAAAAATGAAGGGAAATACTATATTGAAATAAAAGATAGAAAACGTTTCTTTTTTTCTCAATTTCAAGAACATGGTATGTAGGGAATTCTTGATTTCATATTCCGACAGGATGTTTTGATGTAGAATAGAATTCATAAATTTTTTGTGCCGCTACTTGCGTCATCAGCAGTTTTCATGGCACCGAACGAACATATAAACGTTCCTAGCAAACACTGTCGACAGCAATACAGTGTCCGCCCGGAAGGTATACTACACTGTTTTGCCGCCATTGTGGTAAACATTAGACAATTCATATTTGGCAGTCGTAAAGTAGAGACGTGGCAAATTTATTATGGAAAAATATTCGGTAAACCAACATGTTTTAATCGTTAAAACATTTTATCAAAATCAACCATCGGTTACTATGACGATGAGAAAGTTACGTGAAATTTTTGGGATAAACAACGTGCCAAGAACACGCACTATTTATCGTGTAGTAAATGATTTCGAAGAAAGAGGGACTGTAGCTGATAGGCCTAAGCATGGATCACAACGTACGGCAAGATCGGCTGAAAACATTACTGCTGTTCAAAAAAGTGTTCAAAACAATCCATCAACCTCAATTCGAGACCGTGCTCAGGAGCTTGGTCTTCAAAGAACAACTTTGGCCATAATTGTGGATAAATATTTGCAGTTGTTTTCATTTAAGATTCAGTTGACACAAGAGCATTTACGCCGCCGTACATATGCCAATAGGATGCTACAGCTTGCTCATGACAACCCCGATTTTCATAAAAAAATCATAATGAGTGCCGAGGAATGGATATGTGAATAAACAGAATAGTCGGTTCTGGGCAATGGAAAACCTTCAAATTATTCATCAGTCACCTGTGCATTCATTAAAAGTGACAGTCTGCTGTGCAATTTGGTCAGGAGGAATCATTGGACCTTTCTACAGCATACTTTGGGCTTGATTAACATGTGGTTTCAACAAGACCGTGCCACATCGCATACAGCCAGGATTACAATGGAATTAATGCGAGATCTCTTTCCACAACAAGTTATTTCAAGGAATGGTGATGTTGATTGCCCTCCACGGTCGGGTCGCCTGATTTGACTGATCCGTTCTTCTTTGTGTGGGGATATCTGAAAAGCAAGGTTTATGCAAACAAACCAGAAACGCTGGAGCAACTCAAAGAAGATATTCGTGATGAAATTAATGAAATACCGCGTGAAATGTGTGAGAATGTAATGAAAAATGTGTTCAAAAGGGCTCGCATTTGTGAGGTTAACAGAGGCGGATATTTATCTCATATTTTAATTCCATACATAATTGCCGACATTAAATAAAACATTTATCAATATACGATCCATTCTCTTTCATTTAATAAAAAATTATAAACAAACAAAGTAGTATACCTTCCTGACGGACACCCTGTATTTGGCAAGAAATTTTATAATTCAGGAGTGGTTTTTAGAGTGTTATTGAACTTTCATGTAAAATCCTTAAGAACTTGTAAATTGTAAGGAAATCGGCTGTATTTGGTGAGTTTCAGTTGTAAGGTGTAACTTTCGGGCACTTTTGAAGCATATATAGGTGTATATAGCGGTAATAACGCTATTTCATGGTTCCTTCCATATATTTCCGTTAACAAATCGTAATGTACAGCAATCTAGCTTTTTGCCCGGCTGCAGGGGTCATATCTTGAAATTATATTCTCACAAATATACTAAGAAAAATGGTCTATCAAAGAAAGCTAACTTTATTTCAGTTAAATCAAATTATATGTATTTGATTTCATTTTAAATTTCTCTGCGTCTGAATAAAACACCCGTTATACCTACTTTTATAATTATAATATTTCCCCGGTACTTATTCAAACAAACATAATAAAACAAAAGTACCAACCTTTAAAGTTTACTGCAAAATGTGTTAGTTGTCTTATCTCGTCCCTTTTTTATCGTGCTTTAAAAACTTTTCCACACAATATTTTTGTGAGGTGGTGTCGTTTTTATGGGATATTAAAAAAAAGGACGGAACAGTGAAAAAAATGCATCCAAACCAGAAGAGAGATGAAACTTAAAAAAATACACAGCTCATTTTCTTACACATTGTTAAGTGCACTACTACAACATTGAACTGACACGTAAAGTATACGTTATTATAGTTTCACATTTTGTTTGCTTTTTTATCCTCTAATATAATATATATGGAGCACTTTGGTTGCATATCGTGGGTTCTTGGGAAAATTGTTGCTTGTTGTGCTGCTGTTAATAACAACTCTTTGAAGACACTTGTGAAAACAGCAGCAGTTGTAATACTCGCACACCAGTCACCAAAATGCAATGGGAACCAAAAGGAAATAGTTGGGAAAAAAAACAACAAGGGTTTGTGTCTTGCATAAAATGCAAGAGAGGAGTACAGCAAAAACACAACATTAGTAGCAGACAAACAAAACAGGAAAACACCTCTAAAGAAAAAAAGTGGGGTTTTTGCTTTTATATTGAGAAAACAATGCGAGTTTTATTTCTCATACAAAAACTCATTTTAATATAAAAAATTTTTTTGTGTTGTTTTTAAGAGTGTGTGTACTTTTTCATTTCTTTACACATAACTTCGACTAATTTATTATTGTTTTTTTTTTATTGACAAAGAACATTAGAAAAAGCGAGTAAGAGGGCCATATTCGGCTGCGCATAATGTGTTGTATACCCTTTAACTAAATATGAAGTCGAAAGTTTGATATAAAATCAACTTTGTGCTACCTGTAATAAGAACAGATAATGCGGTATCATGAATACATACGTTTTTATCACTGCATTACCATAAGGCAATTTTTAAAATGCTTTAGGCAGACCGTTCAAACATAGAGCCTCGTAAATTATCTGCAATCATCATTATTTTCTCATATCTTAACTATATATAAAATGAATTGAGTTTGTTGATTTTTAATAGCAAACTTCTCAAAGCAATATCTGACGGATAAAGATTCCTTTAACATTTAGTTCTATTATAATATTTAACACATTTCAATCCCTCCTTGTTTAAAATAACTTCAACTATACGGTTTTTTATTCAATCATAAAGTGACTTCAAAATATTCCCAAGAAATATAATTTCAGGAATTCGCTTGAAATAGTTATTCCTTATCATCGAATTGTCTTCCCCTCAATAAAATTTGCGGTGATGGTGACCTAAAAATAGCTTCTCTTTTCTCAGCAGAGTTTTACTCAATACTTCTCTTTCCCTTTGGATTTAAAGTGCTTGCAATTCTATAAATCACATCCGACTGGTTGCAAAAAATTAAAAAAATGCTAAGTGGTTCATATGAGTGGAAAAAATAATAATTTGTTTGTCCTTTTTTTTAGAAAAAGGACCTTTTAAAATACTGTTGCATTAAACTTGAATGACGGTGTTCTTGTTTTTGTAATCTCTGTCTGCTATTTCCGCTGTTAGTAAAATTTTAGCTGTCGACAAATAATTCAACAAGATATGGCCTCTTGAAAACTGAAAGTTAAATGGTTCTTATTATCTGTTTAGGAGTGTATTTATAAGAGTAATAGGGTAAACCTAGTGCGCAATATGATTTAAAGTCCTTCGTTTTTAGCACGAAAAGCGTTTTTAACAAAGCATTAATTAAGGTAAAATTCGTGACCTTTATAAACATTACTTGCAATGGGCATTAGAAGTGTCAAAGGAATTTGTATACGAATATTTTTACTCTGTATTGTAAAGTTCGTTTAAAATTGAAATAGATTACAATTTCCCAGCTCTGTATGATGGGAGCGAATTTTATTGTTTTTTGTTTGTAAGCGGGAGTAAGTAATATGTATGTATGTAAAAAGTGTGCGAGTAATTGAGAGGTTGGTTGTTGGTTTATTCTTTGCTGAGCGAGCACCATTGCTGGCAAATTAACAATTGTCCTTCTGTTGCATTCCATTTGTGTACGTTCGCATTGTTGTCGTTATAAAAACTAAATAAAAGACGAATGATAAATAATCAGAACAACCTTTTCTTTTCATTATTTTCTATGTATTTATGAACTAATAAAATAATAAAAAAAACTTCGGGTAAAACAAAACTTGTTTAAATCATTTCAAAGCCGTTTTTTACAAAAAACTTTGTTTTATTAAAAGGAATTGAATGCATAATGGTGTTCTTGTTCTCTTTTAAAAATCAGTCAGCTTAAGAATAATTTTTTTTTATTTTATTTTTGTGGAACTTTAACAAGAAAAGCTGCAATGCAAATAAAATTTTGTCAAAGACGTGCAAAGTTTAATTGTCTAGAAAAATATGTTTGTAGGTCCTTTCGAATGAATAAAAGGAGGTTTTTTCGTGTTTAAATTCTAGATATACACGGGGTAAAGTTAAGGGTAAAAATGTTTATTTTTAGGATTTTACGTTGAAAAAAAAAAATTTAATAGAAGTTACATCTTGCTATAAATAATTTATGGAAATTTTCAAATTTTAATAATTAAAAATAAAAAGTTATACATTTAAATATTAAATATTCGGCTTTCTTTGGACCACTGTTACTCAAAATCTATACAAATTCTGAATATAATATATACGGTTCTGAAATCTGCTATACGTTGCTTTTATACCTCCTAATCCGTATAACCGCATCCTTTCGCTTTTTGCCCATTGTTTGATTCGTATTCCCAATTTGTATAGATTTTGAGTAACAGTGGTCCAAAGAAAGCCAAATTACACATATATTTCTATATAGGGATATTTTGGGGTTCAAAAATAGGCCGAAACCGAAAGGGTGCGGTTCTACGGATTAGGGGGTGAAAAGCCGCGGCATAGCCCATTTAGGAACTGTATATATTATATTCAGAATTTGTATAGATTTTGAGTAACAGTGGTCCAAAGAAAGCCAAATTATACATATTTCTATATATGGATATTTTGGGGTTAAAAAATAGGCCGAAACCGAAAGGATGCGGTTCTACGGATTAGGGGGTGAAAAGCCGCGGCATAGCCGATTTCGGAACTGTATATATTATATTCAGAATTTGTATAGATTTTGAGTAACAGTGGTCCAAAGAAAGCCAAATTACGCATATATTTCTATAAGGATATTTTGGGGTTCAAAAATAGGCCAAAACCGAAAGGGTGTGGTTCTACGGATTAGGGGGTGAAAAGCCGCGGCATAGCCCATTTCGGAACTGTATATATTATATTCAGAATTTGTATAGATTTTGAGTAACAGTGGTCCAAAGAAAGCCAAATTACACATATTTCTATATATGGGTATTTTGGGGTTCAAAAATAGGCCAAAACCGAAAGGGTGCGGTTCTACGGATTAGGGGATGAAAAGCTGCGACATAGCCGATCTCGGAACTGTTTATATCATATTCAGAATTTGTATAGATTTTGAGTAACAGTGGTCCAAAGAAGGCCAAATTACACATATTTCTATATAGGGATATTTTGGGGTTCAAAAATAGGCCGAAACCGAAAGGGTGCGGTTCTACGGATTAGGGGGTGAAAAGCCGTGGCATAGCCGATTTCGGAACTGTATATATCATATTCAGAATTTGTATAGATTTTGAGTAACAGTGGTCCAAACAAGGCCAAATTACACATATTTCTATATAGGGATATTTTGGGGTTCAAAAATAGGCCGAAACCGAAAGGGTGCGGTTCTACGGATTAGAGGGTGTAAAGCCGCGGCATCGCCGATTTCGGAACTGTATATATCATATTAAGAATTTGTATAGATTTTGAGTAACAGTGGTCCTAAAAAAGCCAAATTACACATTTATTTCTATAGGGATATTTTGGGGTACAAAAATAGGCCGAAACCGAAAGGGTGCGGTTCTACGGATTAGGCGGCAAAAAGCCGCGGCATAGCCCATTTCGGAACTGTGTATATTATATTCAGAATTTGTATAGATTTTGAGTAACAGTGGTCCAAAGAAAGCCAAATTACACATATTTCTATATAGGGATATTTTGGGGGTCAAAAATAGGCCAAAACCGAAAGGGTGCGGTTCTACGGATTAGGGGGTGAAAAGCCGTGGCATAGCCGATTTCGGAACTGTGTATATTATATTCAGAATTTGTATAGATTTTGAGTAACAGTGGTCGAAAGAAAGCCAAATTACGCATATATTTCTATAGGGATATTTTGGGGTTCAAAAATAGGCCGAAAATGAAAGGGTGCGGTTCTACGGATTAGAGGGTGTAAAGCCGCGGCATCGCCGATTTCGGAACTGTATATATCATATTAAGAATTTGTATAGATTTTGAGTAACAGTGGTCCTAAAAAAGCCAAATTACACATTTATTTCTATAGGGATATTTTGGGGTACAAAAATAGGCCGAAACCGAAAGGGTGCGGTTCTACGGATTAGGGGGCAAAAAGCCGCGGCATAGCCCATTTCGGAACTGTGTATATTATATTCAGAATTTATATAGATTTTGAGTAACAGTGGTCCAAAGAAG
This sequence comes from Phania funesta, assembly GCA_963932375.1. Taxonomy (NCBI): domain Eukaryota; kingdom Metazoa; phylum Arthropoda; class Insecta; order Diptera; family Tachinidae; genus Phania; species Phania funesta. Next base: position 3,570,398 of record OZ010656.1, on the reverse strand, counting down.
GCCAAATTACACATATTTCTATATAGGGATATTTTGGGGTTCAAAAATAGGCCAAAACCGAAAGGGTGCGGTTCTACGGATTAGGGGGTGAAAAGCCGTGGCATAGCCGATTTCGGAACTGTATATATCATATTCAGAATTTGTATAGATTTTGAGTAACAGCGGTCCAAAGAAGGCCAAATTACACATATTTCTATATAGGGATATTTTGGGGTTCAAAAATAGGCCAAAACCGAAAGGGTGCGGTTCTACGGATTAGGGGGTGAAAAGCCGTGGCATAGCCGATTTCGGAACTGTATATATCATATTCAGAATTTGTATAGATTTTGAGTAACAGTGGTCCAAAGAAGGCCAAATTACACATATTTCTATATAGGGATATTTTGGGGTTCAAAAATAGGCCAAAACCGAAAGGGTGCGGTTATACGGATTAGGGGGTGAAAAGCCGTGGCATAGCCGATTTCGGAACTGTATATATCATATTCAGAATTTGTATAGATTTTGAGTAACAGTGGTCCAAAGAAGGCCAAATTACACATATTTCTATATAGGGATATTTTGGGGTTCAAAAATAGGCCAAAACCGAAAGGGTGCGGTTCTACGGATTAGGGGGTGAAAAGCCGTGGCATAGCCGATTTCGGAACTGTATATATCATATTTAGAATTTGTATAGATTTTGAGTAACAGTGGTCCAAAGAAGGCCAAATTACACATATTTCTATATAGGGATATTTTGGGGTTCAAAAATAGGCCAAAACCGAAAGGATGCGGTTCTACGGATTAGGGGGTGAAAAGCCGTGGCATAGCCGATTTCGGAACTGTATATATCATATTCAGAATTTGTATAGATTTTGAGTAACAGTGGTCCAAAAAAGGCCAAATTACACATATTTCTATATAGGGATATTTTGGGGTTCAAAAATAGGCCGAAACCGAAAGGGTGCGGTTCTACGGATTAGGGGGTGAAAAGCCGTGGCATAGCCGATTTCGGAACTGTATATATCATATTCAGAATTTGTATAGATTTTGAGTAACAGTGGTCCTAAAAAAGCCAAATTACACATTTATTTCTATAGGGATATTTTGGGGTACAAAAATAGGCCGAAACCGAAAGGGTGCGGTTCTACGGATTAGGGGGTGAAAAGCCGTGGCATAGCCGATTTCGGAACTGTATATATCATATTCAGAATTTGTATAGATTTTGAGTAACAGTGGTCCAAAGAAGGCCAAATTACACATATTTCTATATAGGGATATTTTGGGGTTCAAAAATAGGCCAAAACCAAAAGGGTGCGGTTCTACGGATTAGGGGGTGAAAAGCCGTGGCATAGCCGATTTCGGAACTGTATATATCATATTCAGAATTTGTATAGATTTTGAGTAACAGTGGTCCAAAGAAGGCCAAATTACACATATTTCTATATAGGGATATTTTGGGGTTCAAAAATAGGCCAAAACCGAAAGGGTGCGGTTCTACGGATTAGGGGGTGAAAAGCCGTGGCATAGCCGATTTCGGAACTGTATATATCATATTCAGAATTTGTATAGATTTTGAGTAACAGTGGGCCAAAGAAGGCCAAATTACACATATTTCTATATAGGGATATTTTGGGGTTCAAAAATAGGCCGAAACCGAAAGGGTGCGGTTCTACGGATTAGGGGGTGAAAAGCCGTGGCATAGCCGATTTCGGAACTGTATATATCATATTCAGAATTTATATAGATTTTGAGTAACAGTGGTCCAAAGAAGGCCAAATTACACATATTTCTATATAGGGATATTTTGGGGTTCAAAAATAGGCCAAAACCGAAAGGGTGCGGCTCTACGGATTAGGGGGTGAAAAGCCGTGGCATAGCCGATTTCGGAACTGTATATATCATATTCAGAATTTGTATAGATTTTGAGTAACAGTGGTCCAAAGAAGGCCAAATTACACATATTTCTATATAGGGATATTTTGTGGTTCAAAAATAGGCCAAAACCGAAAGGGTGCGGTTCTACGGATTAGGGGGTGAAAAGCCGTGGCATAGCCGATTTCGGAACTGTATATATCATATTCAGAATTTGTATAGATTTTGAGTAACAGTGGTCCAAAGAAGGCCAAATTACACATATTTCTATATAGGGATATTTTGGGGTTCAAAAATAGGCCAAAACCGAAAGGGTGCGGTTCTACGGATTAGGGGGTGAAAAGCCGTGGCATAGCCGATTTCGGAACTGTATATATCATATTCAGAATTTGTATAGATTTTGAGTAACAGTGGTCCAAAGAAGGCCAAATTACACATATTTCTATATAGGGATATTTTGGGGTTCAAAAATAGGCCAAAACCGAAAGGGTGCGGTTCGACGGATTAGGGGGTGAAAAGCCGTGGCATAGCCGATTTCGGAACTGTATATATCATATTCAGAATTTGTATAGATTTTGAGTAACAGTGGTCCAAAGAAGGCCAAATTACACATATTTCTATATAGGGATATTTTGGGGTTCAAAAATAGGCCAAAACCGAAAGGGTGCGGTTCGACGGATTAGGGGGTGAAAAGCCGTGGCATAGCCGATTTCGGAACTGTATATATCATATTCAGAATTTGTATAGATTTTGAGTAACAGTGGTCCAAAGAAGGCCAAATTACACATATTTCTATATAGGGATATTTTTGGGGTTCAAAAATAGGCCAAAACCGAAAGGGTGCGGTTCTACGGATTAGGGGGTGAAAAGCCGTGGCATAGCCGATTTCGGAACTGTATATATCATATTCAGAATTTGTATAGATTTTGAGTAACAGTGGTCCAAAGAAGGCCAAATTACACATATTTCTATATAGGGATATTTTGGGGTTCAAAAATAGGCCGAAACCGAAAGGGTGCGGTTCTACGGATTAGGGGGTGAAAAGCCGTGGCATAGCCGATTTCGGAACTGTATATATCATATTCAGAATTTGTATAGATTTTGAGTAACAGTGGTCCAAAGAAGGCCAAATTACACATATTTCTATATAGGGATATTTTGGGGTTCAAAAATAGGCCAAAACCGAAAGGGTGCGGTTCTACGGATTAGGGGGTGAAAAGCCGTGGCATAGCCGATTTCGGAACTGTATATATCATATTCAGAATTTGTATAGATTTTGAGTAACAGTGGTCGAAAGAAGGCCAAATTACACATATTTCTATATAGGGATATTTTGGGGTTCAAAAATAGGCCGAAACCGAAAGGGTGCGGTTCTACGGATTAGAGGGTGTAAAGCCGCGGCATCGCCGATTTCGGAACTGTATATATCATATTAAGAATTTGTATAGATTTTGAGTAACAGTGGTCCTAAAAAAGCCAAATTACACATTTATTTCTATAGGGATATTTTGGGGTACAAAAATAGGCCGAAACCGAAAGGGTGCGGTTCTACGGATTAGGGGGTGAAAAGCCGTGGCATAGCCGATTTCGGAACTGTATATATCATATTCAGAATTTGTATAGATTTTGAGTAACAGTGGTCCAAAGAAGGCCAAATTACACATATTTCTATATAGGGATATTTTGGGGTTCAAAAATAGGCCGAAACCGAAAGGGTGCGGTTCTACGGATTGGGGGGTGAAAAGCCGTGGCATAGCCGATTTCGGAACTGTATATATCATATTCAGAATTTGTAGAGATTTTGAGTAACAGTGGTCCAAAGAAGGCCAAATTACACATATTTCTATATAGGGATATTTTGGGGTTCAAAAATAGGCCGAAACCGAAAGGGTGCGGTTCTACGGATTAGGGGGTGAAAAGCCGTGGCATAGCCGATTTCGGAACTGTATATATCATATTCAGAATTTGTATAGATATTGAGTAACAGTGGTCCAAAGAAGGCCAAATTACACATATTTCTATATAGGGATATTTTGGGGTTCAAAAATAGGCCAAAACCGAAAGGGTGCGGTTCTACGGATTAGGGGGTGAAAAGCCGCGGCATAGCCCATTTCGGAACTGTATGTATTATATTCAGAATTTGTATAGATTTTGAGTAACAGTGGTCGAAAGAAAGCCAAATTACGCATATATTTCTATAGGGATATTTTGGGGTTCAAAAATAGGCCGAAACCGAAAGGGTGCGGTTCTACGGATTAGGAGGTGAAAAGCCGCGGCATAGCCCATTTCGGAACTGTGTATATTATATTCAGAATTTGTATAGATTTTGAGTAACAGTGGTCCAAAGAAAGCCAAATTACACATATTTCTATATAGGGATATTTTGGGGGTCAAAAATAGGCCAAAACCGAAAGGGTGCGGTTCTACGGATTAGGGGGTGAAAAGCCGTGGCATAGCCGATTTCGGAACTGTGTATATTATATTCAGAATTTGTATAGATTTTGAGTAACAGTGGTCGAAAGAAAGCCAAATTACGCATATATTTCTATAGGGATATTTTGGGGTTCAAAAATAGGCCGAAAATGAAAGGGTGCGGTTCTACGGATTAGAGGGTGTAAAGCCGCGGCATCGCCGATTTCGGAACTGTATATATCATATTAAGAATTTGTATAGATTTTGAGTAACAGCGGTCCAAAGAAGGCCAAATTACACATATTTCTATATAGGGATATTTTGGGGTTCAAAAATAGGCCAAAACCGAAAGGGTGCGGTTCTACGGATTAGGGGGTGAAAAGCCGTGGCATAGCCGATTTCGGAACTGTATATATCATATTCAGAATTTGTATAGATTTTGAGTAACAGTGGTCCAAAGAAGGCCAAATTACACATATTTCTATATAGGGATATTTTGGGGTTCAAAAATAGGCCAAAACCGAAAGGGTGCGGTTATACGGATTAGGGGGTGAAAAGCCGTGGCATAGCCGATTTCGGAACTGTATATATCATATTCAGAATTTGTATAGATTTTGAGTAACAGTGGTCCAAAGAAGGCCAAATTACACATATTTCTATATAGGGATATTTTGGGGTTCAAAAATAGGCCAAAACCGAAAGGGTGCGGTTCTACGGATTAGGGGGTGAAAAGCCGTGGCATAGCCGATTTCGGAACTGTATATATCATATTTAGAATTTGTATAGATTTTGAGTAACAGTGGTCCAAAGAAGGCCAAATTACACATATTTCTATATAGGGATATTTTGGGGTTCAAAAATAGGCCAAAACCGAAAGGATGCGGTTCTACGGATTAGGGGGTGAAAAGCCGTGGCATAGCCGATTTCGGAACTGTATATATCATATTCAGAATTTGTATAGATTTTGAGTAACAGTGGTCCAAAGAAGGCCAAATTACACATATTTCTATATAGGGATATTTTGGGGTTCAAAAATAGGCCGAAACCGAAAGGGTGCGGTTCTACGGATTAGGGGGTGAAAAGCCGTGGCATAGCCGATTTCGGAACTGTATATATCATATTCAGAATTTGTATAGATTTTGAGTAACAGTGGTCCAAAAAAAGCCAAATTACACATTTATTTCTATAGGGATATTTTGGGGTACAAAAATAGGCCGAAACCGAAAGGGTGCGGTTCTACGGATTAGGGGGTGAAAAGCCGTGGCATAGCCGATTTCGGAACTGTATATATCATATTCAGAATTTGTATAGATTTTGAGTAACAGTGGTCCAAAGAAGGCCAAATTACACATATTTCTATATAGGGATATTTTGGGGTTCAAAAATAGGCCAAAACCGAAAGGGTGCGGTTCTACGGATTAGGGGGTGAAAAGCCGTGGCATAGCCGATTTCGGAACTGTATATATCATATTCAGAATTTGTATAGATTTTGAGTAACAGTGGTCCAAAGAAGGCCAAATTACACATATTTCTATATAGGGATATTTTGGGGTTCAAAAATAGGCCAAAACCGAAAGGGTGCGGTTCGACGGATTAGGGGGTGAAAAGCCGTGGCATAGCCGATTTCGGAACTGTATTTATCATATTCAGAATTTGTATAGATTTTGAGTAACAGTGGTCCAAAGAAGGCCAAATTACACATATTTCTATATAGGGATATTTTGGGGTTCAAAAATAGGCCAAAACCGAAAGGGTGCGGTTCGACGGATTAGGGGGTGAAAAGCCGTGGCATAGCCGATTTCGGAACTGTATATATCATATTCAGAATTTGTATAGATTTTGAGTAACAGTGGTCCAAAGAAGGCCAAATTACACATATTTCTATATAGGGATATTTTTGGGGTTCAAAAATAGGCCAAAACCGAAAGGGTGCGGTTCTACGGATTAGGGGGTGAAAAGCCGTGGCATAGCCGATTTCGGAACTGTATATATCATATTCAGAATTTGTATAGATTTTGAGTAACAGTGGTCCAAAGAAGGCCAAATTACACATATTTCTATATAGGGATATTTTGGGGTTCAAAAATAGGCCGAAACCGAAAGGGTGCGGTTCTACGGATTAGGGGGTGAAAAGCCGTGGCATAGCCGATTTCGGAACTGTATATATCATATTCAGAATTTGTATAGATTTTGAGTAACAGTGGTCCAAAGAAGGCCAAATTACACATATTTCTATATAGGGATATTTTGGGGTTCAAAAATAGGCCAAAACCGAAAGGGTGCGGTTCTACGGATTAGGGGGTGAAAAGCCGTGGCATAGCCGATTTCGGAACTGTATATATCATATTCAGAATTTGTATAGATTTTGAGTAACAGTGGTCCAAAGAAGGCCAAATTACACATATTTCTATATAGGGATATTTTGGGGTTCAAAAATAGGCCGAAACCGAAAGGGTGCGGTTCTACGGATTAGGGGGTGAAAAGCCGTGGCATAGCCGATTTCGGAACTGTATATATCATATTCAGAATTTGTATAGATTTTGAGTAACAGTGGTCCAAAGAAGGCCAAATTACACATATTTCTATATAGGGATATTTTGGGGTTCAAAAATAGGCCGAAACCGAAAGGGTGCGGTTCTACGGATTAGGGGGTGAAAAGCCGTGGCATAGCCGATTTCGGAACTGTATATATCATATTCAGAATTTGTATAGATTTTGAGTAACAGTGGTCCAAAGAAGGCCAAATTACACATATTTCTATATAGGGATATTTTGGGGTTCAAAAATAGGCCAAAACCGAAAGGGTGCGGTTCTACGGATTAGGGGGTGAAAAGCCGTGGCATAGCCGATTTCGGAACTGTATATATCATATTCAGAATTTGTATAGATTTTGAGTAACAGTGGTCCACAGAAGGCCAAATTACACATATTTCTATATAGGGATATTTTGGGGTTCAAAAATAGGCCAAAACCGAAAGGGTGCGGTTCTACGGATTAGGGGGTGAAAAGCCGTGGCATAGCCGATTTCGGAACTGTATATATCATATTCAGAATTTGTATAGATTTTGAGTAACAGTGGTCCAAAGAAGGCCAAATTACACATATTTCTATATAGGGATATTTTGGGGTTCAAAAATAGGCCAAAACCGAAAGGGTGCGGTTCTACGGATTAGGGGGTGAAAAGCCGTGGCATAGCCGATTTCGGAACTGTATATATCATATTCAGAATTTGTATAGATTTTGAGTAACAGTGGTCCACAGAAGGCCAAATTACACATATTTCTATATAGGGATATTTTGGGGTTCAAAAATAGGCCAAAACCGAAAGGGTGCGGTTCTACGGATTAGGGGGTGAAAAGCCGTGGCATAGCCGATTTCGGAACTGTATATATCATATTCAGAATTTGTATAGATTTTGAGTAACAGTGGTCCAAAGAAGGCCAAATTACACATATTTCTATATAGGGATATTTTGGGGTTCAAAAATAGGCCAAAACCGAAAGGGTGCGGTTCGACGGATTAGGGGGTGAAAAGCCGTGGCATAGCCGATTTCGGAACTGTATATATCATATTCAGAATTTGTATAGATTTTGAGTAACAGTGGTCCAAAGAAGGCCAAATTACACATATTTCTATATAGGGATATTTTGGGGTTCAAAAATAGGCCAAAACCGAAAGGGTGCGGTTCTACGGATTAGAGGGTGTAAGCCGCGGCATCGCCGATTTCGGAACTGTATATATCATATTAAGAATTTGTATAGATTTTGAGTAACAGTGGTCCTAAAAAAGCCAAATTACACATTTATTTCTATAGGGATATTTTGGGGTACAAAAATAGGCCGAAACCGAAAGGGTGCGGTTCTACGGATTAGGGGGTAAAAAGCCGTGGCATAGCCGATTTCGGAAGTGTATATGTCATATTCAGAATTTGTATAGATTTTGAGTAACAGTGGTCCAAAGAAGGCCAAATTACACATATTTCTATATAGGGATATTTTGGGTTTAAAAAATAGGCCAAAACCGAAAGGGTGCGGTTCTACGGATTAGGGGGTGAAAAGCCGCGGCATAGCCCATTTCGAAACTGTATATATCATATTCAGAATTTGTATAGATTTTGAGTAACAGTGGTCCAAAGAAGGCCAAATTACACATATTTCTATATAGGGATATTTTGGGGTTCAAAAATAGGCCAAAGCCGAAAGGGTGCGGTTCTACGGATTAGGGGGTGAAAAGCCGTGGCATAGCCGATTTCGGAACTGTATATATCATATTCACAATTTGTATATATTTTGAGTAACAGTGGTCCAAAGAAAGCCAAATTATACATATTTCAATATAGGGATATTTTGGGGTTAAAAAATAGGCCGAAACCGAAAGGGTGCGGTTCTACGGATTAGGGGGTGAAAAGCCGTGGCATAGCCGATTTCGGAACTGTATATATCATATTCAGAATTTGTATAGATTTTGAGTAACAGTGGTCCAAAGAAGGCCAAATTACACATATTTCTATATAGGGATATTTTGGGGTTCAAAAATAGGCCAAAACCGAAAGGGTGCGGTTATACGGATTAGGGGGTGAAAAGCCGTGGCATAGCCGATTTCGGAACTGTATATATCATATTCAGAATTTGTATAGATTTTGAGTAACAGTGGTCCAAAGAAGGCCAAATTACACATATTTCTATATAGGGATATTTTGGGGTTCAAAAATAGGCCAAAACCGAAAGGGTGCGGTTCTACGGATTAGGGGGTGAAAAGCCGCGGCATAGCCCATTTCGAAACTGTATATATCATATTCAGAATTTGTATAGATTTTGAGTAACAGTGGTCCAAAGAAGGCCAAATTACACATATTTCTATATAGGGATATTTTGGGGTTCAAAAATAGGCCAAAACCGAAAGGGTGCGGTTCTACGGATTAGGGGGTGAAAAGCCGTGGCATAGCCGATTTCGGAACTGTATATATCATATTCAGAATTTGTATAGATTTTGAGTAACAGTGGTCCACAGAAGGCCAAATTACACATATTTCTATATAGGGATATTTTGGGGTTCAAAAATAGGCCAAAACCGAAAGGGTGCGGTTCTACGGATTAGGGGGTGAAAAGCCGTGGCATAGCCGATTTCGGAACTGTATATATCATATTCAGAATTTGTATAGATTTTGAGTAACAGTGGTCCAAAGAAGGCCAAATTACACATATTTCTATATAGGGATATTTTGGGGTTCAAAAATAGGCCAAAACCGAAAGGGTGCGGTTCGACGGATTAGGGGGTGAAAAGCCGTGGCATAGCCGATTTCGGAACTGTATATATCATATTCAGAATTTGTATAGATTTTGAGTAACAGTGGTCCAAAGAAGGCCAAATTACACATATTTCTATATAGGGATATTTTGGGGTTCAAAAATAGGCCAAAACCGAAAGGGTGCGGTTCTACGGATTAGGGGGTGAAAAGCCGTGGCATAGCCGATTTCGGAACTGTATATATCATATTCAGAATTTGTATAGATTTTGAGTAACAGTGGTCCAAAGAAAGCCAAATTACACATATTTCTATATAGGGATATTTTGGGGGTCAAAAATAGGCCAAAACCGAAAGGGTGCGGTTCTACGGATTAGGGGGTGAAAAGCCGTGGCATAGCCGATTTCGGAACTGTGTATATTATATTCAGAATTTGTATAGATTTTGAGTAACAGTGGTCGAAAGAAAGCCAAATTACGCATATATTTCTATAGGGATATTTTGGGGTTCAAAAATAGGCCGAAACCGAAAGGGTGCGGTTCTACGGATTAGAGGGTGTAAGCCGCGGCATCGCCGATTTCGGAACTGTATATATCATATTAAGAATTTGTATAGATTTTGAGTAACAGTGGTCCTAAAAAAGCCAAATTACACATATTTCTATATATGGATATTTTGGGGTTCAAAAATATGCCGAAACCGAAAGGGTGCGGGTTCTACGGATTAGGGGGCAAAAAGCCGCGGCATAGCCCATTTCGGAACTGTATATATCATATTCAGAATTTGTATAGATTTTGAGTAACAGTGGTCGAAAGAAAGCCAAATTACGCATATATTTCTATAGGGATATTTTGGGGTTCAAAAATAGGCCGAAACCGAAAGGGTGCGGTTCTACGGATTAGGGGGTGAAAAGCCGTGGCATAGCCGATTTCGGAACTGTATATATCATATTCAGAATTTGTATAGATTTTGAGTAACAGTGGTCCACAGAAGGCCAAATTACACATATTTCTATATAGGGATATTTTGGGGTTCAAAAATAGGCCAAAACCGAAAGGGTGCGGTTCTACGGATTAGGGGGTGAAAAGCCGTGGCATAGCCGATTTCGGAACTGTATATATCATATTCAGAATTTGTATAGATTTTGAGTAACAGTGGTCCAAAGAAGGCCAAATTACACATATTTCTATATAGGGATATTTTGGGGTTCAAAAATAGGCCAAAACCGAAAGGGTGCGGTTATACGGATTAGGGGGTGAAAAGCCGTGGCATAGCCGATTTCGGAACTGTATATATCATATTCAGAATTTGTATAGATTTTGAGTAACAGTGGTCCAAAGAAGGCCAAATTACACATATTTCTATATAGGGATATTTTGGGGTTCAAAAATAGGCCAAAACCGAAAGGGTGCGGTTCTACGGATTAGGGGGTGAAAAGCCGCGGCATAGCCCATTTCGAAACTGTATATATCATATTCAGAATTTGTATAGATTTTGAGTAACAGTGGTCCAAAGAAGGCCAAATTACACATATTTCTATATAGGGATATTTTGGGGTTCAAAAATAGGCCAAAACCGAAAGGGTGCGGTTCTACGGATTAGGGGGTGAAAAGCCGTGGCATAGCCGATTTCGGAACTGTATATATCATATTCAGAATTTGTATAGATTTTGAGTAACAGTGGTCCACAGAAGGCCAAATTACACATATTTCTATATAGGGATATTTTGGGGTTCAAAAATAGGCCAAAGCCGAAAGGGTGCGGTTATACGGATTAGGGGGTGAAAAGCCGTGGCATAGCCGATTTCGGAACTGTATATATCATATTCACAATTTGTATATATTTTGAGTAACAGTGGTCCAAAGAAAGCCAAATTATACATATTTCAATATAGGGATATTTTGGGGTTAAAAAATAGGCCGAAACCGAAAGGGTGCGGTTCTACGGATTAGGGGGTGAAAAGCCGTGGCATAGCCGATTTCGGAACTGTATATATCATATTCAGAATTTGTATAGATTTTGAGTAACAGTGGTCCAAAGAAGGCCAAATTACACATATTTCTATATAGGGATATTTTGGGGTTCAAAAATAGGCCAAAACCGAAAGGGTGCGGTTATACGGATTAGGGGGTGAAAAGCCGTGGCATAGCCGATTTCGGAACTGTATATATCATATTCACAATTTGTATATATTTTTAGTAACAGTGGTCCAAAGAAAGCCAAATTATACATATTTCTATATATGGATATTTTGGGGTTCAAAAATATGCCGAAACCGAAAGGGTGCGGGTTCTACGGATTAGGGGGCAAAAAGCCGCGGCATAGCCCATTTCGGAACTGTATATATCATATTCAGAATTTGTATATATTTTGAGTAACAGTGGTCCAAAGAAAGTTCCGAAATCGGCTATGCCATGGCTTTTCACCCACTACTCCGTATAACCGCACCCTTTCGGATTTGGCCTATTTTTGAACCCCCAAAATATCCCTATATAGAAATATGTGTAATTTGGCTTTCGTTGGACCACTGTTACTCAAAATCTATAGAAATTCTGAATATATACAGTTCCGAAATGGGCTATGCCGCGGCTTTTCACCCCCTAATCCGTAGAACCGCACCCTTTCGGTTTCGGCCTATTTTTAAACCCTAAAATATCCCTATATAGAAATATGTGTAATTTGGCCTTCTTTGGACCACTGTTACTCAAAATATATACAAATTGTGAATATGATATATACAGTTCCGAAATCGGCGATGCCATGGCTTTTCACCCCCTAATCCGTAGAACCGCACCCTTTCGGTTTCGGCCTATTTTTGAACCCCCAAAATATCCCTATATAGAAATATGTGTAATTTGGCCTTCTTTGGACCACTGTTACTCAAAATATATACAAATTGTGAATATGATATATACAGTTCCGAAATCGGCTATGCCACGGCTTTTCACCCCCTAATCCGTAGAACCGCACCCTTTCGGTTTTGGCCTATTTTTGAACCCCCAAAATATCCCTATATAGAAATATGTGTAATTTGGCTTTCGTTGGACCACTGTTACTCAAAATCTATAGAAATTCTGAATATATACAGTTCCGAAATGGGCTATGCCGCGGCTTTTCACCCCCTAATCCGTAGAACCGCACCCTTTCGGTTTCGGCCTATTTTTAAACCCTAAAATATCCCTATATAGAAATATGTGTAATTTGGCCTTCTTTGGACCACTGTTACTCAAAATATATACAAATTATGAATATGATATATACAGTTCCAAAATCGGCTATGCCGCGGCTTTTCACCCCCTAATCCGTAGAACCGCACCCTTTCGGTTTCGGCCTATTTTTGAACCCCAAAATATACCTATATAGAAATATGTGTAATTTGGCTTTTTTTGGACCACTGTTACTCAAAATCTATACAAATTCTGAATATAATATATACAGTTCCGAAATGGGCTATGCCGTGGCTTTTCACCCCCTAATCCGTAGAACCGCACCCTTTCGGTTTCGGCCTATTTTTGAACCCTAAAATATCCCTATATAGAAATATGTGTAATTTGGCCTTCATTGGACCACTGTTACTCAAAATATATACAAATTGTGAATATGATATATACAGTTCCGAAATCGGCTATGCCACGGCTTTTCACCCCCTAATCCGTAGAACCGCACCCTTTCGGTTTTGGCCTATTTTTGAACCCCCAAAATATCCCTATATAGAAATATGTGTAATTTGGCCTTCTTGGACCACTGTTACTCAAAATATATACAAATTGTGAATATGATATATACAGTTCCGAAATCGGCTATGCCACGGCTTTTCATCCCCTAATCCTTAGAACCGCACCCTTTCGGTTTTGGTTTATTTTTGAACCCCCAAAATATCCCTATATAGAAATATGTGTAATTTGGCCTTCTTTGGACCACTGTTACTCAAAATATATACAAATTGTGAATATGATATATACAGTTCCGAAATCGGCTATGACACGGCTTTTCATCCCCTTATCCGTAGAACCGCACCCTTTCGGTTTTGGTCTATTTTTGAACCCCCAAAATATCCCTATATAGAAATATGTGTAATTTGGCCTTCTTTGGACCACTGTTACTCAAAATATATACACATTGTGAATATGATATATACAGTTCCGAAATCGGCTATGCCACGGCTTTTCACCCCCTAATCCGTAGAACCGCACCCTTTCGGTTTTGGCCTATTTTTGAACCCCAAAATATCCATATATAGAAATATGTGTAATTTGGCTTTCGTTGGACCACTGTTACTCAAAATCTATAGAAATTCTGAATATAATATATACAGTTCCAAAATCGGCTATGCCGCGGCTTTTCACCCCCTAATCCGTAGAACCGCACCCTTTCGGTTTCGGCCTATTTTTGAACCCCCAAAATATCCCTATATAGAAATATGTGTAATTTGGCTTTCTTTGGACCACTGTTACTCAAAATATATACAAATTGTGAATATGATATATACAGTTCCGAAATCGGCTATGCCACGGCTTTTCACCCCCTAATCCGTAGAACCGCACCCTTTCGGTTTTGGCCTATTTTTGAACCCCCAAAATATCCCTATATAGAAATATGTGTAATTTGGCTTTCGTTGGACCACTGTTACTCAAAATCTATACAAATTCTGAATATAATATATACAGTTCTGAAATGGGCTATGCCGCGGCTTTTCACCCCCTAATCCGTAGAACCGCACCCTTTCGGTTTCGGCCTATTTTTGAACCCCCAAAATATCCCTATATAGAAATATGTGTAATTTGGCTTTTTTTGGACCACTGTTACTCAAAATCTATACAAATTATGAATATGATATATACAGTTCCGAGATCGGCTATGCCACGGCTTTTCACCCCCTAATCCGTAGAACCGCACCCTTTCGGTTTTGGTCTATTTTTGAACCCCCAAAATATCCCTATATAGAAATATGTGTAATTTGGCCTTCTTTGGACCACTGTTACTCAAAATATATACAAATTGTGAATATGATATATACAGTTCCGAAATCGGCTATGCCACGGCTTTTCATCCCCTAATCCGTAGAACCGCACCCTTTCGGTTTTGGCCTATTTTTGAACCCCAAAATATCCATATATAGAAATATGTGTAATTTGGCTTTCGTTGGACCACTGTTACTCAAAATCTATAGAAATTCTGAATATAATATATACAGTTCCAAAATCGGCTATGCCGCGGCTTTTCACCCCCTAATCCGTAGAACCGCACCCTTTCGGTTTCGGCCTATTTTTGAACCCCAAAATATCCATATATAGAAATATGTGTAATTTGGCTTTCGTTGGACCACTGTTACTCAAAATCTATAGAAATTCTGAATATAATATATACAGTTCCAAAATCGGCTATGCCGCGGCTTTTCACCCCCTAATCCGTAGAACCGCACCCTTTCGGTTTCGGCCTATTTTTGAACCCCCAAAATATCCCTATATAGAAATATGTGTAATTTGGCCTTCTTTGGACCACTGTTACTCAAAATATATACAAATTGTGAATATGATATATACAGTTCCGAAATCGGCTATGCCACGGCTTTTCATCCCCTAATCCGTAGAACCGTACCCTTTCGGTTTTGGTCTATTTTTGAACCCCCAAAATATCCCTATATAGAAATATGTGTAATTTGGCCTTCTTTGGACCACTGTTACTCAAAATATATACAAATTGTGAATATGATATATACAGTTCCGAAATCGGCTATGCCACGGCTTTTCATCCCCTAATCCGTAGAACCGCACCCTTTCGGTTTTGGCCTATTTTTGAACCCCAAAATATCCATATATAGAAATATGTGTAATTTGGCTTTCGTTGGACCACTGTTACTCAAAATCTATAGAAATTCTGAATATAATATATACAGTTCCAAAATCGGCTATGCCGCGGCTTTTCACCCCCTAATCCGTAGAACCGCACCCTTTCGGTTTCGGCCTATTTTTGAACCCCAAAATATACCTATATAGAAATATGTGTAATTTGGCTTTTTTTGGACCACTGTTACTCAAAATCTATACAAATTATGAATATGATATATACAGTTCCGAGATCGGCTATGCCACGGCTTTTCACCCCCTAATCCGTAGAACCGCACCCTTTCGGTTTTGGCCTATTTTTGAACCCCCAAAATATCCCTATATAGAAATATGTGTAATTTGGCCTTCTTTGGACCACTGTTACTCAAAATATATACAAATTGTGAATATGATATATACAGTTCCGAAATCGGCTATGACACGGCTTTTCATCCCCTAATCCTTAGAACCGCACCCTTTCGGTTTTGGTCTATTTTTGAACCCCCAAAATATACCTATATAGAAATATGTGTAATTTGGCCTTCTTTGGACCACTGTTACTCAAAATATATACAAATTGTGAATATGATATATACAGTTCCGAAATCGGCTATGACACGGCTTTTCATCCCCTTATCCGTAGAACCGCACCCTTTCGGTTTTGGTCTATTTTTGAACCCCCAAAATATCCCTATATAGAAATATGTGTAATTTGGCCTTCTTTGGACCACTGTTACTCAAAATATATACAAATTGTGAATATGATATATCCAGTTCCGAAATCGGCTATGCCACGGCTTTTCATCCCCTAATCCGTAGAACCCCACCCTTTCGGTTTTGGCCTATTTTTGAACCCCAAAATATCCATATATAGAAATATGTGTAATTTGGCTTTCGTTGGACCACTGTTACTCAAAATCTATAGAAATTCTGAATATAATATATACAGTTCCAAAATCGGCTATGCCGCGGCTTTTCACCCCCTAATCCGTAGAACCGCACCCTTTCGGTTTCGGCCTATTTTTGAACCCCAAAATATCCATATATAGAAATATGTGTAATTTGGCTTTCGTTGGACCACTGTTACTCAAAATCTATAGAAATTCTGAATATAATATATACAGTTCCAAAATCGGCTATGCCGCGGCTTTTCACCCCCTAATCCGTAGAACCGCACCCTTTCGGTTTCGGCCTATTTTTGAACCCCCAAAATATCCCTATATAGAAATATGTGTAATTTGGCCTTCTTTGGACCACTGTTACTCAAAATATATACAAATTGTGAATATGATATATACAGTTCCGAAATCGGCTATGCCACGGCTTTTCATCCCCTAATCCGTAGAACCGCACCCTTTCGGTTTTGGTCTATTTTTGAACCCCCAAAATATCCCTATATAGAAATATGTGTAATTTGGCCTTCTTTGGACCACTGTTACTCAAAATATATACAAATTGTGAATATGATATATACAGTTCCGAAATCGGCTATGCCACGGCTTTTCATCCCCTAATCCGTAGAACCGCACCCTTTCGGTTTTGGCCTATTTTTGAACCCCAAAATATCCATATATAGAAATATGTGTAATTTGGCTTTCGTTGGACCACTGTTACTCAAAATCTATAGAAATTCTGAATATAATATATACAGTTCCAAAATCGGCTATGCCGCGGCTTTTCACCCCCTAATCCGTAGAACCGCACCCTTTCGGTTTCGGCCTATTTTTGAACCCCAAAATATACCTATATAGAAATATGTGTAATTTGGCTTTTTTTGGACCACTGTTACTCAAAATCTATACAAATTATGAATATGATATATACAGTTCCGAGATCGGCTATGCCACGGCTTTTCACCCCCTAATCCGTAGAACCGCACCCTTTCGGTTTTGGCCTATTTTTGAACCCCCAAAATATCCCTATATAGAAATATGTGTAATTTGGCCTTCTTTGGACCACTGTTACTCAAAATATATACAAATTGTGAATATGATATATACAGTTCCGAAATCGGCTATGCCACGGCTTTTCATCCCCTAATCCGTAGAACCGCACCCTTTCGGTTTTGGCCTATTTTTGAACCCCAAAATATCCATATATAGAAATATGTGTAATTTGGCTTTCGTTGGACCACTGTTACTCAAAATCTATAGAAATTCTGAATATAATATATACAGTTCCAAAATCGGCTATGCCGCGGCTTTTCACCCCCTAATCCGTAGAACCGCACCCTTTCGGTTTCGGCCTATTTTTGAACCCCCAAAATATCCCTATATAGAAATATGTGTAATTTGGCCTTCTTTGGACCACTGTTACTCAAAATCTATACAAATTCTGAATATAATATATACAGTTCCGAAATCGGCTATGCCACGGCTTTTCATCCCCTAATCCGTAGAACCGCACCCTTTCGGTTTTGGTCTATTTTTGAACCCCCAAAATATCCCTATATAGAAATATGTGTAATTTGGCTTTCGTTGGACCACTGTTACTCAAAATCTATACAAATTCTGAATATAATATATACAGTTCCGAAATGGGCTATGCCGCGGCTTTTCACCCCCTAATCCGTAGAACCGCACCCTTTCGGTTTCGGCCTATTTTTGAACCCCCAAAATATCCCTATATAGAAATATGTGTAATTTGGCCTTCTTTGGACCACTGTTACTCAAAATATATACAAATTGTGAATATGATATATACAGTTCCGAAATCGGCTATGCCACGGCTTTTCACCCCCTAATCCGTAGAACCGCACCCTTTCGGTTTTGGCCTATTTTTGAACCCCCAAAATATCCCTATATAGAAATATGTGTAATTTGGCCTTCTTTGGACCACTGTTACTCAAAATATATACAAATTGTGAATATGATATATACAGTTCCGAAATCGGCTATGCCACGGCTTTTCACCCCCTAATCCGTAGAACCGCACCCTTTCGGTTTCGGCCTATTTTTGAACCCCAAAATATCCATATATAGAAATATGTGTAATTTGGCTTTCGTTGGACCACTGTTACTCAAAATCTATAGAAATTCTGAATATAATATATACAGTTCCAAAATCGGCTATGCCGCGGCTTTTCACCCCCTAATCCGTAGAACCGCACCCTTTCGGTTTCGGCCTATTTTTGAACCCCCAAAATATCCCTATATAGAAATATGTGTAATTTGGCCTTCTTTGGACCACTGTTACTCAAAATATATACAAATTGTGAATATGATATATACAGTTCCGAAATCGGCTATGTCACGGCTTTTCATCCCCTAATCCGTAGAACCGCACCCTTTCGGTTTTGGTCTATTTTTGAACCCCCAAAATATCCCTATATAGAAATATGTGTAATTTGGCCTTCGTTGGACCACTGTTACTCAAAATCTATAGAAATTCTGAATATAATATATACAGTTCCAAAATCGGCTATGCCGCGGCTTTTCACCCCCTAATCCGTAGAACCGCACCCTTTCGGTTTCGGCCTATTTTTGAACCCCCAAAATATCCCTATATAGAAATATGTGTAATTTGGCCTTCTTTGGACCACTGTTACTCAAAATATATACAAATTGTGAATATGATATATACAGTTCCGAAATCGGCTATGCCACGGCTTTTCATCCCCTAATCCGTAGAACCGCACCCTTTCGGTTTTGGTCTATTTTTGAACCCCCAAAATATCCCTATATAGAAATATGTGTAATTTGGCCTTCTTTGGACCACTGTTACTCAAAATATATACAAATTGTGAATATGATATATACAGTTCCGAAATCGGCTATGCCACGGCTTTTCATCCCCTAATCCGTAGAACCGCACCCTTTCGGTTTTGGCCTATTTTTGAACCCCAAAATATCCATATATAGAAATATGTGTAATTTGGCTTTCGTTGGACCACTGTTACTCAAAATCTATAGAAATTCTGAATATAATATATACAGTTCCAAAATCGGCTATGCCGCGGCTTTTCACCCCCTAATCCGTAGAACCGCACCCTTTCGGTTTCGGCCTATTTTTGAACCCCAAAATATACCTATATAGAAATATGTGTAATTTGGCTTTTTTTGGACCACTGTTACTCACAATCTATACAAATTATGAATATGATATATACAGTTCCGAGATCGGCTATGCCACGGCTTTTCACCCCCTAATCCGTAGAACCGCACCCTTTCGGTTTTGGCCTATTTTTGAACCCCCAAAATATCCCTATATAGAAATATGTGTAATTTGGCCTTCTTTGGACCACTGTTACTCAAAATATATACAAATTGTGAATATGATATATACAGTTCCGAAATCGGCTATGCCACGGCTTTTCACCCCCTAATCCGTAGAACCGCACCCTTTCGGTTTTGGTCTATTTTTGAACCCCCAAAATATCCCTATATAGAAATATGTGTAATTTGGCCTTCTTTGGACCACTGTTACTCAAAATATATACACATTGTGAATATGATATATACAGTTCCGAAATCGGCTATGCCACGGCTTTTCACCCCCTAATCCGTAGAACCGCACCCTTTCGGTTTCGGCCTATTTTTGAACCCCAAAATATCCATATATAGAAATATGTGTAATTTGGCTTTCGTTGGACCACTGTTACTCAAAATCTATAGAAATTCTGAATATAATATATACAGTTCCAAAATCGGCTATGCCGCGGCTTTTCACCCCCTAATCCGTAGAACCGCACCCTTTCGGTTTTGGCCTATTTTTGAACCCCCAAAATATCCCTATATAGAAATATGTGTAATTTGGCCTTCTTTGGACCACTGTTACTCAAAATATATACAAATTGTGAATATGATATATACAGTTCCGAAATCGGCTATGCCACGGCTTTTCACCCCCTAATCCGTAGAACCGCACCCTTTCGGTTTCGGCCTATTTTTGAACCCCAAAATATCCATATATAGAAATATGTGTAATTTGGCTTTCGTTGGACCACTGTTACTCAAAATCTATAGAAATTCTGAATATAATATATACAGTTCCAAAATCGGCTATGCCGCGGCTTTTCACCCCCTAATCCGTAGAACCGCACCCTTTCGGTTTCGGCCTATTTTTGAACCCCCAAAATATCCCTATATAGAAATATGTGTAATTTGGCCTTCTTTGGACCACTGTTACTCAAAATATATACAAATTGTGAATATGATATATACAGTTCCGAAATCGGCTATGTCACGGCTTTTCATCCCCTAATCCGTAGAACCGCACCCTTTCGGTTTTGGTCTATTTTTGAACCCCCAAAATATCCCTATATAGAAATATGTGTAATTTGGCCTTCGTTGGACCACTGTTACTCAAAATCTATAGAAATTCTGAATATAATATATACAGTTCCAAAATCGGCTATGCCGCGGCTTTTCACCCCCTAATCCGTAGAACCGCACCCTTTCGGTTTCGGCCTATTTTTGAACCCCCAAAATATCCCTATATAGAAATATGTGTAATTTGGCCTTCTTTGGACCACTGTTACTCAAAATATATACAAATTGTGAATATGATATATACAGTTCCGAAATCGGCTATGTCACGGCTTTTCATCCCCTAATCCGTAGAACCGCACCCTTTCGGTTTTGGTCTATTTTTGAACCCCCAAAATATCCCTATATAGAAATATGTGTAATTTGGCCTTCTTTGGACCACTGTTACTCAAAATATATACAAATTGTGAATATGATATATACAGTTCCGAAATCGGCTATGCCACGGCTTTTCATCCCCTAATCCGTAGAACCGCACCCTTTCGGTTTTGGTCTATTTTTGAACCCCCAAAATATCCCTATATAGAAATATGTGTAATTTGGCCTTCTTTGGACCACTGTTACTCAAAATATATACAAATTGTGAATATGATATATACAGTTCCGAAATCGGCTATGCCACGGCTTTTCATCCCCTAATCCGTAGAACCGCACCCTTTCGGTTTTGGCCTATTTTTGAACCCCAAAATATCCATATATAGAAATATGTGTAATTTGGCTTTCGTTGGACCACTGTTACTCAAAATCTATAGAAATTCTGAATATAATATATACAGTTCCAAAATCGGCTATGCCGCGGCTTTTCACCCCCTAATCCGTAGAACCGCACCCTTTCGGTTTCGGCCTATTTTTGAACCCCAAAATATACCTATATAGAAATATGTGTAATTTGGCTTTTTTTGGACCACTGTTACTCACAATCTATACAAATTATGAATATGATATATACAGTTCCGAGATCGGCTATGCCACGGCTTTTCACCCCCTAATCCGTAGAACCGCACCCTTTCGGTTTTGGCCTATTTTTGAACCCCCAAAATATCCCTATATAGAAATATGTGTAATTTGGCCTTCTTTGGACCACTGTTACTCAAAATATATACAAATTGTGAATATGATATATACAGTTCCGAAATCGGCTATGCCACGGCTTTTCACCCCCTAATCCGTAGAACCGCACCCTTTCGGTTTTGGTCTATTTTTGAACCCCCAAAATATCCCTATATAGAAATATGTGTAATTTGGCCTTCTTTGGACCACTGTTACTCAAAATATATACACATTGTGAATATGATATATACAGTTCCGAAATCGGCTATGCCACGGCTTTTCACCCCCTAATCCGTAGAACCGCACCCTTTCGGTTTCGGCCTATTTTTGAACCCCAAAATATCCATATATAGAAATATGTGTAATTTGGCTTTCGTTGGACCACTGTTACTCAAAATCTATAGAAATTCTGAATATAATATATACAGTTCCAAAATCGGCTATGCCGCGGCTTTTCACCCCCAAATCCGTAGAACCGCACCCTTTCGGTTTCGGCCTATTTTTGAACCCCAAAATATACCTATATAGAAATATGTGTAATTTGGCTTTTTTTGGACCACTGTTACTCAAAATATATACAAATTGTGAATATGATATATACAGTTCCGAAATCGGCTATGACACGGCTTTTCATCCCCTTATCCGTAGAACCGCACCCTTTCGGTTTTGGTCTATTTTTGAACCCCCAAAATATCCCTATATAGAAATATGTGTAATTTGGCCTTCTTTGGACCACTGTTACTCAAAATATATACACATTGTGAATATGATATATACAGTTCCGAAATCGGCTATGCCACGGCTTTTCATCCCCTAATCCGTAGAACCGCACCCTTTCGGTTTTGGTCTATTTTTGAACCCCCAAAATATCCCTATATAGAAATATGTGTAATTTGGCCTTCTTTGGACCACTGTTACTCAAAATATATACAAATTGTGAATATGATATATACAGTTCCGAAATCGGCTATGCCACGGCTTTTCATCCCCTAATCCGTAGAACCGCACCCTTTCGGTTTTGGTCTATTTTTGAACCCCCAAAATATCCCTATATAGAAATATGTGTAATTTGGCCTTCTTTGGACCACTGTTACTCAAAATATATACAAATTGTGAATATGATATATACAGTTCCGAAATCGGCTATGACACGGCTTTTCATCCCCTTATCCGTAGAACCGCACCCTTTCGGTTTTGGTCTATTTTTGAACCCCCAAAATATCCCTATATAGAAATATGTGTAATTTGGCCTTCTTTGGACCACTGTTACTCAAAATATATACACATTGTGAATATGATATATACAGTTCCGAAATCGGCTATGACACGGCTTTTCATCCCCTTATCCGTAGAACCGCACCCTTTCGGTTTTGGTCTATTTTTGAACCCCCAAAATATCCCTATATAGAAATATGTGTAATTTGGCCTTCTTTGGACCACTGTTACTCAAAATATATACAAATTGTGAATATGATATATACAGTTCCGAAATCGGCTATGCCACGGCTTTTCACCCCCTAATCCGTAGAACCGCACCCTTTCGGTTTCGGCCTATTTTTGAACCCCAAAATATCCATATATAGAAATATGTGTAATTTGGCTTTCGTTGGACCACTGTTACTCAAAATCTATAGAAATTCTGAATATAATATATACAGTTCCAAAATCGGCTATGCCGCGGCTTTTCACCCCCTAATCCGTAGAACCGCACCCTTTCGGTTTCGGCCTATTTTTGAACCCCCAAAATATCCCTATATAGAAATATGTGTAATTTGGCCTTCTTTGGACCACTGTTACTCAAAATATATACAAATTGTGAATATGATATATACAGTTCCGAAATCGGCTATGTCACGGCTTTTCATCCCCTAATCCGTAGAACCGCACCCTTTCGGTTTTGGTCTATTTTTGAACCCCCAAAATATCCCTATATAGAAATATGTGTAATTTGGCCTTCGTTGGACCACTGTTACTCAAAATCTATAGAAATTCTGAATATAATATATACAGTTCCAAAATCGGCTATGCCGCGGCTTTTCACCCCCTAATCCGTAGAACCGCACCCTTTCGGTTTCGGCCTATTTTTGAACCCCCAAAATATCCCTATATAGAAATATGTGTAATTTGGCCTTCTTTGGACCACTGTTACTCAAAATATATACAAATTGTGAATATGATATATACAGTTCCGAAATCGGCTATGTCACGGCTTTTCATCCCCTAATCCGTAGAACCGCACCCTTTCGGTTTTGGTCTATTTTTGAACCCCCAAAATATCCCTATATAGAAATATGTGTAATTTGGCCTTCTTTGGACCACTGTTACTCAAAATATATACAAATTGTGAATATGATATATACAGTTCCGAAATCGGCTATGCCACGGCTTTTCATCCCCTAATCCGTAGAACCGCACCCTTTCGGTTTTGGTCTATTTTTGAACCCCCAAAATATCCCTATATAGAAATATGTGTAATTTGGCCTTCTTTGGACCACTGTTACTCAAAATATATACAAATTGTGAATATGATATATACAGTTCCGAAATCGGCTATGTCACGGCTTTTCATCCCCTAATCCGTAGAACCGCACCCTTTCGGTTTTGGTCTATTTTTGAACCCCCAAAATATCCCTATATAGAAATATGTGTAATTTGGCCTTCTTTGGACCACTGTTACTCAAAATATATACAAATTGTGAATATGATATATACAGTTCCGAAATCGGCTATGCCACGGCTTTTCATCCCCTAATCCGTAGAACCGCACCCTTTCGGTTTTGGTCTATTTTTGAACCCCCAAAATATCCCTATATAGAAATATGTGTAATTTGGCCTTCTTTGGACCACTGTTACTCAAAATATATACAAATTGTGAATATGATATATACAGTTCCGAAATCGGCTATGCCACGGCTTTTCATCCCCTAATCCGTAGAACCGCACCCTTTCGGTTTTGGCCTATTTTTGAACCCCAAAATATCCATATATAGAAATATGTGTAATTTGGCTTTCGTTGGACCACTGTTACTCAAAATCTATAGAAATTCTGAATATAATATATACAGTTCCAAAATCGGCTATGCCGCGGCTTTTCACCCCCTAATCCGTAGAACCGCACCCTTTCGGTTTCGGCCTATTTTTGAACCCCAAAATATACCTATATAGAAATATGTGTAATTTGGCTTTTTTTGGACCACTGTTACTCACAATCTATACAAATTATGAATATGATATATACAGTTCCGAGATCGGCTATGCCACGGCTTTTCACCCCCTAATCCGTAGAACCGCACCCTTTCGGTTTTGGCCTATTTTTGAACCCCCAAAATATCCCTATATAGAAATATGTGTAATTTGGCCTTCTTTGGACCACTGTTACTCAAAATATATACAAATTGTGAATATGATATATACAGTTCCGAAATCGGCTATGCCACGGCTTTTCACCCCCTAATCCGTAGAACCGCACCCTTTCGGTTTTGGTCTATTTTTGAACCCCCAAAATATCCCTATATAGAAATATGTGTAATTTGGCCTTCTTTGGACCACTGTTACTCAAAATATATACACATTGTGAATATGATATATACAGTTCCGAAATCGGCTATGCCACGGCTTTTCACCCCCTAATCCGTAGAACCGCACCCTTTCGGTTTCGGCCTATTTTTGAACCCCAAAATATCCATATATAGAAATATGTGTAATTTGGCTTTCGTTGGACCACTGTTACTCAAAATCTATAGAAATTCTGAATATAATATATACAGTTCCAAAATCGGCTATGCCGCGGCTTTTCACCCCCTAATCCGTAGAACCGCACCCTTTCGGTTTCGGCCTATTTTTGAACCCCAAAATATACCTATATAGAAATATGTGTAATTTGGCTTTTTTTGGACCACTGTTACTCAAAATATATACAAATTGTGAATATGATATATACAGTTCCGAAATCGGCTATGACACGGCTTTTCATCCCCTTATCCGTAGAACCGCACCCTTTCGGTTTTGGTCTATTTTTGAACCCCCAAAATATCCCTATATAGAAATATGTGTAATTTGGCCTTCTTTGGACCACTGTTACTCAAAATATATACACATTGTGAATATGATATATACAGTTCCGAAATCGGCTATGCCACGGCTTTTCATCCCCTAATCCGTAGAACCGCACCCTTTCGGTTTTGGTCTATTTTTGAACCCCCAAAATATCCCTATATAGAAATATGTGTAATTTGGCCTTCTTTGGACCACTGTTACTCAAAATATATACAAATTGTGAATATGATATATACAGTTCCGAAATCGGCTATGCCACGGCTTTTCATCCCCTAATCCGTAGAACCGCACCCTTTCGGTTTTGGTCTATTTTTGAACCCCCAAAATATCCCTATATAGAAATATGTGTAATTTGGCCTTCTTTGGACCACTGTTACTCAAAATATATACAAATTGTGAATATGATATATACAGTTCCGAAATCGGCTATGACACGGCTTTTCATCCCCTTATCCGTAGAACCGCACCCTTTCGGTTTTGGTCTATTTTTGAACCCCCAAAATATCCCTATATAGAAATATGTGTAATTTGGCCTTCTTTGGACCACTGTTACTCAAAATATATACACATTGTGAATATGATATATACAGTTCCGAAATCGGCTATGACACGGCTTTTCATCCCCTTATCCGTAGAACCGCACCCTTTCGGTTTTGGTCTATTTTTGAACCCCCAAAATATCCCTATATAGAAATATGTGTAATTTGGCCTTCTTTGGACCACTGTTACTCAAAATATATACAAATTGTGAATATGATATATACAGTTCCGAAATCGGCTATGCCACGGCTTTTCACCCCCTAATCCGTAGAACCGCACCCTTTCGGTTTCGGCCTATTTTTGAACCCCAAAATATCCATATATAGAAATATGTGTAATTTGGCTTTCGTTGGACCACTGTTACTCAAAATCTATAGAAATTCTGAATATAATATATACAGTTCCAAAATCGGCTATGCCGCGGCTTTTCACCCCCTAATCCGTAGAACCGCACCCTTTCGGTTTCGGCCTATTTTTGAACCCCCAAAATATCCCTATATAGAAATATGTGTAATTTGGCCTTCTTTGGACCACTGTTACTCAAAATATATACAAATTGTGAATATGATATATACAGTTCCGAAATCGGCTATGTCACGGCTTTTCATCCCCTAATCCGTAGAACCGCACCCTTTCGGTTTTGGTCTATTTTTGAACCCCCAAAATATCCCTATATAGAAATATGTGTAATTTGGCCTTCGTTGGACCACTGTTACTCAAAATCTATAGAAATTCTGAATATAATATATACAGTTCCAAAATCGGCTATGCCGCGGCTTTTCACCCCCTAATCCGTAGAACCGCACCCTTTCGGTTTCGGCCTATTTTTGAACCCCCAAAATATCCCTATATAGAAATATGTGTAATTTGGCCTTCTTTGGACCACTGTTACTCAAAATATATACAAATTGTGAATATGATATATACAGTTCCGAAATCGGCTATGTCACGGCTTTTCATCCCCTAATCCGTAGAACCGCACCCTTTCGGTTTTGGTCTATTTTTGAACCCCCAAAATATCCCTATATAGAAATATGTGTAATTTGGCCTTCTTTGGACCACTGTTACTCAAAATATATACAAATTGTGAATATGATATATACAGTTCCGAAATCGGCTATGCCACGGCTTTTCATCCCCTAATCCGTAGAACCGCACCCTTTCGGTTTTGGTCTATTTTTGAACCCCCAAAATATCCCTATATAGAAATATGTGTAATTTGGCCTTCTTTGGACCACTGTTACTCAAAATATATACAAATTGTGAATATGATATATACAGTTCCGAAATCGGCTATGTCACGGCTTTTCATCCCCTAATCCGTAGAACCGCACCCTTTCGGTTTTGGTCTATTTTTGAACCCCCAAAATATCCCTATATAGAAATATGTGTAATTTGGCCTTCTTTGGACCACTGTTACTCAAAATATATACAAATTGTGAATATGATATATACAGTTCCGAAATCGGCTATGCCACGGCTTTTCATCCCCTAATCCGTAGAACCGCACCCTTTCGGTTTTGGTCTATTTTTGAACCCCCAAAATATCCCTATATAGAAATATGTGTAATTTGGCCTTCTTTGGACCACTGTTACTCAAAATATATACAAATTGTGAATATGATATATACAGTTCCGAAATCGGCTATGCCACGGCTTTTCATCCCCTAATCCGTAGAACCGCACCCTTTCGGTTTTGGCCTATTTTTGAACCCCAAAATATCCATATATAGAAATATGTGTAATTTGGCTTTCGTTGGACCACTGTTACTCAAAATCTATAGAAATTCTGAATATAATATATACAGTTCCAAAATCGGCTATGCCGCGGCTTTTCACCCCCTAATCCGTAGAACCGCACCCTTTCGGTTTCGGCCTATTTTTGAACCCCAAAATATACCTATATAGAAATATGTGTAATTTGGCTTTTTTTGGACCACTGTTACTCACAATCTATACAAATTATGAATATGATATATACAGTTCCGAGATCGGCTATGCCACGGCTTTTCACCCCCTAATCCGTAGAACCGCACCCTTTCGGTTTTGGCCTATTTTTGAACCCCCAAAATATCCCTATATAGAAATATGTGTAATTTGGCCTTCTTTGGACCACTGTTACTCAAAATATATACAAATTGTGAATATGATATATACAGTTCCGAAATCGGCTATGCCACGGCTTTTCACCCCCTAATCCGTAGAACCGCACCCTTTCGGTTTTGGTCTATTTTTGAACCCCCAAAATATCCCTATATAGAAATATGTGTAATTTGGCCTTCTTTGGACCACTGTTACTCAAAATATATACACATTGTGAATATGATATATACAGTTCCGAAATCGGCTATGCCACGGCTTTTCACCCCCTAATCCGTAGAACCGCACCCTTTCGGTTTCGGCCTATTTTTGAACCCCAAAATATCCATATATAGAAATATGTGTAATTTGGCTTTCGTTGGACCACTGTTACTCAAAATCTATAGAAATTCTGAATATAATATATACAGTTCCAAAATCGGCTATGCCGCGGCTTTTCACCCCCTAATCCGTAGAACCGCACCCTTTCGGTTTTGGTCTATTTTTGAACCCCCAAAATATCCCTATATAGAAATATGTGTAATTTGGCCTTCTTTGGACCACTGTTACTCAAAATATATACACATTGTGAATATGATATATACAGTTCCGAAATCGGCTATGACACGGCTTTTCATCCCCTTATCCGTAGAACCGCACCCTTTCGGTTTTGGTCTATTTTTGAACCCCCAAAATATCCCTATATAGAAATATGTGTAATTTGGCCTTCGTTGGACCACTGTTACTCAAAATCTATAGAAATTCTGAATATAATATATACAGTTCCAAAATCGGCTATGCCGCGGCTTTTCACCCCCTAATCCGTAGAACCGCACCCTTTCGGTTTCGGCCTATTTTTGAACCCCCAAAATATCCCTATATAGAAATATGTGTAATTTGGCCTTCTTTGGACCACTGTTACTCAAAATATATACAAATTGTGAATATGATATATACAGTTCCGAAATCGGCTATGTCACGGCTTTTCATCCCCTAATCCGTAGAACCGCACCCTTTCGGTTTTGGTCTATTTTTGAACCCCCAAAATATCCCTATATAGAAATATGTGTAATTTGGCCTTCTTTGGACCACTGTTACTCAAAATATATACAAAGTGTGAATATGATATATACAGTTCCGAAATCGGCTATGCCACGGCTTTTCATCCCCTAATCCGTAGAACCGCACCCTTTCGGTTTTGGTCTATTTTTGAACCCCCAAAATATCCCTATATAGAAATATGTGTAATTTGGCCTTCTTTGGACCACTGTTACTCAAAATATATACAAATTGTGAATATGATATATACAGTTCCGAAATCGGCTATGCCACGGCTTTTCATCCCCTAATCCGTAGAACCGCACCCTTTCGGTTTTGGCCTATTTTTGAACCCCAAAATATCCATATATAGAAATATGTGTAATTTGGCTTTCGTTGGACCACTGTTACTCAAAATCTATAGAAATTCTGAATATAATATATACAGTTCCAAAATCGGCTATGCCGCGGCTTTTCACCCCCTAATCCGTAGAACCGCACCCTTTCGGTTTCGGCCTATTTTTGAACCCCAAAATATACCTATATAGAAATATGTGTAATTTGGCTTTTTTTGGACCACTGTTACTCACAATCTATACAAATTATGAATATGATATATACAGTTCCGAGATCGGCTATGCCACGGCTTTTCACCCCCTAATCCGTAGAACCGCACCCTTTCGGTTTTGGCCTATTTTTGAACCCCCAAAATATCCCTATATAGAAATATGTGTAATTTGGCCTTCTTTGGACCACTGTTACTCAAAATATATACAAATTGTGAATATGATATATACAGTTCCGAAATCGGCTATGCCACGGCTTTTCACCCCCTAATCCGTAGAACCGCACCCTTTCGGTTTTGGTCTATTTTTGAACCCCCAAAATATCCCTATATAGAAATATGTGTAATTTGGCCTTCTTTGGACCACTGTTACTCAAAATATATACACATTGTGAATATGATATATACAGTTCCGAAATCGGCTATGCCACGGCTTTTCACCCCCTAATCCGTAGAACCGCACCCTTTCGGTTTCGGCCTATTTTTGAACCCCAAAATATCCATATATAGAAATATGTGTAATTTGGCTTTCGTTGGACCACTGTTACTCAAAATCTATAGAAATTCTGAATATAATATATACAGTTCCAAAATCGGCTATGCCGCGGCTTTTCACCCCCTAATCCGTAGAACCGCACCCTTTCGGTTTTGGCCTATTTTTGAACCCCCAAAATATCCCTATATAGAAATATGTGTAATTTGGCCTTCTTTGGACCACTGTTACTCAAAATATATACAAATTGTGAATATGATATATACAGTTCCGAAATCGGCTATGCCACGGCTTTTCACCCCCTAATCCGTAGAACCGCACCCTTTCGGTTTCGGCCTATTTTTGAACCCCAAAATATCCATATATAGAAATATGTGTAATTTGGCTTTCGTTGGACCACTGTTACTCAAAATCTATAGAAATTCTGAATATAATATATACAGTTCCAAAATCGGCTATGCCGCGGCTTTTCACCCCCTAATCCGTAGAACCGCACCCTTTCGGTTTCGGCCTATTTTTGAACCCCCAAAATATCCCTATATAGAAATATGTGTAATTTGGCCTTCTTTGGACCACTGTTACTCAAAATATATACAAATTGTGAATATGATATATACAGTTCCGAAATCGGCTATGTCACGGCTTTTCATCCCCTAATCCGTAGAACCGCACCCTTTCGGTTTTGGTCTATTTTTGAACCCCCAAAATATCCCTATATAGAAATATGTGTAATTTGGCCTTCGTTGGACCACTGTTACTCAAAATCTATAGAAATTCTGAATATAATATATACAGTTCCAAAATCGGCTATGCCGCGGCTTTTCACCCCCTAATCCGTAGAACCGCACCCTTTCGGTTTCGGCCTATTTTTGAACCCCCAAAATATCCCTATATAGAAATATGTGTAATTTGGCCTTCTTTGGACCACTGTTACTCAAAATATATACAAATTGTGAATATGATATATACAGTTCCGAAATCGGCTATGTCACGGCTTTTCATCCCCTAATCCGTAGAACCGCACCCTTTCGGTTTTGGTCTATTTTTGAACCCCCAAAATATCCCTATATAGAAATATGTGTAATTTGGCCTTCTTTGGACCACTGTTACTCAAAATATATACAAATTGTGAATATGATATATACAGTTCCGAAATCGGCTATGCCACGGCTTTTCATCCCCTAATCCGTAGAACCGCACCCTTTCGGTTTTGGTCTATTTTTGAACCCCCAAAATATCCCTATATAGAAATATGTGTAATTTGGCCTTCTTTGGACCACTGTTACTCAAAATATATACAAATTGTGAATATGATATATACAGTTCCGAAATCGGCTATGCCACGGCTTTTCATCCCCTAATCCGTAGAACCGCACCCTTTCGGTTTTGGTCTATTTTTGAACCCCCAAAATATCCCTATATAGAAATATGTGTAATTTGGCCTTCTTTGGACCACTGTTACTCAAAATATATACAAATTGTGAATATGATATATACAGTTCCGAAATCGGCTATGCCACGGCTTTTCATCCCCTAATCCGTAGAACCGCACCCTTTCGGTTTTGGCCTATTTTTGAACCCCAAAATATCCATATATAGAAATATGTGTAATTTGGCTTTCGTTGGACCACTGTTACTCAAAATCTATAGAAATTCTGAATATAATATATACAGTTCCAAAATCGGCTATGCCGCGGCTTTTCACCCCCTAATCCGTAGAACCGCACCCTTTCGGTTTCGGCCTATTTTTGAACCCCAAAATATACCTATATAGAAATATGTGTAATTTGGCTTTTTTTGGACCACTGTTACTCACAATCTATACAAATTATGAATATGATATATACAGTTCCGAGATCGGCTATGCCACGGCTTTTCACCCCCTAATCCGTAGAACCGCACCCTTTCGGTTTTGGCCTATTTTTGAACCCCCAAAATATCCCTATATAGAAATATGTGTAATTTGGCCTTCTTTGGACCACTGTTACTCAAAATATATACAAATTGTGAATATGATATATACAGTTCCGAAATCGGCTATGCCACGGCTTTTCACCCCCTAATCCGTAGAACCGCACCCTTTCGGTTTTGGTCTATTTTTGAACCCCCAAAATATCCCTATATAGAAATATGTGTAATTTGGCCTTCTTTGGACCACTGTTACTCAAAATATATACACATTGTGAATATGATATATACAGTTCCGAAATCGGCTATGCCACGGCTTTTCACCCCCTAATCCGTAGAACCGCACCCTTTCGGTTTCGGCCTATTTTTGAACCCCAAAATATCCATATATAGAAATATGTGTAATTTGGCTTTCGTTGGACCACTGTTACTCAAAATCTATAGAAATTCTGAATATAATATATACAGTTCCAAAATCGGCTATGCCGCGGCTTTTCACCCCCTAATCCGTAGAACCGCACCCTTTCGGTTTTGGTCTATTTTTGAACCCCCAAAATATCCCTATATAGAAATATGTGTAATTTGGCCTTCTTTGGACCACTGTTACTCAAAATATATACACATTGTGAATATGATATATACAGTTCCGAAATCGGCTATGACACGGCTTTTCATCCCCTTATCCGTAGAACCGCACCCTTTCGGTTTTGGTCTATTTTTGAACCCCCAAAATATCCCTATATAGAAATATGTGTAATTTGGCCTTCGTTGGACCACTGTTACTCAAAATCTATAGAAATTCTGAATATAATATATACAGTTCCAAAATCGGCTATGCCGCGGCTTTTCACCCCCTAATCCGTAGAACCGCACCCTTTCGGTTTCGGCCTATTTTTGAACCCCCAAAATATCCCTATATAGAAATATGTGTAATTTGGCCTTCTTTGGACCACTGTTACTCAAAATATATACAAATTGTGAATATGATATATACAGTTCCGAAATCGGCTATGTCACGGCTTTTCATCCCCTAATCCGTAGAACCGCACCCTTTCGGTTTTGGTCTATTTTTGAACCCCCAAAATATCCCTATATAGAAATATGTGTAATTTGGCCTTCTTTGGACCACTGTTACTCAAAATATATACAAATTGTGAATATGATATATACAGTTCCGAAATCGGCTATGCCACGGCTTTTCATCCCCTAATCCGTAGAACCGCACCCTTTCGGTTTTGGTCTATTTTTGAACCCCCAAAATATCCCTATATAGAAATATGTGTAATTTGGCCTTCTTTGGACCACTGTTACTCAAAATATATACAAATTGTGAATATGATATATACAGTTCCGAAATCGGCTATGCCACGGCTTTTCATCCCCTAATCCGTAGAACCGCACCCTTTCGGTTTTGGCCTATTTTTGAACCCCAAAATATCCATATATAGAAATATGTGTAATTTGGCTTTCGTTGGACCACTGTTACTCAAAATCTATAGAAATTCTGAATATAATATATACAGTTCCAAAATCGGCTATGCCGCGGCTTTTCACCCCCTAATCCGTAGAACCGCACCCTTTCGGTTTCGGCCTATTTTTGAACCCCAAAATATACCTATATAGAAATATGTGTAATTTGGCTTTTTTTGGACCACTGTTACTCACAATCTATACAAATTATGAATATGATATATACAGTTCCGAGATCGGCTATGCCACGGCTTTTCACCCCCTAATCCGTAGAACCGCACCCTTTCGGTTTTGGCCTATTTTTGAACCCCCAAAATATCCCTATATAGAAATATGTGTAATTTGGCCTTCTTTGGACCACTGTTACTCAAAATATATACAAATTGTGAATATGATATATACAGTTCCGAAATCGGCTATGCCACGGCTTTTCACCCCCTAATCCGTAGAACCGCACCCTTTCGGTTTTGGTCTATTTTTGAACCCCCAAAATATCCCTATATAGAAATATGTGTAATTTGGCCTTCTTTGGACCACTGTTACTCAAAATATATACACATTGTGAATATGATATATACAGTTCCGAAATCGGCTATGCCACGGCTTTTCACCCCCTAATCCGTAGAACCGCACCCTTTCGGTTTCGGCCTATTTTTGAACCCCAAAATATCCATATATAGAAATATGTGTAATTTGGCTTTCGTTGGACCACTGTTACTCAAAATCTATAGAAATTCTGAATATAATATATACAGTTCCAAAATCGGCTATGCCGCGGCTTTTCACCCCCTAATCCGTAGAACCGCACCCTTTCGGTTTTGGCCTATTTTTGAACCCCCAAAATATCCCTATATAGAAATATGTGTAATTTGGCCTTCTTTGGACCACTGTTACTCAAAATATATACAAATTGTGAATATGATATATACAGTTCCGAAATCGGCTATGCCACGGCTTTTCACCCCCTAATCCGTAGAACCGCACCCTTTCGGTTTCGGCCTATTTTTGAACCCCAAAATATCCATATATAGAAATATGTGTAATTTGGCTTTCGTTGGACCACTGTTACTCAAAATCTATAGAAATTCTGAATATAATATATACAGTTCCAAAATCGGCTATGCCGCGGCTTTTCACCCCCTAATCCGTAGAACCGCACCCTTTCGGTTTCGGCCTATTTTTGAACCCCCAAAATATCCCTATATAGAAATATGTGTAATTTGGCCTTCTTTGGACCACTGTTACTCAAAATATATACAAATTGTGAATATGATATATACAGTTCCGAAATCGGCTATGTCACGGCTTTTCATCCCCTAATCCGTAGAACCGCACCCTTTCGGTTTTGGTCTATTTTTGAACCCCCAAAATATCCCTATATAGAAATATGTGTAATTTGGCCTTCGTTGGACCACTGTTACTCAAAATCTATAGAAATTCTGAATATAATATATACAGTTCCAAAATCGGCTATGCCGCGGCTTTTCACCCCCTAATCCGTAGAACCGCACCCTTTCGGTTTCGGCCTATTTTTGAACCCCCAAAATATCCCTATATAGAAATATGTGTAATTTGGCCTTCTTTGGACCACTGTTACTCAAAATATATACAAATTGTGAATATGATATATACAGTTCCGAAATCGGCTATGTCACGGCTTTTCATCCCCTAATCCGTAGAACCGCACCCTTTCGGTTTTGGTCTATTTTTGAACCCCCAAAATATCCCTATATAGAAATATGTGTAATTTGGCCTTCTTTGGACCACTGTTACTCAAAATATATACAAATTGTGAATATGATATATACAGTTCCGAAATCGGCTATGCCACGGCTTTTCATCCCCTAATCCGTAGAACCGCACCCTTTCGGTTTTGGTCTATTTTTGAACCCCCAAAATATCCCTATATAGAAATATGTGTAATTTGGCCTTCTTTGGACCACTGTTACTCAAAATATATACAAATTGTGAATATGATATATACAGTTCCGAAATCGGCTATGCCACGGCTTTTCATCCCCTAATCCGTAGAACCGCACCCTTTCGGTTTTGGCCTATTTTTGAACCCCAAAATATCCATATATAGAAATATGTGTAATTTGGCTTTCGTTGGACCACTGTTACTCAAAATCTATAGAAATTCTGAATATAATATATACAGTTCCAAAATCGGCTATGCCGCGGCTTTTCACCCCCTAATCCGTAGAACCGCACCCTTTCGGTTTCGGCCTATTTTTGAACCCCAAAATATACCTATATAGAAATATGTGTAATTTGGCTTTTTTTGGACCACTGTTACTCACAATCTATACAAATTATGAATATGATATATACAGTTCCGAGATCGGCTATGCCACGGCTTTTCACCCCCTAATCCGTAGAACCGCACCCTTTCGGTTTTGGCCTATTTTTGAACCCCCAAAATATCCCTATATAGAAATATGTGTAATTTGGCCTTCTTTGGACCACTGTTACTCAAAATATATACAAATTGTGAATATGATATATACAGTTCCGAAATCGGCTATGCCACGGCTTTTCACCCCCTAATCCGTAGAACCGCACCCTTTCGGTTTTGGTCTATTTTTGAACCCCCAAAATATCCCTATATAGAAATATGTGTAATTTGGCCTTCTTTGGACCACTGTTACTCAAAATATATACACATTGTGAATATGATATATACAGTTCCGAAATCGGCTATGCCACGGCTTTTCACCCCCTAATCCGTAGAACCGCACCCTTTCGGTTTCGGCCTATTTTTGAACCCCAAAATATCCATATATAGAAATATGTGTAATTTGGCTTTCGTTGGACCACTGTTACTCAAAATCTATAGAAATTCTGAATATAATATATACAGTTCCAAAATCGGCTATGCCGCGGCTTTTCACCCCCTAATCCGTAGAACCGCACCCTTTCGGTTTCGGCCTATTTTTGAACCCCAAAATATACCTATATAGAAATATGTGTAATTTGGCTTTTTTTGGACCACTGTTACTCAAAATATATACAAATTGTGAATATGATATATACAGTTCCGAAATCGGCTATGACACGGCTTTTCATCCCCTTATCCGTAGAACCGCACCCTTTCGGTTTTGGTCTATTTTTGAACCCCCAAAATATCCCTATATAGAAATATGTGTAATTTGGCCTTCTTTGGACCACTGTTACTCAAAATATATACACATTGTGAATATGATATATACAGTTCCGAAATCGGCTATGCCACGGCTTTTCATCCCCTAATCCGTAGAACCGCACCCTTTCGGTTTTGGTCTATTTTTGAACCCCCAAAATATCCCTATATAGAAATATGTGTAATTTGGCCTTCTTTGGACCACTGTTACTCAAAATATATACAAATTGTGAATATGATATATACAGTTCCGAAATCGGCTATGCCACGGCTTTTCATCCCCTAATCCGTAGAACCGCACCCTTTCGGTTTTGTCTATTTTTGAACCCCCAAAATATCCCTATATAGAAATATGTGTAATTTGGCCTTCTTTGGACCACTGTTACTCAAAATATATACAAATTGTGAATATGATATATACAGTTCCGAAATCGGCTATGACACGGCTTTTCATCCCCTTATCCGTAGAACCGCACCCTTTCGGTTTTGGTCTATTTTTGAACCCCCAAAATATCCCTATATAGAAATATGTGTAATTTGGCCTTCTTTGGACCACTGTTACTCAAAATATATACACATTGTGAATATGATATATACAGTTCCGAAATCGGCTATGACACGGCTTTTCATCCCCTTATCCGTAGAACCGCACCCTTTCGGTTTTGGTCTATTTTTGAACCCCCAAAATATCCCTATATAGAAATATGTGTAATTTGGCCTTCTTTGGACCACTGTTACTCAAAATATATACAAATTGTGAATATGATATATACAGTTCCGAAATCGGCTATGCCACGGCTTTTCATCCCCTAATCCGTAGAACCGCACCCTTTCGGTTTTGGTCTATTTTTGAACCCCCAAAATATCCCTATATAGAAATATGTGTAATTTGGCCTTCTTTGGACCACTGTTACTCAAAATATATACAAATTGTGAATATGATATATACAGTTCCGAAATCGGCTATGCCACGGCTTTTCATCCCCTAATCCGTAGAACCGCACCCTTTCGGTTTTGGCCTATTTTTGAACCCCAAAATATCCATATATAGAAATATGTGTAATTTGGCTTTCGTTGGACCACTGTTACTCAAAATCTATAGAAATTCTGAATATAATATATACAGTTCCAAAATCGGCTATGCCGCGGCTTTTCACCCCCTAATCCGTAGAACCGCACCCTTTCGGTTTCGGCCTATTTTTGAACCCCCAAAATATCCCTATATAGAAATATGTGTAATTTGGCCTTCTTTGGACCACTGTTACTCAAAATATATACAAATTGTGAATATGATATATACAGTTCCGAAATCGGCTATGCCACGGCTTTTCATCCCCTAATCCGTAGAACCGCACCCTTTCGGTTTTGGTCTATTTTTGAACCCCCAAAATATCCCTATATAGAAATATGTGTAATTTGGCCTTCTTTGGACCACTGTTACTCAAAATATATACAAATTGTGAATATGATATATACAGTTCCGAAATCGGCTATGCCACGGCTTTTCATCCCCTAATCCGTAGAACCGCACCCTTTCGGTTTTGGTCTATTTTTGAACCCCCAAAATATCCCTATATAGAAATATGTGTAATTTGGCCTTCTTTGGACCACTGTTACTCAAAATATATACAAATTGTGAATATGATATATACAGTTCCGAAATCGGCTATGCCACGGCTTTTCATCCCCTAATCCGTAGAACCGCACCCTTTCGGTTTTGGCCTATTTTTGAACCCCAAAATATCCATATATAGAAATATGTGTAATTTGGCTTTCGTTGGACCACTGTTACTCAAAATCTATAGAAATTCTGAATATAATATATACAGTTCCAAAATCGGCTATGCCGCGGCTTTTCACCCCCTAATCCGTAGAACCGCACCCTTTCGGTTTCGGCCTATTTTTGAACCCCCAAAATATCCCTATATAGAAATATGTGTAATTTGGCCTTCTTTGGACCACTGTTACTCAAAATATATACAAATTGTGAATATGATATATACAGTTCCGAAATCGGCTATGCCACGGCTTTTCATCCCCTAATCCGTAGAACCGCACCCTTTCGGTTTTGGTCTATTTTTGAACCCCCAAAATATCCCTATATAGAAATATGTGTAATTTGGCTTTCGTTGGACCACTGTTACTCAAAATCTATACAAATTCTGAATATAATATATACAGTTCCGAAATGGGCTATGCCGCGGCTTTTCACCCCCTAATCCGTAGAACCGCACCCTTTCGGTTTCGGCCTATTTTTGAACCCCCAAAATATCCCTATATAGAAATATGTGTAATTTGGCTTTTTTTGGACCACTGTTACTCAAAATCTATACAAATTATGAATATGATATATACAGTTCCGAGATCGGCTATGCCACGGCTTTTCACCCCCTAATCCGTAGAACCGCACCCTTTCGGTTTTGGTCTATTTTTGAACCCCCAAAATATCCCTATATAGAAATATGTGTAATTTGGCCTTCTTTGGACCACTGTTACTCAAAATATATACAAATTGTGAATATGATATATACAGTTCCGAAATCGGCTATGCCACGGCTTTTCACCCCCTAATCCGTAGAACCGCACCCTTTCGGTTTTGGCCTATTTTTGAACCCCCAAAATATCCCTATATAGAAATATGTGTAATTTGGCCTTCTTTGGACCACTGTTACTCAAAATATATACAAATTGTGAATATGATATATACAGTTCCGAAATCGGCTATGCCACGGCTTTTCACCCCCTAATCCGTAGAACCGCACCCTTTCGGTTTCGGCCTATTTTTGAACCCCAAAATATCCATATATAGAAATATGTGTAATTTGGCTTTCGTTGGACCACTGTTA
Organism: Phania funesta; assembly: GCA_963932375.1. Lineage (NCBI taxonomy): Eukaryota > Metazoa > Arthropoda > Insecta > Diptera > Tachinidae > Phania > Phania funesta. The sequence goes on along the minus strand of OZ010656.1, from coordinate 3,530,611 downwards.
CTCAAAATCTATAGAAATTCTGAATATAATATATACAGTTCCAAAATCGGCTATGCCGCGGCTTTTCACCCCCTAATCCGTAGAACCGCACCCTTTCGGTTTCGGCCTATTTTTGAACCCCCAAAATATCCCTATATAGAAATATGTGTAATTTGGCCTTCTTTGGACCACTGTTACTCAAAATATATACAAATTGTGAATATGATATATACAGTTCCGAAATCGGCTATGTCACGGCTTTTCATCCCCTAATCCGTAGAACCGCACCCTTTCGGTTTTGGCCTATTTTTGAACCCCAAAATATCCATATATAGAAATATGTGTAATTTGGCTTTCGTTGGACCACTGTTACTCAAAATCTATAGAAATTCTGAATATAATATATACAGTTCCAAAATCGGCTATGCCGCGGCTTTTCACCCCCTAATCCGTAGAACCGCACCCTTTCGGTTTCGGCCTATTTTTGAACCCCAAAATATACCTATATAGAAATATGTGTAATTTGGCTTTTTTTGGACCACTGTTACTCACAATCTATACAAATTATGAATATGATATATACAGTTCCGAGATCGGCTATGCCACGGCTTTTCACCCCCTAATCCGTAGAACCGCACCCTTTCGGTTTTGGCCTATTTTTGAACCCCCAAAATATCCCTATATAGAAATATGTGTAATTTGGCCTTCTTTGGACCACTGTTACTCAAAATATATACAAATTGTGAATATGATATATACAGTTCCGAAATCGGCTATGCCACGGCTTTTCATCCCCTAATCCGTAGAACCGCACCCTTTCGGTTTTGGTCTATTTTTGAACCCCCAAAATATCCCTATATAGAAATATGTGTAATTTGGCCTTCTTTGGACCACTGTTACTCAAAATATATACACATTGTGAATATGATATATACAGTTCCGAAATCGGCTATGCCACGGCTTTTCACCCCCTAATCCGTAGAACCGCACCCTTTCGGTTTCGGCCTATTTTTGAACCCCAAAATATCCATATATAGAAATATGTGTAATTTGGCTTTCGTTGGACCACTGTTACTCAAAATCTATAGAAATTCTGAATATAATATATACAGTTCCAAAATCGGCTATGCCGCGGCTTTTCACCCCCTAATCCGTAGAACCGCACCCTTTCGGTTTCGGCCTATTTTTGAACCCCAAAATATACCTATATAGAAATATGTGTAATTTGGCTTTTTTTGGACCACTGTTACTCAAAATCTATACAAATTATGAATATGATATATACAGTTCCGAGATCGGCTATGCCACGGCTTTTCACCCCCTAATCCGTAGAACCGCACCCTTTCGGTTTTGGTCTATTTTTGAACCCCCAAAATATCCCTATATAGAAATATGTGTAATTTGGCCTTCTTTGGACCACTGTTACTCAAAATATATACAAATTGTGAATATGATATATACAGTTCCGAAATCGGCTATGACACGGCTTTTCATCCCCTTATCCGTAGAACCGCACCCTTTCGGTTTTGGTCTATTTTTGAACCCCCAAAATATCCCTATATAGAAATATGTGTAATTTGGCCTTCTTTGGACCACTGTTACTCAAAATATATACACATTGTGAATATGATATATACAGTTCCGAAATCGGCTATGCCACGGCTTTTCATCCCCTAATCCGTAGAACCGCACCCTTTCGGTTTTGGTCTATTTTTGAACCCCCAAAATATCCCTATATAGAAATATGTGTAATTTGGCCTTCTTTGGACCACTGTTACTCAAAATATATACAAATTGTGAATATGATATATACAGTTCCGAAATCGGCTATGCCACGGCTTTTTACCCCCTAATCCGTAGAACCGCACCCTTTCGGTTTTGGCCTATTTTTGAACCCCAAAATATCCATATATAGAAATATGTGTAATTTGGCTTTCGTTGGACCACTGTTACTCAAAATATATACAAATTGTGAATATGATATATACAGTTCCGAAATCGGCTATGCCACGGCTTTTCATCCCCTAATCCGTAGAACCGCACCCTTTCGGTTTTGGCCTATTTTTGAACCCCCAAAATATCCCTATATAGAAATATGTGTAATTTGGCTTTCGTTGGACCACTGTTACTCAAAATATATACAAATTGTGAATATGATATATACAGTTCCGAAATCGGCTATGCCACGGCTTTTCATCCCCTAATCCGTAGAACCGCACCCTTTCGGTTTTGGTCTATTTTTGAACCCCCAAAATATCCCTATATAGAAATATGTGTAATTTGGCTTTCGTTGGACCACTGTTACTCAAAATCTATACAAATTCTGAATATAATATATACAGTTCCGAAATGGGCTATGCCGCGGCTTTTCACCCCCTAATCCGTAGAACCGCACCCTTTCGGTTTCGGCCTATTTTTGAACCCCCAAAATATCCCTATATAGAAATATGTGTAATTTGGCTTTTTTTGGACCACTGTTACTCAAAATCTATACAAATTATGAATATGATATATACAGTTCCGAGATCGGCTATGCCACGGCTTTTCACCCCCTAATCCGTAGAACCGCACCCTTTCGGTTTTGGTCTATTTTTGAACCCCCAAAATTTCCCTATATAGAAATATGTGTAATTTGGCCTTCTTTGGACCACTGTTACTCAAAATATATACAAATTGTGAATATGATATATACAGTTCCGAAATCGGCTATGCCACGGCTTTTCATCCCCTAATCCGTAGAACCGCACCCTTTCGGTTTTGGCCTATTTTTGAACCCCAAAATATCCATATATAGAAATATGTGTAATTTGGCTTTCGTTGGACCACTGTTACTCAAAATCTATAGAAATTCTGAATATAATATATACAGTTCCAAAATCGGCTATGCCGCGGCTTTTCACCCCCTAATCCGTAGAACCGCACCCTTTCGGTTTCGGCCTATTTTTGAACCCCAAAATATCCATATATAGAAATATGTGTAATTTGGCTTTCGTTGGACCACTGTTACTCAAAATCTATAGAAATTCTGAATATAATATATACAGTTCCAAAATCGGCTATGCCGCGGCTTTTCACCCCCTAATCCGTACAACCGCACCCTTTCGGTTTCGGCCTATTTTTGAACCCCCAAAATATCCCTATATAGAAATGTGTAATTTGGCCTTCTTTGGACCACTGTTACTCAAAATATATACAAATTGTGAATATGATATATACAGTTCCGAAATCGGCTATGCCACGGCTTTTCACCCCCTAATCCGTAGAACCGCACCCTTTCGGTTTTGGCCTATTTTTGAACCCCCAAAATATCCCTATATAGAAATATGTGTAATTTGGCCTTCTTTGGACCACTGTTACTCAAAATATATACAAATTGTGAATATGATATATACAGTTCCGAAATCGGCTATGCCACGGCTTTTCATCCCCTAATCCTTAGAACCGCACCCTTTCGGTTTTGGTCTATTTTTGAACCCCCAAAATATCCCTATATAGAAATATGTGTAATTTGGCCTTCTTAGGACCACTGTTACTCAAAATATATACAAATTGTGAATATGATATATACAGTTCCGAAATCGGCTATGACACGGCTTTTCATCCCCTTATCCGTAGAACCGCACCCTTTCGGTTTTGGTCTATTTTTGAACCCCCAAAATATCCCTATATAGAAATATGTGTAATTTGGCCTTCTTTGGACCACTGTTACTCAAAATATATACACATTGTGAATATGATATATACAGTTCCGAAATCGGCTATGCCACGGCTTTTCACCCTCTAATCCGTAGAACCGCACCCTTACGGTTTTGGCCTATTTTTGAACCCCAAAATATCCATATATAGAAATATGTGTAATTTGGCTTTCGTTGGACCACTGTTACTCAAAATCTATAGAAATTCTGAATATAATATATACAGTTCCAAAATCGGCTATGCCGCGGCTTTTCACCCGCTAATCCGTAGAACCGCACCCTTTCGGTTTTGGTCTATTTTTGAACCCCCAAAATATCCCTATATAGAAATATGTGTAATTTGGCCTTCTTTGGACCACTGTTACTCAAAATATATACACATTGTGAATATGATATATACAGTTCCGAAATCGGCTATGCCACGGCTTTTCATCCCCTAATCCGTAGAACCGCACCCTTTCGGTTTTGGTCTATTTTTGAACCCCCAAAATATCCCTATATAGAAATATGTGTAATTTGGCCTTCTTTGGACCACTGTTACTCAAAATATATACAAATTGTGAATATGATATATACAGTTCCGAAATCGGCTATGCCACGGCTTTTCATCCCCTAATCCGTAGAACCGCACCCTTTCGGTTTTGGTCTATTTTTGAACCCCCAAAATATCCCTATATAGAAATATGTGTAATTTGGCCTTCTTTGGACCACTGTTACTCAAAATATATACAAATTGTGAATATGATATATACAGTTCCGAAATCGGCTATGACACGGCTTTTCATCCCCTTATCCGTAGAACCGCACCCTTTCGGTTTTGGTCTATTTTTGAACCCCCAAAATATCCCTATATAGAAATATGTGTAATTTGGCCTTCTTTGGACCACTGTTACTCAAAATATATACACATTGTGAATATGATATATACAGTTCCGAAATCGGCTATGACACGGCTTTTCATCCCCTTATCCGTAGAACCGCACCCTTTCGGTTTTGGTCTATTTTTGAACCCCCAAAATATCCCTATATAGAAATATGTGTAATTTGGCCTTCTTTGGACCACTGTTACTCAAAATATATACAAGATGTGAATATGATATATACAGTTCCGAAATCGGCTATGCCACGGCTTTTCATCCCCTAATCCGTAGAACCGCACCCTTTCGGTTTTGGTCTATTTTTGAACCCCCAAAATATCCCTATATAGAAATATGTGTAATTTGGCCTTCTTTGGACCACTGTTACTCAAAATATATACAAATTGTGAATATGATATATACAGTTCCGAAATCGGCTATGCCACGGCTTTTCATCCCCTAATCCGTAGAACCGCACCCTTTCGGTTTTGGCCTATTTTTGAACCCCAAAATATCCATATATAGAAATATGTGTAATTTGGCTTTCGTTGGACCACTGTTACTCAAAATCTATAGAAATTCTGAATATAATATATACAGTTCCAAAATCGGCTATGCCGCGGCTTTTCACCCCCTAATCCGTAGAACCGCACCCTTTCGGTTTCGGCCTATTTTTGAACCCCAAAATATACCTATATAGAAATATGTGTAATTTGGCTTTTTTTGGACCACTGTTACTCACAATCTATACAAATTATGAATATGATATATACAGTTCCGAAATCGGCTATGCCACGGCTTTTCATCCCCTAATCCGTAGAACCGCACCCTTTCGGTTTTGGTCTATTTTTGAACCCCCAAAATATCCCTATATAGAAATATGTGTAATTTGGCCTTCTTTGGACCACTGTTACTCAAAATATATACACATTGTGAATATGATATATACAGTTCCGAAATCGGCTATGCCACGGCTTTTCACCCCCTAATCCGTAGAACCGCACCCTTTCGGTTTCGGCCTATTTTTGAACCCCAAAATATCCATATATAGAAATATGTGTAATTTGGCTTTCGTTGGACCACTGTTACTCAAAATCTATAGAAATTCTGAATATAATATATACAGTTCCAAAATCGGCTATGCCGCGGCTTTTCACCCCCTAATCCGTAGAACCGCACCCTTTCGGTTTCGGCCTATTTTTGAACCCCAAAATATACCTATATAGAAATATGTGTAATTTGGCCTTCTTTGGACCACTGTTACTCAAAATATACAAATTGTGAATATGATATATACAGTTCCGAAATCGGCTATGCCACGGCTTTTCATCCCCTAATCCGTAGAACCGCACCCTTTCGGTTTTGGTCTATTTTTGAACCCCCAAAATATCCCTATATAGAAATATGTGTAATTTGGCCTTCTTTGGACCACTGTTACTCAAAATATATACAAATTGTGAATATGATATATACAGTTCCGAAATCGGCTATGACACGGCTTTTCATCCCCTTATCCGTAGAACCGCACCCTTTCGGTTTTGGTCTATTTTTGAACCCCCAAAATATCCCTATATAGAAATATGTGTAATTTGGCCTTCTTTGGACCACTGTTACTCAAAATATATACACATTGTGAATATGATATATACAGTTCCGAAATCGGCTATGCCACGGCTTTTTACCCCCTAATCCGTAGAACCGCACCCTTTCGGTTTTGGCCTATTTTTGAACCCCAAAATATCCATATATAGAAATATGTGTAATTTGGCTTTCGTTGGACCACTGTTACTCAAAATATATACAAATTGTGAATATGATATATACAGTTCCGAAATCGGCTATGCCACGGCTTTTCATCCCCTAATCCGTAGAACCGCACCCTTTCGGTTTTGGCCTATTTTTGAACCCCCAAAATATCCCTATATAGAAATATGTGTAATTTGGCTTTCGTTGGACCACTGTTACTCAAAATATATACAAATTGTGAATATGATATATACAGTTCCGAAATCGGCTATGCCACGGCTTTTCATCCCCTAATCCGTAGAACCGCACCCTTTCGGTTTTGGTCTATTTTTGAACCCCCAAAATATCCCTATATAGAAATATGTGTAATTTGGCTTTCGTTGGACCACTGTTACTCAAAATCTATACAAATTCTGAATATAATATATACAGTTCCGAAATGGGCTATGCCGCGGCTTTTCACCCCCTAATCCGTAGAACCGCACCCTTTCGGTTTCGGCCTATTTTTGAACCCCCAAAATATCCCTATATAGAAATATGTGTAATTTGGCTTTTTTTGGACCACTGTTACTCAAAATCTATACAAATTATGAATATGATATATACAGTTCCGAGATCGGCTATGCCACGGCTTTTCACCCCCTAATCCGTAGAACCGCACCCTTTCGGTTTTGGTCTATTTTTGAACCCCCAAAATTTCCCTATATAGAAATATGTGTAATTTGGCCTTCTTTGGACCACTGTTACTCAAAATATATACAAATTATGAATATGATATATACAGTTCCGAAATCGGCTATGCCACGGCTTTTCATCCCCTAATCCGTAGAACCGCACCCTTTCGGTTTTGGCCTATTTTTGAACCCCAAAATATCCATATATAGAAATATGTGTAATTTGGCGTTCGTTGGACCACTGTTACTCAAAATCTATAGAAATTCTGAATATAATATATACAGTTCCAAAATCGGCTATGCCGCGGCTTTTCACCCCCTAATCCGTAGAACCGCACCCTTTCGGTTTCGGCCTATTTTTGAACCCCAAAATATCCATATATAGAAATATGTGTAATTTGGCTTTCGTTGGACCACTGTTACTCAAAATCTATAGAAATTCTGAATATAATATATACAGTTCCAAAATCGGCTATGCCGCGGCTTTTCACCCCCTAATCCGTACAACCGCACCCTTTCGGTTTCGGCCTATTTTTGAACCCCCAAAATATCCCTATATAGAAATATGTGTAATTTGGCCTTCTTTGGACCACTGTTACTCAAAATATATACAAATTGTGAATATGATATATACAGTTCCGAAATCGGCTATGCCACGGCTTTTCACCCCCTAATCCGTAGAACCGCACCCTTTCGGTTTTGGCCTATTTTTGAACCCCCAAAATATCCCTATATAGAAATATGTGTAATTTGGCCTTCTTTGGACCACTGTTACGCAAAATCTATAGAAATTCTGAATATAATATATACAGTTCCAAAATCGGCTATGCCGCGGCTTTTCACCCCCTAATCCGTAGAACCGCACCCTTTCGGTTTTGGTCTATTTTTGAACCCCCAAAATATCCCTATATAGAAATATGTGTAATTTGGCCTTCTTTGGACCACTGTTACTCAAAATATATACACATTGTGAATATGATATATACAGTTCCGAAATCGGCTATGCCACGGCTTTTCATCCCCTAATCCGTAGAACCGCACCCTTTCGGTTTTGGTCTATTTTTGAACCCCCAAAATATCCCTATATAGAAATATGTGTAATTTGGCCTTCTTTGGACCACTGTTACTCAAAATATATACAAATTGTGAATATGATATATACAGTTCCGAAATCGGCTATGCCACGGCTTTTCATCCCCTAATCCGTAGAACCGCACCCTTTCGGTTTTGGTCTATTTTTGAACCCCCAAAATATCCCTATATAGAAATATGTGTAATTTGGCCTTCTTTGGACCACTGTTACTCAAAATATATACAAATTGTGAATATGATATATACAGTTCCGAAATCGGCTATGACACGGCTTTTCATCCCCTTATCCGTAGAACCGCACCCTTTCGGTTTTGGTCTATTTTTGAACCCCCAAAATATCCCTATATAGAAATATGTGTAATTTGGCCTTCTTTGGACCACTGTTACTCAAAATATATACACATTGTGAATATGATATATACAGTTCCGAAATCGGCTATGACACGGCTTTTCATCCCCTTATCCGTAGAACCGCACCCTTTCGGTTTTGGTCTATTTTTGAACCCCCAAAATATCCCTATATAGAAATATGTGTAATTTGGCCTTCTTTGGACCACTGTTACTCAAAATATATACAAATTGTGAATATGATATATACAGTTCCGAAATCGGCTATGCCACGGCTTTTCATCCCCTAATCCGTAGAACCGCACCCTTTCGGTTTTGGTCTATTTTTGAACCCCCAAAATATCCCTATATAGAAATATGTGTAATTTGGCCTTCTTTGGACCACTGTTACTCAAAATATATACAAATTGTGAATATGATATATACAGTTCCGAAATCGGCTATGCCACGGCTTTTCATCCCCTAATCCGTAGAACCGCACCCTTTCGGTTTTGGCCTATTTTTGAACCCCAAAATATCCATATATAGAAATATGTGTAATTTGGCTTTCGTTGGACCACTGTTACTCAAAATCTATAGAAATTCTGAATATAATATATACAGTTCCAAAATCGGCTATGCCGCGGCTTTTCACCCCCTAATCCGTAGAACCGCACCCTTTCGGTTTCGGCCTATTTTTGAACCCCAAAATATACCTATATAGAAATATGTGTAATTTGGCTTTTTTTGGACCACTGTTACTCACAATCTATACAAATTATGAATATGATATATACAGTTCCGAAATCGGCTATGCCACGGCTTTTCATCCCCTAATCCGTAGAACCGCACCCTTTCGGTTTTGGTCTATTTTTGAACCCCCAAAATATCCCTATATAGAAATATGTGTAATTTGGCCTTCTTTGGACCACTGTTACTCAAAATATATACACATTGTGAATATGATATATACAGTTCCGAAATCGGCTATGCCACGGCTTTTCACCCCCTAATCCGTAGAACCGCACCCTTTCGGTTTCGGCCTATTTTTGAACCCCAAAATATCCATATATAGAAATATGTGTAATTTGGCTTTCGTTGGACCACTGTTACTCAAAATCTATAGAAATTCTGAATATAATATATACAGTTCCAAAATCGGCTATGCCGCGGCTTTTCACCCCCTAATCCGTAGAACCGCACCCTTTCGGTTTCGGCCTATTTTTGAACCCCAAAATATACCTATATAGAAATATGTGTAATTTGGCCTTCTTTGGACCACTGTTACTCAAAATATATACAAATTGTGAATATGATATATAGTTCCGAAATCGGCTATGCCACGGCTTTTCATCCCCTAATCCGTAGAACCGCACCCTTTCGGTTTTGGTCTATTTTTGAACCCCCAAAATATCCCTATATAGAAATATGTGTAATTTGGCCTTCTTTGGACCACTGTTACTCAAAATATATACAAATTGTGAATATGATATATACAGTTCCGAAATCGGCTATGACACGGCTTTTCATCCCCTTATCCGTAGAACCGCACCCTTTCGGTTTTGGTCTATTGTTGAACCCCCAAAATATCCCTATATAGAAATATGTGTAATTTGGCCTTCTTTGGACCACTGTTACTCAAAATATATACACATTGTGAATATGATATATACAGTTCCGAAATCGGCTATGCCACGGCTTTTTACCCCCTAATCCGTAGAACCGCACCCTTTCGGTTTTGGCCTATTTTTGAACCCCAAAATATCCATATATAGAAATATGTGTAATTTGGCTTTCGTTGGACCACTGTTACTCAAAATATATACAAATTGTGAATATGATATATACAGTTCCGAAATCGGCTATGCCACGGCTTTTCATCCCCTAATCCGTAGAACCGCACCCTTTCGGTTTTGGCCTATTTTTGAACCCCCAAAATATCCCTATATAGAAATATGTGTAATTTGGCTTTCGTTGGACCACTGTTACTCAAAATATATACAAATTGTGAATATGATATATACAGTTCCGAAATCGGCTATGCCACGGCTTTTCATCCCCTAATCCGTAGAACCGCACCCTTTCGGTTTTGGTCTATTTTTGAACCCCCAAAATATCCCTATATAGAAATATGTGTAATTTGGCTTTCGTTGGACCACTGTTACTCAAAATCTATACAAATTCTGAATATAATATATACAGTTCCGAAATGGGCTATGCCGCGGCTTTTCACCCCCTAATCCGTAGAACCGCACCCTTTCGGTTTCGGCCTATTTTTGAACCCCCAAAATATCCCTATATAGAAATATGTGTAATTTGGCTTTTTTTGGACCACTGTTACTCAAAATCTATACAAATTATGAATATGATATATACAGTTCCGAGATCGGCTATGCCACGGCTTTTCACCCCCTAATCCGTAGAACCGCACCCTTTCGGTTTTGGTCTATTTTTGAACCCCCAAAATTTCCCTATATAGAAATATGTGTAATTTGGCCTTCTTTGGACCACTGTTACTCAAAATATATACAAATTGTGAATATGATATATACAGTTCCGAAATCGGCTATGCCACGGCTTTTCATCCCCTAATCCGTAGAACCGCACCCTTTCGGTTTTGGCCTATTTTTGAACCCCAAAATATCCATATATAGAAATATGTGTAATTTGGCTTTCGTTGGACCACTGTTACTCAAAATCTATAGAAATTCTGAATATAATATATACAGTTCCAAAATCGGCTATGCCGCGGCTTTTCACCCCCTAATCCGTAGAACCGCACCCTTTCGGTTTCGGCCTATTTTTGAACCCCAAAATATCCATATATAGAAATATGTGTAATTTGGCTTTCGTTGGACCACTGTTACTCAAAATCTATAGAAATTCTGAATATAATATATACAGTTCCAAAATCGGCTATGCCGCGGCTTTTCACCCCCTAATCCGTACAACCGCACCCTTTCGGTTTCGGCCTATTTTTGAACCCCCAAAATATCCCTATATAGAAATATGTGTAATTTGGCCTTCTTTGGACCACTGTTACTCAAAATATATACAAATTGTGAATATGATATATACAGTTCCGAAATCGGCTATGCCACGGCTTTTCACCCCCTAATCCGTAGAACCGCACCCTTTCGGTTTTGGCCTATTTTTGAACCCCCAAAATATCCCTATATAGAAATATGTGTAATTTGGCCTTCTTTGGACCACTGTTACTCAAAATATATACAAATTGTGAATATGATATATACAGTTCCGAAATCGGCTATGCCACGGCTTTTCATCCCCTAATCCTTAGAACCGCACCCTTTCGGTTTTGGTCTATTTTTGAACCCCCAAAATATCCCTATATAGAAATATGTGTAATTTGGCCTTCTTAGGACCACTGTTACTCAAAATATATACAAATTGTGAATATGATATATACAGTTCCGAAATCGGCTATGACACGGCTTTTCATCCCCTTATCCGTAGAACCGCACCCTTTCGGTTTTGGTCTATTTTTGAACCCCCAAAATATCCCTATATAGAAATATGTGTAATTTGGCCTTCTTTGGACCACTGTTACTCAAAATATATACACATTGTGAATATGATATATACAGTTCCGAAATCGGCTATGCCACGGCTTTTCACCCTCTAATCCGTAGAACCGCACCCTTTCGGTTTTGGCCTATTTTTGAACCCCAAAATATCCATATATAGAAATATGTGTAATTTGGCTTTCGTTGGACCACTGTTACTCAAAATCTATAGAAATTCTGAATATAATATATACAGTTCCAAAATCGGCTATGCCGCGGCTTTTCACCCCCTAATCCGTAGAACCGCACCCTTTCGGTTTCGGCCTATTTTTGAACCCCCAAAATATCCCTATATAGAAATATGTGTAATTTGGCCTTCTTTGGACCACTGTTACTCAAAATATATACAAATTGTGAATATGATATATACAGTTCCGAAATCGGCTATGCCACGGCTTTTCACCCCCTAATCCGTAGAACCGCACCCTTTCGGTTTTGGCCTATTTTTGAACCCCCAAAATATCCCTATATAGAAATATGTGTAATTTGGCTTTCGTTGGACCACTGTTACTCAAAATATATACAAATTGTGAATATGATATATACAGTTCCGAAATCGGCTATGCCACGGCTTTTCATCCCCTAATCCGTAGAACCGCACCCTTTCGGTTTTGGTCTATTTTTGAACCCCCAAAATATCCCTATATAGAAATATGTGTAATTTGGCTTTCGTTGGACCACTGTTACTCAAAATCTATACAAATTCTGAATATAATATATACAGTTCCGAAATGGGCTATGCCGCGGCTTTTCACCCCCTAATCCGTAGAACCGCACCCTTTCGGTTTCGGCCTATTTTTGAACCCCCAAAATATCCCTATATAGAAATATGTGTAATTTGGCTTTTTTTGGACCACTGTTACTCAAAATCTATACAAATTATGAATATGATATATACAGTTCCGAGATCGGCTATGCCACGGCTTTTCACCCCCTAATCCGTAGAACCGCACCCTTTCGGTTTTGGTCTATTTTTGAACCCCCAAAATATCCCTATATAGAAATATGTGTAATTTGGCCTTCTTTGGACCACTGTTACTCAAAATATATACAAATTGTGAATATGATATATACAGTTCCGAAATCGGCTATGCCACGGCTTTTCATCCCCTAATCCGTAGAACCGCACCCTTTCGGTTTTGGCCTATTTTTGAACCCCAAAATATCCATATATAGAAATATGTGTAATTTGGCTTTCGTTGGACCACTGTTACTCAAAATCTATAGAAATTCTGAATATAATATATACAGTTCCAAAATCGGCTATGCCGCGGCTTTTCACCCCCTAATCCGTAGAACCGCACCCTTTCGGTTTCGGCCTATTTTTGAACCCCAAAATATCCATATATAGAAATATGTGTAATTTGGCTTTCGTTGGACCACTGTTACTCAAAATCTATAGAAATTCTGAATAAAATATATAGTTCCAAAATCGGCTATGCCGCGGCTTTTCACCCCCTAATCCGTAGAACCGCACCCTTTCGGTTTCGGCCTATTTTTGAACCCCCAAAATATCCCTATATAGAAATATGTGTAATTTGGCCTTCTTTGGACCACTGTTACTCAAAATATATACAAATTGTGTTCCGAAATCGGCTATGCCACGGCTTTTCACCCCCTAATCCGTAGAACCGCACCCTTTCGGTTTTGGCCTATTTTTGAACCCCCAAAATATCCCTATATAGAAATACATATGTGTAATTTGGCTTTCTTTGGACCACTGTTACTCAAAATATATACAAATTGTGAATATGATATATACAGTTCCGAAATCGGCTATGCCACGGCTTTTCACCCCCTAATCCGTAGAACCGCACCCTTTCGGTTTTGGCCTATTTTTGAACCCCCAAAATATCCCTATATAGAAATATGTGTAATTTGGCCTTCTTTGGACCACTGTTACTCAAAATATATACAAATTGTGAATATGATATATACAGTTCCGAAATCGGCTATGCCACGGCTTTTCATCCCCTAATCCTTAGAACCGCACCCTTTCGGTTTTGGTCTATTTTTGAACCCCCAAAATATCCCTATATAGAAATATGTGTAATTTGGCTTTCTTTGGACCACTGTTACTCAAAATATATACAAATTGTGTTCCGAAATCGGCTATGCCACGGCTTTTCACCCCCTAATCCGTAGAACCGCACCCTTTCGGTTTTGGCCTATTTTTGAACCCCCAAAATATCCCTATATAGAAATATGTGTAATTTGGCTTTCTTTGGACCACTGTTACTCAAAATATATACAAATTCTGAATATAATATATACAGTTCCGAAATCCACAATGCCATGGCATTACACCCCCTTAGTCCGTAGACTCGCATCCTTTTAAATTACTTTTTTTAATATACTACACTATCATGGCAAATAATATTAATAAAATAAAATAAATGTGAATGTTTAAAAATTTTAAAATAATTCAACATTGCTGAGCGAGACATATGTAAGTTAACACAGGGTTGATAAAATTAAGCCAACTGGCGAAGCTATCTTCATGAACATTACCGTTGCTAATAAATTTGTAAACATCCAACAGTGTAACACTGTGCTACAACGCAACAGTTCCCTAGTGATGTAAGGCTGGTTCCGATAAAATGATAATTAAAAGATTTTCGAGTTAAAATCATGGAAAGCAACTAAACTAGCAGCATCTTCTAAATGCCTAAAAGGGATGCCGGCAAAAGCGAAACACACTCTCAGTTGCAAACAACCATTGCAAAGCTTGCAGATATAGCAAGTCTATGCATATCAAACTACCTTTTTTCGTTTTAAATTTACAATCAAAAATAAAAGGAGACGTGCGCTTACAAAGTTTTACGGCGGCGGAGGCCGTCACAAAAACTGCCAGCAGTGGCTTCTAATTGTAGGTGAGACCGCTCAAAAAAATATTGATAAAATTGTAAAAATAAAACATTAAACAAAACTGTGTTAGTTATATACGATTTCAGATTTTTGCACAATAACTGATGCTTGTTTCGCGTGAATATTTTAGCGGAGGCGGAGGCTTAAGAAATTAAACAAAAATGCATCTAATCCACCAAAAACCAAGCAATTTTTGCATATTTTTCTGTGTGGCGATCGATATCGAACGCACGATGAAACGATTTTGCAGCCTGTCTACATGCGGGAGCTTGCAACGTTGAGCCTTTATATTCTTTAGTGTGTTGCAAGAAGGTGGTGAATACAATAAAACTTTTCGACTCTATGCATGTAAGTATGTATCCTTATGTTAAAACACACTGATTGATAATTGATAGCAATTTTTTTTGTTCATTACAAAATATATAAAATGAAGTCAGCAACATTGCGGGCAACACATCAACCAGCTGCGTCATTATCACAATTGTGTGACACAGGGTGGGACAAAAATAAAACTAAATGTGAATACTAAAAAAAAATAATATCTTTTACAATTGTATTCGTTTAAGAAAGGTCTTTCCAGTTTGTTGTGGTAAACGCGAAATGCTGGCACTGCTAGATCTAATGATCTGGTTGACGAATTTAAATTAGCAAAACGACGGATCACACATCTCGCAAGTTTATATTAATAAAGTATTTGCCGGTGGGTGGAGGACTTGCGACAAACACAGTTGTTTGTGGCGTCAGTAACCGTGACATTGAGACCTTCAAAGAACAGAACGTCCATTACTATTTCACTTCAATTTCCAGTTCAAACTTCGACGGAATCTAATGGAATACTATAGGGTGTTTTTTAAGCCCGATAAAAGGGCCGACATTTTATAATGTATTTATTGGTCCCTTTTCGACCCTCTTCTTTCCTCGAATTGATTTTAGGCAACCGATTTGTAATTTACGACTACCTTACTCTCATTAAAGTCTTCTGCTACCACTAGCCTTTACTCTCAACTGTAGTGATTTCAGACTGTCGACTGGTAACTGTCGACCTTCTTCCTCATTACGGAGTCTCTTTTTAATTGCCAGCATTTATCTAAAACTTAGGTTCACCATGGCATTAACATTTAACAAATGTCTGCCCGTGGATCTAAGCCTTATGCTAGCCAATGCTGGACATTCCCACACAATATGCGATACCGTCTAAGCCTCTACCGCAGAAGTATATTTGAACAACGACCCGCGTCTTTTCTTCTTGTCCATTTCTTCAGAATACCTCCATTGGTCAATAAACACCGGAGGGTCTGCAGAGATTAATCACTCCATCTCTTGTGAGGCTTTATTGTCTATCCTTATCGGAATGTCACGGCTCAACGCCTTAGAAGGTACCTTTAAAGATTGACCCCTCCCTTGACTAATCAAACCCGTAGTTTCTTTAGAGATTAATCTCTCCGCCTCTTGCAAGGCTTCATAAGTCATACCTGTAATGGTGAAAATAATGTCCGTCACCCACACAGAGCTCCGTATGCAAAGTCTCTATTAAAAGTGGGGATCGACTGGGTCCAGCGTTCGCATACTAGAAACCAAGCACGGATCCCTGGTGTATGCTGTTTCACCGTGGATTAGGGATTTTTTTATACGAGAGTGTTAGTTTTTCTCCTCTCGACTTATTAAGTTAGACTCCTTGTAGAGACAGGAGACTGTTGCCGGCCGCCATTACGTGGAGGTATAAGCCAGATCTTCTGACAGCGCCCCTAGGTAGGGCAAGCCATATATTTGTGCCTGCCAGCTGATGGCCATGACAGGATTGACTGATTGTCAAGAGAACTGTCATAATACATTTGTGATCAGAATCTTCATAAATAGATTGACGCTTGAACAATCTAATTATCCAGATTTATTTTCAAAATTAATCATCAATTCACGCAACCTATAGACGACTTCGTGATTACATCCGGAAAAATGCATCATTTGATGCGATTTACACGCTGGTGACAGACATCATTCGACCTTATTTCTTTGAAAATGAAGCCGAAGCAGGCGTGACTGTCAATGGAGGATTCAAAATACCGATGACATTGATCCGGACAAGATGTGGTTTCGACCGGATAGCCCTTTAAACATTTTAATACAATACATTTAATACAATAAAAACACCCTTTAGAAATGCATAAGTATGGCTCAATTCCGTTAAACAGTTTTATGTTGCAAAATCCTCCTATTCTTCTTGGGCTATGTTTAACAGAGCAGGGAAGCAATTTTAACTTGGTGCACAGTGAGAAGGTTCTTAACGAGCAAACACTTCTTATGACATTTATAAAAGAACAAATTTGCATGAGACGCCCAGATAAAAACGTAAATGTTTAAAACGATTTATACTTATGCTGCCCTTAAGAAACAGACTATAAATTCCTCCTGATGGACAATTAATCTGCCTGCAAGCGAAATCACAAGAGACAATAAAACTACAGAGGACCATTTACACTATGAAAATAATTTTGCCTCACCCTATAGAACTCTCAGTCATACAGTTGTCAGCAAGTCAATTATTTACTGTGAAGTAGTACGATAACTACGAGATCTATTAAGTTTTTTCTTCAGCAAGTAGAAAGCTGCAAAAAAGTACATGCAAATTTTATTTTTCCTACTGCACAGACGTGTATGTACACGTCTACGAATGTTGCAGGGACCACCACCACTGTGTTAATAAAATATATTGGTCATTTTTACTGAATTTCATATTATTCTGCGACGCATTTTGTTGCAATTTTAAGCTGATACTCGTAGCAATGAAATAACAATTAATTTATGAGGTTTTTGAGGTTAAAGTTGAATTCAATAGAATACAGCTGTTTGCTGCTGTTTTTTAAACGTGTTTGTAAAATAATTTATTTAAAAACAAATACTTCAAATTATTAAAGGCCATTTATATACATACATACTACTGTGGGCAAAAAATAGTAAGACTTTGTTCATAATTTTAAATTTCTTTATTTATTATTCAATTGAATCAAAACGGTTTGCCCGGAGCGGTCGCTTAAGTTTGCTGAACAGCCAGAAGTCACACGGAACTAAATCAGGCGAATACGGAAGTTGTGGAACGATATTGATTGAATTTTTGGGGAAAAACTCACAAAGAATCAACGCGGTATGCAGAACCAATCGCGATTTCACTTTTCTTAGGGCCAAATGATCTTTTAAAATGGTTTTCACTGATCCCTCCGATATTCCAACGATATCAGTAAGGTCTCTGACTGTTAATCGCCGCTTCTCGAACACCAATTCCTTGATTTTATTGACTTATTGATCATCAGTTGATGTTGATGGCCGTCCTGGACGTGGTTCGTTGTCAACGCGTTCTCGACCCTCTTTGAATAATTTGTACCGATCAAAAACACTTGCTCGCGACAACATTCTGAAAGTTTCGGCACCAGAAATTTCATTCCGCACACATAATTTAATGGGACTTTTTTGTTGAATAATTTCACTCTTTTCTACCTCAGATCATTTATTAAAGCAATCTCTGTATAACGCTTCTGTTAAAGGCTAATAAATGAGAATGGATAAGCTCAACCGAAATCATCCCAACACACGAGATCAGAGTTAAAAACACGTCGTCTATTACTAATTAAAATAATTTATTTTTTATTGTCTTATCGTCCTCAAGACGAAAATGGCGTAAAGGAGTGTCAATCGCAAATGACCGGACAGCAGCAACCCAATCAAAAGTCAAAGATCATTTATATACAATTTTAGGAATGTGTTGTATGAGAACGTTTTAAATAACGAGTTAGCCTGACTTTTATTCGGAGAAGCATTCCAGGCTTTCTTTGCGGTCAACAATTCTTCACTTGACGTAATCGTTCACCAATTAACGTCGCATAAAAGCAGAGCATCAGAGGCCCGTCTAGACAACACCTTATTACCAGTGGACTGGTTCTGAAGATTTTCAAAACCCAATGAGGGAATTTAGTTACATACATACACACGTACATGTGAATTTAATGTCAACATTTTTAAATTGCAAGCAAATAGAGAAAGAAATTCTCTAAAATGTTCTTTACTTTAAAATTCTTTAAGTCTTTAAGAATTTTAACAATTACTATCCGATCTCCCGAAATTATTTGATAAGACAACATCTGCTTATTAATTCGCCCATATAAACGTTGGTATATTTATGTGCATTAAAACTTTCGAACTTTGGAATATGCATTTTACGTTTTCGAAGTATTTTAGCAAGAACCATTTAGAAATCACAAACAATAGGAATTTATAAAAATGCGAAGGAAGATGTCGTTGTGTTGCTCTTTAAAAACACCTGCTTCTTCCAAGACAAGGTAAATGTCATGGCAATAGTTTAAAAGATAGTTGATTATTTCTCTGATATGAATAACAGCACATGGAAAAGCTGACATCCTTTTGTTACATTTACACCCACCATACATTCACCTTGAGCTTTGCTGAATTACATGAACTATTAAATCGCCGGGACTTGCAGCAGATACAAAACAACAGGAATAGACAGACAACAAACACAAGTATGCGTGCATCCCATAGTTTTGCGATTTTCATTGTTAGTCTAAGCAACGACTCTACGTTTAAAATCAAAAATGAAAAGATTTTTTTATATATTTTTTGTTTCGTTTTGTTTTATTTTGAATGGTTTGAGTCACCATGAAAATGGGGTATGAAAGGTGGATTGTATTTTATATGTATTTGTAAAATTGCGAGATGAGTTTGAAAAGTTATTGCGAAAAAAAAGTACCAGCTATGGAAAGGTTTCGAAAAAGGCAAGAGTATTAAATTTCCAAATTATAACAACAACAACAAAAAACACCAAATAAACTACAAAAAATTTAAGACACAGACTTAAAAAAAAAAAGAAATTTTTTAAATGTACCAAAAAGTATTTTATTCCGAAATGGCAAAAAAATCAAGATCAAATAATATTTTCCTTAAAGAATCAAATTGAAAATGATTCAAATATCTACAAAGTCCAAAGGAATATCAAGACAAAAAATATCATATTTCAAAATCAAAAATTTTATTTCTAAAGAAAGTACCACATTTTCGAAAAGTACCAGTTAAGAAATGGTTATTTCTGAAGAATCTGCAAATTGATTCTTGATTTGATATTACGACAGGGTAGATTTTTGGAACGAAAAAATCTACAAGCTTCAAATTACCACAAAATGTACTTTCTAGTAATACGCCAAAGTTCGAAAGGTACTAAATTTTTAAAATTTCTAAATTAAGCTCTATAATATCCGAAAAATGTTCAAGAATATTAAAAAAATACTAAATCCCCAAGAGTACCAATTTTTCAAACAAGTATTTAATTAATTAATTAATAAATTTAGAAAAAAGAAAAGCATTTTTAGGGCACAATTTTTAACAAAACTAAATATTTGAAACGAATTTATTTTAAAACTGCGGAATATGTTCAAAACCTGACGTCCTAAAATTTATTAAAATGTATAAAATATTGCAGATAAATTAAAAAGAAACGAAACCCCACACAATATCTTCTGTGTTCTGTATTCCAAGTGGAATAAAAACGTCTGGAACTGTAAAAACATTCGAAATTGAATTCGAATTTGAAATTCGGAAATTGGGTGTTCGGCATTTCACATATTTTGCACATATGTACATAATTGCCGGATTTGGTGAAAAGAGCAGTCAGCTCCAAGAGCTGCCAAAATGCATCAAGATGCAATTTGGTTAAAAAGTATGCTAAAATTGGCGTTAATTTATCGGGCTAAATAAATATTTCATTTAAGTCTGCACATTTTCTCTGTTTCTTTTTTTTCTCTGTTCAAAACCCAAACGGTTAAAAATTCATCCTATATAACACATTTCCCAATAACACCAAATTTATAAAAAGTACCCAAAACCCGATAAGGGTAGGCGGAAAATTAAATAAGGAAGGAATCTTAATTTTGTGTTAGATAATGATGATTGGACCTCAATATGATTGTTAAGCAAAAACTTTTATTCCTAAAAATCCCACAAGTGTTTTCGCGTGACTTTTTTCTCAGCCCTCGTTTAAGAACCTTTTCTTATTTACTAGTTAAATATGTAAAATAGGCTGTCATTTATTGTTATCATCTGTTTCTTTTTTATGATTTCTATGCGATTGTTAAAAGATTTTACTACAATATTTTGCGATTTGCTTTTTATTTAGAAAATTTAAAAAAAAATGTAAATTTTGTCTGTTAGAATACCTTCGGTTCTTCATTTTTCCTTTTTTTTACTTTAAACAGTTGAATGAACGTCATATATCAAAAAGGAAAGCAGCTAAGGCTTCCTTAAAACTTATGGAATTATAAGGTATGAAAATAAAGCATACTTTTAGGAGTAAACTGTAGCAAAATCCAAGTAATCAGAGAAGTGTACGAATTTCGAATAATGAAGACAACAATATTTACTACAAATTTAAATATTTGCTGTGCAGTTTTTAAAACTCGTTATCGTTTTCTCTTACAGATCCTAGATTAAAATTAAACACATGTGTGTAAGATGATCTACTGATTTACTTTCACAGTTTTTTCCTTTGTATTTAAATTTTTCTGGGTCATGTATTTCATTTAATAATTTATATTTAATACTAAACTCGCTTTTGACAAACGTTTTTTTTATATATTCTAAATGTTAAATTTCAAATCTATAAATAGAATTATGAAATATGAATGAATCATAATAAAAAGGTAACTTTTAAAATTTCTATTATGCATATACATCTCTGTATGGGTGTATGTATAGGGTTATCCATTTCGTGATTTCAAAAGTATAGGACTGGAATTCGACATCTGTCAAACTAAGTTGTTAAACCAATTTTTTTTCTTTTCAGTTGAAAGTCTGACATTGACGAAAATGGATCGCTTAACTATCACACAACGCATAAAAATGATCAAAACCTACTAAAAAAATGGTGATTCTGGCACAACCATATATCGTGCTTTAATAGGACATTATGGTTTACATAATCGTCCAACTACGCAAGCAATTGGCAAAATTGTGAAGAAATTTGAAGAGACTGGAGTGATTACAGATATTGTAAGGCATAATCGTTTCGCTCGTTCCGCTGAAAATAACGCTGCTGTAAGTGAAAGTGTTGCCGAAGACCCGAATGTGTCGATTCCTCGTCGTTCTCAGGAATTAGGACTGTCTTACGGCACATTATGGCGTATTTTGCACTTGGATCATTCACAACGTCGTAAATATGTGGAATGGATGCTTGAACAACAGGCGGTGGACGGCGATTTTTCGAAAAAAAAAATTCTTCAGCGATGAAGCCCATTTCTCACTCGGTGGGTATGTTAATAAACAAAACTGTTGTATTTGGGATTCTGACAATCCTCAAGTAATTGAAGAGAGACCATTACATCCACAAAAATTCACTGTTTGGTGCGCTCTTTGGTCCGTTGGTGTGAGTGGACCTTACTTGTTCGAAAACGACGATGGAACGACTGTCGCCGTCAATTCGGATTCGAATCGTTATGGTCATATGATAACCGACTTTTTTTTGCCTGCTATTGAAGAATACGACTTAGAGAATATGTGGTTTCAAGAAGACGGTGCCACATGCCACACAACTCGAGCGAATATGGCTTTATTGTAAGAGTAACTTCCTGGCCGCGTAATTACTCGTCCTGGCGATATCAACTGGCCACCAAGATCATGCGATATGACACCATTCGACTTTTTTTTTGTGGGGCTACGCGAAAGACCGTGTTTACGCAGATAAACCTTTAACTCTTGAGCACTTAAAAAACAAACATTCGTCAAGTTATGGCTGAGATACCGCCCAATATGTGTCAAAAAGTGTTCGAAAAGAATCAATCGCGTGGTGGTCATTTAAATGGTTTAGTGCTTCACACATAATGCCAACGTTCAAACTTTATAATAAAAAAGAAATATCATGAAAAAAATATAGTTTATGTGTTTTATTAACGTTTACTTTTGAAACCGCAAAATGGATAACCCTGTATAACTAAAATATATGTAATAAAATATGCATTGAGGCTTCAATTAATATTTCTAACTAGGCTAAAATAACCACTTTGTAGCCGCATTATTAAATTTAATAATATTGCTAACTAAAGCATACATTTAGGTCACAAAAGCGGTTAGCATAAATAATGGCCGTAATGCAGAAAGCATGCTACACAAAAGTAAAACATTACGAAACTCCTTACAACATTTAGCCATAAGCATATCGAAGGTAGAGAATTTCTATGAAAATAAATATTCTAATATATATTTAATTACAGATTTGCCATTTTTTCAAACATCTTTGTTTGAAGGTTTTTGATTTGAAGATAAATAAATAGTACATGAGACTGTAGCATAGAATTGCAATGTCATAAATGCAAAACATAACTCTTAGCGTAATTTATGAATGCAAATTAACATGACATACTTTTAGGAGTTATAACATAAAATGTTGTGTAATTAAATTGGCTTATTTTGAAATACACACAGAAAAAATATCTTCTAACACAATTCATTTTAAAATGACAGCATGCAAGTTTTATTTTCGAATTAGTGAAATTTTATTTTCTAGATATCTACAAATAGAATATTTTTTTCAGTAAAAGTCCCTGAAAGTTTCTCCCCCTGTATTTTTTTTATCGTTCTCAATTATTATTATTTTTTCTTAAACTTATGAGTTTTTTAACTTGTACAATTGCAATAAAATTTTATGTGAATTATTACTACATTACTGCAGTAAGAAGATATCTACTAAATAAGAGCATTTATCTCTTGAAATTATTACAACATACTTACAAGTATCTTGAGAAGTATGTGAATGTATGTGAAGCATGCAGCAGGAAAAAAAGTAAGAAAAAACGCAAGCAAAATTGGGGTTTGTTTTAAAACAATATTTTGCAGTTAAATAATTTTTATTTCCATAATGTAATTAAAAACTGTTAATAGTTCAAGAGAAGTCGTTTCAATTTCAAGATAATTAGAGGCAAACCGAATATTCAAAATTTAGTATTATTGGGTGATATCAGCTCAGCGAAAGATTTTAAAAAGCCACAAGCAATTAATGCGCTATAAAGCAAACGCCTGTATAATAACGCGAGAAATTGCATAGTGATTTTACAGCATTGCTCGAACCCATGTTGTGAAAAACGTCACACATTTCCTAGATACGTAAAAATGCCAAGGAAGTTTGTCGTCTGAATACCACTTACTTTAATCAAAGGCCAACCGGAGGATGAGCATTATTGTTTTTTATAATAAGGAATAAAATTGATTTGAAGTATGCCTGAGCCCTTACCGCGTAATTCTATTGCACATCGATAAACCTTTCGAGTAGAAATTACGAATCGAAAGCCAATTTGCTACCGTGTAAATCCGTTTGTATAATACACAGGTGTGTATTTCATGCAAAAACTTGGCAGCAATTTACTTAAATGTCAAATAATAATAATTTAAAGTGATTCTTGATTTGATATATTCAAAAATAGTGCACTGGATTTATGTATGGATGATAGTGATGAAGACGATGTCAAAGAAAGGGTTAAACGAACAATTATTAGAGATAATTCTAATATTATGAGTTTAAGTGAAAAAAGTATAAAATGTTATTTTATATGTATACAAATCCATACGTATGTATATGTATCGTTTTCGTATTACGCATTTGCACCATACGAGAGGGAAATTTTTCCTTCGAAATAATTTCTCAAGCGTCGATAAGGAATTAACGAAAATCGAATTATGCTGTAAACTTATACCTTTTTTTATCTAAGTAATCTGGATTTACTTTTTTTTTGTAGATTGATCCTTAGATTTATTAAAAATGTAAATCTAGTACAATGAAAAAGGAATCTGGATTGTCCGCCGATATCGCGCATTCGAGTCTGTAGTTGTTATTATGAGACTAGTGAATAATTTTGCAGTGCATGTGACAGTCGCTAGAAGGTCTTATAATCCAAACCCTTCCGTTCGAACAGAGGAAACTATTGTTGCCGCAGCTGCTTCCATACAAAGCAACCCCAGTGTTTCAACAAGGTGATTGATTATCTGCTCAAATGGGTGTCAGTAGTCAGACTTCGCAGACAATAATTGATAAGGACTTGAACTTATCCACCTACAAAATTCAAATGGCTAATAAACTTTAAGCAGCAGACGTACCGATTCGCTTATAATTCGTAACCTATTCATTATAAACTATTCATTATTCGCTTTAAAGGGTTCAAAATTCAACATTCAACCTCATTCGATTTCCCCCTTTTTAAAAATTGCAACTGTTAAAAAATCGTTGCTCTCTTTTTGAACAAAAATAAAACTTTTTATTGATTCGTTTGAAATTCAAATTTTTCACATACAGTTTTCTCTCTAATAACCCCACTTTGTACGAGTATAGTATGTATATAGAAACGAAACTAACAAAGTGTATTTCTTTACATTTGTTCAGCAAATTGCTCGATCCCCACGCTTTAGTATTAATGCACTTAAAGTAGACCATTAAAAGTGGCTTTAATTTCAACCCCATTCTTTGGCCAAAAAGTCAAAACAGTTTTTGTTTTTGTTTAGGCAACGGAAGGCAGAAGAGAATGAAAGATTGAAGGAAAAACTTTGCACTTTTATGCTTAATTAATTCAAAGCAATGGTGTGTACTATTATTTCACCCCCTCCTTTTGGCAAAGTGCAAGAGAAAATGTACATATTTCACCTTGTGTTTTATACAGTTGCAAAAACAATTACCAAGTGATTTTTTTTCTTCTTTTTGGAAAATTCGAAATTGTTTTAATATTAGGATGAAGAAGCTTTAGGTAACAAAAACGTATTTAAAATGTTTACTTAAGTCATTTGTCTTAACACTGATGTAAACTAGTTTAAATTGCATTAAAAAGTTAAAAACTTTTCTCCCAAAAGTATGCTGCTGTTTTTACATTTTTACTCTAAAGTTGCAAATTTGCCAAGAAATGGCATTTTATTTTATTCGCTTAAGGCCACCATCTAATGATTATAACTTTTTATTAATAATTTTTTTTTTACTTGTGAGTCATCGTTCAATTTTGTTGTGGTTTAAAATAAGTTTTCATCAGTTCTTAGATTAATTTCTCAATTTATAGACTAGCGTAAGGCTTACTCTGTCTGTGTTGCAAGTTTTTCCAGCAACATGTTTAGTTTTCTTCCATCAATGGAAAAATATGTTTGCTTATCTATCTTTACTTTTAAATTTGTTACGCTTCCCCCAGCTTAGGCTTCAAACGAACTTTGGTGCCCAACTGCATGCTTTAGTTTTATTCAAACCCAAAGGAGAATAATGGTAAATAAGAGAAAAATCCTTAAAATATGCATTCAGATATTTTAAAAAGTTATTTTTATGACCCAGTTGTGTCTACTTTATTTTGTGTTTAATAAATGTTTGTTCAAAATGCTGAAAATTATTTGTATACTTCGATTAAACTTGCATATCTTTTTCAAATATGCAAATATGCAAGTTTTAATTAGCCCATTTTAATTTTGCGGCAGTCAAATAAAAGTTAATTGAAAGCAAATATATTTCTAACTATTACAGGATAATAAACTTTTTGCTGCAAGCTTGAGTAATAGATGCCTTTATTTGTAACATTTAAGCAATTAGTTCAGCCGAAAAGTATGCTGTAGCCATTTTAGAATGTTAACTAAAGCGGCAGTTACATAAAAAAAAGGAGGGACGAAATGATTAATATTAAAAAAAGGTAAGCAATTGTAGTTTATATTTATAAACTTTTAAGAAATTTTCATTGCATTATTTGAATCCTTTTTTAACTTTCATAATGCTGTGCTTGGCATCAAATAATTTTAATTTTAATCATTTCGCTTTATTGTAATGCTTTTCATATCATCCTTATTTGATTTCATTTCATAATTTTGTTTACCATAACATAATTACAATTTTTATGCAACTCTTATGAGGAGCAAGATATAACGAAAAAAAGGAAAGGACCCCCACGTATTTCCAACCCATTGAACTTGTACACAATGTGTTATCGTCCTTAACATCATTATGACAGTCCTTACAAGGACTCCTGCTGCTGTACTAAAGCAGTGAGATAAAAAAGTCACGTTTTAAATTCTTACTTGTTTCTTACGGGAATTTTTGTCTTATTTATTACCTTTTAGGGTTAGCAATAATACTATAGTGTTTTTTTAAAGCCCTATAGGACTTAAAATTTTAAAAAATTACACGAAAAATTAAATTTTAATCAAGCAAATTTTTTTTTATTCAAAGTAAAACGACTGATTTCGGGCATATGGCTGCCGCGGCTGTTCTTGACGAAGCGCATTCTGGATGTTGGCCTCTAAGGCCATAGACCAGTCGAGAGATGTCCAGTCGCCCGACCTTGGAAGTGAATTGACAGGTCTATTTCTCGAAATCAACTTATCGCCAGCATTAAGTCGAAATCACAACTCGCCCGGATTAATGTTATCCATATGTTAAAACAAAAAATCATTGATCATCGTGCGGTAACGATCCCCATTGCCTGCAACGAGAGGGCCGGTTTCATTTTTGAAGAAATAAGGCCCAGAGATGCCATCAGCGTGTAAACCGACACAAACAGTGAATTTTTCTTGATATATATAACTCCATATACAGCAATTTTGTTTATTAACAAACCCGTTATCGAAAAATAAACATGACAGACGGCTCATGAATACAAGATTTCGATAAAATATTCGATCACTTGATGGCCGATTTTCAAAGTAAATCTGTATAATTTGATTTGTTCAAGCGTAAATCTATTCATGATGATTCGCCAGAGTATACTGATCATAAATGTCAAAAAGTAAGCTCAGTATGACAGTTAATACTTTCGTAAGTTCTATCGTGCGTAAAAACACCCTATGCAATTACGGAATTGCAAAAAAACTGTCACATACATACTGGTGTACTTATCTTTTTGTATATTTTGTATTTCCAGATAAGCATGAAAAGGATAATTGCTGTATTGGTAGCAGTATCATTATAATTTTCCTTTCAACCTTCATTTTTTAACGTTTCGAACAACATGCAAACTTTGGCCACGCAGAATTAATTAACCACAGTCAGAGTAATGAAAGAGTCTGTCTGTCTCTCTTCTGTTCTCTTATTTTCTATTTTATTGGGCACTGAATGCAAATCCTGTTTATATAATTCATACAACACACACGGTAGATATGTATAAGTATTATTGACTAACTTTCATTTCCGTATCCGGAAATTTTGTATTTATACACATCTGGCCACCATTTACGCGTGTGTATTGTAGTGGCAAAAATGCAAAAAACGTTGCAACTAAAAAACACTTGGTACTCCAGACAAAATAATTTATATCCTTTAACATTCAACTTTAGCCTGTAGGAGTTTCAATGCCCACCACACACATACACATGACAGCATGAAATTATTTGAAGTGCCGCGTACCACGTAAAGTGAACAAACCAACATGAGGAGCTTATCAAATAGATAGATATTTTACAATTTCACTTGTTTTTATCATTTCCCATTTTGCATTTTTACAGGATAGGATGATGGTTAACAATCCTTTTTCCATCGTTTCCAACAGTATTGTTTCTCACACATTTCAGATTTTTTAGCATTTGAGTTGAATTAAATTGTATATTAAGCTTGCAATTTTCTAGGGAGTAATAAATCTTTGTGGTGGCATAGATGAACAACTACTACTCGTTGCAAATAAGTTGAAATTTTGTTAGAAAGGACACACAGTGTACACACAACAATCTAATGTTCATTGCTATAAAAAAAAAACACATGAGAACTGTCTTGTTTTCTATGTCTTGGAGTTAAATAGACATTTTTGAAGTTTGTTTGTTTGTTAAAATATTTTGGCATTAAACATCATGCCTGGTTCAAGTTGGGCTGCATGTTTGTTTTTCGTCAAGCATTTCAAGTATGTTAAACAATCGAGAAACATGGCATCGTTTTGGATCTCTAATATTATTTTAAGCAAACTGTTGAAAGTCAGATACATTCAACTAAAAAGCCAAAGGATAATGACAAAGAGTTTCTCACAAAAAAAAAAAAGTGATTTCGCAAACACTGTAGAAATTGTGTTTAAATCCCAACAAAATGATTTTTCAAGAAGTTCTCTCTCGAAACACGTTAAAAAATACTTTTCAGAAAATGTACTTCTTTTTAAAAAAAAGTTGTTTGTTCAGCCTGGCGAATTTAAAATAAAAAATCTAGTGACAAAAAATAAATTTATATAAAACAACCCTCCATACGTTCCTTTTTGGAAACCCCCTTGTTTTAAACGAGATTTTTTCCCCCCCCCCCCCCCCCCAAGATCAACCATTTTCAGAATGAAAGTTTCGAAAAAATGTTCTTAAAACTAGAAATCACGATTAGTGTTATTTTTAAAAACTATACAAAATATTGTTAGAGTATAGAAAGTTGTATCTGCACTTACCAATTGCCATTGCTGTCTCCTGCGCATCGCCTGTTACCATTTTCACTCTTACGCCACTCTGCATTAACAGCTCTATTGACTCTCTTACTAAGGGTCTCGGCGGATCCGTTATGCCCACCAAACCGCAATATATTAAATCTTGCAAGTTTTTACCTTTGGCCAAGGCTAAAACTCGTAATCCCTTGCGGCCAATTTCATAAGCTTCAGCCAAAAATTCCGCTTCATTTTGTTTTGTCAAAGGCATAGTTTGTGTGCCAAATTGATATTTGGTGCACTGAGGCAGAAGATAATCCAAAGCTCCCTTGGCAAAATAGATTTCCTCTTTGTTATTATTATACTTGTGTATGCATTTGACAGCCATCATTTTTTGCTCCGACGAAAATGGATATTCCTGTATGCGTACATAATTCTCGGCGGTAGCGTACATGCCATTTTTCATGGCGGCCGCTATAAGAGCACCTTCAGTAGGTTGTCCTAACAATGTGCCATTTTGTAGGTAGGCATTGTTGCAAACAGCACCGATTTCCAGAAGATTCGTTATATTAGCTTTAGCCATTTCAATATTATTGCAATTGCGTATGTGAATTTCCCCCTGGTCATTATAACCAGCTCCTGTCACATCAGCCATATAAGCATCTGAGGTTATTATGACCGTTACCGTCATTTCGTTTTTCGTTAAGGTGCCAGTTTTATCAGAGCAGATAACATTGACGCAGCCAAGTGTCTCGACCGTGGGTAGCTTTTTAACAATAGCATTACGTTTGGCCATGCGCATAACACCAAGTGCCAATGTAACAGTTACCACAATGGGTAAACCCTCAGGTATGGCAGCCACTGCCAAGGACACTGAGATATTAAACATTTCTATTAAGGGTTTGCCCTGGAGCCAACCCAACAGCATTATGACCCCAATGATGAGCAATGAATAGAAACTAAGTTGGGCTCCCAAAATATCCATGGATTTTTGTAAAGGTGTTTTGGGAGCCTCTTCTGCCTGCATCATTTTGAAAACTTCACCAAATTCACTTCTTTCACCAGTGCTTACCACCACACCCTTGCCATTGCCACAACGCACCAAAGTGCCCATAAATGCTATATTTTTCATATTTGTATGATCCTTATTGCCTGTATTATTCAACAACAATTCCGTGCATTTTCTGGCAGGCTCTGTTTCACCGGTAAAACTAGACTCATCTATGGATAAGTCAATAGCTTCGAATAGCCTGACATCGGCCGGCACACGATCGCCAACATTCAAATGTACCACATCTCCCGGTACCAATTCACGCGCTAAAAAATGTTCTAGTCTACCCTCTCGCAGGCAATGACATTCTGGTGGTACAAGTTTTTTAAGCTCTTCTAAACTTTGGTCCGATCTATATTCTTGTATAAAAGCTACTGTTACCACGATGATAATGGCGATTGTTATGCTAACAGCATCATCGAACTGCTTCATAATCACCGAGACAGCCGCTGAACCGAGTAGTAATAGAATAAGGGGATTTTTAAATTGTTCAGCATATTTCTTCCAGGTAGGTTCTTCCTCAATTACATTCAGTTCATTGTGACCAATAATTTTGGTACGATATTTAGCCTCTGTCCATTTCAGGCCTGAACGAACGTCGACTTGTAAGCGGCCGGCCACCTCAGAGGCACTAAATGTTGAAGATTCAGCTGTTGTTAATAACATTTTAGGGGTTAATGTTGAACCCGTCTGGAAAAAAAGAAGCATAAAAGGGAAAAATGTTAAAAATTTGTTAAATTCTTTTAAATTTGCTATAAAATTTACTAGTTAAGTCTTAAAGCAAAGCGGTGGTTTTGGAACATTAAATGAATTTGAAAATATTTCAGCTAAAAGGTGAAAGATATAAGATCGTTTGCATTCCTTACTTGTTTAACTAAGAAATTAAGATTTAAGGTCTCTTCAACTATTATCCCAATTATGAACAACAATCCCCCCGGAAATTGTTCTTTTTCCCCCCATCTTTTCTATTAAGAATTAATATGCCCCTAGGATTTTCCCCGCCTTTCTCTTTTCGCGTATTCTCAACAGTGTTTGAAAACGGGAAAAGTACCCCGAACATTCCCCGAGTGTTAAGAATAGAACAAGTTTTTCCTGGAAACAAATAATTGGGAAGGGAAAAAATTCCCCTCAAAATTCGTAATTGGGCTGTAATTATTTCGAATTCCAATTCAATATATTCTACAAGTACCTAAAGGTTCCTTACAAAACCCTTAGTAAATTAAAAAATCCTTCAGTATCGTTTTCTGCTAACTTTTAAGCAAATCACTTCCACTTCTGGATACAATATTTTTAATTTTTCTTCTACCCCCTGGAATTATTCATTCCAATTTAATTCCTTCAAGAAAATCCCCACAAATATATTAAAATAATACATATCACTTGTTATTATAAAGAAGAAAAGCTAACAGAATTGTAGAGGAAACGCAAATGCTGCAAATGACAGCTTTGCAAAAATCCATTAAGATTTTACCAGAATACAACATGTTGCGATGACAAATGCAAATTAGCCAAGACAACCACCAGCACGCACCATCAACACCAACGTCGTCGTCATCATCATGAGAATCATTTAGATTTAACACTCAAAAGTAACAAAAACAAAATTACTGCATGTACCACCACCCACTGTTTCAAAAGACGTTGATGGATGTAGAGCTAGCTACACACTTTCCATTAGCGACAAACCTATGCAGGCGAACATGCACAAGGATACGAAATAGACCAAGCCATTTAGTTAGTAATCATTTTCATTGTTGCAATAAAAAACCCAACTTGGTCAAAACGGGGTTTATCGCTTAAAGAACTTTAACACGAGAAGTAGGTATAAACAAATATTTTCAAATATACATATATACTTGTACATATATTTAATTGATTTACTGTTTGTTACAAAAAGGGCACATGAAAGCTAAAAATATTATGTGAGTGAGTTTAAGGTGACTTTTGAAAACCTTTTTAAATTTGTGACTTAAGCCTTTTTACCTAAATCCTTCAACGACATTATATTCTCTTAAAATACTATAAATTAAAAATTGTATAGCTGTAGCTATAGCACGTAGTATATAATGAAATGTTTTTATAAGAAACTAATTTGAAGTAGATGATTTTGTAGGGAGGTTACATTTTATGTGCAATGCAGTTTTCCGTTTTATAATTTTGTAGCTGTTGTAGTTTTCATGCGGGTATTTAGTTTTAATTAAGTCAAATTTATATATTCTTGTACTCCCTGGAATAACGTGGGATTTAAAATAAAGAAATAAATAAAACTAAAGTCTATTTTAAGACAAACAAACTCGAAAAGAAATTAACTAAATAAAGTGTTCTAAGAGCAGAAGAATTGCGTTAAACAAAAGCCATCTTCAATGAAATGTACTTAAATAAAAAGGACATTTATGAAAACTTATTTTTAAAATATTGCCAAACAAAATATTGTAATTGTAACAAATTGCCTTCTAACCAATTAACCTTTAAAACAAGTACCTTTGAAAAAAGTAATATTAACAAATTCTATAAAAAATTATTGTTAAAAAAATTAAAATAACCTTGTAAAAAAAAGTGAGCTTTTATAAAAATGTACCTTATATAAGAAGTACCTTTATAAAATTCCTGTAGAAAATATCGTTCAAAAAAGTTTACGGCAAAATTACAATTAAAAAAAATTACATTTGCGGATGTATCTTTTAAAAAAGTACCCTTTAATAAATTTACATGAAGAAAGTACTTTGCCAAGTTTGTTTGGGTGTCTCTTAAAAAATTATTAAAAGAAGACTCTACAAAGATAATACCCTATTTTAAAAATTAACTTTTAAAAAGTACTTTTAAAAAAATAGACCTTATTAGGAAAAGTAGCTTACAACAAAAGTTTGTACTAAATGAAACTTTTTAAAAAGAATTTTAGAAAGGTGCCTTTTAAGAAAGAAAATAGTTCTAAAAAAGCACCTTTAAATGCGTCTTTTAGAAAAGTGCAAAAAACTGTTTTAAGTTTTAATGATTTTTTTTTTCATTCTAACGCATTTAAAATCGTTATTTTCTATTTAAAGATCAAAATATAGAAACGGGCATGTTTTGAAAAACGTTAGGTTTTGAAATCTAGAGAAATGAAGTAAAAAACTGACTTATTGCAACTTTTTAAATAGTTTTTATGTTTTAGATATTTGAGATTTTTTATACGAACTTCACTTCGATTGCACTAACTCACACGATTAACAAAATACTGTTTTTCGTTTTTTTCTTAAATTTGGCCATTTCAAAGCGTAGCGTTTTGCAGACAACCCTCCAAAAATACAAATTAAAACAAACTTTTTACTTTAAATTTAATAATTAGAAAAATAAACTCTAATTGATTCGTTTAGAAATTAAAAAGAAACTTTTGTTTTTTTTTTCAAAACCAGCAACATTTCTAAACCATAAATTTTTTTGTTAAATATTCGCAACTAAACTTGTATGTTTCTACCAAGCTGCAGTTTAGTGCTCTTTAACTAAATTAAACACAAAATTAATTTGTTTCCTTTATAAAGTGTATTAGCCCATCCCCCCCCCCCCCCCCCCCCCCCCCCCCCTCTTGCAACAAACGTAATGAAAGCTTACAAAAACCAGGTACACTTTGAAATTATAAGAGTGCACAAACATTTAATATTGCTTTTGATGCTGCCTCAATGGCCTAAGGGGTTTCATTTATTCTATGAGTGCAAGAGGAGCAAAATGTTTAGCGAAAATTTAAAGGAATTAAAACATTTAAATATTATAATTCTTGATTTAATTCTCCCTTCAAACTAGTTCCACTAAAAAGTAACTTTAGATAAGAATTTTTTTTAATATAAAAGATACCTTTTAAAAGTACCTTTGTAAAACACTCTTTATAGTTAGCTCAAGTTCTTTATTCTTTCAATTAAGAGAGACGGAATTAAAAATTTTCTTAAAAGAAAAAGTACCGCTTGGAAAGTAGTTTTTGCAGGTTTTGAAACTGCAGTGCAAACAAGTGTAATTTGAAAAGTACCTTCAAGAAAAGTATGCACCTTATAAAAATGCACTTTTAAACAAAATACATTTTCATAGTCTTTGAATGCTTGCTTATTTAACAACCTGCCCTTGAGTCTTGTAATCTTTTATGATTTGATATCTATCAAAAACATCGTTTACTACACGTTTTAAATTGAAAAGCCTTAGGGGCAAGGTGAAGACTATTTAAGTATTTTAATGAAATTATCAAAGCTTTAAAGATAAAAAAAGTTGTTTCGTTTTAATGCTCTTACATTATTATAGAGAATGTAAGTTGTCAGAAAAAGACTTCTTTAAATATTTTGGATTATTTTATGAACCATTTGTTTGAGGCTAGTAGCTAAACTAAATCATTCAGACCAGCAAGATTTTTCTTTAATTACTTTCCATTTAGACAAGAGCCTCACGTAAGCCCCTAACAGGTTATATGTTTTTTACTTCACCTAACTTGTTAACTTTGTATCATGTCTATTCATTTTGACAAGATTTCTACTATTGGCTTGCGTACATTTCGAATTACGTCTGACATATTGTTTAATCTAGGGGTTCCCTTTCGACATGTTATCTGTAACTGTAAGCCATATGCAAAACAGACATACGGAGAACATCGCAAATCACAACCTTTTGCAATTTTAAATAGTTTCACTTTCAATAAAAATTTCTAGCATTAATTTCTGTTGAATTTAACATACATACATAATTTCTGTACTGTCCTGCAGGCCCCCAATTTACCGCACCATCAAGTAGTTACTATAGGGTTGATATTCCTGGCTTATTTTTGCCATTGTAATTACGCCACATGAAACAATTTCAACAGCTTTGAAGTACATTTCTTATATAAAATTTATAATTTAAACACTAATTTTTTAGTCATTTTTTTGTTTCACTCACAAAGACACTTTGAAAATCAGCTGTTTTAGGTTTTTTATTTTTCTTTTCAAAAAGAGTTTCATGTCAACTTATGTAAAACACTAATTGTACGTTATGTCCTGTACACGTAGTGTAAACACAGCTTATAGGATACAACATATGATATTAGCGATATACCAGCCATTATACTCGCATTGGCCACTAACTCTCACTCCATACGCACATAGTAAGTAGTCTTGTCAATAGTACAATTTATTTATTTACAATAAAAATTTCTTTCATTACTGCTTTAATTTAAAAAATCACCACATTTGTTTTAATTTTATCACTTCAAACTCAATAACAAGAAAGTCGAACTAATTTCATTTCAATGTCTAACAATTTGCGTTATGTATGAATTTCTTTCTGAGCTGCTCCGCTTTTTTTTATTTTGTTATCAGTAAGGTGTATGTACCTATGCATGTGTGTATGTACATATGGAACGAACATGTTTTTTTCATTTGATGAACAAATATTAGATTTTTAATTAATTAATTCAAGTATGTACATATTTTATGTTTTTATTACTTTCACAGAAAAAAAATGGTTGTAAGCTGGCGTTTCTTCACTACGTTTGCAGAAATACTTGCACTGCTTGTCTTATCATGCCTTCTGTCTATATGGTCCAGTGTTGCCATTTGGTTATATTTGCTACTTTCTCAGTAACTTCTGATACATGCCTTAAAATAATATCTGCGAAAATAATTTAAATATAATGTTGGCCCTTTTCATGCACAGTATTATTTCTGTTGGAAGGACGAAAATTCTTTCAACACGGTGTTAAACTCAGTTCAAAAAACCTCAACTTACATATATACGTTCAATAAAAAGGATACACTTAAATTCTCTTAATTTATGATCGCCTATTGATGCAGAGGCGACATAAAGAAAACGGGAGTACGGTATCCACTTAATTTTATAGGGAAAATTTTTTTAAGAATAATAAATTAATTGAATTAACATTCAGAAAAATAGAAAACCTACTTGCTGCAGACAATTTAAGTAACTTCG
The DNA here is from genome assembly GCA_963932375.1 of Phania funesta. Taxonomy (NCBI): domain Eukaryota; kingdom Metazoa; phylum Arthropoda; class Insecta; order Diptera; family Tachinidae; genus Phania; species Phania funesta. The sequence continues at coordinate 3,494,435 of OZ010656.1, read as the reverse complement.
GTAGCGTAAAAAAATTAAGGGCCTTATTATATAAAATGCAAGACAACGCCAGATTTATATGAAAACAAAAACAATTTAAAATTTTCTTTATTGTATTTCATCTTCTTTTCAAAATCTCAGCAAATTTTTAAAAATATTTGAAATTTGTTTTTGTTTTCCGTACAAATTGTGGCGTTGACGCGTTTTATTAAGTAAGGTGCTAAAAAAGTTTTGTTAAAATAAAAAAATAATACCTTATTTATATTTATTATGTACCACAAGGATCGCGTTGGAATGGAATCCTTAAAAACCCGTGGCCATGAAACACTTGGAGACGCACAATATTCCAAACACTAAGGCGAAAAAATGGACATTGTAAATAGCAAAAAAAAAACAACAGCGTGTAAAATGGAAATGCTTTGTGGAAGCTCTATGCTCCCAAGAGGAGTTAGGAAAAAGATGTTACGTAGTGAAATAAATAATAAAATTTATGTCCGAATTCAGATGGACAAAAGAATATACAAGGTACGATATTTTTGAATACAAACTCAGGTTTGGAGCATAGTTTTTGGGCGGATTTCCTTCCATATCCATCCCCCAAATATTCTGTAGCCACTTCAGAAGTGGTAATATTGGAATTTTTATAATTTTTCCTACCAGAGCGATAAGAATCGATTAATTTTCCCTATTGCATCAATATCTGTTGTTTTCTTTTGTTTTCGAACCATATCAAAAAAGTAATTGAAAAATAATTTACGAAATTAAACTTATCAACAAATACTTTTCAGTTTTTAATGAAAAAAATTTGGCTACATACATAAAAAAAACGATTTCCCGCATATTTAAAATAAAAATTTACAACTGCATGAATGCTTTTTTGGTCCGTTTAGTATAGGACTGTAAATTATATATTAGTTCTTTTCTTACAACATAATGTACTTAGTATAGTATTATGTAGGTTGTAGGTTGTCTTTTCAATTAAAAAAAAAATATTGAAATTTTGTATGTACATAATTTGCATGTACATTATATTATTCTCGATGCTATGATACAATATTTTTTTAATAAAAAGCACTGGCAACACTGATATCTACGCAATTAAAAATTTCATTTGTACTCAATCTTTGAGAATTTTACTCTTACCTAGCGTTTACACATGCCACTGGGAGTTCGAAAAACTCAATACACTCACACCTTTTCACTAATACATTTACATTTTTCGCAATGGCAGCTCCAGTGGCAGCTAAAATTGCATGCGAGTGGAAATTTGACATTTGCATGCCACTAAATGTCAAAACGATAGACAAAGTTACCCTGTTCAATATTAAATGTAAATTTACTGGATTGCTGTTAAATTGTAATTAAAGTTATACCTTTTTAAATGATTTATTATTATGATTATTATGCTGTTATGATTTATTTCTTAAATTGCGCATAAAAAAATTCGAGTTTCTTAATTAAAGACCAATAATATTAGTAATTATAATAAAATATTACTATTAATAATAAATGTAAATCGTTTCCCCAAAAATATGCCTATATGGTGAACTCGGTAACTCTATTTTAAAAAGAAAACAAAAAGTTAAAATGGAAGCAAAATTGAGCCAACAAAATATATTAAAATTAATAAATTTGTACCATTCCCACCCAATTTTATGGGATATGAACAACAAATCATACCGAAGAAATGATTTAAAAGACAAGGCGTATGAAAATATTGCAAAAGAGATGAATATGATGGTGGAGGTGGTAAAAAAAAAAATTCGCAATTTGCGCACCACATACACCAACGAAAGAAGAAAAGTGAGTGCAAAAAAATCTGGTTCTGGAGCGGAAGAACAGAACATATCCTCACTCCCGTGGTTTACTGAGATGAGATTTCTGGATAGTTCCATAGTTGTTAGAAAAACAATGGACAATTCAGCTGAGGTAAGTAATTAATTATTGTAGAATTTTGGCTATGTGCCATCTTCAGTGTCATTTTTCGTTCTGAGTTAATTATTATTGTAAATATATGTAGGTATTTGAAAGTATAGATTTTTGAAAGGAATTCAAGTCATTTCTTGTCAAGTTTGTCCGTCCGAAATAAATAGACATTAATATGAATGTATGTATATGGACATATGTTTTTATAAAACCTTTATTCTTTTTGTTTAGGTATATGCACATGCATATATTAGATCTATAAAAAAACCATAAAAGATAATAAAACATTAAAAATCTGTGTGGGTTTACATGTGGCCTCCAATTTAATGATTTGTGTTCAACTTCTTCCATTGAAAATCAACATTTCCGTCTGTAACCAAATACCTGGAAACTTCATCTCTTATCCTGCAGGCATATTTATACAGTTTATTACTCTGTTGACCCATAGGCGTAAATGTTGCGAGAATGCCTTCACTGTCTGTTGTAGTGGCTTGTGTTATGGGCTGGTTTGTTTTTTTTGTTAAGTAATTGTGTAAAACACATGTGGTCATCACAATTAAATCGACTGTTGAAGTGTTAACTTCAATTGGTCTATTAAATATACCAAACCGCCTGGCCAACCTTCCGAATGCGCACTCTACAACCATTCGTGCTCGGCTCAGTCGGTAATTAAATACTTCTTGATGAATATTTAATTTGAAAGACCGACTAAATGGTTTCATTAGATGTTTATCTAGGGAAAACGCATCGTCCCCAATAAAAAAATAAGGTATTTTGCTTCCTTGACCAGCAATGAATTCTTTATTCCTTGGGATATTAAGGTTACCATTTTGAAGCGAGGTATATAGATAAGAATCTCGGTAGATTGTACTATCGGATGCCTTTCCATTTGACCCAATATCCACAAAGGTAAATCGGCAATGCGCATCTACAGCGGCAAAAAGTACAATGCTAAAGAATCCCTTAAAATTGTAGAATTGCGATCCGCTGTTTGATGGGGCCTTAATGCGAATATGCTTTCCGTCTAAAGCTCCTAGAGTATGCGGAAATTGCCATATATCATTAAAATCTCTAGCAATGTTCAACCACTCTTCTTCTGTATCGGGTACCTGTAAAATAGATTTTTATAAATTACTTTTCTTTTTCAGATTGATTTTAATTCAGAATGCTTTGAAGAAACTGAATGCGTATTTGAGCAATTACACCAAAACGAAACTCCCACGAAATCTGGATGTCACGATCATCCCAAAAATAAAAGGGCTAGAAATGCTACAGACACAGCCATAGAAAAAGTAGATCAAGTCTTGGACAAAATTATGAAAGAAAACGAAAGTGAATTCACCACATTTGGCGCAAGCGTTGCGCAGCAATTGGCTAGTATGCCCAAAGAGCCTGCATACGAGTTAATGGGTGAAATTCAGCACTTGATATGCCAAAAAAAAATAAAAGAGATCCGCAAAAATCGCTTTCGGCCAATAACTTCCACATCAGAATCCTCCAGCAGCAGCAACAATCACATTTACAGCTCTACTCCATCTTCTGACATTTTGAGTTTGGCTCTAACAGGTGCCGAAATTGAATTCGATACGGAAACAATTTTAAATTAACTGTGTAAACAAAATTTGTTTAGTTTAAATAAAAGTTTTTTTATAACTTCAATTTTTATGTACAATGTTTTTATTTTCAAGGAGAGTTTGTCTTCTAATATTAAACTGAGACTTTTTTTAATAGGCGAGTCATAGGTTAACATCAAATGTATTCAAAAATGTGATTCTAGTCTGTTCATAGTGCTTCATAGCTATTGCGTATAGTTACCTTTAAGTAATCACCTTTCAAGGCATCGCATATGGCGAGAGACACTTTGGGGATGAAAATAGAAATTGTACTTCTTGAAACTCTTGTCAGGAACTCCAAAGAACTAAAGGAATCACCAGTAGCCAGGTATCTCAAAGTTATTGCCAACTTTGTTCTGGAAAAAATCGCCGCTCGCATGTGTGTGTCATTTTTTTTGATTTGTGATTCAACCTAAACGTATATAGACGCGTATAAAAAAAATTTAATAGTTTTAATGAAAAACAAGCTCATATGCATTTACTTACCATATAAAGAATTTGCTCGAATTGGTTTATGTTCAACCGACAGAAATTATTAAAATCTTTCACATCGTCCTCCCAAAGCAAGTCCTTGAGCAAGTGTGCTTCGATGTCTAAATCGCACCTTTTAATCAATAGGGGTTTTACCCAACATCGCCTTTTAACAACATTTTTCTTTAATTTTTCTTTATCATATTCTGATAAAATTTTTTTTAATTTCAACAGTAAACAAATTTTTTCAAGTTGACGCTTCGACGACATTTTAAAAATGAACTTACACTTGCATGTGTAAACACAAAAACGAATGGCATGAGATTCGAGTATTTCGAAGAATTTTTCGTTGATAATACGTATACAACAATTGCATGCCACTACTTGCATTTGTAATCGCAGGGTTACAATATTATTAAAAATATTCTCTCTCCCACATACAACATACTTTACTCTGAATAGTTTTTTATATACATTGTATTTGATGGTACCAGATTGATACATGAAATTAAAAAATGAACAAGATTAAGTAGGAGTAATAAGTTAAATATTTTTTATTTGTTTTTTTTTTTTTCAAATATTAATTACGAATTACATTTTAATAAAAAAATTTATTTGTTTTTTTTTTTTTCAAATATTAATTACGAATTACATTTTAATAAAAAAATTTATTTGTTTTTTTTTTGACGTAAAGAAACATTAAAAAAATATTTAAAAAAAATCGTTAATTCAAATTAAATTGGCTTAATTTATTCTATCATGTTTTTTATAAATGAATTGAAAAATGAACTTTGTTAAAATATTTTTTATGAATAAGTGGGCCGGCCTCACTTGTAATGAATTGGAAAAAAATCCTTGCTAATTAACGGTTTTGCAAAAACCAAAGTTAATTTGAGGACCACTATTTTTGGCCTTTGCGTCGTTTTTCCTGTTCATAAAAGTTTTATCTTTTAAATTTTTCGTTGAGTCAGTTGTTCTCCATTTAAAATTTGATAAAATGCGCAATACGATCTTTTCTACTATAATAATCTGGCACTTTAGTTTGCCATATTTAATTTGAATGAATGGAGAGAGTGAGTATACTAATAGAGCGAAGACTTATTTCAAATCAAGGATGGAAAATTCTGTACTATTGTATTTTTCATAAATTTACATACATACCATATGCATCAACTAATATAACTAATCTCTCTTAGTCAAAATAATTGAGCGGCATTATAGTGGCATTAGTGAAAATTTGTCTGTTCATATCAGATCTACGATGCTTGAAGTAAAATCACAATTTTTTATGTACGACCGTGTATGCGAACACTTTCATGAACTTTTTTTTTTACTTACATAATAGAGTTGGCAGCAATTGCTTTGAGTTTAACTTTTTAGATTATCTTTTTAATGACATGCAATTGAGCATGTGTTCAATTGAAATATATGTTTGTTTTGGCTCTTGAAATACTTATGCAATATAGTGCACGTTGAAAGCTTCATGCACACGTTAATGATGATTGAATACTACATAATGACCCTGTATTGGTCTCTTGTAGGTACACTATATATTTTACAACTCAATAGTTAATATCTGGTTTTAAATTTTTGAACTATTTATTAAATCCCAACTTCCTTGGCAGAGTTACGAAATGACTACTAAAACATACGTTTATTAATCTCACTTTTCCATGCCTGATGGAGAAAAAGAAATAACAAAACTCAAGGCAAATGTAAGTCGAGCACAAAACCACCACACACAATCACACATTGAAAGTTTGTACGACTTAAATTTGGCATGTTTTTGTTGTTTTAAAATTGTTTGATTTAACAAAATTTAAAAAAAAAAGTGTAAATAGAACAATAACAAATTACAATAGATTTAAAATAGTGATAAACGTGGCGTTGTTTTTTAAATAAAAAAACCAATTGACAAATTTAAAGTAAATTAAACAGGAACTTATAATTTTTTTTAAATAAAATTAAATTGTATTTTTTATTAAACCGGTGTTTAATAGATATTTAGCCATTAATTGCTTTATATTTTTTATTGTATTTCATGTATGTATGGATTAATTTTTCAATACCATTCTACCGCTTTTGTAGTGTTAACTCGCCGTATTTTAAAACCCAACTGCTTTATTGTTCTACCAACTTTCAAACATATACGTGTAGTACCTATGTATGTAGCTGTTAAAGTAATTCTTATTTAATTTTTTACAGAATTTTAAAGTTGTGCTGTTCACAGAAGCAGTTAAAGAAAAGGGACAGACAGATACGAGATCGTGAAGGTATGTTAACAAGGTTTTTTAAAAGTGTGTATACAAGGTGGAAATAATATTATTAATTTAAGTGTTTTATAAGAAATAACAACTTGTCTTAAAAAAATTCTCAAACAAAATGCACATAGCCTTCAACTTAATTTAATTTACAATAAGAGCTGCCATACTAAATGACAAATTTTGTATGTTTTTTTTCACATTTTTCAAGTTTGAAGCAGCAAAGCAAGTAATCGAAAGGATTTTTGAAATATGCTTTGCACTGAATTTTTTTTTTTCAGAATTAAGTTAGAAACGTCATGATGACAAGTCACAAGGAAAAAGTCATAGTGTAAATCCACAACCTGTAATATATGTAAACTTGCATTTTTATCATAGTCGCCTTAAAAGACGATACACTTCTTCAAGTTTATTTGTAAAAAACACCTTCAAAAATGCCATTAACTTTGGAAAATATTTTGCGATCCCGTTATTTTCAGTTGAAAGATTAACTTTAGCTGCCGGTTATTAATTTTCCTTCTATCAGTTATACCCTGAAATTATTTGAAACAGTATTATTCATTGGTTGTTCCAAATAATTGTGGTTTAAGCATCACAATGGGCCATTTAATTTTAAATATGTACATTTTTGTGTACCTATTTGTTAATACGAACTACCTGTAAGAGGTACATATATTATATCTATAAAATGTTTTGAAACTTGACTGTTTTACTACTCAGCAAAGAAAAATATCTCTTGACTAACGTGTAGTTTAATTTATATATTTAAAACTTTCAATAACCTTTTTAACTTGATAACGTATAGGTACACGCGCAATATAATTTGTATATTACCTATTGATGACTAAAAAGACTTTTAATAATATCTCAAGAGCCTAATCTTTGCAGAAATACTGTTTGTTTTTCTTTTAATTCGCTATTTTTATTAGCACACGTAGGAGTTTATGCATGTTTGAAATTAAGAGAATGTATATTACTGGCGTTAAACGTTAAATTGTTTCCCATGTTTTAAGAGCTCTAAATATTGAACACTAATCCACTATCGTAAATAAATATTAGCACAGATAACAAACAAACGCAAAGGTTAGACTTGCCATACTAATAAGTTTAAACGGTTGTGTGGATAAAAATTATTCCGGGCATTTGAAAGAGTTCAATACTTGGTTTTATCATAAAACATAAAAAAATATATCGTTTACAACAATCAAAAAATAATAATCTTAAGTAAGCGTGAAAAAGTTTACTTTTATCAAGTTCTAAGGAATATGTAAACATAATGTAATCTGTTAAGCGTTAAAGGTGCAACAAAATTCATAAATGTAAGAAAAATTCGCATACGTATTGTAGGGGAAATAATAAGAAATATATAGCCAAAATAATCGACAAGGGTTCGCCAATTACAATTCTAAAATTTTTATCGACGAAAGAGAATTTTAAACGCCACGTTTGGCAAAAAATTGCCATACGACAGCACCGAAATTGTTTAATAATGGATGGCCAAGAGAGTGAAACCAAGAGAAAAGTAAAAAAAATTGTTATTCTCTTAATTTATAATTCAAAGAGCTACCAGATGGAACCAAATTTTGTTTATGCAACTTTAATTTGTTGGATTTCATTAAATTGGTGGGAATGAATTATTATGTTAACGAGTTATTATTTGATGAAGAAATTTTCTCTGCTAAACTTAGAAATTCATATAAGGTATTTTATTTTTTGCGGTTATTTATTTTGTGATTTTAATCGATTTTGGTCACAATTGTTAGAATTCAAAGCAGAAATAGTATTGTTCCCCTTGTTTGTTGATTTGTTTTTCCGACAGGGTGCTCTGATATATGTATATGTTTGGAACGATTTTCCGTCATCCCTTGTCAATTTTGGTTTGAACAAACCGGTTTCGGCTAGTTGCCATCTTGAGTGCCATTTTTTTTTTTATCGTCGGTGCATCACAATGGGCCTAATGGTCTCCAAGTGAAATCGCTGCATGCGAGCTGAGCACCTAACCTAAGCTAATTTGTTGTTTGAATAATTGTTTAGTTATCCGATTACTTGAGGTGACATAAAAATGAATATTAAAATCTGGTTACTTTATTCGAATCAACTAAATTATTCCACTAAAATTTTTTCAGATCACTTCACTGTGACAATTCGTATTTATTTGGAAAACATGCTAACGAAAATAAGACTATAAATTAAATTGTTTAGATTGTAGCGCGCAAATAAACAGGAAACAAAAGTTTTCTGCAGCATCTTGTTGAAAAGCTAAGAAATAAACAAAACATCACTAGAAAAGCAAAAGCAAAATACGAATTTTAAAACAAGTATTAAAATTTATTGAGAATCTCGTTCTCGCAGTGAGTGAACTTTAAAAACTTTTGTCTCGCAACAATAAAAACTGCGAGTAAATATGCAATTTTCTTAATGTAATGAACGAAGGACTTTTATATGAATAAATGCATATTTTTGCTTTCGTTTGCTAAAAAGAAAATTAAAAAAGTTTGTAACAAGAAGACTATTACAATGATAACGAACATCATCTCAAGGATGATAGTGTTATTTTGTTGGCCTGATGTGTTAGTAAAGAAGCTGATGTAGTGGTAGAAGTTGTCATCGTCCTTTTGTAGGAAAGACATGTTTTTTATTATTAAAATTAAAAAAAAAAACAGGAAACAATATCAAACATAGAAATAAAATACAACAAAACAAAAGAAAAATAAAATTTACTCAAAATAAAAAAAGAAGTTTTATTTAGTTTTAATTTAATGCAAAGTTGCTGCTTGCAAGAGTTTCTCTTTTTTCTTTGTTGCAGTCACTCTTGTCAAAGAAAATTGTTCACATTTGTCTTTTAAATCCTTAAACAAGTGTAACATTGTCTTGTGTTTTTTGGTCATTCTATTTTAAAAGGGCCGAAGAATAAGCAGTAGTTGCTCAATCTTCATACAACTCTACAAATAGAAAATCACTCACTCTCACACTTAGTGGCGGCAGGATAATGTGTTAAATGAACTGAAAAAAAAACTTGCAATTGTATTAAAAGTGGGATCATTTTTCCTTTTGCAGGGTTTTGTCTGTCAGCTTTATTTGCATTTGTTCTATTTACTTGGCGATTTTTCATTACACTTCACTCTCAGCTGAAGGCATAACAAACAAACAAGAAAGTTGAATTATATTATTGAATTTAAATAAATGAATAAAAGTTGATCATAAATGGGATGACGTTAAGTTTAAAAAAAAGGAACATTGTGGCTACGCAAAGATGGAAATAGATGAATTATGTATTTGCTTAGTGCTCCTGGGGGATTAACAAACACTCCAATAGGACTGAACAACAAGAAGTGGTCAAGGACTCAAATTACAGCATTCGATGTCCAGCGAAATTTAAACAGAAAATTAAAATGGAAGGGCTATTAAGACCGAATATTCTTTGCAAACTTTTATTTCGAAACGTTGCTCCTCCGTGTGTTTCACTATAATTAACATTTAAACTAGTTTACTTAGAATTTAACTAGAACTTATCTAGAACTACACTCGGACTTCAATTACACTGACTACGAAATTAATAAGAAGTGAATTAAACTCAAATGAATGAAAGTTGAACTAAAGTAGAGCGAAAATGGAAGTGCACTAGACCTGAATTGTAGCTAAATGGACCAAGTCAACTAGACCAAAACTAGAATTAATTACACTATGTTCAGACATGCACCATAAGTGAGGCAATTAAATTTTAAATTGAGTCATAGACTTTGGATGCAATTTAGCTTACTCAATTATTATTTGACAGCTGCAAATATATTCATTTTGTTCGTAAAAACTTGTGTTTGTGAATTTAGAAATGTGGAGAGAATCCCGACTTTAGAAGGAATTGTTTAAAGTAAATTATTTTGAAAAGAAATAAATTATTTAAAACGTATCATCGTTAATAATTTCATGAAACGTACTAATCGCCAATTTCACTTGCCAACTGTCAAGAAGAATAAAATGATTTTATTGGTTATACGGTCACCTTGTTGACTTTGTCATTGAAAAGTGCATTTTCTACTCACTAAATACACTTAACTAGATGTGCATTTGGGAGTTTAACCTAAAAAATGCTGCAGTTAAGTACTAATTGCTTAATATATTGAATGCTTGTAAGGTAAATTGAGCTCAATTAAGACCTTAATTTTGTAATTAAGATGTCTGATTCATAGCATTAGAACGCAACTAGGTGTGTGTCAATTTGAACAGTACTGTAAAACTGAAATAAAGTAGAACTTATGGTTACATTTTCCTGCCTCTGTAGCAAAAAGGAGTTGAAGGATTCTTTTGTTTTATGTTTTCCTTCTGAGAGCACTTAGATTAACATGCACTTTATGAAAATTTAAAAGCATTATCGAAAAACATTTTCAAATAACTTATCAATGCATGCGATAAAAGCAGGCAAGAAGAAAATATGCATATTTAAATGAAATTTATGGCATAAATTATACAACCTCTCCACATAAATGCACTGTAGAAACATTTATTCTAAAATAATACCTGACATTACATTACATCCCATTTACAAGGCCTCTGCCTCTCAGTTTTGTACTCAGTACAACAGTACTCTGCCACACAACTAAAATATAAAACAAAGTTGAGGAGAAAAAAAGAAAACATGGAAAAGGAATAAATTTAAACACGTACAGTAGCACACAGCACAAGTCTTGGACCTACATACATATGTATCTCCCAACACCTCCTTAAGGATCTTATCTTTGTGGTGTATATTTATTCTTTGCGGTGTCTTTAGTGTAATGGCATGAAATGTAATAAAAGGAAATGTTACCAGTTTGATATTTATACCTTCCTTCGCCACCTTGACAACAGGTACTACAACATTTATCAAAGTCCAAACACGGCATAAACACCAGACATCGCTACGTAGCCAAATTGTTCGATGCACTTTGTCAGTAAAATAAAATTAAAAAAAAAATGTTTAAACCAAATTCCTTTTCCTAGAAAATGTTGCACAATAAAATAAAATTGCCCCAGATATGTTAAACTGCTGCATACTTTTCAAATGGACACTAAGCTTATGGAAATTTTGTAAGCAGGCAAATAAGTTATGGGAAATTGGGGTAAAGAAGTAAATTGGCATTTACTTTAAAGATGTTAAATGTTTATAGCGCATCTGTTTTATATGAGGGAAATTTTGTTAAGCCAGAGAGCAAAAGTGCAGAGCATTTTTTGTTAACCATTTAAATAAAAGAATTAAAATTCTATCTGCTTTAGTTCTAGTTTAGTTTAAGTTCAAACTCAGCTTCAGTTTCGATTCAATTCAAAAAACACTTATTCCGTTCCAATTGCGTTTCTAATTTCGAGGCAAAATTTGGTTTTCTCCAATTTATTCCAAACAAATATGGCAAGAAAATTAAGATACACTGTAGTGCGCTAGGTTCAGTAGTAGCGTATATATACTCGGTTTAGAGGGGTTATAAATAATATTCAATCGGAAATATAAAATGACCATGGTTGGGATTTTGGGCGAGTCATCAAGCTTCCCTGAATTCGAGGTGTATATTTTTGGTTGTAGTGATAATAGATTTGTTGTAAAGAAAATTATAATTGCTGCTTGTCCGTAGGTCTCGAAAAGTCTCTAAAGAGCGGACTCTAACCGTGAACAGTCACTTAAGTGCCATCGCGACACATAACAATATTCAGCGCTACTGTTCACAGTGTGGATATTATGCGAAATCATTCGCGCTCTTTTTACCCCTCTCATACCCTCATAACTTTGCTTCATTTGATCCTCAATGAAACTTGAAGCATGAGGACTCTACCTCTCCCAATCACATAACCCAAGCTTCAAAAAAACATTTCGAGATATGACGGTATAAAGTCCATATTTTCATTAACTCACTGACTCACTCAATTGACTTATCAATATAATGGGACCCTTGCACTACAGCTAGAGAGCTGAAATTTGTTATTACCCAATCAAAAACTTGGTCCTCAATTTGATCTCTGTACTTTTAACGGCCGACATTTTTGGTTAGAAACTTGACATTTATGTTTTTGTTCCGATTATCTTTCATAGAAACCCAATTACGTAGCAAATGGCAAATCATTTCTTTGTGTTTTAATCTATTTTCAGGTTCTTTACATCCCAAAAAAAAAACGCCCTTTATTGCAGCGATTTTGTACAACTCTATTGGCTCCGTACTTTTGTTCATGTGCGAATCTGTGTGTGTGTGTGTGTGTGTTTGGGCTTGTATTTACTAAATCAATATGTTTGTTGGTGTGTAACAGCTTCATCAAATTTAATGTACTGTTGTAGAATCAATGATTTAACGTATGAATAGATGACGTTGGGATGACGAGTGTCAGTTAAATCAATTGTACGAGTACTTTAAAGCTGTGTTAGTAAGTTAAGCCTCCTATGAAGGAGGGAGTACACAGTGGGAATGAATAGCAAAAAATAGGTTGATAAATTATATAAAATTTGATATTAATATTATGTTTAGAAAATATATATATATATATTTAGGAGTTTAAATTAAAAAATATATACATATAGTAGTATATAGACTGGCCAAATAATTATAATACTTAGTCTAATTGTTTATTTCAGAAGCTGTCAAAGATATGCCTGCCTGCCTGCCAAACGAGTGGAAATTTTAAAAAAAATATCGAAATTTCGATTTAGTTGTAAATACGCAACGTAAATTTGTCGCACAATGGCTGTAGTGCGCAGGCATTTAGTAGCCACAGAGGAAAAGTTTGAGCATGAGTGAATGAGTCACCAACCAAAAAGAGATTGGTGCAAAGTGAAGACAACATAGCTACCGTAGCAGTCAATATTGAAGCAGACCCAGACATGTTAATACGGTGCCGATCGGCTAAGTTCAGCCTCGCCAGAGAGTCAACCCCGCTTATTTTGCTGATAGGTTTAGGCTTACATTAGCATACAATTTTGCTGACGAAAGAATTGAAGCTGGACGACCATAGACAACGGCCGCCGCGACTTCCAAATTGGCAAATTTAGAAACCCAGTGAAAATTACTTTCAAACTTTAGGTTTGACAAAAACTCGGGCCATTAAAACCCATATAATCCAAGAAATTTCAAACAGTCTTTAAAATGCCAGCTGCGAAATAGCAAGGGCACAAAAAAAAATACTTTACTACTGCTATAAATTCTACAATTGGGATTTTTTTAATACACTAATTTGATTTCTTACTTTTTGAGTAACGAAGTATTTAATTTGGTCTTATAAGAATTTACGATAAGACGAAATGCACATAGCAAGAGCAAGAAATGTGACAGCGAAAAGTTGGTATTGCTGTGCTGTTTTCTTTTTTTCAACTGCACAATAACAGCAAAAGCACACCCGTAATTTGTTGCTTTTTGCTTTAAGTGTGCTGTTAAAAATTATAGCAGCATAGCACAGCCCAGTGTTTGCTGTTATATGCTGTTGCATTTCTATTAAAAAGCTTCATAGCAACAGCTATAGCAATTTCATTCCAACATTTTTGTAAACCCCGATGACAACAACCTTCAAGCATTTCATCCCACTGTGGCGTATGTGAAAGAGCACTAAAAAACCAAGCCATGTTCAAAAACTGTAAGTAAAGGTAGAAAAGAAAAACAGTGTGTGTGTAGACGCGTAAGTTTATATAGATTTTACGGAGTCAGTCCTCTTAACAGCTAATAACAAACATTGCCAATTCGCTGGAAAAAAGACCAATAGCAGTGATGACAGCAACAACAATAACAAAATGAAAAAAAAAACATTATCCTTAAAACACTGTCGACACCGCAATAATTGTAGAGGAATATTATTCGTATAAAAGAGAAGTGTCGGTCTGCTCGGTCTTGCATATGAATAAATTACGAGAGTTCTAATATTTATAGGGGGAAAAAAGGCGAAAAAGTTCACAAATAAAATCATATTGTATTACACATACTTGTAATAGAAGCACACAGTACAGTGGTTGTATTCGAGAGGTGTTTAATGTCACAGTATGATTTGATACCACCCTATCCTAACAAGTATGTGGTAAACCAGATCGAATATGAAACGAATTGTGAAAAATATTTAAATAGAACTTTTACTAACTTTGTTCTAACGGCCAGAACGAGAGAGACGTCAGTTCTAAATAAATTAAAAATGGAGTTTAGAATTATTCACACATTAAATTTTAATGTTTCGTTCATAATTAATTCAGGCGTCGTTTTTGTACTCGCAGCAGTCACACAAATGTACTTTTTTTTATCAGCAGCACGTAATTTGAAACAATTTTATTTATTTCTATGGGAGAAGCAATAGAATTAAATAGTTTAAATAGATTTCACGTTGTTGTTTAGGTTGTGACGCCCAAAGGTCCTTCCACTCATTTTTGGGTCACATGTAATTATAAGTCTTTTGTTGATCTAATTTCGAAACGAAGTTTATATTAATAATAAGAACTTAGGTTTAAATTTAACGAACGTTTTATTGGTAACTCCGCCCTCTAACGACAGTAAATAGTTGGGCCAGAATTTTATGCGACTCAAATAGTTGTAAAAATTAATTATCTTAAGAGTTTTTATCAATCAAAGGCCAGCTTAATTGGCCTTACAAGCCATCCACCCTGACAAGAGAATCCAGTGAGTGAGGTGAAGCTCTACCGCTTGGGCCAGAATCTTATTCGCCTCTAATTGGTTTCGACCAGCAGTGGACACAGACACACCTCCGGTGGCAAGCAGTTGAGCTAGAAATGTATTCGGCCCAAAGCGAGAGCGGTCGGAGTTGATTGAGAAGAGGACTCTTCGTAGCTTCGGACCAGAGCTTTTTTCGAACATTTTAGCAAAAATTTTGTAATTTTCCCAGCCAATAGTCGAGCATCTAATAAATAGTTTAGATGTTCGATTTAACATAACCGCACAGTAAATTAAGCCGCAGAGTCAATTTACACGATCTTAAAATTTTCTTCAATTAGAAAAGAACTTCTCTTCCACCAAAACGCGTAGAGATCGCATTTCAGCAATAAAATATTCAAATTGCAATAAAACAGAACAATAAATTTATCTGTTTTATTGCATGAAAATACGAGATGTATTTTGAGTGACTGTGCAGAGTTCGAAAGAATCGCAGAAGGCCAATAAGTGTTTGGCAGTCTTAACTCAGCTATCACTTGGCCAGGCCTCTATTAGAGAAGGTTTTGTGAATGACTTTAATCCTTGAAGATTATTTTTGTTCGCACCAACGACTGATAAAAACGAGACAAAAGTGAAGGTTTCGAAGAGTTCACAGGATAAGCCCTCTGTTTTAATTCCAAAGCAATTAGCAGCACATTCATTAGCAGTGGTTCAATGAGCAATATCAATATTTTCCCAAGGACCAGTAAAAGTCTCAGAAAAAAAAAAAGAATTATGTTTGTTGAAAGCCAATTACGAAAGAGATTTTGATATCGCAGAATACAAAGTTCAAAATATCCTGCTCATGCTTTCACTTTGAGCCAAATCAAATATTTACCCCGCCACGATAACCATCTGTATTTCGATGGGATCAGATGGTCGTTTTTGAAAGTATTCAAAATCTTCAAGACTAAAAACAGCCTCAATGTAACGAAAGAAATAACGAAGTGCCGCGACTCACTTCCGGTCTCGAGAGGAAATACTAATGTATACTAACTCGTGTATCGCTTTAAACGATATTTGAATTGCTGAACCAGAGCTGGGAGAATATAATTTACATTCGGCAATTCGGATGATACTTCTTTGCAATAAAAAAAAATAAAAATAAAAAATCGTACCGCTTTTTGGATCAAGAATCGTGTTTAATATTTGCCAAATCTGCTGAAAACGGTTTGAATTACAATAATCGTAAATTTCTTTCGCTTTTCCATTTAAATTTTTTCTCTTTAACCTGGTATTTTTGTTACTAAACAAGTTTCCATATCGAAGCTCTCAAAGGCTGTACAAAAATCATTAAATAATATTTGATTTGTCTTTGAAGTATCCATTTCCTCCATCATTAAAGAGGCCACGTTTATTACCTGCTGACTTGTCCAAATATCCGAAAATAATTTGTGAACAACAATGACTAAATTCTCGACGGTTATGAAGCCTTTTTTCTCAAAATCATACATATCGAAGAGAACTTGAAGAAAAGACAAATTCAACTTGAAATTAAAATTGAAAGAGTGCAAAACAAAGCTTGTGGGTGGAACTTACGCCTCAATTTTTGTTCTTTATGCACTGCTAATTCCTTTGGACTCTGATTAGGCTGATTGAATAGATTTAAGTAGGTGGCAAAAGCAATGAAATCTAATTGCTTTTTATCACCAAACATGGAGCGCAATAGTATGGGCAATATGGGATTACGTTGCAAACTGACCAGAGATAAAAAGTGGGATTTCTTAAGATGCAAAGGAGGATACTCTTCAGAATATTTCCCCAAATCACAAAAGTTTTTATACAAATTAAGTATCTGGTTATTTTTCACTAAATAAAATTACAAAAATTCAGATATACAATTTGTTCAATAACTTAAATTTAGTTGCTCTTACACGAAGTTGTGTCTTTTAATACCTTCAAATAGTTCTCAGGACATCGCATGCTGCCAAGTTGCCGTTTTCGAGAGCCACAGCAAAATAAAGAACTGCACCACATTTTAATTAAAAAAAATATATAGAGAAAATTCGATTTCTTTTTTCTTGAATATCAATCAAAATGAGTATCAATTTTACACCGAATGATTCAAATATACAAAAATATATCGGGTGATTTTTTTGCGATTTGGTTTTTCAGTATAAAAAAAAAGGTTCGTGACAAGTGGCAATGACAACTGCTCAGCTGAGTAAGGTTTGTCATTTTACCATGAATAGACAGACTAACAAACGAACAAGAATTGAAAATCACTGAATTTTATTATCAATATTCGTTTCTATCGTAAAATTGTCTTCAACGATTAAGCTCATTTTTAGTTCAATGGGTACGTTAACAAAAAGAATTGCCCCGAAGTTGGTGTAAAGAGCAGCTAGAGGCAGTTAAAGAGCTGCCAATTCACTGTTTAGTGCAGTTTGTAGGCCCGTGGCATTATTGGATCAATCTAGAAAGGCACCCGTGCAATTAGTACCGCCTTTTTTTTTTGCCCAAAATGGAAGAATTGGATTTGCTTGACATGTGGTTTGAACAAGCCTGTGCCACACGGTACGCAGCACCATGATCCTATTGAGAGACGCGTGTTTGATGAGCAATTAATCTCACGATTAAGAGCAGGCCCTTGGCTGCGAAGATCATGCGATTTGACCTCACTTAATTAATTTTTGTGGGGAAACGTGAAGTCTCTCGTGTACAGGGACAAGCCGGCCCTCGCATACAAGGACAAGCCAGCCAGCCAGATGAGCCACAACATTTACATGAAATAATCTTTAAAACGTAAGTGGCAGGCATTCGTTTATGGGTCCTAAGAAATATTTTATACTGCTTTTTTTAACTTCCCCGCCAAATGGCTTGCCGAATAACGCCCAAATATCGGCCATAAACAAAATTATGTAGTTGCAATTTATAAAGAAAACACAGAGCTGCCAGCCAGTATTTTTTACAAGTTCCAAGGAAACATTAAAAACCCACGCGTACTTTTTTAACGCAATTCTACTATAGGGGAAATCATAAGAAATATATAGCCAAAATCATCGCCAAGGACGTCACATATCACCAAGTATCTTGCAAACTTTCAGCGCCAAAAGGGATTTTTTTTCGCCACGTTTGAAGACAAATCTCCATACCTGTCAACACTGCTCATAACTGTGTTTTGTGCGAGCAGTAGTAAAATACGGAAGTTTATTCGATCTCTTTAAAATTTTCAGATTCACTAGGGGGGAGTTAAGCTAGAGGCATTTTGAAATTCAGTGCAGGGAAACCTGAACTCAAGCGGATAACAGTGGATGAAAGAGAAGCTCGGTGGCTGTGAAATTATTGAGCATTGAATTAAAATTAAAAGTAATTTTGAACGCCTGGCAATTATCGACCTACTGTCCCATCACTGAGCTCCATGTTATCGTATTTTGCTGCATAAACAGCCAAACTAGACCGTGCTAATGTATCCAGAGAGAGTTTGGTTTATAGGTCAGCTAAATATAAGAATGATCGTCACTGGAAGATTTGGTTTGTATAAAATAAAAGATCTGGGGGGCCTGATTTTCGAAATGATGTCCTTTTCGTATCAAAGTAGACGGCAATGCCAGTGAGTCTGGTCGACATGTGGTTCCAGCAAGACATCCTATTTAGAGATGGCGTTTAGAACCAATTGGGCAGCGATCTTTTTGAAATCTTTCTCATATTTTTCTGTTCTTTCTTTTGCCAACTTATTAGGGTGTCTGTTTTTTTTATTACTCGATGTCGACGGAAATATTAACAATTATTTAAGTATGATTTTTTTTTTTATTATTTTTGTCTGCATTTTATCATCATTTTCAAATCATTCATAATCCGATTATAAAAGCAAAACTACTCCTGCAGTTTAGCATGTTTTAGTGAAATGCGAAGAAAAAAGCAGTAACTTTTTATATCAAAAAGGAAAAAAGAAATACAAATTATGATGCTGTAATTTTCTTTATTACCGCAACATTAATAGCATTTTTCATATCAAAAAGTTGGAAAAGAGAAAGAAAAAAAATGAATACAAGGAGAAAAGTGAAGGAAATAATGTTGCCATGATGATGGTTTTCTTATGTTGATGATAACAAGAGCCCTTTTTCATTAAAAATTCACAGTTGGAGTTTGGCAGTTTCTTATTTCAACTGTCCGTCTATCTTACTGACTGTTACTCATAGTTAAAGAATAAAGTGTTTGGTATATGAAGGATGATTGGTGTTGAAATTGTAAGTATTGAATGAATTTAATTATTTACAATTTTTATTTTCGATTATATTATTTTTTGTTCCCCTCATTTTTTGTGTTTCGCATGTGTAAGGTGGTAATAAAGAACGGAGATAATATTTTTGAAGTGTAAAAAAAGGGACTAATAAGTTACACACCTATGTAGGCATGGTCTTCCTGTTACAGGTACTACTAGTAACCACACCACATCGTAAGAATTTTTTTATACAAAAGTATTCTAAATAGACTTGACTTGATTTTTATTATAGGTTAAAAATGCTTGGCACAACTACCATTCCTGGTGGAGTTGTGTCAGTCACGAACTAGTTCGTATTTCAGAAAGCTGGAAGCAACTTTTCAACAATACACACAATTTATTTTGGTGTCTCATATACAACAATTGAAAAATTATTTTTAAACAACTCTGCGAATCTATAGGGTTGTCCAACCGAAACGCACGATGTTAATTGTAAATAAAACAAAAAGTTTTCAGAGAATTATCTTAATATTTTTTATTACGTGGGCGGCTCAATAAGTCCGTGACTTTTCGAACTCTCCTCGTAGTTATATGAAATGCAACAGTGTTCTCATCAAGTACCATCTATTAATAGACTGTTCAAAACATACAACCTCGTAAATTTGTCTAAAAATGCGAAAAAGTGAATTTCGAATGCTCATTAAAAATAATTTTTTGCGAAAAAAAACCAGTCAATCAAACCAAGGAAAAGCTCGATAAATACTATGGGGACTCTGCACCATTGATTTCAATGGTAAAAAGTGGTTTACTGACTTTGGTTGTGGTCGCATTAGTACAAATGACGGCCAATTGAGGCCAGTACACCCGAAAATGTCGAAAAAATCCACGATATGGTGTTAGCCGATCAAAGAGTAAAAGTGCGTGAGATTGTTGATGCCATAGGCATTTCATATGGCAGTGTGATTTCGATTTTAAATGATCAGTTGGGTTTAAAAAAGTTGTCTGCAAGATGGGTGCCGCGTTTGCTCTCAATTGACCATAAACGTAAACGTGTGACAACTTCAAACGATTGTTTGGAGTTGTTTAACCGCAATCCGAATTAGTATTTGCGGCGGTTTAAACAATGGGTTTCTCCAGGTGAACCTGCTCCAAAGAAGGCCAAGGTAAGTTTCTCGGACAATAAGATGATGGCAACAACAGTTTTTTTGGGATGCAAGCGGGATACTCCACATCGATTACCTTCAAAAGAGAAAAACAATAAACGGCGAATATTATGCCAAATTATTAGACCGATTTAATGAGGATTTAGAAAGAAAACGACCCCATATGGCCAAGAAAATAATCAAGATAATGCACGTGTGCACACGTGTGCAGTCTTCATGGCCAAACTCTATGAATTTGGCTACGAATTGGTACCTCATCCGCAATATTCTCCGGATTTAGCACCTGGTGACTACTTCCTAAAGAAATGGCTCGGTGGAAAGAGATTTAGCTCCAACCATGAAATTATTGACTTAACAAATGACTATTTTAAGGACCTGGGAAAATCCTATTTTTTGGAAAGGAGACAAACACTGGAGAAACGTTGGCCTAAGTGTATTGAGTTAAAAGGAGATTATGTTGAAAAATAAATTTTTGTTTTGCAAAATAAAACTGTGTTTCATTCAAAAAGTCAAGGACTTATTGATCCGCCGTCGTATGATAGAAGGATCTATGACAATTATGTGTAAAATAAAATATCAGCGAGATGCTCGCAACGGCTTCGGTGTCATACATCTGAGACTCTGGGACATGATGGAGTTTCAAATATCGTTAATGTGCCGAATTTTCATCCTTTAGCTCTTGAATTGTACTTGGCTTATTGACGTGCACTTTTTCTTTTAAATATCCCCAAAGAAAGAAGTGCAACAGTGTCAAATCACATGATCGTGATGGCCAATTAGCATCGCCACGATGTGAGATTGAATTTCTCGCGCAAAAAAGCTATCGCTTCGTTTGCTGTACGGCAAGTGGTAGCATCCTGTTGAAACCACATATCGTCCAGGTCAATATCCTCAATTTTTGGCCTCGAGAAGTTCGTTATCATCTCGCGGGTGGGACTCACAATTAATATGGTGCATTATGGTTGGCCAACACTATATATATTTTCCATCTGCTTACTATCTGTCGTCTATAAAACCATTTGGTATTCCGCTAATCTAAAGCTGAGAGCTTGCTTGCGGTCTTTTTCAGAGGGTGAATATCAGAAAGAGGTAGCACGGGATTTTGAAGTGGAAATAGTACAATCAACATTCTGCGATGATCTCTCACAAGTTTTCGATGCTTTAGAGCAACGTCATTAATAAGTGGAAAATGTATCCGTCATAAGCAGACAGTAAAATTAGAGCCCAAGAGTTCTGCCGGAAATCATCGCAAACCTAAAGACGCAGTGGAATCTCTTGTGTTGAATTTTGTTCAGCATCTTAGAAAACAGATTAAACAAAAATCAAGTTCATCTTATGTCATTGTTTTCTGCATCATGTCTCTCATACTGTCCCTAATTTATTACCCTTCATATCTCTGCTCGTGCTTAGTTTTGCACATTTTGCTTGTAAATTTGTTACGTACAAGTATTTTATGCAGTGCGTTGTTTAATTGCTCTGCCATATAAATCAGCATCATCAGTTTCATCTATATAAACAAAAGACCGCATTTGAAAACGCTGACAACGTAATTACAAAAATTATAAACAAAAAAACGGACGCGACAACAAATGTTCGGTACCGATTAGACTACGATGTGCGGACAATCGTGGCCAATTTTGGAACATTTTTTCTCTGTGTATTTAAAAAATAATAATTTTAAAATATGGACTTTGCTTAACACGAACTTTCATTAAAGCTATGGTACTTTTTTCAAAGTCCTTTTTTAGTGTTTTGGTTCTATTTTGAACAATTCTTTTTTTAAGGTTTGCTTTTAAAAAGGTACCCTTATTACATGGTACCTTTTAAACAGATACCCTTATTAAACGGTCTTTTTAAAAAGGTACTTATTTAGCAGATGTCTTGTTTAAAGAGCTATTTTTTTATTAAGAAACTTTCTCAGCTTTTTTTTTCTAAGACTCGTGCCATTTGATACCTCTCGATTATTTTCTATGGGGCCACGTGAAGTCACTGATTTGTGCTAATAAACCAGCAACATTTGACGCCTTGGAGGCCAACATTGTTCGTGTTATTCGTGACATACGGTCAGCAATGCTCGAAAAACTGGTCCAAAATTGGACATCCACCAGAATGCGCTTCGTCAAGTTCTATCGGGGTACAAAAAAAACCCATTTATTTTCATTTTCTTAAAAGTAGTAGAGAGTAACTTTCAATTTAATTAGTCTGTAGTCATCGCAAAAGTGGGTGTAAATTTTAAACAATGAATTCAATACAAAAGATGTGTAATAATATCACCATTGCCCAACTACAGGAACACGCTCATTAATTCCCTAATACGAAGTAACAAACGATTTCAAGTTCTAAAGACCACAACATGTGTTACAAATAATAGCAAGGACTAGCAACTACAATACCACCAGCTTAAGGATAATAACAACAAAAACAACATCAAAAACATTTGTTGTTATGTTAATGACACAAAGACCACAGGTACACAAACAAGCCTTTCATTTATGCCCAGCAGTTTTAAGGGACATAATGTAACAAATTCTAGTTGGGAAGGATATAAGAAAGTAAGCCAGTGGCTGCGGGATGCTATATAATGCTTACTTCCGAGAAAAGGCTAAGTTAAGACACCTTGTGCATTGTGAGATTCTTCAGGTCAAATATACACCAGTAAAAGAGCGTTTACCTGGGCGATATCAAAGATTATGCGGAGAATAAAAGGGGTTTCCAAAGAAGGGTCGATATTGGAATGGGACCTCCCCTCTGTGAGGGGAATTAACGGACCTTGTTCTTATTTCAAGGACAGAAGTTTGCATGTCGGCTTCACACTGTGGCAACTATCCTTGTGTTCTTGTAATATTGATATTAAGGGCATCGGTCAAATGCGACTTACTGCCGCAGATCTGCAGCTTAAGAAAACCCCACCAGCAGAAGGGTAGTAGGGTTAAATCGCATTCTAGTAGAATGGCTGTTGCGGCGTGCGCTGCGGCATATAGTGCCATCCTGCTGGAACCGCAAGCCCTAGATGTTGCTATCATTCCAATCAGTAACTTTTTATGGATACATTGTTGTCTGGTGAACATATTTTGCACGTCCCTGCAGACCTAAGTATTGCAGAAAAATTCGCGAAAGTCCTAGTTCTTGTGGATGGCGAGGAATCGAGTACATTGGGCCCTCCTGCACACTTTTACGAACTGTGGCGAATTTCTCGGCCGATTTGGCTTTCCTTCGATGTACGGATGTTGACTGATTGTTTACCGATGCGGGCGTCAGTTACCACCAAAATAACATGACCGCCACAAACATCGACTTGCCTTCATTGGCAAGTCTTTCAACAAACGATCCCAATAAACAGAACTCTAGGGTAAACACAGTCGCCAAAGTG
Source organism: Phania funesta (assembly GCA_963932375.1). Taxonomy (NCBI): domain Eukaryota; kingdom Metazoa; phylum Arthropoda; class Insecta; order Diptera; family Tachinidae; genus Phania; species Phania funesta. The sequence continues at coordinate 3,470,851 of OZ010656.1, read as the reverse complement.
GATGCCACTTGTAGATGTACCTGTCTGCGTGAAGGAAACGGAAGTACTTATTAATTGTAGCAAATAATTGAAAACTCATATATGTGTGTGTGTGTGTCGCTTTTAATATTTAAGCAAAGGCTTGTGTGGCAAAAGTGTGGGTGGAAAACTAAAGTGTTTTTGCTCATTTATTGCGTGCAAATGTTAAAAGGCGGCACTGCATACCCCACCCACCACCTTTCTAATTTACTCCCAAACTGAAAGCTGCTTGTAAACTGAACGAATTTTACAATTGAGTTATGTTCTTCATTTACATAACAAAAACAACAATAAATGACAGCAAAACAAAAGCTCTATGAAATTAGATGAAATGGTAATTGTCAACTCAACAAAATTGTAGACAATAATAAATATGAGTGGGTGTTTGTTTCGATAAGAGGAAAATTCGATGACAAAGAGATTGTAGTGTAGTAGCAGGTATCGTTGGCATAAAACGACAGGGAAAAAGCTTAAATTAAATAAATATTTTAGGTAAAGAAAGAACTGCTTCGAGCAGAAATTAGATAACAAGCTTAAGAAGATAAATTGTATTGGGCGAAATTATTTGTTAAAATGTTTAGTTTTTGTTCAATAAAATTTCAACTAAAATGAATGCAGATCAAGGTCTCATGCCCGCAGACATGCACTTAATCCAGTGGTTAGGACTGCTGTGCGCTCTCCTGAACTCCCAATGGCTATTTGGCAAGGGTTAGCCCCGTGAAATACTAAGTACTTATTTTTGTAGTGGAACAGAAGATGTTCCACCGGACATCGAGTCCTCATAGAAAAAGCTCAGCAGCTTTTTGAAGAAGTTGTGCTGTTGATTTGTTTTTGACCTGTTCGATTACATGTAATCTTTCTTACTGATTTCGACCATGTACAGTTTAAGCGTATGGGACACCCCACAAGGTTCTAGTAATTTTACCAGTCGTTTCATAGTTCTACAGTGCAATATGAGTAAACGTTGCCTAATCGTTCATCTCTGTCATAGCATTATATATGTTCATTTCCTGTAATCCTTTGTAATCCTTTCATTTCCAAATATCTTCTGGTGGTCTGGCAAACCAGATAATGTGTAGTCTATTATTTATCGAGCAATCGTGGTCGCCTTATTAGAAGTCCCATAACGTACTCGCTCTGACTCTTTCGCTCTCAATTGCCTTGATGGTCATTTGTTGGTCAGTGGAGATGTTAAATTCAGTTGAACTTATGGCCAGACTGAGCCACCATATACACTCGTTGATTGCGCATACTTCTACCAAATCCACAGAAAAATCACTTAAATGAAAACCGAAAGTAACTAAAATCGCTATAAATAAAAGCGACAAACTGGTTTCATCGAAAGGAAGCTGCAAGTCAGGAAAATAAGCAAAAGAAAAAATGTCTACACGTTACAAAGGTGACTAGACTTTATCAAAACCGCAAAAACCTTTAAAATCGCAAAAGGGGTAACATTTTTTAATGAAAATCAAGAAAGAAATAAAATAAAATCCGAAACCATAAAAAATTAGAAAAAAAAACAATAGATACTTCCAAACTTTGACAATAGATAGCAGCCATATTTTTAAAGCTACGACTGTCGAAATGGCTGTAATTTATTAAGTCAGTATCATGGACGGATATAGCATTCAACGGTTTCACCACGTGCAAATAATAAAATTGTTTTATCAAAATAAGCGTGGAAACTGACCCTAATTTTCATCTAAAAATCATCTTCATCGATGAGGCCCATTTCTGGATGAATGGGTATGTCAACAAACTAAATTGCCGAATTTGGGACAATGACAAGTCCCAAATTCGGCATGAGATTCAAGAGCATCCAAATGCGATTCAAGAAAGTAAAAGTTTCGTGTGGGTTTTTGTGCTGGCGTCATCGGTTCATTTTTCTTTGAGACCCGATTCTTTTCGTCTGAATTGGATGATAAAGAAACCAACGACATTCGGTTTCAACATGACGGCGCTACGTACCACACACCTCATGCCACATAGGACATTCTGTACGAGCTTTTTCATGTGAACTATCTACTGAGATTGTGAGATTAGACATTTTTTTGTGGGGTTTTCTTAGGTCGTAGGTCTATGCGAATAAACTACAAACCACAGTGGCCCCTTAATGTAATGAAGAAAAACTTAGCTCTATTTTTTAAAAAAGCGATAAAAGATAAGCCTGCAAAAAAATCCTATCATCAGAAAATAAGAGAATCTTGCGAAAAATAAAAAAAAATTATCTCCTAAACTATTTGCTCCGTTGGCGTTTTCATGAAATTTTCGTAAAATCTATTCAAATACTAGTGTGGTCGAACAAAAGTACCTAATTTAAATATTACTCGAATATTCGAACGAGTACATAATAAAAAACTATTCGTATATATTGAAAAAAACTTAAAAAATCACTATATTAGTTTATATTTTTTTATTAAAAAAGATTAACAAATAATTCATCAACAAAAAGCTAGAACTTTAAAACAAATATATAATATTGTTACGAAGTAATAATCAAAGATGTGTGAAACGACCTATTATACAAATACGCAATATTATAAACATAAAGCAAAAAACAAATTGTGTAGCAGAAATCCCCGAACCGCGATTCAACATGGAAACAAAAACAACTTCTACACAAACACATATACAAGACTACTAAGTCGGCAAATAAAATAAATGATGCGCACTTTCGCGTATGTTCGGGACATTTCAAGAAGCGGCCGTGATCTGTATATAAAGGCGCCGTCCACCGCAGAAGAGATATAGTTGACTTTGAGATTTCATAGAGTGAATATCTGTGTGTACAAAAGAAGTGTCAAGTTTACAGTGTAAATTAGTACTGAGCAGTTGTTAATAGAGCCTTAATTGCCGAATAAAGTTGTGAACTGATAAAATCATAAAGGAGTGTGTATTTTAATATTTGCAATTAAACGAACCCGACAAATTAACGTTTATTGTGGTAATAAATGTAACACTATATACAATACAATAGATACTATATATACTTCTGATTACTACCGAGAACGAAAAATGAGACTGAAGATGGCATATCTGTTTCAAATCACCCTGTCGAAAAATCAAATCAAGTATCAAAGCAATTTTTACTAAGTATTTAGTTATAAAAAAATTATTCGAATATTTGACAAAATTGAAAAATTTGATTCGTTTGAGCAAAAATTAAAAAAAAAAAAAACTTATTCGAATATTTGAATTATTCTTGTTCGATAGACAACGCTATCACATGCTCGTTTATGCCTGTTTTAGACGTTTACTAGTTTGCCCATTTTTCTAGCTTAATTGTAGTCAAATAAATAGCTAAAGCATCAATTTCGTAATAAAGTAAAATAAACTTGTCTCAGCACACGATAGTTTGTTTATTGCTATTCGTATGAGTTGTATCTGATAGATTTTATCCAGTTCATTGCTTTTCTATTGATTTCTGTTTGTGTTTTCGCAGATATTTTTAATAGTTTTTATCGTCTTTTTTTCTGCTCTTACGAAGATTTGTTTAGCTTTTCTCTTTTGACATTTTTCTTCGATACTCTTCCAACAGGAGTTGTCTTAAACATCTTTATGGTTGATTACAACATGTCTGTTTTCCAACTACAAGTGCAGATTTTCCTTATCTTAAACATTTTATATACTTTTTTTCTTCTTATCTTCCTTTTTTAGCAGTTGTTTTTTTTTGTCTTTTGCATCTAACTTCTTCCTTTCATGGTTTGTTTAGCTTTCAAATATAACAACGACAGACACAACAAGGCAAAGTAAGTTGACTTTGTTTTAAATGGACGTGAATGGGAAAAAAACCTAGTTTTTCTTAATGCCAAACTGAAGTGGTTTTTCCTAAGAATTTTTACTTTATTTTCTTACTATTTAGAGAGAACATCATTATGAAGATGGAAAATACATGAATTAATAGGCACACACACACGTAAGCACGCATATGCACGATGGCCCCGAAACGAGGGCCAGATGGGAAGCCCATTTTGAAAAAAGTACATTAAAATAGATGAACTTATTCAGTGTCAATCTATTGCATAGCACTACTATGGTACTATCCGCATAGGATTTCTGAAAGACATTTCGGTAAAGTGAGATCCCGAAGAACTGCTACTTCTTCTTTTAAACTGCTACTCGTCCTAAACAGCTTGTTCATTTTCGAGAAGTTCAACAAATAAGACCAACTGGTGGCTACAAAATTAAACACCGCAGGCATCTGGCAAGTGATCATCAGTGAACGCACAGCTTATGGAAATAACGAGATAATGGTAGATAGAACAGCATCACAGTTACGGAGCACATTTGGGTTCAAGATGAAAGTCGAGTGGCAGAAATTGTAGGGCAACGTTTTCGAAAAAACAGTTTCCACCTCTTAGGCGGAAGTCTACGTCGTGCTGGAGAATGTCTACAGGGGCACTCGCGGTACCAAAACACGCACTATCTGATACAGTCAGGTAGCCTTAAAATTATTATAACTACTGTTTCCCATCCAAGTTGGTCTGGAAGTGCTCTAAACTTGTAGATGTCCTAGCAATTACCCGACCAGGTAGACTTAACTATTACATGAATAAAATAAATGTGGTAGAAGAAATTGATTCCAGCAGACTCTGTTAAGGAGCGAGCAACATCAGAACATGTTTCATGAGATTGCCTAGCGGTGCCAAGACCCGGACTTAACCACCTAAGCAGTAAGATACTAGTTCCAGACAAGCTAGTTAAAATAAGTCTACAAAGATTACGAGATTTGTAAAAAGTCAAACATTGTTCCACGCGTAAAAACTTGAAACTGTATAAGGGGTACTCATAGCGGTAGACGGCAGCTCTTGAGGAAGACACAGACATTTTGTTAATCGATCAACATTCTAAGATCCTGCATCACTAACGAATTTGTTATAATCAGTTAGGCGGTCGCACAATTTTCGCAGGAGTATGCAGGTTGGTGGGCGCAAGAACCACAAGTTTAGGCAGACTAAATATATATTCCTTTGGAATCGGAACGGTCGCTCTAACTACAACATCTCCCAGTTTAATAAGAGTTGCGGAAAATACCTTCCTATATGCAAGGCGGCTTCGAATTAAATTTACACCGATGCTACCTATTCTGAAATCATAGAATCTAAAGAGAACCTTCGACGAAGAATTTAAACTCAACTCGAGCTAGTTCTAATAAGGTTTATCAACCAATTGGGCAAATTGACCTCAAAGTTCAAAATGAACAGATTAATACTTTAAGAAAAACCCTAGCACTGACCCAACCCAGAAAATCAATTGATTTGAAGAAGGATCCATTTTCGTTCCATTTTTTCCCGAATTTGCAAAGTATCCTTTGACATATCCTCGTTTATGTCTAAAAGAAGAACTTCATTTTTGTTCTAACTTTTCAAACAGAAAAGGAGTAGAAATAAAAAAAAAAAATAAGAAACAACAAACTGAATTTTTAGTTTATTTAAGAAAGACAACATAAAGTGGATTTATACCATTAATGGTCTTTAGAATTGCATGCTTCGCATCTAAGCTAAAGTTTTCCAACTACAAAATAAGAAAACATAAAATAAACATTTCAACAAACTAAAGAAAATGATATAGTAACAGCTACGTAAAAGACAAGAAACATTCCTATCAAGGCACTATTCAAGTACTTCCCACTCGAATCGACACAAGAAGAATAATCTCTGAAAAGTTTTTAAAATTTGTGTAAAATTTTCTGAAGTATGTTGAAGAACTTTTTTCGAAAATATTAATAATTTTATACAAAATTTTATATATTTTCCTATTGTTTGAATTCGAGGCATAGCAACAATCTCGGAATGGTGTCGTGTAAACAGAGTCTGATCATATGGTTCCATTTGTTTACGGAATCTGATGGGCTTACCCGTGCATATAGAGCTCTGTGCGGATGGACATCCTTTTACCTAAAACTCGTGGAAATTATGATTTCTCTGAAGGAATTCCGGTTTTAATTGGCTAAAGGAGAAACACGGACGAGATAGACAAGAATGCCTCGCGAGTGTTGGACGGGTCTATTTCTATACGACCTCCTAAGACGTTGGACCGTAAGATTCCGAGGTGGATGGACAATAATGCCTCGCAAGAGCTAGAAAGATTAATGTCTGTTTTGGCTAATGGAGATATTCTGAAGAGATTGGACAAGCAAACCTTACAAGAGGTGGACGGGTCAGTATCCTGAGGATGAAGCTGAGACGGTAGCGCACATGGTGTGTAAATGTCCAACACTGGCTTAAGACCACTTTTCAATGTGTATCGCATAGTGGACCTAAGCCTTAGACAAATGCAAGCAATTACAAGAGACTCCGTGATGAGGAGGAAGGCCGACAGTGACCAGTCGACAGTATGAAATCGCTACAGACAAGAGTAAAGGCTAGTGATAGCACGGTACTCAAGGAAAGTAAGGTAGTCGTAAATTCCAAATCGGTTGCCTGAAATCAATTCAAGAAAAAAAGGTAGTCGAAAAAGGATCCTGAAAGTAAGAGGTCTGTTTGAATATCCCAAAGTGTCCACGATCGTAGACCTGCATGAATTTAACAAAAATATTTTAAATTACAGTTTGGTTGCTCAAAAGCAACAAACAATCGCAAAATACTTATATTTCACTACGCTACAGCGTCAAAAGCGAAATTCTGCTCGACGAAAATTTCGATAATGTTGCGGGATCGTATTACGAATTTTAGATACGATATTCCACGTTCGATAGCCTACGAAGATCGAATACAGCTCACAACAAGGAGAGCCATGATCTTCCTAGTGCGTTAATGAATAGTTCCTACGTGAGCTAAAACTGTAGTTAGAGGTTGGGACAAATCTTAAACGAAAGACGCGTAACCTTGAACCTGTTTCATTTTCCCCTAAATAATGATTGCAGTTATTCCAATCGCACCGTAATATAAAAATTTAAAGAAATAATTTCGCTTTAAGCAGCTTTTTAAATCTTTAATCCTTATTGGCCTCCAGATTTAATACCTACAACAATAATTGAAATTTCAAAAAGATTTATTGTGTTTCTCTTCGTACAAATTATACGCAAAACTACATTTTAATGAGCTCGGGTAGAAATATGTGCTCTACTCCAACAAGTCAAACAAGAAAAGAAGAAAAAAGCAGAGATTATTTTCAAATAATTTTTTCTTTCTTTCTTAGGAAACCCAATTTAATACCTATTAAATACCACTTCCGTTTTGTGTTTAACACACAGTCAGAAGGGCATTAACAACGACGATAACAAAAATAATTCCAAATAAAATTTCAACATTACAATTCCACAATGGTTAAACTTAGGAATCCGCTTAACCAGGCTGCTGGTTGTATAAAAGAATCCTTGTTACGTAAAGGAACACGAAGAAATAAAATCACAGCGACAAAGAAATTAATGTAACGGAAGTAATTTAAGAGATTTAACAATTTATTTTCTATATTTTCCACAAACAGAGCAGCACCAAAAGTTGGCAATAATACTTACAAGGATTGTGAAAAGGAAAATAGGAAAAAAATATGATTTAGCAGTTGAAGAGAAGACGGGGGAAAATAATAAAAATATTTAAAATCGTTGCACAAGTTTCAAATAAAAATGGCTGGGGTTCTTTTTTGCTGTAAGAGTAGAGCCCACTGTGCCTTATAACCTGATTTACTGGGTTGCATTAAACAGGTGTGTATTTGTTCAATTTCTCAAAGAAACTTAAATGAAAGAAAACTTTTGTTTTAATTTTCTTCGCCACTTAAGCAAATCGAATGGCGTTAAAAGGAGCAGAAACAGTTCTAAGCTAAAAGGAATCGTCAAATGAAGAAACAGCCTTAATAAAAGTACTAATACTTGTATTCACACACTCTCACACTCAAACTTACTAAGGGCTTGAATTATAAATCCCTAATAAATGCTTAAGGACTTTTGTGTATGTGTATTATTCAATGTTTAAAGGGAAACATTTTAGTTAATAACCCTCTTCGATTTTGGTTGACAAAATCTTCATTTTTGTTAAAACCCTTTTGAAACATGTTTTTCTTTTTCTCTATTCAGTTGGCCTTGTCAATTTCCAATATGATTTCATGGTCCTGCCAAATATTATATTGTCTAAATGTATTTAAAAGTGAATGTGTAAGAGTATGCGTGTGTAATGACTGCAAAATGTTGTGCGAAGTTTTTGGCTGACTGCGTAAACTTCTTGTTGATATCAATATTGTGACAACAGTATTGTGTTTTCCTTTCGGTTCTGCTTTGCATCCTTTCGCCTTTTGCTATATTTTTAAATAACGATCTCATTACTTCGAGGAAATATTGTGCCGAAAAATAAATGAAGGGAAATATATTGTGTTAGATAACATTTTTTAATAGATTTTTAATGTTACGCATTATAATTAAAAAGGATATAGTAAACCCCCCCCCCCCCCCCACACACACACACACACACACACACACACAAAAGAAACAAAAAGGGTCTAAAGTTTTCTAGCTTATTTAACGCAATTCCAGTGTAGTTCTAGTTATGTTTTGTATCACTTTATGTTCGGATCTAGTTAACTTCTAGTCAGAGTTTAGTTCTTGTTCATCCCTGGGAATTTCGGATCATGCCCGAAGGCATACTCCTAGGTCAGTATGTCATTCCGTTGTGAGCTCTCCATTCTTAGTAAGAAGTCTTCACCGTCAAAGGAACAAACCTCCTGAGTACTTGCCAGGTAAAGCCTTTCAAATCAGGCACGTCCGGTAAAGTATCGGCTGCGAAATGTTGGGTCCTTAGCTGTGTGAAAGGCAAGCTGTGGAATAGGATGTGTTCCATCGTCTCCACGACCTCTATGCATACCTTATATGACGGAGATGTGCCTGTAATTCTGAGTGACCCGACAGTACAATCACTATCTTACTAAGTTCAGATTTGCTTAGTCTCATGAACATATTCGTTTTATCTTGTTTTATTTGGCGTTCGTTATTCGGCTTCGCAATACGTAAGCCCACCCCCTGGAGCTCTCTGGCCTTAATTATGGGGGAGCACAGTCTACCATGCCTTGAGTAGTTGTTTATAGCTTTTTTGTATTATTGAGTTGTCCTGGATCTAACTCTATAGGATGCAAGTATCGTATGTTAAACTCCACAGACCTGTCAGTTCCACTGAACCCGTTCAGACACACCATAATCGCACGAGCTTCCGCTTGAAGGACCGTGTTATGATCCGCAAGCAGAAAATATATTTTAGTCACTGGTTCTTCAATGAAGTATAATAATAAAAAAGAAGAGCCGATTCCCTCGGGCATCTGTACTAGAGTTCCGTTTGACCTGAAGGACCTGTCTGGTAGCGGCGTCTCACAATTTGCTATAATCTTTCTTTCATATATCCATTTCGCTAAATGCGCGCCCTGCAGGCCATCTAGTGGATGGATATCTAATATAGTACCCAACGATTTTGTTGGTATGGTTCTGATTTCACCACTTATTCCAATTAATTTAACTATGTTACATCTCTTTTCCACCGCTGTCCCCCATACTACGATAGCATGCGTCAGAATCGGCCTAATTATGTTTGTGTAAAGCCACTGTGACATGGCTCTCCTACATAGCCTTCTTATCCTCTCCTCAGTTTCCGGTCCACGAATAATCCGAAGTATTTAAACTTTCATTCTACCACCCTTGCTGTTGACGTTGTTGTTGCGTTCTTCAGCACTTTTGCATAATCGATTTGAATTCTTTTCCCTCTGAAGTATTACATCGTCTGCATAGACTCTTAGAAGGTTGTGTATTGTGGTTACCCAGAGTAAGGTTGATAAAGTGCCCTCCTGGAATCCTGGAAGTGCCTCACGGGAACCGTTACTGATCCACCTATTCCTTTCCATATTAGTGAAACAGTGCCATAATGTCCCTAAATGTCAATTCTGATACTCATGATACTGGTATTTAAAGCAGTTTGAAGCATCTCCAAGACATGCAGTTTAAAACCTTTAACCTCTTCCTAGGACGTCGAAAAACGTTGAGTACACATTTATTTTAAATAAGTGGGAATAGAGAAAAGTCAATGGGTGCCGCCATATAACGTTGGTCACTGCTAAGAAAAGCTGTTGCAGCTGGTTTTTTTTTTCTTATTTCTTCGAACACTGTTGGCAAACAAATCGTTGTGTACCACTCAGAATTGAGTTTTCTTATATCCCAGGATGGCTAAATTTAACGATAGGTCGGTCATATGTCGATCTCGGATTGTCAGTGCAAGCACACAATCATCCTTTTTTGGGCGGCTTTCACGGAATAGGTCCTTGAGCGAACGTCGTTCCACCGATACACGGTGGCTACATACATATGTGGCTTCATCCCCCAAAAGTTGTTACAAAAATCATAAAAAAAAACATTGCATGAAATTTTCCACGAATCAAATCCTTTTTTGAGGACGTTAATCTTTTAAGTAACATTAAATAGCAGAATTAGCGGGATATCAAAGAACCTTCTGAGAACCTAAAACCCTAACACCGGATGCTATCCGATGTTGCCATTTCGCAATATATAAATAGCACCCCTTGAATGTTAAAAACTAACGATTCAATTAAAACAACGAAAGTCTAAGCCATTCAGCCTTTTCAATTATTTGTGTCTATAAAACAATATGTGTAAAAGAAGTCTATTATTTTTTTCAAAAACAAAATTTCCAGCCAACACTTTTATTCTTCTTTTATTTTAAAACGCCATAAAATATCTAAAGAACACGAACAATTGTCGTATTCAATTACCTACCACCACATACAATCGAGACGCATTTATCATTTAATAAAATATAGTCTGCGGAAAGGAAACACAAACAAACAAAGAAGACAAAGTAATAATAATAAAGGATATCAGACTACAAACATTATCCTTTACGAACAACTACATAACTCTACAACAACCAACAAATGATAATAAATTTGCAAAGACCATGTAGTAGAGAGAAACAACAAGTTGTAATTGGGAATAAGAGATCGTGGTGGGGGTGAGGGTGGGGATGGTGGCAAGTAGTGAAAAGTCACTACCAGTAGTTAGATGTAATGGTAGAAAATGAATATAAAGAGCAATATTATTTTCGCATAAATTATGGTATAAAAAAAAAAAAAAGAAAGCAGTATCATGTTTAAAAGGAGGTACTCGTAGACAGAGAATGAAAGGGGAATTTGTTTATGAGGAGAATATAGCAAGTAAATAAAAGAAAAGAATTTTACGTGTTGATGTGTTTGTTTTTAAGGTTTTTCTCATTTAAATAATTTGAAGCTGAAAGAAATTGTTAATTTCAATTTCTTTAACAATTTCACACAAAACCCCATTAAAAATGAACTACAAACACGATATTTATACAACCCTAATTTCTGTCAATTATCACACAACACGCTCTCTTCAAATTTACTTTTACGCAAATTTACTTTACGCATTTACGCAAGACAACAAAATTATTTTTCAAACAGTAGTAAATTAAATGCTTGTATAGGGTGTTTAGTTAAGCCCGATAGAACTTACAAAATGGAAAACTTTTAAACGAATTGTCATGTTGCGCTCACTTTTTGACATTTATGATCAAGATACTCTGACAAATATGATCATGAATAGATTGACGCTTGAACAACGCTACCATATTATCCAAATTCACTTTGAAATTAAGTCATCAACTGGAACGATGTTTTACCACAAAAAATGTGATTCTTGATTTGATATTCCGACAGGGTGTTTTTCGTTCGTTTTCAGAAGGAAAAATGACACTGAAGATGACACATAGCCGAAACCGGTTTGTCTCTAAACCAAACTTGACAAGGGATGATGGAAATTCGTTCCAAAAATCTACACAAAAAAGTGTTCAGCGATGAGACTCATTATTATCTTAAAAGGTTTGTTAATAAACAAAACTGCTGCATAAGAAGTGAAACCAATACACTACAGACCCTATAGACTGGTGGCATCATTGGACCTTACTTCTTCGAAAATGGAGCCGGTGCTCACGTTACGGTCAATGAAGATCGTTACAGTACCATGCTGAACGACTTTTTGTTTGAAAATATGGACACTGATCAGGGCGAGATGTGGGGTTTGAGAAATGGACCTGTCAATCGACCTCCAAGGTGGTGCGATTTGACACCTCTCGATTATTTACTGGGGGGTCACGTGAAGTCTCTGGTACGTGTTATTCGCTTTGAAATGTTAATGCCAAGTATTGATCTTTCGAATTTTTTTATAACTAAAGTTTTATCGGGTTTAAAAAAAACACCCTTTAACATACACGTCCGCACTAGTATTACTGTAAGTACAGTTATTTGTAAACAAGTATGTGTGTATGTTGACTTACACATGTGCTAACAATCAGTCGTGGCAGAATTACTGTTACGTAATCAGCTGATTCGTTTACACTTTAATATGCCATCAGTTTGATGTGAGTGTGCACTTTTAACAACAAAGAAGATCAAAATAAATTAATATTTCGTATAGACAGAGTTAAATTCACAGCCCAAATACGAATTTTCACCGAGAATTTATTCCCTTCGTTTGTTCGCAGGAGAAGATTCGTTTGTTCTAACAACTCAGGGAATATACAGGGTACTTTGTCCCTTTTTCACACAGTAGCAAAGAGAAAATGAAAAAATTAAACTATTAATTCATAATACTGGAAATGGAAAAAGGGACAATAAAATTCAACAAACTTCAATTGAAAAATGATTCTGCTAAAGCGGTCAACTTTTTCCTAACGAACTGAAGAAACGTGATTCTTTGTGATTATTACTCGACGTTTTACTTGACGAAAACCTTATTGTTTAGCAATTTTAAATGATTTAAATAACGTAACGGACAATATAGCGTGTAATTTTAATTAATGACATTATGTATATAAAGCATATGGGCATGTAAACAACTCCAAGAGTCCTTGTTGTGCTTTTTTTAAAAATTATGCATTCAAATTCCATTGTTGACACCACGTAAGAAATGTAATATGTAAGTAGAAGTTAATTTTTTTTACCATATTTGGCAACTAAAAGATTTTTAATCGCTAAATAAATTTTTGGACAATATGTAAACAGTGTAAATTTTATGAACTTTCGCTATTTTTTATACAACCTTCTAGAGCCCATGTATGTGAGTAATGTACAAAATTGCTTGTAAATTATGAATTGTTTTGCATTTAAAAAATATTTTTAAGCGAATAAACTTTAGACTTTTTTTTCTAAAATGTCTACACATGTATGTATTACGATGTGTAAAGAATGTAAACAATGAAATAAATTTACATTTTATTAAATAATAAAATTAGCTTGATTCTTGAGTTGATATTCCTAAAAATTAGGTTCGCTCTTCATGCTGGATTCAATTGTAAACATTTGCGAAAAAAGACACTAAAAAGGTTATTGAATATAAATATTTGATTTTGCTGGATATTTTGACAGCCAGGTAAACAATGTAAACTTAGCGAAAACGTTATTAACATTATGTATACGAGTATATTTAGAATTTTCTTTCAGATTTACCTTCAACATGTTGTTAATATGCAAAGTAAAATGACATTATTCTAGCAATGTAAATAATGTAAAATTCGATGTAAATAGTAATTATTGCTAAACTTTTTTATCCTTAAAACTTTTTTGAACTTGCCCAATCAATTGCACTGCTCAAACACTCTTCACACGAACACACACAAGCAACCAACCGACTCAAGTAAGACCACAATAATGGCAAGCATATGTTTTACATACAAGAACAATTACGACAATAACAACAAATATTACATTATCAGACATTCAGTTGAACGAACCCTTACAAATGTAAATTTTTATTTTTATCTCTACTTCATTTCTTTTATATCTGTACAATTGCATGCAAAGGTTTAATTTCTCATACACCAACAACTCCTTACCTCTACCAATTTCCTGACACACGTCATTGTTTGTCATGCCCACACATGTTTACAAACAGAAAAACACACTTATTCAAAATTGTTCATTGTTGTGTTCTATGAAGGACTTGTTTCTGTTTTTTAATTTTAATTTAAATTTAAGGTTCCAAATTATGGGAAATTAAAAATATTTAAGTTGTGATTTGAAAGCTTCTAGAAGGTGCTTCTTTCTCGAAGGATATTTGTTGAGTTGGGACTGCACTGATGTTGAAATTATGTAAAATGTATAAGAATTTAAGTTTATTTGAAATTTTAATTAAGTGATATTTTACAGGCAACCGCAATTCTCTGTCACTATGGAGTCAAATATTTTCTCTTAAAAGCAATAAATAAAAAATTTAAATTATATTGTAGAATTTTCGCTTCAAATTTCATTGCTGAAACCGTGTAAAATTTTATATCATGACATGTAAATATATTTAATAACTTTGTGGAAATTTAATTTATACGAGGATTTGTTGACATGTAATGAATGTAAAACTTTCTTTAAATATTTTTAAAATAGCGCATTACACACATATAATATTATTGTTGTGTAAAATATTAAAAATCAATGACAAATGCCACAAATGCGAGTAAATAATGTAAGTAAAATATAGTGTTGTATTTCCCATTATGTTCAGTAAAAACTTTTCTAGGTTAATGGAGAATATTTGTTTGAAACAGTATCACTATATAATGTTAGTGGTCATGCTTATTTCGTCAAGTATTTGCCTTACCTGAACATATCTTTATTACTAGCAATTGTTGACCTAATGTAAACAAGGTAATTAAACCCATAAACAAAAAAATATTATTCACCTTTTGTATGGCCCGTCAGCTGGCAGGCCCAAAGGCATGCCTAGCCGTAACTGAGTGCACTGTCAGACGTTCTTACGCATACCTCCTCAAAGACTCTGGAAGAGGGGTGCACAGATGGACAATGAGATTTGGATAGGGATGCACAATGAAGCCTCGCAAGAGGTGGAGAGTTTAATCTCTGGAGAAATTCAGCTGCTTATTGACCAATGGAGAAATTCTGAAGAGATGGACAAGAAAATCTCGTAAGGGGTGTACGGGTCAGTCTCCGAAGATACCCCGGAGGAGCGCCTAACACTGAAGTGCACATTCTGTGTGAATGTTCAACACTGGCTAGTATACGGCTTAATATGTTTGCCATGATGGACCTAAGCCTCAGACCAATGCTTGCAATTACAAGAGACTCCATGATGAGAAAGAAGGCCGAGAGTCACTAGTCAACAGTCTGGAATCATTACAGTCAAGAGTAAAGGCTAGTGTTAACACGAGACTCAAGGAAAGTAAGGTAGTCGTAAATTACAAATCCGATGCCTGAAATCAATTTATGGAAAGAAGCGGGTCGAAAAGTGACTGACATAGAAAGCGATCTGTTTCAGCATTATATTCAAGTATGTCTTTACTTAATTCCAGCACTTAAAGAGGAAGAAGTTAGTAATTACTTCTCCCTTTTTTAATTATTAAAAACTTATTTTTTCTCAAATTAAAAGATTAAACATTTCAAGTTCTTTTAAACAAGAATAATGCAGGCATTACTTATTATCCTTTGTTGATATGAAATTATTTGTTGCCACAAAATCCTTCGTAGTTTTCAAAGGATTATACAGATTGTACATTTTGTATGGACTTTTCATTTATTCATTCAGATTAGAAAATAATAGAGCAAAACTAAAATGAATAGAAGAAAAAAAAAATCAGTGAAATCGTGGTAACAAAAGTGGGGTAAAAGGATTGAAATTAAAAATATAGATCTGCAGGTAGACAATTCCTGTAGGAAAATTAGGAAAACTAAGGAAATTTTCAGCCCATATCAGTCCAGATTTACGAAGTGTGTGTACATCTTATGTAAAAACTAGAGCTGTAGACTTTTCACCTATAATTTGGCTAGTAGTCAAGGCCTGGTCTTAACTCATGCAATGAATTTGGCGGAATCTTAAAAAAATAGGTTGAAGGAAGCAGCATAGAGGGTGTAGTGCTTGCAAGCACTCGAATTCACTTTACCTATATTGAAATCAACAGTAGACATATGCGAGGAGTTTGTTCTACATGCGAATAAAACATGTCCCTATAAAGCCCTGTGCGATCACAGCCAAGTGACCTCCGCAAGAAAACAATGTAGTTATTGGGAACCAGTTGCCTAAGTTCGCTATAATACATTCCATTGTAGTAAGGCAGTGAAATCCAGTTCACACTGTGTCAAGAACTCGATATCTCAATGTCACCGGTAAGTTATGTTTGGCCCCCCTGATCATGTCTTCTTGGTGATTTCGCCACTTAGATGTATTTTTAGCTCGTCAGTTCTGAACTGGTTGTTGGTAGGTACCTTTGAGGGTGCACATATGATGGCTATGGCTTAGAAACAAATCGCGGGAAGATTGTAGTGCACGATCGGTGTGGCGGCAGCGCCACAAAGAAACAAAGAAACTATTGCAGCAGGAGATTAGATAGCTTGAATCGCTCCGGAAGACGTGTGTACAAGGTCCAGGCAGCCATGGATCTATAGGGGTGTTGGTGGTTGCATTACGTCCACCCGGTGCGAAGACCGGTGCCGACGTTAATCCAGACCGCTTCTGTGTGCAATTATACCCGCATGGGATTTTACGGGCAATAATATCTTCACTTGGAGATTCTGGTCAAGCGTATCATTTATATATTGCCACATGTCTTCAATCTCGGGCAAGATCTGGTATTGATTAAATATGAACAGCGAATGCTGCTACTATCTGCAGAAGAATTGGAGGCTTTAGATATATAAAAAATAGAGTTAGAAAAGGGGAAGGTATCCCACCCTTAAACTTGAGTTCGCTTGGTAAGATCTCATCTGAAACAAGCCATATAAAGACGGTTCTTGAAAGAGTCATATTTAAATCGAGAGAAACGAGTAACGACGAATTTGTCAAATTAACTGTAGCCGGATGGCAGCACGCTTTACCTCTATGCTCTTGTTATAAATATTCCCTTGAAAATGTTTATCTGAATCATCAGATTTCCAACTGTGTTTCCTTTTCCTATGACTACTCGAAATTTATTTCACTAGAAAATTTCCACCAACCCCATGAACAAATCCACATCCATGTAACAACATAAATGCTCTATCGTTTATATATTTTCCATTTTATTACTTGTTTATGATTAATGCTCCCATTGAGCAGGAGGAGGAACCCAGCCAACCACAAATACATTTTTATTTTGAATTGTAGGAAAATTGTAGGGAATTTGTAATTTAGAGATTCGATATGAATTAAGGAGTTGAATGGTTGGGTTTGGAGCATGTCATGTGTATTGGTTTGCACAAGCAATTTTATAGGTTGTCAGTTGTTGGTATTTGAAAAATTTATATTTGTAGAAACAAATTACTAGGACAACAGAATTTAGGATTAGCAGAAGGTCGACCATGTGAAGTGAGGTTTTAGTGTAACTACTGGTTTGCTTAATGAACTTCGACTGTTTATTAGAGCAATGAAAAGGAAATTGGAGCTACTTCTTAAAAGCATAATAAACTCATTTATTACTTTAGAAACAAGATACAGGTTTGTGATTTAATTTCCAAAAATTTAGCAAATTTGTTATCTTTGTTAGCAGCGGAACTAACAATTATAGGGGGTTACTTATTACTTACACATGGCTCACTACTGATGACACCGCGAAATCGCACCGACTGCAAAAACGTTGTTTAGGCTTATGCACACGCGTTAGTGTTTAAAGGAAACCCCCTTTATACTCGGTTAATAAAACCGGTGGCATTCTATCGCCTCCTGCCTAACCCACTGGCCTAATGCCTCTATATGAAAACAGCTACCCACACCACGCTCTCCGTTGGATATTTCTGGTGAAAATTGGCCAAGTCATAAATTCACGCATAACGGAAATCATTTTCATCACAAGAAACATAATACGGGCCCATGGAGGTTAACATCTTCAGTAAAACAACAATGCGAACATTGCAATCCCATAGAATTAGATCCACGACGATTAGGGAATGTAAATAACGCGATAAATGACCACTCAACGCATGGTAGACAGCGCATAATTTCGGTGCCGTGTCACGGTCTGTCAAAATGAAAGAAAGCTCCAGGATGGCCGAGCAGCAAGGTTGGGCAAAGAGGGCCTCTACAACACTGTGGAATGATAACATTGTGGGGAAAATTACAAGGTCTAATGAGGAGACCCAAATGGGGATAAAGCAAAGAAGGTTACGGAGCATTAAAAAATCTGCAATCAGTGACGGGCCAGTCAAATTTCCAGGCACATCTACAACGTATGAGATGTGCGGCCAGTGACTAGTGTACGGTATACAGGAAAGACGTCAAGATGATAAAACACCTCCTATGCCACCGCTCAGCTTTCGCCCAGCAAAGAGCCCGATTTTTCGAGGCCAACAAGTTCCTTGAAAACTTTTCCTTAACAGAAAGCGCCAACGGGCCGCAGTACTTTCTCCACATTAGCTTAATATCTTTATCCTTATTTTGATCGTGAAATGCAACTTTTCCGATCTTTTCAACCCTTCGATAGTTAATAGTCTCGAATAGCCTTTCCCCTACCTTACAAAACTAATTATTTTAATTCCCCAAACGCGTAACAAAATCCAAAAAGTTTAACACCGCCCTGAGGATCATGACCATATCTGACCGCACTGCCAAAGTTGTTTAAATATATTTTCAAACTTAAATTCTTCAATGTTTTAAACAGAGTAATCTAGTGGTTTAAAAGCAGAGTAATATCTGTACAATATGTTTTTTGAATTCTACATTCTTTGTTCTTGACCTACCCCATTCAATAAATCGTACGTATGTATATAGCAATTAGTAGTTTGATGTTGTTAAATTGAGTTTAATTTCCTCAAGTTTACTTACACGAATAAAAAAGATATTTCTTTGCAGAAGTTCCATTTTGCTTCATTTCTTCAAAGTTTGTTTTTGTTGTGTTTAGCATTATTTAAAAATGATTTGTTAGTTTATCTTGTAAAAACATACCTGTAAGAAAACAAGAAGAGAAAAACAATTTTGTTAGATAAAAGAAATAAGCAAATAAATGAAGTAAGTAACTACGAGTCTATACTACATTTGATGAGGTTTAGTTTAAAACATACAAAATGAGGCAGAAAATTAAGATCAAATGAAGCAAAAGCAAAAATAATCTTTCCTTATTGGAGAGCTTAAAATTTCGAAGGGCTAGATGCGTGAAGATAATATTTATACTCGAGAAAAGATTACAAGTAAAACTTTTAAGGGGTTAAAATTCCCGTCCATTGAGGCGATTCAAAATGTAATTGATGCCTAATAAAAAATCATTAAATCCAGATTTATTAGCAAACAATAAATATGAGCAAATGTACTACTGTGGGCAAAATATAGTAAGACTTTTTAATTTAAATTTCGCGCGGAAATCCATTCCTCGAAATTTTTTTCTACGTTGGTGTGACTGTCAGCGAAATCTGTGCCAAATATCACATCAAAGTAATCATTAGTGTTTAGTATAAGCTTGTCTTTCTGAAGTACAACAAAGAAGTTCCATTAAATGTTGTGTGCGGAATGAAATTTCTGGTGCCGAAACGTTCCGAATGTTGCAAAAGGCCTTCGGTGATAATTGTATGTCGCGAGCAAGTGTTTTTTATTGGTACAAATTATTCAAAGTGGGTCGAGAACGAACGAACGTCGAGCGTTGACGACGAACCACGTCCAGGACGGCCATCGACATCAACTGATGATCAACACGTCAATAAAATCAAAGAATTGGTGTTCGAGAATCGACGATTAACAGTCAGAAACCTAACTGATATTGTTAGAATATCGGAGGCATCAGTGAAAACCATTTGAAAAGATCATTTGGGCCTAAGAAAAGTGAAATCACGATTGGTTCCAAAATCACTCAATTTTCTTGCAAAACAGCGTGGCGTTGACGTCTGTCAAACAATGCTTTCCGATTACCAGGATGTCATCAAACGTATTATAACTGGCGACGACGAGTCTTGGATCTACGCTTACGACCCGGAAATAGCCGATCAATCGGTCGAATATCGTACCAAAGATGAGCCGAATCCGAAAAAAACACGTCAAAGCAAGTCAAAAATCAAGGTCATGTTCACAGTTTTCTTCGATCATCGAGGTGTGGTGCACTACGAATTCCTTCCGACCGGTCAAACCGTCAACAACGAATATTATTTGAGTGTTATGCGTCGGTTGCGTGAAGCTATTCGTAAAAAGACGCCGGAATTATGGACCGGCAACTCTTGGCTTTTACACTACGATAATGCACCATCGCATACTGCATTGATTCTTCGTGAGTTTTTCGCCAAAAATTAAATCAATATCTTTTCACAACCACGGTACTCGCCTGATTTAGCTCCGTGTGACTTCTGGCAGCTCAGCAAACTCAAGCGAC
Organism: Phania funesta; assembly: GCA_963932375.1. Taxonomy (NCBI): domain Eukaryota; kingdom Metazoa; phylum Arthropoda; class Insecta; order Diptera; family Tachinidae; genus Phania; species Phania funesta. The sequence goes on along the minus strand of OZ010656.1, from coordinate 3,450,563 downwards.
CGCTCCGGGGAAACCGTTTTGAGCCAATTGAAGACATTAAACGTGAATCGCTACGCGCATTGAAGGCTATTCCGGAAATTTACTTTAACAACTGTTACGAGGTTTGGAAAAAACATTGGCATAAGTCTATTGCAGCTTGGGAGGGGGGATTACTTTGAGGGGGACGAAATAGATTTGGCAGAATAAATAAAGAAATTTAAAATTATGAACAAAGTCTTACTATTTTTTGCCCACAGTAGTATATCTTTATGAGAACTTATTTTAGAGCACTTCCAACCACACAAAGAGAGCTGTAGTCAAGTTTAACGACAGTAGCTGGCTTGTCTATCTAATGTAGCGGTCGGTCATCCTACCGCCAAATGAACACAATATTTCCTTTAGCATGTTAAACCGTGCCTGATTATTTAGGCAATGTAGTTGCTCCTTGCTGAGTAGTTCGGGACTATTTGTCGTCTTATATGCCGTACCTTTAGACAGTTTGTGTTTTGAGTTAAACTTCCAATGCAACTCTGGTGAAGATTATTTAGTGAACAAAAAATTGTGTTCAATGGTGAAATCAAGGCACTTTCAAAATAATTAATTTCTTTAATAAATTTCTTTTAAAGCCGAAGCAAAAATATGTTTTAGTACAAACCAATAAGAAAATAAATTTAAGTTATTTGTCCTTCTTTTTCATTTCATTTTCAAGCACTTTTTTTGGTTTTATCCCGTCCCAGGCAGGCATACGAGTGAGTATTTTTAGTTGAGTTAAAAATAGAACCGGCTAAGAAGTGATGTCATTCTTGTAGTTTTGTGTATTAATTTTCTTTTTCCTCAATTAATCAATAAATCAATGATATCAAACGCATAAGTTTTCACCTAAGGAGGAGTGTTTGTTTCAAGTGTATGAATTAACCTCCTTGGAAATGTGTAAAGAACAAACAACCTTTTTTAAGGTTCTTAACAACCTTTCAATGTTTTTAAGAAATTTGTATCACCTGCGTTAAGGATATTTGACCTTTTTATGCAAGAACACTAAAAATATCACATTTCTTATTGTGTAAGTATGTACTCGTATTAGCCAAGAAGTAGGGCCGCCATCTCTAGTTTTACCCGAAATATATGTTTTCCCTTTGTTACATTTTATTTAACTTTACTTAATTTTCTTGTTGCAACAAACTTTAACCCTGGCATAAAACAACAGAACGTATTAACAATTTGTGTAATTTTTATTACCGACAAAAATGTTCATCTTTTACTTTTTTGGTAGACCGTCGTAAAATGTTGTTTATCTTTTTTATTCCCTTTTAACTTCAAAAATGTAAAATGTTATTCTGAAATTCTTACAACTCTGACAGAATGTACAAAAAAGGAATTTCGTATGAAAAAGACAGGAAATAAACTTAGTAACTGACATGTTTACTTAATTTAAATTGGATAAATTTCATATGTGAAGGAGTTTATTTATACCTAACTCTGTGAGGCAACAATATGACTTCTGGTGGTCGCACAACAATCAGAAGTGTGAAGAAAACTTCCATCATACAGAGTATTTTAAAACATTTTAGCGAAATGTTAATGTTTTACGAACAAAATCAATACATAAATACTGTAACCAACCACTATCTCCTTGAGACTAGCACTGCTGTAAACTAGGAATAGGTAAAGTGATGCAATCTTATTTTGTGAGCACAAAAACAAAAGAATTAAAAAGAACTGTGCACCCTTGAGTCAAGCGGTGACAAATCGATCAAATAAATGGAAGTGAATTTTACCATGCGTGCATGCTCTTTACGTTTAAAATTACACAGCACCATTGCCTATAAAAGTACGTACGAGTATTGCTTCCCGCTGTATATAGCGATAGTACTATTACCTTGCCGAGTTCTGTTGCCCTAAAACTGCAACAAAAGCTATTTTTCGGTCCGACAAGAGACTAAGAAGATCGGTGACATGAGCAGTTATGCCAGTCATGAACTAGTTCGTTTAATTGAAAGATTATTTCAGAAAGATTGTGGAAATTTTACAGCTATTGCATTGAGACACCAAAATAAAGTGCATGTTGTTTCTGTAATTGTCGTAAAATTGCCAACACCTGTCTGCAATGATCTCTCAATTAAAAGAACTAGTTCGTTATCGAGAAAAACTTTAGTGACAAGGGTACTAGAAAACTGACTGACACTGGCTGTTGGTTCTTTCAGGAGTGCAGCTTTGTGGCCTGCCGTCATTTGATTACCCGCCGAATCACAACAGGTAGGGTGACACCATTTAACATTCGCCGAATATTCTTTTAAGTTTAATGTAAGTTTCTGAAAACTCTAAATAACTTACAGGCTGAAATTGTGAGCCGATCTTTTATAGTTTCGAGAAAATTTTTATAGTAAAAAAAATTGGGATCGAATAACGATTTTTTAAATAAAAGAAAAAGACAATTCCACGAATTCTTTTTATTAAAAAATAAAAAAAGGTTGGTCAAGAAATTAATAATAATCAAACTATTGTTCAGAATTTCCTTTTTTTGCATTTGAAATTCGTTCATATTTGTTTTCTTGTTTTATTATAAGATAAAAAAAACGCAATTAGTTTTATGCCCCCTAATAAAATGTTCACCTTAAAAATCGAGTTTTATAAATCTGGATTAACTTTTTAACTTGAAGCATTAACCAAATAACCCACCCTTTTCTTTATTTAATGACATAATTTATTATTTCAGTTTTCTCTTAACCAAACCCATTAAAATTCATACAACAATTCTTTTATTAAACAAAGATTTCATAAATATAGAACACAACATATGTATTTCCAAGTATGTATGTTTTTCCTCCAGAAGAAATACAGGAAATAGGAAGTAGAACAAAAAACAACAAAGTGATTCAAGAGCGCAACAATGTTGAAGAAAAAAACAAATATGGCTGCGATGGGTTTGGTTTTATGTTACGTTTTCTTGTCAGAGTTTTCAGCTCGTATTGTGGTTTTAAAGTCAAAATAAATTTACAAATATGATATTTTCTGTAAGAGTGTTAATATCAAAAATCGACGCATTTAAGTCTGCTAAGAAAAAATAAACTAAATTGGAAACAACTTTAAGGAGGGAATAGCAAGAAGGGGTAGGAACTAAAAATAGGAACAAAATTTCTACTTGAAAAAATATTCCGATTTTTTGCACAACTATAGAAAAGAGCAGGCGAGGAACTAGAAGTGACGAAACAATTTAAGAGACAGTTATCAATTTATTTTTAATGTTAAAACTCAAATTTTTGTGGATTAAGAGGATTTTAAATAACTGGCAACTCCAAATACACAAGTGATCAAGACGCGAATTGAGTGTTTGGCAAATTCGACCCAATGTCAAAATTTGTTCGTCTTGAGTCATCTGAAGTGTAGAAAAATAAGAAGGAAACAAATTCATAAATGTTATTTAAAGTTAACAGTATTTGACGTTGGCTTGTGACAAGCGAATTCATCAGCTGCGCTATTGAAGCCACGTTATAATTAATTTGCCTTGAAAGTTATAGCATTAAAGTAGCAATTACGATATATGTACATATATATCTTGTTTTACTGCCTGTTAAGTCCGTCTCGTAGTCAAAAAACTCCATTCATTCTCGATTTAATACGCAAATCAGTCACTTGTAAAAAAGCAAGAGTTCGACAAAAACGGTTCGGAAACCGTTGAGTAACGATGCTCTTCCCCTTGTCAGGGGAGAATATGTCGCAAAAATTAAAATGTGTTAGAGAGAGGGCATGTGAACAGATCCACGTGTTAGTAATAAGCTAGATCTTTCTGAAATTTACTAAAAATTTTCATGGTGTTTTAGTACGAAAAATTTCAATAAAAACTCTCAAGTTTAGAAGGGACAAATAAATCCAACTTTTTTTAAAACCTAAAATCTGTATTTAAGGATGATTTATGTTTTTTTTATGTTTTTTGCTGGCGAGAAATTGTAAAACCTATTGATAAGTTACTGCACGCTCACTTCAGTAGGAAGTACTCGCTAATGCCGAATAAAGATTAATTTAGCTGAGCTTTAAAATCGCTCATCGTTTTGACAGATCAGGATAATTGTAGAGGTGTTATTTCTAAGTCTTCTTTTGTTAGTTAGAGTCACAGTGCCAGGGAGATTGCGGCTCGATTGTCTTCGTTCGATCTTAGCATTTCTCACGACAATCCAAGCAGCTGATGTATTTTACAGCCATGCAAATGGCTAGTATGCCGGGTGTGACAGGATACCTCCGCTTTCAAATGAACTTCAGTTTGGAATAACTCAGAATGCCATTGAGAGATGAACCTCATTCACGAACCAAATTGAATATTATATGGCTAGAGAGGGGAAGTTAAAACAGAGTCTTACAGTCAGTATATTCTATGGCAAATTTAATATTCGCTTTTGTGCTGAAACTTATGCCTGATAACCGTTACCAGACATTAAGTAATAGCGAACAGCATAAAGACCTTCAACAAACGTCCCAGTCCAGTCGTCTGCCCTATATCGTACCTACATACGTACACATTTTCCATAACTCTAAGCTGCTCTAAAAACTGAAAGTTTCATGATTAATAACTTTCTGGTCATTATTTTTCGTTTTATTAACTATCAATCAATTTTGACACTCAATGCATAAATAAACTGAAAGCGTATAAAATTAAATACAAATAAATTTATACGTTTGTGTATTTTCGTCTATTTAAACAATTTTATCCTTGTCACATTCATGAGAGACATCTAAAAAGAAATACAAATATTTTTCCTTCACAAATATTTACGACCAAAAAAAAAAAAAATAATAAAAATAAAAAGAAAATGAAAATAATTGTATTTGTTTTGAAGGACATGTGACATTGTTGTCTTTAAATGGCACCAAATGGCATATGAAAATGTCTAAAATGACATTAGTTTGACACATTGAAAAAATAAAAGACAGCTGTTTTCCTTTTTTTTACATGATGTGAGTGTTTTTGGGAAAGAGTAAATGTTACATCGCGCATTGACTTTGATAAGCAGGAAGTGGAGATACGTGAATAGAAATAAGATAAGCAATTTTTGGGTGAAGCAAAATACTATAAACATATTTAATTTTTTTTAGAACTCTCTTACTAATTTTGTCCAAATTCTTTTACAATATAATACAATCTATCTGTTGGGGATCAAGCTAATTTGTATCCCAATTTCCTTGGTTGCTTAAGCTAGCTCATCAGGAAACCACCTTTGCCCCAATCTTTAGAAAAACTAGAAATGCAATATGTTTGAAATTCTTCAAACCAAATGAGATGTTTAAATGAAGTTCAAAAAGAAAAAAAAACATTAAACTTTTAATAATTTAAACGTATTGGAACACGGCTAGGAAAACATTTTAATTTGTATTAAAGTCACTGTCTGGTTGAAAACATGAGTTAATATGAGTAGCTTCTGTTCCGTTGCACTGATGTAACAATGGCGACAAATCAAACATTTTGGAGCGATTTACGGAACAAAAATTACTTCAAAGTAACCTGCGCACTGCTTCTTCTAATCTCAAAGACACTTGTAACGCCTTGCTGACATTTTTTAGGCGAAAGCAGAAAACTAAAACCCCCTCTCGTTTTTAACAGGGACAACATTGTTATAGGATGTTGCCAGGATGCCTGATATCTACCACATGCAGCAAGGCTCAAATAGTGCTCAAAGAGTCCCTCGGCAGGTAGGGTCATCTGGACAAAATGAAAATCGGAGAAGATACTTGCAGACTGTGCCTAGAAGGGACTGAGACAGTGGGGGGCACATTATGAATGAATATCTAGCACTGGCTAGCATAATTTTAAGGACTACGGGCAGACACTTATTAAATGTGAATGCCAGTGGGAGATCTAAGCCTTAGACAAATGCCAGCAATTACAAAATATGAGGAAGGAGGTCGACAGTCTGAAATCACAACAGATAGTCGAGCATTACAAATCGGTTGCGTGAAATCAATTCAAAAAGGAACCCATAAAGAAAGCGGTCTGCTTCGATAAAGTTTTGCCAACGAATTGTATGACTTTCAATTAGGGTTCCACCTTTCAACGAGCTAGTTTTTTTGAGAGAATATTTCCTGCGAAAGTGATTTAAATATCTAAAATATTTTTGTGTTGCTACTAAGCCAAATTAATACGAAAATCAAATTTAAAGACTGTCTTTTTGTTATCCATAACCTCGGTATAAGATGCCGGGTTTATCCGTGGCGGAGCTCCTTCGTTCAACTATCGGAGTAGCAGCCACAGGGAATAATCCCATTTATTTGGCGCAGCAACTGGTTCGGTAAAGACTACACATCGGGACAGTTACAGTGACCAATCTATTACCACTAATCTTCTTAATTTTCCACCATTCTACTTTATTTTTCTTCTCTTTTAGGTAACACAAAGAAATTGGACTGGATATGAATACGCACGTGAATGTGTGTAGCAGGCGACCTGTAAACCTAATCTATCTAACCTTCTACGGTATCATTTAAACCAAAGTAGACGACTGCGGATAAATTTGCAAAACTTTGTGTCAAAATAGTTCCTTCTTCCTTGAAAACCATCCGCTTTTTAAACCAAAATTATTGTGTGATTTGTACCTTAAAAAACACTTTAATTCCTGAACGCTGATGTGTTTAGGAATGTATATTGACAAATTAACGCAGCTAAAATCCATTAAAACCAACTGCTACTTTGGCCTGTGCGAATAATTGCCAATGAATAAAAAGAAGTTCGAAAACCAAAGGGTGTCTCTTTTAAGATGTACTTAATTATTTAAATTTATAATGGAATCAAACAGAGATGACTTTATTAATTGCAATGAGAATCGTCTTATTTCGGAAATTCATTTCTGCCACTTTTACTTCTGCGACTGGCTCGGTTATAGTCCAATATTCATCTCTATTCGCGGTAGTTACGTCGGTGTGTATGTGCACGACATGAACGTTGTTTTCCTATGCCAAAACTTCACATACCCGCATAAACTATACGACCTTAGAGAGCGAATCACTGATTCAAAATGCCCAATTATGCAATTACCAAGGGCTTTTATTAAGTTGTGTCGTCCTGTTAAAACCCCCAGATATTCCACATTAGTGCTACACAATTCAGGGCCGAAGAAGTTCTTCCCATTAATTGTCACGATGGCTTTGTGCTTATGTAATGGTTTCTGAACAAATACCTTGTCTGCCTTCCAATTAGTGGAATGGTTATTTAAACAAAAATTAACTTCTTCGTTGAATAAAATCAACGACAATTTGTGTTTTACACCGATCGTCCGCTGTGCTCTGAGCAAACTTAATATAAACTGAGACAAAACTTTACAAATGGCTGACTCTTCAGCAGGCAGTATTGCCAGCTTGAAATTTTAGATCAAAGAGGAAACAAAGATTTTCAAAATAAAGCGACATATGAAAAATGTATCATCGATTATTAACTTCTTACACGCTAAAGTTTTGCGATTGTACAAGAAATAAATTTGCAAAATTGAATTGCAAAAATTTCCAATTCTTCGCATTTGCAGTTAATACCCTCCTTTCCTACGATATTTTTTTCGTAAACATTTATAAGCTTTTGCATTTGCATGCAAGTTTATCGCTATTGCTATTCTGACAGTCAATTCTTTCATGATTTTTTTTTCGTAGAGAATAATCAAACATATTGTATCGGAAAGTGTGATTTGAACATTCGGTCTTTTACAAACCTCTGTTCATGTTTGTGTCCAATAACAACCTGTATATCCTGCAGGCATTTGGAACAGACATCAACATCATCATCAACACTTCATATCTTTCCATACATCGTTTGGTTTTAGTTTACAGAGCATCCCAGCGTACAGAAAAAAATGCAAATGATTGCAAATATCACAGCCATAAAGTACAGGATATTGTTACGTGGTTTACCGGAAAACTCTCTGTGTGTAAGACTATTTTCGGTTTTCTTATATTTGCGCGATTTTCATGTTTAATGAAAACCTCTATGCAGTTTAAAGCCACACAGATTTCTAGAGAAAATGTTTGAAATTAAAAATGTCGTTGATAATAATTTTAAATGAAAACGACAAAAGTTAGACTAAAAGGTTATTAAACAAAAATAATAATTTATTAAAAATAATTTAAATTGTACTGCGCTTACGTTAGACTGTAGCAGAGGGTACAGGCACCAATGTTATACACTAGGTTGACAGGCCGCCTGTAACAGGGGTCCACGTGGATCCGGAAATCCGGTCCCTTTGCGTTGCCTGAACAACGGTGAGAGAGAGAGAGAGAGGCAAGAGAATTGAAAGGTAAAGAATAATGAAGGTTTGAATGGTCACTATATCTGTGGCTGAGTGGAGCCAACCCCAAACCGATTGCTGCAACTTGTGAAAGAATAAATATTCTTAAGCCCCACCTCCGATGTTTCAGAGAAACTGACGAAGACACAGAAGATGATATACCGTCTCCTTTTCCCCTTCTTCATGCTGACAACTTCTACAAAAGTAATTTGATGGCAACACATTCTTTTTGCGTCTTTGCCAAATTTGCAATGTCCAGTAATCGGCGGCACGATATCCCTTATTTGCGTCTTCTAAAATCTTTACATATCTCTGGTTCGAAGCGTATCTAAGCTTGGCCAAATTAGCCTGGTACTCCGACATGTGGAAGTCCTGAAAAAGATCAGAATATTACGGTGCAGAAGGGTAAAATGTATTTGTTCTTCCTTTTAATTTTGACAGCTTTTGACAGCAGTCTTTTGCCATTGCAGCATTTTATACCAGTGCCAAGTTAGCAGCGAACTGAGAGCATTGTCATATGTAATCAACATGATTAATGTCATTCGGCCTTCTACCTCTGTTAATGTAGACTATATGAATCTTGTGCATGTAAGACAGCCTTAAGTGGTCAATTCAAAAAATAAAACGACAAAAATAAGTCAACAATGTATTATTCACTAATTAAATATATTTTGGGTATGATTGTTCTGAACACGTTGAAACAACCCTTTAATCTGTATCATGCCACCGCCATGATGATCTCTCAATAACACTTTTAGACTCTAGAAAGTCTTGACCGTAGAATACTATTTATCGACCTTGTGACAGCGTATCTTCGAAAACCCGCATTCATCCCTTGCTATTCCAGTCTTCGAAGTAATGGAAGCTTTGAAATCATTAAGAGTAGCCTCATAGTTGCTGTGTTTCCTCAACCTCCAGCGCAGATTTGTTTATATTGAAACACAAAATTTAAACCTTCAAACGACGTGGACTTGGCTTGCCAACTGACATCTTGAATTGAGAATAAGTTTATGATGCCGGTCCAAATCAACTAATTTAAAGTTTCCTACACGACTAGCTGTCGCGAATGATTTATTTCGACTGTCGTCATCTCCAGGTAAACGGAAAGTGAATTGAAACTTGTGCAGCCGTTATTACCTCAATCGTTTTTTTTTGTTTTTTTTTTTTTTTTGTTTTAACAGCAACTTAGCGTATTTAAAATCTCAACAAAGTTTTAATTGTTATGTCACATATTTATTTTGAGTGGTATTTTGCCGTTGTAACATTTCACTCCCTTTTTTTTAAACGCTCCTTCACTTTGTTTAGCTTTTAATGCTGACGTTTTATTTTTTTCGTTTTTTAAAAAGGATTTGTTCCTCTTGTAATTTGAAATTGCCTGGCATTTACTGTTTGTTTTTGTTTTCAAGTATTTAATGCTTCATTTAACAATGAAATACAATACCAAGAAGCATGTGCTGTTGCAGTCCTTGTTGTAGTGAACATGTTTAGTTTTTTTTTTTGCACCACTTAAATTGTGAACGAAGTGAAGTGAGTCAGGAATAATTCCATATGTACTTGTATTTGTTTTTTCATGTTTACAGATGAACCTAAATTGTTCCAAACTCTTGAATATGAAATGGAATGTGAAGAATTTGTTCACATAATTCTGGGAAAAAAATGTTCTTGGAGTGGAGCTTTAGTGGATGAAGAGATGTTTAGAGGAATTTAATATTGCTGTAATTTGAAAATAGTTTGGCAATAAATAACACACAATATGTAGAATGACAGATTAAGTAAAATTGTTTTATAGAGTTTACGCATGGCTTCGAGAGGAGAATTATCAAAGACTTCTGAAGGAATTTAAAAAATTCCACGCTTCCACTGAAGCACTAAATGTAAAAAACGTTTACTCAAACGATAGTATGTTTTTATTAATTTAACAAGCAGCTCTTTTTATATTTCCCACATACTACTGTTTTTAAATTTATTTATTTATTCTGCCAAATCTATTTCGTCCCCCTCAAAGTAATCCCCCCTCCAGCTGCAATACACTTATGCCAACGTTTTTTTCAATCCTCGTAACAGTTGTTAAAGAAGTAGCCTTCAATGCGCGTAACGGTTCACGTTTAATGTCTTCAATTGATTCAAAACGGTTTCCCCGGAGCGGTCGCTTGAGTTTGTTGAACAGCCAGAAGTCACACGTAGCTAATTTAGGCGAACACGGTGGTTGTGGAACGATATTGATTGAATTTTTGGCGAAAAACTCACGAAGAACCAACGAGGAATACGACGGTTCACTATCGTGGCGCAAAAACCAAGAGTTGTGGGCCCATAAAATGGTTTTCACTGATCCCTCAGATATTCCAACGATATCAGTATGGTCTCTGACTGTTAATCGTCAATTCTCGAACACCAATTAATTGATTTTATTGACGTGTTGATCATCAGTTGATGTTGATGGCCGTCCTGGACGTGGTTCGTTGTCAACGCGTTCTCGACCCTCTTGGAATAATTTGTATCGATCAAAAACATTTGCCCGCGACATACAATTATCACCGAAGGCCTTTTGCAACATTCTGAACGTTTCGGCACCAGAAATTTCATTCCGCACACAACGTTTAATGGAACTTCTTTGTTGTACTTTAGAAAGACAAGCGTATACTAAACACTAATGATTACTTTGATGTGATATTTGGCACAGATGTCACCGACAGTCACACCAACGTAGAAAAAAAATTTCGACGAATGGATTTCCGCGCGAAATTTAAATTAAAAAGTCTTACTATATTTTGCCCACAGTAGTATATTTCAAAGTAATAAACGCAACACTGTAATACAAGGTAACTCCAGGTGTTTTATATTTTTATTTCGCTTTTGTAAAAATTTGTTTTGAATACAAAAATTAAAAACTTTTATAATCAAGTAAAGTTTATCGAAAGAAAAAAAACATTCGAGAAATTTTGCAAAACGAAACAATCAAAAACTTTCTGTTAAAGAAAAGGAAACTTAATTTTTTATCTTTTAAAGCCATTGGGCACAAAGAGAAAGAATCTGTAGAAGATAGTCAAAAGGAAATGTTTAAAAAGGAAACCGAAATAGCATAAAACAACACTAAGAAAGTTTTACGAGGTCAGTGCAAGAACTTACCAACTTGAGGTATAAAAAAACTGGCAATTAAAAAACGTGGCAAATATTTTGTCACCGTGACGTCAGGAAATTAATTTGAAATTCTCAGTAGCTTTCACGAGGAGTATGACTTCCTAGTGACTGCACATTGTTACTACAGGTAAGTGGATACACTAATTTCCGTTGCGTGTGCCAAGTCTAAAACTAAAAAAACGCGGAAGCCGCTGCAGTCGGGTCAGTAATATATTATAATGTAGGGGTATATCGAAGCAGACCGCTTACTTTATAGGTCGCTTTTCGGTCCCCTTCGTTCCTTGAATGGATTTAAGGCAACCGATTTGTAGTTCTCGACTTGCTTACTTTCATCAATCCTCGTGCTAACACTAGCCTTTAATATTGACTGTAGTAATTTCAGACTGTTGGTTGGTAACTGTCGGCCTTGTTCCTCATTACGGAGCCTCTTGAAATGGCCACAATTTGTCTAAGGCTTAGGTGCCACCATGGCATTCACATTTAACAAGTGTCTGCCCGTGGTCCTCAGCCTTATGATGTTAGTCAGTGATGGACAATGTGCGCTACCGTGTCAGCCTCTTCCAGCCACAGTCTTCAAGTAGGAAGGGCTCTTTAAGCACTATTCAAGCCTGTCTACATGTCGGAGCCTCCCTCCCCCTTTTCAGGTTTAATGAGTCTATCCATTGTAGGACCTTTGCTCGCACTAGGCCATTCCCCAGTGCCACTCTGAGCTCTGGACCACAGAAATTTACAGCAAATCCTCTTCTCTCTAGTTCGTCCGATGCTTCATTCCCTGCTGCGCACATAGAGCAAAGATGGCAATAGCCGACATTAATGGGCACACTTCCACACATTGCAGAGTGTCCTTTACCAAATATAAAGCTGAAGCACAAAAATTTATACTTGAAAAAGAAATCCACTATAGATCCCATTAACCAAAACGGCTTAGTGAGGACGTAACAGTTGACTCTATGAAAATGTTTCAAAGCTCTGTCCAAACTTAAAAAAAGTCTTGGGTGATTGAAGATCAAGCAAAGTTGAAGTTACGGTTAACAAAGCAGGACGGCTCTCACGTAAGGGTATTAAAGGAGTTTAATATCGCCAGATAAAGTGTAAAGAGCTTTAAAATAAAAAAAAACGTCTTTTTAGCTATTGGTATTCTGATAGTTCCGGCACAACCCTCCCTATATCTTTTATTTTATTGACGTTGAAAAATGTATGAAATTTTAATAAACATTTCTCCTCTTTGCTTCAAAAAATCTGTTTTCATTATTTGCGATAAAATAATTTGCAGTTTTAAATATCAAATACTGATAAAAATGCACACAAATATTTTAATATTTACATCATGTTTCTGCGTAGTTTACACATTTTCATACACATCTGCATGCATACACAACACATACATACATAACTATGTATAACAAATCCTTGTTTATACAAGAGTATGGCGTTTATTAATTTTATTTGTCGTCTTTTTTGACACAAAAATTTGCTCACATACACTCTTTTATTTAGTACGGATCTTAGTTGCAGCAAAATGTTGCAAGATTGATAACATTATTTAACCATGCGTACAACACCACTAACCAAGGATTGTACAGAAAAAAACTGTCACTACAAATACGAAAAGAGCAAAACAAAAGGACACGTATTCACACCACGAAAAAGAAACACGAAACGATATAACTGACTTTGCAGGATATTACATTTTCTATATGAAAGCAACAACCACGACAACAACAAGTCAAAGAAAGATGCCAAAAAAATATTTTACCACAAACTCGTTTAAAGGCAAAGCATAAAAATGGTTTGTAAAAACAAGAGTTTAAGGCAGCAAACTTCTTTAGATCCTTTAGAAGCTCAGAAAAAATTGAACGTTGCCCATCCCCATTACACAATAGTGTGTCTTATAAATTTTTCCGCAGAATTTTTCTCTCTGCAACGGAAAAATATTTTCTTGGGATGCCTTTGGACTGCAAAGTCTGCGGTTTGCACATGAAGCTTCCATAACTCTTCCACCGGCCTTTCTACGACGTTGAAGCGCAATCTGAAGTATTTAAAAAAAATTCATGACTGTTCTGCTCATGTTTGGTCGAGAACTTTATACCTCTGCATCGGTATTGTGTATATTCGAGCTAAGCCCATTTTGAGTTTCGAAAAAGGCAAAATTCCAAAAGTCCCCAAATATATATTTCTAGGGAAGGATGAGGATGCAAAGCTCGAAGACGTGCTTTAAAAGTACGTCTTGTCAACTGCATCGCATTTTAATATCAACCCTAATTATAGTTTCTCGAGCAGCGAAAGAACGCTAATTAATGGCAAAATATACAAGTGAAATGGTCAAATCTGTATGTCATTTAAAGAATCGTTTTCTGACAAAAAAAAAGGTCAAATTCATGGATGTGTCTTGTTCGTCGAGTTAGGGTTGGCGGTGCCTTAACCTACTGCGGTACCATGGATTTTCTGTTTGATAAACAAAAAAGGTGTGGAGCATTAAATAAAAAATTTAAGGAGGGTCACTTCCCCAATTACGGGTAAAATCTAAAAAAAGAAACATCCATTTCTTGGGCGAAAATGATACATTTTTTTTTCGAGAAAAGAAGATTTACCTAATCTCACCGCTCCTACTCACACCAGCGGCGCTATAAAACCGTGTATTCGTTAACCGCTTGCATGCAGATATTCTAGGCTGATGTCATATGCAACAGATTTCTAAATAATCAAACATGTTTGTATATGGCTGGTGTTTATAGTGAAAGATACGTTGTAACTTTTCTTCATGTCTCAAGTAATTAAAAATCTCTTTGTTTTGGGAAAAAAATTTCCAGATTTCCTTAGCAACGAAAGCATTAACCAACGAAAACAAAAGAAACTTTGATTTACGTCAAGTTTTTATTTTAGATTTCCCTCAAGTTCGATGTTGTTTTCTTATTGTTTTAAAGTTTTATTAACGTGTGTTATTTCGTAATTTTGTTCTATCTGGTTAGAAACACCTTAAAACTTTTTAACTTTCAACTTGTACTTAATTTTCGTTTTCACTTCATGATGGGAAATGGTTTATACGATAAATGTAATCAAATATTTATAAAGGAGGAACCTTAAAGGCATATAACGCATGTATGTGTGTGAAAAAGAGAGAGAGAGAGAGGGAGTGTGTAAAAGCAAGAGAGAAACAGTAAAAATTAAATATTTATAAAGAAAGTGTTTATAAAAAGTGTTTCATTAACTTAATATAGTTTTAATTATTTACAACACATTTACTATTCAAACGAAGTGTATAGTTAAACGACATTGTGATTAAGGAGAGATTAACAAATAAAAAGCAATTACGTCTATAAAAACACGTGAGACGGCCACGTAGGCATTTAAGAGCGAAACCTATTTCAAAGAAATTTTATATATTAAAAAATTGTGTATGTGAACTTATAAATTGTTAAAAGCAAAGATTCCCCCCCAAGGGAAATTTTCCCCTTTTTTGCCATTGCTCGTAGCCTTCCAAAAGTTCTTAAAGAAACAATTTTTGAATTTCGAAATGTATTTAAACGATTTAAATTTTACATATTGTCAAACAACTTTTAAGAAATTCGAAAAGGATTTTTATAACGAGAAATTTTCGTAGTAAATTTCCCAAATTGAAGTCATTCCCTGCAACTGTTATTGTTTTCTGATAAATTGCAAAAAAAAAAAGAAATGTCCATTTAATGCATATGTCCTTCTGAAAGCTAATTTCAGGGATTATCTAAAGAAAATTCGGAAAGTTTCTTCTGCTTTCGTAGTTTTTAATTTAGAAAAATTTAAAGGCGTCCCGAAAAAAGTCCTTAAAAAACGTTTTTTTTTAATTATTTTATAAAATATAAACTGCAACAACCACTGATTTTTCCTTATGCCTTCGTTAATCAAATTAAATCTTTATACTACTTTTTTATTACAATTTTGTAACGTTGGATAAACCTTAACTGCACACTCAAAAACTTGTCGTTATTAACTTTTTTTTCTTAATCAATCATTTGTTTTCTTGTCTTTGAACATTTTTTTCTTATCATCAATTGTTCATTTGTGGAGAATTAAGTGTGAATTCCCTGCCACCCAAACGTATACTTAATATTGTCAATCAGTAACCAACACGTTTACACAGCCTGATTAAATATAAACACATATGCACATGCATGCACACAAGAGGAAGTACACACATGCATACATACATATATGTTTATGTAATTCAAAGTGGTGTGCAAGTGTAGATACGATTTTTAACACTATCGTTGATTAACACTCAAACTAAAAACCGAGTATAAGACACACACACATACCCACAAAGGAAGCAAACAGTGTCGCATATACATTTGTACGTACACAGTAAGTAGAAATAAAAAATGACTTGTTGAATTTCATTCTCTCTTATTTCCAATACAATGACCTTTATTTTTCACACATATAGCTTGCCATGAAGTTACTTCTGCATTCTCACAAAACATAAGAGAGTGTGAATAAATGAAAATTGTATTTGTTGGGAACATATTGTTGAAATTTTAATAATCGTTGGTTGAGAAAAACACAATGTAACCATGGAAATGAAATTCAATTAATGATAAAACTTTGTATGTGTGTGTGTGTGTTTTTATACACACAGTCATTTCGTATTGTAATGTATTGGTACCACTATTTGCTGAAGTTCGTTTATATCAATTAATTAAATAATTGTTAATTATATGAAAACTACAAGAGGACAGTGCAGGAAAAACGATAAGAATATATTTTGCAGAGCCCAGCAAACTTAAACAAGAAAAAAAATATGTATAACTTGGCCTCCCAGCTTTTTGTCAGCGTAAAAAAGTTTTTACACGTTTTTATACGCTTTACTAATCAATACACTTTGTTCATAATATCGAAGGTGCTGATCAGCCAGCTCGTCAGTCATTGATCAAATCCTGCAATAGTTGGGGTCAACAATACCTGGGGGTCTCAAGGTATGGAGTAAGGCCTACAACTGTAAGTTCGACATGGTTAAATTTTCAGAATCTATAGTTATTTTAGCATGCAAGTACGTGCCGTGCCCTTTACTTTTTAATAGAACAAAATATTTTCGAAATATTTGTTTGGTAGTTCTTTTATTTTCCTTTCCCTGAAACCGTGGCTATTAAACCGAATACTTGATCTTATAAATTATTTTCAAGTTGATATTTCTTTAGTTAATACATTTCCTTTACATCACACGAACTGAAAACTAAAAACAAAAATTCCCCATTTTTTCCTATGTCATTTTCTTTTACCTTTTCCTTTGTGATAAATTTTTCTTTTGGTATGATTGATTAAAAATTATTTCTTTAATATCACACAAACAGAAAATCTTTCAGAAGTCTCGGGATTCTCGGGAAACAAACACTTATTAAAGAAGGGATAGGTAGGCAAACTCAGGGTATGGTAATTTTTGCTGCACTCATCAGACAAAAAGAACATGGAGTAGAGGTTTGTAATTCATTTTGCATTTAAAAAAAATGCGCAAAAATATCAATAACAATTTTGCTTTTTATTCAGTTTCTTTTTTGTGTCCTTTTTAAATTTCATAAAAACATTCGCTGGTCAATTTATATGTTACGTCGGTATTAACTTTATACAACAGCAAACTAATATGAAGGACTTTGTCAGTTCTTTATTAAATGCAAATTACTGCAATTGATTCCATTGTTATTTCTGCCACATAATTGCAGGCTTTTGGAAAAATAATGACTTATAATAAAAAGTATAATTCCCAAAAATTCATAGAAAACACACAGACACGCACTGAACATTTCAAAATATTATTGATAATTAAAATATATTGCTCATTTTAATTGTTTTTTATACAATAATATAAAAGCAACAATACTTGACAAATTATTATTTTAAGCCCTCTTTAAATATCAATACCAAATTCAAATTGTTCATTTAACTTTATTAAACGAAAACCTTTGGCAGTGAAAAATGAAATGTTCATGCGAGTACAATGAAGACAAAACTAAATGAGTACAAAGCGTTTTTGTGTTTAAACTGTCATAACTTTGCATTAAAAGTGGGTAGGTCAATAAGTTTAGGTAGACAACAAGTTTAATAAAATTATATATTGTTATATTTTCCAATAATGTTCTAAGCTCTCTGAATCGCAAGAACCTTTCTACACGTTGGCCAAAAAAAAGCCATAGACCGCCGATACCAAAGTATAATTATCGCCAAAAAACATGGACGACTAACCTTACTTTTTTAATTGCGCCATTAAAAAGCCATCTAAGGGTCTACATCTGATTGATTAGGTGCATTCGGAACCAGTTTTAACTAGAGTTGTACCGATCACGATTTAGTTCGTTTAATTGAGGGATTATTTCAGAAAGGTGGTAGCAACTTTACAACAATTACAAAAACAACAAGCATTTTTCTATTCTTGTATATGATACATCAAAATACATTGCATGTTGTATTTGTAATTAATGTAAAACTACTACCACATTTTTAAAATAATTTACCTATTGAACGAACTAGTTCGTGACCGAACAATTCTAGTTTCAACTTTCAAGGAGAGCTACCCAACAAACACGACGTCAAGCTTGAAAAATGCTGCTGCATTTTATTCTCTTAGGATATATTTTACCGTTCCGAAGTATTAACGAAAAAAAAAACAATTCTTTAACTTTTCTAATCTTTTTGTATAGGCAAATGCTTCGGAGGAGAATATGTCCCTTTTTGTGCATATTTACATTTCATCAGCTTTACAGCTTGTATGGCTCATCTTTACAGCTTGCATGGCCTGTTAGCCAACATTTTCTTTCCTAACCGTTTTACCAAAATATGATAAGAACTTTAATTTCTATGGACACCAATAATTATTGGTTTTTCTTCCTTTGTAGAAACTTATGTAAAATGTTTAGCTATTAAAAACACAAAACTCCTACCTGTAGCTATAAGTGTAATGATGAACCTACTAAATTTTGATTAAAATTTCATGTTATAAATTGTTTAAAAACAAAAAAATTACCCAAACTTATTCCACACTTGCTTAAAGATGAATTTGAATGAATTTTCTCAACAACAAGACAGCAACAAAAATATTACGTTTATCATGTTAGCATACTTTGCGGCTAAAAAGAAAAGCAAAAGCCAGCAGAACTCTCTAGTTATATACAGAAAAGAGTGTGGCACTTTAGATAGCAAGTATATTTTGAATATCAACAAAAGACTACAAAGAATATTACTACATTAGTATGTGTGAGAATACGTCTATTCAACATTTTCTCAACCCTACAAGCCACAACTTGTTGTTTAAACAACAAAAACAATTTATAAAAACCCATGAAGCAAGAAATACAGATGACGCAGACGATTGTACAAAATTGAAATCTACTGCGCATGTACGTCACAAGTGGCCAGTGTGTGTGTGTGTGCTATAGCAATAGTATGTGATTTCTTGTAGAAAACGCGAAAGTTGTAAATATAATGAAAGTATAACAATATAATGAAGCGAAAATGCATTATATTTTATAGAAATGGACTGAGTTCATAATTAAACACTCTTTCCCACCATATTTGTTGTTACCTAAGGGTAAAACCAATAAATAAAACAAGTATTTCAATTTATAATTTTTTTTATTTTTCTTTTTCGAGACCTAGCGCTATCGACTAAATCTTGATTAAGATTTCTTATTTTAAAATATAATCTAGATCTGAAGAAATGAGTTTTTATATTCTCATCACAATGAATGTGATGAGCCTGATCTATAAGAGACTTTAAAAATTGTTTTTTAATTAGGAGGCCATCTCTATTATTTGCCTCAAATATTTCGTGAAGTTGCTGCATTTGTTGCATCATTTTCTGCGTTGGCTTTGATAAGCCTCCCTCAGATAAATGGTTAACCCACGAATATGTTGTGTCATTTCCTGATATGGCAATATCAGGAATATCTTTTTTTAATTTGTGGCAAATGTAGTCCGCAAGGTTTTCTAGTCCATCATATTGCATGTCACTCAACCCTTGCTCGACTGGTTCTTCAACTTGTGGAGCAATATGAATACTTCCTATTATTGTTCCTGAAAATATTCATTGAACTAATTCTTTACTTACTTACACATTTCATATTCCAACTTGTTATCAAAATCCTCCGGCCTAAAATGTTCCATGCAGATACGTGAATTTTTCACATTCATTTTATTACCGCGGCAACAAAAACTTATCCATTGCTTTAAAACACAAGCATTTAATGGAAAAGTAAAAAAAAATATTTGTTTACAATTATTTAAACTGCTACTCTTGCAATCTTTTACTGCACACTTCATTTTATTTAACAATTTTATTATTCACACTTTATTATTCCCGCTTCATTTGCAAACACGGTTGACGTCACACACAACTGCTGAGCACAAAAAGCAAATACAACAATTATAACGGACCTGCGCAATGCGTAATCTGTATTATTTGAATCATGATAAAAACCAACAAAACGACACATTCATACTCATTCATAGAAAACGAACAACTACCATTATTAAAAGCTCCCAATACACTGCATTTCATCTCTCTCTCTCTCTCTATCTCTCTCATTTACCACAAAAAATATTACAGCAAATTTACAATGAAAAATGGAGCATATGCTCCCGTTAGTATGTAAATATACGGGTATGTAGGTATGTGTTATTTTCTAATATCATGAGTAAGAGTGTATAACTGTTTATAAATATTTTTTCCTTTAGTATTCCTATCAGGCATGGGAAATGACTTTTGAGATTTTGTACCAACTATTGAAACAAAACGTACTTTTTACACTATTTTCTTTATATACAGAAACTTAAGACAAAAGTGTATGAAAATTCAAAAATTCATAATAAAAATAAATATAAATAATTCTTGCAATTTTAAAATAATACACAGATAAAAACTTAAAGAGAACGTGATGGTGAAAAGGTTTAATTTTAAATTGTACCGAGCAAGCTGCAGTAGTACCGCGGTACCAACAAGGTTCAAAATGTACCAAAAAAGAGTACAACTGCGTCAAGATTTCCATGCCTGATTCCTATGGAATTGTGTACGAATGATTTCAAAAGGTAATTGGAACATACAGAAGTGGGGGCAAGGGTATAAATAAAATCAGTATTGACACAACAGATAAAAACATTCAACTTTATTTTGTGTTTTGTTTTCCTAAAATATTCTAGAGATTTTGAAAACAGTAAAACTTATTACAGGAGTTTCAAACACAAAAATAAAAATCATTTCAAAATATAAAGCAAACATTAATGTAATATTTGTATAGGTTTCTCTGTTTAAGAACCATTATTTTGTCATACGACACATCAAAGGATTTTCAAGAAATATTTTGTTATGAATTGTCCCTTTATGTTCACACAAGGCCTTGCTTTGAATTGAATGGTAAGGCCAGCTCGCCATA
This sequence comes from Phania funesta, assembly GCA_963932375.1. Classification (NCBI taxonomy): domain Eukaryota; kingdom Metazoa; phylum Arthropoda; class Insecta; order Diptera; family Tachinidae; genus Phania; species Phania funesta. The sequence continues at coordinate 3,429,799 of OZ010656.1, read as the reverse complement.
GCGTATTTATTATTATTCTTCTTATTCTTCAGTCCATATAATTCCTATTGGATTTAGTTAGTGAATACATTTTTTGATAACGTATTTTTTCGTTTTTTTAGGATTAACTTGGGATATTTATAATGGAAGGACTCATCACAGAATAAAGAGGCAAAGTTATTCAATTTTATCTTGAAAGTACAAATTCGATTTTTAGAAACAAAAATCATATCGAAATTTCTTTCAGGTTTGAAATGGATCGGTTCATCGTTTTCTGTGATCTTTCACGTGCTGGAGGATCTCCTACATATCGAATTGATATGAACATGGCTCGGGTGCAATCAAGTATTGAGGAAAACCTCGAAACTTCCACCAGGCGACGTTCTTAGCAGTTGGTGATATCTTTCCACATATAAAATTCAATTGGTTCATGAGCTAAAAGCAAATCCTGAACACATACACATTCAATGAGTTTACTTATGCGCCAACCTATTATTTTCAATAAATATTTACTCAAAAAACTTTAATCACCAGGGAACAAAATGGCTAAACCATACCTATTTACACAAAAATATCATTGAAAAGTGTGTAGTAGAGTATGTGGAATGAAATAAATCGTATAACATACGCATATAAATTAATGCGCAATGTTTGGAAAATAAAACATTATTATTAAACTGCAAAAAAAAAACATCAGAAAATAAGCGGATTATGGTCAAGAACAGAAACGACCATATAGCATGCTAAATGAAGATAAACAACTTTAAAGTATGGAAAGGAAAACTAATTTATTGCTTCAAGGGAAAATAGTATTTAAAGAGACATAACATAAAATATTAATAGTTTGTTTCAGGTTTAAAAAGTACTAAATTTGAAAACAAAAATCGATTATATTTAGATGTTAAAAAGATTGTTGACAAATTATTTTTAAGAATCAGAGATCTAGTCAACTAAACATAAAAAAGTTATTTGTTACTTATTATATTTAACATATTGTAGGGTATTCCTTTTACAGAAAACCACAATATAGTTTTATTAATAAATACTTCTGTTTGTAATAGTTTTTAATATATGTAAATCTCTTTTTGTGTTAAATGAGCGTAATGATTTTGTTAACAACCCAGCAAATTATATTGTTTTTAGTAATCAAGAAGGCTCACGATAGAAGCTTTATACAAAGGTTCTATTGTTTACATAAGATTATATCAAGACCCATATAACTGAAGCTGAAATATGATCTTTTATACTTCTCTGTATATCAAGAGATTACTATGAAAAATTCGACGAATAAAGCTAAATTATGACAATAAAGAACTAAGTCTGAAAGCTAAAATATGATTTAAAATAGTCATCATATTCAAGCTTAAAATTGACGTTGAAGGTACCATAAATGGAGCTGAAGTTTGGCTATTTCAACAACAAAGACTAAAGCTGTAGTGCTACTATATTATAACAGTAGTTTGACTGTAAGTGAAACAACAATTGACAACTTTATCAGACCCTATGACTAAAGCTGAAAGTAAAATTATCAATGTTTACACAATTAAAACAAAATTACGACCAATTAAAATCAATTAGTTAAAGCTAAATTATGACCCTTCAAGACTAAAGCCAAAATATGACGGCTAAAACCATAATATAGCAAGTTAAGGGCTAATGCTGGAAACTACATTATGACTAGTTAAGCACTTGCAATTGTAATGAGAACATGGCTACAAAAGTCCCATGATGGACTAGACTAAATCACAAAATATAATTGTATATTTAAAGCTATTAATTTAATTTAGATAATTGGAACGAATTAATATTAAATCAAGAATCGGTTAAGGTAAATTATTTCGCAAAGCCTAAAAGCAATAGAATAGATATGCAGTTAAACAGATATCAAATGGTATTTCAAATTTATGTATAACCATGAATATACTTATGTTGCTGGGTTCTTTTGTAGATTTGAATAATAAAACACAATTTCAACAAATGAAATTCTATATAATAAACAAGTACTTATCATCATGGCATACAATATTCATCATGTTCACTATCATTGCGCCTAGTGATAGGCAATACAAATTATATGTAATATTATCTGCACTACCAATCAATTTCATATAACATTTAATATGTTTAAATAAATACCAGCATATTTACCTAAAACTAACAACAACAAGAAAATACATATTTAAATAAAATTTTCAATTAAATGAAATTTGCAGTAACATTTTATTTAAATTACGATTGCTAAAAAATTTATTAAATCCATTATTATAAAACTAAATTGTATCAATAAACCTCGTAAGTAGTTTTATTTATTGCAACAATTTAATTGATTTTTCTGTAATAACAATAGAAAATATGTATCAAAGCTGTTATAAGCAAAAATTAATATCTTTACGAGTGATTGTATGCTGTCTCCATTTACTTGCTGTTTTTCCTTGTGCATGGTTCTGCCTTTTTGTATTTTGTTCGTTTGCCATAACTTTTTTTTAGAAAATATTTACAGGAGAATATTTTATAAGTCTGGTATGTGTCTATAAATTTATAACCCAAAGAAAACAAGTAAATACAAATATGTAATCCAATAAAAAAAAGACACTGGAATTACAAATTAAAATTCTTTTGTAAGAGAGTCAAAGCCTATGAAATCTTTTCAGAGTCAGGGAAAACAAATAATTCATATTAACGAGGATAACGCCAAAGTCAGGACAATAGAAAGGAATTTAAATGGCCAAATAATAAGAAGAGCTTAAAATATGATTGTGTAATTAAAGCTAAAACGAAAGCAGAATATTTGTGAATATATTTTTACAAAAAAAAAAATTAAGTTGGAGTTAAAAGGCCGGGATTAAAAGTTACTACTAGATTTTCTTAAACCCAGTTTGATATTCAAACTTGAAACTTTCTACATTCATAAACAAAGTATAAACTTTAGGTATTTGCTGCAAACCGCAATAAGTACTTCCCTTGGAGACCACGACTATTAGTTAAGCATACGATTTTCTATAGACAGGCTAGAATGGTGCTCAAAGAGCCCCTCGGCAGGAAGGCCAGCAAGGTACTCGGGTATAATAGGGCTACTTTAAGCTGGATCACTGCGTTAGTGACAGGACATGGAAACTTCAAGTACCATCTGGCTAAGATGAAAGTCGTAGAAGATGATACTTGCAGACTATGCCTGCAAGAGGCTGAGACGGTAGCGCACATTGTGTGTGAATGTCCAGCACTGGCTAGCATAAGTCTTAAGACCACGGGCAGACACTTGTTAGATGTGAATGCCATGGGGGAACTAAGCCTTAGACAAATGCTAGCAATTACAAAAGACTGCGTGATGAGGAAGAATGTCGACAGTTACCAGTCGACAGTCTGAAATCACTTTAGTCAAGAGTAAAGGCTAGGGCTAGCACGAGACTCAATTGAAAGTAAGGTGGCTGTGATTACGGATCGGTTTCCTGAAATCAATTTGAGGAGCGAAATAGGGGTCGAAAAGGGACCCAGAAAGTAAGTGGTCTGCTTCGATATCCCCCCATACATTAATAATAATAATAATAAAGAAAAAATCTACAGTTATAAAAATCAGGACCTTCTTTAACAAGACAAACATTAATTAAAAAAATCACGATGAAAAGTTGTATAAAAACCACTTTGAAACTTATTAGTTAAACTTTAGAGTATACAAAACCAAGCTAAATGGTTAAACTTTAGTTTAAAATAATCTACGCTTAAGGATTAGAGGTAAAATATCATAAAACCAGAATTAGGTGTCAAACTAAAAAACCACGCAATCGGACTTCCGAAATGACGAACGGAATTTTCTAAAAATGTTCAAAACAAGACTTTATATTAAAGCTTCTAAACTCAGAATCAAGAATTAAACCTGTCTCTTAAAACCCATACTTAAGACGTAATCGTATGACTTTCTAAGATTAAAGAGTAAAATTAGCAGTTCTGATTAAAAGCAAGTCAATCCTAACCCGTGTGTGTTCTAGCGTGGGTTACTAAGAGATAATCTTGGGTTGTGTAATACAACCACGATGAAGAGTTCAAGTTAGACTTGCTGAAAGCATAAATTAGAGTTTTATTAAGGAGTGATATCGAGACTAACGTTTTATAAGGTTTCATAAGGTTTTATAGGTTTCATAAAGACTTACAGCGGACGTTTAACAAAACCACGGTTTAACTTTAAAAACCCCAGATTAAAATGAAAGCTTTTGAAAAAATAAGATTAATGGTAACACTACAATAAAAAGTTAAGAATTAAACTAAAGTTTAAAATTAAAAATTACATAAAACCATGGTTAAAAGTTTTAAAGCCTTGATGTGGAATTAAACTGTACATTTTTTTAAAAACAAGGTTTTAAGTTGAACTTGAGCTTAAAAAAAATACAATTAAAAATTTCGCTACAGTTTCGAAGAAATCACATTTAAAAACAAAAGTAAGACTGTAGTTAAACTTAAAGCTTAACTTTAAATAAAAGTCAGCTTAAAAGTCACATTAAAAATGATTATTAGTTCAAGTAAATATTTTTTAATCCTTGTTAAAGTTAGCCCATTTCCCTAGAGCCTTTTGAACAAAGGCAGTCAGTAGTCACAAATAGTAGAAAACAGAATAAAAAATTTACTGTAATTGTAAGAAAACAATTGCAAAAAGCAAATAATTTTGTAGCAAATACTGTTCTTATCAGTAGAATTCATCATATTTTTTTTTGTCTGTGGTCCAGGGCTTGAAATAAACACACAGACACTGTTTCTGTCTCCCTCCAAAACAAAAAAAAGATAAGTGGCTGAGGTTAAATAATGACAAAAGTTTTTACTAAAAAAAGAACTTGTCATAACTCCACTTGCTACCAAAAACATTGTGAAAACATGTCTCATGACATACAACCAGCACATCAGCAAAAATTTCTATTTTTTCCCTTTCGTTTTTTATCTCGAAAAATATCACAAAATAAACTTTGCTAAACCCAGCCGCCACTGGAGTTTAAAAAAATAAACTAAAATATAAAAAAAAGATACGTAAAGCGAAAAGAATTTGTCAACATACTCGTCGTTGGCTATAAAGCAAACAAAAGAACGAGGTTTTTAATCAAATTTATATTTTGTGGCGTGTTAAGACAAATATTTTACTATCTCCATTCTATCATAATAGTTTTTAGGGAGCTAACGAGTTAGAGTAGAAGGATGCAGGGGATTTTTTTTTATTGAAAAATGCCCATTGTTTTATTATTATGCAATGTATGGCACGTTGTTAATTTAATAAATTTATCGACAAGATAAGAAAAAATATTTCTGCAAATTGTTTGGAGAACATCGATAATACAGGAGAATTTGTATTTAAATTAATGTTTGTAAAGGGGTTTCCAGTGAGTCTGTGGCGGCCATGTTACTACGGTAGCTCTCGTCAAATATGGAGTTTTTTAATCAGTCACTGATGCCAAATCACCACATGTTACACGACTAAGCAGCCAAACCAAATTAGTGTTTGAAAGAGGGTCCCCACTTTAACCGAAACAAGTGAAATTGGCGTTTAATTAAGGGGCAAAGAGAATCCACTTCCGTTTTACCACATGTCAATGAATTCACAAAAAGTAACTGTTTGATGCGAATATTAGGCATCATTTGTGTGCGCTTCTTCGAAAACAATATTTTTGAGACTATCGTCATCATCTCCGAGCGCTACAGAGCAGTAATATGAATGAAGCAGTCACCATATTGAATGTGTCTTAATGTTGTCATTGTAGAGAGGTTTTTCTGCCCTCTAAACACACTTCAGCAGAGTTGCATTGCGAATCTGGCTCAAGTATTGGTGCAATTAAGTATTAATTAAGTATTAATTGCACCATTTCTTAACAGAGTTCTTGTATGGTAAATTCAGCTGTATTAATGTCTTGAATGAGTAAATTTCTTAGTTGCGCTATTAAGGTAAACGTCTGTACATAGTATTACGAATTTTAAAATCTCCATTTTAAATTCATATTTTTTAAATATTGTGTTGAGCTTGTAATTCAAGGGTTAATAAAACTAAGATTAAGTCTTAAAATTCAAATTTTTTAAACTACGATCAATTGGTAAAATACAAATTTTATAAAACCTTCTTTAAGGGGGTTAAATGCGCAGTATATTTTAAGTCCTTGAATAGTAGATACCTATTTATCATTTTATTCAATAAGATAAAGTAGCAATTTTATAAAACGCTACTAAGACTTGGATCGAAACTTTTATATTTTTAAACTACGACTAACAGTTAAACTGCAGGTTTAAGGTTTGGTAAAACAAAGAATTAAATTTAAAATTAATACATCTTCTTAACAAAAATTACGACGCTCTTACTTCCTTCTAAAGGATTTAAAAATAATTCAACCAAAATTTCATCACTCCTAATCATTTGATTAAGTTTATCCCTAACGAGTAAGTCTTCTCTTTGTCGTAGTATTTTATATTAAATATGCTGCTCTAACTAAGTTAATAGAGATCGTTACGGTAGAAAATTACCTTCAGACCGATTACAAACTAATGATGCATTAAACGTACAACACACTATAAAACTTTAGTTTAGAAATATTGTTTTTGTTTTTAGCTCCTGCTAAAAGAATAGCAGTTCTTACAACCAGGCGCGGTTCCAGCTTGGGCTTTGGGTGGGGGTTGTTTATCAAAAAAAGTTGGTATGGAAAAATGTTAATTTTTAACCTTTATGGAGTGAAAGTTATTTTATTTACCTAGCCCCCCCTCTTGAACCGCACCTTCTTGCAACCATTAAGACTTGTTATAACCGACACATACATACTATACATGTATGTAGTCGATTTAAATGACAGTATCATCAATTTAAGTAACTAAAAAAATCAAGCAAACTGAAAGCAAAAAACTATTCACTCAACCCTCCATTCGTCCATTATTGTTTTTTTGTCTTTTGGAAAATTGGAAGTTAAGTTTTCACCTCTGTTTTTCCTTTAAGCAATTTGATAGAAAAGTACGTTTATTTTTGGCTGTAAAAACATAAAATTGCATAAAATTACTTTATCTCTCTACAATAGAAACGAAAATTTTGCTATTAGTGGTTGAAGCTGCTAGTAAACGAGTGGAAGTTCTTGAAATCACTTTGCAATTTAAGAGAAAACTTTTCTTTTCGATTTTTTATTTAAATTAAGAAAAAAAAACTATTTGAAAATGTTTACATTTTCTGTGTTACATTTAACAAACTTGGAATACATAGTAGAGGCAAGTGCCACCACATCATGTTGAAAATGATGCTGTTGGTAATGATGCAGTATGTTGTTAAAAGCAAACATGCAGACACATAATAATGTGGGATAAACTACTCTTTATGAAAAGGAAAAAAAATGCCTTTAAAAATGCGAAAACAATTTCCATATGTTTGAATAAATTCCTGCAACAAAATGTTGCAGTTTAAGCAGGAGGGCAGAGTGAGAGATAAAATATTAATAGTTGTTGAGCAGTAGCAGGGAACGTATGTATTTACAACAAAATTGCACTTAATACAAGTAATACAACAATAAAGTGATATGATAAATAATGATAGTGGATTTATATCAAAAAGGAAAATTAAATGAAAAAGAAAAACGGAAACGGGAATTGGATTAAAATAATTCCAAATTACTGTAAAGGCAGGAAGCAGTGATAGTTGAACTCTGAAACCATGTTTTTGAATTAATCTTCAAGTTTATTAAAACCACGAATAAGATAAATTATTTAAGATTAATTAAACCACGATTAAAATATAAAATTAAATCGATAAACTGAGGACTATTGTTATATTAAATCTCTCTGGTTTCCTTGCGTTCTTATTGTTTACCCACAGTATTCAATTCCTAGAATTCATCTGTACGTGTTGCCTAACTTGGTCCCGTCACATTGAGGCAAAAATAACGTCCATAAAGCTTCGAACAAATCAACTGCATTGGCTAATAAGTCCTAACTCAACTTTGGCTTTGGAATATAAAGTCCTTTTATACAAATCCGTTATAAAGCCAATATGGTCATATGGTATTCAGCTGTGGGGTACTGCCTGTGCATCAAACATCCAGAAGTTACAGAGAAGACAGTCTAGGATTTTACGTCATATCGCATGCGCCCCCTGGTACATAAGAAATGAAAACATACATAGGGCTCTTAAAGTTCCCACTATCCACGAAGAAGTTAAAACGTACACGTCCAAATACGTGAACAAACTAATTTTATTTCCAATTTCCTCTCTTACAAGTACATATTTTTCATTTGGGAAATTATTTTACAATTTATTATTGAATACCCCTCAAGCTCTTATTTTAGAATATTGTTTTTAAACTTGAACTTAACACATTTTTCGTTTATAGAAATTAACTTTCAAGCTACAGAAAAAAAATTAAACTCTATTGAGACTCGTACCATTAGGTTTTTATCACAAAAAATACAATTTATACAAAAATTTTTTACAACAGATACAAAATTTCACTCAAGTCGTCTTCTCTACAGAAACAAAAAAAAACCTAACCTTAACTTGACCATAAAAATCTATTTTAGTTTTGAAAACATATTTATTTTGCGCAGATGTTAGTGCATGTGTGTTGTGTTTTTTTTTTAAACTAAAAATAATCTCACTACAAGTTTTGAATAACTAAAACGAACTAACTAAACCAAAGTCTGTTTTTCATATGCCGACTTCCATCTCCACCTCTCTTTGGATGCATTAATCCTATCTATAGCCACCGAAACGAGAATCTTTGTGTACCCTACTTGAACAACATAATAGGAACTGCGTTTTCTATGTTATGCGAGTAAGAGGCAGAGACTATGTTTGTCATAAAGTATGAAAACTAAAGTGTGAACTGAAAGAAGTAGAACATTAGCAAGGATTATAGTATTGTGGTAAGTTTATATATATATTTTTTTGTTTTGTGATTTTTAACAAAAATAGATGCACTGTTAGCGATAAAAGTAGTGAAATACTAGTACTAATGTCTCTTCATCCTTTACACAGAACAAACGAGCTTTCTAGTTGCAATTCGTGATATTTTTTTTTTTTTGTTACATAAAATAATGAGAATTTTATAACGTGCGAACATGTTTTGAGGTTGAATTTGATAAAAAACAGAAAATACACCCATAAGTACGTACCCGTATATGAATAAGAAAATTTTAAATTGACCTTATCTTGCGGGATTTTACTTGTATTTTTCATATTTTACATGTTCAGTGGCTTAAAAGAGAATACTTGTGGCAAATAAGAGTTTAACTTGCAATTAAGGTTCTACATGCGGTTTATCTTTCACAAACAGTTCGCCTTAAGTCATGCTTTAAATATTGTTCAAAATTGTAATTTCATTTAACCTCAAAACGAAGTGTAAATCGCTGTTTTATTAAACATAAGTGCAGTTCAAAATTGCAGTTTAAATTAACTCTAAGTTGAGATTTAATTGTGTCTTATAAATCTGAACTTCAACTCATGAAGCGTGGTTTTACTTAATCTCTAGATTAAGCCTTAACGTAGTTTCATATAATTCCAGATACAGTATTCATACACATGCTTGAATTATAAATATCAATCGTGGAATAATTATTAAAACTAGGCTTACCTTCTTATGAATAATGCTAAATTCCTAATCGTGTTTTAACCACAAAAATATTCCGTTTAGTGCGGTTCATTCGCTGGTGCCTTCATTGGACTTGATTTCTTCAAAAATGAAGAAAATTGGACATCCGGAATGCGCTTGGTCACGATTAGCCGCGGTGGACATATGCCCGAAAATCATTTTCAAATGATCTTTTTGAATAAAATTTTTTTTTATTAAAAGATAATTTTTATTAAATTCTGAGTGCAAATTTTATTAATGTAAGTTTTGAAAAGAATGTTTTTAGGGAGAATAATTTAAATTTAATACTAAAAATCTAAAACACTTTATTACATAACAACAAATTGAAATCCGAGCCTAATTTGCTTAACTTTTGAAAATTAATTGATAAAACAAATTAACAAACCACTAACAAATTTTAAGAACGGAACCTAAAACAACAAAATGTTAATTGCTTTAAGGTTGGACTCACAGGCGCAACGAATTGGTTGATTTTAATAATTACCCACACATACATAGACAGCAATTTTTCTTAGGGCTGTTTTGTATGCTTCCTGCCCATAGGGTATTGCATACTTCAAGGGCTTTAAGGGGGCATACAAGCGATTAAGCGAATAAACAAACAATGACAGCAAAGAATAATACTTCTTAAAAATCTAGTTCAATCATGTATAGTGGCCAACAACCAAAGGACAACATAAAAGCCAAGTACTACTCGTAAACTTTCAAAAAATAAATGGGAAGTTGAAAACCATAAAATTTTTAGAATTTAAGAACCAGAAAGAAAAATAAACCACAGAGATAAAAGAATGAAAAGAAAGAAAAAAAAACACTGTGATGGTAATAATGTTCCTCTAGCCAAAGTCATTTTTCAAATTGTTAAACAACCCATTAATCACAATGTTGACTGTTACTGGCTGCTCTGCTTTTCATCGTTATTTCGAAAAGTTTTATGCAAGGAGTTTGAAATGTTGTATTGTTGCAGAGTACGTGATCTTCTAAAGTCAATTTCTACAAAATTGCTACAAACTAGAAAATTTTTCAAGTTTTCTATTTTTACTTTTTTTTTTGTCTTTGTCCCTTAAGAACATGAATTTACTATTATGCAGCGAATAGTTATGCCATGGATCAACACATTTTTGGCAGGAGCTAGGAGGTTAAAATATTTTTTTTTTGTGTTATAAAATAGTTGACATTCGAAAAAAGTGAGAACATTGAGAAAAACATGCCATAAGCAATTTCAGGAATATTTCTTGTATCAAGGGTATAAATGGAATTTGTAAGTAACTTTACAGTATAAAGAGTGTGAGGTTGCAAATATAAAGGGTCACCGAAACGACAATTTTAAACCTGCCTTAAATGCAAAAAGGATTTTTTAATTAAAAGTTTAACAACTTTGGTTAAATCCTAAACTGATACTAGTACTCGACCACGACTAAAAGATTAACGGAATATGTTAGTCACATTTGAGTTTAAAGAAAATTCGTTTTAGATATAATAAATTGTTGGTAGTAGATGCCCAGACAGTTGACACAGACAGATGTCATAAGATGAATGAAGTGCCACACACACGTTATAAGTGTCTCGAAATCGGTGTCAATTGTCTTGACATTTACTACCCGAAATGTTATAACATACGAATGATATTTTTTTTAAAGCAAAAATAAAACTTACTTCATCTTAGAACAAGTATTAAAATATCTGTTACAAATGTCGTGACAGATATATTTTACAAGTTGTTATATCCAATCCAGACAGATGTTACGATATCTGTTGTATATAGACATTAGTTGTATCAAAGTTTAATACTTTCTATGAAAAGTGTTACGACACCCGCCGTATATTGCACAACATTTTCCTTAAGATAAATTACGTCGCCTGTGAAGGATGCTACATCACTTTATGACATTGATGGTAGATTTGAAAGTTTTCTTAAGAAACTCTTTAACATATGTTATGACATTTTCCAAACCAAAACCTGACATATCTGTACTATATGAGTCACAAGTTGCTCATTTCAAATTGAATTTTCTTATATATTGAACAACAAGAAGAAACAGTGGGGATTCAATTTCTAACAACTAAAAAAATGGCGTGGAATATACACTAATGCTCAAGGTCTATTAAATAATTTCAATCAATTAGAAATTATTGCCTCAAATGAACAACCAGAATTTATAATATTATCAGAAACCCATATTACACATGATACTGAAGAAAATGAAACAGCATTAAATGGATACGAACAAATTATTACTTTTTCAAATTCAAAAAAGACAGGCGGAGTCAGCATTTATTATAAAAAGCAGTTTAAAATAAAAAAAATGTTGGAAAAAGTCATGGATTTTAAATATTGGATAAATGCTTGTATGTTAAGTTATTGTAATATGCATTTTATAGTAATAGCGGTTTACAGATCACCAAATTGCAGTGAAGTTGAATTCTGTGAAGTGTTTGAAGAAGTTATAGAGGAAATAACTGAAAATAATAGCGACATAATAATTGCGGGAGATTTTAATATCGACTGGTCGAAAGATGGAGTATATAAAACCAGAATTGAAAACATTTTAAATGATAATTACTTGAAACAATTGGCTAGCGAATATACCAGAATAACGGAAAGATCAAAAACATTAATTGATTATGTAATATCAAACAAAGAAAATATATCGGCAAAAATTAATAATGCAAATAAAATATCAGACCATGAGTCAATTGACATAATTTTTGAATCGAAACATGAAAATCCCAAAAACATTGAACTGAAAGAAGTAGAATATTTTAGATATAATAAGTGGTCGTATAGAGATGAAATAAGATCAATAATAAGCATTAATGAGAACAATAATATAAATTATACCGTTGATTTGTTTGACAATTCTATAGAGAGTGCAATTAAAAAATTTACAATAAAAAAGAATATAAAAGAACAAAATAAAAACAAATGGTTTAACATTGAACTTAGACAACTAAAACAAAATAAAATTTTGAAATACCAAATTGCTAAAAGCGAAAATACTAATGCTGCATGGACTGAATACAAAAATATAAGAAACGTTTATAAAAACAAAATAACATATGAAAAAGATAAATATATCAATAATCAAATAAGTAGCACCAAAGACCAAAAACAAATGTGGAAAAGAATAAAAGACTTAGTCCTTAAAAACGAACAACCTGTGATAAAATCGATTATATTTAATCAAATAGAATATAAAGAAAATTATACAATAGCCAATCAGTTTAACAATTATTTTATTGATAGTATTAAAACAATTAGAGATAGTATAGAAAATGTGCAATATATATAAACCGAGTACCTGTAACAAATAATATTTTTAAATTCCGTCCAATAAATTTACAAGAATTAAAAATAATATGCAAAAATCAAAAAAATAAGCCTGATTTTAATAAAGTAACGGTAAAAATAATTATTGATAATTGGGACATAATTGGAAAGACCTTGCTAAAAATAATTAATAAATCTATGGAAACAGGAATTTTTCCAAGCAATTGGAAAGAATCTATGATGACACCAATTGAAAAAGTAAGCAAAACACAAAAATGTGAAGAATATCGGCCAATAAACACACTAAAAACTTGCGAAAAAATAATTGAAAAGGTTGTAAAAGGACAATTAGAAGAATATATGGAAAATAATAACTTGTTCTCAAAGTATCAGTCTGGTTTTCGTAAAAAATATTCATGTGAAACTACTGTAAATTATGTGATAAACAGATGGAAAAAAATAGAAAAGAATAATAAGATAATTGCAATATTTTTAGACCTAAAAAGAGCATTTGAAACAATAGATAGAAATATTCTTCTTAGTAAACTTTATATGTATGGTATACAAGGCAATGAAATAAAATGGTTTGGATCTTACCTAAGAGAAAGGACACAAACAACCAAAGTTAATAACATAAAATCAACCTCAGTTGGAAACGAGTATGGAGTTCCTCAAGGATCTGTCTTAGGAGCACTGCTATTTATTATATATATTAACGAACTACCGAATATTTTAAGCAAATGTGAAATTGTTCTATATGCAGACGACACACTAGTTTTTACAGAAGCCGAAACGGAACAAATATGTCAACAAAATTTAACACAGGATATGATAAAAATAGAAAAATGGTTAAAAATGAATAAACTTAAATTAAATGAAAACAAAACTAAAATAATGGAAATAAATATGAATAGTAATATTACAATAACAATAAATAATAAAGAAATAGAAAAAGTGAAACAGATTAAATACCTCGGTTTTATTATAGACAACAAATTAAAATTTAAAGAACACATAGACTATATATGTAAAAAGATTGGCAAAAAAATTGGTTTTTTTAAAAGGATAAGAAATAAAGTAAATATAATTACTGCAATAAACATTTATAATATTATGATTAAACCACACTTTGAATTTGGGTCAACAATAATTTACACATGCTGCACAACTCAACAAATAACAAGACTTCAAAAACTTCAAAATAAATCAATGCGCACAATTTTAAAATGTAACCGTTATACACCTATAGATTATATGTTAAATTATTTGAAATGGTTAAATATTCAACAAAGGCTAGAATTAAACACGATCATTTCTATCCACAAGATGAAAAGAGGAAATGCACCGCACTATCTATGTGAACAATTGAGTTATGTTGGAGAAGTACAACCGTACAATCTAAGAAATGTGACAGATTTTAGATTACCTAGAGCAAGAACATACGCAATACAGAAAACACTTTTTTACAAAGGATTAAATTTATATAACTTATTACCAATTTATATTAAAAATGAAGAAAATTTTGTATTATTTAAAAGAAATGTTATAGAGTTTCTAAGAAACAACAATATGTAAATATTTTTTGAAATGTATGATAAAACCTTAAAGTATTTCAAATACTACTAAATAAATAAATATAATATAATAATAATAATAATAATAATAATATATAAATTTTTTCAATACATTTATCTACTTATCTATTTTGTCACTGTCCTAGAAAAATGTCAATTTTATGTCCGTAGTATCTTTCAAATAGTTGAGTTCCTAACTCTTGTCAGAAGTGTTTCGTTTTATTGGCTTAATTGTTGTTGTTGTTGCATTTAAATACTATTTAAGTCTATGAAGTCAAGTAAATTGTAGGAAATCAAAAAACGAATTTTAATTAATTTGAATGAAACCTAACATATACACATATACACACTCCTGTTCAATTGATTAGACCCACATAATTGTTGTTACTTAGCAGTTAATTTAGCCAGTTAATTTGATCTTTTACCAGCGGACGGTTGATTTAATTTAGCTCAAAATCATAGGAAAGACATTTTTAAGTGGAATGCAAAGGTATTTTTAGCATAGTTTTTTTCGAAAAATTTAGAGAAGAAAGTTGTATTTTCTGTTCATTTGATTATATCCACTTTAAATTTTAAAGCTTTTTTGTAAATAATAAGTTTTAATTTACACATTAAACTATACCCAGTTTAAAATATTTTAAATAAATAATTTAAAAGAAAAAAAATTCCATAATATTATAAAGAAATAAAATTATTAAACACATTTTAGTTAAATAACGAATAAAAATTTTGCTGAAAAAGACGTTGCAATTAACTTTCAATTATAAGTTTTGTTCTCTACCTAAAAGAATAAAAAACTATATATGGCTTGCTAAGTAAAAAAAAAAAATTAAGTGGTCCTAATCTTTACAGAAGGTGAATCGAATCAACAATGCTACGATAATCTTACACAAGATATGGAACGTGTTAGCATGTGGCTTAAAATGAACAAACTTAAATTGAACGAAAACAAAACGAAAATATAAGAAATAAATACAAATAGTAACCAAGTTTTTAAAATATATAATCAAGTGATAGAAAAAGTGGATCAGATAAAATATTTAGGATTTGTTAACGATAAAGAACTGAAATTCAAAGAACATATTGACTATATATGTAAAAAAATTGGCAAAAAAATTTGTTTTTTCAAAAGAATAAGAAAGCATATATCAGTTATAACGGCAATAAACATATATAATACCATAATAAAACCGCATTTCGAGTTCGGGTCTACAATTTTATATTCATGCTGCACTACACAACAGATAGATCGACTACAAAAACTACAAAATAGAGCAATGCGAATCATATTAAAATGCAACAGATACACATCAATCAACTTTATGCTTGAATCTCTAAAATGGCTAAACATAAGACAGAGGCTTACACTCAATACTTTAAATTTTATACAAAAAATGAAACGTGGAGAAGCACCGGAATATTTAAAGGAACAAATAGTATATGTCAGGGAAGCACAACCATACCAGTTAAGAAATATGAACAATTTTAGAATTGAAAGAGTACACTCAACGGCAATGCAACGAAATCTTTTTTACAAAGGCTTACAACTTTACAATACTTTACCAAATTATATTAAAAATGAAAGTAATCAAAATCTAGTTAAGAAGCAAATTTCCTTTTTTGTAAAGTACAATTTATATTAGAGCTAAAACACAATAATATCAAATTTAAATATTTGTATGTATATGAAAAGTATTATTAATGCTAATAAATCATTAAACAAATAAAAAAAAAAATTAATTAAACAGGAGTGTATGTTTGTAGTACTTTGTAAATATTGTATCGGCATTAATTTATAGTTTGGATCGCTGCTTTTAGTGTGTGTTTTATCAGAGAAAATTTAACAAATGTAAACAATTGGAATTGAAAAAGAAAATAGTATTAAATATAATAAAAAAAAATATTGCATAATAACGCACGTGTTCTTTGCTGAGCTAAACATTTAAAAACAAATAAGTATATAGTAGGGACCATAAAATTTGGATGCCATATTTTCAAATGACTCTTCCATTCAAACCTTTTGATGAAAAAGATATGCAGTTAAAACAGAAATAACCAAAACATTTGCGTAAATGAATTCATAAAAATGTTTATTACAAGAACTCAAATCAGTTTTATTTCTCTTAGAATTCTTAGAAGCGAACGTTAACGCTCGATATCGTTAGACAGGCTTTTTTTTATAAAGCACAAGTCAAGCTTTAAACGAAATGTTTCTTAAGAAGATATTTTTTTGAAATATTCTGCATTTTAAAATACAGAATATGTCGCATAATCGCATAATTAATTGTGCCACACATTTAATAACATAAGAAACCCCCGTTTAACAAACGGCGCGAAAAGATCGAAAACTAAAGAGTTCATACGAAATTTCGGAATGCAATTGCCCGAATAGAAGAAAGAGCCCGAAAAGAAAATACGGCCTTAGAATTTTCAGTTGTAGAAAAAATTTCCTTCTGGATAGGAGTAAACAGCAGTGCATGAATGTATTGGGAGGCTCAGATACATTTTAAAACAAATATTTGGCCGCCTCTTCCAAGCTTAATCCCAGTAACAACATTATCACCAGAATGAAGTGGAGATGAAATCGTTGAAGCTCAGTTAAGAAGTTCAAAACGCATTTTCGGTATTAAAATATAAATTTTTCGTCGAATTTGAAACTAAAGCATAAAAAAGGTGTCTAGCAAGAATATATCTGCATCAAAAGTTTTTTATTTTATCAAAAATGTTTTAGAAGTTTTTGTAGGTTTTAAAAAATAATCACTAGAATAAAACCTTGGCTTAAAACACAATTTCCCAACATACAAAAAATTAAAGCATAGAGGGCAAATATTTGAAATTCTAAAAATATTTTAATCTGTTACAAAAGTATTAAATAAAAAGTTATCGTAGCTGTTCTGTATTCCGAGTGGAACGAAAACGTGTGGAATTGTAAAAACTCTCGGAAATGAATAATTTCGAAATTAGCTTTTCTGCATTCCACATTATTTTCTCTTTATGAATTCAATTTATTCAAGATAAAACTAAACAAATTATTCGTAAGTGGAATACAGAATAGTTAACCCATAAGGAAATTTCCAATTTTAAAGGAAATATTGTGTATTCGGAACACAGAACAGCTGTGTATGTTACATTCTTAATATTAGTGACTCTTTGTGACATATATTTTCACAATTATTTTTAAAGCAGTTTCGCTTGAAAATAATTTTTACTATGACTTTCGCCCAATTCGAAGGTTATTTGAGGATTTCACCCTTAAAGAATAGCTCGTTTTGGGCAGTAATTGAATAATTAGGGAATAAAATATTGATACTCACATAAGAGTCAAGTCGTTCGCCAGGTGATTAAGGAATAGACGGTGAATACTTTTTAAAGTGTTAGAAGGTGGAAATAAAAAAGGACATACACTCCGCATTTCGCACAATACTTTTAAATTTTATTATACTACTCACTAGACAAACTTTTTACCCTGAACTACTTACTGCCCTGAACTAGATTTAAGCCGACTAATTTATTACGATTATGTTAGTAAAAATAAGAGTATTTAACATACTTACTCACCTCTATAACACTATCTCTTCCCAAGCCAGCTAATACTTTACGATTCAGTTGCTGTTTTCTAGCTGCTGCTGTAGCACTTGCCAAGCGTACACCACCACCGGAACCGGTAAGACCAGCTGCTGCTACCGCTGCTGAGGCAATAACTATCTCGTCTTCGTCGTAGACTTCCTCGTCCTCTTGATCGTCTAAAATATCGTCGTCCTCATCCAAGCCAGAACCGCTTAAATTAAAATCGTCAGCAACGGTAGTGTCTACAGCATCTAATTGTTCTTGAAAACTTAGGTCTAAATCTTGGGGTAGTTTAGCATACTTCTTGTGGTTTTTCATGATTTCTCAAGCCCACACAACGATTATTTCAAAAGGGAGCCAATGGTGGTTTTTAAAAAATGTCAATACATAGCTGCATAATGCAAAAAATAATAATTAAAAACACTATTTTCACACGAATTTCACACACCCGCACGCCGGAACACTGAATATGTACTCGTACGCGAAAAACAAAAGCGTTATGTTACACTAAAAAAATGACTACGAAAAAAGAAGACACGAAAATTGGAATATTTTTTTTTTTTATTCACTTATATTTGCCACTACAACTGCAACTGTTGTTTTATTTTTTTGTTTTTTCAAATAAATGAGTCATAATGTAGACTAAGTAGAAATTTTGATTATTTTCTCGATTGAATTTCTCTCGTATTGTAATACAAATGCTTTTTTCATTGCTTGTTAATTTCCCTTTTCTTTGGTTTATAACTGTTTTTTTTCTTTTTGTAATAACTGTTGATGTTGTTGGTTTTTCGTTTACAAACAAACACGAGCAAGCACACAATTTTTTTCTATTTCTTTCACGAAAGAATGTTTCTTAATTATAATAATTTTTTTGTTGCGGTTTTTTTATATTATTTTAGCTATAGTACAACAGGTTTTTCGTTTTGCTTTTTACAGATTTATGTACATATGCACTATATTTTCTTTATTCGCACTATTTTATGACTGCACTGCGCTTACAAATTTTTGCAAGTGGGGGCTGGTACAAAAACCTTTATTACATAGTACAACACGTTGCTTCATTGACTAGTTAACTTATTGGAAAAACACAAGCCCACAATACTTGCAAAACCACCATTTACAAATTTACATTCCCTTTGTGGTTTACAAGAACATAATTTTTGTTCATTTTCTTTTCCTAAAAAGATAAAAACACCAATTTATTTGCCATTCTTTGTATGTCTTTACATTTTTTCACATTGAATTTCTTTTGAAAATATTTTATAGTCTTTATTTATTTCTTTTACTTGCAGAAAATCCTATTGGAATTTTTTGAACACACTAATAAAAAATGGCTTCTGAATTTTTTTCTATATTTTAACCGCGTCCACGTGCACATCCAATCGGCTTCACTAATAAAATGCGTTTGACGAGAGATTTGCTCCCAGTGGCTGTTTGCTCCCCAAAAATGTACCCAACTAAAAGGGAGACAACAAAAATGCGAAATATTTTCAAAGTAAAACGTCACAAAAAACATATGTGTAAAAGCCTGAGTTACCAGATTTTGTTGGAAATTCTGTTGTAGTTAATATTTCTCCTTAAAATATAAAACGTCTGAAGTTCTGTTTATTCATTTTATTATTGTTAATTTCTCTTACAGCCCGGCCAGACATGCTATTTTTGTTTCTTAACACAAGCAATAACGTCGACAGAATATTTTAAATCTGAAATAGAATATTGCAGAATAATTTGTTCATTCCTTTTAAAAATAACTTATGTTCATATACATGTATTGCACATATCCATATAAATGTAAATTTATTTTTAGTCTTTATAATACAAATTTAGCGTCTTACTTGTTTTATGAACATTTCATAAATCGGAAATATATACGTTGTAAAAACGGCAATCTAGACTAGGAATACAGTGAGTGTCAGCAAAACGGCAGTGTGTGTTTTGTTAAATAATAAAAAACCGTAAATTAATTAAAACTGTGTTATAAAAAAAAAAAGCGAAACGATTCATATTCCAAACAACGTAAACGCAAAATTTGTAGAAATTCATTGTATTTGAAGTTTTATTCGCAAGTGTTAAAGTGTGGTTGGTAGAAAATATCTCGTTAAAATATCTTAATCTTGAACTGACAATATTTTGAAGCTTTTTCTAGTACAACTTGATGGTTTTTTGTACGAATTTCATTTAGCATCTATGTATGCATAACTTTAAGCCGATATAATCAAAATTAAATCTGATGGAGGCGGCTATTAGTAAACATTAGCGGCGCTAGCTGAGCCGGCTTTCAGTCGACTCTGTGATATTAATTGCGCAAAATCCAAAAATTACGTGTTGTTGTTTTTCTGCAATTTCATTGCAAACAAAATTGCAGCTTGTTAGAGTTGCCAGATAAAATTGATAATAAATCGTCATGGCTTTACAAAGTCGTTAATGCAAAACAGAGATTACTCTGTGATGTAAAATATGCAACATTTTTAATTAGACATTTTCTGTGGAATTTAGTCAAACGTTTGAGTGATGAAACCACTTTAAACGGGAATGTTACAAAAACGGTTTTCTAGGATATATGACAATTTATCGTTTGTAATAATTATTGGTAACTTACGGAGATGTTGATTGTGGACAACAAATTCTTACATTTGAAACAACACTGTTCCTATTTGTTTGCTCTAAAAATGATCAAAATAGCGATAAATTTTGCAATCTGGCAATATCGATTTTGTTTGATACAAAAATGTAATAGATTAAACGTAATGTTTATTAGGTGTTGGTATGTTGATGCAAACTGTATTAGGGAAAAGCTAATAATATCAGTTGGAACTTGAAAGGTAATACATATAGAAATTTTTGTTTTAGACAATTACCTGGAATATTATCCTCGGAGAAAAGTTATTCTTGTTTGGTCTTGTCTATAGAGACAATTGCACGTTGCACTACTATAGAAAACTTTTCCTCTAGTCCATACAACTTTTGAATTAAAAAATGGCTGCAATCTCGACATGTTCCGTTTATTGAAATAAAACAAATCTACTTATATTTAGATTTTAAACTTTTCGAAAGCAATTTTTTTGGATTTTATTTTGTTAAATATTTTTTGCTCGTGTTTACCTTTTAGTTATTAGATGTATTTTTTTTTATTTCTAAATGAACTTGATGAATATGATTTTGAATTTAATGATTTCCTTTAGAATTTAAAACTTATTTCTTATTTGTATATTTTCTTCAATATGTATGTATGTAGCAAGAAAATTACAATTTTATTCTAAGTTAAGAATAAGCAAAATAATGTTCAATATTGCAAAAAAAAAAAAATCAATAATAAATTAACAAACAATATTGTATAAGTATGTATAGCTACCACATGGAAATCAAACATTTTATTAAATGTATTATTTATTTTTTATATAAATTACTCAAGACGAATTTTTAAAATATATATAAAATTACAAAAAAATGTTTCATTGTTTATATTCTATTATAAATTTAATGTATTTCTTGTTTTCAAATAAAAATACAATCAATAATTAAAATTTGTTTATTAATTTTTAATATCTTTAATTGTATTTTACTTTTAGCCTTTATGGGTTTTTATTTTGTAGATTGTATTATGTATGTATATACTCGTAAGTTCATGTTATATATGTATGTATATATAAAAATATTTTTTCATGTATAGAGACAAAATAATGTAAATTATGGTGTGTATAAAAAAAAATAAATTTAAGTTTTAATACAGTTTGTATTCTTTTACAAGAATTTAATATTTTTGTATAAATTGAATTTATCGAAAAATGCATTTAGATTTTTTATTTTTTATCTGTTTATATATAAAATAAATAAAGTTTTTTTTTATTACATTAAGTATTATAATATAATTATAAATACTGGCATTATACATAATTTAAATGTGGGTTTGTTTTATGTGCAATTTTATATACAAAAATTATCGTATAAAAAATTTACAATATTATATAAATTTGTTAGTCATTTTTGTTTGTTTTAAAAATATATGTTCGTACAATACCTTGAAAATTTAAAAAATATATATAAGGGAATTTATATTTAAAGAAGTGAAAATTTCTTAAAGAAAATATGAAAGATTAATATAACTTTCACATAACGATAAACAGTTAAATTAAAAAGGAAAGACTAGATAATTAATATATAGAAAAGTCTTCCAGACTGTCTATTTAAAATTTGTGCAGAAGGGAGTAACAATTATTACAGGCAAATCATTTAAGACTTGACTTTTTGTATAGAAAAATTGTCTTGACTAAATATTTATATAAAAAATAGACTAGACTAGACTAAATTTTGCTATATGAAAATTCTCCACACTAGACAAACTGTTTCTATAGAATAATTCTATACACAATAGAAATATAGGAAAATTGTCTAGAGCAGACTAACTTTGTCTAGAGAGAGAAATTGTCTAGGTAAGATTTTTTATAGAAAAGCTGCCCGCCCGTAGGTTTAAAGACGAGATGAATGTAGATGTTTTGTTGTACATAAAAACAAATACTGGCAAGCACAATATTAAGGCCAGCAAATTTGCATTAATCAAAAATTTGTCTTATCTTTTCTTTACTGCACACTGTGCCTGCCCGTTTAATTACGATGGAACAATTATGTGCTTATAAGTAGTATTTTTTATATAAACTTCGTATTAGATGTTTCCCAATTAGTTTTTTATTTTCCTTCTTAATAAAAAAAACATAGGCATATGTACATATATACCGTCACCTGAAATCCAAAAGATCGTAGCTATACATTAATTTGGTATTGTTTTTTTTAATGAAAATCAAAAGCTCATAACAGCAACCAAATCCACCTGGGCCTGCGTTACAGGCTTTAATAATTTCATAAACTAAAAACCCATAACTTCAATTTTTGCTTGTCTTGTAAAACTACTAGAAAGTGTATTTTATGACTTTTTAGATTTTAAGTGACGATATATAATTCCCAATGTATCTGATTACATAACAACACATATATAATATTTGAGTCTTCAAGTCCGAAATATTTTAAACAATTTACACACACTTAGTAGTACAAAATATGTTTGTATAAGTAGAACAAATTTTTAATTGCTTTAAGCATTAAGTAGTTTATGTCAAAATATGTGCACACATTTATTGTTTTGTTTAAAAACAAACAAGTAGATTATCAATTTTTTTCAATATCGTTTCAATATTACAATAAATGCTTATATATAAAATATACAAAACAATAATTTTGTAAAGGTTTTAAGTACAAAAAAAAAAAAAAAAAAACTAAAAATTAAAAACTATGGTTTGTTTGCTGGCAACATTTTTCAAATATTAAAAACTATTTTCAGAATTTTGTTGGCAATTTTTTAAAGTAAAGTTTTGTATGTATATTCCTTATTGATTTATAATTAATGGCTATGTTTAAAATATCTTACAAATAACCTTCCAAATTGTTATTTATTATTTAATAAAAATAGTTTTTCTTACTCTATTTTAATATTTGTAAAAAAAAATCATGGCAAGCTTGTTTGAGTGTAGTTTAATTCGTAAATCAATTACAGTTTTCAAAACTTTTCACGTGTCTGCTTCAGAAGATAAAAACAATAAAAGTTTACTTTTCTTACCTTTTTTTAATTAATGATGTTGTTGTTCGTGCAGCTGCTGTAGTAATTGCTGTTTTGTTTCGGCTTTAACCGTTTTATAACGATCTTTTTCTTCCGTATTTTCGGGGGGTTCACATTCAAACGAAGCCATCGACAGAGTGTTCTCATTTAAGACAGGACTATTTTGTAAATAAGCAATGACGTTCGGTAATTTTTCAAAGGGGCATGTAACCTTCTTCCATTCGTTAAATTCCATAACTTGTTTGGCTAATTGAGAACACTTTTCAAAATTGATATGATTGTTGGGTAATCTGGAGGAAAGTAAAATTATATATACATATATTACAAGAAAAAAAAACTGAAAATAATTAAAGCCATACTTAACAATATTTTTTGTACAAATTATATTTGTAAGAAAAATTACAAACATTTCCAAGAAACAATATAAATAATTTGCTATGAAATTTCCTATATAGAGCGTTTCCTTATACAAGTTATATATTTATTTTATTACAGAGAGAATTTCTCTTACACTATTTTCAGACATGCCACTTAATTGAGGCAATTAAATTTTAAATTTAGTTATATAGACTTTTGTGTTCACACATAAGCAATTTAGCTTACTCAATTATGATGTCACATCTGAAAACGTGTTTATTTTGTTCGTGGAAAATTGTGTTTGTTTGTAAACTTGGAAAAATTGAGAGAAATTAGGTTTTAAAATATATTTTTTTAAGAAATTAATTGTTTAAACGAATTTTCCTTAATAATTTTATGAAATTTACTAACCGTCAATTTTACTTGCTATTTCTATTATTTTTGTTATAGTTTTTTCTACATAAACTTTCACAACTGCTAAGAAAAATAAAATATATTTATATTAGTGATGCAATCACGCAAAAACGCATTTCACGATAGTTGCATTGAGAATATGACTCGATTAATGATGTAATTAAGTACTAATTGCTTAACATATTATTTGAGTTCTGGCATGGTAAATTGAGCTCAATTCGGCCGTTGATTGCGTGAATTGCCTAATTGTGCAATTAAGGTGCATGTGTGAATATAGTTTTAGTATCAGTTTTGTATATAAAAATTCCTCTTTAATTAATTTCCTATATGTTCTCTTATTACTAATCTTCAATAGAAAAATCCCTTATAGCAAAGTAAGACTAAAAAAAAACAATTATTTCTTCTGACGACAAAAAGAATTTATTGCTCGGAAATGGGTGAAAAACAAAACAAGTGCAATTCAAAATAACTCACCTATTTGAACATCCCTCATTGAGAAAATACAAATCCTTAACAAATAAACTAAAAAATGGAATGATAATACGCTCACGTTCTTCGGTGGCACCTTCCGAACGCCACATGGCTGCTTTTAAGGTGGAACGATAACTATTGAAATTGGATGTGGGATCCATTTGATGTTCTAAAACAGAAAATTTGGCTGATTGTATCTTCGACCACTAAAGTAAAGAAAAATTTACAAACTATTAATCAAATCAAATTAAATTAAATGAATAAAACAATAACTTTACCGTCTTTTTTAGCCTTGAAATGGGGGCTAAGTTTAGACCAGCTATTATTGCCATGAGACTATTAAAATTGCCAATATTAAAACATTCTCTGGCGGTCTCAATCCAATATTCAATAATACGTACACGTTGTTTCTTTTTCGGATACTAGAATGAGGAGGAACAAATAAAAATATTTCTTGTAACTTTTACTTATATAATTTTAATTCTATGAAAACAAACTTTACAATTTAATTTTAATTTTTATTGTAAATAAAATATTTTCTACATATGTACCTTTACAATTTCGGAAGCTGTTAAGTAACTTAAACGATTAAACCACTCCACATACGATTCTAAATTTCGTGTCTTCTTCATGTCATTCAAAGACGTTTGAACTATTTGTTGTTGTTGTTGTTGTTGTTGATGTGACCCTGGTCCACTTGAGGCTGCGCCACTTCCACTAGTATGAGCGGCAGTTGTAGTTGATGAACTGGGAGCATTTTTAGTTATAGAATTTTGATATTCTTTAGCAAAGGCTTGTACAAATTCCTCGGGACCTATATGGGAAAGACGTTCTAGTTCTATGGCTGTAAGCTGATGAGCTAATTGAGCACAACTGGGACATAGATCCATTATGCCAAAAACGTCATGGCTATTAGGAGTATCCGACGAAGAGTGCCCCGTATTCGATGAGGTTGTATAAGAAGCAGGTGTTGATGTGATATGAGAAAACTGAGTATTTAGTAAATAATGATTTTTTTGTGCGGACGAGGATACGTGGTCATGACTATTTAAGGCCTGTACAGATGATTTTGTTAAAGAATTGTGAGCTGCATTTGACGAAGAAGTAGAAGAGGAGGAGGATGAGTAGGAGGCGGATGCTGATGTGCTATAGTGGGGTTGTATAATGGTATTGAGATCATTTTGCAATAAAGTTTGTAGAAATTCCTCATATTTTTCTAGAGCGGTCAGACGTTGCACCAACAGCTGTAATATCCTTGACACTTGTTTGCCCAAGGCGTTGTCAATGTATACACATTTACGCGTTAGTATGCGCACTTGTTGCATCAAACGTTCATCTCGAAAGTCATAAGGAAAAGTTTCTATCCATTCAGCCAAGAGGCGTATACAATTTTGTGCAGATTTTTGTGTTTGCGTAGCAACTTGTCCCGGCTTGCGTTGTAACAATGGTGAATTGGTTAGACCAGTTTGAGTGGCACAGAGATTTGTAAAATGACCAGCATCGTCTACTTGATCTTGAGCAGTACCAGACTGCTGCAGCAGCAGCAGCTGCTGCTGCTGTTGTTGTTCCCATGTTTGTGATATTTTGGCCAGCAATTCATGGGGTCGTAAAAATAGCCTCACACTCAAGAGAAACGAAAAAGAGTAAGTTCTCTCTGGATAATATTCGGCAGTTGGTACCATATGTTCTATCAAAGCATCTAAACTGCCTGCTATCAACTGATCGTCATAGTAAATTAAACAACGGTCACTATTTAAATCTTCCGCTGCACTTAGTTTATCTATCTTATCTACTTCATCTTTGCCTTGGCGATTAGTGCTGGTGTTAGTGGTGTTGTTATGGGCACTATATAGCGTCTGCGGTTTAATGTATTTATATTTTGAGGCATCTTTTAGGCTTTGGGGCAAATGTATACCACCAGTGTGTGAGTTGTGGTGTCCACTAACACTGGAACTATCACGTCGATGAGTTTGTATTCTGGTATTTATATTTATATTGGCTATGGGTTGTTTCAATGATATTGTACCGGTAGTTGTTGTATTTACAAGTTCGTTGTTATTTGATTTGGGCTGTTGTTGATGTTGCTGTTGTTGTTTATCTGGCAGTACTGTTGCTTTAAAACTAATTGACGGCTTAGTGTTGTTTAGTGTGTTAATAATCGTTGCATTTGTAGTGATATTACAAGCTATTTGAGAATTTGTATGTGTGATAATATTCTTTTGTATGGCTACTGTTGCGGCCGAAGAGTTTGTGGCGGTTGCTGTTGCATGGGTATTATTGGCACTAGTGCGCCCATTTGTAGCGCTATTTATGCCGTTATTCGACATTGGCAAAACAATACTTGAGTACAACTTATCGATGTTGGTCCACGTAGAATATGAAAAACATCAGGATGATTAGGTTATTAAACGATTGGGATTTAAAAATCCAAAAAATACTGCAAAAAAAAGAAAGTTATTATTATTTAAAGTTATACAAGAAAAGAAAAACTTTATGGAAGAACAAAATCAATAGCATTTGAAATCTTTAAACAATAAAGCCTGACGTATTTTACCCTACCATATCTCTATTTAGATTAACTAAATAACCTTTACGATTAACCTTTTCGGCCAGAATTTCGCTATCAGCAGAAGTAGCTGAGATTATCATTTTTTATTTATTCTTGTCTAAATTCGAGCTTAATTAAAAACTCCACCAAAAAAGTCGATGGAAGTAATCATTTTTGATTATAAAATAATTTTAGTATTTAGGAAACCTGCAAAATCAATGGGCTTCGAAAATTCCAATTTATTTACGATAAATAGTTAAAAATATTAAGCATAGATACGAGTATTTGTGCTGTTTTTCAATGCCAAAATCTTATAAAGAGCCAGAACTAGTTTTATCGAAAGTTCCTGAAATGGAACCTTTTCTACATTTGATTCTATTTAGACGATAAGAAAATATTAGTTCGAATAAAAGAATATTTTATTTAATTCGAAAAAAAAAATATATTTCGTTACTTTTAAGGTAAAAAACAGCTTAATTAACACTGAATAAAAAATCGAAACGTAAACGTAGACGTTACTTTTTTATTTTTATGTTATTTTAGTTCTCCAGTTAAATATGATGTGTGCATGTATGGATGTATGTATGTAAGGATAAATGAAAAGTTCATATGTTTAATGAAGACACACTGCATGTAATTAAAAAAAAAAAATGCAGAAAATAAAATAATAAATATTTTACAAAAATTCTCGTACATTTGTATACTCTTCGTTATCCGAGTTGCAGCAAAAATATGTGTGCAGTGAAAGGAATGCACTCGAGGATAAACAAACGTTCATACAAATGTTCATAAAAAGTATTTATGCATATGTATACATAAATACGTATGCATGTACATACGTACATGTGTATGTGCTCTGTATGAACGTATAGACAAATAAATTCAGACGTAAATACGTACGTGCCACAACAATTATAGTTAAAAGCCATTATTAACAGAATACTCCATGGGGTGGCAATGCTAAGAAGGCTACATGTCAGTCAGTCAAACATTGAGACAGACTGGCGGCCATTTGTTCTCTCTCTCTCTCTCTCTGCTGCTACCATTGTGTTTTGTTGTTGACCTAACAAACAAATAATTATAGAATTGAAATAAAAGCTAGGAAAGCATAAAAACAAATACATCTCTATAAAATGTAACAACACAAATGTTGCATTTACTTTTGATGTTGAAATCAAAGCAACAAACACTCTGTACACACGAATGTTATAAAGATATAGAATATAAAGAACGTGGCCAATAAAGAAATATACATACGTAAAATCATGTCATTTTGAAATTTTGATTTTACAGAAGCTACAAAATATTAAGTGGTTGGTGCAAATGGTCTTGCAAAAGTGCAAAGGCAAAACATTGTAACTTTTTTATGAAATTCAACAGAATTCTTCTAAGAGTTAATACTCCGGCCTGGAAAAGGGCTGCATTGTGGAGCGAAAATTTGCCGCCATAAAACCAGTAAACATTTTCTGTTCAGGTATTTTTTATGGTTTTTTCCCCCCGTTTTCATCAGACATCTTTTAGGCACTTAATTACCCGTATTAACTTTATAGTGAACATTAGTTGATGTTATTAGAAATATTTGCCATACCACCCAAAATATGGGCATGTACTTCTTCATCTATTTGCCAAACTCTAATTGCACTGAGTCTTGTCATCAAGACAAGAGTAAATTAATTGGCAATAACTGCAGTTTTCGATGGTGTAGTCATAATCAAAACTGAGCATAAGTGCACTGTTCTGCTGTGTGTGTTTCGGAAACTTTGTCATCAACTAAGGAAATATTTAACTCTGAACATATTGCCATTTATAATTCTCAAACAATTCCCGGCAATAAACTTTAAAAACCCTTACAAACACTACTAACTTCAACTATTTGGCTTCAATTAGACTAAGCTTCTTAAAATCTCTTTTATTTCTCGATGCTACAAGGTGGCTTAATTTTAAATAGAATCGTAATATTATTAAGTAGTTAAGTGGGGCTTACGGTACCATCTATTTGATGAAACCTAATCAATCACAGCCTAATATTAAAACTCTTATATATGCTATACATATATGATTGCTTAGACAAAAAAATTGTAATTTCATATATATGTAAGTAAGTATACATAGCAAAGGTAATATGGAATATACATAGAACTTATTATTATTTAAGACCACTGCATGCACAACCCCATGTAGTTACATATAATGTATGTGTAATAATTGACAAGAAAATCTTCGACAAGCTCGCATAAATTCATATGTATGTGAAAAAGTAAATAATACTAAATAATGATGGTGCTTTTTGATGTGGTCGGCCATTCAGAGTAGTTAAGTATTAAAAAGACATACAAAATACAAAATGTGTAAGTTGAGACTAGGAATAAATATTAAATACTTATGTATATATATACACAAACTTATAATGTAAACACAATTACCGAGTGGCTTGTACTCAAATGAAAAAGCTAATGTTAATATAAACAATTGTAAAAGTAAATGAAAAATTTTCTACAGATCATTTGCCAAGAAATAAAAACATACAAAGTAAATAAATCGAATAGAAAATATTAAAGTATGTGCTTAAAGTTCTCATTAATTAACCATTAATAGTTGACAGGTGCCAAATAACATTAATAGTTTCATTTTCCCCTTTTAAACAAAATTTGAGGAAATGGCATGGACTTTAATGAGAATTGATATAATTTTCTTTTAGCTGGTAAGGAAAATGGAACAAGACAATTAGTTCAATTCTAGTTAATGGAATTAGTAATATGATAAACCTTGCTAATGTTGTGTACGAGTATGTTAGTTAAAAGAGGACACAACAACAAAATCTGTGAGCCTACAGTAATTAAAATAGAAACTAAATACTTGTACTAAAATCTCGTACACCCACCCAGTTAAGTCGTTATTCACCGCCGTTTGAATTAGTTCATTTGAGAATTTAAAAGTATGGGAATCAAGAAATAATAAGACATTTTCAAAAATGAGAATATAATATACATACATACATAAATAAATGTATAAACTAAATATTAAATGCGTTAAAATATGTTTAAATAAATGTTAAATAATGTTTATATTTTCACAGTCTCAATACGGTGGTAGGTGACGTTGCGATCGGGTTATAGGAAGAAAATGTGTGCCTCCTGAACGGCAGGACCGATTTTATTTCGATGCACTTTGTTGTCTGTGTTTGAGTGGGTCTCTGGATGGCTTGGATTCACAACTGGACCTTAAAGGTGCAGTCTATATATAAGTAGAAGGGGGCCTGCGACAAGGCAATGTCTACCCTGTCCACTAGTTAAAGTACAGAAATTTTGCCTTTACAAAGGATACAAAATTTAAATGAGAAAACTTAGATAAGATTTTTAATTTTTATTTTAAATATAATTTTAACCATAACGAACATCGCTCTAAACGATTTGCGAAAGAAACTGTTGGTAAGAAAGTAATTTTGCGTTTCGCTTCTTTAAATAGAACTGCGATTCATTACGGTCGTCAACGTTGTTTATTATAGATTGGACCAGATCCGACCCATCAGCGATAATGCTAGAAAACAAATGCATTTTCAATTCTATCCCGTGCGTGTTTTCTTCCTTTCATCCTTATTTTAACAATTCGCATTCAGGAAAAACAAAAGTCATCTATTTTAATTGGTTTTCGGTATCCTCCACACAGGCACCATAGCTAATATAACAGGAGTTGTAATTATATCAACAGTGATAAATGCCCGAAATCTGTTACCGTTAGCTTTTACTATTTTGTACCTTTTTTATATTTGGAGGCATTTTGTAAAAACTCTTAAAGTTTAAATAAAAAAACAAACCACGCATTCAGCAAAATGAAAACCTGGAAGATTTTTTGCCAATCTGTATCATAACTTTTATGTGATTACATTTTAATATTGATTGAAAGAAACTTGAACCCGTAAGTTAATTTGTAAGTACTCAGGATCCAGAAGGTCCAAACATCGATCTTTTTATAAGTTCTATTCTAGCTGCTGAAGAGAACTTACGATTTTTTACTTTTAAGAATCGTAGGTCCTAATATAGTTTTTTTGATAAAACTAGCAGCGTTTTATGCCTGAAACTATTTCTGACTAATTATAAAGATTTCTCTGCAGTTTCTACTGACTGCACATCTGCCAGAACAACTGACTTAGCTGATGCTTTCGAAAAGTATAGTTTTATGAATATATAAATAATATTTATATACATATTATTAATAATAATTAATATTTTTTTCAACATAGTAGGTATGAACGTATCTTATTTTGAAATTTGCACAAACAACGTGTTTTTATTTTTTGTTTTACTTTTTGATTGATTGACTATTCACTTATTTCGTAGCAAAATAAAAAGCTAAGCTTGACCAACTTTTATATGCATACATATGTACGAATATTGCAAATCAGCTACGTAAGATCAATTATATTGACGAATGTAAGAGGTAATTTCCCCTCTTGCTTTAAAATAACCCAAGCAACATTTTAAATAAGTAAGGAAGTTATGCACATTTTATTTAACCATTTGCTAAACGAATAGCAAAAGAAGTATATAATAATAAATTGTTGTAAAAATATTAAGGGACACACACACCTAGTTTAGCGAAACCCGCCTATTATAAAAAGATAATAAAAATATAAGTCCCCTTTCAGACCAGCAAAGTTTTCTTTGACAAAGTTTCTTGAATTCTCTTTTAAACTTTTGTCTTGTGTTCAGACAGGATAATTTTACTTTGACAAAGTCCGTTTCTTTTGTTTCTATGTTTGTCAAATATAAAGAGCAGCCCATATTAATTCGATTTACCAACTAAAAACACAAAAGGAATTTGCGAGTACAACAAGTTTTGTACCAACCCCCGCTCTGTTTTCCTCTCTCCTCCACAAACTCACGACTTTGCTAGTCTGAAAGGGGTTTAAAAATCGACGAAAAGTATCACATATAATTTGCGCTATTTCGATTACTTCGAAACGAAATGGGACAAAATTGGTATCACATGAATGTGAATTATAATTTCTACCAGCTGGCATAAAACTGCGTAAAAAAATGTAACCCACTAGGGGGCATCTGAATATATGTAAATAATTTATTTTATTCTCATTTTATGATGCCACGAACAACGGCTTCGCTGACTAAAGATAAGCAGGATACATTTAAAAAATATCTATAATCTTATAACTTGGAAAATATGGGGTTCTGCCGATATTTTTATTGCTGATTTTTTTTCTTATTTTTCAATTTTCTATCACCCTGAGCATATTTTCTTTTTCTGATCGGCGTTATTTATGTCGGTACAGATAAACACACACACTCACACACACATATATATATATATGTATATGTAGAAATAACTTTAAAACCCTGTTGATTTTTATAAAATTTATCATGCTCACGTGCCTTTAGTTGTTTATGCCTGTCCTTATTGCATTTTAAATTAAAATCTAAACAGATGTTGCAAAACTGTGTACGTGTATGCATGTTAGATCTTTTATTACCCTATTCCAGAGGGAGGGGGTGAAATTGTTTTAAAATGTATGTAGACTTTTTAAGCATCACTTACCTTTGTACCTTCAATTCTCGCAGACAATATACGTTTGTTAATTATTACTATCTTGTTAAAAAGTTCTTCTTTGGAATTTTCTTTTTATGTTAAAGAAATTTCTGCTAATAAATATGTAATTATTTTTATTTACACATAGGAATCGATTTTGCACTTTTTCATTGACAAAATTGTTTTTTAAAGTAAAAACGAAAAATAATTACTTTTTTAGTTTAGCAGCATTTACCACACATTCACTATAAATTGCGCATAAATATAAAACTCTTGGTTTAGTAGCACCATGAAGATTAGCGCAGCCTACCTGGCCAGTCTATAAGAAACACACTCTACTGGCCTCACCCGTTTTCACAAAACACTTCTCTGATTTTTGAGTTCATATCTTTTCCCTTGATTTTGTTATATTAAAACAAAAATTTGCAAAAATTTCAACATATGGTTGCCGTTTTTTTAAGTTACATATTACTTATTTATATACAATACCTATTTTCTTTATACATATTAAACATGCACTCTCTTTTGTCTATAAATTACTTGCTTTTTGTATTGTACTAAAATAAACTCAATAAAAGAAATTCACTTAATATTTATTTTCACTGACCGGTTTGTGTATGATTTTTACGATTTTTCTACGCATAATTTTCCACTTTCATCTTACATGTAAATATTACGTTTTGTTGGTTTATTTATCCTCCTCCTGTTTTTCTCATTAAATAATATTGTTTTATACATCCCACCCCTTTAGACGCATTATAAAAGAAATAAAAAAAAATTTAGTGGTAAACACATCTAAATAATTTTCATATGTAGTTAATTTTCCTCTTTGATTATTATTACTTTATTAACAGTTTTGTTTTAAATTATTAACTTTTTTAAGGTAAAATTTGTGTATGTATATATTTTGTCTATGAAATTAGTGTTTGTTTTGTTAACACCGAAAATTTTTTGTTACACTGAATTTCATTGCGTCTTCCTTTTAACTAGTATTTTTTTTCTTCTGCGTTGATGTGTTGTACAATTTGTTGCCATATTGGAAGTCTAAACAAGGCAAACTTGGTAGTACTTCTCTAATAGCTTATTGTGAATGAACACAAATTAAGAATGACGTTAAATATACATATTGAAATTAATGTTTCATCTTCTAATTTGAAGTTGTCTCTGACGTAATAAATTAAGGAAAACAATCTCACAGGCTGTTCATAATTTCTGTTTCTTTTTTTTATAATTCTCAAATGTTTTAACTAGTCCAATATATTTGGATTGGTAATTATGGGCGTTTATACGCTAGAAGAAAAACTGTTGTTACATAATTTTAAAATGCCTATATTGCAAAGGATTAGGTTATCCTTTGTAGCTTAAGAGAAATGTTATCGCTTACACAGAGTCCTACAATTTTCCAATACATTTGATTTAAAACAAATTTCGGTAATTGAATCAGAAATTTTTGTTTTAGGTTGAATTAAATAAATGAAATGATTTTTTTTATAAGGAAAATATATATTTAAGTGGAATAACTCTTCAAAATATTTATAACCGCAGCATACAACTGTATAGCAACTTCCAAACGTTCAATTAAAACATTGCATTGATAGAAAGCTAAAGGAAATTGAAAACTTATTTTTTTGGGGGTCTCTCGTACTCCTCCATGCAGTATAAACCATTGTTATCAACAAATTAATTTGTTATTTAGAAAATATGTGCTTAACGATTCTTCTAATATATTTTATAATTAGTTCCAGTATTTTTTACAATACCATCAACATCTCTATCTATATACTTTCCTCAAAATCCCAGTCGTACCATCATGTCTGCGTATATGTCGACTGAAATCCATCAATCAAATCGGAAGCTTGACCTCCAAAATCAAAGCTGTCCAGCAAAGGATCACACGTTTGAGTGTATTGAGTATGGTATAAACTTCCAAATGATACCGGTGGTGTACTGGTACCAGTGTCAGTACAAGAATTAAGTAAACACTGAGTAAAACTTGTTTGCGTTTCAGTAGACACAAGTAATTCATCATGGATACAAGGATTGGTAGATGTGGCTGTCGAAGTAAATTGTACGTTAGAACTTTCATTATGCGCATCAGAACAAGGCCAATTGGTTTGGGTTTGTATATCAGACAAACCTAATTCCGTTAAAAACTCATCACAAGTTTGGGTATACATATGCGATGACTGAGCTAACATTTGATCTAAATAATTGTGGTTTTCAGTAGACGCTGAGGACAAAAAGGGTTCAGTTTGTGTTTCTATGTCTTTTAGCAGGGAGTGGATTTCATATAAAGCATTTGAAAGGTCTTGGTTGGAGCTTGTTGTATTGATATGTGACAGCAAATCCGTTTGTACACTGGTAGCACATACCTCCTTAGGATAAAAATCCACTGAAACAAGAAATCGAGAAAACATAGAAAGTTTACTTCACATACGTCAAAACTTACCCTGAATTTCTTTAGCTACTTGTTGCTTAATCATTTGAGTAGGCGTTTCGTCTTTATCTGCCTTTTTAAGGCGTTGAATGGGAACTTTGCCATCACTTTTCTTAACGGCTTTTACTTCTTTGACATTATGACCCTTTCTTTTGCCATGAGTTAACAGAGCTTCGATTGAATCATAAGACCAGTTGCAGTCATTACATACAAATTTTTTACCACACGTTTCTCTTTGATGTTTCTTAAGCTGTGTATCTGTGCCAAACGCCTTTTTACACTCTTTACAAGAAAACTCTTTTCTCAAGTGAACTTTCTGATAATGTTGTCGCAAATATTTGAAATATTTAAAGTGTTTACACTTAGGCTCGTCATAATTATAAATGCAACTTAACTCTGGACAATAAAATAATCTAATGTGGTTCGATTTTTTCCGAGGAGTCAAATGATGATGCTTTTCCAAATGCATTTCATAATTTGCTTGGTTAGTAAAAATACTGGTGCATTCCGGTTGAGAACACTTTATTTGATGAAAGGGTGTTAACTGATCCTTAGTAGGTGTATAATGTTCTATATTATTTGTATGAAAATCCATATCTTTTATTAATAATTCTTTTATTAATAATTTGTACAATATAAATAATGTATGTTGGACGATGGCACAAAAAAAAACAATGTTGGAATGGTATACGACAGCTGTTTCATATTAAAGTGCTGCCAAATTGTATTCAATTTTCACCGTAAATCCCTATGTACTAACTGTAAATTAATCTAAATATTGAAATATAACAGTATTAGAAATTTCTTCTACCAAACTTTAATTTACGCGCTGATATATAAATTTTTTTTAAATATTTGTAAAAAAAATTTTACAGCCAAGTGGCATCTTCTTGTGTTAACCCACTTAATTCTATTCATAAACGTCAAATTTAAGAGATAATACAAACACAACAAAAAGTGTCAACATTTTCACTGTCACTCAAGAAAAACTTGAAAAATATAAAAGGGACAACCTTTAGATTTTATAACTAAATCAAATTATTTTATAAACTAATATCAAGACAACTGAAATTATTGACCAGAATTTAATGGAAGGAAATTCTCACAGGGAGCGAAGTAAATGCTAAGAACCTTTTGAAAATAAAATTAAGAAAAAGAAGAAGAACCTGTGTAAAGGCTTCGTAACTGGGATAGAAAAAAGGCAGAACACTAGAACGAAAAGCAGAAAAATACAAAATTTTGGCTTATAAAACAGGAATTCGCATTTGCAACAAATTTTTAATAAATATGGAAAATGAGAATGATCAACAGGGCCACCAGCAAAACACAAAAAACAGCGATGACAAGAAAAGTATCCTGAACGAAAATTTTAAGATTAACAAAAATGAAAGTTG
Source organism: Phania funesta (assembly GCA_963932375.1). Classification (NCBI taxonomy): domain Eukaryota; kingdom Metazoa; phylum Arthropoda; class Insecta; order Diptera; family Tachinidae; genus Phania; species Phania funesta. Next base: position 3,393,057 of record OZ010656.1, on the reverse strand, counting down.
TAACATCTTGGATAGTTCGAAAGACTTAATGAATGATGATCACGTAGAATATTCTCATGCATGTAAAGGAAAAATGAACGATTTGGTTGCAGATTTGTGTATAAATGGACACCGGTCGGCTGGTCAGAATCCCCCAACATTGTCCTCTCTGGGTGCGTATGGTGATTATACAAACATAAGAGCCACCTTGGGACCGGTGGGACTTAATGAAGGCAATTTTAACCCACAAACAGTAGATGCTTGCATTCCAACTAGCTGTGCTGTTGTGGCACCAACACATAACGTCCAGCAACAACCACCTACACAAAATTCCTCTTTTTCTTTTAAGCATTTTCTCAGTAGTAATAGTGTGCCAACAGCACCCTCTACAACAGTAACATCATTGGATCCACCAGCTAATAGTACGTCCACAACATCTACTTCGTCAAATGCTACCACGTCGACCCGGTCCTTACAGACTTCAACAGGAGCTCGACCAAAAGTCCCTCAATCGAATTCCGTGTCCTCAACCTCTATATCGGCGCTTACAGTAGGTGGTGCAAATGAAACTCAATCATCGTCTACGAAAATGAAAAGATCACCTCGCTTTTCCTCGTTTGACTCGCAGGCGAGTTTGGCCGAATATGCCGGGTCCTCGACGGCAGATTTGCCAACTGGAGAAACTTCTACCGGTTGCTTGTCTGGAGCAATCGATTTTCGTCTATATGCAGACGAGAAAGAACGGGATAGTTTTCAAGGTAGTATATAAAGTATTTATATTTACATTTTTCATTTTAATTCTCTATTTAGAATGGAATCTTCCTTCAAATGCTCCCACAATGACTACAAATTCTACGGATTATGACCGCAACTCATATGTACCACGGTCATATTCCAATTACGATATGCCTAGACCTCAAACTTCGCCGCGTAGACGTGTGGGTATAGGTGGCACAACCAAAGATACAAGGCCCACACGTTTAGCTTTAAATACAAATCAAAATCCCACAACGGCTGCCAAATTGAAATTAGACTTGCCTTTGACTTCCAACTCCACCGGATGTGGAGTCAGCAATCTTATTAATGGAGCTGGAGCTTCTAGTTCTAGCAGAAAAACTGGCCGCTGTTCTAGACCAACAGATTTTCCAACGACGAATCCTTTACCAGGAGCAGCAGCAGCTGCCGCCGCTCTACCTGATTTCGTACAGGACCATTGGATGGATTCTTGGTACGCAAATGACATGCATGTTAATTCACCACCGTCATCACCGATTAACACATTTATTGGAGATTTAGCTGGGGCTGGAGCTTCAGGCGTTAGTGCTTCTATCGGCCAGGCTGATACAATACATACCCACAATTCAGCCAATCGCACATTACACTTAGATAATGCCCCTATAGCAGGACCGGCGAATAGGGGCGATTTTAATATGGGCTTACCCGAACCATCCTCCTCTTCGGTAGGCTCTAAGATGTTGCCTGATTTCCTATCCGACGGTCCCATTATACACTCATCTCAACGCTTGGCAGATGTGGCCGCTGGTCTACCGTCTAATCCCATTGGTTCGCCAGAAGAATCTTCAATTAATAATCAACTTTCGCGTTTACGTTCAGAAAACGAACGTTTGCAAAGAGAGTTAAATGAAACTAAATTAGCTCTTAATGAACAGAACCTAAAAGCCAACAACCTAGAACGGCAATTAGCTGAACAGCAAAGGCAACATAGAACAGAAGCTGAAGAAACGCAAGATAGCAATATAAAGCGTACAACTGCTGTACAGACACATATGGCCAAACTTAAACAGCAAGTGCAACAATTAACTGTCGAAGTGGAAATGCTCAGACGCGAAAAGGAATTGATGCGAGAAGATGGCGCTGTGGGTGGTTTTAGCGTACAGAGCTGTGATCGTGCTTGTGCTACAGCTGGTGGTTCTAGTACAAAAGGAAGTGTGTCGGCTACAGCAGCTGTAGCCGGAACAGTAATTGCTGGCAGTGTTGCGGGCAGTAGAAGTAGCGGTACCGTTGGTGGTGGTACTGCTTTAGGTATTAGACCGTCCAGACAACATCAGTTATCAAGAGATTTGCGTAGGGCAGCATCAAATGCGGAGCAAAACCTGAAGTAAGTTGTTTTCTGTTATATGTTTGAATACGAAATTAAATTAAAAAAAAAAATGTATTGCGGGAAAGTACTAAAACAAAATGTCGACTAAAAAATTTTTACAGAATTGCAAAGGGCTGTGTAACTATGCCTATCAATATTTATTTGTTGTTGTAGGCTAACTGTAATATTTATTCACCAACAAAAAAAAACTGATAAAGGCAAATCTATGCATAACATACATATGTATTTCGCTAATTTGCTGCAACAATGTCATAAGTCCAATAAAACAAATATATCTAGTATATTAGGAATAATATGACGAACGTATTATATTCGAGATTGTAGATTTATATTATAAAGTCGATAAGTAAAGTTCGGAGAACTTTAGAAGTTATAGAAAAAAAGTTTAGTATACATTTTATGATATGCAAATTATAAGTTGCAGCAAAAATGCGAAATTTCATCTCAATATAATGTGATTTTTAACGCTCTTGCATTTTTTCAGGCAACTTTTGGCTGGTGTTGAAAATTTGCGTCAAATGGCAGCAAATATTGAAAAATCTGAAATAGACTATGATGCTAGTCCCGATTTGTTTTCAGATTTTTTAGATGAATGTGATGATTGTGATGAATACCCCAGCGGTGGCCCAGCTTTGTAAATTTAGTTTTTGTTATTTTTGTTAATTTAAAATAAACAAAAATAAAAATCTAAACAGGCGTATTAAAAAAGAGACCTACACGATTAAAATTGCTATTAAAAAAACCTATCAAACTTGAAAATATAAAATTAACTATTTCGCTATTAAAACCTAATAAAAAAAAAATAAACAAATATCTTATAAAAAGAAACAAAACATAAATACTATAAGTCTACATTTCAAAAATATCATGTTCCCTGTTTAAAAAAGAGAGGAATAATAACAATTTTCGTTGTAAGCTTATTTCAATTTTAAGTTCTATTGAGTTCTATCATTTATAAAAAGCTCTCAAATACCAATAATTTGAATTGTATAATTTATTTATATTTTGGTTCCTCTGCTATGTTGTGTTGTATGTGTGTGGCATTAGAAAAAATTTATTTTAAAAATAAATAAAAATAACCTAATTTTAAAAGTAATTCATTTAAATATAAGTAATTTTCTAAGCAATAATATACAAAATAAAAGAAGAATTCAGCACTAAGTAATACATTATTTAAAAAAAAATAAATGCAAACAAAATCAGACAGCCTGTTTTATTTAGTTTTAATTTTTGTATTATTGGTTTTTTTTAAGGAATTGCAAGAAAATTTTATAGGGATTTTTTTTGTTATTTATTAATACAAAAATAACATTAATCAAAGCTATGCAAATATCAAATATATATAAAAATTGTTATACAACAATAAAATATAAATTAAAAACAAAAACTCACCACTAAATATTAAAAACAAATACAACACCAGTTAGTAATTATTAAAAAACATACAAAAATAAAATATAGTTTATACAATTTTTGGTTAAACAATTATTAATCCAAGCAGTTCTCAAAATCGATCAAGACTAGTTCAGTTTATATTGAATTCAGTTTTGGATAGTTCTGTTTCTTGCAAATTGAATTGTAGTTCAATTCTATTGTTGATTCGAAATGGAAATTATTTGAACTAGTAGTTTACCTTTTAATTTAAATATACATAGTTAACCCCCTCCTCCTTGGATTTCCTAACTATTTTACTATTTTTGATAATTTTTCATTTTCAACTTTTTTACATAAATCTATACCTAAATATTAAACACATTTTATCACTTTTGATTATTTTGCTAAAAGGATATTAAATTAAAAAAAAGCAAAAACCAAAAAAAAAACATTAAATAAATTTAAAAAATGGGCTTAATTTTGTAGTTTGTCAATAAAAAATAAATAAAAAAGTAAAACTAACAAAATATTTGAAAATATGCATTAATAAAATATACTTAGTTTCTTTATTCCAAATAATTAAAACGCAAATTAGGATTTAACTGCCATGGTAGCGTATCCTTTAAGTCAAATATTTCGGTACAGTAGGGTAGTAAGTTTTCCAAACAAGTTTTTTACGCATTTATTTAGATCTAAAAATACTTTTCCATAACTTGTTTTAGCTTTAAAAGCATTCTGGTAGCCTTAACTTATAATGCTAAGATTGAAAACCAAATTATTTGTAATTTATTGCAAAGAAACCTGCGTTTACATTTTCACATATGGTTTCTATGGACGTGTGTGTGTGTGTGTGTGTTTAAATAGGAAAAGATGAGTGTAATAATGTCCAGGCTGCAGTTTAGATAATTTTAAATTGCAAAAAATAAGACGAAGACCATGTTTGAGGCAAATGGTAGCAATAGAGCTTTAGTACAAGTTCTAGTTTCTTTTCAAGTTGCGCTCTAGATTACTGCAGTTCTAGTTTGGTTAATATACAAATTTACCTAAATTTTGAAAGATAAAGCTTCCACAATTGAAAATGAGATGGCGAAGATCAGCCAGACAATTAATGCAATGTTCTAATTATTTTTTGATGCTGTTTAGTTTTATATACATATGTACACATTTCTCATTGAACTAACTGATAAGATCAGCAGATGCTGTAGGGTGCGCAGTTTCTTGAATAAACATACTATTTATTTACTAGCCTTTTTCCACTTGAAAATATCACAACTACAAAACAAGTGGTACTAGGAATGTGAGAGTTCGATAGAGAGAGAGAGAGAGAGAGAGCGGGAGACAAAGAGAGAATAAACGTTGAATGTGTATGGCTTAAAGATATGTACTTATATTCATTTAATTACATATTTGATATGCAACTTGCAGTAGTCGTATCAATTTTCCTTATTACTACCACCGGTCTTTCTTTATTTCTAGTACTATTGCCTATTGAATTTTGGTTTAGTTGCTTAGTTGGGTTTGTTGGAAACGGTTTGGTTGCATTACAAAAGTGTGCCTGTAAAAAATTTGATTTTAAAAATTAAAAAAAAATACAAGTGTTGTTTGGCAAGTGTTAGCGACGACTACATAAGTTTTTTTTGTTTTAAAATATAAAGAAGTTAAAAAAGTAGAAGAAATCCTGCTACTGATAAAAATGATATCCCGTAATATTTTAGGTAACAATTTTATTTTTTTCATTTCGAATAATTTGGATTTCTTAAGTTTAAAACATTTATGTTTGTACGAAGGCTTGATCCCCATTCATTCATCTTCTATTGAGAGCATATTTGGAAAATGTTTAATTGTTTATGAAGTTTTCAAGAACTAAAATAACTTTAATACATAGAGAAAAATAAATTAATTCTAATTAAATTCTAACGTGAGTTCAAATGCAAACTATTTTGAATTCACGTGTTACACTCATATGCCGACAAAATGATTTCTTTTTACTTAATTCATACATATGTACACTATTTCAAATAACACGTAGTTTTTAAACAACATCATAATTTATTCAAATAATGCAGTTCACATCAAAGAGATACTCATCACAAATAAAAAGGGGGCCAATATAAAACTGCAGTCAAGTAAATGTTTGTGAAAATGCATTTTTTTACGTTGGAACTAGGTGACAACATACGAACAGTACGGTGAAAAAACGAATTAAACTTTTTTTATTTGTGTACGATCACTGGAGATAATATTAACCATAAATCAGTTAATATCACTTTAAAGGCAGAAAATGACATTTCTACAGTGATTTGTTAACTGACAAAAACTAATAAGACAAAAGTACTTCTATATTCCCAGCAAAAGATAAAACGCAAAAATTAACAATTATTTTTCAAGCAAAAAATAACTTTTACTTTTCAAGCAAAAAAACAAAACATAAAAAAATTGAAAGATAATTATTAAAGTTAATTTTTTTTTAATAATTTATAATATTCCGCGTAAAAAGAAGTACGTTGGTGTACTTCTGAATCTTGAGGCATTTCTCTGTCAATATGATTTTTTTGTAGAGTTTTGGAACGAATTGCCGTCATCCATTGCCGTTAAGTTTGGTTTGGAGATAAACAAAGAACGAAAAATGACACCGAAGATTGCACATAGCCGAAACCGGTTTATTTACAAACTAAACTTGACAAGGGATGACGGAAATTCGTTCCAAAACTCTACATCAAAACACCCTGTCGGAATATCAATTCAAGAATGATTTTTTTTGGTTAAAATTTGAAGAATAATGATTATTTGAGGTCCTTGTTTTTGTTTTTATAAAATAGTTTTGTTTATTAAACTCGTAACGAAACATCGAATTTAACAAATAAAATTATTTTATAAAAACAAATTTTACTAAAGTCCTAGAGCTTAAAAGTTAATTAATTAAAAATACAAATATTTTATTTTATCTAGTTGTTTTTACGATTTTGTTTCATATTCTACGCAAAACCGCGGCTAAGGTTGGCCAATCTGGCTGGCTTTTATTATTTATTAACCTCAACTATGACGTCTCAAATTTTTTTTTTACTTTTTTAAAAATGTAAACAAATACAATTTAGATAGTCAAACCAATGCTGCCAGACGACTTTAAGTGAAAATTGCGTTTTTATTGTGGGCAAAATTTTCTTTTATAATTATAAAATAATTTGTTTAAAATAAACTTTCGTTCTGGTCAAAACTTAGTTTTATCTTTTAGTTTTCTTTTTGAGTATGTAGTTAAAATTCGGGCTTAAGCTGAGTTCAGAATTTCAGAAATTACAAAATGTTAATCACTTCAGAAAATATACAACAAAATTAATAAGATTCAATGCCACAATGGACTAAATGATTGTAATTAAACGTGAATATAAATGCCAACGTAAATTTAATTGAAGTTTTAATTAACACTAAATTAAAGAATTAATATTAATAGGCTCAAGGAGTGAATGAACGTAAATGTATTAATCATACAAAAAGTCTTGGTACGTGTCAACAGAATTTGCAGTTAAAATTTTGACACGGAAATTAATGAGCACAAAATGTTGAATGCAATTCAAGCTGCACATTAATTAATCACTTTAGTTTGCTTTATTATTTTAATATTTTTGGGATTGACTTGGGAAGAGTAGAGATTAAAACTAGTGACTATTAAAACAACTATTATTTATTATCGCTGAACGTTTTCTTATGATGTTCAACACATTTTTGAAATAGTTGATTTCATTGCATTTTAATCGAATGAAACTAATTTATTTATGTATTTAAGTAGAAATAAGTGCAGAAAGCGAAAAGGAATTAAATTCGATTACATGAGGGAAAACTAATTTTAGACATAGAGAATGATTATTATACTTTATACTATCAGAGCCCTCTTAGCTAAACATTTGAGATTTCTAATTTTTCCTTTACAGCCCATCCATTGCGCTTGACAAGGTGTTCGTCAACACTACATTCGAAAGCAGCACCTGCTACCATGCCCTTGTTGCAAACTGAAATGCCTGATTGTGATTTTACGCCACCTCAATATCAAGGCCCGAGTTATGAGAATATAAAAAAATTGCGTAAAAACCATTTGACTCCCAATATACAAGCATACTACAAGAAACCTTTGCTAATACACACAGGTCATATGCAATGGTTGTTCGATCATGATGGCACCAGATACTTGGATATGTTTGGTGGTATTGTAACCGTTTCAGTGGGTCATTGTCATCCGTAAGTAGTAAATAATAGTACAATATTACGAAATGGTTTGGTGAATAATGTTTTTTTTTTTTGTCTTTAGAAAAGTTAATAAGGCCTTGGAGAAGCAAATTAAAAATTTGTGGCATACCACCAATATTTATTTGCATCCGAAAATCCATGAATATGCGGCGCGGTTAACTGCCAAATTTCCGGGTGATTTAAAGGCTGTTTGTTTCGTTAACTCGGGTTCGGAGGCTAATGACATGGCCATGTTACTAGCTCGCCTTCATACTGGCAATCAAGATATATTAACATTACGCAATTGCTATCACGGCATGTCTCCCTATACTATGGGTTTAACGGCACATTCCACTTGGCGTTTTCCTTTGCCTGGTATATCGAATGGCATACATCATGTCATGAACCCCGATCCTTATCAAGGTCTATGGGGTGGATCTAATTGTCGTGATTCTCCCATACAAACTGATCGAAATTGTGATTGTACTTTAGAAGGTGGTTGCAAGGCCAGCGAACTCTATTATAAAGAATTGGAACAAACATTTAAATATTCCCTACCAAGAGGCAAAGTAGCTGCCATGTTTGCTGAGCCTATACAGGGAGTAGGCGGAACTGTGCAATTTCCCAAGGGTTATATAAAAAAAGCCGCCGAATTGGTTCGAGCTAATGGCGGTCTGTTTATAACGGATGAAGTTCAAACTGGGTTTGGACGTACTGGTGAACATTTCTGGGGTTTTGAGGGGCACGTCATCATACCAGATATTGTTACTATGGCTAAAGGTAAGGTATAATATAAAAGGAGAATCCCAAGCAAAAGTATAACATTTTTAAATTAAAGGAATTGGTAATGGTTTTCCTATGGCTGCTGTGGTTACCACACCCGAAATAGCCAAATCCTTGGGCTTGGCTTTGCACTTTAATACCTATGGTGGCAATCCTTTGGCCAGTGCTGTAGGCATTTCCGTGCTCGATGTCCTCGAAGAAGAACAGCTTCAAAAGAATGCTTTAGAAGTTGGCACATATTTTCTTAAATGTTTGGCTGAGCTTAAGGAGCGTTATGAAATAATGGGTGATGTGAGAGGCAAGGGTCTAATGATTGGCGTTGAATTGGTAACAGATCGTAAGACCAAAACACCTTTGAGCGTGCCTCATGTTTTAGAGATTTGGGAGACCTGCAAAGATATGGGTGTTTTGTTTGGACGTGGTGGACTTAATGGCAATGTGAGTATATTTTAGAAAATTTTTTCAAATTTCCTTACTATGTTTTGTGTGATTTTTTTTTTGGGGAAAATACTGGTTTAATGTTGCCCACACTGGAAAGGTTTAAGCTTAGTCCCTTAGTCTTCTACTTGTGTTACTAATTAATGTTTTTCCAAAACGAATTAAAAACTTAAAAGGAAAATTTATTTCAAAATTACAAAAATTAAAAAAAATAAAATGGGTTTTTTTAAACAAGTTTTCTTAAAATTTTTCTTTCGTTTTACTACGCTTTTTTTATCTTTGTTTGTGTGTTCCCTTCAATTAGAATTCCTTTATTCCCTAATCAATCTTTCGCTTCATATATATTTTTTTTCAGACTCTCCGTATTAAACCTCCCATGTGTATTAACAAATCGGATGTTAAATTTGCTGTGGACGTACTCTCCAGAGCCATTATGGAATTTTTTAAGAATAACCAAACAAACTAAGCCCCTTTCGCAATACTAATTGGTTGATAAATTGGATATTTTTTAAACAAAAAAAAAACATAGTTTAGACGTTTGTGGGTTTAAATGTGCCAGAGACCGTTTTATCATTAAAGTTTATTTAAGAAACATATATCTTAAATTTACCTAGCTGTAGTAAATGCATTTATACTTTTAAAAAATTATTTTAGTAAAATATTTTTTTATTATTTAACAAAAATAAAAAAAAAACCTTTTTATATACAACTTTGAAAATTCGAAATGTACTACATGCACAATTGATTTCAAGTTGCAGCCTCATATTTTTATAAACTTTTTTAATTCTTTTGAATTAAGTTTTGTAGGTAAAAAATTAATCTGAGAACATGTGTATGTACATACCTGGTGTAAAGTCCGCTACGATTTAAGTCCGCAACACAATGAATTTGTTACAGTAGAAACTTAAATATATGTAGGATTCAAATAGCACTCACTCTATAAATGTGAATTTTGCTATAAAGCTTTTTCAGTTTTTTGTTGTTAATTCCCGTTTATTGGTGATCCGTGTAAACAATTTTGCATTTACACGAGCGTAAAGTACAGTGACATCAATGCGACGAAAACTTGAACAAAATATATAAGAAGCATTATGTAATTATACAGCTAAATAATAATTATAAGAAAGTCTATGCTACTCATTCGCTATATATAAAGAATTATTGCTATTATTAAATTATAAATCTCACATATAAGATTGAAATAATTGCTATAGAGCCAACAAAAAATTTCATTGTTTCAAACTAAAATAAATGTTTTGTTTAATGCAATTCATAATTTTATTTTAGAATTGCTCAAAACTATATTCAATGCTATTGAAGTCTGTGAGCTAAAAGCTGTTTTATCATATTTGAGTTTTTGACTGATTTTAATTTCTAGTGTCTATAGTGTGTCTAATATATATTTTTTAATATTTCATCTTTGTGTGTCTAATATATATTTTTTAATATTTCATCTTTGCTCGGATCAAAATAGAGCCTAATATATTCTCATCTAATAAACAATATGAATTTTAGCTCCCACATTATTAGAGTTGGCAATTGAAATCAGACGATTTCCGCGAGCCCGTGAAAAATTGAAAACAGTTTTATTTTTTTACTCACGCCTACTCTGGCATCAAGTTTAATTCTTAAAGATTAAGGCAAACGTTTTTTATTGCAATTCCTAGGTAATTGTAAGCCACTTTAAAAACTGAAACCCCAGTAGTTGTATTTCGGATGAGTATCAATGAATTAAATGCGTATTTGTCATAGGACAAGATTGATTAAAAAAATTGTCAAACGTTTTTTTTTCTTGACTTACGTTTTCAGCGATGATGCTTATTATTTAAATAAATTATTTTATAGCATTTTCCTGCATTAGGGATTTATTGCTGATTTAAGATATTTTTTTTCTCAATTTAACGATTTTAAGGAGAACTTATGTATTTTTAGGGACTTTTAGAAATTTGAAATTTGTTAAAGCGACTTTTTATAGTTTTCGCTAAGATGAATCCATGATTTTTATTTCTTTTATTAACAATAATTTGTGCTTTTGGTGATTTTTTCTAGCTTTGTGAGTTTTAAATTAAAATGGGAACTTGAAGTTGGCTAGTCTTCTTGTGAATTTTTCGCCACTCTTGTTGGGTAACACATTTTTAAGGTTACATAATATAAATCTCGAAACTTATGTATTTATTTCTGTAGTTTAACCTTTTTCTACATTTGGGGTTTTTTTCATTTCGATAGTTGTATATGTTTTAATAATAATTATTTTAGGATTCCAATACTAAATAGTGCTAACAAGTTATCAATGTTACAAATTTTTTATAAATAACATTTTTTTCTTTTCATTTTATTAACGCACCATTTCACAGGTTATGTGTTTAAAACCGCCATTGTGTGCCAACAAAATGGATGTGGATTTTACCGTCAACGTTTTGGATACGATATTTGGAAATCATTATTTAAAAGCACCACGTAATTGGCGACAATACGATTTAAAATAAGTACAACGTCATATAAGTTTTATTTAATTTAATTTATATTTTCGTTTATTGAGAATTCATTACATTAAATATTGTATATGTTATATATTCTCTTTATATTAAAAAGTTAAGCTTAGATTAGAAAATAAAAAGCTATATAGATTTCTTTGTTTTTAGATAAATATTTTTTTAGGACTTTATGTTTCTTAAAGACTTAAGAATGAATATTCTTTATTTATTTCAAGGTGTGTGTTAAGGAGGCACAGCAGTTTTTTTATTTATTTCCTAATACAGACAAGAGTATGAGCTTTTTATAAATGTACATATGTATGTACATATAAATATCTAAATAAAAACTATTCATTTGTATTCATAACGTATCTATTTTAAAAAATAACCAACATAAAATTATCATAAACAAAAATAAGTATAGGGCCTATATGCGACTGAGCCGAACTTCACCTATGTACGAATATATTTTTTTTATTGAGCTTGACTCTTACACTTTTTCTAGTTTATATCTATTTTTCGAGATGGCAGTATTTTTAATATTAAAATTTTTTCAAATAAAAAGTACACTTACTTGGATTGTACTAATTCTACTTCAATGCGAAGGATAATTTAAACGGCAATTAAATCGAAAACGTACAAAATTCTATTTCTCGAAGGCGTTGTCAACAAATTAATTCGAATTCGTGACTCTCTTTCGTTCGCTTAGGCTTTTGCACAGAATCAAGAAACCGTTTATTAATTTGGGTCTTTTGCATAAATTTTAGGTCAATATTTTAGAAGTTTGAAATAAATAGTACTTTTTGTCGAATCATAGATTTTACAAGAATGGCTCAATTTTTCGATGATATAACACACACCTGTTTGCGATTTGTGTTTTTTTCGAGTTTGGCTATCGAACCTGAAATTGTTTTTTTTAATTCTCTTATATTTGATGTGATCTATTTCCATTTTAAATAAATGGAGTAAGAAATTTATATGTATATAACTCGACCACCTTTGGCAAAGGTTTAAAGCAAAATATTTTACTTTAAAAAAATTTTAAAATATTGTTAACAATTAATTTTTTATTTAACTTAAAATATTATTCACCATTTCATTTAATATTAACAAACGTGTTAGTTCAAACAATAAAAAAATAAATAAATTATGCATATTAAAATTATTTTTAATAACTATTTTTGTTTATGTTAGTCGATATTTTTTGTCATGTTTTTTTGGTGTTTTTGAGAATTTTTCAAAAAATTAACGAATTTTAAATAAATGCGTTTAAACAAATTTTACTGAAAACTTATTAATAAAAAATATATTTTTTCAGTTGTATACTTGGTTTGTTTGTTTTTTATATACATATGTATATAAATATAATTTATAAATAAAAATGCAGTCTTGCTACACTTGTATATCGATCAATTTACCATCGTTGCTTATATCGGTGAGCAGAGTTTCCGATAATTCTTTGCGAGCTTTTTGTACCACCCAAAACATCAAAGCAATGCCACAAATTACCTGTAATTGAGGGTTAATGAAAACAAAAAAAAAATAATTGAATAATTATTTTCTTACAATTTTTAAAACACAGGAACAATTGCAATGCAGGTAACAAAACTTAGGAACAAAAAATCAAAGCATATCTTAAGGGTGAATAAAAAAATGAATTTTACCCTATTGGCCAACCATCGTAAATGAAACTGCCGTCAAGGATTTTCATGTTAAACATTTTCATGCACGAAATTTGTCACCTTAATTGTCTCTAAAGGCAGCGTAGTAGAAGTTAGCATTAACAGCTACCTGGATAATAAATACTAAATTAATGATTTGAGATTCCGACAAATGACACTGAAGGTGGCACATAGCCGAAACCGGTTTGCCTCCAAACCAAACTAGATAAGGGATGACGGAAATTCGTTCCAAAATTCTACACTAAATTAATAGTTTATCACATCCCCGTTACCGACAAAATCATACATTATCGGTGAAATATGGTCACATATATGTACAACGACCAGTTAAGCTTTTTTTTTTTTTTGTTTCAAAGCGTCATGAATGATTTGTATAGACTGTCAGTAAAGTGCCGTCTACGATTTACTATAGACATGCACCCAGCAACGGCTATACAAACAGAGTGAAACTGTAGTACATATACGAGTGGTGACGATTCCTGGCTTGTTCCACTTCCCCTGTTAGCAAAGCTTGATTATCACAAATACTTATATATATTTTTCTTCAGAAACTGGCTCTATAATTTTAGAACTCACAAACAATTTAGGGATATAAATAACTTTTGCAATGTTAAATAAATAAAAGTTTACTATTTTAATTTTAAATTAATTGGTTTACAAAAAATCAAAGAAAAGCCACCTATATATCACTATACACATACATATGTATGTATGCTTATGGTTCATAGGGTTGTTTGAACATTTATGTAAATAATGTTAATTGTTGAACAAAATAAATAAAAAGAATTAACTTCTATGTGTTTATATGGCATTTAACACTTACCTCTACACCAAAACTAATATAACCCGTCACAGCTGTCCCATGGTTGTTAAGGACTTCATGCATAGACCTTAAGGTTGAACCCAAATAAACATTAATTAGTTGAGCTGGCAAAAGGCCTAAAAATGTAGCAGCATGATAAACTTTTGAGTTAATTGAACTGACCTGTAATAAGAAAATAAATAATGAAAGAAGCAATAATTATAATGGAGTATGAATTAACATTATTTTATTATATACACATACATACACACACACATACACACACTTCTGTTCAATTGATTACATCAACATAATTTTTGTTACTTAGCAGGCCATGTATTTTGATTTTTTATAGGTGGAAGAAAAATTGTACTACCAGCGCATAGCGTATTTAATTGAGCTCCAAATTATATCAAACCTAGTTTGATAGTCAAATGCAACGGTATTTTTAGCATAATTTTGATTTAATTTATTAAGAAGAGTATAATGTTTTTGTTCATTTGTATACTTCGCAGAATCGTGTCGAACTCAATGCTTTTGGAAAATTTAGGAAAAGACGCTAACGAAATAGATTTAAATTTACCAGGGAGTATATGACGGACGTGGAGTGTAGAAGAAAGTAGGAGTTCAACCTGGTCGGACCAGATTGGTGTAACTACCCATTTCAAGATTTGATAATACTTGTTTATGAACCGCCACCACAGCAGAGAAGGACGTGTTATGCTGTGGGTTGGTGGTGAAGAGGTGTGATGTCTGGGAAAACCTACAAAACTGTGCTTAATTCGGCTTTTACAAAACTAAATGGAATTTTTGTATTAATTCCATGAATTCTACAACCGGATTATGCTCCTGTGCATAACATCAGAGCCGTGAAATAATTTTTCAAAGCCAAAATATTCGTCTTCTAAAAATTGTTGTTTGTGAACAAAAATAAACTTACTTCTTTTCTTAGTTTTTCGAAAAAATTATGCTAAAAATACTGTTGCACTTTGCTTTAAATGTATGGTTATAATTTAAAATAGACTATCCGATGGTAGTACAATTTTTTTCTATCCAAAATTATGTGGATTTAATAAATTGAACAGCAGTGCATGTATTTATGTAAGATTTAATGCTTAAGGAGAGTTAAATTTGTGGTTTATTCAAAAAATACTATTTGAGAGAAACTTTTTAATGATTTAATTTTCAAAATAATAGTTATTATTCAAGTTTTGCATTTTGCTTAGAGAACGTACGGACTGTGGATATAATATTAATCTTAAATCAGTTAATATCAGCTTTCGGACAGAAAATGATCCTTCTACAGCGACTTGTTTACTGAGAAAATTTTAATAAAATAAAAGTACTTTTAATTTCCAAGCAAAATATAAAACTCAAAAAATCACAATTATTTTTTAAGCAAAAATTAAAACTTGGAAAATATTTTTTAAAATTAATTTTTTAATGAAACTAAAAAAAAAACAAAGATAGTTCGAATATTAGCGATTACGTTAGTGTATTTCTTAATCTTGTAACATTTCCCCTTGATTATAAAATTTTTGGCTTGAATTTTGTAAATAATGATTATTTCCAGCGCTCCCTGGTTTAACCGCTTGTAATATCCAAAATATTTATGGGTTATATCGTGCTAATTTTAAAGAAACTATGTGAAATCATAAAAATCGATCATTTTGCAAATATACATACATGCATAAATATGGATAAAATAAGTAAAAAAACCATTATTTACAAAAATTCAATAGAAGAAAATTCATCATTTAAAATCGATCATTTAGTAACAATTCCTAAAATCAGAACAATTGCTTACGGCTTAAAAACCTCCTATTTTGCACCAAATGAATTCATTAAACTGTGATGTGCCCTGTTAAAGTTTTTTAACCTCAACCTTCACTTAAAATAAAACCATA
Source organism: Phania funesta (assembly GCA_963932375.1). NCBI lineage: Eukaryota > Metazoa > Arthropoda > Insecta > Diptera > Tachinidae > Phania > Phania funesta. The sequence continues at coordinate 3,377,278 of OZ010656.1, read as the reverse complement.
CACACTAATGCAAACAAATTACACTAAACAACGGTATAAAATGAGAAACAAAAATCTGATGGAAGAGAGAGGGAAATACAAAACTAAACAATCAATAACAAGAGAGAAAAATATAAATCAATATGCTGGACAATAAGCAAAATATAACAGGTAAAATTTAGATAAATGGAAAAACCAAAATAAAAATACACACATACATACATACAAATTATAATTCAATGAAAGCATGTATGTTATAAAAATGAAATACTTTCCTTTGTTTAAGGTAATAATTAACATGTTTGTAAAAAATATATTAAATGGTACAAGTTAAACAAGTTTAGTGTTGTTAATTACGTTATTACAATTTCATAACAATACAAATTACTTTCTAAAAGCGTTAAATTATACAAGCAAATAACTAAAACATATGATTTGTTTTAGAAAAATACGTAGCACGACATTTCATACCAAGTTAAATAATAATATGTTCGCCATTAACAATTTAGCAGAGTACTCAACACTTAAAAATCTTATACAAATTGCTTAAACTTTAAGGAAAGTAATGATTTACTACTCCTTCAATTGCAAGCTTAAAACGAGTACAGGACATTATTTGACCCTTTACCCAATTATGAAAAAAATATTACAACATAAAAGCTTTTCGAGCTTCCGGAGGAACTAAAATTTATCTATACAAAAACAGGCAGGCGTTCATTTCGTGGGCCGTCTTTGGTAATTTTGAACAGAAAAAATTGTGAAACTATTACTTAACTTTAAAGGCACAAAAAACAGATATAATCAAAATGATATAAAAAATTAAATTTTAAATTGTTTTGAGGAGTGTTTGAATAAAAATTCTAGTTATTTAAGCCATTTATGGGGTCAAAGGAGTAAGGAGAAGGTAAAGTAAGCGTGGATACAGGTGAGGAAAAAGATGATATACCCGTTTTCACAAGCAAGAAACAAAAAAGACTTGAATGGCACGGTGCTGGGGTGAAGTAAGAGTTATAATAAGGTTACAATTACAACACCATAGGAAATGATCTAAATTTTTATTCGACATTCGCTATACCCCTAATTATTGTCACTTTTTCATTTCGTTAGCGAAATAGAAAAGGAACGTGTATTGTATTATTTTTACAAACAAAACACAATGATGCTACAAAAAAGAAAACAAATAAAAAAGTGCCTACAATTTGTCACTTTAAATCCCACATTTAAGAAAATATATCTAAAATAATATCTAGTATTAGAAAACAGGAAATTTAACACGCCGTATAAAAACAATTTTTTTAATAAAAAAAAACTTAACAAGAATTAAACAAAAACATAGAGAAAAGTCGACACTGTAGTGAAATGTTTATTCGCAAATATTAAATAAGTTAATAATCTGGGTAATTAAAATCATTTCTAATACAATTTATATGGTGTGATTCTATTAGTAGTTAGTTCATTTGATAACGCAGTGATGATAGCTGCTTTACGTTGCATCACTGGGCTAGTTCGTGTTAGTGAATATTTTGTACAATTAAAATTTATAAACAGGCTGACATTTGTCACTTGTTTAAATTGAGACATCATTTTGTTTTAATTAAATCGTTTGTAGGTCATATTTATAATTGATTTTTTATACTTATTTTAAAAAAGAAAACGAAATATATAATATCCAATTATACATTCCACACAAATATGTCATTGAAATAATATTAGGGAGAAGCTCTATTCAACGGGAATAATTTATTTAAGTGCGACAGTCTAAAAATAGCATTTACGAGAGTTTTATTTTTTTATAAATAATTATTAGAAAGTGGCCCTTTTTTTGAGTTACTATTTTCCAGAGTCTCAAAAAAATTTTGTCTGCAACTACAGCAATTGGGGCCTTTAAAGAGTTCATTTAAAAAAAAAAACAGTGGGGCACAGTTTCTTTTGGGATATAAATGAAGTTGTCTTAATTTCAACCGTTACATAAAATATTTTGGGAAATACTTGGGAAAATATCCAGCGCTTTAAAAGCTATTTATATTTAATTGTATTCAGGATAAAAAAAAAAAAAACATTTTTTATAAAAGTAGGTTTGTCACTTCTTCTTTAATATAATATGAAAAGCAATTGACCCAGAAAAGTTACAATATTTACTTTGTATTTGAAGTTTATGAAGTAATAAATTAATAAAAAATGGTTCAGTCTCGACTCACCAACGTTTAGTGGTCAAATTCGAGACGGCCAGTTGAGTAGAGCCGTGACAGTTGATCCCTCGCCTGGCCTATGAACTCTAATATTGGCAGACTTTGACTTGGCACATTTTTTGGAGGTTTCTGAAGTAGCAGCTCGATACCAATAAGCCGTAATCTACCGATGCCCTGAAAGACAATATTACCTAGATCATTCCATAAATTTAGCCGGGCCGAAGTAACAGACTTATAGAAAATTAGTCCTCACGATTCAGTGCCACCACGTGATGCCGTATACATGGACCTTTCTTGATTTATTCCATACCAACATACCTATTTGGAAAACCCTTTGAAAACACACGATGCATTTCCTTGTTCATGGTCTAAGCTTAAAGCCCTAACTATCAAATTGTTTGGTAAAATGCTGTTACAAAAAAACTTCTGACTTTTAAATTTAAAGTAAATAATTTATAAACCAAGATTCTTCAAAAACAATTTCATTAGAACTGTACCAGCCTAATATGTCGTCAACAATAACATCAGTTCGACGAAGCAAATGCACTAATGTCCAGCCATTTATACATTTTTGAGAAATGAAAAGTATAAAGTAAATATCAAAGTAAATAAAATTTAAGCAAAAAACAAAAAAACAAGCAAAATAAAAATTTAACCAAATTTCATCTACATATGTTTATGACTTTATGAGATTTTTTTTATTATTATTGAATTTAATTTGCTTTTAGTTTCATTGTGTGAAAAAGCACACATTTTGTAAATTCAACTGCAGTGGTGGTCAAAACATTTGCAACAGACATTTGCATACAGCATTCATTGGCTGATTTTCTTAACAGGTTCTTCGTTGATTTATTTTACCTTACGTTATTCACCACTTGATGTGCGCCTCCAGTGCATAAAACTGGACACCATACAAATAAAAAAGGATTGATTCCAGTTTAAAAGAAAATGTTGAAGGTATAACTAAAATCGAATATCTTTATAAGAACGGTCATTTTTAAACAATTACCGATATCAGTTCCCAGGAAAACTAAAACGGAAAATTCTTTTTAAAAAGAAGAGATTGTGTAAAGAAAACCTTGTGTGAGAAAAAAGTGAATAAATTGGCTCGAACCCATAACTATTACGCTACGGCTATAAACTCAACCTGCGAGTAAAGAGCTAATTTTTGAAAACTTTAGTAAAAAGTTAATTGGGCAAGATATCAAAGTGAGGGCAAGTCGATAAAAAAAAACTTCTAAAGTATGCATATTTGAGTCAGTTACTTTCTTATATGTTTTAGCGGATCCAAATTGGCACCCAGCATTGTAAAAGCAGTGCAACATACTACCATTTTTAGTTATGAGTTTAACACTGTAACTTGATCTGATTTTATTTGCGATTGCTTTTTCTTTTTGTTGAATACAAAAATAGCCGGCATAAGCATAAGTTATTGCAGTTGAAAATATTTTAACCACCACTGTATCTGTTTCGAATGATATAAAAATGTGCCATGATTTCAAACCATTTATACATTTTATGCTTAAAAAAAGGGAGATCAAAGAATGATATTCATTTTAAACTTACCCCAAATATAACATTTTGTATGCCAAACGGTATGGGCGTTAAACGAGTAAATAATACAACACGAAATGCTCTCGGTCCAGATATAACACGCAATATTGCGCGTCCAGTCTCATTTTTAATTAATCTGTAAAACAAAACAAAAAATAGTAAAAACACATGCAATTAAAACAAATTGTAATAAATTAATTGAAAATCTTGTTTATATAAATTCGTTTAATTGTTTGCAAGTGGCTGATATGAATGTGATGGAAAGAGTAGAATGGGGTCGTGTATTGCAATATGTATAATAAATCGTCGGGACTAATGAACGCGGAAGCCAAAAAATACAGTTAAGCAAATCTAAAATTTATCGAAAATAAAGGGTTTTTTTGGCGGTAAGAAACATGATTTAGAAGGAAAGGATGGCAGCGACCTATATATCACGTTTTCCGACACCAAAAGTTTAATCTATAAATACTATATTTACTGATATCTAAAAAGTTGTTGTGTACTTGACTTAAATGCCACTTGAAAGATAATTGTAAACTATATCATCCTAATCAGTTCAGAAATAATGAACATAAAGCTAAGTGTATATTCAAAGTTAAAGAGCCCATAATACTAAGCTGAAAAGAATTATTACTATAATATTAAGATTTCCAATAAGGGCGAGCCGCTGAGATATTTAAGATTTTTTCTTTGTTAAGGCCTATGTATGTCACTATGTATAGAACATTACACCATTCAAATTTCCGCTGTGGTTTCCGATTCGATTTGACTGAATTTGAGCGATCATCTGGGTTATATTGACTTAAGGGCATCGGCCATTTGAGCCGTATTGCCAAATATTTCAGAAAACCTCAGAAGAAATACAAGCAGCGGCGTCAAAACGTACGATCGTGGTGGAACATTGTTAGCACTACGACGTGCACGTCCGCATTGCTCAACGCGAGTCAAAAGAAATTGGTTTTAATTGCTCTATAGCTTTCGCCATAGACCCTGGCCTTACCACTTCGTTTTCGAAGAAATACGTACAAACGCATCAGCCGAAAATCCCAACCAAACAGTAGTTCTTTATGGATGCATTGCCACTTGTCTTGGCGTCATCCCATGTAGGGGAATTTTGATTGTTAATATAGTCATTAATCGTGGTTAAAAATGATTTTCCGACCGGAATTCGGATTCTCTTTCACACTATAATTTGGATGTGCTGCTGATTCGTGTAACATGTCATGTTGATTTAACATTAGTAAAGTGAATAACCAGCAACAGACGGCACCAAAATAACATGACTGGAACATACTTTTAACATCGATCTGCCCTTGTCAGAAAATTCTTTGAAAGAAATTAAAGCAAAATTTATAGTTGGAATGAATTTTCAGTCTTGTTTCTTCTTGCTCTGCATAAACTTTTCACAACTTTTCTTTAAGCCTATAAATTTTTGAGCAACACTGCGCTATCTTAATTCATTTTTAATGACTGTTCAATATTTTTAAACTGGCCGAAGTTTGAGACAGGTGGGGGTTTTGAAATAATGTCATTATTATTTTCTTTGCAAAATTTCACGCGCATGTTGCGAGATACGGCCAAAACTTAACTGGAAACTTGTGAAAGTTAATTAATGCAATAATTGTTTTTTAAAATCGCTGGCTAAATCAAATTTTGTTCTGAATTCACAAATTTCGTATGCTTTATGCGAATGCTACATTTCCACTGTGAAAAGAATCATGCCAAAGGCTGGCTATTACGTATGTTTTGTCGTTCATAACAATGTCACTTTAGAATTATACGAAAATAATTTTGGCCCTGAAACTTTCTGTTCTATTAGGGTTGACTTTAGGTCGTCATTTTTATATCTAAAGCGTATCTGGATTTTAACACGATCTTTCTGAGAGCACGGATTTATTCTCTTATTCAATCGGGTGTATTAAATCCGAATGGATGCGAAAAATAGCAATGCGTCCGGATTTGCAAGGAACAGTTCTTTACATACATACATATCGAGAATACCATAGCAATTATTTTGAATCAGCAACTAAATTGGAAACGTATTAAAAATAACTGAAGACATTCGTTTGTATAGATAGATGTTGATGTAGTGCCGATTGATTTTTCTGTTTATTTTCTTATTTTTTCGCTGCTGATTTCGTATGGTATGAAACGTCATTTTTGTTTGCTTTTTTGCAGTAAAAAAATATATGAAGACACAATTCCATTGTTTTTGTAATGATAATTAAATACATACGAACATATCTCAAAAAGAAACAATCTACAAATAAAGGAAAAGCCTGTCTGAAAATAATATCTATCACATTGGACTATATCCGAGTTCTATGCATTTTCTAAAGTAAAAAAACAAACAGAAAGTAATATGCCTGCCTATTAAAGGCTTTATTTGGAATTTGGAATTGGAGTTTAAGGTTTTTATTGATTAAATTAATTATTTAATTAAATTGAAATTTAATTAAGTTTTCCATTGATTCAATTAATTATTTAACCAATCAAAAATGATGTAATAATTAAAGCTGAAACTAAACATGATTAATATTGCAATCTTGCTACATATGTATGAATTAATATTTTTTAACATAGGTACAGAGTAATTTAGCATTGAACTTTGCAAAATGAGAAACTAAAGTTAAGTAAAATAAACAAAGCAAATAAACTTATCAAAAATAAATATATAAGCCATAAAATTGACACCATAGAGTATTTATGTATAAAGACGAAAGTTTTCTTATCATTAAGCTTTTTGATAACAAACTCTGGGTTTTAAAAAACAAGTGTGCTAACAATGTAGAAATTTAAAAAGATGTGAAATAGTTTTTTATCTCCTTTTCAATAATACTAATTTTTGACACTGCGCGAAATAAATGACAAAGATATCCGAAAACAAAGAATTTTCGTATACTGTCTGTTGTTCTGCGCTATTTAATCATGGCCAGTTATAGCCTTTTCTTCAACAAATACTACAGTTAGCCTTACCCTACCAAAACTGGAATGCGATTTTCGTATATGAATCGATGTTTCAAAATCTGTTTTGAAGTTCCTCGACCGAACACAAGGTACGGGTATGGTGTCTAATACTATTGTCCCATTGGAATATCAATATAATAATGGGTTGGAATTTACTGTTTACTATTACTACAATGGAAACTGTTCTAAGGAATTGCCGAAATTGGCTCTCGAAATCATCCATACATTTTTACTTTTGTGACATATTTCACATAGATTACGAATTTAGCGCCTGACATCCCCATGTAAGTCACATGTCAATTTATCAATTTTCATTTATTTCGAAATAAAAAGAAATCATAGTGTATTAACATTTTTGAAATAACATAACGAAAAAGACCCAACCAAGAAGCAGTGACCTACAATGATAATGAAATTTTTGATTTTTTGTTTCAATTGTGTCCAATTGAAAACACATGCACATCATAAATATGCCATACTTTAAATTGTTTATATGTTTTAGGGCCTCGCGTGACTGCCTGTCTGCCTTTTGGACAGACAACCTAAATGTGTGTTCTGTCTTCTTGCAGTTTTTTTAATAGTCTTTAGGTAGAATTGTGTATTATAATTATAAATATATACACAGATACGTGGAAAACAATAGCATCTCTTATTATTTCATAATGTCTTTTTTGAGGCTACATTTCTGTCAAAATGTCATCTCTCTATTTTACGTGATTCGCATTTTTCCTAGTGCCTTAGACCTAAATATCACTTTTGTCATATCAACTACATTTTTGCTACTAACTGTATCACACTATAAGCTTGATTTTTTTTGCAAGGCAAATAAATAATTTGTTCCGTGGGTGGTGAGGTACTAGAAATTGATAGAAAAAGTGACATAAAATCGCAAAACTTTGAAATTGTTGTCCAATTGTTAAAAACGAAACAATAATAAAAAAAGTAGGTTCATTAATTTATAAAAAAAAATATTTAGCAATGAAAACCCCTTGAAAATACGTAAAATAATTAAAATTTACTTTACAAAAATTTAAAGGGTTTATATAGGTTTGTCATTCCGTTTGTAGTTTCTACAATATACATAAGGCTAAGTGATCACTGTATCCTCAGTGTATATTGATCTCAGTACCACAAAATGTAACCCAATGTTGGAAAATAATTTAGGTCGTGTATTATTAAAAAGAAACGTTATATCTAAAAAAAATCTGCGAAAAATTAAAGACGTATAAAAAGGTCAAACGAAGATATAAAGGAAATGAAGATATTATCGATTAATATTCACCAGGCGGTCTTTAACCTTGAAGAATGCTGTATTGAATGCATGGTTGTTTTGTGTGATGTTTTTAAGTGATTTTGACTTTAATAAAGAGCAAATTTGCCAAAATAACTACTAACTGTACTACGTTGTGGGTTTTCGGGTTTTCTCTGGTTTATTCATTGATCACGTGGCAGTTTTAAACCGTTGAGTCCCATTTATGACTCGAATTTCCATTAATGGAGACCAGAAAACGCTGGTAGTGGAACTTTAAATTGCCTACATCCTATATGAACGTAAAAGCCGTGAGATGATCTCGGACGATGCTCCTATTAGTGGAATACCGTTGCTATTTGCACACAAATGAAAGTTTAAAAGACGAGTAAAATACTGAAGATATACATAAAGGAAGAAACACATCTTTACGAATACCCTGGAAATAGAAGATTTTAAGGCTTGTCCAACCGCAAAACTTTTGGGTTCTTATATTAATTAAAAAAAAGTACAATAGTACAAAAGGCATTATGTTGATGATAACTTTAATGTAACGATTTTATGACGAACTTTTTCGAAACTTTTGACATATTTTTCATATCTTGAAGATTTTTCGAAAAACAAAAACATCGATTTCTACGGAAAAGATAGGTCAAAGATCTTGATAAAATAAAGAACGAAAGATTTCAAAAGTACTATTCAATTTATGGAGTATTTATTCAAACCTCACCAGATTAAATAATATGTACTCTTTAAACTAAAGCAGTCCAATATAAAAATATAAATACGACTTCTCATTAAATTGTTATACACAGCCTTAGAACTCCAAACTGATGAAGAACATTTTTGAAGGAAACTAGTTATCTGAAGCAAAAATGTTATAGTTTCACACCTATTAGCGAAACTCTAAAAAATGTGGCCTTCAGATGGCCACATCCCTCTAACTCCCTAAACCTTCCAACTGTGCTAACTTTCAAAACTCCGGAAATTATTTGCTGGGGTATTTATAATTACCATAAATATCATTAGAATAAATCGTAATCGAACCTAAATACTATTCGACTTGTTTATAATAAATTATATCTAGCTCAAATACGTTTGCTTGAAATGTGTTGAAATCTACATTTATTACTTTTTTTACCTACTAAGAGAATTTGCCGCAATTATAAGAAATATTATTTAACTAATTGATTTTGAAAGGAAATGTAGAATAAAGAACAAAGTATTCAGATATGACTTTTTTTTTATTGATAATAAAGCAACTAGCAAACAATTTCTGGGTAATTGCTTAATTGAAAGAAATTTGGTTAGAATAATTTTTAAATAACATTCGAATATCGGCCGGTAAAAGAGCGGGTAATGGTCTAAGGTGGCTTAAGAAAAGCGGAGAATAGTACGACCGTAAATAATTCTCTATCTCGTGAAAAGACAACTTTCAAGTTAGTGCAGCTACTATTTGCAGATAATTTGAGCGCATAAAAATGATAAAATTAATACTCTAAATTTCTTATTTATCAAAAATGATTAAACCTACGTAGTAAAATCCGATTATGTGGCCATTTAGTATCGGGGCCTTTTTAGCCTCCATATAAACGCTAAACTATACCTTTCAAGCCGCAAGGCCCTTTCAAATAGATATTTTTATAAAGCTAATTTATTGAAACAAACATAAGAACAAGGTAAATTTTAAAATAACTATCTTAAGTTATCGACTTAAATCAACAATTATATGAAAAATGTACTCACTTCTGTAACGGTAACCGATGACGTAAGCTTCTTAAAGTTAGATGAGCTATAGCTATGCCCACGTTTGCACCCAATATCACAGTTAGGAAGCCCTTGATGCAACCGAACAAATAACCAGCTGTTATCATCAGCACAAAATATCCAACCACAATGGGAAAACTGACAATCACAAAAAGCAGCATAAATACGGCGAATATAATCCATGGATTTTGTGTCTCAATCCAAAATAGCAATCGTTTCGCATAGTCTCTCGTCAGATAAGCTACAAACATAAGAGCCAAAAGTATGGAGAGCGGCACCAAATAGCTGAGATACCAATTACGCGATATAAATGCATTGGCACGATAACATATTGATGAGCGGGTTTTACTATTTGAACGTTTTAAACGGCGATTATTATTACTACAAGTTGTGGCAGTTTCGCCTGCAGAAGCTATCAAAAAACTATCATGTTCCTCATCGGCTTCATTCGCCAAAGGCGAAGTGGTAATGGCAGATTTCGTAGGTGCTCCAGTCATTACACTGCCATATTCACAATCACTATCGGTGAGACTAGTGTTAATACGACCATTCAAACTATCCTGTTTGATTATTGTGGACTTGCACTTAACTGAAGTGGTGCCATGGTAACTGCTACTCTTTTGCATGAGTGTTCCAGTTTTAGCACTGCTAAGACTTTTCGTCTGAGATGTCTTCTCTAGCAGTAGAGTTTCTTCGGAGGTTAGTGATTGCGGTTCATTCTTATAACTTAATATTGTATATTCGCTGTGGGTATCAATGGGAAAATGATAGTATGTTGCTGATGAGGTAATGCTGTTATTGTTCTTGGTGTTGATATTACTTGAGCTTGTATTTGTATTGTTTGCAGATTGACAATTATACTGGGATTTTTGTTGAGTTTCTTGTAGTGACGCTACACGAGTTAATGCTAAGGTGGTCGAAACACTCATATTGCAGTGAAGGCTTGCCCTTCATTTAATTTATATGGAAAAGCAGCGAAGAGTAAGAAAGCTTGTTTTTTATAAAAGTTTCTGTTTATATTTACACATTTACATAACGTTTCTTTATTTGTTCGGATTTTTTGTTAAAACATTTTTATTTATTAGAAAAAATTCTGTAAGTTTTAAAAATAATAAACTTTAAAAAAATTGTTATATTCCACGAGCCATTACCATCGATACATTCAAAAGGTTTGGTGCATTTTATTGCCGGTGGAATCATTGGTCCATATGTCTTTAAAATTATCATGATCATAAGTTTATAGTTAGCATTGAGAGCTATAGAGGCATACATACATATGTACATAACTACTAACTTCTTTGTACAGCAGCAGAGCTCACAAAATCAAATCTCCAACATATACATAAGTATCCATAATACATGTGCATATGCATGAAGAGCGTGACAAATTCCGAATGGATTGATAAACTAATAGTAATAATGTTCAACTGTTAAGGGTGTAATAAGAAAACAAAAAAGAATGCTTTATAAAAACAAAACTGACTGCACTTAACCTCCCCCTAAACGTCACAAATGTACTGACAACAACAAGATCAAACTCTAATGTGCAAATTCAGGGGAATGCTGCAAATACTATATCAATTGCAAACTTAGTATTTCCAACATATACGCATGTACATACATATTATTTACAAAAATAACAAGACAATCCGTAGAATGATAATAAAAAGTTACGTCCAAAAACACTAGATGTTTGTTTTTGTATAAAAATGAAAGAGGGTGGGAAACCTCCCATTACTTTGTTATACCTTAACATCATGTTGGGCTAATTTCTCAAGGGGATCACATATAATTGCATCTGCTATAGTTGTGTTTGGTTTATACTTTAGTTTCTATTTACATCAACATAATGACACACGCACTGCTGTTTTTAAACCATATTTAAAAACTTTCGTTTTTGTTTTAATAATGTATGTACACATATGTATTTATTATTGTATTCCCTTGTTTACGTTTTAGATTTGCACTTAAACATGCATGGAATATAAGATGGAGAAGAAGTGAAAAAGTCGGATGGAATAGCGTAAAGCAAATGGCTCGGAATTATAATATATAATTTTTTGTTGATTTAAAAATACATATGTCCTTTATTTAAAGCATTCACATTTTATTACGCCATTTGAATTTAGAAGTGAAATACACACAGATAAGTAATTCCCATATATTTAAGTATAACACTTTTTGCCATTTAAGAATTTTTTATTTCGTTTCCATAAATTTTATTATTTATTTGTATATTTTCAACTTCTTTGTTATAAATAAACTTAATAACTTCTACATTTTTATTTTTTACCCACGTTGTTATTTTTTTATGCACCGTTTGCCTTTAACAACACATTTTCTTAACCAAACGTGACGAATTTATTTGCAAAACTGACTTCTCTAAAAATATTCGTTGGATTAGTGTTGTTAAACAGCTGAGTGAGAGTAACTATAGAATCAATGTAAAGAAAACAATCCTCATTCATTAAATTTTTCAGTGTTGTATAAAAGAGTAACTTTTATATTAAACAATATAAAAGTAGAGAAATAGTATTATTTGCAAATACTAATTAATAAAGTAATTTCATCTGTTTTTTTTTATATAAAATAGAAATACACTAAACAACAAGCATTAAAAACAATTTTATACGATTTTTATATACAAAAAGTATTTTCATGTAAAAATCGTAACTTGTTCCCTGATGTGCTACACAAAGGCGAAGAGAAATATCGAGTATAATTATAAAATCGTTTTGTATAAAAAATGTATTAACGACATAGAGATTGATAATTAATTAATAGATATAAGTAATAATTAAAGGAAGATATTTTCATTTATAATATTTTGAATCCTATGTAAAATATTTCAGATATCATAGTTTATATATACAACTTGTGAAATCCGTATCTCCATTCTGAATACGTATTATTATAATCGAAAGTTGTATTTAAATAATTATTATCTTAATAAAAAAAAAAACGAATATTTGCTAAGCATCTTGATAATTTAATGAAGAAAACCCGTAAAAGATTCTTTGAAATATGATATAAAATCACCAAATTGAAAATGACAAATTCTCGGAAAGATATTAACAAAACTCATCAAGGTGTCCTCATTTTTTGGGTTATAATAACTCGGGAAAAATGCGATTAAGAATTTAGCGATTTTTTATTACACAAATCTTTGGCAGCTGAGGGTGCTCTCAAGGACTTGCTAAAGGTATGTAAACTTGTATTCAATAGCCATGATCTCTTGATTTTTTTAACTTATTTTCGTCATCCCTTGTCAAATTTGGTTTGGTGACAAACCGGTTCCAGTTATGTGCCACCCTCAGTGTCATTTTTGGGCAATGTCCTATTACAACAAAATCCAAATCTACATACTTTCAGCGTAAGGAAAATTTGTATTATGGTTGCATTTTGACATGTCCTCTTGACTAGGCATAAATCTGTTCAGCCATCGCACATTTTGATGCTCGCACAGAAATTTGGTTAGTCAAGTCCGACACTGATCATGGTCGGTTCGTGTTCAAACAGAGTTGTTCGAACAATTGTTCGCACAGTTGGGCTATGTATTTTCCTACTATTAAATTAGGTACAAATTTTTCCAACTGTGCCGGAAAATTTTGTTAATTTCGGTATGATATCTTCACACCCGTATTTCTTGTTTACATTTTTTCATTGGCAACATTTTAATATTACGTACGGAGATACTTTTTTTGTTTAAAAATTAATTGATAATTAATTTCAAATGTTAAGAAAAGTAATACAACTAGCCTTAGTAAAACAATATAATCAAAATGATTTTCATGGCATCAAAATGCTGCACACAACCACACAACGTATAATAGAAGCAAGGACTCGAGCAATGGAAACCAAACATGTGAATACAATTAATGAATTATTGGCTAAATACACTGCAGAAGAGGAGGAAAAAATATTAAAAATTATAAATAATTATAGTTTAAGCGAACTTTTGGGGTTGGTAATGTCTGACTTCAATATACAAATTAATGTTACTATAGAAAATGAATTTATTTCTCAGCTATAAAATCTCCCAAGGAAGAGCCAATAAGTTGTTAGCCTGGCGTGTGCGTAATGGTTTATTAAAGAATTTAAATGATGTATTATGTGTAGAAGGTTTTAGTAGCAAAGTTTGCGATAAACTCTTTCAAAGTCTGTTGCTAGAACCGAAATCAAATAAATTGAGCTTGCCTAAGAGTCAGCCTAGAACGTCGTCGTTTATAACACCATCATTGGAGGCGGAACAAAGAAAACTAATAAAATCATGTGTTTCAGTACGTATTGGTGTAAATAGCATAACTTGGTCTCGTCTTGATGTGCCGCGACAAGATATTAATACACCTTGCTCGTTAACACATTGGCAACATGAGGAAATTTCAGAAAAACGATTGCATTTAAATGAATTAATACAACGTTGTTTGTATGTGCATCATCTTATACCAACAGCCGATTGTTATATCTTTGAAAATCCCCAAATAGCTCAAGCCAGCACTAATCCAGGCAGTGTGGAACAACAAAATGTAAATATACAAAAAGCCCAAGTAACAGCCATAATGGGCTATGCTTTAGCCTCCAGAAACAAACTGTTAAATTATGTAATAGATAACGAATCGATATATTTTCCCAATATATTTTATCTTCGAAGATTTTTATCTGCTCGGCTGTTTAATCATTTGGTGGGCACTGAAACCGTCTCCTCAGAACGGACAATTTTGAATATGATGCGTACATATTACAATACAAATGAAGAATCGGATGATGTTCAGCAAACCAATCACAAAAATGTAAATCTTTCTGGTCGCGTGCAGTTTCCATCGGATCTACGAGAGATGTTTTCAAAGGCACCATCTTATTATCGTGAGTTTTTGGGTGGGACTCTACTACTGAATTTGACGTTTGTACATTTGGTTTTACTACAGGATCCCGATATTGTTGAAAAAGTGTCAAAGGGCTCTAAACCAAAACTGTAGAGATTTAAATAGTGAAAAACTTTTGTTTAAATAAATATAAATATATCGAGAAAACATAGTTTTGCGAGGTTTTTTGTTTTTCTCTTGCACTTTACTGTGCATATACATACTCGTATATGTATAGCATAGATTTTAAAAATCGAATTATCAAATTCAGATAAACAAAAACTTATATTCTGAAAGTAACAGTGAAGAAGATTTGCATCTATTATAAATTTTACTAAAATTCTATTAATCGGCAACTTTGTTATAAAGTGCAAATTAGTTGTGTTATTACAAAAATGACTAAAAATTAGAATTGTACACCTAATTATTAATTCTGTTACACTTTATACAACTCGTTTAACTTTTCAAAAATCTGAAACCCATAAAAATTGTATGTCTAGAATCCTTTTTAGAATGTTTGTTGTTAATTATTTACCCATTTCTGTTGTGTATAAGTATATGGTTTATTCAGGGCGTTACAGTTGTAATGTATATTTGTTGGCCTGACAGGATTTTTTATATTAAATGTAGTGTCTTCTGATTACATACATTTGTAATGTAATTTTTAACGATAAGCTCTTTTTTAATTAGTAATATATTATTAAAATTTATCAATTAACTATTTAAGCTTTAAGGTCCTAAATAAAAATTTGTTTTTTAAATATTTTTATGAAAAATTTGTTATTTAAGGCTTGAATGATTAACTGATAAATTTAAAAAAAGGTCGTAATTTTTCCATAATAAACTATTATATATTATATATAATATTATATTGTTTTCTTTTTAATATACTTTAACTGCTTTTTTGGCAAGTGGAAACCGTCGCTGTTAATGATCGTCTCGTGTTCAAACAGAGTTGTCTGAGCAATTGTTCGCACAACTCTGTTATATCATTACACAAACAAAATACAGACAGGCGAATTAAAAAGTATGTGCGTGTGCGCTCCTCTGTAAATACCCATACATTAACTATGGCAACAGCATCGAAACAATTCCGATGAGAGGCAAAAAATTATGCTCAAACTAACTAGGAACATCTACACGTCTTATTCAAGCAGACCACCACAAACACATTTTCTTCCGCAATTATGAGGTTTATTAATGTTTTTAATTTTGCGATTTTTAATGTTTGAAACCATATGGCATCACTTTAATTGTCATTCTATTTTGTCACATCTGTCTGTCCATTCCAGTTGTGAACGTGGAATTTTGGAATAAAACTAGTAAAAACACGTCAAAATTTTACCAAGAAAGAAAGGAAAAAAAAAGAAAAATAAAGTTGAATTATTTAATATTTTGCAAATTAAAATCTATGAGAATTTTATTGCAATTCCATTTGATAACTATTCCATAATAACTAAGAAATAAAAACTCGCAAACTACATCACAATTATTGGTTCAATAAATCGGCAAAAATTGTCTTAATTTGTTTTAATTCAACAAAAAACAAATACTGCAACCCAAAAGAACTAAATTGGACTTAAATATTAAAAGCACTGGACAAAGTAGTGCAAAACTTTATCAGATAAAAAGGAAACATGGCAAATTCAACAACAGGTCCTACTAAACAAGAAATCGAGGCAGTTTTTGCACGTTTACGTTCCCAAGCAGCTAATAAGGTAAAATAATCTCAACTCTTTTTCCACTTGCATATACATAGGTCTATTTTATAGAATTTGCCTAAATTTAAACTGTTGTACTAAAGGTAAATGATAAGTGAGTTATAGGTTAAAGCACAAAAAAATGTGATGACGTCCTTATACAATAAATGAAGGCAATAAACTTGTTTGTTTGAACGACCCCGAGTTTAATTGTAATAGCAATTACAAATAATAATAAATAAAAATATCTTATTTGTTTAACCTATGTTACAACCTGCTCTATGGAATAATTTTTTTTTTGTGTTTTTTTAGGCCTGTTACGATTGTGGTGCCAAGGCGCCAACTTGGTCTTCAGTCACGTATGGCGTTTTCATATGCATTGACTGTTCCGCAGTACATCGCAGCCTGGGCGTACATTTGACTTTTGTACGCTCCACAAACTTAGACACGAATTGGACGTGGTTGCAATTGCGTCAAATGCAATTGGGTGGCAATGCCAATGCTGCACAATTTTTTCGCCAACATAATTGCACCACAACTGATGCTCAGCAAAAATATAATTCACGTGCTGCCCAATTGTATCGCGATAAATTGTCAGGTCTTGCTCAACAGGCCATGAAAATACACGGTACAAAGGTAGGTTTAATTAGAAAAGAATGATCGTTGTTTTCAAATTGTTTGTTGTTATAATTTAGCAAAGGCATAAACCATTTAGATGATTTAAAATTTATGGCTCATTTGATGTCGCTTAGCGCAGGTCCCCTTGTTATACCTTACAGCCAACGAACCTATCCCCTCAGGCATTGCAGTTATGAAATTTTGTTAGACAAGCATTTATAAAAAAAATCATTTTTGTGTTCGTCATATTGATGAAATTCTTCTTATTATTCAATGCGCTAAATATGTAGAAGAATGTCGTTGTAATTTAAGATTTGTAGGATTTTAAAATAACACGTAACTAATTTATAACAGTATAAATTTCAAATTGTGTTCTTTATAGTTATTCATGTTTTTTATATTGATACGATTGTTAACATTAACATAACGCTAGAAAATTGTGTCCTTTAAAAAGTTGTATTTATAAATTTGTATCGAAAATCGCTGAAATTGTTCGGAAAATCCCCTTGGAATGGCATAGCTAAACATTGACTGAGCAAGCAATCATCTTGTAGGTCAACAAAGTTTCCTTATCAATGACCCAGTTTACGCGGGTGAGCGCTTTATGAACCCCTGTTCCTTTGGAATTTCTGCTTCGATATGGTTTGTGTCTTCGCTTATGGTTTCAGTTTTGTTTGCTTTTTTGAATAATTTTGTGTATTTATCATTTATTTTTATTTATTTATTTATTTTTTTTTAAATTTTGGTTTTATACTTGCATTTGTTTTGTTATGTGAAATGAAAATCTTGCTGACAATAATACTTCACACGTTAATAATTTACTTTAATAAAAACTTGTCGAATGGTTTTGAAATATTAATTGTACAAATGGAACAGCTTTATTTGGATAATTACCAAGAAAAAACGGAAAATAATGATAATTCCAAAGAAGAGGACGATTTCTTTGCCGAATGCCATAATGCTAATAATAAAGATGCATTTTTCGAGAATAATAATAGCGACAGCAATAACATGCCAAACGTAAGTATGTTCCTTTGAAAATTAATTGCACCAGCTTTAATTTAATTTTATTTTAAAACAAGCATGCTTTTTTCGAAGTTGTTCCTAATCTTCTTCTACAATAGTTAAAGAAACTTTTGAAGGGTCTGTTTATGTGTTAGCAAATTTGTCTATTTGCTCAAATAAACAAACTCACCATCAGTTTTGTTTTATGCTATGTATGTTCATATATAAAATTTTTTTGTTTAATTTTTGTTTTAGATCGATTTACCAGTTAAATCTATAAATCCGTCTGCAAATGAAAAACCCACCGCTGATACTTTAACCGGTGCTCCTAGTGTAGATTTATTAAATTCGGAGTTACCACCACAAGCTATGATGTCTTCAATAGGAGTTCGCAAAGTGCAGCCCAAAAAATCGGGGGTAAGTTTTTACTTGCATTTTATTTCTTCATATTCTTAAAAATTTGAGTCATTTTTAGTTGGGTGCTCGCAAAACTGGCGGCTTAGGTGCTACTAAAGTTAAAACAAATTTTGCTGAAATTGAACAACGCGCCAATATGGCTAATCAAACAAAAGATGGTAAACTTGTGCCTGAAAAACCTTTGACCGCAGAAGAGGAACAAGAAACTGTTGTCAGCATGCGTTTGGCTTATCAGGATTTATCATTAAAGCAATCGCAGCAAGAAAGTAAATTAAAGTCTATTGACCCAATGAAAGCCAAACAAATGGAACGTCTGGGCATGGGTTTTAATTTGAAAGGAAAGTAAGTTGGCAATTAAAACTAAAAGTGCAGACTAGAAATGGCATTTCATTTCAAACTGGTGCAATTATTTTTTTTTTAGAAAAAATGTCCCGATTTCGTATAGAGGGAATAAAAGAAAAATTGTTTGAGATAAACATTTAACTGATAAGAAAATTGTGAAACAATTTCTCGTTGAAAATATTTAGAGACAGCAGTTTATTTTTACAATTAACATCGATATAAAACGCTTTTTTAAACAGAAAATATTCTATCAATTTATTTTTGTTTAATAAAAATAGTTTTAGGACAACAAGTTTGTCAAAAGATAAAATATTGGGACCATAGCTTTTTAAAGACAAAAGCTCTAGGGCTAAAAGATTTCAAAAGAAGAGGTTTTGGGGGCAAACATTTTTGTATGCTCAAAGTTTAGGAGCAGTAATTATGCACATTAGGACCTCGTGCAAATAACTATTTACACGTCTACATTTTAATGTGAAAAACCACTTCCTCTTACTTTTCAGCGCTGACATTTCACATTCGGTTTTAAGTGATATGGAGACCATACAACAATCTCCTGCACCCAAAGGCTCTAATAACTCCTCGTCAACTTCAAATAAGTTATCGTCCTTCGACAATGACAGTTTCTTTAATGACTATTCGACTAGCATGTATAGTGGTAGCAGCAGTGTTAGTGGTGGCAGCGGTCTTTTCTCTAACATTGGCAGCACGAAACTAGATAAACATGAATTGGAAATGATGGGTTTTGAAACCATTGAACCCATTGGCTCAACACACTCCAATATAACATCAATGTTTGCGAAAAATGATGAAGCTGGCGGCGATGGTGCAGGTTCTAAACCTAAACCAAAATCAACGCTGCCTTCTTCCACCAGCTATGACAGTTATGCACGTAAATCGAATACAACACATAATAAAAACTCAACTAATTATGAAGACAATGCGGCTCAAAAAAAATTTGGCAGTTCTAAGGGGTTTGGTTCAGATCAATATTTCAACGATAGTCAATCGCAACCAGATTTAAGTGCAAATTTGTCAAGATTCCAAGGTTCAAGAGCCATATCGTCTTCGGATTATTTTGGCGACGGCACAACTCAAGGACAAGGACCAAGAGGTGGGCATTTATTTACTTTTGTTAAATTGTAAAACAAATTGTTTAAATTCACATGTATCTTTAAGGTTACACTACTGCTGTTAATTTCCAAACTCCCGATTTAGATGATGTCAAAGAAAGTGTACGCCAGGGCGTGCATAAAGTTGCTGGGCGTTTGAGTACTTTGGCCAATGATGTTATGTCTTCGTTACAAGATAAATATGGTTACTGATAGTTTTTGTTGCTTATAAGCATTTCTGTTTTCTATTAACGAATATAAAAAAAGAAGCAATGTCTCTGTTTACTATTTTTTACAAAATATTCTAGATTTACGATTCAGTTTTAAATTTAGTGGAAAATGTTTTCTTTTTTTGATTCGAATTAAATATTTTTATTTTTAAAGTTTTAAGCCAGATAATATTTGTTTTGATTGAGAACATCCTTAATGTGTTCATTTTAAATTTTTATTAAATCTAAATTTCCATTAAATAATAAAAAAAAACAACTCCAAACAAGAATTTATAAATAAGTTAATATTGCAATATAAACAAGAAATTGTCAATATATTATATAAATACATATACCTACATACATATATTTAAAATAAAAACAAGATTATAATAAATTAATAAAAATTGAATTATATCTTATACACAATCAACACAACATAATCATTTGCACTTGGAATGTTAAAGGAAACTAATAATAAAACAAAGAAGTGAAAAAAATATAAAACTTCCTGAGTCAACGGAACAAAGTTTAAAATGTTTTTCTTTTTAACGAATTCTTGTCAAAAATAGAATTTAATAAACAATAAATCGAAATATTGATGTACAAATCTGGATTATCGGCAATGACTGACACTTAAAAGCGAAAATAACTCTATAATTTTGCCCAATGTTTCACTGCAATGGAGATACATGTGACCATATGCTTTGCAGGCCACCGTTGACGAATTTGTTTTCAACAGTACCCGTCTAGGAAAACGCCTGAAACAAACAAAGTTCAAAAAAATTCAATCTTATTTAAAGGATAATTTTTTTTTTATTTATATTTTTGGCGGATTCGTTTTGTTTTACAATTGGACTAAAAAACTAATAAAATCAAACATTTTTAAGATTTCAAAATTAAATTTGAATAAGATAAAGAAAACCATAGCGTTCGTGTAGACCAATAAAAGTGCACACAACAATGGCTTTTATGTTAAGTGCGAAACAAAAAAGAAATATGCTTTAGCTACAGTCAGATTAAAGTTTCTTGCAAGAAACACAGCCACGGAGGGAAGCAGCATCCGGGGAGCCATAAGCAATGGCGTGACTGGTAGCAGAACCTCCTTCACCAGTGCTGAAAGCGTTGGCAATAGCTATAGCGCCGCCCTTGGTGCCGCCAAAGTCAATGGGAAAGAAAGTGCCGACGGGAAGAGGTTTTTGTTCCTTCTTGGAGGGTGCAGCAGCCTTAGCGGGTTTATTGGCAGCGGGACGGCGAGCAGGGCGACGGGTTGCGACAGCAACTGGAGCAACATATTCTTCCTCTTCTTCTTCTTCCTCCTCGACTGTTTCGTGGGAAGCAGGAACTAAACCGGCATCTTCAATAGATTGGTCTAATGCAACATATACTTTTTTCTTGGCGGGCAAGTAACGATTGACAGGCTTGACAACAGGAGCAGCGGGAGTAAGCACAGGCAAATCAGCAGCTGGGCCAGCATCTAAGGGAGCTTCAGCGGGAATTTGAGCCGGAGCTTCTACATCAACTGTCGGCACTTCGGGAGCATCTTCAGCAGCATCAGTCTCACCAACAGCATTGTTGTTAACAGCATCCAAGTTGATGTCACGTGGCACTTTAGCATCATCATCGGGCACTTCATTTTCTTCTGCAACAATGTCAACATCAGCGGGTACTTCAAGAGTTGGTAACGATTCTTTAGCTACTGGATAAGCTTCGGCTTCAGCTTGTGCGGCGTGTGCACCAGTTTCGCTCAATACATCTTCACCGCGTTCGGCCACAATATCCACAGAAGCGGGAGCTTCATAGGCAACAGCAGGACCAGCTGCAGAAACATCAGCTTCAGCATGCTCGCAATCTACAAACACACATACAAATTTAGAACTTTAGTAAGGGGGCTTGTTAAACATCTTCTGCTTATTTTATACCTTGCAAATAGGTGCCAGTGGCAACAGATTCACCAGCTACCAAAGCTTCAGCTCCTTGCGTTGAACGAGCATGTGGTGATGGATGCATATACTGAACGTACATCATACGTTGGGGAGCAGCATAATATTGAGCCGGGCGCTGGTAGTAAATCATTCCTAATTTATTTGTGAAAAAGTTAGAAATCAATAATTGTACAGTTGCTTTGATTTCGTCGCTTTAATCAGTAAGCAGAAAAAATTGTACATCTGGGTAAAAATAGGGGAATTTAGTCTTCCAGCTTTATTTCTTTTATACAGGAACTTTAGAAGAGGGTTTAAAATTGCTGCTATATTAGTAAACATTTTCTGTAAAATGTGCCTATTAATCAGTCGCCATAAATCATCAATTCAGCTGCTACAAATAGTTGTATTGTG
Organism: Phania funesta; assembly: GCA_963932375.1. NCBI lineage: Eukaryota > Metazoa > Arthropoda > Insecta > Diptera > Tachinidae > Phania > Phania funesta. The sequence continues at coordinate 3,354,975 of OZ010656.1, read as the reverse complement.
TTCACAAATTACTTTAAAAATTGCATCGTTCGCTTGTAAATTTTATTAGCACACACAATCAGTATGCATTCTTTTTATTTTAAAATATTAAAAATATTTTTATGGCGATCTAGCAGCATAAACGAAATTTTTTTAGTTAATAACGCTAGTATTTATTTAAATTTCCCTTGGTGCTGCAGCGAACAGCAGTGAACAAATTTTTGTTTCTTCAACTGCGAGTAGCTATGATTTGCTAATTTGTATTGTGTGTGTATGTGTGAACTATGTACTGCAAGGCGAACACAATACAGATTAGCAAATCTCAGCTACTCGTAGTTAAAGAGACGAAAATACGTTTACTGCTGTTTACAGTAACATTACTTCAACAATTTTTGTGTGTACTGCTACAGCATAAAAATAATATTTGTATTGCTGTCTAAATGTTCGTGCCTGCTAATAGAAATTACAAACACGAGTTAAAATTTTGGTATTAACACGAACATTTAGAACTAATTTTTCTTGTAGCACTATGATGAAAAATGAGAAATTGGGTAGAATGAAGAGAACTTTAATGATCTTCAATGTGTCACTTTAGATTTTATTAAAATGTAACAGTCAAAGGGCAGAGCATTTGATTTGTTTCAAATATTTTAACACATTAAAAAGATATAAGAGAAAACAAAATGTTTTTCGGTAGGGTTAGGCCGGCCCCTTAGGGCTTTCGGGATGTGTTTATATTATCATATTTTCTGACAACAAAAAGTTCATCAAAATATATATAATTATATAAAAAAATTCATCAAAATATATTAAAATGTAAGCTTGATAATTTAAGAGTTGAGGGTCTTGTATTTTTCTATTTTAACTGGCTTCGTTTTCATACGTATATTCAGGCTGTAAAAAGTTCAAAATTCAAAAGAGATCGGATTAAAAGAGAGTCTTTTAATACGGAGGCAGAGAAGGTTCTCAATCAAATTTCAAAATAAAAATTGTCTTGAGCACTTTATCAAGAAGACTGTTTTGAGATGCCAAAAAGCTACAAGAATAATGAAATTTTGATATTTTGTTTTAAGAACTTCTGATAAAATATTGTGGCGACTAATTAGAAATGTTATATATATTTTTTAGTTCGGATTTGTAATACTTTTTAAACACAAATAGTTGAAAGTCTTGTAGGAAAACGAAAATTTAATCGAAACTTTCTGCGGTTTTAAAATCTGTCTCTTCTATATGTTAGTCGTTTTGTAACAAGGGCTTAAAACATCGGCTTTAAATAAATATAATTATTTCAGAACTCTCTTCCTCACTTTCTCATTGTAGAGTAGCATTTTTTTTTTCAATAATTTGTTAAAGTTAAATTTAAGATGTTTTCGTTTCTAGAAAAAATGTTACATTTTTTGACCTTTTGTTATGAGGAAATAGGTTTACGCCCCCAAAAGTTGCCGCTTTTTTTTGGATTTTACCCTTGAGAATGCCGAAAGCCATTACCCTTTGTGATGTGTATTAAATCACAAACAATAAGGAGGTGTTAAGCATGCACACTTTTACATGGCAACATTTTCTTTAAGAAACGAAAACGCCATTAGGATAAATTTCAAAGTTTTTTTTTTTGCATTTATGAACATTTTTCTAAAGGATGTACAATTTTTTCATTTATTATTTTTTTTTTATTTGAAATATTTTTTTAATATCGATTTTACTCATACTTTTTTGAGCTGGAAGAGCACTGTTGCTGGCCACTAGACTCACAATAACAGCCAAAACGAGATTAGCACTGAATTTCATTTTTGGTTTATAAGTTTTTGTCAAGCTTTTTTATCCTTTAAACGAAAAAAAAATTACACTTTTTTTTTTTTACCGATTTACGTATTTATGTTTTCTTTTTGAGTAGAGAACAATTTTGAATTAAAACTTGCGAACAGAAGTTGAACAGCACTGGAGCTAAACTTAACACTTAAGTTTCCACCAAAGAAATGATGTCTTCCCCTTGATTTGTGTTAGATTTATATACCGGCTGTTAAGCACAGGAATTGCTAGAGCAAAAATTAAAAAAAAAAAAAATTGTGGAAATAATGAAAAAAATAAAAATTTAAATAAAACAAAAACAAAAAATCGCAAATCCAAATTTTTCATACGGAATACAAAACAATAAAATGTTGATTCAATTTTTTGGTTTTTTTTGTTTTCCTCCCGCTTCATAATTGTGGTTCCTATGCCGCCTCAACCATAATTGCGACCGTTTGTAGTTACTGTCTATACATATGTGTGTCCGTCCGTATCTATGTCTGTCGGTCTGCTTGTATATTCCTGTTCGATTTTGTTACTAATTTAACATTCATAATGTGTTCCATCAGTTTGTGTGGTGTTACTTTATCGTCATACTGATTTGTTTATGGACTAATGTGTTTTTATTTTGGGTTTTTGGTTTTGGTGTTTTTCTGTGTTACTAGTTGTTAAATACGTTTTGTAGAAATGTTAAGTGAACATAAAATGGATCGATAGCTGATCGAATTTATTTTGAATTTGGAGAAAACGGAATTTCGGACATTATGGAATATTTTTGTGGTGAGGCGCCAAGTTGCAGGAAAAAAAATGTTATTTCCTTTTGTTTTATTAAAAATATATGTACATAGTTCCCAGCAGCCAAAAAAGGAAGAGCTTGTGTTTGACATAATGTTTTGCACATAATTAATTTCAACAAAAAAAAAAAAAAAAAACAGGCATTTTGCACAAAAACTATTTCAATTAAAATATTTTTCTTTATTATTTAACAAATAGTATTCAAATACTGGGCTTCAGACGTTAACAAGACTCCAGACCTGATCGATTTTCTTGTAACAAAAAATATCAAATGTAATTCAATATCAGTAAGATCTTGTGATCTATCATCTGACCACTCCCCGACAATGTTTATCTGGAACAATAATTATGTTACACTAGAAGTTCAAATTACGTTCTATTCAAACAAAAACACAAACTGATTGATATATAAAATATATGTGAAGTCCCACATCTCTCTGAAAATTCCTCTGAGAAACACCACAGATATTAAATCCGCCCTGGATTACTCCACAGAAGTCTTAGATTTTGCTGCCAGAGTCGTAACTAAAATTAGCTACACATTACTAATGGCACATATAAATTATCGGTTGATAGACAAACCCTTGTCCTGAGACTGAGGAGGCTGTGGCAAATTGGACAAACTCTAGTTTTAAAGGCACAACTCAAATTGTGCCAAAACATGTTGCTTACTCGTAGTAAATTGAGACAGAAGCAGAAGATCGAACTAGCAAATTGTTTAAATAATTTGGATCCAACGAATCACCATTGTTACTTTAAAATCTTACCTAGGCCAGAAACTCGAGTGACAATGTGGACGACTTTGCTAGTCATCTGGAGGAGGTCCTCACACCAAATGACGCAAATATTTGCAGCAGCCTACCTACTATAAGTAATATCGATAATGGCTCTATAAAAATTCGGTTAACTAAACTCAAATTGCCAATTAAAAATTTAAAATATTGATGTGAAATAATCGCTCGCACCTGATCGTATTACAGGATCTATGGCAGGAAACTTACCTGCTTCCGCTCTCAGAGTTCTACTCTTCACATTTAAGGTCATGCCACGAATTGGCTTCCTCTCTTTCTCTTGGAAGATATTAGACATTATAATGATCTCTATACCAGAAAAAGACGCCATTGAAATTATGTCATATAGACCAATTAGCTTAGGTTTGCTGATGATATTTAAAAAAATATACTCCTACTAAGTAGAACACATTACCGTAATGTGTGGCACATTGTCCCATAACATCAGTTTGGATTTCGTGCGAAGCATAGTCGTATCGAGCAAGTTCATAAAATGTTTACACTTATTAGAACGGCTCTTAAGAGCAATCATTATTGTTCTGCCTAATTCATGGATATTTCCCAGGCGTTTGAAAAAGTTTGGTACGAGGGGCTACTCATCAAAATGTCCCGACTACTTTCTGATAATACCCACGAACTTCTTAAGAGCTATCTGATAGATAGAAAATTTAAAGCAAGATCAAAGCATACATTTTCGACAATTCAAAGAGCATCCGCGGGTGCCTCCAAAGTCTGTATTAGGACCGCAACTGTATATAGTTTACACAGCAGATATGCCAACAAACTCAAATACGCCAATCTTCGCAGAACTTGTAAGTGTAAATAAAGGCCCGAAGATCGCATCGGAGCATCTACAATCTCATGAACTAATGACATTCAAATTTTAGGAATAAATCTTTATTCAGAAGTTACAAAAAAGACAGTATAATAAAAAAGACTTACAGTCTAATAAGAAATTAGAAGTTACTGTACTCTCCGCAATAAAATTTTATAAATTCAGATTATAAATTGACTAAAAAGTATTCGGAATTTTTGAGGTAGCCGGGTTTTTATTGATCAAAATCATGTGTCTTTAACGAATAGGGGAATGATCAAAAATAATCCGAAATTTCTGCGATTGAAGTCGTTAATAAGAAGGTCGTCATTTTCGCAATCTCATGTGCTCTTCAATCCAAAGGTGACTAATGAAAATTATATGGAATATCTGCGATACCAGAATTTTCGCAATATTTAGAATCTTCACGAATCTGGGATACTTTTTAAAGAGAGGGATTGTTTTCAATTAGTAGTTTTTATGTTCAAAAAATATCCTGAATTTCTACAATTCCAGGTAGTTTAGAATTGTGATTACAAAGTAGCAGGAATTTACGAATTTCTAACTTCTATTCAAAGAGTAATCGTATTGTGCGACCGACCAAGACAAGACAAGACATTTTGCAAAATTTCTAAAAATGACCAGTTCATTTACACGCTGCAGAATTAACTGAATAAGTTGCCCCTGTAAGCACTTCTGGATGCTACAATTTCACATTGATTTGCCATCCGGACTAAAATCACTATGAATTGATCAAAATGCTCAGTAAGACTCCACACCATATATAACAAGGATCTGCACTACCATACAGGAAGCATTGTACCTAGCCGCAACTACAGACGGCAGCCCCATCATCCTGGGATAGGCTACAGTAGGCATAATTATCTACTTAGCTGGAAAAACAGAAGGACTAACGGAACAGAATCAAAGCAAAAAAAAAAAAATAATAATAACGGCAAACCGTGTAAGATGTAGACGCTTTGTAGAAGCCCTACGCTCCCAAGAGGAGTAAGGGAAAAAAGGAGTAAGGGACAAGGGTTTGTCTATCAACCGATAATTTATATGTGCCATTAGTAATGTGTAGCTAATTTTAGTTACGACTCTGGCTGCAAAATCTAAGACTTCTGTGAAGTAATCCAGGGCGGATTTAATATCTGTGGAGTTTCTCAGAGGAATTTTCTGAGAGATGTGGGACCTCACATATATTTTATATATCAATCAGTTTGTGTTTTTGTTTGAATAGAACGTAATTTGAACTTCTAGTGTAACATAATTATTGTTTCATTAATTCCATTTAAACCATCCAAAGACAGAAAATATGTTTTAATATTCTATATAACGTTTACAGAATACGTTTACACGTCATTAATATTCCATAAGGGTAACGAAAAAATTGAATTGTTATTATCAAAAAAAAAAATTAGTTATTATTTAGAACGAGCATTATTGATGCGTGTGTGTGGCCCTATATTCCTTACAGGAATTACAGGAAACAATACTGATGTTTGTCTTTTATTGTAACTCCTTGTATCACATCACTAGCGCGTGGTATGCACAAGTGATCATAAATTTTTATTGGCAGTTTTACACATTTTATGATTATGACGTGGAAACAGCTGACTCCTCTTCTAAGATTTTTCTTACCGATAAGTTTCTGAGTAACGTTATGAATTTAAAGTTTTTAAAAATTCTAGTCCTCGCAGTGACGAGTAGTTCGTAGTTGTCTGTGAGTCATTAAATATGACAGTAGTTTTTTTTTAGAATTAATATTTTTTCTTATGCTGCAAATTAAGTGTGAATCGAACATTAACTTCCTTGTTTTAGCTTTTAAAGCATTTAAATTCTTGAATTTTTTTTTAGTTTAAAACTGAATTATGTTATGAGATATTAATATTAATGGCATTCCTTGGTGTGTTTGAGTTCAATGACATTGACATCAGAGGATGTTGTCTTGGATAATTTTTATTTAGGGGGGTTTTTGGGCATTCTTTGGGATTTTTGGAATTATTTGCGAACTTCATAAATTTTTTTTCATTTTTTTTATTATTTAAACCTTTTTCCCGAGTCAGATTCATAAAACTAATCACTATTATCTGCTTTTGATTGGGAAGCTTGATGGTCCCGTATAATGGGATGATGGTGCGCATCTTTTTGTATTCAACTCATATTTTACCATTTGAACTTCTGTCTCCACGCAGTTTTTTAATTCTTGTGTACCCTGGGTGCCTCGGAAATGGGTCCTCTTGTATTAGAGCAATACTGGTATCGTCACAATTGGTCCGAACTGGTTTCAAAACTGTCTTATAAAGGATAACTTTAGAGTCAATTTTAATTATCATATTAGAATGAAAGTAGTGGGGTTTCAACGCATTTGACTCACTAAAACAATGATGGCATTTTTTTTTTAGAGGAAAGCAACACTCCGGCAACTAATAATGCCTACGAATTATTATTTGAGTAGTTGTGTTACTTTTTTTGAAATAAGGGATAAATTAGAGAAGACAGGTAGTAAAGCAGATAGGATCGAAAAGCTTCAAAGTTTACAACTCTGCAATTGCACGTTATGTTTATTATTAGAGCATTATTTCAGTGCCTCTGGTGTTATGTGGGCGCATTACTAGTATGAATAGAATATAATATATATCAGAAAAATGTATGTTACTGATTAGAAGCGGTCGGGATGCGAACCCAGGCGTCCAACCATCGAATGCTTAAGAGCCAACGAGTTAAGTACTTAAGACTCAGCACGGAAGGGGCTTCAATTAAACAAGGAAAGTAGTTCTTGATACAAAAAAGTATGTGCTGCTTCTACATTGAGCTCTCAGCCGTTCGTGGTAGATAGGCCAGTGGCCCACACAAAACACACTGCAGAGAAAACTCGTTCTTTGTCGTTACTATTTGTACGAGTATGTGAATTCTTTCCTGCCATTTTCAATGTAGGCAAACAAACTGTAGTCGTAACATAATGCATTGCATGAGTAGGGGTAGTACTCTGAGTACTGGCCCAAACAAAAAAAATTTTAAGAACGAGTAACAGGATCACAATTTCCCCTTCTGAGCACAAACGTAACATGTTTACTATTGAGTTAAATTACTCGTATTTTTAGCAGGTAAAAAAAATCAAAGTCTAAGATAATTTTTTGGTTCTCTAAAAGCAAATGTGAAAATAATCAATTCACCACAAATAGCCATATCAGATTAAATAATAGTTGATATTAAAGTATTGGCAATTAGCAGTCTATTCGATTCGATATTATTTTTGTGTGAAATCAGTGTTTTGAAGATTTTTTTGAGAAATTTGCGATTTAAAAATTATCTAAACTAAAATAAAAACAAATTTAATTAAAGGTTACTCCCACCTCTGTCTTTTTGTTTTTTAAATTTAACCTCCATGTCTACAAATTAAATTTTCTGACAGAAAATCCTAAATAAAAAATGCTTGTAACCCATCAAAACCTGCTTGTTATTAATCAATTTAACAATTTAATGCATTTGTGTAGTAAATAAGTAAATATATGTATGCTTGAGTTTCGTTTTAAAAATATTTATATGCATGCAAAAATGTTTTATTTTGACATTTCGTTGTTTTATTCAATTAATATCCACCTCAACACAAATAAAAAAACGAAATTTTTTTTCTTTCGAAATGATATATGAGTGTGAATAATTTGTATTAAATGTTTTTATATAAATTATTATAGTTTTAAACTCACGCATCTGACTGCAACCACGCATAGAGAAATAAAATTTATAAAAAAAAAAAAAAACAGAATCCTGACTGACAGTTTATCATGAAACCTGAAAAACGAGTGATGAATGTTTAAGTGTGTGTTTTGTTGTTGTTGTAATTTGCATATGTTGAGGTATTTATCGAAGATAATTATGTGCTCTACCGTACACAAGTCTGTTGATCTTAACGAGGTTGTCATTTAAGGGCGCATGTAGTAGCACATCCCTTACGAACTAGAGAAATCCCCGTTTCCGGCTGCAAAACTCTTAACTTTTAGTTGCTAGAAATTTATGGTCATTAATGCAGAAAAAGGTTAGACGAGCTCGTAAAGCGCTTTCAGAGTACCAGGCCATATCAATGCTGAACATCTGACTAAGCGTAAGTTTGACTTCATTGTTGGGGTTAAAGAACACGAAGGGAGAAGATTCTTACCGAACAATGTCGATATCCTCTGGGGAAAGGGTTCACTGCATCTGGAGGGGTAAAAATATGCAAGCTAGCTTAGTGTATCACCAAGTTGATAATGTACTCTTGAAGAGAATACAGGGCCATACTCTATTTGGATCGGGGCCGGTGGGTTCCCCTTTATAGGAATAGTCAGAAATCGCGGAAAATCATTAGGTATTGAAGATATGATTGTGAAAAAGTTTAAATACTTGGGGCCATTGCATTTTGAAGAATAATAGAAAGGATTATTCTCCAGGGCCTGTTTAAAGAGGTCCAGTTAACGCTCTTAAAAAGGCTCTTAGTGATGTAAGGAGCCATGCACCCTTTTATTTAAAAAACAAACTAGAAGTAAGCTGTTGCCAGCTGGTGTCTGCGACAAAATTAGTTGGGATGATATTGGCGATTGTCCGTAAGTGGTCTACGGATGGTTTCCTACGTCCGTTCTTAAAATTTGAACATTTTCTGGCACTCATCTCATAGGGATGACTCGTTAAAGTTGCCAAAACTCTGACACCCTACGTTCAGGCTGCAAATAACTTGCCAATCCACTGAAGGGGTTACAAAATGTTCAACAAACTAAAAATATCCTTAATTCGTTGATAGAGACGTTGAGTATGAATATATTATTACATCAGCCACCTTCCACATGGATGAATAATATATTCTATATTTAAGCATGCAGTAATGTTGCATTACTACATTATTGTCGTCATTGGTAGCGGTGGAGTCATCAACATCATCATCATCACCTTTATCTTCGTCATCAAGTTTCTGAACATGTTTTAATAATAATGACTTTTTAATTAACAAATTAATACACGTTTAACGGGCGTTTTTGTCAGGTTGCAGAAAATAAAGAAATAAAATAAGTTTTTAAAGTCGACTCATTGATAGAATTGGAAGACATCAATCATTATTGCGTGATGACAATGCGTTACGCATGTGTTTTTTTTTAAATCAAACAAAAATTATATAATTTTCTTTTTATGCCCTTTGTCAAGGATCGCAAGAGTTTTCAAGTCCTTTTGCCCGCCTGCCGATGTAAAAGTTGAAATATATTTTACAAAGACCTGAGATAAGTTGGGTCTAACTGTCACATATACATACATATTTGTCAGATAGTTCTTTTTCAAATATTTTCATGTTGACTTGTGTTGTGCACTGTGTTCCACGTGATAAACTGTTGCGTGTTCGGTAGGAGTGAAAAAAAAGAGAAAGTCGCGCAAATCGCTAATATGGAAAAACGCCAATATTGGAGAAAAATCGCTTAATTTTCAAAAATTAACAAAAGTAAAATGACACTAAATATAGTACGTAGCCGAAATCGATTTGCTCGACGTCCGTCTGATGACGGAAATTCGTTCCAAATCTTTATATCAAACCAAGAATCAAAAGTGAAAAATTAGACTAAATTTGGAACAATTGTTAACATTCAAAATATTGCTAAACAAGTTTACACAAAAAAACGCCAAAAGAAAAAAACACGCTAAAACACAAAAAAAATTATATTAATTACCAAAATCGGAAAGCTCTAAAATCATAATAACATACTCAAAATCCAGATAAGCAATAAATTAAAATATTAAAGCTAAATAAGAAAATCGCTAAAATAGAAAAAAATCGCGTAAAAGAGAAAAACTAAAAAAAAACACTAACAAAACTAGAAGAAAATAAAATGCCAATTGCGCACGAACATTTGAAAGCGCTAAAATCATTACATCCCCAAAAATACAACCCTGCCAAAACACGTAAAAATTTAAAAAAAATTCACAAAATCTAAAAGTTTTTTAGGCCCTGTAACTTGCAAAATGACTTCACTTTTTTCAGTTTAATTTTTATTATTACTACGAATTTAGGTAGCCATTTATAATGTGTTTCCTTTTCAAGGATATTTCACATCAACACGATTTTTGTCAATTTATACCTCGAGAACAGAAAAAAAGAAGCATATTGACAGCTCAAGGTTGAATATTGAGCTGACTAAAACAAAATGTGTGTTTTTAATAAATAAAATTATAAATGCAAAAATTGGGCAAAATCCTTGTAGATTCATCGATATGCCTCAAAAAATTCAATTATTATTAAAAATATACATATGTATAAATATATTTCCTTCTTTTTAAAGCAACTTTAACATAAAGACAATTATACGTTTGCAAATCACCCAATTATTTTCGTAAAGTTTTTGTGTATCACAATCGTGTTCAGGGTTTCAATTAAAAATCACATATTTTTCTTGGGTAAAAATGTGCGCTGGCGTATTATGTTTTCTAAAATGTGTAACAGGTATTGAATTTTTATATATAATAAAAAAGTGAGTTTTGAGTTTCAGGTGGGGTATTAATTTGTATGTGTGTGTTTTTTTAATTTTTTAATAACAAACACGTTTAACAATATAATAATATTTATACATTTTTAATATCAAAATTTAATAGTTTTCCTCAAATATTTGCATGTGAATTGCTATTTTTTACTGCTGTAGAATTAGTTTAAAAATTGTTATTAAAAGAACACAAAAAATGTCTAAATAGAAAATATTTGACAAATATGGAAATAATCGTTAAAACATGATGTCAAAAATCGCTGCAAAACTGTGTTGTGTTAGTTGGGGTATTCTAGGACCACGAAAGGCTTCTTGATAAAACCCAGAATGATCTACTGGCTTTTCCTTAGCACAATAAGTAAAATACTAACACACATATGCTGTCGTGGTGTGGTGGTCAAGGCTTTTTTCCATTAAGTTTATCTCGTCATGGCCTGCTCGATCAGTGGAACCATAAAAATCTCTTCTAGGATGCTATCATGCCCATACCCCTTTTTCACATATCTGTGCACAAAAAGTTCTTCAGAATGGCAATTGGGTTATCAGGAACTTCTAGCGTGAATCACGAAGACCTGATTGGATATATATACATATGGATATATTCGAACTCCTTGAAAACGGACCTATGGTCCGTACAATTAGGGCTGTAGTAAGAAGCTGCCGACCAAGATGTGTTCACTGGCAGTTTGAAGCAATTATTGGAGAATTAAATTTCCTAGTAACTTTTCTCGTACAAAACTTGCCGATGAGCCTTTGCCGAATGTTTCAGAGGAAAAATAGGTTAATGCAAATTTATGGTATGAAGAGAATTGGGGCACAAAATTGTACCTGTATCTACTAAAAATATCCTGCTTTTTTTAAGATTCATTTTCTCCCATTCCAAACAACTCGCTACGCAGTCTCGGAGTAATTTTACGAAGCTATGTGTATTGATTGTGTCGATAAAAGGGCTATCTTACATCATTAACAGGGGGATTTATCGAGCTGTGGTATTAAATTGATCCTGACATTAAGCATGCCATAATATCAAACGATATTTTAATTATAATTGAAAGCAGTACCAATGGATCCTTATATGTATGCGGGAAGTGATATCATATAAATAACTTTGCGCTACTTTCTTTGTAAAGGGATAGATTGAAGAAGACAGTTTTACAACTCTGCAATTGCTCGTTATATTTATTTTTGTACAGTATTGCGGCGTGTCGTCTGGTGTTATGAAGACGCTTTACTGGAAGCTAGTTAAAGCCATTTTTTAAATTATTTTTCTTTGCCGGCGATTTAGTGCTATATACAATGATAGAGGAGGTGCTGCTATATATACTAGTATGAGTGGAAGATAGTATATCTCATAAAACTATTAATTGGTGGCTGGGATACGAAACCAGGCATTTAAAAGCCATCGAAGGCTTATTGGTCAACGTGCTAACTACTTAATCGACAACATCCTCAAGATGTTGTTGGCGTAGACCTGCGATAAGAAAAAAATAATGCGGTCAAAACGAACGAAAAGATAAAAGGCTGGTTGTAGGGTCTTAATTTTATAAAATTTTATGTGCAAACTGCAAAATTGGTTGATTTTATGATGATCGAAAATTCGAAGTTGATTTCGGAACTAGGCAAAAATCCAATTTATGGTTTGGATATTAACGAAAATTATCAAAATCATACGTTTGTTTTAAGTACGAGTATGTTCGAAATTTTGAATTTAATTTCGTAATTATTAAAATAGTAAAAAAAATGTACAATGACTTATTAACCTGTCATTCATCAAAAGCTGCCTTAAATTTAACTTTTAAGATTTTGTTCTAAATAAACACACATGTGTGCAGACTTAATAAAAAAGCGCACAAATACGAGTGTATTTTTCTGGACACAATTTCTTTTCAAGTAGCTCGAATCTTGTCTTTGTTTTTAATAATTCTTAGAATTTTGTTAACATGATTACATTTTAGATATTCCTTGTTAACCGTAAATCTTTATTTATCATTCATCATTGTGCTTAAATAATAATGTTGTACACAAGCCTAGCGAAGAATTTTAATTGAACGCCGTCTTCTAAATTTGACTTGGGCAAAGTTGCAGATGTACGAAAACCACCTTAATACCATATTTAATTCTATAAAAAAAGTGCAACATACATAATTTGACATTATAGGAGAATAAAATTAAAAGTTATTACCAAACATGGCTTGTGTTATATTGTTGATACGAAATCTTTTATATAATGCAAACCTCGTAATAATGGTCTACCCTTTAAGATAAGTGGTAGGGTTATTCATAGGTTTGTCATTTCGTTTGTAATTTGTTTAAAACATCAAAAATGCGCCAAAATATTTAAAATTTCACTTAAAGGCAAAATTGCATAATACTTTAAAAATTTATTAAGAAATTAAAATTTGTATCGGAGATAAATCTAGAAGTGAAAAAAAACAAAACTTAATGGCACCCAAGCAAATCTAAAAAAAAATAACAAAAAATCTAAAAATTCCTGAAATTCGAAAAACCAACCAAACTTTTAAATCAACGAACAATAGAAATTTTAATAATATACGGGCATGTTCAGACACTCGCTAGAGTGTCAAATTGCATGCGAATAGCAAATAGCCAAACTTATTTCTGCATGTCCTGCAACTCACGCGTTTTACTTGCGTTTTGCTTTTGAAAAGTTTTAAAAGAAAACTCTGTATTTTTAATATTTCTAGCACCTGAACCTAGATTATTACAAAAAATACCCGGGCATTTCATTTGAATTTATTACAGCACTAGCTGCGTATATTTTTCGAAGATGACTCGTATCAGCTGTTTATTGAAATCGCCAGTACAAAAGAAGAAATGCAAAAGTTGCAGAAGCAAAGAACGTTTCATGTTTTTAGAAATTTTTTTTTATAAAATGTCATTAGTTTTGACTAAAATAAAGAGAAACCATTATGAATTTAATTTATTCATAATCTTGTAGTTTCTTTAAAAACTAGTTTAGTTTAAATGCAGCAGTTCACTTCAGTATACTCTTGCGACTTGAACTCGCCAAAACTCTTGCGAATGCGAGTTACAGAACACCTCACATGCGAGTTGAAATCACAATCGCAAATTTTGTGTGAGATGCGAGTGTCGGAACATGGCCGATAATGTGTGAAAAATTCATGAAAAAATCGAGTTAAATAAGACGAAATAATCCGAAAATTTAAGATTAAAAAAATTAAAATTATTTTATTAAAATAAAAAAAAAGAAGTTTTAAAATTTAGAAAAAATTTCGAACTCAAAAGTTTTCCCAAAAATAAATAATTACCAACAAATAAAGCATTTAAAATAATTAATATATTTGAATAAAATATATACATACACATACATATATATGTTTCACTAAAACCGTATCCTTTGTAAAATTTTCGAGAAAAATGAACAATTTTCTAAAGAAAAATTTAACAGCGAATAATAAAGATGTTACTAAAATCAGCGGCCCTTAACAAAATATATTTTTGCACAAAAGTCTATTTTTCTTAACTATGATGAAGGGCACATTATAGTTGGCGCTGCCAAGTATATTTCGTTGTTTTTTAAATTTTATTACCGCGTTTAAATCAAACGTCGAAAGCGTTACATTGTTTTTTTTTATTTTTATGTATTTTTTTTTATAGAAAATTTATTACTATAATAAATTTTATTCTGTAAACAATAAAGAATAGGAAATGTTTATTCTCATTATTTTTTTATTCAAATTTTCTATTATTTATTCTAAATATTTCGTAGGGTGTTTTGAAAAAAAAAAAATATTTTTATTTCTAAACATATTTGAACAAACAATTGAATGGGGTGTGTTTAAATATATTTTTAATGTTTTTTTTTTAATATTCAGCAACTTATTAACCATTTAATTCATAATTTTATGATGTCTCTTCTATGTCTCATTTGTATTCAAATAGGTTTTTTCGAAATTCACATTTTAAACATATTTCATAAGCATATTAAAACCGTTAGCCTAGAAACATGTATTATAGTGGAGAGTTTATGTTAATAATTGTGCTAAAAGAATATTAATTTATCACTTCAGAATACTGTGTTCTCAAGGAGAATTTTACCTTTAGGAGTTAGTAATAGGTACTTTAAAATTTTGTTTTCTTTCAGCTTCAGAAATGTGTTTTCTATCGAAAAATTTTCTTCAGCGACGTAGCTCGTTTTGGGTACGTAAGCAAACAGATTTGCCGAATTTGGTGTGAAGAGCAGATGCACTGTTTGCTGCGGTTTGTAAGCCGGCAGCATCGTAGGACCGTAGTTCTTCAAGAATGATGAAAATTACAACGTTACAATCTATCAAACAAGGTACCGTCCGATGAATAGCGAATTTTTTGCCCAAAATGGGCGACTTGAACTTGCTTGACAATCGGTTTCAACAAAACCGTGCCACAGGGTACGCGATTGAAAGGCGAGCTTGGTAAGAAATTAATCTCACGTTTTGGAGCGGGGTCTTACTATTGTTTGTGGCGATACGTGAGGTCTCTCGTGTAAAGGGACAAGCCAGCCTCAATTTCAGCCCTGAAAGACAACATTACAGCTGTCAGTGCTGAGATATTGGCCCAATTGCTGGAAAATTTTTAGCTCAAATAAATATATCATTTACTTCTGCAATTTTCTGTGTTTTTTTTTCAATTTCCAAAACCCAAACTATCAAAAAATCACCTGATATATATTCAATGAAATAAGAATACAATAAAAAATATAACGAGTAAAGGTTTTTTTTAACCCATGTATTACAGGCAAAGAAAGACTATGGTTGTGGAATGGTCGACAACTATATTATGTTAGAACAATGTCATTTTGTTTTGAAATAAAAATTTTAAGGTTCAGGCGATAGGTCATAGCTTAAAGCTTTCTTCATTTCCAAATAACCTTAGCCCCGCTTTGCCCGGCTTGTGGTACTGTGCATTGTCTTGATGAAGCAGCAATTTGTTCTTTTAAATGTTTGGTCGTCTTTTTGTGGTTTTCCACAATCAATCGAAGCAATATCTCCGAATACTGTTGCCATATTCTGGCCAGCTACTCTGTAATAGACTGTTGCTCCTTAGTTGTTTAGTAGATCCATATTTCAACCCTTGTCATACACTGACGTTTTCCTGGGGTGCATGTCTTCTCGATGATTTCCGTCAAGTTTGTGTGGTGCCTAAAATTAAGGCTATATGGAGCATTGAGGTTAGATCAGACACTTAACGTCTAGCCGCCGGGCCAATAAACTCCGGTCAGATTATTGGTGAGGTTCCTGCTGGTTGGTAATGTAGAGGTTATACTTTAAATTCAAATTGCGGGACGATTTTCGTGCATGACAATGCTGCTAAAATAAGCCCTAGTATTTTATAATACGTCTAGGGGCAGTATTGAATGCATTAAATTCACCCGGTATTGAGGCCACCATCTAATAAGGCTAAAAGGCAAATGCTGACGTAAATTAGGGTAGCTAATATTTTTAAAATGCCAGCTCACATTTTTTATTTCTCGGAACTTCAGTAGATTTTAGGATTCGTGATTCTTAAAATATTTTACAGAAAATGTAATTTTTTTTATTCCAAATTTTACAAAATTTCTAAGATCGTTTAACAAAAAAAATCTAGTCGAAATCATAATAGTTTGTGTTTAACATATAATACTTCTATGGAAATTATTTTGAAATGCTCATAAATCAAAAAATAACTGAAATAAAAAATTATTTGAAATTTTTAGCATAAGTGATAATAATTTCGAACTTAAGAAAACTTAAAGACGTTTAAACTAACAAAAAAAAAAAATAAATAAACTTATTATTATTATTCTTTCGAGAAAAGAAATTAATTTTGGTTTAATTATTTTTCAAGCCTTTTAATGTATTTCTCATTACACCGACTTCTATGTTATTAATTTTTAAAAACCATTAACAGTTGAGTAGGGCTTGAATTAAGTCATAACCTCAACATGTTCTTTTGTCTGTTACATTTCCTGTAGTTTTGCGCGTAATTTATAACACGCAACAAACGCCTGCTGCTGCTTCTGTTTCGGATATTGGTTTTGTTGCTTAAAAAGTTCATGTTTCAAGTAGACATTTTATACAGAGAATTGGTATGTGGATATTGTCCAAGTGTTTGAGGCTTAAGAAAATAAGCAACATTTTTCTGTTGTAAAACGAACGAAAAAGCTAATTTTAAAGCAATTCGCAAGTGAAACCAAAAGGGATAATCTTCTAGCTACTTGACCAATTTTAGAGATCTTTTCACACAGAATCATGGGCTATAAAAAGTAGGGCTAATTAACTTCGATTCCATAAAATACACGATCCTGATATACATGTATGCATTGATCTTTATGCTAGAATTACATCTCTCCAAGTCAATTCGTTTAAGGCGGACCTCTCCAAATGTATTGATGAGAGCTGTTCTTTCTGATAGCCGTAGGATTGTTAATATGGTCGAGAGTAATCTCGCATACGAACTAGAAATATTTAGAAGCCGTTTCCATAAAGTAAAAATAAATTATCTAGAGAAAAGGAAGGAATATTTAGATCTGCGCAAAACCTATAACCTGAAGGTTACAGCTGCTTAGGCTACAGCATGACTGCATGAAACAACATCTCAAGTGGGTCACCTAAAAGGGTGTGCTGATAGGACACTGCATTATTATTTAATGTAGGGGATATAACGATGCAGACCGCTTACTTTATGGATCCCTTTTCGACCCCCTTCGTGCCTTGAGTTGATTGCAGGCATTCATTCGGACTTTAAAGCTAGTATGGAAATGTACAAATCCCCAAGAAGTTCGAAAGACCTAGTAAACAATGCCGAAAGCCGCTCCTTAAGTGTTTAAAGGCTGCAGATCTCTTCATACTGAAGCAAAGTTCAAACGTGGCGCAATGGATAAAAATTCGGGGCGCAAATATAGACTTTAAATCGTGAATGCGGCAGACATTAATTGACTAATATTTCTATGGGGTTGCCAAAAACAGATCTGCGTGCCGATAGTTTATTTTAAAGGTATTTTCGGCTTTTCATTACAAGACCTCAAAGTAGTGTCCAACCAATTCGTTATTATCTCCAAGCAGCGCTTTCTTTTTAGTTTTTTTTAAAGTTTTCTGTTGCTTCTCATCCTTAACACAAGTGCGGTTGGCATTACAGTGATTAAGTAGCATGCTCTAGTACAATGTCCTGTTCAAGGATATATGACACTCTGGAACTTTTCAAAGCAACACTAGTATTTTTAAGTTCAGAAAAAAACGAACAGCATTGTTGCGGCTTGGTCAATGGCCACTATGACTCCTTATTTCAATGTTTTACTTGTTATTATGTAGCCCTGTTCCGTGTTGTTCTCAAATGAAGACAGTTAGGAAAAAACTATTAAAATTGTTTTATATCCTTAGAGGTTGTCTATTATTTTAAAAACAATTATAAAAGATTTTAAACAAAATTACTTGTACAACAGCAAAAACAACGATGTTGCAAAGTCACTATCTCCCATTTAGTTACTACATACAGACACATGGTGCATGCACAAGCATGCTTATCAAATGGAATTGTTAACCATCTTTTGTTACATGCAAACCAGATGTTGTAGCTTCTTTTATTTAAAATAAAATTTATTTTCACACCAGCGTTTTTTTTTTTGAAAAATCTTTGTGTTAGTACACGGGACAAAGGACTCCAGAACTTTTTAATAGTCTTCAGCCAACTCCACACATTAGCTGCTTTCTTTTTTTCAATGGCCATTCCCTATTTGTCTGTCTGGCATTTTGTGTGTCTTCTAAACTAAACAAGTTTGTTTAATATTTTGCAACATGCTGCAAGATGTTGCTACTTCTGTCGCTATTAGTTTGTCTTAACCAGCATCTGGATTGCACTTTTATGGGGTTCATATTTTGTTACAAAATTAGTATGTGTTCTTTTGAAATTCTATTTTTAGTTTTGTGAGCTTCTTTATGTTTTCTAAATGTGTCTAAAGTTCTCAAGAGTGTAGTTTTGGTGCATTTTATTTAGAAACAATGAAAAAAATAAGTTGGAGTATGAAAATAGCAATTAAGGCCATAAAAAGGGGTTAGAGGTGTCTTAAAAAAACATTTTAAAAAGTACTTTTAAAAGCTACCTATAAAGCATATTGAAAAAATTTCTTAAAAAACACTTAAAGAAGTACCTTTAGAAAGGTACTGAAAAAGTACCATTTAAAAAGTACCTTTTAAAAAGTACCCTCTGAATAGTTTTTTAAAAACGTTTAAAAGTTATAAATAAATAAAGAAAATCAATTAAAAAAAATATTTTTTCCAAAAAATTACCTTTTAAAAAGTACTTTTTTTTAAATTTCTTATTATAAATTATTGTAACAATGAGCCTTTTCAAAAAGTACGCTTCAAAAGTATTCTGTAGAAATTATCTATTTAAAAGTACCGTTCAGGGAATGGAACATTTGGAAATTAATTTTTCTCCTCTACTGTAGTTTTCTCAGAATCAACTTCATTAAAATGTAATTTTTGTGAGTCTGTTTGATTTTATTTTTTTTATCTAAACCAAAAACTGCATAAATCTCTTAAGGTGAACTAAGTAATTTTCTTTAGACTTAGGTAGCGAGCTGTGGCAAACACATTTAAAAGTTTAAGAAATTACATAGCAAATTACATTTGACTAAACTAAATACTCGTAAAACTTAAAATAACTAAAATTTACTTTCGCCGAGACTAATGTGAAGTTTATTAAAATTATACTCATAAACCCTGGAGAATTTTAAAGGAAAAACCAACATAATGTTATTTAACTAAAAACCTGAAATTAGCAGCCAAAAGTTATTCAGTAATTAAACTAAAGCTACACTTTTCCTACTTACTTTAATCAACGTTTTTGGGGAAGCAAATTGAAACAACAAAATGAATTAAAAAAAAAATTAAAGAATGTAAATCAATTTCTGTAGAATATTTAAGAAATATTTGCATAATGTAAAAAAAGAATGAGTGGCGAAAATGGCGTCAATTGGCATATAGTCAAGTGTTAAATCATCTTTAAACTAAAAGAGAAGGGAAAAACGTAAAGTAACCTAATGAAACTGTTAAATATGAATACATGCTCTCTCTCCCTCTTTTAAGCTGTTTGAGTACGAATATGTGGGTGTTTGTGCATATGTTTGTTTAACAGAGTTGGAAAGCGTGGTTCTAAATTTTGAACTAATCTGCTTTTAAATTTATTTATTTTATACAATAAAAAATACAATTAAAGGCAGAACAAAAATTTTTTTTAAATAAATATTATAAGTAATTAATAACAACATCTAACTGTATTTGTATTTATTATTAATTAGATTTTCTAATACAACAAGACACAATATCTTATAAATTACAGTATTAGAATCAGACAACTGCAGTGAACCTACTTTCTAATTTCATTATAGTCTTATGCAAGTCATAGTCACGTTGCGCATAAACAATGCAACTTCGTGTATAACATGCTGTTTGCTCTATGGTAGTGATAAAAAGTTCGGTGCTGTTGTACTTTTTTCAGTACTTTTTAATTTGCGAATTACCGTAGCATCCGCATGACATTAAAAGTACTTTTTTCCAATCTGAAGCGCTATATAATATACTGCACAAAATAAATATAAAATCATATACATTTTTAAAAACAGCGAACACTTAGGTATTTCGTTATATGATATGTTTGCTTTGTACCTTAAAATGCTTGGAAGTTACGCTGGACAGAAATTTTTTTTACATTAGGAATGTTATATAATTTGAATGGCTACTTGCCGACTAAAGTAAGAAGTATTTTAGCACATTTTCACTCAATGATCCATAAGCGGTATTGTTGGGAAGTGTATGGCGGATCGATCAAGAATCAATTCAGAGTGTTACAACCGATTTTTAAAATCATAAGATTCGTACTCGGTCTACGATTTAGGGACCAGATCTCAGAATATGCAAAAAGATTTTTGACTTGTACTTTCCAAGAATTCATAAGTATTTAAAACTTAACAGTAATGTACCTCATATCGGGTATCATATTTTACCCGAAACACTCTTTTGATCACACCCAAATTATGAAATGGTAATGCGTGTACTGAAGCAGATATTTTAAAAACATACACAATGCAAAACAAAAATATATTTTATACAAGAAGATTTTAGTATTAAGACGTTTCGAACGTTATTAAAATATAAAATCTCAATATGCTGTGTTTGCCATCTCTGATGACTGAGGCTTGATATGTTTGCATATTGAACCTCTCATGACTAAAGTTGAATTTAATGTTCATTTTGCTAATTACTTTACTCTCTATGTTCTACTTATAATAAAAACCTACGACTTTATAAGGGATATAAACGGAATGACTAAAAAAGTTAGTACAAATAGTTTTGTAGTACGAGTATATTTATATGAAAAATACATTATATATGGATGTGGCAAGAACATTTTCATTTCCTTCATGGAGTGTTTTTCGCTCTAACACTTAAGTTTTCAATTTCTTAAAACTTGGCTGCTGCTATTTTAGTTTCTTGGGCTGAACATAATTCTTTTATTAAAGCAAGTGTTTTGCCAGCGCTTGATATAAGTGAGACTTGATTAAAGAACAGCATTTATTGCCAATATATGAGCTACAACACGCTACAAAAGGAGTTAAAAAATTCTTGCTTTAGATTGGACCAAAATCGGGGTGGTCATATGCCACAATTATAATGAATTGGAATCCAGCTTCACTTTTAAATCGATTAGAGTGAGGTTCTTTGTTCGCTTGGAGTGTTGGATAATAATAGCCGCCAAGTAATTACTCACCAATGATTTGTTCTCAATTTTTTAATCATGTTGCCATTGTTTGTGCCTTTCATTTGCAAGCAAGTCTATGTAACTCTGGCACCACCCTTGTAAAGTAGTTATATACATTTGATCATGTATGTATGGATGTATATTTAAACGACTTCGCGTATTTTTGATAACATCATTACAATATTGCTCATACGTACCGAGTAGTTGCTACAAAGTTGAGAATTTATTATTAATCATACGTTCAGTATACCGAAATATGAAGAGTTTCAGAAAAAAAAAAAATAATATGATAATCGTCCCTGTTCTGTATTCCAAGAGGAATGAAAACATAATTTAAGTTTTCTACGTAATTTCTGTTCTACATTCCCCATACATCTTTTATATTTGATTTCGAAATTATTAAGACAATAATTATGAAAGCACACGATGTATGTCGCTTACGTTAATAAGTAAAATGCTTTTTAAAATTTTTTGTGGAAAAATATATTTTATTATAATTGAAAGAAACCTTTAAAACTTTTAATACAAATTGCCCATTAACATTTAAAAAGTTTTAAAAAATTTTTAATAAGAGAAAACGAGATTATAATTAATTTGCTTATTCTAAATAAAACGAAAGACATTATTCAGAAGTGCAATACAGAATAGCTAAAACATTCGGAAATTTCTACTTTCGAAGAAAGTAGTGCGGACTTTGAATACCGAACAACACTGATTACCTTATATAATTCAAATCCCAGCAACAACTTGACGGCAAAAAAGTACTGTTTCGATCGGAGAGGGAGAAATGTTTCAAAAATAGTTAAAAAATCTAATTTTTGTTAGGTACTTGTTAATATTGATAGTTAATCAAATAAACGTTTTTACCAGTTTAAATTGATTGTAATTTTTTAAGTCTTAAACACTTCAAGCCAAGTTTTAAGGGCACCCCATTGAAAATGCACTAACCACCTCCACCTTCTTTTCTGCTTATTTTTCTTACTTTAATTTATTTATTATTTTATTTGTTTGTTACAGTCCATGATTAAAAACCACTAAAACCTGTGTATAGTACAATTACCATTCTAGTCCCATTATATTCTGTGACAGTGACACTTTATTTGCGTGACATTAGAATATATCTGTGGTCTAACAGTTGTGGCTCAAAAAAGAACTTTTTTGTTTGTGGTAATATATGTACATAGACGTACACTTGTTTTTTTTTACATTCACTAGTGCTGTTAGACAAAAAAGCTGGAACAAAAAGAAAACTTCACAAGAAATTTTTAACCGGCCAGGACGAATAATTTTATTTTTTTGGTACTTTTTCAAATAGAAAGTTTTTACAAAAAATAATTTTTAAAATTACCTAAATTATAAACTTTTTAAAACTCACCTCTTTGAACAGGTACTTTTTAAGGGTACTTTCTAATAGTACTTTTTTTGGGATAATACTTTAAAACCTTTGAAAAGGAGTTATGATAGAAGTTGTTTTTTTTAACGGTTTTCAATACTTTTTCAAATAGAATTTTTTAATTTAAATTTTTTAAATGAATTATTTAAAGGTACTTCTTTCAGAAAGTATATTTAAAGACATTTTGAAACAGCACTTTTTTTAGAACAGCACTTTTTTTAGAAAATACTTTTTAAAATGATGAAATGCACTTTTTTATGATAATTTATTTGATATATTTTTTAGAAGTACTTTTATGGTACTTTCTTCATAGTTACAATTTTCTGTTGCGTTTCTTTAAGCTATTTTAAAGATTTACATTTTTGGTAATGGCTTTTTTTATGTTTTTTGAAGTACATTTGAAAATTTTACTTTTTTGAAATATTTCTTTTGAAAAGGCACTTTTCGAGAAGACCCTTTTCTTAAAGGTACTTTTGTAAAATTTAATTTTGTAAATAAATACATTTGTAATGGTGTTTTTATATATGCTTTTTGTAAAGAGGTTCCCTTTTTCAAGAAAATGTTATTAAAAAGTACTTTCCTCTTTATAAAATACTTTTTTGGAAATATATTTTTTATTTATTTTTCTGAAAGACACAGTTTCTAATGTACTTTTTTAAAGGCAGGCATAAAGGTATGACTTTCCAAAACTAGGTGCACTGTGAGAAGTTCTGACTTATACCTTCTCGTGGTGGCGGCCGGTAACTGGTTCATGTCTCTGCTAGGATATTGCAAAATAAGTTGAGCGGAGAGAAGTTAACACTCTCTTATGAGAATCCCTAATCCACGATTGAACAGCATACGCCTGGGCTGCATGTCCAAGAAGGTGCTTATTCTTTAGTATGCGATCTCGAGATAAAAGTGTTAATACAGATTTACCCATTAATATGGAGCTATGTGTGGCTGGACATCTTTTTCTCCATTACTCGTGAATATGTTAATTTTCTGAAGGAACTTAGGTTTTAATTGACCAAGTGAGGAATCTTGAAGAGATTGACAAGAATGCCTCGCGAGGCGTTGGAACGTGAGATTCACATTGTGCATAAATGTCCAGCATAAGGCTTAGGACCACGGGCAGACACTTGTTAACGGTGAATGCCATGGGTCACCTAAGCCTTATGCAAATTACAAGAGACTCCATGATAAGCAAGAATGTCGACAGTTATTTGTCGACAGTCTGGAATCGCTACAGTCAACATTAAAGGCTAATGTTAGCACTAGACTCAATCAAGGTAGTCATAAATTACATATTTGTTGCGTGAAATCAATTCGTAGTAAGAAGGGACACATAAAGTAATCGGTATGCTTTAATATACCCTCTAGAATAAAAATTAATAAACGGTACCTTTTTTGAATGTACTTTTGTAAATAGTACTTTTTAAATAGTAGTAGTTTTCTTAAAGGAGTCTATTTTTAAATATATTTTCTGTACAGATACGTTCGGTAAAAGGCTAATGTGGGGTAGTTTTTTCAAGGTACTTTTTTATTATATTTTTTTATTCTATAAAAGTACTATTTACTGCCTGTTATAGCTCTAGCCGTAAATATCAGCAAATTTTTGCAAATATTACAAACTCTATCGCTAAATCAATATGTCCTACAATTGTTAATGCTGGTGGTTAAAAAAAACTTTGGAAAAACTAAACTTATTTATTACTGACACTATCTCAATTGCCTTATGCAATGTTTCTAAAATACGTGCATATATGGACATACAGGAGACGTATGTATGTATGTAAATGTCCTAAAAGAAACCTACAACAATAGAGAAATAAACATGTGTAAAAAGGAAATTGTAAACAAAATTGCCTGGAAAGCCAACAAAACACTAAGCCAAAAAACCCTCTCATACACATTTGGAAAAAAACCATAAAATTTAAAACAGTCCCAAAGAGGTCAAACAAGTTAAACCAAGGTGCAGAGAGGGATGCGGGGGTATTAGAAAAAAGAGGTGGTTAGTTTGATTGTGGCTGGCAAATACAATTTATTTTATGGGTAAACAAAACAATCAAATTGAACTTATAACCACCACTTTACTATCAGTAAAATAAAAGTTTTTTTTCCAAATTAACAAAACAATTTCAACATTAAACCTCCAATCTAAAATGTCACAAGTAAAGTTCTTCTTTAGCAAATTAATATAAATACAAATTATATTTAATGGACGGTTAACCTAATGGTTTCCATTTGAGTCTCTTGCCTTCTGATTCTTTTATTACATAAATTGTAATTATTTAATATGTCTCCAACTAGGCGTAAAATCATTTAAGGAGATATTAAAAATAATTTTAATGTCTGCTTAGCAATTAAATGCCAACAACCATTTAAAGCTTGAAAAACCAACAATCAGCAGGTAATTGCTAGAAAATTTACTGCTGCAACAAATGATAATTGCTTACAGAAAATAAAACAGCCAACAAACTCAACACCAACTTGAACACCAACAAAAATTTTCCTAAGTGCAAGTATTTCTTTTTAAAAGGAAATGATAGCAACAAAAATAACTTCAAAGTGCCAATTACTTTGGAAATCACATTCATGTTGAATGGAAAAGAAGAAATAAATAAAGGTGGAAGATATGCAAGGAACGTAGTAGTAATAAAAAAAGTTACACAAGAAGTGTAAGAATAAGGGATAGAAATTATTTCAGGTTTTTAATTTTAATGATGCACTAAACTTTAAGGTTAACAGTGGGCTTAATCAACAATATAAATGAGCGACCATAGCGAAGATAATTAAAAATTAAATCGACTAGTGACTTTACGCTTTAGCTGCAGAGAGCTTTCATTAAGTTCTTATTTTTTGATTTCGTTAAAAGCTTTTTTAAGCTTAATCTCCAACCAATTTACCAATAAAATTTTTACCCTAAAGTTGTAAGAAAAAAATTACTAGAAAGCTTTACTTAAAAGCTTTCTTTAAAACTGTTACATTTCTGTTAAGAAGAGGATTAATTGGAAAGCTTCCTCTACTTTAAAGTTACATAGAAGCATTTTAAAATAAGCTCTACCTTAATATTTTAGAGATTTAAATTGTTTATTAGGTAGTTTTCAATAAAAGTTTAACGTTCTCTTTTTTTTTTATTAAAGGTTATGCCTAAAAGATGTGGTTTTTATAAAGTTCTTTTTAGAGAGTTCTTTTCGCTTAGCTTGAGAAAACCCAATTCAAAAAGCTTTTTTAAAGATTTTTTTAGTAAAGTTTTTGGATACAAATTACAGAAAGTTTTATATAGAATATTATGATTAAAAGCGTTCATATTATTATCCAAGCTCTTTAAAAAAAGCTTTAATATGAAGCTTTTTCAGGCAGCAGAAATTAAAGTTGAAGACCCATTTGCAAAATAAAAGCTTTTTAAGAAAACTTGAAAATTTTACTTGATTTTTTTCTAAAAAGCTTTAATTGAGATCTAGCAAGAGCTTTATGAAAAGCATTTTTAAAAATTTGTTGTTTATTTCAATTCAAACTCTCTCAATTTTTTATAAAGTTTGACTTAAATAATTATTCTACCAGATAAGCAAAAAATTACTAATAGACTTAACAGCCTTTTTTTGGGTTGTTTTACGAAAATAGAGTTTACACAGGGTTTTAAAAATTATTTCAATTGTAAATTTTGTTTAATAATTTTGCTTGCATTTCACATTTTTTGAAGCACTGTTCGTTTTATGCTTGAATGCTATGAAGATCAGATCACACACATATTTAGGCAAAAAGTTTACATACAACTTTTAGGTTTTTCTTTTCAATTGACATAGAAAAATGTGTCTTTTTTGCACAAAGATCATTTAAAAGTATTTCCTTATTTTTAAGTTTCTTATTTTTTTTGTTAGTGTAAAAGTGTAAGAAAAGAAAACACTTAAGTAACAAAAAATGGGCTTTTTAGAGAGTGAACAATTTTAATAAGAAGTTAGAAGGACACTTCCTTTTACTGCTAAACAAACATAAAGACCTTCAGAGCAAACAAAAAACATCAAGAGATTGAAATTTGTTGCAAATATTAATAAAAAAACAAATTAAAGCAAAAAGCATACGCACACACAAAAGACAACTGTTGGAAATGTCTTCTTAGAAGGTGTGATGGGGCCCTATAGAAAATAGTTTACACACAAAAAAGTTAAAGCAAATTGCTTTTACTGACTGCCTCATTGCATTTATAACATCAACCAAAGCGACATCACAATCGCCATCATCAACATCAGCATCATCATCATTCATATACAGATTGCTGTAAAAAGAGAGAGAAAAAAGACACAAACTTACGGAAGGAGATCTCAGCAGGTCGTAACCATTTGCCAAGTTTTCTTGTATGTAACATTTGTATTTCTCTATTGTACTCGTATTGTGTCAAAGCCACTTCAATTAAAAGACTTTCACCAGCAAAAAAAGAAAAGGAAATAAAATAAACATTTCCGATGTTTCTTAATTTTTTTTGAGTATGTGTGTGTGTGAGTTTGTAATTTTTGTTTGAATTATTACTTTTTAAAAAAATTTCATGTTTCTTTAAAAGAAAGACTTTATTTTCCTACAAAAAATATTTTTTTACATTCACCTCTCTAAAAGCATTCGCACTTTGTGTTTTTCAATGTGTTGTGCTGTGTTATTTTTTGTAACAGAACAACGTGAATGGACAATATAACTTCCGCTTCCGCTTTTCATTTTCTGTTAGTATCCTTTGTTATAAAACGAAACAGAATTGATTTTGGTTAAATATTTCTACACGTTCTTAATGTGTTTAAAAACAAATTTTTATTTGTTTAATAAAAATCTTGTGGGAATAACAAAAGGGTGAACATCACTACAGAACGACAGCTACTTTATTTGAAATCAAAATGTGCCTTTTAAACCGCCATAACGATTTATGTACATATTTGTTGTTGTTGAGGATTGATGTATCCGTAATTCTATTGTTTTTTAAATATGTCAAATCATATTTAAAACTCCTGTTTGTGTTGCAACTTTTAAGTAGCAGGTGAAAATCGAGAATTAGTGTTTGGGAAAAAATTATATTTTAACACTTTTTGATTACACAGAAATTATTATAGCAGGTACTTACCGCTACCATTAATTTAGTTGCATATAGAAGATCTGTCATTGAAACATATTCGTCTGCTGAAATTAAGAAGAAAAAACTTATGTTAGTCGGCCTGATTTTCAACAATGAATTGAGTAATAAATGTAAAGAATTTTTTTCTTTTGCTAAATCTTAATCTAAATCGGAACACTAATTCGGAATACAGACACTTTAAACTTTCCACAAGTTGAAAGGAAAAGTGACTATAAATAAATCAAATTTTTTAAAATGTTTTTATATTTCATGACTTAAAACTCCAAAATGGTTGTTGGTCTTATGAAAAAATGATTAGGAGAATTTTTTAGAAAATCTTGTCAGATTTAATTTTTATATGTAACAAATCTTGTTAAAGTTATAGTTTCAAACTTATTAGCTAAAAACTACAAAATTTCAAAGGACCCCTGCTTCTAGCTCGCCGCTCTACTACCAGGACTCTTTAATGTCCAAGGACCAACTGTGTAAATTTGCAAAAGTTCCAGGTTTATTTCCCTCGATTTATCGAATTTGACTCCCCAACCGGATACTTAATTCAGTTTTGTCTTACTGAATTCTCGTTTTGCCTCTAATAATAATATCCAGTTTTGTGTGAATATCCAGCTGGTATTTGACTCCTATTAAATGTGAATGCTATATGTTAGCGATAAAACTGGACTCTTGAGAAAGGAGGCCAATAATTGCTAGCCGAAAACATGAAATCTTTAAAGTCAGGAGTAAAGGATTGATGAGCCGAAAGAAACGCATAAAAACCAAGTAGTTTGACAAACTGTCCAAAAAATTTGTTCATTGTTGGAGAATCCATTTCTTCCTAACGAACTATTTAAATTTTAACATCTAAATCTGAGGAATGCTTGTCTTAGTCTAACATATTGATTGCTAATATTAAAATATACACTCCTTTATGATTTTATCAGTTCACAACTTTATTCGGCAATTAAGACTCAATTTACAACTCTTCAGTAATAATTTACCATAATTAACTTTACTTAACACTTTTGTACGCACAGATATTCACTCTATGGAATCTCAAAGTCAACTATCCCTTCTGCGGTGGACGGCGCCTTTATATACAGTTCAAGGCCGCTTCTTGAAATGTCCCGAACATACGCGAAATTGCGCATAATTTATTTCAGTTGCTGGCTTAGTAGTCTTGTATATGTGTTTGTGTGTGTGTGTATCTTTTGTTTACTTTTTCTTGCTGTAGAAGTTGTTTTTGTTTTTACGTTGAATCGCGGTTCGGGGAATTTCTGCTACGCAATTTGTTTTTGCTTTATGTTTACAATATTAGCTTTTACTCCAGTATTTATGCAAATACGACGGATTATATAATCATAATCAGTACTTTGTCGAATCGTTAAAAAAAATGTTCGTAGACTCATTTCGTAATTGGTTTCAGCTCCTTTTTTGAAGCATTTTCTCTAAAGTGGTAATAAAGATTTTGGGGCCATGAAAATATCACAAGGAACTAAAATCAGCGGCTGCAAAATAAAACACATGGCAGTTTGTGGACGTGGTGGAAAAGCCAGTTGCTGCTGCACAATTCTGGCCTCTTCCGATAAACTCTTCTCCTTAAAAGCTCACCTAATTTGTTCTATTTATCGTCTCGTTGCCGGTAAAGATTCCTATCATACAATTCTGGGCAAGCAACGGCATTTCTTATTTTCTGTTTACAGCTTTAGCTTTATGCTAAAAATATCTTCTGTAATGTTTTTCAACGATCTGCATCCCAGGATAAGATCATACAATCGTAAATTTTTTCTATGGTTTCATTGGTTAAACAGCTGGGTAGTAGAGCATAATAACGCCGCATATTAAACATATTAAGAAGCAGTTTAGATTTTTTGTACCACTCCTACGCTTCGTAAACTATCACTAACATAGGTTCTGCTTAACTAAATTTGGCATTGTGATATTCACAGAAATACATATAAACAATCTGACATCGGGCTGAAACCTGAAAAAAAAAATAAATTTACCTGTATCCCATGTAGAAATTATTTGAATAGCAATTTCGGCTACTTTTTAATCTAGTTCCATTGTTTAAAGAATTAATTATATTTTATACGTAAAAAAGTGTCCCAATATTAAAGACGAATTCCTTACAAGTTAAATCCCAAACATGCAATATTTCACTTAACTCTGTTGTGTGCAGGCTAGCTTGGTGTATTATTTCAAGCATAATACTAAATATAACACCGAATATTTACGAGCTATTGTAGAATAAATGAGTGTGTTTGGTGCAGAGGTATGTATGCTAATCACTTAGGACAACAAAAGCCAATCAAAATGTAAATAAGTACAACATAATTGTCACAGGAAGCTGTGTATGAATTGCTGTCAAGAGGGGTGAGTACATGTATTGGGCAGTGCAGTTGCATGCACGTGTGGGTGTGCACTTATTGCGCCGCTGTGTATGTTTTGTACATATGACATAGTAAATTTAGAACTCTCCCTAACACTTCTTTATTCAAAACATTGTCATATAAACGGGTATGAATAAACAATGTTCAAATGAACCTTCAATAGAGTGCATGAAAAGTTTGTGTTATTAGTTTTGTTTCAAAATATAGGCTCCTAAGATTGTGCTTTAGGTGAAAAGTTTGTTCTAATGCCAGTTACTATCAAAACACCCTTTCGTCCCTTTAAACCAAGTGTGAGTGCATTAAAGCAAAACAAAGTTGTCCAAAAGCTACTTTGTGGCTTTTTAAGCCTCGTGCCATACAACAAGCCCCACTACATTGACATACTCGTACATACAAACGTAGACAACCGCACCATGTATGTTATGTGCAATATTCCCAGCAATACAATTAAGGAACAACTTTTTACTGCCACTACAAGCTTCTGGTATTGCTACGGTCCTTCCTGTATGTCTCTATACGTGTGAGTATTTAGAAAAGGGATTATTTGGCGAGAGTGTATTTTTGGCCATCATATATTTATTTTCTATGTTAAGCTAAGCCTTCGGGGCTGTTTAACTTTTTCAAACATAAACACTTAAATCTACATACTCGTTTGCAAAAACCATGATAGTGTAATAATTTTGTTGTCGCAAATACTTTAACATCGTTGTCGCTTCTTGTCGTTGTTGTTTTAGATGTACGTGTGCATGCTTGTAGCTTGTAATTGTTACTTGACATGCAAAAGAGTTTTAATTGAATTATATTCGTTATATTGTCGCTATTCATGTTATCAGCAGTTAAAAATACAAATTTTTTTAAAAGAGAAAGCAGAAAGCAATGAATATAACAACGATTCTGGTCGACATTTAAATACCTTGATTAAATTAAATTTCCTGTATCGTAGTCTACTCTATTATTATTTTGAGCCTTCTTCTCTTCTGTTCGTCTTTTTTATCTCTTCTCTTCTGTTCTTCTTTTTTATCTCTTCTCTTCTCTTCTCTTCTCTTCTCTTCTCTTCTCTTCTCTTCTCTTCTCTTCTCTTCTCTTCTCTTCTCTTCTCTTCTCTTCTCTTCTCTTCTCTTCTCTTCTCTTCTCTTCTCTTCTCTTCTCTTCTCTTCTCTTCTCTTCTCTTCTCTTCTCTTCTCTTCTCTTCTCTTCTCTTCTCTTCTCTTCTCTTCTCTTCTCTTCTCTTCTCTTCTCTTCTCTTCTCTTCTCTTCTCTTCTCTTCTCTTCTCTTCTCTTCTCTTCTCTTCTCTTCTCTTCTGCTATTATTATTACTTTTATCTTATATATATATTATAATGTTCACTTGTCATAGCGTAGTGGTAGACCAGTTGTAGTCAAGCCTGCTCGCGATAATTTAATCCTAGAAATTCTTTAATAACTTGTCTCATGCAAAAGCGAATTTGAAACAGTAGAATACTGCTATCTGTGCTTTAAATTTACCTTCAAAACTTTATACAAACTTTTTTGTTTAGCATTCGTTTTATTTTTTTCTTTTTAAATTTATTTCAATTTGTTAGCAAAACTTATTATTGAAAAAGAGTGAGCACAAAATAAAATAAAATACACAATTATAAACAATAGTTAAACAAGTTAAACGTACATTTTATGATCGTGCAAACTTTTTCCTGTAATTGTTGTTGTTATTTGACGATTTCTTTTTTAAGTTTATTTCTCGCTTGTGAAACCTTTTGGCAGTTTTGTAACATGAACGTGAGTTTAGCACAAATTTTGCACGTTTTAGTTGTATATTTTTTTATGGCACTTTTTATCTGCCACAAAATATTAAATCAAATTGTTGATTTTTGGAGAATTTGATGTTGGTCGTGATATTCTTTGCTTGCCGTGTAATTAATAATAATTTGGCATGCAAGTTTTGCTAAGTGATAGAATCATTTGGGAAAAAATATTTGAAATTTCGAAAAGACTTGTGGACTTTAGCCGCAGGAAAATCGTGATGAAATTCAAAATCGAAATTTTGTAGTTGCAAAAAATTGATGGGCAATAAAACCTATTTCGACTCCTCCCTAATCTACTCTACTTTATTCAACACTAGTTTATATTACTAGAGTAGAGTGTAGTATAATAAAGTAGATGTAATCTACTGTAATTCCACACTTCTCTACTTCACCTTATTCTAATCTTCACCACTTTGCTTCTCTACTCTACTATATTCCTACAATATTCCTTTTGATTCGGCTTCAATACAGTATTCTTTGCAGTAATCTCCTGCACTCTTCTCTGTTGCACCTTTTCTTCTTCATTCCTCTCTGCTCTACTCTAGAGTACTATACTCTCCATGCTGTTCTTATTTGCTTTATTCCATTCTCCTATAGCCTACGATACTCTTCAACTATCAACTTTAGTTTAGACTAGTCTATTCTAGTTCTTGTCTAATCTTGATAACTCTTGTTCAGCATATTTTTGATTTGTTGTCTTCTATAATTCTGCGTACTCAACTCCACTGACTCTAGTGCAAACTGTTCTATTCCGAGTGCCAGACCTTTACATTAAAGGTATTTTATTTCCTTTCCAAAGCAATATTGAATTAAAACAAAGATTCCTTAAGGAAGAGTTTAAACGCCATAAATTCCAATAAAGGATTAGTAAACTAAAGTCAAACCACAAATGAAATTTTTTTCCCTCTAAACAAATAGACATTTCAATGGACAAAAGTCCTTATTTCAAAATAATAAAAAAAAAAAATACAACAGCACAGGACAGCAAAGGACGTGATGGTATCATAATAGTCATGTTGTACATTGCATAAACGCTTTCCATAAAAACAAACCGAAATAAAGAAACGATGCAACACTGTCTGACTGTCGATATTTGATGGTTCTAAGGACGGCAACGATGATGATGATTATGTTATTGTTCTGCTGATAACTAAGCAACAAAACTCCAAAAACCCTAATAAAAGAAACTGAATAAATTTGCATATGAAACGTGAATTAACAACAAACACTTTTTGTACGATCATCAGGGCTTGAAGCATTGAAAACGTGTTAACGATTTCATAACCTTAAACAAAACAGTCAACAGGATGGGGTTAAATAAAAAATAAAAGTTTGTGTAAAAAAAGGGTTTAATTTGATTAAAAATTTTGGTAAATTTGATTAAGTTTTCTAAAAACGCAAAAGTCATATAAGAGTGACTGTATTAAAATCGTAAAAAATGAAATGGTTCTTTAGTTTCATTTATAATAATATAATTATTTAATGCTCATACCTAAAGCTTGGAAAGAGAGTATGGGAGGGAGTTGCCTCATATTAAATTGTTGCAACGCAAAATACCATCAGATTGTTGAGCACAATGTAGCCTATTTTACTTTGATTGGCTTTCCCTGGGTACCGTCTCCTTTTGGACTTATGCCCACGAAGTAGAGCAGAATAGAGTAGACTAGAGTAAGGTAGTGTGGTAGTATAGAATAGAGTAAAGAACAGTAGATTGTAGTAGAGTAGAATAGGGTAAAGTTAAGTATAATAGAGTAGAGTATATTAGATTACAATAGAGCAGAGGGGAGTAGAGTAGATTACAGTATACCAGAGTAGAGCAGAGTAGACAAGAATAGAGTAGAGCAGAGTAGAAAAGAATAGAGTGGAGCAGAGTTGAGTAGAATAGTGTAGAATACAGTAATATACAATATATTACAATATAGCAAGGTAGAGTAGAATAGAGTTGAGTAGAATTCAGTAGAGTACTGAAGATTACAGCAGAGTAGAGTAGAATAGAGTAGAACAGATAAGAGCACAGTAGATTACAGTAGAGTAGAGCAGAGAAGAACATATTAGAGTAAAGTCTATTAAAGTAGACTAGAGCAAAATAGAGTAGAGAAGAGTAGAGTAGAATAGAATAAGGTAGTGCAGTAGGCTGACTCAAAAGTGTAATAAAGCCAGAAAGAGTGAATCATAAGTACTTTATAAACAGACATACTAGCTTTGACTTGATAAGACCTTAATAGAACTGTCTTTAGTTAAATTCCATTCGATAGACAGACTAGATTTGAGAAGCCATATTAGAGATCAAGAGCATTTTTCAATAAGAAGGTTATCATATGTAATTTGCTTTTAGTCAACCATCGGTTCATTCTCAACCAAGGAAAAAACACTATAATATTTAAATTTCTCGTATTCTATTTGTCTGGTATAAGTAGAAGATGTTTAGACACACAATTTGTAGATAAGACACGAAGAATGTTGATAACGTGTGTAGCGGCATAGAAAATGCATTCCATTCAGCTAGATGTCTAATAAAATTCAAACTTTTACTGTTTTCAAGGTTGTCTATATTAAATAAATAATTCTCTTTCTGAATAGAAAGAAAAACGAACTCATGCCTAAAAATCAAAATTACTTAATAATTTATAAAACAATATTTAGCGCAAAAATTCGTTTATATAAAAACTTGTAAAAGTACTTTCTTCAACACAAACAATAGTGTTTTATTACCGCAACTTTTACCTTTGAGCTTCTGAATGCAACCAGAAAAAAAGTGTATTTGAAGATAAAACAATTCGATTGAATTAAAATCGTATTTAAGTTCATTTTTAAAATACTTAACAAGAAAATGTATAAATCTAAATCTGATAACATGTATTTAATATTTATCTTTTTTAATAATAAACTTCACCTACAAGCTTTTCAATTATAGCGCTGTATTCCTTTATCTATGATTACCACATAAATCTCTAAGGATATTTTTTTACTTGTGTCTTTAATATTATTTCGTCGACAAAAGTAAAAGCTGCTAAAAGTCTTTTCTTGTTGTAAGTGGAATAAATGTAAAGTAGAGGCAAAACGTAGTATACAAATCAAATAAAATATTCATTTTTTGATCTCTGATCTCAACATAAATATTTTCAACATTTTCATCATTTTGTTTAAAGAAAAAAAAATAAATAAAATAAAAAATTCAAACGAAAAATACGACTTGGAATTCAAATTTTATTCCTAAAGGGAGTGTGTAGACTTACCTATTTGCTTTATCCAAATGCTACTGTAAATTGGAAAATATATTCAAACGAGAATTGATTATGAAACATATTAATCTGATTTATCAGATTTTAATCGTAACTGGTGAAATTAGTTTCAATACCGACAAGTTGGGATGTAAATTAAACTAAATTATTTTTTTTATAACTGTTTGTCTCCAAACTGTTGAATTTAAGAAATATGTGGATAAAGTGATTTGTCTAGGAATGGTTGCTGAAAATGGTTTTTATGTAAAATACTTAACATTTTGACTCTCCTTTTTATTAAATCAAATTTATTAAGGCATTAAGCAAAGAAGTCAGGAATTAATATTAATCATACGCCACATGTTACCAAATAATTAAACCATTAATATTTGTAATAAATCTATGTTTATTGCGAATATTTCCAAATAAGGAGAACCAAAACAGAAGGACTTCAAAATTCGTTGTTACCTTAAATATTTACATTGCTTGCCTTAAGGAACTGTTCCTTTTTCTTTCTTTACTTTCTAGTCAATGCCAACCATGTATCATTGCCAAAGATGCTAGAAATTTATGTATTATCCTTGGTAACTTCATCATGCGCTTACTCATACATATTTCTTACAATTTCGTATTTTTTAGTTTCCTTGTGGCTTAACGCATTTACTTTTTTTTTTAGTATTTTTAGTTGTTTTTAATATTTCTTGCTTAAAATACGGAAACGACTACAAATTCAAGTTAGGAATAAAATGAAATGTGCAAAATATATTCAAAAATTGTTTCCTTTTCGGCACAGCAATTGAAAAATTGATATGAATGGATTTTTGAATGATGCCAAGAGAATTATAAAACGAGTTGAGGAAAAGGTAGCAAAAAAGGAATTTTGAAAAATTGAAAGGAGTCTCATGCTACAGAGTTATTTTTATTCGCCAAAACCCAAAGCTAAATAAAATTGTTGGCATCTTATCATGCCATCAATTTTTGTGCTGAAGAATTTAATGAAAATACCATGGATGGGTTAGATTTGTGGCAAAAGGAATTATTATGGCTAATAATTATTTAAAGGTATTTTCGTTGAATCACTTACGACAAACATTCCTCTATGTTATCCAGGAGCTGAGAACTTTTTTGCACTTCAGTAAATCTGCAATGCTTCGCTATTCGATTTACTCAGAGAAATTGTAACAAACAACAATATAAAACAATTCGTAAGCAGAACAGATCTTCATGGACCAATAATTAAAACACAAAGACTATAAAATAGGGCAGAGTTGACTATTATTTCTAAAGGTTAAAATAGCCTCTATCTTAATATATTCTGGGTCAATGAGGCTTTACGACTGCCGCGTGCCTCTTTGGGCTCTCCGGTAATCGAGTAGTTTTCCCATACAGAAGAGTTCTGGACCTATGAATGGGGTGTCGCCGCGACGTTTTTAGCCATATAGTCTGCCATTTCATTGCCTCAAGTTCCGGTATCCATATTAGAGTTTAATGCACTCGCAGAACAACTTTAATTGGGAGGAGTAGTTTGCTAATTATTTTTAAGCTTTTTGGCTGTCCGAGAGAATTATTTTTTTGTTCTGCGAGTGACATTCTCTAGCATAGAGCCTTAAGGCGGAAATCTCCACCTAACGAATGGGAGCTGTTTTTCCCGCTGCAACTGCCTCTCGGAAAGTGACTCTAGTTTCCTTCTTGTGAGTCCTTTTCTACTATTATGTAATTGTTTTCCATAGCTGAATGGTCACTGATGATTTAAGTGCTTCCAGACTACGTCCAGAATCTTTGCATACATACGTACTGGCTGCTATCCTTTTAACTGCTAGATGCAGGTGACTAAATCCAGTGAACATTTTTAAGGTGCGGGGCATGGTCTCATCGCTCCCGTTACCAAGGCCCATAGGAGAGCACATAAACATCACAATAGCTACTGACTCTTATTATCCTTTACAAAATTCAGTTACTATATTCATTCCTTAATCGAAATAAAGTTAAGTTTCACTCTTAGTTGGCTGGTGCCACCAGTTAACCTCTCCTGTATCCTCAAAGAAAACAAAATACTTCCAATTGCCAAACCAAAATATTCAGCTACGTTTATGGAAACGTTAACTACTCCTAGCTTTCGCTATTTCCTTATATTCCTTTGCTTACAACAACCATTAGTTGTGTGCAATTGTGCAAATTTTGCAAAATGATAATACCGCCCCTTCCGCCGACACCTTCATCATGGCCGCACAATTTGTATACAATTTTATTATAATATTGCGGTTGTACAATATTTTTTACTCTTTTGGGGAACACTAGAATCCGCACATATACCCGTACGCTGTATAAAAGTGTGTGTAAAGTAGTACATTTGCGTTTTTTGTTTGCGTTTTTGGTACAAGATTTATTAAGTGCTAAAATGTGCAATAAAGCGCGTTATTTCTCGTCGTTAGAAAAGCGGCGCACGAGTTACAACTAGAATGGAATTTGTGTCTGTGCAAATGAGTGTGTTGCAATGAGCAACATAATTTAAAATTTTTATTACGCTAAGCGAAGACAACATTTCGCATATAAATTTATGATGATGATAATCGCAATAATAGTGGATGTTTTTATTTGAAATTGGAATAGTCGTAGTCATCGTCGTTGTACACGTTAGAGGTGGGTATGCATTACAAATTGGCCTTCAGCTAATGTTGAGTATTTCAAAACATTTTTTTCTACTGGTTTGAGCAGGTTTTTTTTTTGCTGTTGCTATTCGAGTAAGAGGATTATGATTTGAATAATTTAAACAAAAAGCAAGGCTTTTCGTAAGCTATTAGTGGGAAAGTTGTTTTTCATATTTAAAAAGGTATAAAAGTGGAGTGGGGAGTTTTTTTTTTTGAAGGTAACAAAAATGGTCTTGACTTTAAATTTAAAATGAATTTGGCTTTATTTAAAATATTAAAGATATCGTCAAGCGTATTCGTATTATCGGGGAAGACTAGTGGTTAAGTTGCAGCTTTGAATGCAGGCACAAAGGTATGCCTTGCCGCTACTGAGTATACTATCAGAACAGGTTCATGTCTCTGCTAAGAGCTTGGCTATATAAGTCGAGAGAATTGAAGTTAACACTCTTTTATAAAAAGTCCCTAAGCCACAATGAAACAGCATACTGGCGGAATGCGTAGTCTAGTATGCTAATTCCGGATATCAGTCGATTATAGACATATCTGTGCATATGGAACTCTGTATAGGAGGACATATTTTTCTCCATTGTTCGTAGAAATTAATTGATTTCTCTGAAGAAATTTCGGTTTTCATTGTCCAAGGGAGGAACTTGGAAAAAACGGATGGATCAATATCTAAAGATACTCCGAACGCACTGGACCGTGAGATTCCGATAGGGATGGACAATGAAGCCTCGCAAGAGGTGGAATGGTTAATCTCTGTAGGAACTCTGGTGTTCCTTGGCCAATAGAGGAATACTTAGGAGGTAGACAAGAAATCCTCGCAAGAGGTGGACGGATCAGTCTCCAAATATACTTTTAAAGGAAGAGGTTGAGGCGCTAGCTCACATTGTTGTGAATATCCAGCACTGGTTAGCATAACGCATAGGATGACGGGGAGACACTTGTTAAATATGGAACAAGGTTTAATCGCTTTAATTACACGTAACAACTAGAGTGACGAGATAGTCAGTGAAGAGCGAGAACCACTAGAATTACATTTTGCCTACGGAGATGAGGATAACTTACCCGCAATATTCTTGCTCATCCCGTATCTCGCTCATCACGTGTGAATACACACGCAGGAGCAACTCTCCACTCGGTTAAGAGTTTTGTTATTTATGAGCGGTGAAAGCCTCTTTAAAATATTGTTTTTCGCGATTAATTTCAATTAATTACTGTTATAAAACTGAAGTAACTCACCACGTGGCAAAATACGTTTGAACACCTACTCGTTTTTACAAGGCCGGGAGAATTGCGTCTCCCTGCATAGTACCATCTTACAGTCTCGCCACTCTACTCGTTACATGTAATCAAGGCATAAGCGATGAAGCTCATTTCCTCTGTCGGATCGGAGTTCAAAGACCATACTTCTTTAAAAATGAGGCTGATTAAGCAGTACCTGTTACGGGGGGCACAATATCGCGGCCGTATACGCGATAGGGAGTGTTTTGAAATTTTGTAATTTTTGTCCACGAGGATGTCGAAATATTATAATTTGGACAGCATGTCATTTAAAGGTTAGCGTATTTAGCATTTCAGACTAACGAAATAAAATCAATATTCTGAATACAGCATGAATTTTGGTTGCTATAAACAAGTTTCATAGCAAAGATCTGCGAGTAATTTCGGCCTTTATAAAAAACAATTTTCCTACCTATAACGTACCACAGTGCGAAGGTTATCTTGAACATAATTGTACTAAATTTATTTAAATTAATAAAATAAATTTAAATTTAAATTTTATTAACATTTAAAAAATTTTCCTCATCTTAAATTTCATCCCGATCTAAGTCTTTAAAATTTGATCAAATTTATTTCTATTTGTTTAGCTAGCAAAAGATTCTTGTTAGTTTTCGTCAGAAAACTTTTTTGCCTATGTCTGCATATATCTTGTGCCCGTGTGTGTTTATGTGTTTGTGTGCATTTTCGTATATGCCACTTTTTCAAGTTTCTTGTTTTGCAAAACATTTAGTTTATCCTTAAGATATTTTCCTTTAAACACTTTGGCAAAACTTTTTGGTTCCTTCTATTTTTTCAGGCTCCAAAAAGAAACTTTGATGAACAAAATTTCTTTTTGTATTCATACTAATGCCAATATAAAATACAAACTTTAAAAAAGGCACAACTTTTATAATTACAGGAATTTTTGGCAAATAAATCCTTTGGAAAAATATCAACTTAGGCTGAGAAAAATCAAAAATGTTTTTGTCAATATGTCTATAAAGTTAAATGAATAAAATGTTACAGCATACTCGTATTAAAATATTCTTTTTATTAAAAGAAAACAAAAAAACAGAAAATAGATTTCCAAATGGGAAACAAATTAAAGCAAAAAAGCAAATATCAGCCAACGTTTGAGTATGTAAAAAAAATAAAAATCAAATGTAGAAATGTACACTACACGTCTGTCTCTTTTATCAGTTAAAATATATTGAGGTCCTTTGAGACAGTAATGGTATGATAAATACAATCACATTCGCACATACGACGGCG
The DNA here is from genome assembly GCA_963932375.1 of Phania funesta. NCBI lineage: Eukaryota > Metazoa > Arthropoda > Insecta > Diptera > Tachinidae > Phania > Phania funesta. Next base: position 3,314,514 of record OZ010656.1, on the reverse strand, counting down.
GTCGTAGAACTTTTCGATCTGATCCTGAGCCCTTTTTTCAGCTCCTATTGGAGTATTTGGAGTTCTGCACAGAAACCTCCAAGCCGAAATCAGACCACTTTTAGGTGTTTGTAACACGTAGTTCAAGGCTAGCGGATGTAGAAGTATTAAAATACGTCACTCATTATATTACAAGCGACTACATAGTTAGGCAGTTGGTTAAAAAAGAAATACTGTCACTGGTTGTAAACAGCGGCGTATCCTATGGAATCCGATTCGTAGACTGGAAGAGACTAAGTTAAATTTTCAATTTAATAGCTGGTGCAGTTCCTATGTGACACCGAGACAACCTACAACATTACGATTCTGAGCTAGACTAGATTAAATCAAGTCCGCGCACAGATGTGCCTGACAGAGGCAGTCGAAATACTATAGTATGCCCCGCTCTTGCAGTTGACAATCACGCAATTAAAAGAGAACTTCTCACGAATGATTGGTAAAGAAGGAGAAGGCGAATTTGATTCTCTGCTGGAACATTATGTTCTCTAGCGGCTGTCCAGTATAAAGTTTCCAAAGACAGTGGTTAAGGTAACACAAAGGGATCGCTGCCTGCACTCAGGTTAATTTATCCTAATGTTCCTTCTTTTAAGACTGCCATTTTATAGTATTTTGGTCAACGATTTCAGTATAATCATACGATGCCGCGCTTGCTGGGTGTTTTCGGATTTCGATGAAGTACTTGCCTGAATCTGTGTATCCTAATCCCCAGATCTATCTTCATTATAAGACACTTCCTTTCCAGACTCTGTTAAACACAGTTTCACAAAAATGCAGTACGGGTACCTGCGGTTGATTTTATATTTTCACGAGCTTGACGTGTACAGTGCATCCAAAAAAACATCGCTGGATAAATTGTTCAAAGTTAAATGCAGATATTTTTTGAGCCTCAGGATACTGACCCTTAACTTGAACTTCGTTGTAAGGCTTAGTCGAATATCATAAAGCCCATATACTTTTGATAACCAGAAGTACAAAGTATAAGAGTCGCCTATAAAGATGAAAATGAGCAGAAGCATGGGGTCGAACTCGTGTCACTATCCCGCAGGTTTAAATAAATGATTACCATTTACTCTGCTGTCTTTCTAATAGCGCAGTCGTCTTCTAATAGCACAGTCACTGCAACGTACTGAAGAAAACTTTAGCACAAGTCGTTCAAGTTAGTCTAAGGAACTTCTAAATATCTCGCCTTAACTACCTTGATTTTCTTCACTATATTGCACAATTCTGAGATCGCTCTCGTATGCATGTTTAGGTAATAAAGTACAGTAAAACTCAAGCAGAATTATAATAAAATTAATGAATTATTTGCTTTTTTCAAACCAACTTATCTTAAAGAAAAACAAATAATTAAAATAGTTTCATTAATAAAGAGTAACAAAATATTTTGCTTCTACTAAAATACAAGCCCACAGTGCAGTCTATCTCTATTTTCATTCTCTCTTTACTTTTAAACACATTTGGTTTTAAACTGTCTGTCAGTATATGCATATTTTATCATATCGCTTGAAAAAACATTTAGCAGAATAATATAAAAAAAACGAAACATTGGTGGCACCACAAACGTTTGACCAAGTGTCCAAAGTAACGCCACAACAAAGCAATGTTAATTGACGCAAAACGACCATATAGAATAAAAAAAAAAAAATAAAAAAGCCAGTTGAACAACAATCAGCTTAAGACGAATTCCTGAAAATGCTACACTACCAAATGCATAGACTTATATTAGAAAAATGACAGAAATTTAAACGAAAAAAAAGAGGATATTAACAAAAGCCGAAATCATAACTGGCGAAGAATCTTAACAAAATCTTAATGTATCATACAAGGTGTTTAATTTATTATACCGGCTTATTGTTTCTCAAACCTAAAAAAAAATTTTTTTCATTTCATACAAAAAAGTTTGGACAAAAAAAGCCAAAAACCAATGGAGACCAAAAATTATGCAACACTATTCGGATGTATGAATTTTTAAACAACGATAGCAAAATTTTTATTTTTATCTCATACTTCCTTTTTTTATTGAAATCGTTTGTAACATAAAAAACAATGTCCCTAAAGGACATTTAACGAAGCAGTTTGTTTTACAGCTATCGCCTCATATATACGCAAACGTTTAAACTTTTTGTGCACAATTTTAAAGTTTATTGCAGAAAAAACTGTTTATTAACTGTATAATTCTGTCCACATACTAGTACAAGCATAAAGTTTAAGAGACCTGAAAACCTCTACATAATTTAAGGTATACAAAGAGAAAACCTCAGATCAGTCTGGAAAATGCAGGGGCGAAGACAAGACAAATAAATAAAGGATTTCAATTCTTAACTTTAATTTTTTTTCTAAGAAATTAAATCTCAATTGTCACATAACTACGTCACATTATATAACTGTTCCCATGACCATAGCTTTCAGTCAGGGATTCCATTTTTTAAGTAAAATAAAATCGGTTTAAAATAAAATAAAACTGCAGTCTTAAGTTAAAAAAAAGATTTTTCAAATTGAATTTATTAGTTTTAGAACAAACTCTTCGCACCTTAAATTTATAAGTATTTTGTTAAGAAACTCTGACTTAAAACTCTAAACCCTACTAAAAATTAAAAATACTCGTATAGTAGTGTACAAATAGAAAAGTCTGTTCTTACTTTTGAATAAAACTGTTCCCAGTGAATTTGATCCATAATACATATATACCTTTTATCTTTCGCAACTTTTCGCCCTAATGAGTATTCCGTTCCCAGCTTACATTTAAAAAAAAAGTTAAACATAATCGTTCTCACAAAAAGTCTGTTGCCAGTTAGATTAACCTGTGCTTATAGCCACTAATGTTATTAAGAGTTTCATTAAATTTATATTTTTTAACTTAAAAGTACTCCACCATACTATAATATTTTATGTTACATAGATTTTCAAATATAAATGTACTCTTCCCACTTATTTCTATCTAAAACTGAAAATTGATAAAAGGAATATAATAGTAATAAGACAAAAATCAGTAAGCAGTTCTAAAATCTGCTACTGTTGCATAAAGTTTATTCTATTAAATTTTAGCTGTAACTGCAAAAAAGCCATAAAGACTTTCAATTAAAAAAATATTGTTAAATAAAATTTACTGTTCCCACTTTTTTCACTACTTTTTAGCCCTTAAATAATAATATATAAATTATTATACAAATAGGTTTTGTTAAAAACAATCTGTTCCTACTTTTCACTTACTCTTCCCATTGAGTTTTATTATTTTTTTACTTAATAAAATACTCTTCCCAACCCAAGAATCTTCCGCAAATATCCCTGGAATAATAGGATATTAGCTTACTTTGAGATATCTTCAGACAAAATCTGTTGTAAGTTTAAAAAACTCTCTTCCCCGCATTTCCCGAGATTTCTGCTAAGGAAGTTATTTGTTCTCATTTTTTCGTAAACATATTAAAATGTTTTTATAAAGAAAAAATTAATTCCTTTTTTGTGTTTATATTTCACCCACTTTTCGTGTAATTAAAACTGTTGTAAAGTTTCGTAACACTGTTCCCATGTTGCAAATTAAGTTTTTAAAAACCAAATATCAAAGATGCCAATTTTATATTTTAATTTACCGGTTTATTTAATATATTTTTGATTGAAACAGACTTTGATACATTAAAGTTCTTAAATATTCAGAACAGAAACAGCAAAAACTGTTCCCTAGTCTTAAAAGTGTTGCCCTTAATTAAGCCTCTGCTTTGTTATTGTTTACGTTTATAAACCCTCCTCTATTAATAGAGGAGTATTTGTAAATTGTTATGTCTGGAAGAGTGGAACGGTTTTTTTGTGAACGCATATATGTGTGCGTGTATGTAATTATCAGGGAGCGTGTGTGAAACTGTCTGTGTAACATAGACTGACACTGTGAATCAGCACGTGATTAATGGTCTTTAATTATGTCAAATAGTATAAAGTGTCTTTATACTCCTGTCACATGTGCACGAGTTTCTAGAAACGTTTGTGTGTGCCTGCTTCAGAGACTGTAAAAGGGGTCGGCATAAAAAAATGAATTTTGTTTTTAAAATGAGTCTGCCCACTGTCAGTAAAACATGTGTATTTCGACATATGCTAAATACAAATATACATACATACTATGTATGAATATCCGCATATGTGTGTATATAAAGTTATGTATTTTGGTTATTCGTACGAGAGAGAGAGAGAGAGAGAGTATGTGTGTGTATGTGAGGGAATGTGAGATATGAATTTCAATGTTGTACAAATGTCTGATTAAAAAAGAGGAATGCAGGCATAAAGGTATTTAATTTCTAAAACGCAGACCTTAAGAAAATTCGACACCTGAATTCACTTATCGAGGAAACCATTCATCATAATAATTCAAACCAACTGACGATAACTTGAAGAAGGTTTTGAAAGATTGACACGTCATGAACCAAAGTCCGAAACAATTACTTTTTTGTTAATTTTTTGCATGGGAAATTTCTAATCGTCTTGCAGGAGGACGGGGGAAAAGTCCCATTTTTACAAGGTTTCCTTGGACCGTTTGGTTTTTACTGGCGGCTAATCTAAACACTTGTGCATTCAATCGAATTCGACGATTTTTAGTAAAACGCCCAAGTGTAATAAATCATACATTTAGAAACGTAGCCCCATGTTAAACAAGGTCCTTACTGTCTCCAAGATTTAAAGACGAACTTAAGACTGAAATCGTTAGCTAAAGTTTACTTTTTAAAACTACTTTAAAAATTACCCTCGTATGAAGTGCTTGGATATTTGTGCAGAAAAAAGCAATAAAATGTATAAAAAGGAAACACAAGACAGAAAAAAAGAGGAAAAAATATGACACCGTTAAGGGTAAAATGTCAACATGACATTTGGTCATATGTCTCTGTATACTCGTACTCGCGTCAGGTTAATATTGCTGTTGTTGTTGTTAAACGTTAAACGTTTAACATTAATTTAAGTTTAAAAACAACCTAAACCTAAATAAATTTTATACGCCGTCTGTGCGAGTACGTTCTTGTTAAGTGTAAAATTTTTACCCTCTGTAATTTATGTAGCTCAACTTTTTAACCTTTTCACTCTCGTACCAGATTTTTAGATAAAAAACAATCATTTACATGCTTGTTACTTTCCGTTACGAGAAAAAAAATAAACAAATTAGTTGCTCATTTCAATATTTACAATGTCATTTAAAAGTACATACAACTGATTGAGAGGGCGTGTAATGTTTCATTTTAAGCTTCACCAGCATATTGGTAGAAAAAACCTTTCCTGAAACATTTATTTCTGTTTATAGCACATTTGCATATATGTCAGTTTTTGTAATAAAAGTGTCATAAATTATGTCACAGTTGATGAAAGGACAAGTATTTAGTCCGCCATATTGCATGTTGAATGTGCATTGCTTTTTTCCATGGTTGTCCTGCCTGTTGTTTAACAACGAGTTATAGACGCTTTTTTTCAGAGTTAAAGTGAAATTAAGTAAAACTATTTTACTGTTGTATAAGGTTTAATTATAATGAACTTGACATTGATCACCATTTTTGGGAAGAAACTTAAAAAACGATATGGAATGCAACAAAATTCAGCATTTAATAAAATTAAGAAATATGTATAAAGTGTTTTAAACTCTTTTAGTTTGAAAGTCTTTGAGAGCAAATATAACAATGAAAAATTATCTTCTGCTTAAATGTTCTTTAATTTTTTTAAGCCATTAAGTGTCAAAATACTTGCAATGCGTTATAATATACTTTTTGTAAAAGGTCGATGGTTTAAAAATATGTGCCTTTTTAGTATATAATAGTATGCTCACACATGCGCCTTAATTCACGCCATAATTAAACTCAGTTTATCGTAAAGAAATTCAATAAACAAATTGAGCAATTAGTACTTAATTACAACATAAAATTAATAAATTTCACAAGGCCTCTTTGGCGAAGTGTGAGCAAAAAATTCTGTTACATGAACACATTTAATGTAAAAGACCACTAACTAGACCCGACAACTTACAACAACTTTACTGCAAAAATTTAACTGCATATGTGTGAACATCAAATTTTATAAGTTCATTTAAATCTTAATTGTCCCAATTAAGGCACTTGTGTGTACATTACTATAAAGCTTTTGTTGAAATTTCTTCTCATTCAGAATTTAACAGGAACCTGGGTTTAATTCAAATTTTTTAATTATTTTTAGCAAAAGCTTTACTTTCTTATTTTACTATATTGTGTTTTATTTGTATTACGGCGAAGGCGTAGTGAAATATCGAATAAAATAAAGTTAATATTTATTATACTATATAATAAAGGAAATTTTATTGAAGACCTGGAGCTTGGAAAAATTAAACAAACATAATTATTCAACAAACTTTTTTTAAACCAAAATGCCTTTATGTAAGAGATTATTCTCTAGTTCCTTTTGTAAAAATATTTTGCATTAAAGCTTTTTGGTGCAAACAACTTTTTATACAAAATAAATACATAAATATCGCTTAAAACAATGTTTTAAAGAAGCTTTTTCCCAAATTAAAGCTTTGTTATTATTTTTGTTTGAGAAGATTTCATAGAAATATTTTTTTTTAGAAAATTTGGCTGTTTATTAGCAAAGCAGAACTGCATTGAACAGCCTTTTGTTCCAAAGCTCTTCATATAAAATTCGATCTAAGGATTTTCGTATACATATAAGTTTTCTTTGATAAGCGCTCTATGTAAAATTAGATTTTTTTAAAGCATTTTAATTAACAATTGCTTAATACAAACTTTCAATGAAAGCTCAGCATAAAACATATGTTTGTGTAGAAGCTTTTTTTTGTTGAAAATCGTTTAATAATAGAAATTTTTATAGGTTTTCTCATAGTCTCTTATATAAAACTCCATGATATATGAGGTTTCGTGACAGGACGTAATTAAGGCATTATATAAAAGCTTTTCGAGTAAAAGCTTTTTTATGGTAGCTTATTCGCCGAAAATCATTTAGTAAAGCAACGTTTGCTATTTTTTCTTTAACAAGACTTAAAAGCGGCTTTTATCATTTTTTAACAAAAATATTGAAGGATTTTTTCCTAATATTACAATAATTTCATGTTATCTGTACCAAATTCAAATCGCTTTAATTCTCTTTCCAATATCCTTAAATAATCTGTCTCCAAGCAAATACAAAAGGATTCGATTTACATGCTTATTGAAGCTTAAAAATTGTTCGGACACAACATTTAACATGCATGTCCCAAGAACGTAACAAAAAATTATTATCGGCAACAAAAAATATTAGAAATTGCATTAACTTTGACAATTGAAAATCTCATACCCCAGGTACTTGTACGAGTATTTGAAGAAAAAACCTTTAATGCGTATCAATAAGTATAACAGGCCAACAATATATAAGGACTGCCACAGCCAAAATAAAATATTTTTGGTTTGGGAAAAATTTACTCGTTTAAACGGGTGTAGCTGCGAGTCAATCTTAAGAGTAAGTAACACACAGTGACCATAAGGTGTAAGAAAAGCAAATGTTCATGGACAAATAACTGCAATAAGTTAAGCAAAGATAACCCCGGAGGGCAAAAAGCAAGTATGAAGAAAGTATATAATATTGGAAAATAAAAAAAATATACAAACAAAATACAGTAAAAGAAATACCGCAAATTTCCAATTCGATCTAATCGTTTACGGATGATATGGCGCATTTGGTATTAGTATTCTAGTATTCAATAATAATCCACACCCTTTAGAGATTGAGCCCATGAGTCAAACTCTGAAGATAGCATTAATTAGAACTTTTATAAATCGATGTACTGGGGCGGCAGCTTTGATTCTACTACTATTATTTAGTTCCAAACGAAGCGTTCTGATGCCTTGGGGTTTTCAAAACGGTATAAGTAATACTTCAATCCATTTGGAATCCTTGTAATTTATGTATACTTTATATATACTACTCAAAATGATATATAACCCTCATCCCGTTCAAACCCGATTTTACAAGAGATGGATAACGCATTGGTGGGTTATCAATATCTATAGATTCATGAGAACAGCGAAACAATGTGTTACTACGAGGGTGATGTGAGTGACTATTAATCATTAGACGGCTTCAAACTCCTGGGTTTATATTACAGCCGCCCTCCTTCTTCGGTAACTATAGCGTTAAGTCGTCGTCGAAGTAAAATAATTATTAATATGACTATAGTAACATCAAATAATGCGCCTACACAATACTAGCGGCGCTGTATCACTGCTAGGAAATTTTTTCACACGACAGAATTACTTTCATTGTGGTCGTTTGGACAGTGGAACACACTGGTGGCTTGAGGAGTGAAATAACTGAAAATTGAATATTTTGATCGAATGTTTACAATCTCTACTCCTGCTATTCTCGTCCCTTTTAGTAGTGCCAATATAATATGTTGTGTGAGTACGGGTTATATTCTGAGAGTTGAAATAATTTAAAAAATAGTTTTTGCTTTACGTTACTAATATAATTTCAGAAAAAGAGATTTTGCTTAAAAAGCTTTTTTTACAAAATCTTAATTGAGCAATATTTTTCAGTACAAAAAAGAACGCATTTTACATAAAGCTTTACTTAAAAGTTATTTTTTGACTAAGAAATTAATTGGCTTCTCACACAAATAAAAAAATATCGTATAAAGCTTTATGGGGTAAAGCTTAAACAAAATGCTTTTTTTAATTTTTTTATTAAAAACTCTTAATTTTATTGTTACTACGGTGAATAAAAGCACTAAAATATGAAGCTTTTTTAAACATGATCTAAAAGCTCGTTTTAAACTTATTTAAAAAGATCTTTAAAATTAAAAAAAAATTAAACGAACGATCTATATTCAAGAATCTTCTTTGAAAAAAGCCCAAGAATCACTTCAAAAGCTCTTTCAAAAATTTGTTCAGATTTGTTTTAAAAGTTGTGCAGATATATAAGGGGATACGAAACGTTTCGATTTAATTCACCTGACACTACAGCTTTTTTTCTCTCACTGTTTCGCATTTCGTGTTCTTTAACTTATCAGACATATTTATAAAAAAATCCTTGCAAGCCATTCAATCGAACATGCAGGAGTACAACTACAATACGACCAAATAAAAAACAAGACAAAATTGATAAATAAATTGCATTGGATTAGGCTTTATTGTGTTGTGCAGTTTTTATAAACGATTTTTTTTTTAGATTATTTTTCCTTTTTCTTTCATTCTTACACTTTTACTACATCCGATTTTTTATTTTTTTTTTGTCTAATCCGTAAAGCGTTACGTTAGTTTGCCGTCTAAGGACTTTATTTGATTTCACTGAAGTGGAGGCCAAAAGGAAAAGCAAACAAATTGTTTTATCTTTTGTCTTTGCTTGGTCTAATATTAAGCAATTTTTCAAAAAGTTACGAAAGGGGAAAAAATTAAAATCAATCGACGTAAATCTTTTATGGCACAACATTTTATGTCTGCTTCATTAAATGACCTTAAGGCAATTTTGAAATATTTTACGAGTTTGATTATTAAATATAATTATAGTAAGTTTATTACAACAAAATGTTTCTTTCTTAATTTCTTTGAGTTGTCTTTAGCTTGCTGGTAAATACCTTCACAATTTATGGCTTCTAAAAACTTTATAAAATTTTAAACTCTTAATTTTTTATTAGAGACACAGCTTTGCCTTAAGGTTGAGTATATTTTTATTATTAAAAGTATTATCAATATTTCTGCTTGAGATTTAATTAATTCAATTAATATATAATTAGTGATTTTATTTATTTTTTGTTTTTAAAGAACCCAATTAAATTAGGGTGTACCAGGCAGAATTGCTTGGGTTGCTGCTTGCGTTGGATCACCAGCTGGAAAGTCGCGTGCATGGTAAAAAGGTTGTCATCACTTCACAATCAGTCGGTTAGTAAACGCATAGTGCAAGTGAACATGTACTCCGAGCTAGTTCCGGAAACTGTTCTAAAATTGAACAAATGTGCTCTGGTGAACAAGGTAACGTTAAAGTGGGTTTAAGGATACAAAGGCACAACTGGGATTGAAGCAGCAAAAGGAGGACCAGTTGTGGACCAGTACTCTGAGTTAAATTGGGTAGACTAAACCACATGTAGACAAATACTCCCCAACGAGCCCCTCCGCAGGAAGTTCAGTAAGGTGCTTAGATATAATAGGAGTACCTTGAAATGACTTACTGCGTTAGTGAGAGGTAATGGAAACGTCATCATCTGGTCAAGATGAAATCGAAGAAGATGATACTTGCAGACTGTGCCAGGAAAAGGCTGAGACGGTAGCGCACATTGTGTGTTAAATTTGAATGTGATGGGGAACCTAAGCTTTAGACAAATGCTAGCAATTAAAAGGGAGTTCGTGACAGTTACCAGTCGACAGTCTGAAATCACTACAGTCAAGAGTAAAGACTAGAGTTAGCAAATCCCATATTTGTTGCCTGAAATCAATTCGACAAACGTAGGGGGTTAAAAAGTTAACCATAAAGTAAGTGGTCTGCTTCGATATCTCTTCTACATTAATATATTTAAAAAATCCTTTAACTAAAAGATTTTTTTTATAAAAATGCAAAATTACTAAATCTTATAGTACGTTAGAACTTTCGTACTTATTATCGAATTTAAAGTTTATTAAAATGTTATTTTATATGCCCAATTTTAAACTAAATATTCAGTATTTTTTTTACTTTCGAAGATCCTTGAATTTTTTTTTAATTTTGAAAATGGTTCTAAATCTGAAGATTTTTTCCAGTTAAATTTCTTAAATACTCGTAAGTAAGTTAAAAATGATAATCGCTTATTGTGCCGTCAACACAAACCAAGATCTATGCTAAGTCCATGTCGACAAAAACTGTCTTAAATGCAGCTTTTCAAATTCAATTTCTCACAGGCAGACTCATATAGAAATATTTTTTAAACGCCACAAAAACACGCACGCGGAACTCACGTTTTTTAAGTAGGAGTTCATAATAGTCATATTCAACCATTACACGCATAAGGTAGAAGTGAAAGCAAACTCTTCTATCTAAATTTCCCCAACTTTTTTCAAATCTTTAAATAGAAATGAAAATTAAGCAACCTTCTTTGCATCCCAGCAACGTAAATTTCGGCAAAAAAACAAAAACTTTTTACAAACAAGCACTGGCGGTTTGTAAAATTATCTCTGTGTGCTTAAGCAAATGTGTACTAATCCTTAATTGAAAATAAACATACAAAGTAGAGTGCAATACACATACTCCTATGCACACACATATGTACATACAATATCCTAGACAACCAATTTTGGTAATTCAAAGAAAATATGTTGCGGAAAACTTTATCATAGAATTTACATTTTCGCACAATAATAACAAGTCGAAAATTTGTTATTGTTGCAAGGCATACACACACTCATATGCCACTATTTATTATAAAGACACATTGTAAGGATAATAACAGTCCTAGACTAAACATACACATGCTACACTGACTGCAAGTCTATCTTACTCCTTAGTTACGCTAGAACAACAACAAAAAAACTACACAAATTATTTAAAGTTAAAAAGTTATAATCAAGATTTATATAGTTTTTTATATTTCCTTATTGTTTTTGCACACCATGTCCTTATTCATATAAAGGACATTCAATAAATTGAAACACATAATAAAACGAAAGACAGTTAATAACGCAAAAACGGTCTTTAGTTATGCTGCTCCAAAATAAATACTTGTTTTTTCACCCAAAAAACAATAAAATCCTTTTGCGAGTGATTTATGCCATCAAAGATTTAAAGATAAATACACGACTGCCATGAATATGGCAACACAAAAAAAAAGTATCGAAAACTAGAATAGAAAAAGGAAACTTTTAACATAAACAACAGGCTTGTGTGTTTGGATGTGTGGTGGGCGATGGACGGTGGGAATATGCGGAATTTCTAAAAGGCTAAGGGAAGTAGCCATGGTACTTTTTAATAAAGCCCTGCTATTTACCCAAAGTTTCAATATCGAATCAAAAATACAAAATTTTGTTAAAAAAATATACTTAAATTTTGAAATTCCAATTTTACATAAAATTAGAAAGAAACTTCATTAAAAATAAAAACCAAAAATTTCCAAACAGCAAAAAAATTAAAATGTACACAAAAAATTAACGGCTTAATAAACCTTTGTTAAAAAATCATATACAAAAAAGTACTTTAACTAATTTCTGCTTTAGTGCTTTTAATAAGAATTTAGCTTGTTGTATTAAGTGAACTCAACAACTCTAAAATGAATAAATAAGAATACGTATGACTAACTTTTGTATTCGAATAAAGTTCGTTTTTTATTCGTTTTGATTGTATCACTAAAATTTATCTTTATCTTTGTTATTGATTTTTAATGAATGGAAATAACGTATAAGAATAAAAATATAAAAATGTAAAAATTGGAAAGCAGTAGATTTAAGGAATATTTGTACTGGACAATCTTGTTAGTTTTCTAAAAATGCTTATGGATTGACGCCTAACACGATGCCGCCATGATGAGGCAAAAATAACGACCATAAAATTTAAAACAAATCAACTATACTGGTTGATAGGCTTTAGACTTTGCAATACAAAGTTCTTTTGAGCAAATCCATTAGCAAACTTAGAAGGACATATGTTGTTTACAAGAACTTACACAGACGACCGTCGTCATCTGGCCTTGCCATAACAATTTTTGTCTTACGAATCTCCTCGGTGGTGGCGGCTGGTATCAGGTTTACACCTCTGCAAGAAGTCTGGCAAAATAAGTTGAGCGGAGAGAAGTTAACACTCTCTTATAAAAATCCCTAATCCACGATGGAAGAGCATACGCCAGGGATGCATAGCCAAGATGGTGCTTGGGGTTTATTATGCGAACTCTGGATACCAGTCGATCTCTAGTTTTAATAAAGACATACTCATGCGTATAAAGCTATCTACATCACTTCCTTCATTACTCGTGAGAATTATATAAATTCTCTGAATAAACTCCGGTTTTAATTGGCTAAGGCAGGAGTCTAGAAGAGATGAACAAGAATGCTTTGTGAGGACTAGACGGGCCTATCTTTAAAGGTACTCCTCAGGCGTCGGACCGAGAGATGGAGAGGATAATCTCCGTAGGAACTCCGGTGTTTATTGGCAACTGAGGAATTCTGAAGAGATGGATAAGAAAACCTCGCAAGGGGTAGACGGCTCAGTCTGTAAAGATACTTTTGAGGAAGGTACTTAAACAGTTACGCACATTGTGTGTGAGTGCACTGACTAGCATACGGCTTAGGACCACGGGCAGGCACTTGTTAAATATAAATGGCATGGTAAACAAATGCCAGTAATTACAAGAAACTCCGTGATGGGGAAGAAGGCAGATAATTACCAGTCGACAGTCAAAAATCAATACAGTCAAGAAAAAAGGCTAGTGTTAGCACGAGACTCAATGAATGTGAGGTAGTCGTAAATTACAAAACGGTTGCCAGAAATCAACTTGTGGAAAGAAGTGGTCGAAGGTCTATAAAGTAAGCGGTCTGCTTTGATACCATCCTACATTAATATTTATAGAAGACAGTCTAGGAATTTACCACTAAATAGTCTTCACAAAGTTAAAATATGAATTCTACAAATGAAAGCTTCGGTGAACAATTTTACTCGGTAAAGAAAATTTAAAATAATTATTTTTTAATTAAAAAATAATAAACTATAATTTACAAAAGAAACCTTCACAATAATAAAAAAAAACTTGCCACAAAACTGAAATTTCTATACCTCTCTACGGAAATCCCGATTTGAAATTTTTTCTTGTTGTTCGTTCTTTTCCGATTTACATATGGGTCTCTCATTGAATTTGTGCCTTTATAAATTTATCTAACCACATTTTCCTTTAGTCTAACCTTCCCTATCTTTTCATAAGCCCCACAATGCCAGCATTAACACGTTTAAACATGCAGCAAATTGTCAGTTTTTTCCAACAGTATTCTTTTTTTTGTCTTTTAAATAAAGAAGACAAAAACCAAAACACCGGCACTGTCAGTATTGGTAAATAAATATAAAATGTAAATACTTTATTATTTGTGCACATACATCACTTTTGCAACAGGGATTATTCCTTAGAGTATAACAATGTCCTGTTTATCGTTGTTCTTCAACTAAACTTCTTCTTATTCAGGGCCATTGTTAAACTGGCGAAAGGCAAAAACAAAAATTCAACTTTCATTTACATTTTATTTAGCAGAGATTTTGTTCAAGACACAGACGTTGTAAAACTATTTCAATATTTAAGCTCCAGCATTCTTTAAAATGTTAAGGACTTGTTTTACCCCTCAAATCCAATGTCATCTAAACAATTTTTCTTCTCACCAATGGTAGCAACATGAAAAAAATACCAACTTTTATAAAATGTTTATTTAACACGAATCTTTGGCATTTTTTGTTGTCCCTGCTCTTTTTTTATTTTTGAGTTTTTTCTTTTACTTGAGGACAAAACAGTTGAAGTTAAAAAAAAAGAAAATGAAAAAAAAAATCTGGCCTCAGCGAAGAGTTTGCATACTGTAGCCACTGATTTTCAAATATTCGAATATATTATTTGCAAATAATGTCCTGAGTAAAGCTATTTGGTGTAAATAAAACTTATTTTTAAAAGGAAGGAATCTTTGGGAGGAGAGAAGGTTAAAAAGAAAAAAAATTGTGCCAAAAACTCTGCTAAGCTTTTTTCGTTCAGGCATTGGTGCAATGTCAGTCATGCAGCCAGCCATATTTATAACTTACAAAAAGAGATAGACGTGGAAAATAAGCTCCTTCAAGGATTTATTGGTTAAATGAACATATTTGACTACCAACGTCTCTAAAGCAAATAAACAATTCTTTTTACCATTTATTCTATTTCTTCTTTCTAGTTTTTCAGGGAGCTGAAATGAAGCAAAAAGCAAGCAGAAAGCTGTAATAAACATAAAAGGTCATATTAGTTGTTAAAGCAACAAAAAAGGCATCAAAAGTCTAAAGGAAGTTTAATAAATATTCATTATACACTGAGAAAAAGCAAAAAAAAAAAAATAACTTGGAAAGAATAGAACAGCTCTGCAAGACTTCTTTTGAAGTATTTGACGATATTTCAACATCCTTTTTTTGATTTAAGATCGGTTGGCTACTCTTGATTAAATCTATTACTTATTTTTCCCTGTCTTTTGATAAACAACAACAATATGCACCAAAGACTTTAAACAAAAATAAATCGCACTAGCAAAAATATTTCGTACTAACACATTCTTGGGCTAGGATTTTTTAAACACTTGTGCTTCGTTTTCAGCTAAAACTCTCATACATGTAAGTAGGCGAATATGTCCATACACATGTAATTTTCTTAAGGATTTTGCAACTTATTTCCATTTTTCCTTATTTCATATTGAAAATGTTCGATCGAATGCCTTGGCTGCTTACGAATATTGATGAATGTTTAAAATCTTCATATATACGAGTATATTTTTTTTATAAAAGAATTCAATGGGAATTTTTCAAGATTTATAGCTTGGAAAAAAGCATAAATAAAATGAATTGATTTTTATATTTTGAAATTTATTTGGCAAAAAATCCAAAGACGTATTTGTGTGACCAGAAATAATTTTCTATTATTTAGGGGCAATTAAATGAAGTGCTACGGAAGATTATATTTTAAAACAAAAAAGAAAATATATATATACTAAATAACATTTAAAAAATTTTAATATTTAAATATAAATTATATTTAGTACCAAAAGCTTAAGTAATCAATATAATTTTTAGTACTCAAAAATTAAACATTTTTAAATTAACCACACTTTTAGTACTTAACACCATACAAACAAATTTTGTTCTACAAAAAATGTTTCATTTTAAAAAGTGATTTACTTGGTTGTATTTGTTAAGAAAAATTTTGTTATACTAAATTTTGAAATATGGTTCGAATTGAATGCCAAAATGTTATAAAGTTTTTTCTAAAAAAACACGTTCCTTGTTACTAATAAAAGCATCTGAAGTTACTTGAAGTATTAAAAGCTACAGCAAAATATATTATCCATTACATCGCGGTGCTATAAGAGTCTATAGCTAATAAGAATAATTAAAAAAAACTATAAAATATTGGTTTTAAAAATGATTAACCACCTCTGTTGTACAACAAATTGAATAATATTATTATTAAAATATTTCTCGATCTGAATGCTAAAAATGTACTAAGTTTGCACTTTATAATATTTCTATTAATAAAATACTAAACAAGTAAAAATTATTGGTACTAAAAATTTGTTGTAATAAATTTTAAATAATGCCATTTATAACAAAATTATTCCTGTTCAATGCCTATAATTTCCTAGGCTTGCACTCAATAAAAATAATTATATTTTTAGTACGAAAAATAAATAGAATGTAGTACCTAAAATAATTAATTTTGTAGTAAGCGTATTCAGGGTGATAAAATTTTAAAATTTTATTTGGTTTAAAAACTGTGTAATTTGTTGTTCTCACACCTTGGACTCAAATATAAAAAAATATGTTGCACTAAAAATAAAATAATGTTTATTATCGGCAAATTATTTAAGCTGAATACTAAAAATTTACTAAGGTTCCACGTCAGAAATATGCACTATTTTTAGTACAAAAAATGTAAAAATTTCATTACACAAAATAACAAAATTTTTAGCCCTGAATATATAATGGCATTAAAAAATCAAAATTAAACCGTTGTAGGTAATAAAAAAATAAAAGTTTTATGAAAAATTAAGTTCTCAAATTGTTTGTACTAAAAATTACCATTACTTTTTTTATCTATAATTACTATATTGGATACACAAGGGAAGGTATACTACTTTGTTTTGTCGCCATTTTGATAAACATTAGTCTTGACAGTTCATATTTGGCAGTCGTGAAGTAGAGACGTGGCAAATTTGTTATAGAAAAATATTCGGTAAGCCAACGTGTTTTAATGGTTAAAACATTTTATCAAAATCAATCATCGATGAGAAAGTTACGTGAAATTTTTGGGAGAAACAACGTGACAACAAGACGCTCTATTTATCACGTAGTGAATGATTTCGAAGAAAGAGGGACTGTAGTTGATAGGCCCAAGCATGGACCACAACGTACCGCAAGATCGGTAAAAAATATTACTGCTGTTCAAGAAAGTGTTTAAACCTCAATTCGACACCATGCTCAGGAGCTTGGTCTTCAAAGTACAACTTTGGCCACAATTTAGTACAAAGATTTTCATATGTTTCCATTTAAGATTCAGTTGGCACAAGAGCTTCTTCCAGAAGACCATTTACGCCGCCGTACATATGCCAATAGGATGCTACAGCTCGCCCATGATAACCCCGATTTTCATGAAAAAATCATAATGAGTGACGAGGCACGTTTTCGTTTGAATGGATACTTGAATGAACAGAATAGTCGGTTCTGGGCAATGGAAAACCCTCAAATTATTCATCAGTCACCTTTGCATCCATTAAAAGTGACAGTCTGGTGTGCAATTTTGTCAGGAGGAATCATTGGACCTTATTTCCTAGAAACTGAAAACCGCGTAACGGTAACTGTCAATGGGGAGCGATATCGTGATATGATTGAACACTTTTTAACGTCACAACTGCATGCTTTGGGCTTAACTAACATGTGGTTTCAACAAGACGGCGCCACAGCGCATACAGCCAGGATTACAATGGAATTACTGCGAGACCTTTTTCCACAACCAATTATTTCAAGGAATGGTGATGTTGATTGGTCTCCCCGGTCGCCTGATTCGACTGCCCCGGACGGCTTTTTGTGGAGATATTTGAAAAGCAAGGTTTATGCAAACAATCAAGCTGGAGCAACTAAAAAAAAAAAAATATTCGTGATGAAATGAATGAAATACCACGTGAAATGTGTGAGAATGTAATGAAAAATGTGTTCAAAAGTCTCGCATTTGTGAGGCAAACAGAGGCGGACAGCCATCTTTAGATCAGAGGCGCATGAATGGGTTTATAATGAATAAAACTGCACATAGATGATGCCAACCCATACAAGGTTCACTAGGGGAAATTATTGCGTTGGTGGTATCATTAAACCATACTTGTTCGAAATCAATGTAGAATAGGCCACCACTGTCAACTGGGAGTACTGATGATAAGTAATTTCTTCTAGCACGAAATCAACTTTATAGACGTCACCCAGTTGATGCCACAATAGACATTTTGCCTGAACGATGTGAAGGTCAACGTTTTGACCACGCATACGCAGCCTTCTGCCAACGTAGAATTTCAGATATATATATATGCTGCAACATATCGGTTGCGTGCTGCCGTGATCGATAACTTATTTTATACATAACCGCAAACTTCATCCAAATTTAATTTAATAATAAAATTATTTAATAAACTAATAGCCCTTTAGTTCAGATTGCAATATTCAGGCAGAAATCCAGGAGAGGAGAAATTGGGATATTCCTTCCCAAACTAGTTTTTAATAATTTCAATATTTTCCCAAGCGTAAAAGTTAAAAGTTTGTTGACAATTTTTTTGCTTCTCATTAAAGCTGAAACTGGATCCATGTCTGGCTACACCATCTGCTTAAAAACATAAATTTTCGTAGTCAAATTGTTAGACAATCGAATAAGGACAATAAAATTATGTTTGTTCTTTTCTACTCTTCTTATTTTTGCTATTACTTGTTAATATAATGGCCCTAAAATTGGCCGTTAGCCTTTTTATTTAAACTATTTGGGGTGAAGTCAAAAACACTTTGCTTGCCACAAGTATCAAAATATTTGTAAATTCTAAACATGGGAAATACAGAGGTTTAATTTTTTGCCAAAGATTTTATTTCAATTTTGTTCTCTATAAAATAGATTTTTATTTCTTTTTTTCTTTACAACAAAAGAGGAGGTAGAATATTGTTAAGTTTATTTATGTATGAAAGAACCAGATTTTATTATCAAAAATTGAATCAGTTTATAAAGGGAAGAATAAACAAACAATATGCCATAGAAGAATTGCTAGTATATGAGTGTTTGCACATATGTACATGTAAAATGTACATGTATGCTTAAGGATATGTGGTCGTAAGTGTCCTTAAAAAATATTGTTTAAATATATTTTGTGTGTCTGGTTGTTTATTGATGAAGATGATGTTCAAACAATAAATTGTAATACAATTTTCGAAAAAAGCACATTTTCAGTCTGTTGATTATAATAGATGTAAAGATTTCTATGCATACGAAGGCAGGCTTATAAGGAATGCCTAATGGAACGCAAGTGCTTAAACGTCTGATCGCACGTGTATGGGAGAGGGCAAGGATGATCATCGTTGACAGCAGGGCATGACTATTAATGGACTCACTGGATACTATACTCCGTTAATTTGTGTATAGCCCGTATTAAGTCTTCATGCAGTTAAAGATAAACTCTAATTTTTAGCCATGCCCTTCGAATGTGAAATTAATTTTCTGCAGAAGTCCTTGCTATTACTTTAGAACATTTATATCGAATGCAGACAAATACTACTTACGCTGTCCACAAATTTTTTTCAATTCCAACATACCATGAGTAGGGACCTCTCTTAGAATCTGAGGAACAAATTTTCCAGCCCTGTCAATGAGGCTGGAAAATTTGAGATTTACCTTTCGGCCTTATCCGATGCTGCCCTTATTAACGGGTGAACTTAGGACGTTCAACACTGACTCGGAGCGCATTAAAGCGATAGTAATTTTAGTACCATTTTTACTTGGAACACGCATTTACCTCCTTGCTGGGGAGTATAACACCTGCCGTACTATCAATAGCCTTGAGAGGCGTTAAACTTTTCTTCTAACTGCCTTCGATAGCTATGTCAATTAGGCACCTGCCTTTTACGATAATCCGATGCTGTCATTGTATTTGGGGGGAATATAACATTAAGCACAGCATTTAATCGTTTAAATAGCAATTTCGGCAACTTGGCTACCGACAGCATGTTGGAGACCTTGGAGATAATCTATTATGCACAAAAATGTTGCCTGATTTGGGTTAAGTCCACACAATACTTCCCCGGAGGTGCCCCACAATCTAGTTTGGTAGCTGTTGCCTTAGAGTGTTTAATTACGGAGCAATCAGCCTTTTGGTTATTGGTCAGAACTCTACCTAACTTAAGATCTCATATAAGCATTGGGTACTGGAATGCATCCAGTTGACGGGAATTGCGAAGAACACAGGCCCCTGAGGGGAACTACCATGTGCAGTGGGATCGATTTAAAGTTTAAGAGATTTTTAAGTTAGATTTCATTTTAATTTCTCTCATTTTGCCAAAAGTTCTTATTTCCGTTTTCCATTAAGTTTTTGTTATATCTGTTCCATCGTTTATTTCTGTGACCCCCTATCCTGCAAACAATTTTATATTT
Organism: Phania funesta; assembly: GCA_963932375.1. Taxonomy (NCBI): domain Eukaryota; kingdom Metazoa; phylum Arthropoda; class Insecta; order Diptera; family Tachinidae; genus Phania; species Phania funesta. The sequence continues at coordinate 3,294,155 of OZ010656.1, read as the reverse complement.
TTGATTTCTCTCTTGTTATTGTTGCACATTCATTTTATTCCTTATTCCAAGGGTTATTGTTATTATTGTATTGCCGTACTTTTGCAACTGCTTTTTGTTATGGTTGTTGTTGCCACATCAATTAAATAACTGTCATTTTGTTTTGTTGCCATATTTTGTGAATTGGTTTGATGTTCTGCCCCCCTCCCTTTTGTTCGTAGTATATTGTAACAGTTTTCTATTTACGATAAATTATCTAAAAAAATAAATTGATTGGCAACATACTATGAAAACAATTTTGTTATGTAGTTTTCCAGATGTAAAAAAAAAAATTGTTTTATTTTATATGAAAATAAAAGGCCAGGATTTTAGTTCTTACAGGTCATTTAGAAAAGCAATTAAATAGTTGTGGGAGTTTTTAAATTTTTGGCGACATAAATATCTATGAGCCATGATGAGGAAATGAGTAACAATTTAGTCGTATAAGCGTTTTTGTTGGTATAGGAGTTTATTTGAGGGACTACTATTCAGATTTTAATTCAAAATGATTCCACAAAAATGCTGGGTTAAGATTAATTGTCCACAATAACTCTAAAGTATGAGTTCATCATATTAGATTAGCTATTTAGTTGCTGGAACACAGTTGCCTGCGCTAGATGAATTCTTGAGCTCAAAATGTAGAGAATTGCATTTCATATATGAGCTGACCAGATGCCTATAATTGTGAGATATCAAATTGGTTCTGGCTTTATTTTGAAGCTAAACGTAGTGGCGTTGTATATGGAACAGCTCGTCCATCAAATTGCCAACAGGCATTCAGTGGTAGTGCTTCTATAGGATGTTAAGGCCAAGCTCCGGATCTGCGCCCAATTAGCGAAGTCATTGTTTACGGTCATCTGGCTTCAATTATTGCGTTATCACAATCTTATACCAGGTACCTATCTGCCGATGCACAGTTAAGCTGATCGGCTTAGTAATATCTTCGATATTGGCTCCTATGGTGGCTATGTGTTCTTTATTTCACATTAATATCTGTCCATTTAGTGGCTTAAGGTCCAAATGAGTGTACTGATGCTCAAGGTTTGTGCAACAAACGATGTGCCCACTGAAGCCATGCTGACTATCGACCTTACGACAAAATTCAATAATATTGTTTAATAATTTCCCCACGTTCGGTAGCACATGAAGGGATGCACAACGAAATGGCAAACCTGAATGACGGCTGGATGTCATTAGTAGCTTTGATAACTTCTGATATATAACAATTGGATAAACTGTACTATCTGGTCACTTTATATTTTTTTCAAATTTTAAGTTGAAAGTTTTTTGCCCTAGGCACTACTGTGCAATATTTGAAAGCAACATTAAAAAAAAAAACAGAGATTCACTTTTTTATTTTGCTTATTTTAACTCCCATTTAAGAAAAAAATATCTCAAAAAAATAACATTTTTGGATTTTAAAATGAATCATTTAGAAGCGGATTTTAAATGTGTCAATCAGACATTACAATTTATTGTCAAAATTGATAAATGTTTTCGCAAAAATCGCGAAATGAAATTAGAATTTTAAATTTGTACTTTTTTGTTGTTCGAAAACAAGGTTAATAAAAGGAATGAGTCAATAAGTTGAAATTAGAATGACACATTCATGGAGCAGTGATGCGTAGAGACCAAAGTCGATAAAGGCTTTGGGCAGAATGCTTAATAATTTTTGAGAATATTTTGAAATTATAAAAAAGAACTAAAATGTGAAAAAATCTTAGAACATAAAAGTTAATGCAAGTGAAAAGATTCGTTTAAAAATGAAAAGAGGCAAAAGGTTAAAAAATGGCTCAATTTTGCAAAAGCATTAAAATTTGGAAAAATTGCTAAAACCAAAAAATTTGGCATAAGAAAATTTACCGCTTAAACAGCAACCGCAAATAAAGATTTTATAAAAATAAGCAAGACTGGAAAAGAAGATTTCAAACTTCAGTAGTTTAGAAAAATGCAGTAGAACAATTCAGTAAAATTAAGGAAGCCCTACAATAAAGATGCAAAAGATCCTAAAAAGGATATGTATAAAAAAATCGCTTAAAGCGCAAAAAACGCCGAAATCGAAAAAAACACTAACTAAAAAAAACCCCTAGGAGGAGCATCTCCAATAACAAAAAAATTTACAAGGGAAAAAAAATTGTGGACAAGTAAAGTTTAAAAATCGAAACAAAAGGTCAAAAGTGAAAAACTAGGTGCCTGAATCGCGCTCAAAATTAGGCAAGCGAGTCTAGTTTGTTAAAAGCTCAGAATGCATAAATGAAAAACGTCGATAATATCAGAAAAAGTAGCTTCATTCCTACAGTCTCAATAACTCCAAAGTCACTTAAATTATAAAGAAACGCCCTAAAGCACAAACGTATGCAAAGATCTCATTAAAAATGCAGAGCTGAATCGTTAAATACAAAAGAGAACTTCGCCCTGGAAAAAATCGCAAAATAAAGCTGTAACTAATAAATCCTAAAAAGAGTCTAAATTGTAACACAGAAGTTCGAATTAAAAGTTAAGAAGATTGTTTGAAATAAAAATTACTATCGGCGTTAAGAGCTAAACTCAAAATAATTGCTAAAATCGAAAAATAGGCCGAAAATGCGAAAAAAACACCGAATTTAAATAAACCGCAAAATAAAAGTAGAACCAAAATACAAAACCGGCAAAGATGTTTTAATATCGAAAAAAGGCTCAAATGGAAAATTGGATTTCGAAAATAATTGGTTAAACCGTAATAGATCATGGTTTTGATTATTGATCAAAAGAGAAACAAATTAAAAAATATACTGAGGCACAGATAATTTATAAAAACAGGCGCCTAAGTTCGAAAAGAGGACTTTGGGGATTTAATAAATTTATTAACTCGCTCTTTGGTGAAGGGTATATAAGATTCGGAACCACCGAATGCAGCTTTTTTAACTGCTCGTATGAAATCTTAGCTGTTTAAGATTCCTTATATGTAATAATTACTCAGCACTGGACTTAAAGATCCCTCTACTAAAGAACAATAGAATTTGTGAAGAATAATAGATATCAATAAAATGATTAGAAAAGAAAAAGATATTTAATATAAAGGAGCTTCCAGCGATCTTAAACTTAATTACTATTAAAAGGCAGCCAGCAGTTAAATCTTTATCATCATCATTGTCATCATGAATTTTTCATAAAATCAGCCAGACAACTTGTCACCATTTTAAACAAATAGACGATTTTACAAATGAGCAAACACGTGATGAAGACTAAGGAAGACAGACAAACAGAATTTATTGCCAGACATTGAGAAAAACCAGAAGTTGTAGGTAGGCAGACGTAATGAAGGACAGACAGACAGACAAACGTGCAAATGTTGTTTTGCATATTAACACTTTGGCGTATTTCTTTTACTGTTGTAAATTTTAAACAACAGAAAATTACTTTGATATGTTTCGGCTTAAATGTGGAAAATAAAAACTTAAATAAAATAAAAAATAAATGGATTTAAAATTGGGAGGTGGAATTCGAAACTTTAGGAATTACGTGATTTCCATAAATAAAACTAAAGAAGTCTCCATGCAAAATATTAAATTATTTTTTGTTAAATGTATGTTACACGCACACATACACACACACACACACACACACACACACACACACACACACATAAACACACACGCATGCACATGCACTCTCTTGACTCATGTTAATTATTTTCCAATTATTAAAACCCTTTGATTTATCAATTTTATCAATCAAATATCCCTTGAGTACCATTTTACCTTAAATCTTCTCATACATATTTTCTTTGCCATATACGAGTATTGTGGCAATAGCTTTTCTTCCATGTGCTTATCGTGTTTAGTGGGTATAAATTAACCTGTTTTCTATGGGACACATCTTAATGAAATTGCCACGCTTTGAGATATCTTCTCTTCTTATCTATCATACGCAGTGTGCTGCAACTGGTGCTCTGCAAAAGAAATGTGCAAAAGTGCACTTTATGTAACAACAGGACGTTGTAATTATTAGCTTGATTTCCTTTTATGCCCACGGCATACGTTAATGAAATGTCATCAATATCTTCCAATACATTGAGTTGTTCTTTGATGCTTCATTCAATGTTGGAAGAATTTTGTATTTGGAAATAAAAATCTGTCTTCAATAGTTTGTCATTGTTGAATTCAGGCGGAAATGATTTAAAGATCGTTTTGAAAGACGGCTGATAGTCATGGAGGAAAGAAAGCAGGGGAATTATGCTCAATGGAAGTGGCAAAGAAAGGATTTTCAACGGCACCTGAAAAGATAACGAACTAAAAAAGTTCGTTTTAAGCAAATAGTGACTTGGTTTGGAGCATAAGGAGCTTGTTAAGAAGAAACGCATGTTTTTGGTAGGATACGTGTTTCCTTGAAAAGTTACATTCTTTAACAAATAAATGTGATAAAAGTTTGTTGAGAAAAAGCGATTTTTTTATTAGTGAAAAATTTTAATTTTTCTTGAAAAGGTAAATTTTTGGCTAAAAGAAGTTTTGTTAAAAGGAAGGCTAATTTTGGCGAAAAAGGCGACTTCTATGATTTTTCAAAAGGTGACTGTTTAAAAAGAATCGTATGGAAGAAAGTGACTTTTAAAGAGAGACTTTACAGAAAAAGATATTTTAAAAGTTGACATTTCAAAAAGCCACTTTTCCAAAGGTAACTTTTTAAGACGTGACTCTTTTTAAGTGACTTTTTTGGAGGTGATTCTAATAACAAGGGATTTTGCAAAAAATAATTTTTCAAGAGGCCGTATTTTAAAGAGTGGCTTTCTTAAAGTTGGGTTTTTAAAAGTCACTATTCGTTACGGCTTTCAAAAAGAAATCTTTTAAAAGGGGACATTTTTAAGTGTGTCTTTCCAGAAGCTGCCTTTTTAAACAGTGAATTTATTAGAGAGACTTTTTAGTTTACGTTTTAAAAGTAAAGGGAAATTTCCTTAAGATGGTTTTTAAAGGCTTCAAAAGTGACTTTTCAAAATGTAGCTTTTCACAAGATGACTTTTTAGAAGGTGCCTTTTTGATAGATTACTTTTGGAAAGAAAACTGTATAAAAGTGATTTCAAAATTTGACCTTTTAAAAGGCACATATCTCTTTTTAACATGCGACTGTTCGAAAAAAGTCTCTTTTTTTTAAGGTGACTTTTGAAAAAGTGACTTTTCATAAAAGCTTTTTAAAGGGGGACTTTTTAATGGTTCGTTTTAAAAGTTGTGTTCCAGAATGTGCTTTGTAAAGGTAAATTTTTAAAAGTCACTTTCGAATTTGACGTTTTAAAAGGTGACATTTTAAATGATCACTTTTTAAAAGGTATTTATCCTTTTAAAAAATGTTACTCTTGAAGAAGCCTCTTTTTAAAAGGCGACTTATAAGATGCTTTTTATGAGAAGACTTTTCAGAAGAGCTTATAAAAACGGGGCTTTCCAACGCGTCGTTTCTTTTCGAAATATGATTTATTAAAAAAGTGTTGAGATGGAGAAAAATTAATTCTCGTTGAAAGCAGAGAAGGTTTGGTTTCAAGCAATACTTGGTAAAAAAGTGGACTTTATAGCGAATTGCGATAGTTGCACAAAAACAAAGACTTTTTACAAATCAAATTTTTGCAAAACTGTAACTTTTTTAAAGTAAACAGATTTCTTCATTTGCTCCTTAACTTCCTAAAGAGGAAGAATATTTTTAATAACCTAAAACACTTCATATTGAAGGACCATTACAGACAACAACAAAAAAAAAACATACCAATCAGCTCTTTTTATCCCACTAATTAATTTCTTGAATAGTTTGTGTAAAAGCAACCAAACAAGAAATCCCTTTGATGAAACATAACTCAACTTCAGCTACAGTCTGGCTCCTTAAAAACATCTCCGAAAGACTAAGAGGAGTTTGTTATCAAGCAATGGGAAAAAAGATTAAAAGGGAAGATTTACCCAAAGTAATAAAACCACACAAAATGTAATTAAAATTTTATATATCAACTTCATGGCTTTTAAGTAGGCCACTCTTAACACTAAAATTGAATTTACCAAAAACTATAGGACCAGCCTTAATATTAAATATAAAAAAAAAAAAAAAATAGTAACAACGAGTGATAGAAACAGCAACAAAATAAAATTGACTTGCTGTGATAAATTTATATGTCCTAAATATCAAAACAACACAAGACTTGTTACTCGTGGTATCAACATCGTCTACTAAATGATGTTGACGATGGTGGTTATTTAAGCAGCCTTTCCTTTTGTTTTGCGCAGTATGAGTTTATTAAAAAAATTATATAAAAAAATTATTTCTAAATTTCAGTGGAGCATTAAATCAGAAAAATAATCAAAAATCATTCAGAGACTTAGTGAAATGGAACCAAACAACAATACACTTGAATAAAAATTATGCTGATGGGAAAGATGACGACGATGACGAGCCTGTCGCGTTGTTGTGTCCAATATTTAATAACTTCAAACAGATAAGGGCGAATTCGATTTAACTAGACATATGTATTTTGACGTTAAAGATACAATTAAAAATATATAAAATTATGAATTCTAAGAGTTTTCGAAATACGCAAAAGTTTTTTATCAAGAGGATTTGTGGGTATACAAAAATTTTCGTTATTCTTCGTATATGTATATCCTTCTTCCCCCAAAACTCCTTTTTTCCGCAAAATAGCATATTTTTCTTCATAATAAAGATTTGAAAAAAGGCACTGCATCTCCAAAAAATGATTTGTTTTTTTTAAAACTCATTTCCTTCTCCCCGAAGGCACTTTTTGATATTTAAAAATCCCCCTTTCTCCCAAAAAAAGTCAATTCCGCCTCCAAAGAGGAGTGTTTTCCTTAACAAAATCATGTTTTCTATTAAAAAAACGGAATTACTCCAAAAAAGGCCGACTTTTCATAACCGTTTCCCCAAATAAAAATCGCTTTTTGTCCAAGAACCTACTCTTTACCTTGGAAAGACAATTTTGCTTTAAAAAAGAAGAAATCTACTTTTGGCTCCCAAAAAAAAACTTTTTAATCAAGTAGTCCCTTTTGCTTTCAAAAGTTCACTTTTGCTTCCCAGAAGTCCCTTTTTGCCCCAAAACCCAATTTTTTCCCGAAAGCCGGATTTACTGGCCACAAAAAACTTAATTTTTTTAAGATTATTAAATTTTTTGTTGGAATTTTCATCATTACCTTTCTTGCAGCAAACTTTCTCGTAAATTGGGTTTGAAAAAAAAATAGCTAAAATCATCATAATTCGTATCATTATCATAAACTTGTGACAAACTTGTGCAACTTTGTAATGGTTAGGTGAGGAGTAGGGGTGCCTACTGCTCAGTATTCTTAGAATTTCATCTAATAACAAATTTCAGAACACAGGCACTGTTTTGCATAATAAATTTAAATTTGATTTATAAATCATAATACGGACGCTATGAATACGACCTTAATTATATTTTATTATTTTCTTTTCATTGGATTTTTAAAAAAATAATTGAATTTTGTTATTTTAATGGCTTCTTAGAAATTGTAGAGTCGAAAATTATTATGTCGTATGTTGTTGACATACAAAATTGTGTGATAGAATTGAAGTATTAAATGATGAAAACCCCAATCGTGCAGTGATGCAAATTAAAGAGCGGTTACAGCAGTCATTGGGCATAATCGTTTAAGACTGAACAAGTAATCTAATCGAACCATTCACAGTTGGATGTTTCTGTGCCAGTGAGAGATGGCACGGGTTGTACTTACGTTACGAGTAACAACGCCTAATTTTTAATAAGTTTATAATATTTTAGTCATTGTGCTAATTATTTGATCCCGGCTGCACACATTTGTGGAATACTGGCTGAAGCAATAAAATATTTTTATTTCGTTCTAAAAAACTTAATGTTCCTTCCTAAAATTTATTTAATTTATTTCTTTAAGCCAAAAAGAGCGGCTTAAAATCGTTTGAAATTGAAAATAGCTTCACACTATTACCGTGAGACATTTGGCAATAAATTGTCTTTAAGCACGATTTGCGTTGTTTCTAAAGCAACATCATTAAACACTTGAATTATTTATTATAGAATAATTTAAACAATACAACATGAGAAGAAAGAAAACTACTTCTTAATTCTTCAACAAGCATTACACAGTTCGTAATAATAGGAATTCTGCTTGGAGCAAAATATTTGACGATGAAAATAATGGTTAGTTTTTCTTGGTTTTTTCAACCGCACGTGGAAACAGAAGCCTATAAAGTTTGCTCATTCTGAATTCTTATCAATGTTGCTTTAAGGGCCCACTGCAGGAATGATCAACCTGTAGAACCCAGATAATTTATGGACCTAAATGTTAAACCAAATTAAAACATTTTAAAAAAGCACTTAAAACAACTTCGAAATTTCACAAAAAAAAGCGAATAATTCGAAATCTTGACAAAATTTTAAATTCACTACAAATTCGAAAATTCACCCAAAAATCGAAAAACTGGCATGAGAAAATCAAATTGCCAAAAAATTACAATTCGTATTGAATCTCGAAATTTTCCTGAAAAATAACATTTCACAACAAAAATGTAAATTTCATCCGAATTTCGTAATTTCACCAAAAAGCAAAAAAAAAAAAAAAATCAAAAAAGTCAGTATTTTATGAACAAATGAGGAATTCACAAAAAAAAAAAATCATCGACAAACGTAAATCTTACTAGAATATTTCAAAATCATCAAACTTTATATATTTTACCGAAAACCTTAATTAAAAAAATTTAAGAAAAACCGAAACTCTACAATAAAGTTCATGAATTCCAAATTCAGCATAAAGCCGAAAAAGTGGAATAAAAAAATGTAATTGCTAAAAACTTCATATTCATAATTTTAGAAAAAATATCAAAAAACAATTTCACCAATTTTAAAATTTCACCAATTTTAAAATTTCACCAATTTTGTAATTTTACCAAAAACCATTAAAAATCATAAAACTTATAAATTTTCACAAAAATCTTAATTAAGCTGGAGGATATAAAAAAACAAAATTTTACCATCATTTGGTGATTTACAAACAATATCAAATTTAAAAAATAACAAAATTTTTCAAAAAAATTAATGCTACAATAAACCTAATTTTCACAAATTTCACCATATTTTAAGATTTAACTACAAAATTTACCCAAAGACTGAAATTGTACCGACAACTCTAAATTTATTCGAAATCTTACAATTTACCGAAAAAATCAAGAATCGATCAAAAATTTATAAACATTCAAAGAAAAGAGGGAAAATAAAATCAAATGAAAAGAACCGTAATTAAGTAAAACTAACCGATGTATTAACTGGTCGAAAGTCCTCGTATGAAAACCAATGGAAAGTTTAAATTTAAAATAAGACGAAGCGGAGGTCAAATTTAGAGATCCCTAGCATCGGGAGAAACTTATAGTACAATTTTAGTAGTTCTTATTTTTGTGAATTCGGCTTACCCGAATATATCTCTTTGTTAAAGTGAATCAATTGTACATATCGCTCATTTACTCGAACAATGTCATAACTCAAATAGTGCCATTTCGAGATAAACGCGATGGAAGTTTGATATTTGCTACTTTTATTCTCTTCAAACGTGGAAAGTAGAAACGATATAAAGATGAAATTAATAAACAATATAACGAACAATTCTGCATCATTAACTACAAAAATGCACGTTTTGAGTTATGACATTCTTTGAGTAAATGAGCTATATGTCCGCTCTTAGCAAACAGAAGTTTCTATAAAAATTTTGCAGTAAGTACTAAGACACCGGGAAAAATAAACTTCTAAACATGATACTTTGGGCCCCAGAAATGTTGGCCAGAATTTGGTTAAAAAATCTGTCAGTGAAGCCGAGCCGGCCATTTGTATGTTATGCTTTTCGATACATAATGTCAGAACAGTAGCTTCAAAATAAAGCCATAATCAATTTAATATTTCACAGGAGGTGAAATTTTATGTATATTTCTTTTTCTATCATTTTTTTCTGGGCACTCTAATTTTTTCTTTCTATACTTCAGATTTTTTTGTCAGCACTTCTTTAAAGCTGATTTTATTTCTCCCAGTGCATTGATTGTCTTTTTTAAATATATTTTCGAAAAAATCTTGCATTCAGCAATGAACACCAACAGTTTAATGGCGTCAATGATGGCTTGTAAAAAAATTAATATGGGCCGCACTCAAACCACAAACAGCAGCAAACAACGCACCAACCAACCGGGCAGCCAGCCGACTTGTATAAATATTGATGACATTAATTTTTTGTCGTTATTGTTATTTTTCACTCTGCTTACAGGGCCATATGCCCTCTACCAACATGATTGATTTTAATATTCCAATTTATGCAATATTTGCAACAATGCTGCGCATTATTTTTTCCTTTCAAATTAATACTGGAGTTTTTTGTGTGTTTCTTTAAACCAAAGAAAAAAAAGTAGTTTTATTATTTTTTTGTGTTCATTTGTTCAAGTTAAATTTGTTATATAAAAATGTTAATTTCATTTTATGCACACATCATTTCAATTATCGGCATATCGGCAGCAAAAAGTTTTGCACAAAAAACCCTACACGTCAGCAGAAGTAGTTAAAGTGGTAGAGCAGCACCTGCTGCAGCCAGTTGCTGAGACTTTGATTTAATTCATTTGAAATAAAAAGACACAAATTAACAGTCAGTTCTAGATGGAATAGAGCTTTTAAAATTATTTTATAAAATTTTAAAATTAAAAAAAAAAATAAAAACGTAGTTGACGAGATGATGCGGGTACTAAGTGACTATTCGGCTGAGCCCAATCGTATATACCCTTCACAAAAGTAATCACCCGACTTTTTGTGAAAGTATTTTTTTTTTAGTTTTTAGTGATTTTAATCTTTTTTCGACTTCTTTACTAAAATTTAAAATTTTCAAATGAAATATTTTTTATTGGTTTTTTTGTGAAGTTGCGGTCTTTTAGTTTGAGACTTTTGGTATTTTAAATTTGTTGGTGATTTTGTTTTTATTTTTTTAAATTTTCTTTGTGATAAAATTAACCTTTTTTTAATGTTTAATGTAATTGAAACTTTTGATAGAAATTTTTATTTTTGGCGAAATTTCAAAGTTTAGTGGAATTAGAGTTTTGGGTAAAAATTTGTGAAATTTCGCTTTTTTTAAGAAAATTTTATTATTTAGGTAATTGATATATTTTTTTTAATTTTTGCGGATTTTTAAGTTTATTTTTTAGTAATATTTATAGTTTATATGACTTTCAAAATTGTTGGTGAACTTATTAATTTCTGGCGAATTTCCGATTTGTGATGAAATTTGAATTTCACCACAAATTTAAAAGGTTTGGGAAAATTTTCTGGATCAATGATTTTTTAGGTAACCGTTACGTTTTCTGGATTTAGCGGCGTATCAACAAATTCCCTGAACAAACTATTCTATATATATTTTGCACTTAGGGGTCATTTGTGAGCAAATCTCTACATTTAAAATGTATGTCCATCCAAAAAACTAACTTTTTGTACCAAGACAGTCACTTTTTCCCCCAAATCAATCAGAGTATTGGATTTTGAAATCAATGCGTACGAAAGAAAACACCTTTCTAATAGTAGGCTCATTCCGCTTAAAATTTCAGCATATCTAAAAAAACCATTAAGTGTCAGAAATGGCAAGTAGAGCCATTGGTTAAAAAATACTCTACTTTTATATTTTTGGAGTGAAATTCTTTTTATTCCAAAAAATTATTTAATTCCATCGCAATTACGATATTTGGTTTTTTGGTCATTTATAAAGTCAAAGGCGAAATTTTAAATATTTATTAAAATGTGCACTAATTTCGGCATTAAAATTATTGTGGTTACTTTTTTTGTTCGATTAATTATTGGATTTTTGTTACAATTAATAATTATACACAAATTCTTTGCTTATTTTTAATTGAGTAGCTTAAAATTCTTTTAACACTTTAAATAAGAATAAAAAAGTGAATTTTATGTGAGCAATCTCTAAGGGAAAAAGTCGCACTTTAGTAACAAAAACTGCACTTATTGTAGGGCCATGGGACATTTTGCACAATAGACTTTGTGAAAAAAATTCCACTTTTTGTACCACATTTTAAAAAAAAGGCACTGCCTGTAAAAAATAATACTGTTTGAAGAATATGAAATGAATAAAAACGTTTTATGTTAAAAAATAGATATTTTTGTGAATTTTATATACTTTTGTGAAATAGTACATTTTTCTGCAAATGGAAAATGTATAAATAGTCTTTTTTTATTAAACTTTTTTGTAAAAAAATACAACTTGTTGCGAAAATCTTGACTGTAAAAAAATCTTATTTATTTTAGAAAACTGCAGTTTTTGTGAAAAATTGATCCGTTTGCAAAACCTGAAATATTTGAAAATAAATTATTTTTGCTCGAACATTTTTTTAAATAAAAATTTGGAGAATCATGAGAAAAATTTGTTAGAAAAATTTACCCTTTGCCATAAATTTAATTTAAAAAATTTAAATTTTTGTTTCAGAAAGACTTTGTTTAAATGAATGTAAGTTTTTGTGAAAAATGCAAATCTGTCTCAAGACACGGGACACGAGCGAAAGACAGAAAGAAAATGTAGGTACCTTTGTAACAAAAGGGACAAAATAATTTAACCAGTAAAAGAAAAAAATTATATGAAAATATTGTGTGAAACGTGGGCTTTTTGCAATAAATATCCAAATTGAATTTGTGTGAATAAACTTTTGGACATTTTTTGTGATACTCTGGAAAAATTGGACGTTTCGTAAACGTTTCGTTAACGAAGATTGCTATAATTGTAGAACATTTTGTCAACAAGTGAGACTTTTTGTTAAAAGAGTTAAATTTCTTAAATAAATAGTGGTACTTTTTGTCGAGAATGTGGGACGTTTAACGAAACTTGAAAAGTGATGACATTCCCAGAATCTTCCCCAAAGTCTACACTACAGCATTCGTTCGCAAAATCTACATCAAATCACCCTGTGGGAATATCAAATCAAGAAAAATTAGGATTTTTTATCGAAATAATGGGACCAATTGTAAAAATGTTCGACTTTTTGTAAAAAAAAATTGGACCAAAGTGGGACATTTTGTTGTTTTGTTAAACAACTGGGACTTCTTTGTTACAAAGTGGGATATTTTTTTAGTTTATTTTTATTTTTTTTTAGACAACTTAGTGCCTGCCAATTTATTTAACTAACGTCTTAATTTACATGTGAATACTTATGCTACTTCCTTTTAAAAGGGATATGAGATTAGAGAGATAGCTATAATAGTATACATATAGCCTAACCAACGATTTATTGCTACGAAGGAGGCTGCTGTACTAGTATAATATGAATGGAAGCTGCTACCAATCAGAATAATTTAAGATTGGAACATTTTTCTTCCACCCAATAATTTAACTCTTCATTCTCTTCAATCATACTCTCTCATTGCAAAAAATCTTATTTAATAATTTTTAACATAAAAATTTATACAAATTAAAGCTTTTAAAAAAATATTCGGAATTATTCCTTCATTATGAGTTTTTATGTAATTTCTTTTATTTTTTACTACGAGTATTATTGCATAAATATATATTTATTTAATAATTTTTATATTCATGTTAAATTGATTGAAATACAATAATTGTGGTCGCAATAATTTTACACAATTTCTAATAAAATTATGGTCGAAATACAAAATAACTGAAAACCGCCAATACAACGCAAAAAACATACAATTTTAAATAAATAAAAAAATTCAAAAAAAAAGAACGCAGTTAAATAAATAAGGACAATTTAAATTGATACCTGTTACAATAATAACAAAAATGTTTAAATGCAGAAAATAAAATTCAATCAAGTGACAATGACAATTTCATTTTATGTAAATGAATTCAAAATGAGTAGTGGTCATTTATCCATCACACGTTTATTTTAAACGAATTAAATTAATGGGAGTTTGCTGGTGGGACTGAAGAGTGAAAGGAAATAAATGTCTAGGCTGTGGCATAAAACTTAATGAATATTTACAAAACGTAAATGTGACATTAATTATGAATGTTGGCAATTTATATTTTGCCATTCGAATTTATATTTTTGTTTTAAAAATCTACATTTCCTTATGTAGAACTAAATTAACAAGAATTTTGATGAAGTTTAAAATGTTTTTTATTGAGAAATAATTTAAAATATTTAATTTAAAAAAAATGTTACTCAAGGACACATAGTCTACTCTTGCTTAATTCGTGCTCTCTTTTGCTATGCACTTAATAAACAGAGGAATGAGGGTGGCCGTAGAATTATGCAGCCTGGCTTATAGGTAGCAGCTGTGGGCAAGTGTGCTAAAAGTCTAACAAGAATACTACGTTTTTTATTCCGCGTTGGAGTTAAATTAAAAAAAAAAAAATAAACATATGGAAGTATTATTAAAAGTCCTCATTCCATCCAAAATCAAATGCGAGCTTATTTCTAGTCTGTTCTAAGAAGCTGAAAGTAACATCATTTCAAAGACAATTTTTTGTAATTTAAATTTGCATATGATTTAGGTCTTACGAACCTCCCAGCTGCTATCTGAAATGTAGTCTAATCGTGAGGTCTGATTTCAACTCTCTTCAGTATGTGGAGCCTGATAATATTAATGACACGGCGAATATTATTTTATAAAAAGACCATTTCAAGGGCCCGGTACGTGGAATTGTGAATTTCAAACGTTTCCAACAAAGCAAAGGCAAGTGAAACTAACCTACTTTATTACGCAAAATTTAGGATTCTTTTCCATTAAAGTTTTTGTTCAAAATACAACATTTTCTCAAAAAAAAAAAAAATAGCTCTACCAAAAAAAAAAGAAGGATTTTGCAGTTAGTGTGTGATATTTATACAAATTATTTTTTTTTACGAAAAACGAACTTTTAGAAAGCGAAACGCCAGTTTTGAAAATCACATTTCCAATAAAGTCTTGCTTTGGTAATAAAACCATTTTTTAAACATTTATTCTTTAAGAAAAAAATGTTTGAAAAGCACTGTTTTGCTTTAAACTTATTTACAGACCTTTCAAACAGCACCGGATCAAGACATTAACTCAACTTAAATAAATAAATAAGAAATGAAATCATTAATATAACTATAAAATATTAATTAAATAAATGACACACATGCCGATTAATAACCTATTAAAAGGCCCAAATAAACGCAACAATTAAAAAGGGGGAATAAATAAACTGAATTAATTACAAAATGTTTTTAATATAATTAAAGAATGTGTTACCACGAAAACCAAATCAGACCAACACAATTATTTTGGGCCAGCCCACAAACATGACAAACAAATTCTTGCCTTGTAAACGATGTTGCTGCTGGCTGGCTGCGTTGCTGCCTGCCTCTACTGTTTGTTACATTTTTATTCATAAAAAATGGTTTTTTAAAAACCCAACGAACAACTAATATGAATGTAAAAAAAACCATCCCAGTTAGCTATGAATCCTTTGGTGGCATCATCAAGTCTTTTTAGTACCCCCTGGTATGTTGATGCCTTTTTAAATGGTTCATCGTTCATGTGGTGTGACACACATGTGCTGTGTTGTTACAATTTTTATGTGAATCTCAATTTATCGTTTAAAAACATGAACTTTGTATCTGAAATAATAAAAATTTATTGCAAAATAATTGCAATCTCATTAGGGCAACAGCTTCCAACATGGTGTGTAACTTCATAACTGCCTGGGCTGGTTACACTTGCATGAGCTATCGGCAAAAATTTGGTCCAATAAACTTGTTACAGTGCACATTAATTTAATAACAAGACTTAACTTTACAACTGTTAAGCTTATGTATGGACTAAAGAGTAACCCTATGTTGTGTTGTTGTAGATGAAAAGGTCAGTTTAAGTATGGGTAGCAAACAGAATTGTCTCTAACATTATTTTTATAGTCTAAAAATAGATCCAGCCTGAACTCGAGAAAAGCTTATTTTACCTCTAAAGAGTAAATTAGATTTTCCGCCAACTCTTGATTGTCGCACAGTCTGTTGCGCCTTCTCATTTCCGGAATTGCGACCAAAATGAATACAACGCCAAACCCTTGTTATTGCTTTCCGGTATCCGAGTGTGGACTCATTGACAAGGGCAGAAGTCGATATTTCTTCTGCATCCAGCAAAGATTTCAGTAGTGTGGAACTCTGCTTTTCTCTTCTCTTCCCTGCTCTTCTCTTTTCTTTTCTTTTTTCCTCTCTTTTCTTCTCTTCTCATCTCTTCTCTCCTCGTCTCATCTCGTCTCAGCTCGGCTCCTCTCGTCTCGTCACTTATATTCTCTTCTATACTCTTCTCTAGTCCAGTGGTACTAAATCGATCAGTTTCCTTCCATTCCTTCCAAAATTATGGCGCAAAGAGCTCTCGTTATGTATAATGACACAATGCTTTTTCGGAGCGAGCCCCAAACGATTGCCGCATACGTAAGTATTGTACAGATTTTTATACCGCCGCTGCCTGGATTCAGTCCACAACTTGTGCTGTTTATGGCGGGGCTCGATTTCCTTACTCTTTTGAAGAAGCTGCTCTGTAGAATAATCCACATTTCAGTACAAAATTGTCTCTACTTGGTAGAGGATCGTTGCTAGAGGTGATCCACCCATATATCAGTATATTATAGATCTTGAAGCATAATCGTTTACCAATATTTTACACAGTTCATCGGAAAAGTTGTAAGGTAGAAGAATAAAGAAATGGTTCTGACAAAACTTATTTCCATTAGGGGAAAAATTATTCGTTCACTTACATTTTTTACCGTCTTATATCAAACGTATTAAATATTTAATAATAATTGAGCGTAAAATTATCACAACGAGCAAAACACATAAAGCATGTCCACCACTACTACCACCATGACCGAAAAACAAAAAGTACCCCCCAAAACACATACATGAAATCGCACATTAAAACCTGTAAATGACCCCATGAGATTTACGTGTGTGCATGCGAGTATGTATAGCAGCATGTATGTGTGCTCTATGGTCCTGATAATTGTATCTTCATATAAGGACTAACCATTTTGCTTTATAATATTTTTTTTTCGTGCAGGACATAATCATTTGTGTTAAATTTCGCCAACTTCCCAAGCGTGGCAACAAAATTCGATGTTGGTGGTGGCATCAGCACAGATTGCGGTTGCAATTGTAATTAAATCGACACTATTTTATAGATACTGCAAATTGTTATAGTTAAATATGGCCATGTGTAAGCGAGTGTACGCAGAAATCTTTTTAACTTTTTGCAGTAGGATTAAATGCGTTTGTGTGCGTGAATTTTTTTCCATTCTTAGTGGAACTTTGTCGATAGTGTATTTATTTTAAATTATTGAATTGCTAATGTTCATTAAAAAAATATATAAATGTACGCTAATTTAATGCTAAATAATGACCATCAAAAACAACTATATCTCTATTAAAACACTGCTAGTTGCAAATAGTTGTTGTTGTTGTACAATAAAATAATAACAAGCAAATTAATGATACTGTATAAGAGGAAAACTATTAAAAATTAATGCAAACTGTTTTTAAAACACTTTGTGGCAAGAGATTTTTAATATGTAAATGATGTAATTTAAATTACAATTAAACTGAGTCTGTGTTTATATGTTTATCTGCGCCTTATAGGAGGCTAAATAGCTGACATCTGCACTTACTCCGCTAACTGTCGAGCTGGGAGGAAAAAGAAGAAAATTGTTTTAGAAGCATCAAGTGGGCGTGCCACTTCTTATATAAAGTATATATTTATCAACGATTATTTAATGAACTCTACTTGTATGGTTGGCGATTGCATTTGATCCATTCAAGAGCAGCTACAATCTTAAACATTGAGCTACAATCCTCGTACAAGGCGTTTCATATTATGAGAACCTCTTCAAATAATATTATGGTTAGTTTTACTTGCTCAGAATACTTTCTTTCGAAGAATAGAATTAAACGGTTACAACTCCTTATAGTCATGTATAGAATTAAAAAAAAAAATAAATGAAGTTAGTAAGGACCTGGGTATTATCCTTCATCATTAAACTGTAGATATGAAAACATTATAATAAAAAAAATTTTTGGGATTTAATTTTCTTTCTATCACAAATTATTCCTAACTAAAATAGAAAAAAATCTTTTATTAAAATATTTTATTTCCGTTAAATTCTTATTATTTCAACAATTTAATTTTATTAATTTCCTCCTTTTATTTTTACATTTCTTTAACACAGCCTGCAGTTATTTTCATCTTTAATATACAAAATTTTGCTTTGTAAATTTGTTGAAGGAAAAAGAGTGGAAAACTCTTAAACTAAAAAAAAGAAGTTTCCATTACAATAAATATGAATTATCATTTGCCAACAAAATGATTAAATTCATTCATGTATTTGTTTGTCAATTGTCTGTGGAGAATTTAAGCATCAAGTCTAAGAAAGACATCAGTACGAAATTTTCGCTAAAATTTCTCTTACACTATTCGAGGTAGATATGGTAGGTTAAACGATATGCGGATGGTTTCATATAAAATTTAAGAAATTAATAAGAAGGCTAAGCATTGTGTATAAAACGTAAAAAATTTAACGCTGCATAAAAATTTAAATCGAAAAAACCGGTTCTTAGGATACTGATTAAAACATTATTCGCTTAAAAAACATGAAAAATATTTGATTCTAATATACTATCTACTTTATACAGAAAGCGTACAGAATCAAACAAAAGATTAAATAGGTCATGTGGAACCAACAAAAAGTCTAGGAGATTAAAAAAACTAACCGGTTCATAAATTATCGAATAAATTGCAACGTATTGTAAAGACATTTAAACAAAAACTTTTTATGCTTAGTAATAGATATAAACAATAATAACCAGTTAATGTACAATCGTATCAGTAACGAAACATAACCGACCGAAATTTGCACCGATTAAAATGGAATCGAATAAAATAACTTTTGATTATTATAGAGTCGAAATAATGTTGAACTTAATGTCCCCAAATAGTTGAGAAGAAGAGTGTAATAATATATGAACCAGTTTATGATGATTCAAATAATATTTGAGCCGATTCACAAAGATTTGTATAAAATATTAATCGATTAATATATAAATAAAAAATGATAATCGACCAAAAAATATGAATCAAATAACACTGATTTGAATATTAGAAGAATAAAGACAGAGAAAAAAAAATAGCCGATTCAAAATCAATAATTAATCGATTTATTACAAATTGTATTAAATAAAGTCGGGAAAGCAAATTAAAAAAAATGAAATAAAATATTATGCATTTTCATTATACATGACCCGGTTTACAGAGAACTAAGCAACTTTGGAACCATTTAGTAAGTTATAGAATAATATATTGAATTGCTTATAAAAAATTATATGCAAGTTGGCTTATAAAAACCGGTTCAATGAAACAAAAACCAGTCTAAAGAGATGTTAATAAAACTCTCGGAGCTTGAGAAAATACGAATAAAAATTGAACATAACAAAATATAATTTAGTTGGCAGTTGGAAGGTATTTGATCGGTTACTCCATAGATTCAAAATAAGTAATTATAAATAATTGGAATAAATTATTAACGGGTTTTTGTAAACACTAAAATAATATATGATTGCATTTAAAAATATTCGAATAACATTTGATACGGTTCACGTAGAACTCATAATCCTGTTTATATTGAATCCAATTAATCGGATTATGAAAAATGTATTTAAGGAGTTACGGTTCAACTTAGATACGAATAGCGTGCTATTCAGATTCGGTAGGCTAAGAAAACATTCATATCGGAAAATTATATATAAACCGATTAAAATATAATCGAATCAAATACTAAGCGGGTAATAGATAATCTAATAAAATTAAATCTGCGTTTATTAAGCTATTTGCAAATTATCATATTAAATATGATCCGGTTTGTATAGAACCGATTAAAGTTAAAACCGGTTCATATATCGAAGATAATATAAAGTCATTTAGAATCGAATAAACCTTTACACATTCTTTAAAGATCTAAACAATTAGGGACCATTTCTAAAAAACCAAGTGAAAGAGCGAATTAATTTTAAAGAGAAGGGACCCATAGAGTATGGGGTCTGCTTCAACATCCCCACTGCATTAATTAATTTTAAAGTGCAGCAACTAGTTCAAATAAAACTAAAAAAAATTAATTAGTTTATGTAGAATTTTATTGAAATTGGGCCGTGACAAACTAACTCTTAAATAATAAATCTATGATACTAAAGGGTATTTACGTTTCGGCCTATTTGAATAATTTTTATCATTGCTTTTAGTTATTTTTATTATTATTTGTTTAATTTCACAAGCCTGGGCATCCTTGACACAAAATGATGGAATTTTCCGACAGTCGTGTTGAAGGATTATCCTTTGGTTGTGGCTGTGTAGGAGGAGGTGGTAGGTGTTATTCTGCTATGGGAATATCTTCCCTTAAATTTTCATAATACTTTTTAGTCAAATTAACATAATTTATAAAGCAGATTTTATTCTCTTAGTTTTATTTAATTTCATTTTCTATTTTTTATTTGGAGTGATTTCAGTTATTTTTATCTTTTATTTGTCTTTCAATGATTTTTGTATATTTGTTGCTTCGTAATTTTTGGTATTTACTGTTTTATTTGACTGCAGCCATCCATGAAATTTATATTTTTGTTCGCTTTTATTTTGTCCTGAATGTTTCTGCCAAATGAAATTATTATAAATTTTTAGTAAAACTAGTTTTTTCCGTAGTCTTCTTGAACTTTCATAATTTAATCAACAAAGTCAATATTGCAAATGGGTGAAAAATAAAATCATGATGGACATGATAAGAGCGATGGAAATTATTTTAAATAATAGAAAATTTTTATTCTTTTGAATATTAATTCAATATTTATATAAAATGAATATTAAAAAGTTGTTTGATATTTTATAAAATAAAATTTCATAATCACAAAGCAAATGATAAGATTTGCTTATAACTCACAACAAAAAAATCGAGGCCAATATGAGAAGTTTAAAACTTTCAGTTTTTATTCAAGCATAAAAGCTTTCAAGTGGCTGTAACATTAAAAGCTCTTTATAAATTACAAAATTATATAAACACCTCAAAAGGCTGCTAAAACAAAAACTTAACTTGAAATATTTTGCTAAAATAATCTTTAAATAAACGGGCAACCAAAATAAAACTAATACTTTGTATTCCTTGGATAGTTTTGTGGAAAGTTTTTTGAACGAGTTCATTTTATTGCAGCAAAAGTTTTTTTTTTTAATAATTTTTTTTCTGTTGTACTTCAGTCTGTTTTTATATGGTCTTTTAACAATACTTTAGATTTTTAGACCCAAAAGTAATTATGACTTTGTTGCAGTTGTGTAGTGGAAATGTTTTAAGATTGAAACTGTTTGCCATTGTTGTACACTCGCACAGCTTATCAACATTAAGCAGGAGTAGCAGAAACAAAGGCAAACTGCTCACGCCTCTTAAACAACCAAAGACCAAAAAAAGTTTTTCTTTAAATTTTAGCATTAAAATAAAATTATAAAAAATAAATAAAAAGAAGATTTATTTAGGAGGCCAAATAAGAAATGTTGAAAATATCAAACCGCAATATGAATTTCAAATTAGCTAAAGAAACAAAAAAATTATCTATCAAATTTTTCTAATCAAGTATCGAAAGTATCCACTGTATAATCTCTACAAATATAAATCAACAATTCCAGTCACGTAAATTTGAAGTCAGCAAAATTAGTGGAAATATTTAAGCGAACCCTTAAAGTAGGCTTAAGAAACTGCTTAAATAAATTAAATAATTTATTTAAAACTAGACCACAAAGCCTTAAGAACGAATAAAGGTTTGCATAAGCGGTTCTATTCTAAATGTTCGGTTTTAGTTTTGATCTTTTCTAAATATATTATTAACCGGTTAATTTTTCGAGATATTCTAAATTAAACCGGCTGATATTTTTAAATGAACCGGTCCTTTACTCATACTTTTTTGAATGAACGGCTGAATTTATTATTTTGTATTTCACATGAACCGGTTAATTTTTTATTATAATTTATATGAACGTTCATTTCCAAATTAAGCCGGCTTGATTTTCTTGCGATTTTTAACGAAAACTTAAATTAAAAAATTTTTCTTAATGAACCGGTTCATTTCACAAACTACTCTCAAATGAACCGGTTTATTGTTCATGCTATTCTTAATAAACCAGTCTATTATGCTTGTTATTCTAAATGAAGCGGTTCATTATTTCCATTATTTTAAATGAAAAGGTTCGTCCTTCATACTATTCTAAATGAAACGATTAATTCTTTATACTCTTCTAAATTAACCGGTTAATTATTTATATTATTTAAAAAAAAATTGTTTTTTTATGCTATTCTCAATCATCTAGTATAATTTTAAACTATTTTAAATTAACCGGTTCAATATTATAACGGTTCTAACTTAACCGGTTTAATTTTCATTCTGTTCTAAATAGACCAAATCATTTGTTATACTATTTCTAATAAGCCAGCATTTTTTGCATACTACCCTGAAAGAACCGGTTTATTTTTCTTACTATTCTTAATTAACTGGTTAATTTTTCATAATCTTCTAAATGAACCGGTTCATTGTTCACAATTGAAGCGCTTCTTGGCACACTTCTTGAGGATCTAGTTCATTTTTTAGGCTATTGTCCAGGATCCAGTGTGTTTTTCATACTGTTCTAAATTAACAGGTCCAATTTCCACTATATTCTAAATGAACCGATATATTTTTCATACTATTCTGAATGTTCCAGGTTAGTTTTTGCCTTATTTAAAATGACCCGGTTCACTGTTCATATTATTCATACTAAAAGATTTTTCATACTCTTGTATATGACCCGGCTTAATTTTCATACCAAATGAACATCATCAAATTACATATTGGTTTAAATAAACCGATTCGTTATTTATCGTCTTTCCGTTCCGTTTTTAAGTAATACATTTCTGATCATACAATTCTATATGAATTCTATTTAATTTCAGGTGAAGCGGATAATCTATCCATTTTGTGTTTAGATTGATGTCCAATTTTTTTTAATAATCAGTTCAGTTATCAGTTCATTTTGTATACAACGTTTCCTTCCTAGATTCATTGGAAATAAAAATATTCTGTTTCACCATAATGTTAAACACATTGCGGTGCCATTATAATTCCCTGCAAGCATCTCATTCTACGTTTTTTTTTTTTATATTTGTTTTAATTTAATGCAAAACAATTTATTTAATTTTTTTTTTGCTTCCAACAAACAGAGTTTTGACTATGTGTATGCACGTGAGTGTTCTACTATTTAAATATGCTCGTAAAACATTGTCTAAAACATGAAATAAAATTAATCTAAATAAATTTATTTGGTTAACGCAGCCAATTTAAAATCACAAAAACCACAAAACATTTTCGAAACGACAACCAATTTTGTTGCATTTGGACATTGGACAAATTAAATGCATTTTTGTAAGCGAAGCAAAAAAAAACACACACACTAGCAGAACAAGTAATCAAACAAATACACTCTAACATCTACATACATACGAGCGCAACACTCATACATTTTTAAAATACAGACAAATGTGTTGTGTTCACTAGTCCTTAGTGCTGAGTAAAAATAACTGTTTAATAAAATAAATTAATTGCTGTAAAAATTACAATTAAAAAAAAAACAAGAACAAAATATCCAACAGCGATGGAAGTAGCGACAACAATAACAGCAACAACACCAATGTAATGCAATACACCAAGCAAACACCAATGATATGGCAACGCTATCAAGAACAGCAGTATCAGGAAACAGGGCAATTAATTTAACACATACGGTTTCATTGTATTTGCGGTTAAGACCATTTACGAGTGCAATGTAGTATGTTTTTGTATTTAACATTTTTTCTTTTTAAAATGCAATGTGCAACCTTTGAGGTCATGCTTGATATTATTCTAAATTGATTCGACTACGTAAATTTTTATTCGGTTGTTTTAGAGAGGTATGAGAGACGAACCGGTTTATTAAGACGCGTATGTAAAATAAACCGGTTAATTTAGTTGTTTAAACAATTAACCGGTTATACATACATATGAAAAACCGGTTCACTTGAAAAAGTTTGCAAAGTAATCCGGTTAATTTAGAATAATATGAAAAATTAACCTCTTTATGTAAATGTATCAGTTGTCTTAAGTTTGTGTCATAAATTAAAATTTGTTTAAACAAAATTTAACGAATCAAATGAATTGTACAATAAATTAAACCAGGTTTTCTACAATAAAATTTAAAAAAAAAATCACTTCATCTAACATATGTAATATGCAAAAATAGCCTGCGAGGTAACGGTGGAAGTTATTCGAAAGATCAACAAAAAAAAATCCTGAAAAGAAAAATAAACAAAACGATTTATTAAGAGATGAACGAATAATAAACAAGTAGCCTTATAATAAAAATAGGCGGGTACACTGAGGGTTGAATTAAAATGAACTAAGTTTACTAAGAATCTAATATTTTGAAACAAATAACGAATTAAATAAAGTTTTATGTGAACCGGTTCATCAATCAAAGGATATAAGAATCGATTGAAATTGTGTGATATTAATAGATTCTTACTACACCTAGACTTATTTTCAAAAATCCGAATTCATGTTAATCGATTAATTTTTTTTATTCGACTCGCCCAATCAAACCCGGTTCTAAATTTTTTTTGAATCATGATAATTCCTGGTTAAGTTTTTTTTTGCCGACACTAATTAACCAGTATTCTTTTCATCTTTCGACTCAAAGTGAACGTAGATGGTTTTCAATTTGGTGGATATTTAAACCGGTTCAATAGGCGAATATAATCGAATGGTTTCAATTATTCGCATGTTTTTTATTTTTTTATTTCTTACTTTAACAGTACATTTCCAATTTGTTCAGCTCTGTATTAACGCGAACTTATTGTAAGTGTATAACGGTTTAAATGCCTGCCTGGAAAAACAGCATTACAAATTCGGCTTTTGGATAAAAACTTAATTGATCGTTGGTGTTTGGTGAAGGCCTACTACAAGTTAATGCTGTGCGCAGTATTTTTAATGCCATTTTAAACCAAATTAAGTTATTTTAAGAATTTATTTAACTGGAGTATTTAACGAAATATATATACCTCATAATATATTTACTGACAACAATTTACGAATTACTTACATAAAAATACTTTACAAAATTTACATACAATACATTTTTACAAAAGAGCGCGGGATTTGCATTTCATTAAGACTTTTTAGGTTTCGTTTTGCCATACAACTGCTCCGGGGTAGGTATATCAGTGACGAAGAAATTGGCCGGTATATAATGGAATATCTTTCTTAAGACATCCAGCAATATGTCTTGTATAGTCTGGGTGATGACAGTGTATAAGGCATCGGTCAACATGCGCCAGTTGTCATTGAAGAATTTATTTGTACTGTCCTCTGCAAAGAGAGAAATTTCAAGAAATTCCTTAGAGGGCTTTGAGGTTGGGTTGGAGTTATTTAGTTAAACCTAATTGCTTTTGTCCATTAAAGAGATTGGAAAAATAAGATTTCAAGCCCTCCAATTTGAAATCAACATGAGTACTGGTGACATTATAGAAAGTAAAACCACCTTTTTCATATAATCGGGTCTTAGTGTGCATCACAACAGTCATATTTTCTAAAATAAACATCTTAAGTGAATAAGATATATATTAGCCTGATAACTCAATACTTACCAGCATCTAGAAATACTTGACCTCTACCATTTAAAGGTATTAGCAGTATCCTTCCAAACAAACTGTAATCCCCTTGTAATTTCATTACGGGTAAAACAAATGTGGTTTTCCAACTGTAATCTTTAGGTGAAACCCTAAAAATATTCAAATTATTAAAACAAAACTTATTTAAGTTACTTTCGATGTTTTTTTTACTCACATACTTTCCAAGACATGAGTATGTCCAAAGCCAATAATTTTAACATTCGATAATTCAACTTTCAAATTTATAGCCTGGCTATTGCCCTGGGTGATTTTGATGCGGTTCAAATAAAAGGGATCGAAACTTTTAATGGTGTCCAAGCCCGGGATACCTAAGGTAGAAAATAGTAATCATACACAAGCAGTTTTTCTTCGTGAATTAGTTGGCATAAAAAATTATCTAAAATCACCAACTTTTGTCAAAGCCCTCATGGAGTGAATGGTCACACCAACAAATGATAACTAATGGCGTTTTCGTTTGTTAAATAAAATGTTGCCATTTTTTTTTGAGATTTTACATAGATCGTTAAGAGCAATTTTTCTCGGCATTATTAAGGCTGAATCTAAAGAAAAACACCACCCTTTTTGGAGGTATACATATTTCGAGTAAGAACAAAGGGCAAAAAATGTTACATTTTTTTAGAAAAGAATGTATCACAAATAACGTCGTCAAATCTATAAAAATTTTAAAACGAAATTTGAGCCTTACAAGACTGAACTTATAACTATTGCATTTAAATACAGCGTAATAAGTCCTCAAAGGATAATAGAAAAATCGCTCCAAAAGTTAAAGTTATTCTTCTTGCAAGATTAAAAATATTAAATAATTTTGAAAATTACAAGTTTTAATATTTGTCCCCTAAGTAAGTTGTCCAATAGAAGAAAATTTTTATAAGAATTATTAAGAAGGGCGTCCTGTTTTAAAACCCCCAGTTTTCGTGCGATTCAATTGTCAGATTAAATTGAAAAAACAATATTTTTTTAAAAAGTTCTTACTACATTTCGTTAATAACTTTTCTTACCTCCATTTAATTTATCAAATAACTTTTGTATACTTTCCGTGGAACAACTGGTAAAGTTTGTATCAGCAATCTGGCAACCCTTGATGTAATCTGCTGTTAAAGAAGTAGAGTTTAAAATTGAATGATTTAGTTAAGTTCAGCTTTAATTTGTGCGAATATAGGCTATGTTCGGCTTGCCGAACACCCAGCACCATTAAAGTAATGACATTCATATAAACCAAGCAAATTCAAATTAAGAAAAAGCGATAGTTTAAAAAAACCCAATAAAATCGGAATAAAGTGCAATCTCAAGAGTAGCCTTGAAGACGGTCCCGTCCATCCCTTGTGAGGTTTTCTTGTCCATCTCTTTAAAATGCCAATAAACAGTGTAGTCCTTATTAGATAAGCAGCTGACGGCTGCCAGTAATAAATGATGCAGTGGCAATTTAGCTCTTGTCATATTTCATATAAATTGCCATTGAAAGGCTAATGAAACGTCAATTCCTGAGAAGGGTAAGGCCAACAATCCTGAAAGTTGCCGCTCAATTGTAATTTGTTTCGCACATTTTAAAGCCATGAAAACTGTGGTAAGCGCACATGTTACATGTGATATCTAGAGTCTATCTATTTACTTAGAAACCGTCAGCGTGATAACTAAAGTAGTCGTTCTTGATATTTGATGGAGTGTAGCGTGGATGTATTATTGTTAAAATTTATTGCTTTTAGTGGTGGCAAGGACTGCTCTCGATTTGTATCTAGCGGTCTCAAGATAAATGCAGGGGTACCGCAAGTCTGCGTACTTTCTCCTACACTATTATTATTATTTTTTTTTTAAATAATCCTTTATGTCAAGCTTCCAATCTGTCATTGATTAAAAGAAACAGCTTTTCGCAAACTTGAGCCACGAGGCAGAATATGCAGGATATAATTAATAGTGATCTTATGATAATTTCCGAACGGGGTCCTTGGAACAGGATCGATTTAAATGCACCTAAGACCGAATTTTGTGTGCTTATGCACAGACCCACGACAGCTTGGTTTGCCTGATCTTTAGTTTTGTGTGATTAAGGAATCAGAAGCTGCTAATGTTCTTGGCATGAAAGTTCAGCATAATGTTCGATTTTCAGATTGTAAAAGAAGCATTCAAGTGCTTCGTTTTTTTTTTTAACGCTATAAGATATACTTTACTCCATTTCATCTCTTTATTTTCGACGTCGCCTATAACCGGGCGAAAACAGAATACAAATTCTATGTATGAGTTGGTGCTTTAAAACCTATTTTTGACCTTCTCTATGGCCTACCAGAGTGAACGAAGCTGCTTTGAGGTGACAGTGGGGAATTTACTTCTATCGACTCACTGGCACAAGGAGGCAATGCGCTCCAATGCACAATTAGGAAACTCCTTTCTTATACCCCAATATATGTATGTACGTATAATATGTTACTCATTAAGGGATCGTCGGTTCGTGGCAGATGGGCACAATACACAACAGGAAAAACTCGAAATAAACTCACTGCATAACTCTTTCCTGCAACTTTTAATGTGGGTAAGTTTAAGTCAAATGTTGACATACACTACTCTCTCTATTTAACTTCTACAAATTTCCCCAATTCCAACACAATAAATAGGAGCCTTATCCTGAATGCTGGGGATTTTAAATTTTTAAGCCTTTTTATTGATTTTTGCAAAAATTAAACAGTTTTCGTAGCATTTGCTACATTTCGTAACAATTTCACAATATGTTTTGTTTTTAATTTCCCTTCCAAACTAGCGAATATATTTTTACTCATTACAAACTCAAAATGTGATTTATTAGTTTAATAATTACAACTGACATATTTCACTTTCGTCACACTTACGCGAATCTGTTAAAAATTTATCTTCGCTTCTCACAACAACCACAACGCATATGAACACGACTGCATAATTGAAATATAAAATCAATGCCATAATTTATACAGTTTTCAGTTTCAAATTTTTTAAACTGTTTCTAATAGAAGTTTATTTAACAAACTTCACACCAAAAAGGCCGCCAGTTAACTGAAATGAAACTTTACAAAATTGTAACTAAACAATTTTAAGTTTAAGAATTTGCTGCACAACACAAATTCAGTAGCAAGTGCCTCCTCTATTTAATTGAATAATATTTTTTTTGCGAAAACTAAAGAAAAAAAAACGCGTTTTAAATTAAGTGTCGCAATAATTATGTACAACATTCAAGCAAACTTTAAAGCTTCAAGCGAACTGAAAAGAAAATCTAAAACTACAGTTAGAGCATAGAGTAGCCAACAAGTTGTATACGTACCTCTGCTTCAACTGCAACAAATGTGGCAGACAGTTTTTATTTCAATTTAAATGATGGTCACTAAGTCAATAGACCATTGCATTCACTCGCTCCCTAACTCTCAGCTTTTGCAGAGCCTTAATAAAATAAATAAAAATCTTAAGAAACTGAATTTAAAACCCAGCTAAAGAAAACCAAACACATACCATGCGCATGCTACTATTATGTGCTGGTTGTTTTTATTTCAACATAAAAATCGTAAGCAGCAGCGGCAACAAGTTAGTTGGCTGGTGGCTTTAATAAACTTGCATCACGTTAAGTTTTAGCGTGCATTAAATTTTGTTGCCACTAGTTTTTCTCAAATAATAATTTGAATGTTTTGTTGAGTTAAGGCAGACAAAGTTTGTTAAAGCACTAGTAACATTGTGCCTTTTTTTTGCAAAAAACCTTTGAGGAGTAAGAGTATGCCAACCTCATCACAACAAATTTTTTATAATAAAATTTAAAAAAAAATTTTCGTCTAAAATTTTTCCTTACAAATTTGTTGTCTCAATATTCTTTTCCAATTTTTCAAGAAAAAATTTTATAGACAAAATATTTAAAAAAATTATATTAACTGATAATATTTTTCCTCTCACACTCCTTATTTGCAGCACTGTTCACATTGGCACACAGAATTTTTCATACAAACCTATTTTGCGATTACAGATTTTAAAACTTAAAAAGAAAAATTCATTGAAATTTGTCAATGTCTTCTTCTGTATGGAAAAAGTTTCCACTCAAAATTAATTTTACTATAAAATTTTTCCTCCATAAGAATTTGTCACCATTGAATTTTTTATCATATAAATTTTATAATTCTATAATCATTTCATAATATTTTTAATATGATTTGTTTTTCAATTAGGGCAAACTCACTGACAAAAAACCAATTAACGAAATAATTTCTATATTTTTTCTATAAAAACTTATCCAAATATTTTAGGCAAACTAACTGTCAGTAATGCACCCCTTTAATATGTATTTCATAATTTTTTAAATGTTTTTTCAATGACGCAAAAATTCTACCCACACATGCTCAGGCATACGGATATCTTATATTCACACTTATGTACTATATATACATATGATCATGCACGATTCACGTAAATCACGTGAGCGGCGCTCATCTCTACTTCGCTCTTTGTTTATGTTCTTCGTTCGTTACAAAATCTGCACTTGGTTAGACGTGTAAATTAGAGTTTAATCACAGTGATATTTCGTAACCTGCGAAGAAGGTCACTTGTAGGCTACAATTAAGTTTTCATAAAAAAAAAATGTTTAACAAATAATTATGAAAATCATGTGTAAATTCTGAGAGGGTTACTTTACATTTCAGTCTCCCTTGTTCAAAATAAACTTACATAAGATCATTGGTAGGCTACATTTTGATTAAACAATTGTTGAAGAGGAAATATAATTTTGTGCTTCATTACAAATAAAAAGTAAAAGTTTTTATTGCGAAATTGTTTTCGTAAATTCTGAACTGCAATAAATGTTACTGAGCACTCAAAATTTATTTTTAAATATTTAAAATATTTTTTTAAAAGTTTTTTACACAAAATTTTCCTCCACAACATTTTTCGCGCAAAAAAATGTTGACCACAAAATTTTTTCCTCAAATTTTTTGTCCAAAATTTTTGTTTTACTAGAAACAACATCCTTGAAACATCTTCTAACAGATTTTTTTTAGTAAAATAATTTTCACAACAAAATTTCTTTACAAAAATTTACCACCGAGAAATCCCACCCAGAGCTATTAAACAAATAACTTTTTTACTAGAAATAATTGCATCTCCAACACATGTAGCGACTTTGTTTTTTGTCGTAACCTTAACATTTTTATAATTTTACAAAATGTCATTGCCTAATTTTTTTGGCAGTGTAGGGTATTTGAGATACACCTCTACTCTATTGTAGCACATCAACTTGGTAGTTTAAATAAGTTCAACTATTTTGTCATACGAGTAGTATATTTTTCTTCTTTTGTATATCCGTTTTTCTTATTCTTATTTGTGTAGATTTTTATTTAATTTGTTTTTTTTTAACAAGTTGTCGCAATATACTGTTTGGTCATATAAAGGTAGGTACCACTTCTTGTTTTATTAAATGCAGGTAACATTGACTGCTTAAATGCTGCAATAAATATTTAAGCATTTGCTAATCGCAATTTTCAATTTTATTGTTTCTGGTGAGTTGCAAACAGTTAAGAGTTTTATAATATTTTCAGAATAAATAGGGGAAGGTTAGTTTATGTACAGCATTGGGTTTCCGCGTGAAATGATAAAAACTATTTGGCTTTAAATTTAGTTTTATAATACGCCAGCCTCGATATACTTTGCAAGGGTTGTTGATTTTTCGGTTTCGAAAAATCTTGATTGGTTGTAGCAGTCGTTCCTTTGAGGTAGTTTTCGAATACTTTTTCGCACATTACGCTAACTCAGCGATAACTTGACGAATTTTGGTTTTCAAATGCTTTAACATTAGCGGATTACCCGTGTAGATACGAACTTTGACGTAGCTCCACAAAAATGAGTCTAATGGCATCAAATCGTATAACCTGGGTGGCCAATTGATATCGCCAAAACGTGAAATTTGGCTTCTGGAAATTTACCATTATCGGTCCTGTTGTGTGCCTCGTGGCATAGTCTTGTTGTAATCACATATCTTCCAGTTCATAATCTTCAATTGTAGACGAGAATAAGTCGGTTATCATACGGTCATAGCGCTTTTAATTGACGGTAACGGTTTTTTTTAAGCGTTATTTTCGAAAAAATACGGCCACCTCCACACAATAATGTGCACCAAACAGACACTTTTTCCGAATGCAATGGCTTTTCCACAATCACTTCTGGGCAGCGTTTAAACGGGACAGATTCATTTTTTTTAAATTGGGCTTTAATGAAAGGCAGGACTTTAACGTTGGAATTGATAAAAGGCAAAACTAAGAGTTGGCTTATAGTTGAGGCAGCAACAAGTTTGAGCATATTGAGACCACTTAACCTCCATGAGACCGCATAGCCGACATCATTAGCTAAGCTGATTATTTTTGCTTTTTTTATTGTTACTTTGTGTAATGAAACTATTGGATATGTTGTTTAATTAAGAGATAATGCATCGCTTATATAGCAATCCCTTCTTGTTTTAGTCGATTAGTCGACCGTAAGCCGACAATTTTAGTACAGCCGAAAACGCCGCCGAAAAATTGTCAGTTAATTGTAACTTAAGCCGCTGCCGTGAAAATATATAACTAGTCGCCGCAAGTCTCATTCATGACCGGTTTCGTGCTCTGTTAAGTAGTCATGATAGGTTGTGTTTGTCAGTAAGCCACGACTATAAGAAGAATTTTCAATGGACGCGTTTGTCTTGAATTTCAGGACTTTAAACATTTCTTAATTTAAGGCTTCTATAGAATCGTTTATCTTCCAGAGAGTCAAGGCTAATGAAATAACTTTTACAAGCATAAAATAAGTCAAATCCTTGTCAGAATTTTTTTTAAATTCCTCAAATTTTTTTTTATACAAAACTACCGAAAATCGCCTTTAAAGCAACTCACTCCATTTAATTCCCTGAACTCAATCAACAAATTCTCTTAATTAATTTTTGCTTCACACAAAAATATTAATAAAACTTTTTAATGAATTTATTTACATATTTTTGTTTTTTTTCTCTGTTTTAAAAAGGTTTCCACCAAAACCGACACGCACGGAGAGTGAAGTTAAAAACGAACATAAAACTCCAAACAGAAAGTAAAACCAAACCAAATGATCATTTTAGCTTTTGTATGCGGTTTTAGAAATAAATCGGCTTATGAAGGTGGTGAATGCAATATGAATAAATAAATTTATTATAAACTTTCCGTCCACAAAACCCCTGTTGGTGACCTCACAAGGCAATACGGTTTCAAACACATGCGTTCAAAGTGAAAGAGAGGGAAGGAGTGCGACATATAAGGAGTGAGAGAGAGAAAGGGAGTGAGAGTTAGCCAGAAAGGTGGGAAAGAAAACAACAGGGTAAAATCAGCAAAAGACAACAAGTACTTTGAAACGGATTTGTGGCGAATTTTGTGGTAATATTCATAATTGTGTTAAATGGATTTAAAAACATAGAAAAAGGGTAGCAGGAGCCGGTAACGAATATATGATATTGAAGCCAAAAATTAAACAATTTGGCCAGTGACAAATTAATTACAATTGCCAGAGTTCCTGAAAAATGAATAAAAACGAATTCTGTTTGGAAGTTTTGCAATATGTGGTTGTTTTAAATACAAAAATTAAGTTTCCCCAAAAAGTCTAAACAAACATATACACACACATACAAAACTCATTTCATGGATGAAAACATACAATCTTGGTATTTGATAAAATCTTTTTTTAAGCCAAAAAAAAAAATAATAATAAAGCAAAAACCCAAACTTCAAAGAGTTGGACACTATGAAACAATTCCTAATAGACAAGTGGCCAGTCAGTAGTGATCAGCAAATGAGAGTCAATTGAAAAGTTTACCTTAACGCAAAACAAAACAAAAAAAAAACAATAACCAGCCAAGGGAAATAAACATGTGAATCGTTTTTTTCTACACAGCTGTAAAACTATCCTCGCCTTAGTCGGCTTCATCAACGTCCTCATCAAAATCCTATTAGTTGCATCGCTCGCACATAGAATTGTCTGTTTGGGCCTCTGCCTGACTCTCATTTGTTGTGTCTTTTTATGTATACGAGGGAGGTATGTTTGAATTTTTGAGTGTCTCTAGAAATTTTTTTTCTTATGTTGCTAAACATCTTCTCACCGAAATTTGTTGATATTAAGAAATAAGGATGCCCCACCCTTAACTTGCTGCTGTTCCCAGGGTTGAGAACTTTAAAATTGTTAAAACTTAATAATTCCTGGAAAATCAGAACGCCACATTGAAAAGTGAATTCCAGAAATGCTCTTAGGATTGAAAGAAGGGTTAGTACAGCTACACCATGTGGCGGGGAGAACTGTGAAAGAAAGAAACACATTTTTTTTCATGACACGAAAAGTTAGATTTAATTTTAAAATTGCCCCATCCTATCGGAAGTTTTTTGCAAATCAATTAAATTTATAATTACGTAGTATCAACGTATGACAATAGCCCTCAAAAATGGTACAAGGCGACTTCAGAAATTGTACGTAAAGCTACTATCCAATAAGTTACAATTGCTATCGATTGTATGCTGTTTAAAGCAACGCAGTAATAGTTAATATAAAATTTACAATGGCTTGTTATGGAGGCTCAGAGACTCAACGAATTTAATACAAAGTGGAGTTACTTACATTTATTGGGACTTTATAAGCCAGATTTTGTTTCGAAAAAGCCCATCTTCACTTTGTATTCCAAGCTGCGAAGAAATCGCAAAGGCCTTGTATTTTATGATACGAAAGGACTAACCCTGAAGCTGCAATGAAACCGATTTGGTTGGATTTTAGGTCCATTAAAACACAACATTCTTTTGGTCCAAGTCTAGAAGAGCCACGTTATCGAAGATGAGAATGCAAGCAAGAATCAAAAGGCAAAGAAGTCGCAAATGAGGCTATAAAAAGAAGGCTAAAAAGTCACAATTCCTTAAGTCTACTAAAATACTCACAATGGCTATAAAAATGACTAACATATCTTCATATACATATATAGGAACATAAAAAAATATGGTATAAGGCTAGGAGTGCCAGAATCGGTCATATCGTGATATAAATGGCATATAAATAATTCACAATAATAAAATACTGAATAAAACTACTGCGAGGTCCGAATATATTTAAAAACGAGACTACTAAAAAAACCACCATAATATGATCACAGAACCACGCTAAAATTAGGCGGTAATGGAAGAATGTAATCACACAGTTAAAGAAAAATTGAGGAAAAAATAGAGATCTTGAATTATCCAAATACGTGTATGAAGGTACTAAAATGTTCGCGATCACTACATTTATAAGACTAGAAGTTTTACAAAGCAGGTAACTATATGAACCATAATATGATCACAGAACAAAGCTAACAATAGGCGGTAATGGAAGAAAAATTAAAGAAAACAAATCGAGAGCTTGAATTTTCCAAAGTTTTTGTGGAAGGTAGTTTGTCCTCCACGGACAGTACCGTGCCAAAATAGAGCAGTATAGAGATAGAGGGAGTGACATTTGCCATGCAAAGTAATTGCTTCTTATCTTCTATTTCGCGAAAGACTAAAACTAGAATATCCTTAGCTTATGTTTAAAAGCACTTTACTAGTGATGAAAAGTGGAATAAATTTGCTACAAAAAAAGGTTAAGGGACGAACACATGGGTCTGGAGCGATATTCAGCAAAAGTCTCTCAATATAATAAAGTTTCAAGATTTGAGAAACACCGGCACAAAAAAGTAAATGCATTTAGCATTTATTATATTTGTGATAAAATGGAGACCGACGGCATGGAACCTATTCGACAAAAATTACGAGAAGTTTGCAGTTTTAGAGAACTATAAGATATAAAATATTTTTGGGAGATAATTTCAGGTGAATCTTCGACACACATGCTATATATAAGCGTGACTGAGCGAGAGGGTGGCATATCTCCCTCCAATTGCATTTAAATTAAAAATCAAAAACAATAGTATGCACCTTTTTTTTGCTTGTTATCAAAAAGTCCTACAAGTTCAGGAAGCTTGATTTAAATTTTACGAAAGGTCTGCCACAAATTTCCCCTTTTGATAAACTTTTCTCTAGTTTAGCAGTGATAATAATCATCAGCAACAAAAGCAACATTAAATCTCGCCCTTGCTCTTTTTAACACAAAATTTACCTTTCAAACTCATTTTTTACTATAATTCCCAACAATTTGTGGCAATTCTTTATTATTTTTTACACAAACCATTGTTGGTTATTGCCAATTTTGTATTTAACTTTTGAAGGGAATGAGATGGAAAAGGTGTGAAGTCGGAGAGAGAAAATAGTTGTGTGTGTGTGTGTTCACTAAACCCTTTTGCAAAGTCTATTGAATTTTTTATTTTATTTCATTTTTTTTGGGTTCACAGTTAGGCTGGCTTTTTTTGGATTGGCGAATTCATAATCAACACCACTGGTTGCTGGTGACCTTTTACCTTTTTTTTTTGGAAGCAGTGGACATCTGCAAATGAAGACGACCCCTTCTAACTTGTAGTCAAAATTAGACAAATTTTCATAACTAAGTGTGAAAATAAAGTTTATGTTGGGGCATATGAATATTTCTGGGACAATTGCCAGCAAAAGGACACATAATCACAATCGTAATTTTTTTTATTTATTCTAAGCTTCTTTGTGTTTAGGTCATAATTTCGTTGTCAATGCTTATTTCCCTTTAGTCTAGAAGCCCTTTCTGGGGGATTTAAGTTTTAAAAGAGGATGTAGTTATTTTCCTTTTATTGTCTTGTTAATGAAAAAATGTTTGTCTTCTTTCAATAAAACTCATTATGTGTCTTCTATAATTTTCAAATGTTTCGGTTCATATTGTTATAGAGGGATTTTGAAGTGAAAGATTTTTAAAATAGTTTTATTGGTTGCTTGAATTTTAAATTTAATATCTGACAAACATGGTGTCTATAAACGCAAATTAATTGAGGGTGTGGTTGGAAAAGGCTTAAGAAAGACAAATAAGCTGTTTTGAAATTTCGAACTAAGAAATCAGTGATCGATAACTTCTCCTTTTTTAAAAAATTATCGATACATTTTATATAAAAAATTCTACACATATTTTTAACCCTTAGTGATCGATAACTTCTTCAGGTTAGAAAAATCATCGTTGAATTTTATATAAAAAATTCTTCACATATTTTTAATCTTTATAAATATTTTTGTAAAAATATTTTTGATTAATTTGTTACTGAAACAATTTTCGATAACTTTTCGAAATTTTAATAAATTTTTATAGTTGAAAAATGTAAACTCATTTTGCAAGAGTTTTTGATAGATATTATATTTTTTGATAAATGTGGTATTTATAGTGTATTTTTCGAAAAATGTCGATAAATTTAGTTATGCAAATGCCACGGACACATTTTAAACCAATAACAAATCTTCGATAATTTTTCATAAAGTAAAAATTTAAAATATATCTTTCAGAAAAGATTTTGTGAGTAACTAAATAACTTTTGGACTTTTTTGTATTGAAAAGTAACTCGACCAAATTTTTTTTTAGGTAAATTTTCGATTATCTTTTTCGATAAATTTTCATAGTTAAAAGCTTTTCAATAAATTTTTGAGTTGATACAAATTTTCGATAACATTAATTTGATACAATGAAAAAAATACTCTAACATAGTAATAAGACAAAATAAATTTCGATAAAAATTTTATTATGGAGAATTGATCGATAAATTTTCACATATATTATTTTTAATAAAATTTACGTTTAGAAATATTGTCGGTAATTATTTTATAATTATAAATGATTAATAACAGCGAATTTTGATTAGGAATATACTTCAAAATCAAATAAAAAAAATTTGAAGACAATATTTTTTTCTTACAGAAAATTATTCGAGAAAATATTGAATGGACACTTTTGCGCTAAATATTTATATTAAGATATATTTTCCATTTCAGTACATATATCAAGCGTTTGGGTTTTTGATAATTAAGTAAAAACGATAACTTTTTGATAGAAAAATAACTTTTGTTATATTTTTAAGCAAAGCAAATTTTTGAAAATTTTCGATAACTTCATATTGCGAAAGCTAAGTAACTTTGAAGTATAAGACATTTCCAGAAATATTAAAATTAGAAAACGTTCGATATATTTTAAACTTTTATAACATTTTTTGATAAATAAATATTTTTTCGATAAAATTTTAATAACTTAAAACTTTTAATAATTTCGATAAATTTTTACAATATATATTTTAAAACTTTCGATATATGTTTCGATATATTAAATAATTTCCCATAATTTGTAAAAAAATAGTTTTTTTCCTATAAAAAATCTGTTAAATTTGGCTAAGTTGCGACTGGGTTTCGATAAATTTTATAAAATTTAAAATTAAGTTTTAAACTTTAGACGCTTTTTAGATGATCTTTATATTAAACTTCGATTTTTCATCTCCTAAATATTCTTTTATATTACATCGCTATATAATCGTACTGCATATCGCTTTGCCATCATCAGTCATTTCATGAGAATCCCTTTACTTTAATCAAAATGCATTTATGAGAAACTCAGTTGTTAGCAATCAACATACGGTTTCCAAATATTATTAATTATCTTTTTCGTTAAAAGGCAAAATAATCCTCGAATGAAAAGTTAATTTCACAGCTTATAGTTTTTTAATGCCACATTTTTTTAGAGTTTTATAAACTAACTTTTTTGTTACTTACATTTTGAGAATGTAACACATGCTGCCTGCAAATCATAATGCGTATGACATTTTTGCATACGAAACATTTTTCATTTTACGACCCACTAAAAATATTAAAAAAAAAAAAATAAGGAAGACACATATGAAATGGTTGGCATGCAGCAGCTTTAGTTAACCCACCCCATCGCTATGCCATTTATTATCCTCAAAATTTTCCTTAGGATTAAAAATATTTCCTGTATGGCTGCATTTGACACTTCATCAGCTTCAATGGATGGCTGGCAAAAATGTGAACAGAAAAAAGAAAGAAAAAACTGGTGATATTTTAAATAAAAATTAATAAACCCAGCACATGAATGCTTGCATGTATGAATTTATAACGACTTCCTAACTTTTAAACTTTTTGTGCTCCTCCAGAGTAAATTGTAAAACAAATTTGTTAACGACACAATTAGTTGAACTATGGAGGGCTTAAGGGCATGTGTGTGAGTGTGAGTGTGCATCTTTTTGTTAATGTGCAACTTTTTTTTTAAAGTTAATTAAATGAAAGAGAATCATGTACGTGTAGTACATTTTATGCAAAACAATAAAAAAAAACAAAAGTTTTTTCTCTTTTTCTTTTTTGTTAAATTGTGGTAAAACTAATTAAGCAGCAGTAGTAGTTAATTTATTATGTTAATTTTTCAATGACATTTATTTTTAAAGTAGATTGTTTTTTCAGCTTTAAAGGGTTCTAATGAAATAGAAGCATCATTTTACAGGCGATTGGAGAAAAGACTAGCTAAGGCTTCGATAAACTTTAAATCAAAATATAACTTTATATTAATAATTCATTACAAAAAACAATTCTCTTTAATTTGTTAGTCCTAGAAAATTTAATTTATAAAGAGATTTCCGATAACATTTAAATTATTAATAATTAAAATATCGATTAATACGTTGTTGATGAATTTTCAACAAACTTAATTTTTTATTTTTGAACATTAGAGTAAATTTCGATAATTTTTTTTATACCAGCAACTTTTTCGATAAACTTTCAATTAAAGACCTATATTCGATAAATAAAACTTTAAATAATTTAAATTCTATTAATGTTGTTATACAATTACTCCATAAGGCCTGAATTTGAATCAAATATGGCCCCATTTGTCACGACTAATTACTAAGACTGTAAAATTTTGTGCATTAAAATTCTTTAATGTTACAAAAAAATGGAATTACATTTCTTGTTAAGAAACATTACATAAGATAATTTTTTGCCAAAAGCATTTATGTCGCCAACTTTTCTTTTCATAAGCTTTAGACACTTTTAGGGTTTTTGCCTACACGTAGCGCCTTCAACCTAAGCTGTCCTTGTTCAGTATTAGTTGGTATTTTTTTTCTCTTATTTCTCTACACATTCAGTTGACATTTATCCTGAAATATTGCTGGACATACATGAAAATCTTTAAACGTGACTGTAAAACATGTTCAAACAAGCACAGTACCGTTTTTTTTTCTTTTGCTTTTCATCTGCCTGGAAAAAGAAGAAAACACTTAACTATTGGCCTATGTCTAGTAG
The DNA here is from genome assembly GCA_963932375.1 of Phania funesta. Classification (NCBI taxonomy): domain Eukaryota; kingdom Metazoa; phylum Arthropoda; class Insecta; order Diptera; family Tachinidae; genus Phania; species Phania funesta. The sequence goes on along the minus strand of OZ010656.1, from coordinate 3,254,224 downwards.
AGTTTTTCTTTAAGTTTTTCCTACCTCTATTTTTTCTAATAAAAATCAAGGCATTACATGACGCCATGTGTAGTGATGGTGGTCAAGCCGGAAATAGACAAAGTTTCTGTGTGTCTTGTTATCGAAGGCATTAAACAAAAAGAAGAAAAAAAGAATTTAAACGCAAAAAATGCACTTCATTGATTGTAGTTGGTTTTTGTGTGTTTTGTTTTGAGTTCCTAAAGAATCAGTGGCTTTTTATTTCTATAAAAATACACAAAAGACTGACTTGTGATTTATATAAGCAACTTTGTAAAGCACTTTAAAATTCTCTTTCCAAATTTTTTAATGGCAAATTTTAAATAAATTCTTGTTTTAACCCCAATAATGAAAATTGCGTTCTGCTGTGAGGTTTCAATTTGGTGTATAAAATCAACATTATTTGTATTCATTTTAACTAAAACATTTCAATTGGATAAACAAAATGCTCAAGAGGATACATTTCAACAACAATAACAACAACATAAACAGCAGCAGCTACAAGAGCTTCTTTTGCCACTTCAATACTGGAAAAGTGCATCAACAATAACAGCCAGCAAGTGATGAAACCCAAAAGATGTTGCTCTTTATAGAAAAAATAATACACACTTCAGTATGAAGACGATATACAGATTTTATTCACGTAAGGGGGAAAAGTTGCTAGAGAAGAAAACAAGCAGGGAAAGGACGAACTAAATGTTCCTTAAAATCACCCAAAATTATTTAAAAACGTACGAAATCGTACAAAGTGAAATATAAATGAAATATTTCTATAGAAATTTTCAAAAGAAAATGTAAAAAAATATCTCCCCAGAGACACAGCAGCTGTGATATTTCATATAAAAAAATTTCATCCAAGCGGTTGTGATAGATTTTTCGTATAGAAAAAATTTCATCACAGCGGCTGTGATAGATTTTTCGTATAGAAAAAATTTCATCACAGCGGCTGTGATAGATTTTTCGTATAGAAAAAATTTCATCACAGCGGCTGTGATAGATTTTTCGTATAGAAAAAATTTCATCACAGCGGCTGTGATAGATTTTTCGTATAGAAAAAATTTCATCACAGCGGCTGTGATAGATTTTTCGTATAGAAAAAATTTCATCACAGCGGCTGTGATAGATTTTTCGTATAGAAAAAATTTCATCACAGCGGCTGTGATAGATTTTTCGTATAGAAAAAATTTCATCACAGCGGCTGTGATAGATTTTTCGTATAGAAAAAATTTCATCACAGCGGCTGTGATAGATTTTTCGTATAGAAAAAATTTCATCACAGCGGCTGTGATAGATTTTTCGTATAGAAAAAATTTCATCACAGCGGCTGTGATAGATTTTTCGTATAGAAAAAATTTCATCACAGCAGCTGTGATAGATTTTTCGTATAGAAAATATTTCATCACAGCGGCTGTGATAGATTTTTCGTATAGAAAATATTTCATCACAGCGGCTGTGATAGATTTTTCGTATAGAAAATATTTCATCACAGCGGCTGTGATAGATTTTTCGTATAGAAAATATTTCATCACAGCGGCTGTGATAGAGTTTTCGTATAGAAAATATTTCATCACAGCGGCTGTGATAGATTTTTCGTATAGAAAATATTTCATCACAGCGGCTGTGATAGATTTTTCGTATAGAAAATATTTCATCACAGCGGCTGTGATAGATTTTTCGTATAGAAAATATTTCATCACAGCGGCTGTGATAGATTTTTCGTATAGAAAATATTTCATCACAGCGGCTGTGATAGATTTTTCGTATAGAAAAAATTTCATCACAGCGGCTGTGATAGATTTTTCGTATAGAAAAAATTTCATCACAGCGGCCTTGATAAATTTTTCGTATAGAAAAAATTTCATCACAGCGGCCTTGATAAATTTTTCGTATAGAAAAAATTTCATCACAGCGGCCTTGATAAATTTTTCGTATAGAAAAAATTTCATCACAGCGGCCTTGATAAATTTCTCGTATAGCAAAACTCTAATTACAGGTGCTGTGATAATTTTTTTTTTAAAAAAATATTTTACCTAACCGGCTGTAATGAATTTTTCGCGTGCAAACATCTCACCACAACTAAGAGAAGTTTCGTAAGGCAAACATCTATTCAAATGATATATTTTTCTTATAAAAAAATTCTGATCACGGCGACTGGAATAAATTTCTCTTATAGAGAGAATCTCGCCATTGCGGCAGTAATAAATTTTTATTGTGGCGAAAATCTCATCAAATCATCATAGTTTTATTCATGCTGTATGGCAATCAGTAGCATTACCAGCAAGCACACCATCATTAAAACCATTCTCAAAAACATTTCTCTTTTACACGATTACAGCATCATCATTATCGGCAGACATTGTTTTACTTCAGTGCCAAAACCTCAATGTAATGCCTCAATGCTCTTAAACATCCTGTATGGCTGTTGTTACCCTTATTCTTTGTTTGTTTATATTATCCTTCTTATGAAACGCGAACATGATGCAAATAGTTTTCATTGTATATGATATTTAAACAGAAAAATTGCAAAAGTTTTCTGAGATTTTCATTTAACTTAAGCTAAGCAAATACTATGTATAAAGGAAAGAATACCTGAGAAAAATTGATTGCTTCCCCTCTTAAAAGAAAGAGTTATCACAAGCAATATAATTTTATAGTGTGCTGAAAGCCCTTGCCTTTTAGGCAGCCACCTTTTAGTGTTTTATGTTTATTTGCGTTTATTTAATTATTACTTCTGCTCAATTTTCTTCCCTTTAAGATATTTGTGAATTTATCTTCACTTCAAAGCCAATTAATTGTGAAAAACACTATTTACAAAAAACTATCTAGACTTTGTCGCTTCCGCAAATGCTGAAGTTTTCTTAAGGTAAAAACTATTAAGTGAATAAATTTATTTGTTTTTATTAGTTTGCTAAAGAAGTCTTATAAAATGTTTTGACTTCTAACGAGAAGAATTTTATACATTTTGAGGAAGAAGAGAGGCAAAATATTTAATATAAATAAATATATACATACTATATGTATATATGTAGATAAAAAAAATTTTAATTACTTTAAGGTTTCCTTAGAAAAAGTAAGTTCTAAAACAATACTTTTTAAAAGCACCCTTTAAAAATATACATACTTTCAAAAAAATACTCTGTTAAATGGGCAGCTCATAAAGACAATATGTATATATTTAAAAAAATTGGATTCTCCGAGCAAAAGGCAATTTTAAAAAGTATCTTTTAAAAAACCTTCCACTTAATAACACAGCTTCCTAAAAAGTAACTTTCAAAAATTCTACAAAAAGAGCGAATTCCCTCACTATAAAGGGATTTTAAGAAGTAGATTTTTGGAACGAATTTCCGTCATCCCTTGTCAAGCTTGGTTTGAAGACAAATCGTTTTCGGCTATATTTCATTTTCAGTGTCATTTTTCGTCCTCGAAAACCGATTTTTCTCGAAACCAAACTTGACATGGGATGACGGAAATTCGTTCCAAAAATCTACATCAAAACACCCTGTCGGAATATCAAATCAAGGATTTTAAGAAGTTTACATTACAAAAAAGTATTGAAAAATTTACCGTTTGTAAAATAGAATCTTTACTTTGTAAAAAAGTACCTTTCAAAAAGTACTTTTTATAAAAAGAATATTAAAAAAATAGCTTTAAAAAAGTACTTTCAAAAATTTCATCATGTTCTTTCTGAGAAAGTATTTTGAAAATAGTATTTTAACAAAAACAACTAAAAAAATTAAATACATTTTCAAAAAGGTACCAAATATTACACTTTAATTTTTTAAAGATAGTAGAGAAAATTATGTATTAAAAATAAAAAAAAATGACATTTGAAAAAGAACAGTGTATTAAAAGTAGCTTTAAAAAGTTAATTTGTAAATTGTTTATACCGCCCAAAAACAAGGCCAAGTTCCTATTCAAAAATTTCGGTCGTTAAAAGTACTCCTTGGCAACCTGAGTTTGTAAAAAACTTTTTCCGTAATTCTTTTTCATATTAGAAAGTTAAACAAATATCACCAAGCCCGCCTTACGTTTCAAGTTTTATTATTTTATGAGTAAAAAAAGCAAACCTATGAGGGGGTAGAAACAGTACCAATGGTTTCGTGTAATGTAACCACTGTGTGCATTTGGGCTGAACTTGGTCGAGCGCGCTTAAAATAAAATAATACATTAATAAAAGTACTTGCTCTAAAAATGATTTTAAAATAATATCCTAAGCTAAAACACCTTACAATTGTCTAATTTTATGAAAAGAATTTTGAAGAAAAAGGGATTTTCCAAAAAGTATCTCTTCAAAATGTATTCATTTGAATTAATTTTCAAAAAGGTACCTTCAAAGAGAGTTTATTAAAAAAATTTAACCCATAATTTAAAGGTATTCCCAAAGTTTTAAAGTTTTGTTTCAAAAGAGTTTATATTTGGCAGTCGTGAAGTAGAGACGTGGCAAATTTATTATGTAAAAATATTCGGTAAACCAACGTGTCTTAATCGTTAAAACATTTTATCAAAATCAATCATCGATTACTGTGACGATGAGAAAGTTACGTGAAATTTTTGGGAGAAACAACGTGACATCAAGACGCACTATTTATCGCGTAGTTAATGATTTCGAAGAAAGAGGGACTGTAGTTGAAAGGCCCAAGCATGGACCACAACTTACCGCAAGATCTGCAAAAAACATTACTGCTGTTCAAGGAAGTGTTTAAACCAATCCATCAGCCTCAATTCGACACCATGCTCAGGAGCTTGGTCTTCAAAGTACAACTTTGGCCACAATTTTGCTCAAAGATTTGCATTTGTTTCCATTTAAGATTCAGTTGACACAAGAGCTTCTTCCAGAAGATCATTTACGCCGCCGTACATATGCCAATAGGATGCTACATCTCGCCCATGATAACCCCGATTTTCATGAAAAAAATCATAATGAGTGACGAGGACCATTTTTATTTGAATGGATATTTGAATAAACAGAATAGTCGGTTCTGGGCAATGAAAAACCCTCAAATTATTCATCAGTCACCTTTGCATCCATTAAAAGTGACAGTCTGGTATGCAATTTGGTCAGGAGGAAACTGAAAACGGCGTAACGGTAACTGTCAATGGGGAGCGATATCGTGATATGGTTGAAAACCTTTTAACGCCACAACTGCATGCTTTGGGCTTGACTAACAACAAGACGGTGCCACATCGCATACAGCCAGGATTACAATGGAATTACTGCGAGACCTCTTTCCACAACAATTTCCCCCCAAGGAATGGTGATGTTGATTGGCCTCCACGGACTGCTCCGGACTTCTTTTTGTGGGGATATCTGAAAAGCAAGGTTTATGCAAACAAACCAGAAACGCTGGAGCAACTCAAACAATATATTCGTGATGAAATCAATGAAATGCCGCATGACATGTGTGAGAATGTAATGAAAAATGTTTTCAAAAGGACTCGCATTTGTGAGGCTAACAGTGGCGGACATTTATCTGATATTGTATTCCATCATACATAATTGCCGACATTAAATATATATGCGATCCATTCCCTTTCATTTAATCAAAAATTATAAACAATCAAAGTAGTACACCTTCCCGGCGGACACCCTGTATGTTAAAAAAGAGTTTTTGAAAATCGCTGAAAAGATGGACCACCCCTTGTTCTGAACATTTAGTTTTTAAAAAGAAACCTACAAAACAGTACCTTTGGTAAAAGTATCTTTAAAGTGTCTATTTGAAAGTAACACGACAAGATAAAAACAACTTAAAATACTACTTAAAAATAAGCTTTGAAAAAAATCTTGAAATATATCTTCAAAGGCAATCCTTGCAGAAAAGTACCTTTCTGGCCATAGGTAATGTTGGGAATAAGCGATATAAAAATACTATTGAAAACCGAAATTGTAAAAAAATATTCTAAAAAAGTCTTTAAAAAAATAACATATAAGAAAAATCCTTTCACTATATTTTAAAGAAAATTTGTCTTCCAAGGATTCCTTATTTTTTAGTTTTAGTCATAAATCTTTCTGGTTCTGCTCCACAGGAAAACTGATTTCAATTCGATATTTATAAAAGAATAAATCTTTCCATTTGTTTTATTGCTATAAAATTCATTAATATAAATTGCCAATAATATCGTTATCTAATCCTTATGGCTTGATAATATATCCGGATGCTCTCTTTAGCTTACAGGTTCTACTGTTTTCTCCAACATATGAAGAGAGTTTATGCATTTTAAATGACAAAATGTATTTATAAATTATTGTTTTTTATGCAGTAGAATGTGGACTTAAGTTTTTTACTGCTTTTAAATTCCGGCATTGAGTATTTGTATTTATTTTCATTTCATACCATAAACTCCGTCCATAAGCTTGGTAGGATATAACAAATACTGCATAAATATTATTCACAATACTTTTTACGTTAAAATATAACATTTCGTTTATGCATATAAATATTCATGCATTTTTAAGGATAAAAGTATGTAGTGTGTGTGTGTGTATGTGTGACTTTCACCATGTGTTGTATACAAATTGTTCATATGCTTGCTGAAGAGGGGTTTGTGTGTGAGAGCACTTACAGCTGGCAGTGATTTTAGTTTTGATTACATTTCCCTCCACATCTTATTTCCTATTTCCCACTAGTTTTTATCATTTATTTGCAAAGAGATTTCTGCTCATCTTTCCCATTTAATTTAGATTATTTGTTAAGGTTTAATTTTATCTCTTGCTTTTGTATTTGTTATTTGCATATTTTTAAGAATTTTATGTTTTGATGGTAGATTTAGCAGTGATGACTTTCAATAAAAATTAATTACAGCAATTAAATCAATTGTGAGTGTTTAGTAAATAAAAAAATTTTAAAATAAATAATGATCAGGTGATAAAGCCAAAGCACAAAATGGAATTAATAAAAATGATAAATAATACAAATAGGAGAACGAATTTTATGGTTGTGGCATAATTAAATGCACTTTTTTGTTTCCTTTATTAGTAAAAATATTCTTTTCAATTTTAAAAAGCTGTTTTATTGAAAGATATTTCTGGAAACATTTCATAAAGTACCTTTTTATAACATACTTTCTTAAGGAAACCGTCTTTCATTGGTCCCTTTTGGGAATACTGTCTTAAAATATACTTTATCAAAGTACTTCTGCTGTACGTACTTTTAGGAGTTACGTTTTTTATAGTCTTGTTTTGAAAAATAATTCTTTAATTGTCTTTTTTTAGTAGTACTATTTTAAAAGGTACTTTTTCAAGGCTCTTCTGCTCTAGGTGATTTTTTAAAAAGTACTTTTAAAGTTATTTTTTAAATTACATTCTTTTAAATATCTTTTTTCAACTATAATTTTTCAAGAGTACTTTCTAGAAGGTACTTTTTTAATTATAATTATAAAGGGTATCTTCTGAATCGTTAATTGTTTACTTTTATAAAATTTTTGTTGTAACAATTGTTTTTTAAAGGTACCTTTATTAAACGTATTTTATATAAAATTGTTTTTTTCGAAATAGTACTTTTTTAAAAGGTATATATTATTTTTTAAAAGTTGTATTTTATTAGCAACATTTTTAAAAGAAGCTTGTGTAAAAGTTATTTTGAAATGATACTTATTTAAGAAGTGCGTTTTTGAAAGGATATTTTGTACAAGATTTTTCTAATGGGGTCTGTTTACGAAAGGTACTCTTGTTAAAAGGTACTTTTTTTAAAGGGCATTTTTTGAGAAGTCGTTGATTTAATTATCAGCTCTTATAACGGAGACATTTGTTAATATTTTCTTTTATAAAAGGGTACATTTTCAGAAGCTTTTTGAAGTGTGTTAAAGGGTATTTTTGGAAAGGCAGCTTGGTTTTAAAGACAAAGAAAAAGCCGTGGTATTTGAAATTTAACTATTTTAAAAGGTACTTTCGTAAAAGGCACTACTTAACAAAAATATCAATGGTACCTTTGAAGAAAAGTACTTTCTAATAAGGATTTTTTAAATGTTTTATTTGCTTCTTATTCGAACTACTAGTTTTAAAACATAAATTTATTTACAAAAAAAAATAATTATCGTTCAAATTGTTTTGAAATAAGTTAAGAATGTAATTTTTAACTTAAAAAAAATTATACATATGATTTATATTTATCAAAATTGAGCTGTCAATTTTCTTCGAAAAAGTTTCCAAAACCAACTCCATGTTTTGCATTCAATTTTCCAGCTAATCCAACATGATCTTTTTTCTTGTTTGTCTAAATACCATCAAAAATACTAAATTAAATCATGTAGTTTTGAAAATTAAACCGAAGCTTGACAAATTACAACATGTAAGGGATAATAATGAATATAAAACAACAACAACAGCAAAAGCAACAACAACAATGTTATGCACTTGCAACGTACGTATTACAAAAGAAAGTACGAGTACAACAAAAATCACTGTAAAAATAGATAAAAATTAAATACAATTTAAATAACAACCACAAAAGTAGGTAAAATATTTACACGTTGACATAGAAATTCTGGGGCAGAAAACATTCTGATACGAAGGGGGCCAGTGGAAAGCATAAAGCCTAAAATCAAAACTCGCTTTATTTCCCATCTCTGATACGAGCGCATATTATTTCCAAAGCCTTAACTAAAATTACCAGAGATAAAAACAGACACATTGACAAACGCACAGTTGGTCGATTGCATAGACAGACTATATACAATTGAATGCATGTTAAAAAAGGGATTTAAATAAACGAACCGAAAAATAAAACATGACAGTTGTAATTCTATATGTATTTGCTTTGTATAGAAACCAAATCCACTATAAATATGTACTCGTATACACGAATATGTAAGTCTTTTAATTGTACCTGTGTTCATGTGTAATAAAACTAAATATTCAAGTAATTGTAGATTTACCAAGATTTTATCTTAGACACATACAAAATAAATAAACACAAATTAAAGGGTATTTTGAAGCGATCAATGGGGCCGTTATAAAGGAGAATGAAGAAAGTTTATTAAACTAAGGGCGACACTTTCTATAGGCAAGTTTGTTCACCGTTGAGTGACACTGCTCTATAGACAAGGTAGTTCAGCCGATGAACATCACAATTCTAAAGACAACTTTGTTCACCCTCTGAGCAATATTTTCTAAAAAGCATCAATTTTTGGTGAAAAGGTTTGTTTAGATAGAGAGCACCTGTTTTTTTATATAAAAGTTCGTTCAGGATTTGAGCAACTGTTTGCTATAGAAAAGCCTTTAGTCTTCCGCATCAGATGTAATAGAATTATATTTCTTAGAAGTAGTGTCTCTAGTGCGAGATCAGAACATCTTCGGTCTCAAAATTTCGCTTTAAATCTCGCATTCACATATTTACTTTAGTGAATATACCTGTATGTACATGTGAATCAGTGTTTGAGTGAAACTTTATGCGTATTTGATGCAGAGTATTTGTATATTACCATGTGTAATTGATTTTATCGGCCATGTTAATTTTGATTAAATATGCAAATCGTCGTCACACATATACATGCCATAAAAGCATTTTCATTTGCCATACTAACCAATACCAATAAGAGAAGCAAAACACACAAATAGTAGCAAAACAAAAAAAAAACATTTAATGTATGAATGTGTATGTGCGTGTTGCAGCAGGCAACAGCATTTATTTAGTCTACAGCTTTGACACGTACATAAATATGAACTCATACATATATCCACCGCCTTACTTAGGTGACTACATAGGAGGCCAATGTTAACATATTTGGGGGCATTTGGCTTGTAAAAATGTTGAATGTGTCTCGAAGAATTGCTGAGGTGTTGTTTTTTTGTATGACTTTTAAAAAAGAGACTGGTGGGAGAATATAAACACAATATTTATACTCGCATGTATTTGCATAGTTTATGGTCAACATAATTGTTATCAGTGGCAACTATACAACAACATCGTCAGCAACATCATTATTGTTATGGGCTATAATGATTATGACAATCTTTGGTGTTACTCCAAAGTACAGTAGGAAAATAATTGAACAAATCCTTAAGTTTCATCGATAATATAAAGAAAGGGCAATGAAATTTTAAAATTTTCGATGGTTACGTATGATTGATGTTAATTTTAAAATAGAAATATCACACGGAACGTATGATTGATAATAATTATGAGATTATGTTTGATAATACTCCACAACCATTTTAATTATTGAGGGATTTAATTTTGCACGCTGACCAATAGCTGAGATCTTGAAATATAATGCCATTATATAAAATTAGTTTCAATCAATATTCAACATATATAAAATTTCTTAAAAGGCAAGTTAAGAAAACATATGATCTCTAATTACACATGATCTCTAATTGCTTCAAAAAACAAAGAATTCAAGTTAAAAATATTTAATAATTTAATGCGTTCAATATTTGTTAAGCAAACGTGTTATTTCTTTTGTAAATATATTTTGTATTAATTTTGTAATAACATTTTATTATTTCCAGCAGTATACTGTAACGTTATAGTATTTTGCTGGATTGGATGTTTTTTTACATCATCGCTTTTGCCGAAAACTGGACATAAAGTTATTAAAATTTTACTTTAAAAATTTTTCATACAGAACGTATGATTAATTTTAGTTAGAACTCTTAAACTTATCATTATATTTCTTCAAACTTTTAAGTAATAATAATAAATTTTTGTCGCACACTTGTTAATATTTGTTCATATTTTATTATTTAATTGTTAATTCCGAGTGTTTTTTTTAATTCCAGATATAAAAACGTCTGGAATTTAACAAATACTCGGAATTTAATTGAAATTCGAAAATTTGCTGTTCTTCATTGCACAAAATTAATTAATTAATATTATTTCTATTAATTTAATTAAAATAATTTATAATTAGTGTAATCGGCAAAATTTTAAAAATTTTCAATAGATTCTCTAAACTTAATTTAAGAGAACTTACCATTTTCTATATGATGTTTTGCAATAGTTGTACAGTTGCTGGAAAAGAAAACAAAAATATTCCATTAGTTTTCTTGAAACAGTTCTTAAGTTCAGTTTATACTAGGTCTTAAAATATTTCTGATAAAGTTGGAATTAAATTAAAAAAATCCGCTAAAAGCTGGTTGATAAGCTGCTGAAAATTTAATAAAAAAAGTTTTTGTCGTACTTTGCGTATGGTGAATATGAATTATGAGGTTATTTTGAATGGAATTTTATTTTATATTCTTGATTTGATATTCCAACAGAGTGTTTTGATGTAGATTTCGTAAATGAATTTCTTTACAACGACATACAATGTGTTCACTTTATATCTCTATATACTTGCTGTTTCCGTTTCAAAAATATTTACTTTTTGCTTGTCCCACTGTTAGGCAGTAGGTGTATGATGATGAAAATGTACTTTTAAGATATAATCAAGCTTCTTTTGCATGTGTCAAAGAAAGTATTGACAGTTTATTATGTTTATGGTGTATTATCTCGTTATTTATGCAATTCATGACAAATACAATTTGTTGTTTACTCTAGAGCAATTGCAATAGCAGCAACATCATCAGTATCAACATCGTCCTCATCATCCTTCCCTACACTTAATACTCATTTATTCAACAACTACAGGTAAATATTCCCATTTTATTTGTTCTCTTAATGCCTGGAATTTTATCGAAAAACTTAAGCTACATTTATGTTAATTTCTTAAGTCATATTAATTTATACAGTCCATGTGCAATTCATATATCTCTGCCCAGATAATCTCTGTTTGTGTCAATATTTATTTAAATCTTGAGGAATTCAATTTAATAGGAAATATTTTTGTTTTATTTGCCTAAAATGGAATGAAATTTTCAAAATATTCAAATTGAGTAAACGAGGAAAAAGATATAGGACAACAGTAATGGCCTGTAACAGAAGATAGCAATACACAAAATCTCAATTTAAAAATTTCAAAGAATTAAAAAAAAAAAGTTAAGAATTGTCTAAACGAGTTGCCAAGCAAAGAACAAAGAGATTTTTTTTTTTTGAAACCTTCTTTATATTGAGAACTTTTAACTTTTCTAAAATAAGCAGGATGCCGCCAAGCTACGTTTATTAATATAAAAAGGAAATAAATCTAACAAAACTAAATCAAGAAATTGTCTACTGAAATGACAAAATATTCTATTTATTTTTTCAAATAAAGCTAGTTTATGTATAACAAGCTCCGCTGATTATCTTGTCATTAAATTGTAACCGTCGTAAAGCTCTTCGAAACTGATTCTCAATTTAAGGTTTTTGATATTGATATCGAAAATAATTTCTGATAACTTAAAATGAAAATATTTTTATTTATTTTATGTAAAATAACATGTCGTCACTTAGAATTTAATTTTTTATCGATAACGATACAATTAACAAATTTGCTATCGATAACTTATCGTGAATTTCGTTACAAAATTTGCTGCCGAATTGATTAAGTTCTCTACAGAGTGTTTTGTGGTGTAATATTTACTTAAATTTTTAGTCCAAATCTGTTATCGATAATTTATCGTAAATTTTAGTAGAAAATTAATTATCGACAATGTTTTGTAATTAAATAAAAGTCTTTAACATTTTCCATGAGGATTTTTTATCTATTTTTTCCATGAGGATTTTTTATCGATAATTTTTAAGTAAAGCTTCGTTTTGGAAACCCATATTTAAATCTATCAAGGCGATATTTTTATGGGCACTTTAACATATCTTTGTTATCTACTCTGCAATCTATTAATTTCCTAAATTTTTATTAAAATGTTCTTATGGACAATTTATCGTAAATTTTAGTCGACAATTTTGTTATCGACAATGTATTGTAAGTTTTCATAAAAATATTTAATATCATAAATTTGTATTAAATTTTCCTAGAACATTTAATTATCGATCATTTTATATGAATTGTAAAATAGTTATCGAAACCCATTTTAAATTCACACGGGAAATATTATTATCGATACATTTATCGTACGTTTGTATAACAAATTTGATCAGCCATAATTTAGAGCAAGTTTCTATACAAAATTAATCGACAAATTCATGTGGAGGATATTTTTATCGATAATTTATAATACCTTTAGAAATTAATTTTTTTCCTAACGAATAAATAGGTACAATTTTTCTTCAATTAAATAAACAAAAATTTGTAATAAATAACTTGTTCTAAATTCGGATTCACATTTATACAAAAAAAAAATTATATTTATTTTATTTAACTACTTGTTCAGTACTCCCGCTGAATTTCCTTTAAGGTCGCCAGCAGTTTTTCCTGATGCAACCAGGTCATTGTAAAAGCTTAGATTTCTCATTAACTGGGTATATTCTTAATGCATGAGGGCTGAAAATTTATAAAAATAATACTGATGCTACCAAAAATGGGAAGGGAAGCGTAGAGACATTTTCAAGGGAAGCAGCAGTATTAATGGCATCACAAACTAAACAAAGAACTTAAAGAATTATTATGAAGGTAAAAACAAAAACACAAAATAAGCAGAATTAAAATAGAAATAATTTCTGCTGTATTCTCACAGAGTTTGGCAGTCACGCGCCATTATGTCTATGCAGGCCATGCCACAACGTTGCAGGGCTTAAATCAGTGGATTTGAGTTAAACTTGTTGGGTATTTTTTTTAATCATTTGAATTCTAGGTTTAAGATGTTTTTGGTTGTATTTTAAAAATCTATAAATTTAATTATAGTTTCTTTCATATTCCTTTGTTTTGTGGGTGTAAAATATTCAACTCCTGGCATTTTACTTGTTCTTTTTTATTAATTTAACTTTGCTTAGAATCATTTAAAGGTTTAACAATTTAATCTTCTTTCCCAAAATATTTGTTAATGAAAATTCAAGGAGTAAAGTGTTTGAATGAAGTTGGAATTCTTTTTTATATAGAAACGAATAAAATTTTATATTCAAATTAACTTTGTGCCATGAAATTGAATTGATTGGGTTCAATTAAAATTCAGTTATGCTGAATAATGATGCTGCTACTGCTGCTGGTATTGGTTGCCTGACTTGGCTGACTGACTGGCTCACTGAGTTTGTCTTTTGGTTTACTTCAAACCTAGATATTCAGTTACTAAGGTGCTGTCTTTATAAAAACCCTACAAATTTATAAAAAAGAGTGGAAAAACTTAAAAGAGGAGCTGTATAACGCGTTGATTGAGGAATAATTTTAATTAATTTTCACCAGCTCAGCACAAATGTTCTTTCAATTTAAATATTTTTTTCCCAGACGTTTATTTTTGTTTTAACACGAAAGGTGTGTTTTAATATGAAATGAATTGAACACTATTGGAAAAAAAACACACACACACATAAATAAAAAGTTGCAAAAAATTTATTATATTGTATATTTTTTATTCACCGTGAAAGAATTCATAAAATATTTATTACACGACTTAATTAAATTATGTTAATCTCAGCAAAATTCCTGTATGAAAAGTTGGAAATAATTGTCATGTTAAATTAATAAATTTTTATCTATTGAAACAACAAGTTAATGATAAATTATGGTCGTTAATAAAAACATATAAAAGTGATAAAAATGGTTCATAGATTTTTAGAGATTTCCGATAAATATTTCCTAACAAAATGCTGTATCAAGATCAACGAATAATAAAAACTTTCTAAACCAATCAAAAATGTGTTTTATCGATAATTAAACCTAACGTTGAAATTTGCAATATGTTATCGATAGCTATCGATTATTTTTTAATGTGCATTATTTAATAATAACAATTTACAAGATTATCGATAACTAAGTTTTCTATGAAAATCGATTTCAAAATATACTTAAAATACCATATTTAAGTATTCGATGCCAATATTTTCTATACAATTTTACGATAAAATATCGACATTTACTTTGCCTACACAAAATTTAAGGTAAAATGTTGATAATAAAGTTTTTTATACTGAAAAAAAAACATAATTAAGGACTGATTACGATAAATTATCGATTGAAAATAAATGACTAAATTTACATGATTAATGAATAATAAATTAAAGTTTCATAAATTATTCATAAGCAAATTTCCGTATAATTTTTTCGATTAATAATCGATAACAACATTTTGTAAACATATAACGAAAGTTATTTATAACAGTACTTCAAACACATTTCCTAATAATTATCGATAACTATTTATATATATTCGATATATTATCGATAGCAAAAATTAATAAGAAACTCACCATAAATCTTCAGTATAGAATAATCAATAAATCCCATGGTTCACAATCAGATTTATTCGTTAGATCTGTCAAAAAACGTATATGTGCTGAACAAGTTTGATATTATCGATTCAAAGTGAATGCGTGTGTCCGCTTTATTGGGTTTTGAAAAACTTCATAAAATAATATTTTCTATGCAATCAGAGTTGAAATTGATTTTCTCGTAATTTTTTATTGGGACAAAATTCAATTTGGGTTTTTTTCTCTATAAAATTACATGACTTTGTAAGATAGTCGAATATCGACAACAAAATTTCATACAAATTTACTAAAAATTATTTGTAATAAATAATAAACATAAATATTATCGATTCATCGCCGTTATTTTTTTTACATACATATGTTATTTATAATATATTCATGACAAGTCATCGATTTAAATAAATAATTTCTATTAGAATTTAGGAGAAGAATTGTCCTTACTTATTGGCGATTTGTTATCGCGAATTTCTACATTTAGATTTTATTTTGGACCGCCAAACTTGTTTGCCTTCCGTAGAAATATGATATTGATTTGACGTAATGTTCAAAGTTCATCAGCATATACCGGTGTAGTTTCGAACTAAAGGTGCGGTTCTTCAAAACAACTTAGTGCCACGTATTAGAGATGTTTTTCCCAAACGTATCATCGTATTTTGATTTAATTTATGGTCTTTAATATATAACTGAAATCCGTGAAGAGAAATTTTTTAGCTTATTGGGAAATCTGTGATTTTCCGGGTAACTTTTTTTAAGTTTCCTTTCAAAAGGATCATTCTTTGCCATCCCCAGGACATTGAAAACAGTAGCTAAAAAACTGCGGTAATTTTCAAGTTATGGTGTTAATTAGAAGCATACTTTCACTTTCTCTATGAAGTTTCAATTAATTTTCGATAACAAAACTTTTTGCAGACTCACTGTCGGGTAGGGAATTCCCCGAAGATGTATCTGTTTAATTTGTTACTTAAATATTTATTTTATTAATAATTTAACTCGCTTAAAGAGCACAACGAGCAATATATTCCAACTGATATCTTGAGTATTCCTTTATAATCACAAATAATTGGTTTCCTCATTTGAAGTTAGTGGCCTTATATAGTCAGCAAAGAGCAACTCAACAAAACCTGATGTGAGGACTTAGTACGTATGTATGTATGTGATATGCTGAGTCAGCCTGTTGTGAAATATATATGTATGTATGTGTGTACGTATGTTTAAAAAATGTTTGAGATAAAAAAACGTAATGAAACAAATGGCAAAAGTCATAATATTTACAACATCTACCAGTTTCAACTGACTGGCATCATTGAGCAGAACAGAGTAAAAGTCGCAACCATCATATTTTTTCTTTCTTGCTTTCACTAAGTGCTACAAAGGACAAAGGGCTGAGCATCATCATCATCATCATCAACACTAAAGCTTTATTTGTTCGTCTCTCCATCTGGCATTTTTTCCCTTAACGCTTGATCTAGGCACACTTCTTCATGGCGGCATGCAAAAGAAATTTCCTGCAGCAAAGATAGAAAAACATTAAATACAAAAAGAAGCAACGAGAAATTAATTGCATTTTCATTATGTTGCTTTAATTTTGTTCACTATGCAGCCTGTGTATTCGATTTCGCCTCATGTTGCAAATATTGTTATGTTTGCGCTTGACTTTAAGTCAGAATTGAAAAATATTTCTAGATTTTGTTGCAACATTGAATTTGTATGCAGTATTGTGAAATAATGCTGAAAAATATGCATTCCTTCCCATTCTTAAGCAATTCACATGCTCGTTTTCTTTATCAAGAATACATACGGACGTGTATGCGAGCGTGTGTAGATGTGTGAAAAAAAATTCTTGATTTCTTTTTTATGTATTATTTCAAAGATATTGCAAGAGGCTATGAATTTATACTACGTTTACGCGTTACAGTGATGTTTTGTAAATGAATGTGAATGACTCTTTATAATGAGTTCGGGATGAGTAAAAAAAGTCGTGCAAAATACAGGGTGTGTAGAAACAATACACAAATTCTTTTATTAAAATTTTAAGTTTCCACTCCATTGTTAAGTTTCTTAACATAAAGTTTTCGATGTTTTACACTAAAAGGCTGCCGTATCGAAAATTTTCGATGTTCTACACTGCTACGTTTTTTATAGCAAAATTGCAATGTCTTTCATCACAAATTTTGTACATAGAACATTTTCGATGTTTTAACCATTATTATTTATTAATTATTATTATTATTATTGTTATTATTAATGTATGGGGGGATATCGAAGCAGACCACTTACTTTCTGGGTCCCTTTTCGACCCCCATTTCGCTCCTCAAATTGATTTCAGGGAACTGTTCCGTAATCATAACCACCTTACTTTCAATTGAGTCCCGTGCTAGCCCTAGCCTTTACTCTTGACTAAAGTGATTTCAGACTGTCGACTGGTAACTGTCGACACTCTTCCTCATCACGGAGTCTTTTGTAAATGCTAGCATTTGTCTAAGGCTTAGTTCCCTCATGGCATTCACATCTAACAAGTGTCTGCCCGTGGTCTTAAGTCTTATGCTAGCCAGTGCTGGACATTCACACACAATGTGCGCTACCGCCTCAGCCTCTTCCAGGCATCGTCTGCAAGTATCATCTTCTACGACTTTCATCTTAGCCAGATGGTACTTGAAGTTTCCATGTCCTGTCACTAACGCAGTGATCCAGCTTAAAGTAGCCCTATTATACCCGAGTACCTTGCTGGCCTTCCTGCCGAGGGGCTCTTTGAGCACCATTTTAGCCTGTCTACATGTGGTATTCTCCCTCCACCTATTCAGGTGTAATGAGTTTACCCATTGAAGAACTTTAGCTCGCACTAGGCCATTCGCCAGGGCAACCCTGGGTTCTGGTCCACAGAATTCCATATCAGATCCCCTTTTTGTTAGTGCGTCTGCTGCTTCATTCCCAGCTGTGCCTATGTGTCCCTTAACCCACATGAACGTCAACTCATTCAACGAGGCACATCTGTTCAGTTTTAGAACACATTGTTGTTCTTGTATCGACCAATTTCGAGGTTTTATCTCGCTCAGTTTCCGTATCGAAAAGTTTCGAAGTTTCTATAATGAAAAATATCCACGTTTTAGAAATTTACATCGAAAAATTTTTAAAGTGTTTGTTATATGGAAAATTTCTCTTCTTTCAAATTTAAATTATTTCTCTCATATTATTCTCTCTCCACCCGGTATAGAAGTTAAACACCTAACGGCACTTCCGGTTATTTTGAAGCGCACACATTTACATGCTGTAGCATTAAAAAAGAATAACAAATCCAATTGCAATTTGTAGAAAAAATACGACATAAAAAACATCTGACAAATGATTCTGCCACTTGGTAGTAGAAATCGTGGCAGCAATAGTAGACAATGCCACCCAGGAGGTTTAACCGATAGAGGTAAAAATATACAGACAGACAGATGGACAGACGGACAGATAGAACGATAGAAAATCACAAGCACAGTCAACACAGACAGGGCAACCACATTGAATGAAAAAGGCATAAAGTAAGTAAGAAACATACAAAATATTTTAAATAGAGAAACTGGATAAAAATTAAACAGGAGCAAAAAAAAGGATAAAATAAATAAAACTGAACCCAAACAATACAATTTCATAGAATTTAAGGCCTAAAGGCAAATATGGTGAGTGCGAATGGTGTCATTAAGCGATTTTTCATTGCAATGTGCTGCAGGTGGATTTGTGCCATTCTAAAGGATACAAACTCTTCATTTGTTTCTTTTTTTTTGTGCCACTGGATTTTTTAACAATGATATGGATTTTATTTGTTGTAATAAATGAATGTATAAAAAATACTTATACAAACAGGATTTAAATGACTTTATACGGTATAAGAGTTCGCACAATGTTTATTTAACACAGTTTTGTTTAAAGGTTTTAATTCGACGAGAGATTAAAATTGGAAAATAGTGAGGTTGGTTTTTAAAACAAGAATTTCTTGTATAAAGTTCAATAATAAAATATTGACTTAGCAGCCAATCTTTTAATATTTCACACAACTTCGCAAAGCGGATATTGGAAAAGAAAAATGTTAATTCTGCGTAACGGAAATTATAATTGTAGTCATGGTTTTTTTACCGCTTTCCTTTTGGGTTAAAAATTTCCTTAATCACTTAAATCTGTATAGGTGAGAAATAAATCATTTATATATTTTTAGACATGTCTACTTAAACTGTCGTTCAAAAGCACTTTTGTTAAGAGTAAATTAACAGTCAACATCCGTTTATATGCTTTACACACACATACAAAGACCAATTTATTGCTCTCGTACATAAACCATCATAATTTCCACTGCACAATGGTGAAACAATTACAAATGCAATACAATTGCAACAATTGTTTGCTTAATGAAATCCTTTCACAGGCGAATTAAGAGGCAAGTCGGTGTTAATTTATTATCATATTTATTTATTACTTTATACACTTTTCAAAAGCTGTGTAAACAATGGCTTTAGAGATGCATATGCAACATCGAGCTTTTTTATAAAAAAAAAAGATGTATCGAAAAACCCAACATTTTCTAAAATCAGCCAAATTGTCATTTATTATTATACAAAAATCCAACAAAAACAACTTGTTTTTTATATAGCAAATCAGCTAAAATATCGTAAACTGTCTATAAAAAAAACAGCAAAAATATCAAGAATTTTTTATATAGAAAATCAGAGAACAACATCGAAAATTGTCTATACAAAAATCTGATAAAATAACAAAAGTTTCTTAGTAGAAAATTAGCGATACTAGAGACAAATTTGTATGTAGTAAGTCAGCAAAAGTATCAGGAAGTTTCTATATAGCGAAAATAATAGCAAATCTTCTTTATAGAAAATTAGCAAAAATATCGAAAATTTTCTTTATAGAAAATAAGTGAAATTATCGAAAATTTTCGAACAACGAATAAAACTGCATATACTACTGTGGCCAAAAAATAGTTAGACCTTTTAAATTAAATTTAGCGCGAAAATCCATTCGTTGAAATTTTTTTTCTACGTCGGTATGACTTTCAGTGACATCTGTGCCAAATATCACATCAATGTAATCATTAGTGTTTAGTATACGCTTGTCTTTCTGAAGTACAACAAGTGCATTCGACGATTTTTAAAATGGGTGAAATTATTCAATAAAGAAGTTCCATTAAATTTTGTGTGCGGAATGAAATTTCTGGTGCCGAAACGTTCAGAATGTTGCAAAAGGCCTTCTGTGATAATTGTATGTCGCGAGCAAGTGTTTTTGATTGGTACAAATTATTCACGTCCAGGACGGCCATCAACATCAACTGATGATCAACACGTCAACAAAATCAAGGAATTGGTGTTCGAGAATCGACGATTAACGATCAGAGACCTTACTGATATCGTTCGAATATCGGAAGGATCAGTGAAAAGCATTTTAAAAGATTATTTGGGCCTAAGCAAAGTGAAATCACGATTGGTTCCAAAATCACTCAATTTTCTTGAAAAACAGCGTCGCGTTGACGTCTGTCAAACAATACTTTCCGACTACCAGGATGTTATTAAACGTATTATAACTGGCGACGTGTCTTGGATCTACGCTTACTACCTGAAAACAGACGATCAATCGGCCGAATATCGTGCCTAAGATGAGCCAAAGCCGAAAAAATCACGTCAAAGCAAGTCAAAAATCAAGGTCCTGTTGACAGTTTTCTTCGATCATTAAGGTGGGGTGCACTCCGAATTCCTTCCGACCGGCCAAGCTTTCAACAAGGAATATTATTTGAGTGTTATGCGTCGTTTGCGCGAAGCTATTCGTAAAAAGAGGCTGGAATTATGAGCCGACAACTCTTGCTTTTTGCACCACGATAATGCACCGTCGTATACTGCATTGATTCTTCGTGAGTTTTTCGCCAAAAATTCAATCAATATCGTTCCACAACCACCGTATTCGTCTGATTTAGCTCCGTGTGATTTTTGGCTGTTGAGTAAACTCAAGCGACCGCTCCGGGGAAACCGTTTTGAGTCAATTGAAGACATTAAACGTGAATCGCTATGCGCATTGAAGACTATTCCGGAAATTGACTTCAACAACTGTTACGAGAATTGGAAAAAACGTTGGCATAATTGTATTGCAGCTGAAGGGGGATTACTTTGATGGGGGCGAAATGGATTTGGCAGAATAAATAAAGAAATTTAAAATTATGAATATAGTCTTGAACAAACAGAGGATTGGAGAAAATATTGGACAATTTCTCTACCAAAAAAATAAACGAAAATGTCAAAATGTTTTATAGAAAGGAATTTTCAAACATTTTCTATACAGAGATATAGCGCATATGTTATAGCGAAAATTTTCTACTAAGATGAGTTTCTATAAAAATACCAACGTTTTTTTTCTTTATTCTCTCTCGTATCTAGAAGCTTGTTTTTCTAAGCACAGCATAATTATCGCCATTGCGACACCTTCGTCATCACCATCATAATCACTGTCAACAGCAATAGTGATTGTGATAATATTATCATTATCATTATTTCTTTTGTTGTATAATTACACACCATGGCTGTCTGTCTGAGTTTAATACAAAATAATTGCAACAACAAACCAAACCAAAAAAAATTTTTTGGTTGTAAATTTTCTCATGTCTGAAATCTCTTTCTTTTCATGCCTTTAATATCGTGAGTGGCCAGGGATGTGTTGAGATGACAATAAAGTTGCTGCACAAGAAATTTTCAAAAAGAACAGGAGAAACATTTTGCCTTTATTTAATAAATGATTATGAAATCAAAACACGTCTTTTAATCAATTCAACGTGCTGACGTTGTCCAAAATGATTGCTGCCAATAATTTAAACATTTGAATCAATGATTGTTAGAGATGTGTGCCGGAATATTCAGAAATGGATGGATGGTTGGATGGTTGGATGGATGGATGGATGGATGGATGCATGAATGGCTGTATGGTTGGCTTGGGAAAATGAATAAATGAGCAAATGTTTGGGGAGCTGTTGATTTGCTATTGATTTGGTATGTAATTTCTGGAATAGTATTTGCTAGTGATGTGAAGTCATTGTTAAGCTAATCTGACATAAGCTGCATTGACCACATTGTGTGAAAATTAATTAAATCTTAAACACACACACACACATTTATGCATATAGGTCTGTTCTCTCTAAAGTGAATTCAATTTTAGTTAAAGTTTGATGGACATGTTAAAAGTTGTGGCACTAAAACATTAAATATCGAAAGCAAAGGACATTAAGGAAACATACATAAATTTAAGTGTTAAGGAGCCAAGTAAAGGTATTAATTTAAGAAAAAATTCTCAGCTCTAAGTTTACTCTTTAACATCCTTTTTTTTGTATTTTTAAACTAATCCGCTGTGTTCTGTGACAAGGAACATAAAAGGAATGCAACAAAATCCAATTACATCATACTTGACACTGAAACTGAGCATAAATTGATTAAATTTGTTGCCTTTATTTATAACCTGGCTTTAGCCCCAGTCATTATTGCTCCGAATGCGGCATGCTCTTGCCTGCACTTGACTAGACTTTATGTGCTGCAAAGGAAAAAAAGGAGATGGCCATGTTTGTTAAATATGCACGTTAAGTGGCATTTACTTTTATTTTGTGTGTCTTTTTTTAATGTTTTTTTTTATTTAACGCTTTTTAATGTTATTTAAGAATCTGAAGTTGGCAACTTGAGAAATCACATCAAAAGAAGCCCGTAGTCTTGCAGAAAACATAAAAACTGAATTATATTTAGGGGAAAAAACACAACAACAACTTAACAAGAAAAAAATCGCCACCAGACCAAATTATGCACGCAAAGAAAAAATATGATTGAGGTAACTATAATCTAAGAGCAACTAGGATTGAATTTTGTATATGATTTTAATCAAATTATATTCGTTTTATAGGTAATAAATAGGCACTGCTTACAGTATTATTGCTGTCTACTACAACAATGTTATTATATAAAATAACCATAATATTGTTTAAAGTATTCAGACTTTAAGCTTACTGCAAGATAACGTGTTCATAATATTGTCATGCAAAATAATAATATGATTCAAAGTTATGATAATATGTTAAAGCTTTACTCTCTAATGATCACTATGTGGTTAAAACTTATAATATTATGGCTGCAAGTGATCATACCATAATTCAAAATGACCATAATTCATTATATTTGTAAACTTTTTTGGTACTTGTCATAATTATTATTTTTTCAAAAGATGGGCAGATCAACGAAGGCAGAGAATATCATAAGAAATATTTACTGACAGCACTCTTACCCTGATTTAACAAGGAAAACTGCACATGGAAATGTTATTTTATCTTCGTACAGTTAAAAACCTCTGATTGAAATTTTTATGTATAATACTCGTACAATATTTATACTCTAATACAATTAAAGTAATACTATAGTATAGTTAAAGTAACAATACCACCACTATATTTTTTTTCTGCGTGTAGCGAAATAAGACGATTCGCCGTTATAGAAAAAATATCTTTAAATTTTATACATGGAAAGCTAAAAGTTGTTGGGAAAATAAGTCAGACCAAGCAGTCAACCGCATGTAACACCAGGGAGTCATTAGTATGGCTTTAACTATGGCTAAAGACCACTACAAATGCAACTAAAATTACAGCTTTTAATGTCTTTGCTATGCCTTAATAGCAAGAGGGAGAGGCAAGAAAAAAGAGACAAGATATGCTTGTCAGCGAACATCATTAGACGACAAAGAGAGGTGCGTAAGAGAAGTTTTTAAGCTAAAGAAATAAACCCAAAATTTTTCTGAAATTCCAATAGAATTGAAGAAAATCCAACAACTGACTTTTTTATAAATTCTCTTTTCTCTTTTCTTCTAAAAAACAATTTTCTAAAATTTTAATATTTTTTAGTTTGTTCCTTCAAAGTAAAATTTTACGTTATTTTTCGAAATTTCGATTAGATTAGTGACTAGTAGATCGCGTGATTTGACAATTTCAAAATTTTTGTAAAATCTTGGTTTTCGATTAAATTTGCATGAGCAGCTGATTTCTTTTAATTTTTTATCCTGATAAATTTTAGGTTTGTAGTAATTAATCTTACGAGAACGAAAAATGACACTGAAGATGGCACATAACCGAAACTGGGTTATCTCCAAACCCAACTTGACAAGGGATGACGGAAAATCGTTCCAAAATTCTAAATTAATCTAACAATTCTTTGCAAGTTTTTAATTTTTTAAACCAAAACTTTATTTTTTGTTATTTTAATTTTTTTTTAAATTTTTCATTTTGGGTTTAGTGCGATTTACATTTTTTAAATCCTTGGTCTTTACTCGCTAAAGTTTTTTTAATTAAAGTCTTCTGGCAATTTTTAGAATATTTTGGTAAACCATGGATTTTTTAGAAATTCGTAAAATTTTATGATGAATTTTAAAGCTTTGAGAAGTGTTTTTGGTAAAATTTTAAAATTTTTGGTGAATTTGGGGTTTTTGGTAAAATCTAGATATAAAGATGAAATTTCGTGTTGCTGAGTTTTAGATTTTATTTCATACAGGGTGTCCACCGGGAAGGTACACTACTTTCTCTTGCCGCCATTTTGTTAAACATTAGTCTTGACAGTTCATATTTGGCAGTCGTGAAGTAGAGACGTGGCAAATTTATTATGGAAAAATATTCGGTAAACCAACGTGTTTTAATCGTTAAAACATTTTATCAAAATCAATCATCGATTACAGTGACGATGAGAAAGTCGCGTGAAATTTTTGGGAGAAAAAACGTGCCAACAAGACGCACTATTTATCGTGTAGTGAAAGATTTCGAAGAAAAAGGGAATGAAGCTGATAGGCCCAAGCATGGATCATAACGTACTGCAAGATCGGCTGAAAACATTACTGCTGTTCAAGAAAGTGTTAAACCAATCCATCAACCTCAATTCGACACCATGCTCAGGAGCTTGGTTTTCAAATTTGCACAATTTTGCACAAAGATTTGCATTTGTTTCCATTTAAGATTCAGTTGACACAAGAGCTTCTTCCAGTACCGACCATTTACGCCGCCGTACATATGCCAACAGGTTGCTACAGCTCGCCCATGACAACCCCGATTTTCATGAAAAATTCATAATGAGTGACGAGGCACGTTTTTGTTTGAATGGACATGTGAATAAACATAATAGTCGGTTCTGAGCAATGAAAACCCCTCAAATTATTTATCAGTCACCTTTGCATCCAATTAAAGTGACAGTCTGGTGTGCAATTTGGTCAGGAGGAATTACTGGACCTTACTTCTTAGAAACTGAAAACGGCGTGACGGTAACTGTCAATGGGGCGCGATATCGTGATATAATTGAACACTTTTTAACGCCACAACTGCATGCTTTGGGCTTGACAATAATAAATTTTTAGTTAAACTTTTAAGTTTTCGCTGGAAAATCGATATTCGGAATAATTTTGATTTTAAGTGAGCCATTTTTATGAAAGATTTAATAATTATATTTCGACGTATTGTTTTATTTTTTATACTTTTAAAAAGAGTACAGGCAGGTGGTCCTTTCCTATATACCAGCCATTAATGAACTGATTTTCCATATCAAAATTGAAGCTATATCAGACGTACTTGTTTAAATTTACTGAATCCAGAGTGTATATACTAAAGTGTATAATATGGGGTCGCAAACGTATACTATAGAAATAACTAATGGCATTAAGGATATTACCGGACAACCCTTGCACATTTAAATTTAAGTCACATGGAAAAATTACAAGTCACTACTGACTGAACACCGTTATCATCATCATCATCACCACCATCATCAAAAGCAACATCATGGCCGTTGTCCTTCAATTCATAGTTGACGTCAGTAACATCTTCCAATGAACGAAACGGAAGTTGGTGTTAGTTGCTTCAATAGCTTAGCAATTTTCATTGCTACATGCTGGCTATTCTACACATTCAAGTAGTTGCCAGCCACCCTAACTGTTGAACATTAGAATATTGCTTCGCCTGTCGTATGGTTTGATTTAAGTTGTATTTTTTTTTCAATTTTTTGGAGTTCCTTTTGCCACCTTAGACAAGTGGTCGGTCGTCTCTGTTGTTGTTGTTTCTGTTTTTTTAATGATTTTCTTATAGCAGCACTATCTTTTGCATTAAAAGGTAATTTTTTGAAGGATTTTACTTTCTTCTTCCCTTTATTATATAATTTAATATTATTTGGCCTGTGTCAAAGACAACCTTTTCCGTTTTCCGTTTTTTTTCAAACCTGTCCTTTCTTTAAGAATATAAAAAGGGAAAATTTATTTGAGTTTTTATTTAGGAAATAATTGCTTAAGTAGTACCACTTGTTATTGTTATTGCAGGCTGCTGCTGCTATTATTATTTGTGTTTGTGCCGGCAACAAGCTGTTGATTATGTTTTGAACGTTGTCTGGCGATCGGCAATTATGAAATAATATGAATGAATAATTAAAGGAAAGGGAAAATACTTTTATGAAATTAATTACCGGCATTTCAGGGCCAACCGTATTAAAGGTAAAGTGTAATAGTAGTTAGTAAAATATAATTCACAATAGTGAGTGGCGTACATCAGAATTGTCGGTACTCGAGGAATAAATTTCTATGTATTATCAGCGATAAATTTTATTAGGCGTAAAATTAAGGGACACTAGCTGACGCGCTATATTGTTCGGTTATGAGAGACGCCCGCTGTTGAGAGAGGTACACAATTATTAATTAGTGCGGTTATGGAAATGCAATTTGAATAGAAACAATTTATTAAAAGGTTTTTCCTATAGAAACCCAGCAACAGATCTGTCTATAAAAATCTACGGGTATATTAAATAAAACACACCAATTTTCTACTTTTTTAACCGTCCAATCGCTAAGATTTTCTTTGGTCTTTAAAGATTTTTGAGAGTTGAAGCATAGTTTTCGAAGTTCTTTTTCATTACGGAGAAGGTGTAGTCGCTAACGTTAAGGTTGAGGTCCCCTATGTCATCCACATATAATGTGGGTCTGCCTACGGCTTTAAATGGCACATTCAACAAAAACTACCATCTTAGCTTTGTCGGGGCATAACCATCTTGGTCAAATGATGACTGATGACGAGAGCCAAATCCTATTGAAGACCACAGGTAGCCACATCAAATCGTATCCAACTTCAACTCCATACAAAAGGAATTTTGAATTTTCATTTGACATAGGGATACAGTTTGCAGAGTTGAAGGAAGCTCTTAAACATTTAACCCAGTCCTACCATTTATGGAGTCCTCTCAAGCTATTTAAGATCTTTGAGGAACTGATGTCAGCTGCAAATTTTTAACTTTCCTAGTTATTGGGCCGAAGCGAGAGGCTACAGGTATCACGAGATTATTACTTTCGAATCACTTCTTTTCTGCCAGTTAAAGTTACTTATTTTGCAATCACAAAAACCTACCTCTTCAGCAACGCTTTAAAGAAAAGCCCCATTTGTTATCGCGCAACTGTTTTCTAAACTTTAATGAAATTTTTAGTACATTTTCATGTTTTTCTATTCTTCCCCCAAACATTTATTTGTTGCTGCTTTATTTTGCAAAGGAAAATGGAAATAAACAAAAAATAAACAAATGTGTTGTAAAATACTTTTAACACTCATTTGCGGTTTTCTCATGTCTAATTAAGCGACATTTTATTTCTACGGTTTTTGTATTGTTGTTATGCCATCCGCATCACATGCGAACCCCTGAAATTATTGGGAGGGGAAAAACTTCATTTTTGTGGGTGTCCCTTTCGTAAATTTTGTTGCAAATATTTTCATTTAATGTTTGCCACAAAATGTGTTCTTTCCTTTGTCGTATGCCCCACAACAGCATATTTGCTAAAGAAAGACACAAAAGTTTAAAATAATGTATGGTTTAAATAATTTATCTGCACGAGTTTGTAAGTTTTTGGTTGAAAGAATTTCTTGTACGGCTGCCGATGCTGGCTGTTTTCGGTTGTTTCGTAAACAAATTGTGGACACAAATGTTGTTTTTCTTAGTAGTTTCAAGGATGTTTAATTTTTGTAGCATATTGTCGGGCGCATAACGTTAGGTGGGGGAAGAATTTTGCATTTTATGCAAAATAATAATGCCACAATAGAAACTCATATGTTTAATATTTCTTAACATTGCTTTGGAGTTACTACGGTATTTATAATGTGTTGTCGTAGTAATGAAAAGCTGTTCACACTGTGAGGCGTTTTGAAAGTGTATTTCAGTTCAAGGAGAATGCAGAGAGTGTCTTATGTCTCCTATTTGCTTCTTACAAACTTCTTCCAGTGCAGCGATATCTTTCAAGTCCTCCGTCCATAAATGTAATTTTTTTTAAGTTATGTTTTAAAGTTGCCATCGCACTAACAGATAAGAATTGTATTTAATTAATTTTTACCTGCTAACTTCAAGATAAAGTGTGCGCGTTTAAAAAATAAAGGAGCATTGCAATTACACGCAACTCAGTACCCCATTTTCAATTACTCATTCTTCTCTCACCGACAGTCCCAAGAATAACAGGGACTACGAAACGTCAAGCTTCTTATATGGGCATTCGACGCAGATTATAATATTTTCTTGTCGGCATCGCTTTTGGCCAAGGGTGCTCAATTTTATGTATGGTGTGTGGTAAAAAGATCCATCTTTAATTTATTGTTTTGATTTCACCAGTTAAGTTAGTATAAGCAGAGTGCGAAGTCTGTAATAATTGAAACTAGCAGCGGCTAAAACTTGTCCAGTGGCGGTGCCTGTACTAATACAGTCGGTTTAAGATCTTCAAAGCCAAAACGTGCAGTTAATTACTGCCATGTTTCCTAGCCAAACAATTTCTTCGTTAGTATTTTTACAAAAAAAAAAACTAACAAAAAAGGAAAAATAACCGGCTCACCCGATGAAGTTGGTTAAGAATTTTAGACGTAATAAGCCGCATACATAAGCAGCGATTAAGTGATTGCGATATGCTTCTGCGGCCCACGGCGTCAGCTATTATCCCATCGTTCTGAACAAGAAAGTCCTAAGTCGATTTATCCAGCCTCTATTCTACAGTGCTGGATCCATCTTAACCCATTTTAATAAAAGTCTGTATTATTAGCATTGCAACATATTTTTTCTGTCCGTGTAAACGGCTGCTCCTACAAAATCCCACAAATGAAAAATTTTCTAAGACACTTTATGTCGTTTGTCGCCCACCACAAAACACTTTCACGGTCTACCACTTGTGTACGACGAGTATTAAAAATTCATTGAACCTAAAACATGAAGCATATTTTCAGCACCAAAAAAATGTTTCTGTACATTTCTCTTTTTAATTTCTTTGTCTTGCTCTCATTGCTGAAACGTCTTGATAATTGAAAAACTTTGGCCAGAAAACAAATTACAATTTCTCAGTCTATTAATAATAATATTGTAATAAAAAATATTAATTACGTGGTGTGGTAGCCACTCAAGGCAAAAAGTTTTTTAAGTTTCCTCTTCCTTATGAAAGCTGGTATTTATTTCTCACCATTTGTGGTCGTAATTAAAAAATTATACGAGTAAAGCTAAATCTTATTTACTTTTTTCCTGCTTAAAAAATTTGCAATTTTAATATTTTAATTAAAGTTAAATTAAGGTTTGGCAATGAAGCACTAAAATTTGTTTTAGGATTTTTTTCCTTTTGGCTTGAAAGAAAAAATGTGTGATAATGCTGGCTAATTCGTAAAAGTTTGAGAAAACTTATGGTAAATTGTGTTCACTTTTAGTTACGTTCGCAACATATGTTGAGTTTTTCAAACACACAACCGACTTTAAGGAATAAATGAATGAGAAAAAAGGATATCAATCATCAATTAAAAATAATAGTGAAGTGAAGAACACTCGTGCAATATCGATCGAGATTAATGCAACCGATTGTGAATGTGTGCAGGAGAACACAAGATTTCCTGTAGTGCAGAGAAACTAGGATTTTCGCAGGTGAGTATTGCGTTGAGATCTAGTCCCATCGTAGAAGATTTAATTACACTAGAGGCTCAAAGCTAATGACAATAGACAACGGCCTGAGAACCCACGTTTTGGCCGAAAAATCACATTTAGTACGAGTAACAGAACAAAATTGACGTATATGGGAGGACTCCAACCCGCATGAAGCTTGCTAAGTTGCAATGCATCTACGAAAATGTACTATTTGTTACGTATTTTGGAATGTCGGCGTCGACTGCTTTGAAGACAATGTTAGTGTGCCCATTCCTGTCACCTGTGAGCGCTACACATCAATAATATCCAACTTCTTTTGAGACGAATAGAAAGATGTTGACGATATGTGGGGTTATAGCAGAACAGTGAAACTTGCCGCAAACCAAAGGTGACAATAGAAACTCTATATGAAAGACTTTAGGATGCCCGATGCCCGAAAGCCCAAACTTATTCGAAACTCTTACACAGAGTCACTGAATGTCAGATATCCAGGATCCGTGGGTTAGAGTGAAGTCACGAAGAACATTTAAACGATCTCGTACTCCGTTCCAAATCGTATACAATGGATTTTCAAATAACGAAAATAATTTTGCTAACTCCTCATGAGCAGCTTCCTATTCGGAAAGTCTTCTAAACTGAACGAGAATAGTTCTGTTCAAGAAGAGGGTGCTGCGCGCATTGAATATTATGCATTCGATGGTCTCAGTTCGTATATCAGTAGCTGCCAATTAATAGCAGCAATTTTTCTGATATGTAGTAGCTTATATTCATAATATATCGCAGAGCCCTCCTTCACTGTATAGTACTAAGGCGTTGGTGAAGTAAATTAATTAAAAAAAATCCTACACATCACTATAGAGGCGACCGCACTCTATTGAAATAAACATAAACGCGCAATTGCTGAGTTGTTAAACCCTGAAGCTTTTCTAACTCTCTACTTCTTCATTTGTCTTCTCTAGTCTATACCTTTCCAAAAAATAAGTTATACCAATAATTAGTGGACGTTAATTGCCTAAGTGTCACTTTGCTTTAACAAAAACCTAAAACTAAATTTGAACTGTACTAAAAAAGAATAGGACTGCGAATATAATTAGAACACAATTGGATCCCTGAACTGGAGTCGAACTAAATTGAAACTAAACTGGAACTGAACTACAAGGAAATCAGAACCGCAGTAGAACCAAACTGAAGCTGAAAAAGGACTATATAGAAACCAAACAAGAACTAAAGTCGAACTGAACTAAAAGCAGCAAAGAAAAAAAGAAAGACTGATATAAAACGAAAGAGGGACTTTTTTTGTTGAATGAAAAAAATTGAATTAAATTTTTCCACTTTTAACCATCAATTATCAAAAAGGTGTCGCAAAAACAAATTGCTCACAAATTCTCAACATTTGAAAGCACACATAACATTTAACCCTCAAAATTTTAACACACGGTAAATGACTGTTAAACAGTTGCACAAAGTATCATGTCTATAGAACACTTTGAAGTGTGTTAATTTTTAATGAATCAAAAAAATGTTTGCACACACAAATGTTGCCCAATCCTTTTTTGCCAATACAAAAACACACATACACGTGAAAACCCAGATTCTTGCTGTTACACAAACACCCAAACAACAGTTTAAACTAATGGAAAATGGTAAAAACAAAATCTAGTAAAATTTTCTAGAATTTACTGCAAATGAACAATTTGTTCGAAATGCAAAAGTAAAGAGATATTTTTTGGGTAATTCCATTTTTAAGGGAGTGTCGGAAAGGTATAAAAAACGTTTTATGTTTTTAATTGGAGAAAAAAACAAAATAAAACAAATGTGAAACTAAACTTGAAAAGTAATTGAACTTAATTCGATTTTCATTTTTTTTCCTTCTTGTCATTGCAGGCTTTAGAGAGAAAGAGAGAGAGAGCGAGAGAGAGGGAGAAAGTTGAACAGGTGATGAAATTCCCGAAATATCTATTTTTTAACATTTGTTTGCAGCATTAAATAGCAAATGAAAATGTTTGAGTGTGTTTGTTTTAAAGAAAGAAAACGTAAATGAAAAATTTGCTTCAGTTTGCTGTAAATTTATTTTCTTTTATCTTAATAGATCTGTATTTCAGCCAGCCTTGCACTTTTTATCTTTTTATAGTCATTGTAAACAAATTGTGTTGCTTAAAGAGCTATAAGAAGGTGCTTTAACCAGCATAAAAATACAATTGAAATTTTTTTTATCCTGGTACTTTGACCGTCATTAAAAAGTATACATTTCAATGAATAGAATGATTGACAACAATTTTACTTAAGCATCCAGTATTATATTTTTGGATGAGTTTTTAAGTTCACATAATAGTCTTTGTAGCGGTTTACTTGCGCATTTTTTTTTTCTTTTTTGCAATTTATTGGATAAAAAATAAGCAGATAGTCAAATAAATGAAAGAAATTATTCGGGAAGGTGAACGTATAAAATTTAGTGTTCAAGGCAAAATTGCGGTACTATAATTTTTAATTCAGCTTAAATTTTCTCTCATCCTTGAGTCATCAAAGAGAGGAACTGATTTAAATGTACGTTTCTCTGAAAAACGAAAGGTCAATAGTTGGTTGCCATTGAGTAAGTAACTTGTTCTTGCTCTCTTTAATTTTTTTTTTTAATTTTGGATTTTAATAATATCAAAATGGAACAAATGCGTCACATCTCTCTCTTGATCAATTAGAGCGAAGTATGGTAGAAGAGATGATTTTAATCACCTCCTACTAGTCATTGTAAATTCAATTCTCGTGCATATACACGATCGATGCAGTTCATATGCAACACAGCCAGGAGATTTGATATGATCACGGAGCTTCAACGTATTACAAAATTCAAGCTAAGTCTCTATAACTACCCTAAATCCAAAACTTTGTCAAGTACACAATTTTGCCTTGTTAGACGGACGTGGGTTGCTTAATGTCGGCACTCGTCTTTCGTCATTATGCGATAGTGGTCATAGCACCGAGTGCATTTTTATAGGTAGAAATTTTAAGTTCATGGTTGCTCGGACCAACATCGCCACATCGTTCAGGCAACACAATCTCTCCGGGATTTAGGTTTAAACCACAGGCACCACGTAAATTTCTCGTAGGAGCGAGCAGTTTAGGACTGAGGCTACCTGTTCC
Source organism: Phania funesta (assembly GCA_963932375.1). Taxonomy (NCBI): domain Eukaryota; kingdom Metazoa; phylum Arthropoda; class Insecta; order Diptera; family Tachinidae; genus Phania; species Phania funesta. The sequence goes on along the minus strand of OZ010656.1, from coordinate 3,220,953 downwards.
TGATTTGATTTTCTGACAGGGTAATTTCATATAGATATTCAACACGAATTCCCATCATCCTTTGTCAAGTTTGGTTTGGAAAAAAATCAGTTGCGGCTATGTCCCATCTTTAATGTTATTTTCGATCTGAGTAGTTCGTGTTCAAATGTTACTTTACCATGTATGAGCCAACATTAGGCTATTGGTTCCCGTTGCATCAGTGTTTATTTTGTTTATTTACTGATCGAACCTCGAAAGTCCTACCTGCTTATAGTTACATGTCCCAGACAAGCCCCGAGGACTGGTTCCTGATATATTCCCTGGCTAGCAATACAACAACTTGGCGGGGTTGCATTACTAGACAGATAAGCGTCAGGTTAGTAACTATCGGTTTCTTATTTAAAGATGTTCGGCATTCACCAATAAACTTAGACATGGTAAAGACATGGTAAAGCATGCAGCATCATTTGTTTGTCATCCAATTATAAGACACGTAAATGGTAAATATGTATATAAGTGTTGCTAGAACACGTTTCACACTATTAGATCGAGTTAAACGTCTTCTCAAAAATTTGAGAAAACTGAGAAAGTTTTATTGTGTGAAAGCAGGCCCTCAAACAATCCGGATGAAAATTTCAAAGTCGTAACTAAACAGAGATAATACCAAAATCAATTATTGAATAAAGAAAAAAGATGGCCGGTACACCGGCGACACCGCACAGCCGCAGGTATTTTTTTCAGCTTGCACTGACACAGAAACGGCCGCTATGATTATCGGTTACAAATGTATTTTGTTCCCCCGCCGAAGTTTTGCAAGAAATTATCATTTCATTTTGGATTCTTTCTTTGCTACTTGCTCGAAGTAAACAAACACAACATAACATTTTTTAACAGTCAGAACGATTATTATTAGATTTATCTCTGCAAAAATCCACCGAAAGTCTAAACATTTGCAGAACAGTGCAAAAGGGGCTTAAGGGACCAGGCACAACGATTCAGTGTAGTATAGAAAAGTTCAAAAGTTCCGAGCAATAACCTTTTAAGCGCTCATCCTGCTTAAGGAGTAGTGATGCAAGCCTGAATAACGCTATGTAGATCAAGTAATCAAAATAGTAATCCGCTTTAAGAAATCTAAAACGAAACCAGGCTCCTCCAATAACTAATATACATTTCTCCATATAGACACCAAGTAAATAAGTACGTTAACTTTGGAAATAAACATTTGTCACCGTCGTGTGTCAGGCAGAGATTGAGGAGAGCAGCAATCGCAATTATCAGATCTCGTACTCACATTACAGCTTTCTCAGTTAATTGATAATGATAATTAAGGAAAGATAGGATTTTCTTGACGTAGAAAATAAGACAAGTTCAATTCTCAATTAGAAAAATAAAACTCCAAAGTTTGTGTTGATTAAATATTTTTCAATCCAGGCATATTTTTTCTTTGGCTTACCTTCCCTTTTCTGGCTTTTTAATTCAGTTGGTACCAAAAAAAAAGGATCCCCATTCAAAAATTGACATCTTTTATATGCATAAATGTCAAAGTGATTACAAGAAAATGTGCTTATCGTTTTGTCATATGCTCGAATGCACTTCAAGATTTACAAGAAGCAAGTTAATAAATTTGTCTGCAACGAATTTTGTATACCCTGCATCCCCAAATGTTAAACAGGAAATCACACCACTATGCCAAAAGAAATCTAAAAAGCTTTTATTGTTTTCTTAGTTTTGGTTTAGAAATTCCTTTTACGGCATAAAGTTGTTAGAGGCATTGAAAGTTTTTCTTTGGAAGCCGTGAACACCAGGACTAATTTAAAATCCAACTGAAGGGTGTTTATGAATAAATATAAAATATGCTTAAATTTGAGGGAAGAAAAAGAAAACCAAATACAAAATTGACAAGCAAATTTCAGCAACTTTTCTTTAGTTGTCCTTTTTTTCTTTCAACGTTGTTGTATTTTGTTCAGTTGGTTGACACAACCACTTGCCACTTGTTAACACCCCTAAGGAATAGTATTTATATCTTATTTCAAAATCATTCACTCATTCATAGTCAGTCATTGATTGTATACACCACACATATATTTGGGTATCCTTACAATACACTTACACACACACTCTCATAAAGAAATTGTAAGGATTCATTTCATTTGTATCCTTACAGCTTTTGGAAGATGATACCCAGGTGCTGTTGATTTATGCTTGAATTCTTTCATTTCCTTAACCAAAGACGATGTTGACGATTGAATTGAAAACCGTTTTTGAAGATGATTTAAAATTTTTGGCTAGATTTCCTTTGATGTTGTATTTTGGGGTTTTTCTTTGAGAAATTCGGTTTTTTTTTATTTCAACATAATTTGCGTGAATATTTTTGAGATTTTGTATTGTATAATGAAATTGCTCTTTTTATTTAATAAGTGTAGTCGGAAGCATGGCTGGGGTTGCAGAAAATAAATTAATTCCTTTTCCAATATTATTTTTATTTAAATCTATAAGTTTAATTTTGTTGAACAGAAATAAAATATTTATTATGGAATATAATATGCTGCTCCTTTTAATCCTTTTACTTATTAAAATTGGAACATTAATTTTATATTTTTCATATTACAATTCCCTTATTTAATTTAGAAAATAATATTGCCTGGAAAATATTGCTGAGGTAATAAAACATGTTTTTACTGCATTGTAGCCGAACCGGGCAGAAATGCTTTAATAAAATCAAATTTTAATAAATTTTAAAAAAGTATGTTTTTAGCAAAAAAAAAAACTGAACCTTGCACAATAGAAATGTATTGTAAAATTGCAAGCAACTTGAATCGCACATCTGGTCTAATACATTTATACAATTACTCTATTATATTTATATTGGATTTTTAGCAATACTTCTTATACGAGGTTCGACATATAAAATTTTTCTAACCATGAAAACAATATATTACCATAACGTCCCAAAAAAATTTTTAAAACTCTGTCACCGAGAATTCAATTTTAACTTAAGTGTCAATTCATTTTCAAAAATGCCTAAACAAAAGACCTTACATTACCAGTGGACTTGGTAGTGTACAATATATTCGGCTTTAGAAATCTCCTTACTGGCGGCGCCTTAAAAGAGATTGCGAACCACTAAACACCACGATTTTACAGTGGAATTGGTAGACTCATTATCATGCTAGCACCATACGTTCCACTGAACTTATAAGCCAGTGTCCCCTTGCTAACATACACTCCGAAAAGGGGGTTAACAGAATATGGCTATCTTTGCCTGCTACTTAATATTGCTGGTAATAAATTTGAGTGCTTTGTAAGCTTGCATTTAACTAGATATTATAGGTTTTGTTTATTGATTAGTATTAAAAGGTAAGACTCAATTGATGACGCCACTCCAAAACTATCGAAGTCACCAATCCACAGGGTTGCATTTCGAAGTAATATCGCTCAGCTGTTTTAACGGTTATTTTTGGTGTTACTAATTTCTAAAAAAAATTTACTTTTGATAATGAAATATAATTAATTTCTTGTATGAGTTATGATTTATGTCATCCAAACAATCTACACTCTATAAAAAGGATAAAATCAAAGAGCCAGTCGATATTTTAAAACAGATTTTCGATCTTTTAGTACACTAGTAATACTCTGAATACAATTCTGTTGCAGAACCACAAACTCGTTATTCTTGTGATGTAGACTGACTATGCTGAGTTCCTTGGTATCATATTGTCATTATCTTACCTAGCCTAACATTTTTAGGCCACCTAAATTCCAGCTGTCCTCTTGCCCATTATCTTTGATAAAAGACCAACATAACTTTGCACTGCAACGCTGCCCGTGGATAGTTCTGCCGGAGGTTAGATAAAGTCCAATCTCTCAGCAGAAAGTAATAGATGACTCGAACAGAGGGGATGTAAAAAATGCAATGGGGATGCACCGCGTTTAGCAGGTGAGTTTATCCAGAGATATGCCCCAGCCACGAAGCTGGTAGATTACATATTTAAACTCCGTCAAAGTTATAATCTGAATGCCAACTGAAACGGAAATTTTCTTTTCATACAACCCATCTCCACTAACTATATGGTAAGACTTTTGGCAATATAATTTTCAGACTGCTGTCGTTTGCGCAAGGACTTATTGCAGTTGCTGCTGCTGTTGTATTCATTTTCAGCTTTACAACACATCAAGCACAAGTGAGTTTATAACAAGTGCACCAAATTTACAAATATTTTAGTTTTTGGATACTTAAGAGAAAATTCAACTCAGTAGTTAACTTGCCAGAGTGTGTGCGAATATTAGAACATATTTTTTTTAAATAAATACCACATAATAACATGTATGCACATAGTATGTGTGTTTAGGAATATAGAGGGTTTATAGTTTAAAATTTAGATTTACTTAATACAACAATCAAGACTCAAGTATCGATACAAGTAATGTCCATACACATATTTGGATATACAAGTGTTTGTATGGCTGAAGCCAAATGCAAGTGGCTTTATGTTTTCTATATTTTGGATTTATATGAGAGCATGTTAGATGCCCTCATAAGTAGTTATATGGGGGGTAAGTATGTATATCAATGGAGTGCTTGAATAACAATATTATCGAAAACAAGTTTGCATAAAATGAACAAGGATTTGTTAAGGTTTAATACGCCTTGGAATAAATTGTACAACGATGTATTGAAAATGAAAAGGAACCCATGCTGAAGTAAAAACTATAAAGAAATTATGTGAAGCTCTATTTAAAAAAATATATAAACGGGGGGACGATATGTCTAAAGGTTCTTACCTTTGGTAGAAATAAACAACCAAAAACACAAACCTTTATTACGCTAAAATAGCTTCGAGGCCCAGGTCCATAATCGCAAATATTTTCTCGCGAGAAGTAAAGAGAAATTATAAAAAAGTCGTAGACATACACATCCTTCCAATTGCCCGAATAGAGCCAACATAAACTGAACTATGTTTCCTGAGGATACATTCAAAGCGCACAAGTACAATTTAAGAAACAAGTACAATTTAGGAACTGCTGCCCTATACGCACAATATATCCAAAACACATAAACCTGTAAACAAAACGCATCTAACTGCCGTATGCCTAGAGCCTTCAACACTGGTGCTCGATAGAGACTTCTATTCTGCTTTGTGTTCGGCACTACCCGATATAGAGCATATATTATTAGGTTTAGCATTTTCAATATCGAGATAAGCGATTTTCCATCATAACGAATAAATAATAAAGGCAATCCTGGGTTCTGGTTTCGCATCTTCCTATTTTAAATTTGATATAATCCACAATGTAAAGATTCATTACTATACAGCTGCGCAATCTTATATACAGATATAGCTTTTGCGAACCGAGCAAAGAGATATCTGAGAACGTGTTCTACAATTCTCCAGCTCTGGGGTCTCGCAGAGCCAAGTTACTTGGAAGGAATTGATGACTCTCAGTAATGTATCATAGGGTCACTCACTAAACATGGTGGTGGGACTTTTTCGTAGCTTAAATCTGTTCTACAGCTGCACAAAAGATCTTACGAGTCGAGGTACATATGGCCTCGAACATAATAATAATATATTCAGCTATTGATTAACCCAAAGAATTGCTCAATGATCTTGTCTCTTGAATGCTACCTGGGTAACTAATAGTCTTTGCCATGATTGCCAACGCAATAGCATCTTCAGAACCTATAAAATGGAGCAACCTTTTTTAGAATGTAAAAAGAGTACGAACATGGACTCCTGTCACTTTACACACTTTTATTCAGCCACTGGTAAGGATATTTATTAGATACTGATACATTCTCCCACTAGCCTTTATGGTTTCAATCTGCCAACATTTGGCTAAAATTGCTTGTTTGCCATATCTGCCGATCAATATCCCTGATCTAAGCTTCCTTAAACCGTATTGGGCTTAAGATAAGCCTTATCTTCCTTAATCACTAGTAGATTATACTCTTCATGCACACACATAGCTACATGTTATCCATACTCATGTCTGCGAATTTGAATGGTTGAAAATTAAAAACTATTTTCGCCTTCCTAACCGAAACCATTTTAATCAATTCCATATACTTCTTTAACGTATAATTTACAGGTATTTGTAAAATTTAAATAACTAAAATAATTTTAATATCTTCATACTATGCCACCATACTTTATGCAAATAAATATATAGTGCTTCCTTGCAGATAGTGTTGCCATATTTTCCAAATATTTTTTTTGAACCCGTTTCTAAGTAGAATATTCTTATACCATATAATCCATATACTTCTTTAACGTATAATTTACAAGTATTTGTAAAATTTAAATAACTAAAATCTTTCTAATATCTTCATACTATGCCACCATACTTTATGCAAATAAATATATAGTGCTTCCTAGCAGATAGTGTTGCCACCTTTTTCAAATATTTTTTTTTGAACCCGTTTCTAAGTGGAATATTCTTATTACAATATTTTTCGACGTTGTTAATTTCATACTTCAATGACTAATTTTGCTTGGCTTTTGAAAATATTAAAGACTTTTCCTATCTACATGTTCGTGTAGTGTTTGCAGATGACTTCCTTTTTAGCTTTTTCTCTCTTTTTTACCATATGACTACTTGCATGTTGGATACATAATCATAACTTACGTTTCATCGTTTTTCTTTTCTTTTCTAGTTTTTTTTTCTTAGTTTTTCTAGATACTTTCTTTTTTGTTTCTTTAATGAACTTTTTATTTAACATTCAGTGTTGTGGAATATTTTTGACTGTGTGCGAGTGTTTTTTCTGCGTTCTCATCTATGCTCATACATGAATGAAGTGAAAGAAAGACATTATTTTGGCATTTTGCCCAAGTAAGCAGAAAAACTTTTATGACTCTTTTATGCAGAAAAGAAACCCAGTGAAATGTAAAAGCTAAAAGGAGTTTTCAAAAAATTGTATACAACTTTGAAAACAAATTTGGTACAAATTATTAAATTAATAATGTTAACCAACTCCAGATGTGTTTGTCCATGTCTACATCCACTGTCAATCTCCTTCTCTAAAGAGTAATACTGCAAATGTTGTCTTTCACGGCCCCTAACACCTCTGGATTTTCGGCGAAAACTACCGGTTTCACAATCACTCATAGAAAATATTCAATAATTCCCACAGATGACATGCCATGAACTTCGCTTTTTAGACCAGACTCTCTTCATTTGGTCACGGCTTAATTTTGCTTCAATGTGAAGAAGTTGACCGTTTAGGGCAATGCATATGTTACTGTTGAAAGAAGAAGGTATCTTGAACGGATTTAACGTTTCGAGAGTAGTGATCAAAGATCGCCTTATTCTATTAGAGCCGAAAGTTCCCGAAGATGTCGAATTGATTAAAGCTAATGTCAATCTATAGAACCATTTGTAAAACAATTTCAAAGCCTTGGAACGCTTTAGCAAAAGCAAAAGATTTCTGCATTAAATAGTAAATCAAAATTTATTACACCATCTCAATCGTAATAAACCATGCTTATCTTTACACAACGACACTCGATTGAAAATGTATAGCTACAAGATGCCGCTCTATACACGCTAGGATGAGATCGCCATTCGTAGATATTCAAACCAACCGAAACAACCCCTGGTACAGGAAACAATGAAATTCAAACTTCAACACATGGATCATACCGTACCCAGAAGCCTTTGGGTAGTCGTGATATACTGCAGTAATCACTTGCTGGGACCAATAATAAAACAAAAAAGCCAATACGTTTTCTCAAAGAGAGAGATACTGTGGCTTACGTGGTTAGCGCTTTGACTATTAGGCATTAAATGAACTGGTTTCGAAGCTCAGCCGCTGCCAATCAATAGCAGCAGTTTTTCTGATATGTACTAGGTTCCATTCCTTCTTCTTCGGTATCACTACACAGCACTAAATCGCCGGCGAAGTAAAATAATTAATAAAATGGCTACACCAGCATTCAAGTAATGTGCCTACATACCACCAGAGGCGCTGCAAGACTGTTCTAATATAAACATCACGTGAAATTGCAGAGTTGTAAACACTGAAACTTTTCTATCCTTTCTACTTCACTACTTGTCTTCCCTAATCTATCCATTTCCAAAGTGGCACAATTATTCAAAGAGCAGGCATTTATTAATTTCCTGAGCTTTGCTTTTCTATAACAAAATTAAGACAGTGGCCTCGAAGCTTCGAATTTCCGATATAGACGGCTCAAGCGAAATTCATTTAGAACTTTGTGTTTAAGTTATGATTAGTCCAACAATTTTTTGTTGGTTTATCTCTCATTTCACTCGCCTTAGTAACGATTCCTTAAAACTTACTCCCACATTTTCATACAATTCATTCTATTTACTACTTATGAAAAGCCAATCATATTAAACATGTCAGTTTGTATGAATAAGCTCGTATATGAACAAGTATGCAATCCAACATACTCATACCGTCTCAAATTGTAAATACTCGTACAAGTAAGTATTTTGCCATTAGTAGTCGGAGAAGGTGCTGTTTTAGTGAGTAGTGGTGACCACGTTCATTATGGGTTCCTGCTATCGCAAAAAAATAAAAGTAAACTCTCAAGTTAATGTAATTTATATTATGGATTGTACACATACTTCAAAAAGGTTGTAAGAAGCTTTTCTTTTGCCTTGTTTGTAGTTTTTCTTTTCTTGTTTGTTTAGCTTGTACTTTTGGCCTCTCAAGTATAATCTTATTTAATTTTCAACGAAATGATTTGGTAAGTTTTGCAAAAGTTACTTATAAGAATATACAAATTTGGTTAAAAACTGTGCTATGAATATAGAGTGACCAGATAGTATTTATAGTTCATCCAATTGTTATATTTCAGAAACAGTCAATGCTACTAATTCGCTCCAGCTGTTAAAATGTTTTGCAAGGTTAGTCATTTCATCGTGCATCGTTTCACGCCTGCTGAAGTTTTGAGCTCACTACGCAGACAATTCGTCGCACCTAGAAAAAGCTTTTGACCTTTGTGCAAAGTGAAGAAGAATAGGCGCCGTATCGGCCAATATTAAAGAAATCCCTGAAATGTAAATACGGCGCCGATCAGATAACTATCGTCAAAGAGTGAAACCAGCTTATTTTTTGAATGATTTGGTAAAAAATTGTGCTCGGATGGACTGAAGCCGGACGACCATGGAAAACGCCGTAAGTTCGTTAATTGGGCACTGGAAACGTTGGTTGGACGTCCAGATTTTAGCAACTTTCAACATCAAAATATCCCACGAAGTTGCTGTTTTATTTAAATTTTCATTTCTATCTCTGTAATCCGGCCAGCCAGTAAAACTTAAGAGAGCATTTAGATTTGTGTAGATTTTCTTACAGTTAAATTAAACATTTTTTGTGAATTACATTTCCACATTTACTTCTTAATAGACTCATCAGCCTTATTATCTCTTATTTTTCCCCTTACCATACCAAACTCTTTAACTCTTGCCCCTTAATGATTTCATAAAAATAATATTTCTTCGTTTTTATAATTTTAAAATTTTCCATTTAACTTTAATTAAAACATAATTCTTTTTGGAAACATACCTTCACATTGTGTTTGCTTTCTAATGAATAAATGAAACGAATATTTCTCACTACTTCATCAGTGTGGCCCATTATTTATTACAAGACAAGCAATGACATGTTTAACAAAATCTAACATGCAATGTCTCTTGATTCTTCTACTACGTTTTTTACGAAATAATTTCTGGAGCAAGGAAAAATTAACTAGAAACGTTCAAATGATAACAATTTATCAACAAGACACTTTTATTTAATGTTCGCTTTCAAAACAACCCACCATTTATAATGTCGCTAAAAACAACTATAACATGTAACAACTTGTCTAATGAAGGTTTTTTTCTGGTATGCTTTTAAATACCTCTTTAATTTAGCGCCTAAATGTAGGCAAATTCAAGCGAAAATGATATAACACCCCGGTAGTTTTCGAATGGTGCTATGTAGCTTCGTTCTTCGGTGGGAATTCTTAACAATATTGGGTAATTTTTTACTAATGCTTATTAAGATATTGTGGATATGTCTAGTTGCCTGGGTATTTACGACCGCTTGTATTGACTCTCTTCTTTGACACTTATAAATTTAAAAAAAAAACACAGCTGTTTAAAAATCACTAGCGAGCCTCTGTATGATTAAAGCAAATGAATAAAAATCACCGCTAGTTACTCTCATTGTATCATTATAGAACTTCCGTAATAAAAAGCAACAAGTTTTAAGAAAGGGATCTTCCCCATACCGAAATAATGGACGAGTATTAAGACAGAAGTTAAAATATGCTTTACTTTTTCTTTTCAAGGCGGCAACTAATCCCAGTTGAAATTGTTCTCACCGCATAAGCTTTTATATTTCAATTATCTATTCAAGCCATTTTTAGGCCAATGAAAATTTTTGGACAGCTTTCTATTGAATAAAATCAGTGCGTATTATAGGAACGTCTTGTACTGTGCCTTTGATATACTTACTAAGTAGCCTAAGTGTCAGTAACTATAATTTTTAATATTTAATAGTATCTAAGCCAAGTTGACTTCTTCTACACCCGTTAATTAGCTGGTTTTATAATTAGTTCCAACATGCTTAAAAGGATCTCTCTCTCTCTTTCACTCTCTCTATCTCTCTCTCTCTAACTCGTTCTCTGTTATAAAATGGCTATCCAACCGATCCTGTTGAGCCCCTTCGAGCTAAGACGCCACCTGACAGGGATGCTTTTCTTACACGTCATTCCTTGTCAAGTTTAGTTTGGGGACAAACCCGTTTCGGCTACGTCCTATCTTTAATGTCGTTTTTCGGTAACTCTCCAAAATTCCATTGCATTTTGTAACTCCTTGACTACTTCCAAAGATACTTATTAGTCAATATAAGAAGTTGAGTAGCTCTTTGGTAGCAAACAATTACCACAGCAAAAAGAACTGCGAGGTACTTTTAGTTGCGTTAGGAAGTGTGGCATACAATTTTACTATCCTGACTCCTGTGACTACAACTAATGAATGAATGTTGTTCTCATAATAATGTAGCACTCTCTCATACCTTTAGACAACCATTTACTTGCAGATATATAGTATTCTTGAAGTCGTTAGAGAATTACAACAATGAAATAAAATTTGCAATTTGGCTGTTGGAATTTTTGTCTTCTTAAGAAATATTTATGTCTATGTTTGTTAATTTTTGAAAATTCTTTGTTGTAGGAAAAGGGGGTATGGTTATTGAATCATAGTCGCTAAATATTTATTATTCAATCTTTAATTTAACACTTTCTTTCCATTACTTAAAAGACCTATTGATTCATCTACATATATTGGATCTTAATTATCTGTGAACACGCAAGATCAGTATTTAATAACTGTGGTCTCTTATCAGGTGTTAACGTACTGTCTTTTGCCATCGCAAAGGCCTTTGAAACATTGACTGCCAAGTTTCTGATCCCATACACTGCTTTAATAAAGTTCAATCAATTCGTTGAGCAGGCACTTTTTACCCGTTGTTCCTTTCAATTGAATAATGCCTTTAAAAAAGTTCATGTAAGTATTTGTACAACTCTTTCTTGCCACAATCTTTAGTTGTTGTTGTTTGTATAGAAAATTAAAAATTTCACGCTTGTTAAAGTTCACTGTTTATTTTTATTGGGATTCCACCCTGGCTTCATTCATAATTATGGGCTTGTGCTTATTATAATGTTAAACAATGCTTTTTAGTATTGTAATCATGCTTGTGCATGTTTATTTATGCGACAATACTGTCACGGTTATTGTGAGAGGTAAAAGTCTATTTTTAAATGTTACAAATCTCTTACTGTACCAAAAATTTATGATATTTGATGATAAATTCGTGTTATAAAATTGTTTTTCCAAGAGTTAATTATTATACTTTGTTTGTATGTCAGTTTAAGATAACTGTTATAAAACTGTTATACTCTCTTTAAACGCCTATTCAAAGCGAAATATAGAGTTTAATTAATAATATTTAAAAACGTTGTCATTGTATAACAGTTTACGTAACTTTCAGAAACTGTCGTGTATACAAAAGTACTATTTTAAAATTCAATAATAACAATAACGACATCTACTAGTAGCAAAATTTTCAGTTTTATGGAAAAAAGTTCACAATATATGCTACAGCCTAAAACAGTTATACTTATTGTACTGTAACATCAAGTAATTATTATAGGTTCTCTAGAATGTTTACGCATGTACTCGTAGTTTTCTATCTGTTGGTAGTATTAGCTAAAGGGTTTGTATAAGAGTTTCTATTAACAATTATAACACTTATGTAGCTGTAGCTGAAACCTTTTCAAGCAGCGGTTAGACTTGAAGTTTTATTTTTACTTGCTAAAGTACATATACCTCAAATCAAAGATTTTAAAACTGTTATACTCGTCGAATAGATGTGAAGTTTTGGTTTTTCAGCCAAAGTTTCGAAATTCTAAAATTATGAAGCTCTTATGATGCTATAATAAACTTTTCAATTCATTTTATTTTAATTACATTTTTCATTTACATATCGTATATAGTTTCCCGTATAACAGTTGAGTTACGGATTTTGAAAGTTTTTAATTAATGGAAAATTTTTAAATCTTTCGTTATTTAAATTTTGCACAAAAATTAAATCATTAACATTTTTCTCATATAAGAATTCATATAACTGTTATAATTTTCTTTTTTTCAGCTTTTTTATTTATTTATCTAACTTGCCATTTATATAGAACTATCCCCTCCACCATCGTCATTATTATCATACTTATGGTCAGCATCTTGAACAAAAGTTACGGTAATTTTCTGTAAAATTAACCTGACCATAACCCTCAGGTCATTTGGTAATAAATTGTTCAAAGTGTATGTAAAAAGTAACAAACGGCATAAATTTTCAACACCACAACCACTAGAATCTCATCATGTTACCGTCATACACAGCGTAGCAACTCCACCACTACTGTTATAATCAGTATTCATACGTAAAGCAGCCAATGTATGGGAAGGTTATATCTGTGAACCCTAATGCAAGCAGATATTAAGAAGTGAAGAATTTGAATGCAAATATAAATTAAACCAGTGAACAACATTTCTAGTTGTGTGACTTGCAATTTTACTTTGGTTGGGGAAAAATAAACCACCAACTCTCTTTCCTATTACAGCATGCTTTTTGTTGTAGGTAAATGGACGTGGAATGACCGCATGCACGAGCATTTGGCATGCATGTGTAAGGTATCTAATGATGCCTTTAATTGAATCTAATCATCATTAACAATTATTGTAGAGTATTTATTCTCAACGGTTGTAGGGGATGGAAACCAGCAAGACATTCCAAAGACATTGTCTTCAGTGGGCACATTTTAGTAGCCGGTTAAATGAGGCCAAAGTCGATGGTATGGTAGTGATTTTAATGCGAGTGCGTCGCTACAGATAATACAAGTAGACATCATAACTTTTCCTATGGCAAATTTACTCTGTAACAAATAAGTCTTTTCTTAACTCTTACTTCACACATTTTGCCTTTTTGCTTTTTTCTTTTATGTGAATGAAGTCAAATCATATGCAAATAATTAAGCACATTTACTTCCGGCTGCAACAAAACAATCAGTAAAAGAAAATCTCTTGCAATTGCTGTTCGGTTTATTTTTGAGCATTTTATGGAGATGCAAAACAGAACAAAATCATTATTTCAAGCTTAACAATACTATTGTGTGCGGTGTATGTGTGTTTCTGTGCATGTACACGTAGATGAGTTTGAGTATCTGTGCGTGCGTTGCAAAAGGCGTTGAAATAATTCCCTAAAGTCCCATCACGTTGTAGATGTCGCCAATACGTTTTAATGTAAAAAGTCATTTTGTAATCTGAGTGCACAAAATTTTCGCCTGCCATAATGAAGTCACATGAAAAAACAACAATGAAGTGTGTATGCATCCTTATATGGGCAATTATCGGCAGGACAATAAGGAAAATGAACAAATTTCTGGAAGGCCTCAAATAAAATGAGATAAAACTTTCGCGTTAGAATTTTGGGAACCCTTTTTGAAATTATAAAAGTTTTGGGTTAAATTTTGCTTATAATGCGTTCTAAACGTACAGCAGTATAAGACTGTTAAAATTTTGAAATAATTGCCTGCAGGCTGCAAAATACTCAACTCATATACGGAAAATAAACCAGCTTTTCATAAATTAAATATGGGTACAAGTTTATTCTGCTGTTATTACAGTTATTGGATGAAAATGCCTTAATAAGTATTAAATAACAGTATTAAATATAACAGTTTTAAAGCATTTGAGAGAAACTTTGTGATGCAAATAAGGTATCGGGTGTATATTAGGCGAATGAAACAAAAAATATAAATTGGGGGTTGTTTATTTTTTATTTACCGATACTGAAGCGAAAAGTTTTTTTTTGAAAAAAGAAATTGGCCGAGCTGCCGACATTCACGCCTCTGGTACTTTTTCGACCACAGATTGGCAACAACGTGTTAACATAGTGCTGGCGGAACTGTGGCCATTTCAATTCCTTCAGCTTCGTCGGTTTGTATTTGCTGGTAACCCTAAAGAAAATAGTTAAGATTCCTGCGTTTCGGACTCCAGCTACGTGAAATTACTTTGTACGGTATTAATTCGTCTACCTCAACAATTGATAACTCAGAAGTATGGCAAGGAGGCCCGTCTTGGTAAAGCTATGTTTTTGAGTTGTATCTTTGACGATTTTTTTTGATATTGAATGCCTACTCCTTCGATAGTTTTTGCTACTTCTAACTGATCGCGAATTAATTACTTTTTTTTTGGATTTACAAAGTTGTTAAGGTATCTTCGAATATCGGAATCCTTTTTGCATTGCTATGGACAGTTGGTGCATTACGAGAATGATGTTCAACAAGATACAAACGTTGACCGACTATAGAGTTAAACTTTCGGTAATAGGCTCGCAGGCTAAACGAGCATTTATCTCCGAGTTTGGCGCCATTGCCGCACCACCACGTTACACCATCAAAGTCAACGTCAAGACAAAACCCCAATACACATTGTATTTTACTTAAGTGAACTATAAAAGTTCTATAATCATTGACCAAGACCCTTTTTTCATTTAAATCTTTATGGACATATTTTTGATATGATTTTCCATTTCCTCCATATATCTTCCTAAATCCTCTATAAATTATATGGGACATATTTCAAAATTATAACAGTTAGTATAACATTTCGAAATTTTAGAAATTATAACAGTTTGTATAACAGTTTATGAATGTAATTTGAGCTTCATCTAACTCATGCAAGGTTGTATATATGTATGTTATATACAGATTTTGAAATGCTTCAAAAACTAAGCTTTCGTGATAATTATAAGAGTTTTATACAGTTTTAGGTTCTTCAAAAAGTGAATGGTTTCTAACGGATTTTTCAAATCGTCAATCGTATGATAATATATTTGTTGGCCGCATGTTGTATATAATTTTTAATTTACCTTAAAGTCCTAACCTGTTCGCCCCAAAAGATTGTGTATATTTCGCTTACATACATACATTCACTCGTACACTTCTGCTTATAATGCATTTATCGAGTTCAGAGGTGGCCAATAAATTTGAATAATAATTGTCGGTTGCAGGCTACCCAGGCATTACTACATACGTAAAAAAGGACTTGTATACTTGTGTGTAAGTCTAGCTGCAACCATTGGATACCAACTGGCTGGCGTTTTATTATTGAAATTTGTATCCATTTGCCCTGCCATTTTCGCTTTTTCTCAAGAGAGATTGTTTTGTAATTATCACATGAATGTAACATTTTCTTGGGTTTTTTTTTATTTTAAACAAATTGTCTGTAATTCAGGTTTTATTTAAGGCTTGTGGCGGTTAAGGATAAGTTATGATAATTTATAAAGATAATTTATATGAAAAAATCGTGAAGTGAGTTTTTTTTAAATTCTTTTACTCGCAGGGCAAAATAAATATGCCATCGGTAATTATCGATTATGAGTAAAACGATGTGCAGTGGACAATTTGTGTGAAGACTTTTTTTAAGAAATAGGGTAATTTCTTTCCTGTTAGTTTTTGTAGTTCTTGCAGAATAAATATTTGTTTCGAAACCGACCTTAGCCGTAGAAATATGCGTCTGCATTGAAGTCCAAACTAAGTTTTGGTGAGTGAGCCTTAGAATAATTTATGGGGAAGTCGGCGATTTTGACTTTTTTAAATGAAGATGACAAAAACTTACCTCCAATGGCAACGTTTTTGAGTGTTCTTTGCTTTAAAAGGAACCTCCCATTGTTGTCTTACTGAATCACGCATATGAGAGAACAAGTCCCCGATACCTGACTGAGTCCCAAATTCGGAATTTAAAGATCCTTAAGGTTTGACTGGGCGTCAGCTGACAGGCAAAAAGAACACTGTTAGAAGTTCTTAAATCTTCGTGGTGGTGACCGGTAACCGGTTTCTGGTTGTGTGGTCTGGCTACATAAGTCGAACGGAGAAAAGTTTACACACTCTTATAAAAATCTTCGGTGGAATATCATATGCTAGGGTGTGTAGCCAAGAGGGCCAAGAGGATACTTGGTCTCTGGATACCAGTCGATCTCCATTTCTGTGTGGGTGGACATCTTTTTATCCATTACCCGCGGCAGTCATGTGAATTTTCTGAAGGAACTGTGGTTTTAATTGGTAAATGGAGGATAGGCTGGATAATAATGCCTCGCGAGGGGTGGACGGATCAATCTCTAAAGGCACTTCTAATGCGTTGAACCGTAAAATTCCGTCAGGTATGGATAATAAATCCTCGCGGGAGGTGGAGAGGTTGATCTCTATAAGAATTTCGGTGGCGATTGGAGGAATTCTAAAGAGATGGATAAGAAACCCTCGTAAGGAATGGACGGGCTACTCTCTAAAGATACTCCTGCTACGGTTATGCACACTGTGTGTGATTGTATAGCACTGGCTAGTATACGGCTTAGCACCACGCGCAGACACTTGTGTGAATGCCAGGGATAAATGTTAGTAATTACAAAACACTTCGTAATGTCGAAGAAGGCTGAGAACTGTCACTCGAGAGTATGAAATCACTACAGCCAAGAGTAAAGGCTAGCGTTAGCACGAGACTCAATGAAATAAGATTACCTAAAAGCAATTCAAAGAAATAAAGGGTCCGAAAGGGGACCCATTAAATAAGATCTGCTTCGATAAACACCTACATTAAATTAACAAAATAAGGTTTGAATAGTAACGTGTAACACGGCAACTCCCGAACCCTTTTGCGGTGAGTAGCGTGTTGGCTGTGGTTTAAGCCCCTATCGCAGGAAGATTAGCGTATGATAATGTGGGTAATTGAGTCGACTTTTCAGAGTTAACCGATGAATGACAGAACTTGTACCATGGAAAGTAGCAGCTCCTAGGGCACTCAATTTGTGTATTAGGATCGCCGCATTCTAAATCAAAATCGCCAGAAAGTGGTGAATGCTGCTAACTCCCAACAATAGTCACGCTTGAAAAATCACACTGTCTAAGAAATTATTTTCATACACTTTTAATAAAATTTAAAAATATTCTCCAGCATTTCCTTCTCGTCCTTTATATTACCGCTCACAAACCAAAATTAACCACAACAGCTTTAAGAGAAGGCAACATATGGTCAGCATATGAATTATGGTCAAAATAATTTGTAATTTGTTTAAAGTAACCAGGAAAAACAGAAAAAAATCTGTGTAAACTTTAACGCCAATCAATCAAAGGGCACACAGAAAAAACATCTAAATATACAACAATAAAAAAATGGCTAAAAAAATTATGCAATGTTAGCAAAATCCCTACGGCGAAAACATTTAGGCTTAATTATTATTTGGCTTCTAAAGTATTTTAATGCAATTATAAAATCAAAAGCTAACATGCATTCGAAAGTATGCATGTGTGTTATTTTCTCTCTCTCTCTCTCTCTCCACCTTAAACCACTTGCGTTTTATTTTGCTTACACATGCAAAAAAAGAAATATTTTCTAATAATGCAATCAGTCAACCGGCCAATTTTTAAATGCAAAAAGCAGCCTCCGATTATGTAAAAAGAACCAAATAAAACCAATGGTTATTTAGCCGGTCATTTGTTGCAACAGTAAAACACACACGCTCATACTACATGCTAATGGTCAGGCAGCCAACGAACCGATTAGATGTAAGGGAATGGCAAAATGAACCAATCACTCTACCGAAAGCATTTACGGACACCCCTCTAACACTTTACTCTCTTATGAAGTTCTGAATTTCATAGATTTTTGGCCGAAAACTGGCAGATAACGCATGTTTCGTTACTATCAGTATATGAAAATAATGAATTCTTTGGAAAATATTATTAACGTTTATTTTTACTGCTGCGACGGGCAAGACTTCCGTCTGTAGGTAAGTCTCCTTTGTAATCCCGTTACCATGCCGTCCAGGGTACGTGGAGAAATGCGTCAAGGTTTACCTGTGGCCTCAAACTGCAAGATAAGACCTTTCGAGGTTTGACCAATAACCACTCAAAGGATACCATGTGTACCAGTGACCCTGGCACGTTGAATCCCAAATTAGTAGTTGATGACACCCCTTCAAGCGTGCATGTGATGGCTGTGGTTTAGAACCAAACTCATACGAACGCAAGCCTTACCCCAAAGTCTGGTAAATAATGACTATATATTTCCCAAAGAGATGGTAACGTAGACTCTACTCCACATTGATTCCTTTTTATTTCCATTAACCATTCTATAATATTCTCTGTAGGAACTCCAGAACACCGGCCTTCCTGATCGTTACAGCAGCCAGCAAAGCATAACAGTCTTTATTTTTCACATCAGGCAATTTGGTTGCCTTTATGATCCTCAAGGCCTGTTATTTTCAAAACAAATAGTTATTAATTCAAACCACAGTCGACCCAACGCTAGCTACTGAGATCTAGTTTTGCTACCATGAGTCAGTGGACTGGGGTGATCTATAAGACTTTGACATCAAATCAGAATTAGATACCGAAAAACTTCAGCAATCCTAATATTATAGCAAACCACCTCCGAAAAAATAGGCAACACAGGAAGAAGCGAATTGCTGCTGAATTTTGACAGAAAGTTGCACAGGATCGTTATAACAAAGCATCAATGATCATCTTATTTCGATCGCCAAGACTATAACAAATATCAGTACGGGAATTACACGTAACTCTGGGCGTTCCTACGGGATTAACATAATTGTCATTAATTCGAGAATATTTTTTGTCGAAACAAGGGTGGATTTCTACAGCACTACCTAGAGGCACTTTTAGGCTTTAGTATAGATGAATATTTGGAGCTTTTAAATATTCTTCGCCATTAAGACATACAATTTTGGTGGAAAAATGTATGAAATCGAACTAAAGAATAACCTGAGATCAAATTACAGGAAGTTTTTGTTCATTTACTGTGTGCTGAGGCTTCTAAAGCTAACTCTGCTTTTATAGAATTAGTTCCTTTCAAATTCTGTTCACAGCATAAAAATGTTTATGCATATGTACGGTCTTGTAATGTGTTCAAAAGGTGCTACCACAGCAGAATAATATACATGTGATGTTGTATTTTAGCTATTAAAACTGATGTTGCATACAGAATAATGCAGACGCAGCCAGGCTACGGTACATGAGCACACATATAGACAATGATTTCGACATAAACACATATACATATTAATATGTCCAAAAAATGCCGCAAACTCCTTATGCGAGTATACAATCGAGAGGCAAACTGATAAGTATCTTAAAATCATTAACTTCAGTTTTCACAACTTTAGAATCACAAATAAGAGCATTAGTCTCTGAGACGACTCCCCTGTTAAAGTGGAATTATTTTTTTAAATTTATTTATTTATTAGTTTTCAAGTTTAGATTTAGGCAGAGTATAGGGGAATAATTTGAGGGGATAAATGGACTTTTTTAGGTTTTGCCACCATATTTGATGCAAAGGATTTAAGGAACTTTTCGGTGCACTTTGGTTATTCTATGACGTCCACAAAGTGCCAACACAACAGTTTCTTTTCATAAATGAGTACATACGAGTACTCGTACTCATGCATTTATGGTAATATTGCTTACATAATGCGTGTGTGTGTATGTAAGTATGTGTGTGGACAAATCAGTGTGTTTGTGTATTAATAACTTGCTGTGAGCTTGAATTTATATCTTTCACTGAGTTTATAATATGTTTATGAATCGGGATCAGTGTATTTTTTTATATCATTCATTCCTTGTTTGTGAGTATGAGCATTTGGTTTCATGTAATAGGAAGTTGAGTTTTGGCACTTTGTGGCATTTTATATTTTGAGCTTGCCTAGTATTGCGTTGCCCTCTTTCCCCGAAAATGTTACTTGGCGTTTTACAACCGGATACGGATGCTGTTGCAACGATTATAAATGGTCTAAATATTAAAACGACCTCGTTTGATCGTTTAACTTACTCAAACACACATGCAAACACACTCACACACACAAACACTTTTCAATATTACTGCATCACTTTGATTCAGTTTTCCGTTATTTTTTGTATTTTTTTTTATGAGTTTTAACTCCAATTGGTTTTTATGCCACTTGACACACTGAAGCGTAAAATTAATCGTGGCATATGTTTTTGAGACCCAGAAAAAAAATATGAAAGACAATGTTCAAAGTAATAGAGCAACTTATATTGTTTTAGAGTTTTTCTTAATGGGTTTTTGTGGTGTTAAGTTTTTCTTCATAACTTTCAATTTTAATTTAAATAAGTAAAAAGTTGCTTGTCTTTATTTTATTTAAACGATCGCAATACCACCAATGCGCATCATAGTAACCAATCTCAAATTGTATAAATATCTATCAAAAAATGTTAAATGGCTGCCAAATAAAAGTAGATGAATTGAGAAAGATAGAACGTTTACGGATAGATCCAAAACCTAGAATGGAGCTGGTGCTGGGGTCTTTGGACCGACCGTAGGTATACATGGGCACATGGCTCGCGGCAAGAGACTAAAGGGTGGTTTATATTTCCATTTTCTCGGTTAGCCAAGCTGCCTTGAAATTCCTTCTTTCATGGGAATTTTAATTTAAGCTGGTTTTAAACTGCTTCAAAACTCTCTAGAAACTTGACCCTGGTAACAATGTTTCCATTTACTGAATACCTGGCGACAGTCAGCAGATGAATTGCTTTTAATTCAAAGCGTTTATTGCTAAACGGTTACGGCACTAAGCAAAAGATGTAGGAATTGTTTCCCCAAAGGAAGCTGCGGATGTTAGCCCATTATCATGCGGATGGATACTATCGACTTATGAGTGATTTTCAGGCCGGCAATTTTTGACTGAACTATTCTTGTGAAGGGCAATCTCAGATAAGTTCCGCCTTGTGTCTTTCATGCCTGCAACATTCCTATCTAATTGATTATTATTTGTCATAGAGGGCATGTTTTTAACTCTAATCTCTTGTGTTTGGATGATATCAGGTAGGCTTCTTCGCACTCAGTACTGACACACATGGCAAGTATTATGAATAGATTGCCCAAATAAATGATGTGATGCACTAAAAACCCGCAGTGCCGGTTTATGGGTTAGATCAAACCCTCTTTTTGCCCTTTAATTTATGCATACCACCTTCAGGTAAAATATTATTTATCATAAATTAAGCATTCTATAAGTATATTTTCTTAAAAAAAAAACCTTTTCCTAAAACTACTCTGCCAGCTAAATTATTTATTGCCAACAAAACGTTTTCTTTTATCACGTTTTATTTACTGCTGTTTATTCTCATTACGGCAAACGTATTTTCTCAAAAAAGAAAAAAAAACATGACAAGTATTTTGACACATTCATGGAATTTTCGTAGGTCTATACAGAACGCCAAACAAAACACAAACCAACAAATTATTCATATCTAAACACTCAAAGGCTATGAGTCCCAGGTTATTACCCCTAAAAAAATGAACGAAAAAAATTTAGAAACATAAAACTAAAACATAAAAAAAATATTTGTCACTTTTATCAGTTGGAGTAAAAATGAGAATAATATGAAAAGAAACAAAGTATCGTATATACACAAACTGTAAAAATATATTGCCCATATAGCAAAAATTCCAAACTGCTATAAATTCATCATGTGTGCAATGTTGCATTGCAAACAAGCTGTTGCAATTCTATGGTTATTTCATGTAATACACATACATACATACATATGAACATATATATACTCCTACAAAAATAAATTTCTATTAAAAGTATAAAAGAAAAACACAGCGAACACATAGATACACGCAACCAACACTCAAATTGTTGCAAGTGTCTAAAGACGAAGTAAGCGAAATGTCAACGATACAAGGCGACTTAAAGTCTATTTAAAGCAGTTTTAAAATATCTAAGTTCCAACAGATGTTTATAGTTGCATTTCAATTTGATGCTCGTAGCACATGTCCTACGAACTGTGATAAGTTGTAGTATTGTGGCTACCCACTCCCCGTTAAGAATATGCGCTTATTGGTTCCAATTACCTTCAGTCTTTGACATGAAACATTTTTCAGCACCCACATTTAAGTAGTTTATAGAGATCTATGCAGATATTTGTATCTTTTCTATTGGCTTGTTACTTTCTGCCAGCTCTGCCTAATAATACTTGAGTGGGCTGTGTAGTATATTTGATCAAAACTTCATGTTTTACGAGTAGTTGCCATCAAACAAACTGCTATAAATCGCAACTTATATTCTTTTTTGCAAAGAGTAATCAAGTGTTCTTCTCTATAAAAAACATTTATGGTAAAAGTTTTAATAAATTGGTTGGGGCATCAGGCAATGAATTTGAAGTTCTTCTTTTATTTTTTTATTAAAAGCAACGTATTATATTCGTCTAAAACCAAACCAGGCTTCATGTTTCGTTCTCAAAGGGCAAAAACAAGGTCTACTCGATTATTGGATTACTGGAGAGCCCGAATCGACATGAGGCAGTCGAAAAGACTTGATGCTACACCAAACAGTTTATAGGAGACTGCACTTAACTACAAAATTTATATAATACGTGTGGTTGAAAGTGATGTACTCCGCGGCCAAGAAGAATAGAAAACATCAGAGCACACATGATGGAGTTTTTTAACCCAGTTCGCAGAAAACAAGTCGCAATGGGGCCTTCCATGGGCATTAAAAGTTATTATGAAAACGCTCGTTCAGCGTTTATTTCGCAATGAATCCATTTAAATTAGTGTCTCAATGAGAGCGTTATTAGGTCGCCGATCAGGAAGTTTGAATCCAACGATCCACGCTAAATCCTGCGGGTTGGCGTCGTACAAAAAATGTTAACTTAATTCTTGTGCATCCCGCACCATTTTTGTAATAAGTTTTGACGCAGAGCACCCGCGAAAGACTTCTTTGTGGCTAATTTTTCGTGAACCCACAACCTAACCTTACGCTTATCCTTAGCGTTCCGAAGACACGGACACTTTAGTGGGACCCCTGGTAGAGCATGTACTTTCTCTGTGCGCTGGTTTAAAGATACATTGTCGACAGTATTGGAATTATCCTAGCAATGACAGAGTGAGGCATTAAACGATTGTCTTGTAATACGAATATTAGAAAGTTTTCCTAAGCGAGTCGATATCGCAAGGCTTTGCGGATCTACTGGACCCAGGCGTAAGCAAAATATATTAATTAAGTAGGGTTTTGGAGTCGCATGACCAAAAAAAAACCCTAGATAGTAGCACAGGTGAAGAAGCAAGCCAACTTGACTTGTTTTCTTTCTAACGCATTAAGAAGAAAGAAATAATAATTTATTATATTTCTCCTAGAACGAGGCCACCCTAATGTATTAAGTTCGATTAGGTGGCATGACTTCTTTTTGTACTCATTTTTTTCATAGATAAATTTTACTTAAAATTTATTTCCTTCGCCAATTTAATCCTCATAAAGCTTAATTAAACAAATCTTCTTCTATCACTAATTAGGTCTTGTTAAAACTTTTTTCTGCCAACAACATCACATCATTAATATTTATAGACAATTTTAAATTGCATTTAAAACATTTATTGTGCAGAAAATACCGTAAAAAAAACTAAAATACCAAAATGTTAAAAACTAAAAAAGGATATAAAAAGGAAAGTTGCAGCAGACCAGAACAAAAGGCTCAAATTAATTTAGCACCCACACTGGCCGAAATTGCAATGAACAAAAGAAAAAAAGCTAACAACTTTTCCATCAGGCATCAGATATAGAAAAAAATTATAAAGGAAATAAAAGAAAATTGCACAACTCATCAAAAGATCAAAATGGTTAGTAAAAATTTTCCTAATAAAAAAAAAAACGGAAAAGTACAGACACCCTGATTTTTCCTTGCAACTGTACCAACTTAACAGTTTAACACCAACTCACTCGCACCAACAATTTGCCACAGACCCTGTGAGTTGCAAGCAAAAGAACAATGTGAAATGTTGCGCCTGATTGAATTCATTTAATGTACAATTTTCCAATTATACAATGGCGCAAAAATTACGTTTGAAACTAAAGAAACAAAAAAGAAAAAACATAACAAAACGAAATCGAAAATCAGTAATAACATTTACGTTTTAGCCATCACCATGTACGAGTATTATCTACTTCCTAAGCCCCTGCTCCTGCCTCTGCCTCTGAGTCAGCTGGGTGCCACTGTTGTTTCTATAAATTGCAGATGAAACAACCACATCAATTTTGAACATAATGAGTTTTAGCTGAAGATTTTTTGCTTTATTTATTTTGATTTTATTTCTTTATATCCTTTCGTAGCTGTTTCTGAAAGAATTGAGCCTAATTGCGGAAGTTATACGCTAGAGAATTAGTTTTATATTAACTTTTATATCCTTTGGTTTTTTTTTTCTTTTACTTGTAGTGCGCTACAGCATATATAATGAGGTAGCTTGGAGAGCTATTTGAACATTGCACTATAAAAGAGAGAGTTTTCGAAAGCACTCTATCTTTAGCGAATCCAGCCAACAGTTTGAAAAGTGTCTATTGTATTTTTAGCTTTAAACGTCAGTTAAGCCCCTTTCACACTATTTTACAAGTGTTTCGATTTTCGTTAGATTTTTGCAAATAGGAATCTAATGATAATCGTTCTGACTGTCAAAAAAAATCCCCAGTAAAATTTTCTCACTTCTGTTGAAATGCAACCCCGATAAAATGAAAAAGTTTTTAAATATTTCAAAAACTAGTGAGAGAAATACGACTGTCTAATTTTAATTCGGCTCTTGATCAGTTTCATAACACTAATGCTTTCACACTGAAATACTCTCTGATTTTATTTGCGTTTTTCACAAATCGTTTTACTTAATCTAATAGTCTGAAAGGGCCTTTATTTATTGATTCATTTATCAGAATCAATCTATCTATCTATCTGTGCTGACTTTTGCGTGTTCCGGAGTTCAAACTTTCATTTGAACTAATGACTAATTAAAGTAGTTCATAGTATTTAAACTCAGAAAGAAACTCAAATAGGTGGACAAGGTGCTATTCCAGTGAGGTGTTTCATTCATTTAAACGTAGCCTTCGATTTAAGCTACAAGGATCAAATTAATTTTAAACGATTTTCACTTATTAAACTCAAATAAGAACTCAAATAGTTTTTCAAAAGAAATTTTTTTTAATACTTATTTACTCTAACTCGACATCAAAGAACTGTGTGACTCTCGACAGGTATCTTTTCTCTCAAGAGCCAATGCAAATAACTTAATGCAGGCATATGCATATAGAGGTTTCTTTTAGTCGGTGGAGGAATATTTATTTTTCTTATTTATTATAGTGAGAAAATAACTATTCTTATTATATTTTATTAAGGAATTGCAAATATTTAAAAGAGTAATTTCATTAAATGATTCTAACAACCCCGACAACTTAGCTCGGTCGCTAGTATGCTACATCTAAGTACTAGGTAATTAATGCAGACTTGCTTCACTAAAGAAGAGGCACAGATCTTGACCTACACCATTGGCATTGATACGGGGCCAGATGCGGTTTCAACAGGATGACCACACAGCGACCGCGCAACCGTCGACTTATTGATACCAAAATTTGGCGATAGGTTGATTTCGAGAGATAGACCTGACAATAGGCCCCTCGATTATTTCCTGTGGGGTCACATGACGTCACTGATTTAGGCTGATAAACCAGTAACAATTAACGCTTTGGAGGCCAACAGTGTTCGTGTAAGTAGTTGCCTTCAGAACACCGTTTTTAACACTGCTAACGTCGTAGCCTTAGATCCCTTTTATGAGCACCTACTCCTAGTCCATTTTTGCAGCTATCTGTGTATAAAGTTCGAAAGGTATTTCGTGTTCTCTCCTGACCCCCTGTTTTCGGAGATCAAGAAGTTAAATCTTCAGGGTTTCGTAGTGTTGACTCTTTAATGCCGAAATGTTCCCATAGTCTATAGTTCCATTCGTAATTAGCGTTTAATTATGTCGTCGTATTGATAAATGGATTCAATGGTTGCCAGTTCAGCATGACAAAAGATGGCTGTATTGACATTGAGCGTATGGCTTTCGTAATTAGAATGCATGCCACTTTCTTACTATGAGATCGATTGAAAGCCTTTAATATTCAAACTAACGTGAGCTTTGTCGAAAAGGGACCCAGAAAGTAAGTGGTCTGCTTCGATATCCCCCCTTTAGACACCTGGGTTCACATCCCAGCCGCTGCTAATTAATAACATCAATTTTTCTAATTTATACTAGCTTCTATCTATACTAGTCTATATCTCAGCGCCATTCTTCATCAGTAGCACTCGATAGCACTAAATCATTGGCGCAGTAAAATACTTAATAAAATAGCTATACTAGACTCAAGTAATGCGTCTACATAACACCAGAGGCGCTGCAAAGCTGGTCTAAGAATTAAAATAACGCGCAATTGCGTTATTACTTCACTACCTGTATTCGCTAATCTATCACTTGCCAAAGAAAGTAACATAATTATTCAACAAAAATTAGTAGGCACTAGTTGGCTGAGTTGAACTTTCCAATCTGGTGCTTTAGATTTAATACTTTTCCATGCTCTGTCCCGTCGATATTGCAATGGCCTTGTACAAAAGCCTATAGCAAAAAAAAAGTATGTATTTAACGAGTTGTTAAAGCCCTTCGTTTCTACTTCTTTTTTCTTTGTATTAATGTTTTCTGTTTCCATTGTACAATCATTTTATTAAGAAATAAAGTAGAGAATGAAAAAAAAAAAAGACAAATGCAAGAAGATTGTATAAAAATGGCAATTAGTGTCTATGAATAAAAGCTGTGTAAATCACGATTAATGAACATTAACATGACCAAATGACTTTGAACAATACAAATTGTTCCCATGTTTTGTTTTAAAATACGTTCAATGTTCTCTTTTGTTTCTTATTTTTTTAAACTACTCTGTAAGTTTTAGCATCTTGTACGTTATTTAATCCTTGAAAAGTCATTTTACGTTTAATTTTCTGTGTAAGTTTATGGAGTTTTTTGTTTTTGTTTTATCTTGTTACGTCTCTTTATTAAGCTTACCATTGAGACTTTTGGTATTTTAGTAATTTGGTTACTCTGCTGTTATTAATCACGGGAAAGTTTATTTTTATGGACATCAATTAATTGGACGCTAAATGGAGAATACGATATGATGGCTTAGGCTACAGTAATTAATGGATAAATGAAAGCAAATATGTTTTGGTAAAAAAAAAACATAAAATATTTTAAAGCAAGAAATAACTTTAAAAAATTTTTTGGAAATATTTTTTATGATAAAACATCACGTTTTTAATTGTTTGAGGGAAGATAACACCCTGTTGTTGCTACTGGTGCTTATGGGTTTTTATTTTCTTTTTTTCCTTTCGAAATATACAAGCCTTTCTGTTTGTTCATGGTCTGGTTTATAACTTTGCTTCTGCTCATCGACATCTCCATGTTCATGTTCAAAGTTTTGCCAACGTTCTAGTCCATATCTTATTCCAAGTCTCTGACTTTGTTTGTTTCCGTATGCCAGTCCATGCATATATCCATATCTGTATCCATTTCCATAACTGTGGACATGTTAATGGCCATATTTACGATACAATTCTGTATTCGGGTGGGAAATATGCAACATTTATGTCAATGTCCATATCTATGTCAATGTCTCTATATAAGCTGATAAATATTCCCAATTTTTTGCTTGCGTCTGCCACTCAGTCTAAATTTTCAAATCTTTCCACGGCAGCAGTATTTTAACAACAATTTATATTACATCGGCCACCAAAATTATTAAGATAAAACTACAAAGGAACATTTTCATCTCTGATGATTATAGATTAAATGAATCTAAACATTTAGCATTCGTCTCCTTGTAATTCTACCGACAATTTAGCAATTTGATTAATAAAGGTAAAAACACGAGCATGGCACTTGTGGCGACCGTCATTTACCCCCAAAAATAAATAAATACGCATTTAAACATGCAGTAACATGAACATGCTCATGTAGCTTGTTCAACTTAGCAAGGATTTCAAAACAATTTGAACATCTATTTCCGGTAGAGAGCACACATTGCAAATGAATACGCACACAACCTCCTAACGAATAGACAATTACAAGTTCTGGAACACCGTGTGTGGTGTAATGGATTTTAGTTTGCTTCAGACTTTTTTTTCTTCAAATTTTGCCTTCAGTGTGACGTTTAAAATTGAAATGGTATTGTGGAAGAAACAAGAAATTTTGCAATCGTATATTTTGCGAGTAGTGATGTTAGAATTTGTAATCGAGTTGTTTGAATAAGGGAAAGATCACTCACTCACAAAAACCTAAAACTTGAAATGGACCCAGATTCCAATCGCAGAAAGAGCCTTTTAAATAGACTTCATGGTCTTAGAATTAGAATTAGAACTAGGCATACATGTGTACAAAGGAAAAATAAGCAGAAACCCCCGTTTTTGGCTCGGCTCGAGAGACACTTAAGAATAATATTCAACTTTGCTAGGTGAAAGCCTATAATACCATTTCTAAGAAATATGATGATGAAATATATCATCCAGCGCCATACTGAGCACTCTAACAGAGGGTATCAACTCCGAAGTAAGGTTTGGTAGGAGATTCAACATCAATATTTTGGATGGGCGCACATGGGAGAAGCGTAGTTCTTTCCTGGTTCCCAGAAGTCTGCGATGGTTTAAGGACGGATCCAAAATTGCGAATGAAGCTGATGCTAGGGTCTTTGCATCGACTGCAGCAATACTTGGGCAAATTACCACCCTCGGGGGGTGGCTGAGGCATATGCTAATAATTACAAAAGACACCGTGATGAAGAAGAAGGCCGACAGTTACCCGTCGACAATCTGAACAAAACTCAATGAAATAAGATACTCGATGCCCGAAATCAATTCGACGAAATATGTGTGTCCCTTACCCATAAAGTAACCGGTCTGCTTCGATATCCAGCTACAAGAAATAATATTAAAAAAAACTCTGAGCTCTTATATCGTATGATATCAAGCGGACTTCTTGGACCCCATCATTACACAGAGATTCGTTTAATAAATTACCCAAGGCATGGAATTCAATATAGTATCACATATTGTCTGTCGGAGGACCAGATATAATCCTCCTTGTTATTATTATTACACTTGTCAGAGACTTGGACGAATTTGGGTTAAACGCGAAGGAAGCCATTAGATATATTAAGAGTCGCAGTATGTGAATTTTCACTTTGCAAAGCACACGACACAGCCAGCATTTTTAAGTGGAAGAAATACAAAAAGGACCCTTTTAAAACAAGATCAACTCTATGCTGATTACTGGCTCAAATCGTATAAGAGAGAAACGTGGGGGCCAGTATGCTCTAAAAAGCACTTAATTCGTTCAGAACCAAGACATGTGTCATTTGCAAGTTGGGAAGTAAGAAGAACTACTTGTATAATATCAAAAAACCTATCAATTTCATACAGAGGACAAATTCGTATGTCATAGATTTCGGTCCATTTTCAATTGTTATAGAGCAAAGAAATGGAAACATTACCGGTTTCATCTTTGAATTAAGCCCACGTTTATTTTTAAAGTTTCGGCAGAATGCCTTCCCTTTTCTCTCCAACATATTTTCCCTTCCCCACAATTCGCAAGTGTCACCCCTCTGGCTAACCAAGCATGAGCTCGGTGTGTAAGCGGATATAGAACCTTAGAAGTACTAGCTTCTCTTAATAACTTATTCGAATCCATTGGAACTATTTGCGATTTTCTTCATCTTTAGCTTATTATATTCATTCATTCGTTCATATATTCACTCACTCACATTGTGCCCCTTTAGTTAGTTTTTTAAAGTTGATGTAATTTTCAGCTCACCTGGGTGCAAAATATTCCTTTGTGTACGTGTATCAAATATAAAGGACTGTGAGCGTCTATGCTGTTCTGCTGGAAAACAACACACTCGAAACATTAAAATGATTTTAACAATTTTATTAAATTGAATTTATCACACATTTACACGATGCTGCACAGTTGCTGCTGTCATTAGAGAGAAAAACATCTAAAAGATTCATTTGAACAGGAAATTATTTCTAATACTTGTTGCATTTAATGTCGCAACAATCTCGTTAGAAACAAGTTAAAAACATTGTGATTAAGTGTAGTAAAATGGGCGGCATAGTAAGTTTGTCGTACAGTATGAGAAAAGTTTGTAAAAAGAATTCTTCATGAAAGTGATTTATTTTGGATATATGCGATGACTTCTATGTGCATTGATATATTGCGAATGGTCGCATAGAGATTCAATTGCCATTGCACTGGATATTACTACGGATCTCGGGATTATCTGGTTATTCTGAAAAGTTTTTCGCAAAAGCGCAATTGCTCGTAAAGAATGTTATTGTTTCAATCGCACAATGTTCAGTGCTGTTTCTGAAAGACTCGTACAAACTTTGCACCATGCAGCCCAATACGGCATGCGTAGGCTGATACTGTGTGAATATAGAAGGATGGAACTACACTTCATGGCTACTGCAGCAGCGATCGAACAGCCAGCCATGTACCTATTCCTAATTATTTCCTCAAGATCTGGTACAATTTAATAATTTAAATCCCACAAACTTGCCCTTTCTTATACTTCTTAACAAATTTAAAAAAAATTTATTTTACTGAAGCGCTTTCTAGAATTCGTAAGTTTTCCCGCAATCATTTTCATTTGCCTGTAATTTTCTATCTTACAATGTGAGTGTTTTTAACACACGTGACATTCCATTTATTTATTTTTTTTTTTTTTTTTTGATTTCACACCACCATTCGAGCTTAAAACGAAAAGTTTCTTGAAGTGATGCTTTTAATTTGCTGTTATGTATGTTAGTGCAAAATGAAAAAAGGACACGCCAGGATAATTCCATTCAAACATTCTTTTTCACAAAACTGTTGCTTACTTGTTTGGTGGAGCATCTGATATTTAATTGGTGATTCATAAAGAAATTTGCTACGTCGTTATTATCGCGCGAATGGAAAGTTATTAAAGGAATCTAGGATTTGGTAGGAAATTAAAAGAAACGAGCCTTATTTTTGTGTGATATGCATAATTTAGGTCTAGTGTTAAGAATAGGATTTAGAATTTAATTGCTTGTTGCAAAGGGGGATTTTTTAAGCATTTGGTTTTTAAATAAAAAAGATAGATAAGTTTTGTTTGAGTAATAAGTCAATGATTGCCATTTTAAATCATTTTAATGAATCAATCAAGTACTTCATACAATCGAGCAAGTGCCAAACGTGATATCAATTCCTAGCCGATGTCCCAAAACAAGATGCTGTCTTTAAGTTTTCTAAATCATCGCACAATACCGGGCACTTTCGTTTAAGAAATGCAAACTAATGTCAACGCCAGACTATAAGCCATACCAAGCATTCGCTGCAGATATGAGCTCCAATGGACACAACATTTCGGTAAAAAAATATCCACAAAATTTCGTTGCAATTTCTAACATCCTTAAGTTTGACTCCGTTGAGAGCTTCGCAGAAGAAACAGCTTACTGGCGTCTACAGAATTTATGACGCCATTATTGTACTCAAGAGCTGTAAAGCTTTCATCAGGGTAATCTATTCTAGTTGTCCAAGACTATTTTGAACTAATATAGAAAGGATATCGAAGCAGACCGCTAACGTTATGGGCTTCCTCTTTTTTCCTGAATTGATTTCAGGCAACTGATTTGTAATGTACGATTGTCTTACTTTCATTCGAGTAATTTCAGACTGAGAGACAGAGTTTCTTGTAATTGTTAACATTTGCCTAAGCCTAAGGTTCACCATGGCATTCACATTTACAAGTGTCTGCCCGTGGCATTTGCATTACCGTCTCGGCCTCTTCCTGGCGGTCCAACGCCTCAGAAGTACCTTCAAAGATTACCCCTTCCACCCCTGGCCTTACATTCTTGTCCATATCTTTCGGATTACTCCCTTCGCTACTTAAAACCGGAGTTTCTTCAGAGATTAACCTCTCCGCCGCTTTCGAGGCTTCCTTTTTCATTCATGGACGAATAAGTCTCTATTAAAATTGTAGATCAACTGGTATCCAGAGCTCGCATACTAGAGTTACGCATTCTGAACGTATGCTGTTTCACAGTAGATTAAGGATTTGTGTAAGATAGTGTTAACTTCTCTCCGCTTGACTTGTTAATCATGCAGAGACTGGCCACAGCCACGAGAAGGTATAAGTCAGAACTTCTGACAGTGTACTCATTTACTGCAAGCCATATACATATATGTGTACCTGCCAGCTGACGGCCAGGACCAGATCTAAATTGCTGAGTGAAACATGCGATAGCACCAGATATGTAGGTAGCAGAATCCCAATGGCCCCTTGTGTTTCTTAGCGAAGGATATTGAAATAGAAGAAGAAATACCACCTTAGCATTATTACGAAAGCGCTTATAGTAGTCATTAAAGCATAGATGGATTTTCCTTGCGCAAGTCTCTATTCCTGTACGAATCATATAATGCTATTAAAGCGAAATTAAACCATTAATCTCCACGTATTGTATTGAGGCTAATATACCTCTTCATAAGTTGGCCAAGCAACTTTGTATGATTCACCATGCAATATTATGCAATATTTCTGAATTAGTAAGCCACGAGAGCCTAGGAAATGTCTGAACGATAAGGTCTTCTCAACTATAAATGCCACCAAATCCAAGCGTGGGTGCAGCTTAAGCTTTTGCGAGGGAAGTCTTAACTAAAATAAAAAGAGTTCTTCAAATTATCAAATCTTTTTGCTAGGCGAAATGTTATTTTTTAATTATGTTGGAGGGAGGCATTCCTTTTTTCCCTCTCCCCCTGAATCTGTGCCTGACCAAACCAATGATATCGCGAAAAATGTCTTTGCTGCGGCTTCAGTTCTTTAGCAGGTTGAGTACAGCGATCACGAAGCAGTAAAAATCATTTCTCCTAGCTTATTAATAAACTGAAACTGTCAACAAACCTACAACTGAACACTAAAAAGTCACCCTTTCTTTTGTGTTACAAAATGCAGAAGTTATTCACACAATATTTTTACACCCAAAATATTTAAGAGCACTACTGCCTTGTATGAAACTTTAAAAAAAACTGTTGACATTCCTATCATTATCCTGGCAGTATTGCACGTGTAATCATGGTGCAAATTGAATTTGTTCAATACTCCCATACCCAGTTTTGTAGCAAGCGGGAAGCTGCTTCCGAACTCAATGTATAACGATTCATTCCGGCTGCTGATACTTGAACGACTTTTACGACAGTCATTGCTATTGCAAAACTATAAGCGGATATTACTTTGAACGATTTTGCTTTATGTTTAACGAAAGAGATTCCAAGGAAAGAAAGACACATAAAATTGCAATCAACCGAAGAAGACGAAATTGAAAATAAAAATACTCGAGACAAATGCAGTTAAGAGTGTAAACTTCTAAAATAAATTCACCACGTAAATAAAACAAGGAGATGTTAAAGGTATCACTAGAAAATGAGAAGCTGTAGACACCTTTCAAGAAACTCACACAGCAGCCAGTGCTTAACAGTCTGTTGGCATTAGTGCGTTTGCAGGGATAATGACGCTGTTGCTTTCTGTCTGCGTGTTTGTATGTGTTTCATTGATTGCAGGAAGTGTCAATATTATCGATAATATTGTTGTTATCCTCCTTAAACTTGATATTGCACTTTCCTCCGCTAGTATATTTGCCACCAAGATGTGGAGATTGATAGTCACGAGATGCAGGGACGAGAGTGAAGTTGGGCTAAAGAAGGTGTCTATGATGACATTGTGTTGATGCAGCAGATAACAACGCATTTCAGTTTCAAATGTATCTTTGGAGTATCTTATGCTGCTTTAATCACTGTAACTTAAACGGAAGTATTTTGTGTTTTACCAGCAAGATTCGTGTCTGGAATTTTTATAAAAAATTCTTTATATTTTAAGATTTATGTTCGATTCTTCAAGCAGTTAAGAGGCAGTATAGGGTGTTAGAAGGATATTTTTTTTTACTTTTTAACCCAAATTTTTCAATATGTGGATTCTGGAGTGATATGAAGCTTAAGTTTATTTCATACTTAAAGAGGATTTGGTTCTTTATGCCACACCATTATTATAGAGCGACATTTAAGTGGTGTCTCAGTATTTCTGGTAGAGGCCATTCCATATTCTACTTAATGAAATTTCAATGATATCCTGAAAGGATCTTTTTTATCAGCTTAAAGTCGTTTTCCTTGCTTGCTCGTGTTGGATTTTTTATTTGTTTGTAGTAGTATATTTGATAGACCAGCTTTATTTGACATAGCTTCAGTAACAAAGATCTTGAAGGTTTGGTGCCAGACTGATATTTGTACCGATATTAGGATTTTTGTACCGATATTAATGGAGCCTATTTTGACCCGGAGGGTCAATTGTTATTGACTTTTGCCAATCTGTTTTGCACGTTTGTAGCCTTAGAGATCTGGTCCCCTTGGCAGACATTCAGAACACCCTGTAGCATATGTGCTTAATAATTTTTTTGCTGTTTTGTGACAGATGTTGTAGAGATAAAGGATTATTAATTCGTTTAGATTATTGAAGTTGTAAAAATCATTGGCCTACCCACTGCCCGGTTTTCGACTTCCCAGCTTGCCAAAAAATTTCGCCATTCTATACCGTTAAGCTATTTTTCTCTATTGCTAGAGGTGATTGCATTTTTTTGTGAAATACACTTTGTTCTCTTATTCATTCGCCCTCTCTCTCCCTTTCTCTTCTATTTCTGTAGGTGTCGAACAATAGCACACATCAAGTCGTAAGCAATGAATATCCAAGTGTCAACTGGGTGTTTCTCTATTTCCTTAGGAGGAAGCGGAAGTTTATAAATACCTTGAAGCCTTTGATACCTTATTGGGTTTACGTTTGTTCCAGTGAAAAATTGAACCAATCTATCAAGCTACCTTTAGCACGCATTGGAACAGTGTTCCGACTAACACCGCTACTCTTTTTTAGTTTTTACTAACAAACTTTTTTGGAAACCCTGTTTTTCCCATTATATTAAGTGTTCTACCATAATTCTGTCAAGAAAACGTAACTATTGTTATATAACAAAACTACTGAGAAGGTATGAGAGCTGTAACAAAAAAAAAAAAAAATAGATATAAAAGAAAATCCATAATGATGGCAATTTCCTAAAGTACACAGTTTTATTAACATTTGTTTCGAATAGATTTTCACAGCAACACATTGATTTCGTTTTATTACTTTGTGTTGACTTTGTTTTTATTTTCTTTTCTAAAGAATCCCAGTAGTAAATTTCAGTTGCTTTGTCAATATGTTTGACGAAGAGGGGGGTCTGTATTGTCTGAAAAGTTGTCTATTTTATACCCGGAAATTTTTATCGGCTGTTGCCAGATCCTTAATGATATGATTGCCAAATGAGGTGCAGTGGATTTATACAATTTCCAATCGACATCCAGGAAATTGTATAGGGATGCTGCATGCAACCAACGTTTAGTAAAGTTTCTGTTTCATATAAAATTTAAAGCACGGAAAACGTCGTTTATTTATGTGAACATCATTTCATTTTGCACTATAATGATTTCGAAATTATCTTTTCTTTTTCTTCAAATAAAGATACTGCAATGTCAAACAAGCTCTGTGCCACTTTAAGCTGTAAATGAAGTTGTTAAGAAAAGGATGTGGAAATACGAAAAACAATTGACATTATTCTTCCCATTGTAATTACGATAATGGACAGGCCATATATTTAAAGTCAACATGTTGGCAAAGATGTGATCGTAAGATAAAAATGGATTGATTGTTGGAGATTAAAGTAATGGAAATTAAATTAATAGCGAAATTGGATAAAAATAGATTTTTTTTTTCAATAATATAAAACTGAACATTTTATACAAAGGTTTCAGAGCCTGCATATAGAGTAACAAATTTCGTCACGAATCTTACGATCTTTTATGCAAAGTCAGAGAATGTACATAGCTATGCTTCGCCTACCTCTGGGCCTGCTTACGAATCTCGGGTGGGAAATATTATTCATATTATGAAGCGATCAAATAATTATTGCAATTACATACTCACTTCTTCAAGAGACTGGAAGTGCTAGCCCGATAAGATCGGAAGGTGGGGTAATTTTTGCCACTTTAATAATTTATGTGGTTGGCAGGATGGTCCCCTTATTATACCCTTCTCGAAAATAAAAAGTTTATACATATATAAGTTTATCATTCAGTTTATAATTTCTACAATATTCATTTCCCGCCCAGCAAACTGTATATATTCTGGATCCTTATAGATAGGGAATTCCGATTAAGGATGTCCGCATGCTCGATGTTGAAAATAACTTTCTGACTAGACAGTCACCTTTAGCACTCAATATCATAGGATCTTTTGATCACCGTATTCGGCGAATTTCCGCTATTTGAAAGCAGCCATATCGGTCCACAAGTTCCCGAGATATGAAAAATGTTGTTTTAATATTTTCACTTTTACCGCTTATACGCAAGCCCATAAAATTGGCATACTCTGAATCCTTATCATATTCGCTATAAAGTCACCCTACAGGAACACGAGGCCACAAGATAATTTAAAATTGAAAAATTTTTCAAAAACCTAAAAATTTCTAAATAAATCAAATTACAGAAAAATAAAAAAAAATATTTCTCAAATGGCGAGATTTCGGAGATAGGATCGTGACTAGAGAAATTTTATTTATTTAATGTTAAATATTTCTTTTGTAGTTTCGAAAAGTAAAACTTTGATTCGAAAGTTTTTTAAAATGTGGAAATTGAAGTTCTATAATTTTAGTTACATTTTTCTACTGTTAATGATATAAATTTCCATAACTTTTAAATTCTTCGAAAATTCGAACTTAAATTCGATAATTGTCTCAAGTGTAAAAATTAAAGTCAAGCAATCTCATTTGCTGTTTTCTAGTGTGGATGATATTATATTCAAGAACTTTGTTCATTGTGTAAGATTTAGAAACTTCGCACTTAGCAGTAGTTGATATTTTGAAACTTCGAAATTAAGTTCGAAAATTTGCAAAGACTAGAAATGGGCTTCTCAGATTTTAATTAGTTTTCGCTAAAGAATATATCATTATTTTAAATGTTATAAGCATTTTCGCAAATTCGATTAAAACCTTTAAAATGCAGAAAACTTAATCTTATGTCAATGTCCAATTCTTTCTCATGAAAATTGTATCATGTAGTATAGTGTAGTTCATTTTTAAGAATATGGAAGACCTAAATTAAGTTTTTTATTTAGAACTTGATTTAACTAGACAGGAAAACCTGATTTCGAAAAATTAGAAAAAAAACCTAAAAGGTGCTCAAATCAAATCACTACAAGCTGAGTTATAAGTTAAAAAAGTGTCAGTGGAGTTAACTACTTGCTTCATCTATCTCATATACGTTCATAGTCTCTTAATCAACAACTTATTTAATAACCAATAGTTTGTTATTGAGTATGTAAATTTGCTTTAATTATAGGAAAACCATTTAAGCAACCTCGTCAGAAAATATTTTTAACAAATAAAAGCGCAACTGAAAAAACAGTCATCCCAATAGATCCTTTTTATTTAACAACAAAATTAAAAACTTCGCATAATGTAATTAAAAGGAAAAAAATTATATAAAAAAACTATACTGAAATAGAAAAAATGATAAATGAATTGAACAAACCTGAACGTAGAGAAGTGGATACAAAAAAACAATTCAAACACGTTAAAGTGGCTGCTGTATATTTGAACACGCCTTCTTAATTTATAACATTTGTTGCCACACTCCAACTACCAAGAGACGTGAAATAAAGCTCAAAAAAATAGAAATAAAAGTATAACAGAAAAATCATAAATTTAAACAGCAATTGCTACAAACCAAATCTTAATTATAAATCTAAAGCAGGAAACAGTACAACAATTACACACACAACAAGAAAAGGAAGATATAAAAAGCAACAAAACTGAAAAACTAAAAAATAAATATAAAAATTACGTTAGCAGCATAAAAAAAAAGTTGGAAGATTCCTCGAGAATAATATGATTTAATAGAGTATTTTTGCAAATGAAAATAACAAGAAAAAAAAAGAAACCAACTGGCTCTAATACCGCATAAATAATTTCTTTTCCTTTAACGTTATTGTTGCGCTTTTCACTGGCCACACACAGCTCAAGTTAGAAAAAAAATGGAAGTTCTACAAGATTTTCCGCTGACACAGCACCACATAGACTTCTGCTGCTACTTAAAATTAGTACTTGCCTCAATGTATTACTAAGGAGTTAAAAAAAGTAAAGGAGAGCAAAATTTACAGATATTTTAAAGAATTTTATGAAATCAAGCCTACTTAATCAATGGCCTCAACAAACCCGATAAATAAACAAAATCTTGATCGTTATATCTAATTTCAAAAGACCAATGGTACTGTGGGCAAAAAATAGTAAGACTTTTTAATTTAAATTTAGCGCGAAAATCCATTCGTTGAAATTTTTTTTCTACGTCGGTATGACTTTCAGTGACATCTGTGCCAAATATCACATCAATGTAATCATTAGTGTTTAGTATACGCTTGTCTTTCTGAAGTACAACAAGTGCATTCGACGATTTTTAAAATGGGTGAAATTATTCAACAAAGAAGTTCCATTAAATTTTGTGTGCGGTATGAAATTTCTGGTGCCGAAACATTCAGAATGTTGCAAAAGACCTTCGGTGATAATTGTATTCACGAGCAAGTGTTTTCGATTTGTACAAATTATTCAAAGAGGGTCGAGAACGCGTTGACGGCGAACCGCGCCCAGGACGGCCATCAACATCAACTGATGATCAACACGTCAATAAAATCAAGGAATTGGTGTTCGAGAATCGACGACCTTACTTATATCGTTGGAATATCGGAGGGATCAGTGAAAACCATTTTAAAAGATCATTTGGGCCTAAGAAAAGTGAAATCACGATTGGTACCAAAATCACTCAATTTTCTTGAAAAACAGCGTCGCGTTGACGTCTGTTAAACAATGATTTCCGACTACCAGGATGTCATTAAACGTATTAGAACTGGCGACGTGGATCTACGCTTAATACCCGGAAACTGACGATCAATCGGGCGAATATCGTGCCAAAGATGAGCCAAAGCCGAAAATATCACGTCAAAGCAAGTTAAAAATCAAGGTCATGTTGACAGTTTTCTTCGATCATCGAGGTGTGGTGCACTCCGAATTCCTTCCGACCGGCCAAACTGTCAACAAGGAATACTATTTGAGTGTTATGCGTCGATTGCGCGAAGCTATTCGTAAAAAGAGGCCGGAATTATAGGCCGACAACTCTTGGTTTCTGCACCTCGATAATGAACCGTCGCATACCGCATTGATTCTTCGTGAGTTTTTCGCCAAAAATTCAATCAATATCGTATTCGCCTGATTTAGCTCCGTGTGACTTCTGGCTGTTCAGCAAACTCAAGCGACCGCTCCGGGGAAACCGTTTTGAGTCAATTGCAGACATTAAACGTGAATCGCTACGCGCATTGAAGGCTATTCCGGAAATTGACTTTGACAACTGTTACGAGGATTGGAAAAAACGTTGGCATAAGTGTATTGCAGCTGGGGGAGATTGCTATGAGGGGGACGAAATAGATTTGGCAGAATAAAAAAAGAAATTTAAAATTATGAACAAAGTCTTACTATTTTTTGCCCACATTAGTATATCCAATAGCGGAGTATATAGGGGCTATAGGGTCCTTCAATTTTAAATATTTAACCTGAACATGTCGGAGTAACAACAGTTGTAGATTTCACAAATGACGTAGGAAACACCTAAGGAAAAGAGAAACTCATTTAAATATCGATAAAGTATTTGGAAATAAACACAGAGAATCCGTTGGTCCGCATATTCGTTCCCTAGGTGTTGACTAAAAGAGAAAAGATTAAAGTCAAAGCAACATTAAAGAATAGAGAGTAGATAAAAGGAAAAAGTATTCTCCCTGTAAACCCAGCTCTGATAGCTCGGATTGAAAAAATTTCGCCGCAGACAATTCCGGCATTGATCCGTCTCCTCATTGTGACAGCTTTTCCTGTCGTCTTGGCGTGATTGCCGAATCTGGTATGTCTAGTAACAGTTGCTATGATATCTCTTTATTGCGTTTTCTGAAACCTCGGCATTTTTCTGTTTCGAACCTGGTTGAATCTGGCCCAGATTTGCATCAATCTTTGCCTTTTGCTGGCCGAAAAAGAAATGCCACCAAATTCATCGGTTTGCGAGTTCTGCAGCCTGTCTCCTCTCTTTGTCAGCTTATCCGGTATAGAGTTACCCGTATTGGTGCCATGTCGACGCACCCATTTTAGGGTGATTTTTAAATATCTTGCCATCAGACTTAAGGGTACCCTGCATTTTGGAACAGTTTAGATGTCAAACAGACACCTACCAGAGACCTTATTTTTAAGCGGCTATCGGTATCAAATGTCCCCCAACACCATAGCCAGTTTGCCGCTTTTAAGTGTTTAGAGCGCTTTATTCACTGGGGATTCTGTAAACAACTTTCTCACTGGATTACAGGTAACTATTCATAATGAATAAAACAGTTATAAGAGTAAACAAGCCACTCATACCGTTTCAAGCATATTCCCCACCCAAATGCTCGCTGTTCACAAAATTTTGAATCATATTGCATTCATATGCCCCCACAAAGAAAAATTGTCCTGCTGCCAGTACTGAACCAACCTGCATAAATTATTCATTATGCTTAACAAGAAGTTTAACTTATACTCGAACTTAACACTCCTTCAAATATCTTGTTAGCCTATAAAATATCTGCCGAGTAACCAACATGTGGCATAATTGTAACACATAGAATCAAAATAGAGAATAAAAATAAAAAATGTGACAGCCTCAAGCCCTGGGATATTTAAAGCCATAGAAAAAATTGTTACCCGCTTATAAATTTTTTGCCAGCTTTCAAAGGCTGCCCAACTTTTGCAACACGGCTGTAAATGATTTTGCTACTCATTCTTTTCCTTTTCATTTCTCTCTTCATTTTTTATATTCTATTGCAAGCCGGTCTAGTAGTAGTAGTAGTAAATTATGACATTTTACTGCAAAGTTTATGTTCATGCAACATCTCGTTATGGTATTAAGTTATTAAAGTTTCTCCTTATTTTCTATGCAATTGTTGGTGTAAGCAACATGGCTAGCGATAGTATTCGTGCTGCAGATGCTGCCGCTTTCGTTGCTACATTCATGTACCATTTAAATGCTAATTGCTCAATGATAACAGCTTTAAGGAATAAAATTTATTGAAGAAAGGGAGAGGTTTATAAAAAAAAGTTTCAGACATCAAAGGGAGTGTGATGTTATTTCGCAAAAGGAAGTATTTGTGAGTGGAAGAAAGAGCGCGATAGGGGTAAAGTGGTAGACTAGGAATTATTTTTGTTTGTTGTTAACTGTAAATAATCTATGGATTTTCATCTTTTAAGCGTAGTACTTTTCTACTTTAGGATTTTAGTTTCCTGCTAGTCTTTTTACTTTTCCCCCGCTTTTTAATACGGCAAACTGTTTGTTTTTTTTTTATAGAGAAAATCTATTGTCTTTAGTTTGACAATTGCATTAAAAGTTTATGCTTTTTATTAAGTTTCTTTAACTTATTATCGAAACGTGTCAAATTATGTGAAATTTTAGATAGGAGTAGAAAAAAGGCCTGAAGATTTATAAGGATATGGATGTAATTAACAAAAAACAAAATTAAAAGAAATTTAAAAAGTTTTTGATAGCAATATTTTTTCTGAAAGACTTTTGCGTCTAACAAAATATTTTTAGTTCGAAAGAATATTCTTTGAAAAAAGATTTCGAATGGACAAATTTTAAAACAGAAATAGAGAACCTGGGTGTGAATATAGGCATACGAACATGGAAACAGGCCTAGACATACTAGACACAGAAGATATAAAAAAAACTATGACATTACCATCCGACGCGGATCCAATTTAAGCTTTTGGAGGGCGGGGAAGTATTAACGAAAACAAACAATTCTTCAATTTTTCTAACCTGGAAAAAGGGTTAAAGAAAGTAGGAGTAGTGATAGTGGACATTCGACTTAAATTTTCGTACATTAAAAGTGGCAGGAAAAATTGTTGTAGGAAGTTCTCGAGTGATATGGCTAGTTTTCTCTGTTGTTTGCTGTGCGGTTAAATGACTAATCTACCACGAATGGTTAAGCACTTAATAATGAACGTGTTACACAATAAAGTGTTCGGGAACGAGGAATGGAAATATAGTCCGTTTTGCTAACGATCGGTAGGTTAAGTTAGGTAATCAGGCTGCCTGCAGCGCAGGCTCACGTGGGTCGTCCGCAAATTCGGTCCCTTTGTGTTACCTGACGTGATAGAGGTGTAGAAGGGAGTGAAGAAATTGTGAAAAAGTTCTGGGGAATTGAAGAAGGGTCACTTTGTCTGTGCCGGTATAGTCACCACTAAATCAGCGACTGCTCCTAATGAAGGAATTGATTCCCCGAAGTCCCAC
Organism: Phania funesta; assembly: GCA_963932375.1. Classification (NCBI taxonomy): domain Eukaryota; kingdom Metazoa; phylum Arthropoda; class Insecta; order Diptera; family Tachinidae; genus Phania; species Phania funesta. Next base: position 3,178,089 of record OZ010656.1, on the reverse strand, counting down.
CTTCGATATTTCGGAGAGGCTGCAGAAGGACAACCGCCCGAGATCATTCACACGCCTGTCCTCCAAGGCAGGACAAGGGCACAGGAGGTGATATGTCCTTTCTCCTACATTTTGACAACTTCTACAGAAGCCATTTACAGACAGCCTCACTCTTTTCGCATGGCTGCCAAATTTGCAATGTCCGGTAATCGTTGCAACGATGTCCCTAAATTGTGTCCTTTGAAAATTTAGCAGAGCTCTGGAGCCTTGGCCAGCCCTGTCCTTGGCCATCCCTGTCCTTGGCCAGCTTAACCTAGTGCCGAAGTAGTAAAGATAGACCAATGACACACAATCCATACTGACCTACTGTCTTGACCCTCTCTCGTACGCGGTCGAGAAGCTTTAAAATAAACTCTTAATCACCGGCCCATACAGTTGTATGCTATTCTTTGGCAGATATACGTGGTGATAATAAGGAGATTAGATGGAATTGAAGTATCTCTTACACCCTTTTAAAAAACACTCTTACTTTGGCAATTTCAAAAATGTGCTTAGTACAACGAACATTATGCTGGATGCTTCTGATCTGTTAATACCTACACCACCCATAACTACAGGTGCCACTGTGAGTGAGCACACAATATTGGCTCTTACGTGCATTAAATTCGACCCTGTTCGCAGGATCCCATTCGGAGATTATCGCAACATATGCTTGAGCATATCATTCACATTGTGCTCCAACTTACAAAATACTTGCTCTATTACTGAATGAAAACGAATTGCAAATGGTGCTATCATCTGCAAAGGATTAGATAGGATTGAAAGTTCGACATAGAAGGTCATTGAGAAAAATAAAGAAGAGTTAAGGAGGCAGTATGGAGCCAGGCGATAAATCAATGGATTTCTTTTGAACTCGTCTGATGAGTCCATCTTTAAAAACCCGTATAGTGCAGACCCAAAGAAATCTTTAATTTAATTCCTGACAAAAGAATCACCCTTCAATGAAGTTCAGCTCTTCAAAAACTCCTGCGAAACGTAGCTATTTATAACTTTGATTGCACCTACGCAACATTATTATTTAGAACTTTTCTAAATATGTTTAATGATCTTACTGATCATTAAAAATTAGCAAACTTTTCTTTAGTTTTATCTTTGTAACACTTTTTGTATTGCAGTAGAAAATTTTTTAATAAAAAAAAGTCACGTTAAAATGTTCATCTCAAAAGAAATAAATAGTAAAATCTCTTTTTACTCTCAACTTTTAACAACTTCTGTCAAGATCTTAAAAATACTTAAAAACGAGTTAAAAAACTTAAATAATCTTAACAATTGTTTTTGTGTTTGTCTTGTTAAAAGTATTAGTTTTTCAAAAAATAAAAGCACTACAAAGCCTGCTGTAAAAAACCTAACTTTTGTCATGTACCGCACAAAAAAGAAAATATTAAAAAAGTTAGGCGAAAAAAGAGTTGTGATAATATTTGCAAAACTATTTACATTTGAGTGGTTGCAGCAGCTACTCATTCTACCCCTCCTCGTTTCGATGTAAATAAATAAGCAACAGAATACACGAACGAATACAATTTACAAACGAACAATCCTAAAAGCAGGCTATAATTTTTAGCAACCAACCAAGTATCATGTGAAGTTATATTGGATTATTTTGTTTTTTTAGCTGCTCGTTCGCTCGTATAAATCGACAGTTTGTATGCGTTTTGTGCATTTTATATGCACGTTTTCACAAACTTTTGTTTACGCGAAATAAGCAAAGCTTTTTTCTTGTCTCTTGTTTTTTTCTTTTTGTTCAATTTTATTAAACTTTTTCGAAATTTCGTATTCTCTGTTTTATTTCAGCTGGCATTTTTATGAAGGGGTTTTGTGAAACTGAAATAAAATGCCGCTTTTAAACTTAACAGATTTTAAAAATAAATATATTTTTGATAATTTCGTATTTCGCTTGAATGATTAGAGTTTTATATTAACCAGTTTTGCTTAATCATGATTTTTGAAATTAAGACAAAACTCAAATGATTATTCGCCAGTTATTTGACAGTTAATTTTAATTCAATTAAACTTTTATTGCTTACGCACTCATTTAATTATATGCTAATCGAAGGCAAAACAAAAACCAAGTAGCACAAACAATTTAATAATAATGAAGTAGTAGGTAGGGAAAGGCGAAAAGAGCACAGTGGAATGAGTAACTGTTTTTACGTGCTTTTTTTTTGGCAAAAAGTATTTTAAGGTAACTTTTTTTGAAAAGTACAGCTTTCTTCAAAGAGTATCGGCATATACTAAATTGTACTTAAAAAAGGTACTTTTGCAAAATAAGGTACTTTTGTAAAATAAGGTACTTTTGTAAAATGAGGTACTTTTTAAAAAGTTTAAAATTTTTTTTTTAAATGGGTGTTCAAAAAACATATTAAAAAAATAACTGTTTCAAAAGCAAAAACTGACATTACGAAAAACGTAACTTTCTAGAAAAAGTACCTGAAAGGGCATATTGCAGAAATCACAGTTTTGTATAAATGAAACTCTTTCTAATAAAGTACTTTAAAAAAAAAATAATCTTACAAAAAATGTCTTTAAAACCGCTTTTTTCAAAACTTAAAAGAAAACACTTTTTTAAACAAAGTTAAAATTTTTTAAGTACCATTTTAAGAAGTGGACATTTTGCAAACTTAGGTAGAAAGAGACCTTTTTAAAAATAATGTAATAAATTAGAGCAAATGTTCATCTTCAATGTGCTGACTGACCACTGTGACATCCGTAATTTTTTTCTTAAAACGTCATTGTGAGCAAAGAGTAAAATGTAAATGTATGAGTGATTATGAAAAGCATCATTGGGACTTTTAAAACACATTGTCCTTTTAATTGTACTAATTAAGATTTACTTTTGGTTTTTTCCAGCCATAAAATTGTTACATTGACTATCAACAACAAACGCATTACAAATGACCCCTTCCCCAGCTCTTCATTGTATGATTGTATGTGTACTACGAACTACTTCATCGTATGTTGTAACACTGTGCGGAAGATGAACTGGTTGTTGTTTTTCATCTTCCAAGCTGGCAAATGATGGGGGCACATGGCAGTTTAACGAAATTGTTGCTATAAATTAATTGTTGTTCATTGGTTCGTTTAAAATGCTGATTCAGTATTCATCATTATTGTAGATTAATATACCATTACATTGTCTATGTCAGCCATTCAATATTGAACGTTGGGTGTACACGTTAGATGAGTGTATATCGTCATCAGTATCATCATAGAGCAACATCTTTATCGACAACATGACCATTACTTTAACCCGTGGAAAGAATAGCAGCGTTAGCAAGGCATCCCATAATATTTGATGACCTTTTTGAAAAAGTGTCATTTAACTCGATACAAAATATCGACATTGTCATCGTCAACCACTCAGATAAATAGCAGAGACATTGAAAATTATGACTATTCGTTTCAGGTGAAATTTACAAAGGCACTTTAAATTGGATGCAATAAGTCAGCTTAGGAAAAAACAGTATTTGAAATCGTGAAATAAACTGAAGGAAAAAATATTAAAAGTTATATTAGGGGGTGGGTAGTGTCTTCTACAGCTAAAACTATTTTTTTCTTATTGAAAATTGTGACAAGAAATTTTTATCACATATATATCACTGTTATATATAACTTTTTCGTTTACAAACTATCATTTTTATGTTATTTCGTGACTGTGATAACTGTGATGTTGAAAAAAATCGAGAGAAATTTATCGTAGTGCTAATTTGTTCTGTGGAACCTTATCATAGTAATAATTTGTTCTATATGAAAATATCGCAATGATTATTTGTTCATAAGAAAAATATGACAGTGATATTGTTTACAATGGAATATTATCACGGTAATGTTTTTGGTTTGAAACTATTTTACTGGAAACTGGATACAGCTGTAGTATCAAGTGCTACAAAAAATATTCTATATCATTACTTTATTTGTTATAGAATATTAGTCCAGTGATAATTTGTGGTACATAAAATAATGTATTACAATTTGTTTGCAGCTATAACTAGTTCTGAAGAATTATTACAGTGATACATTGTTTCGTAAAATAATATAAGAGTAATAATTTTTCTATAGCAAATTATCACCATCATAATTTGACACTATAGAAAATTATCACACTGTTAATATGTTCCATAAAAAATTGTTACTGCGTTAATTTGTTCTGTAGAAAATTATCACAGTGATAGTTTCTTCTACAGCAACTATCACAGGGATAATTTGTATTACAGCAAATATTACAGTTATAGTTTGTATTATAACAACAATCAGTCATATTTTGTTATATAACAGTGATATATCACGGTGATAGTTCGTTATATAGCAACTGTCACGCTATAGTTTTTAATTATATATTAAAAGGCACATTTTTTATATAGAACATTTTAAAAGCGATTAGAAATTTATCTCAACGAAAATTTGTTCTGTAGAAAATTATTACTGCCATTATAATTCTTTTACCAAATTATTAAAGCCATAATTTTTTCATTAGCAAATATAACAGTGACAATTTGTGTGTGATAGATTTTTTTTATACAAAAATATTAGAGTGAGTTTCTGCTAAAGAAGTGTTTTCAATAGAAAACAATCACAGTGATAGTGTTCTCTATAGAAAACTATCACAGTAATAGTGCTTTGTATAGAAAACTATCACAGTGATAGTGTTTTCTATAGAAAACTATCACAGCGATAGTGTTTTCTATAGAAAACTATCACAGCGATAGTGTTTTCTATAGAAAACTATCACAGCGATAGTGTTTTCTATAGAAAACTATCACAGCGATAGTGTTTTCTATAGAAAACTATCATAGCGATAGTGTTTTCTACAGAAAACTATCACAGTGATAATGTTTTCTATAGAAAACTACTACAGCGACAGCTTCATTTATAAAAACTATCGCAGCTATAGTTTCTTCTATAAACAACTATCACAGTAATAATTTGCCATATGGAAAACTATAACAGTGACAGTTTTTTTTAATATAGAACACTGTCGCAGTAATATTATGTTCTCCTGAATCCATCACAGTGATATTTTGTTATATAAAAAACTATCACATTTTAGTTTATTCTATAGAATACTACTACCAAACAGGTTCTCACCTGTTATCGCAGCGATTATTTGTTTCATAAAACGTTATCAAAGCGGCAGTTTGTTTAATTGAAACTTATTACAGCCATAATATGTCCTTTAGAAAATCATCACATGATGACTTTGTCTAAAAAACTTTTCTATATAAAACTATCACAATGATGATTCCTTCTCAATTTACACTTTTAAACTTTTTATCACTGCGATAATTAACACAGTATGAAATTGGCAAACCTTCCCTTTTCCAACGATTTCCATTGTGTTTTAAGATAATCATATGCGGAAGTTGCAAAACTTGTTACATCATACAGTTATATGAAGTTGAAAATACAGGAATCAACGAAGTTTTTGTTAGAATGTTCGCTATTTAAAAAAAATTTTAACAAGAAAAAAATAAATGACTTGTTAGTCTAAATTACAAAAAAAAAAAAAAAACAAAATTTGCTGCACAGATTCCCAAAATATCCACAGCAGGAAACATAAAAGAAGTGTAAAAATTTGTCTTTTGTTCTAGAACGAGTAGAACTCTATAAAATGCAAAGTCACCACAACTTAAAGTTGTAAAAATGAATAAGACGATGATGATGATGTTGGAATAATGAAGAGGCAAAACTTTTCTGAAGGCTTGTAATTTTTTTGGTTTCTATTATTTTAATTTTGTCTTTTTTTTTTTTTTGAAAACAAAAGGCGACAGCTTGGTGGTTTATAAAGAAAAGAAAACGACATGACAAAATAGACAGCCAACAAAAGTTATTTAAAAAGTTAGTCTTATTGCAACAATATGTTTTATTTTCCTCTTTTCTTATCACTTGCAACAAATTAAATGTTGAAAAAAATGTGTGGCATAAAACATAAAAAGTACTTGTAAAAACAATTTGAGAAACAATATTCCTACACATCAAATTTTTAGGCTGACAACAACAATTTTTAAATTTTTCTGAACATACAGCAGTTAGATGACTTTTTTTTAATTGTTGTAGAATAACCCAGTGACTTGCCTAATTTCGTTTCAGAGGAATAAAATCCTTCCACCAAGTCTAAAGTGTTAAATGCGTTCGTTTGTTGTTATTCAAAGCTACAACCTGCCTACCTACTTTAACAATAAACAATATATGGTTACTGCGTTTGCATGTATGGACAAAGCATATATATGTAATACTCAATGGATGGTTGGGGGTGGCTGCCTGGAAACTTGTCTGACTTTATATCTTACGTTTTGTCGTTATAAAAAATCACCACAGTTAACGTTATAAATGTTTACAATGCCTGAATTGATTGGCCAATTATAGTGGGTGATTATGTCGTTATGTTTCGCTTGTTTTTCGTTCAACGTAACACGCTTCGTTAGTTTTTTACAATTAAATACGCGCGTTGTATTTTGGGGAGAGAAATCAAATAAAAATTATTTCAACTTTTTGAATTTTTTTGGGTGATGAATGTTCATAAATCCCAGGCAGTATTTTTTTTTTTTTTTTGGAAGAAGAAATTGTTTGAATTTTTTGCAGCAGCATTTTTTAAATTCTCTTAGAGTAAGAATTTTTTGCAACAAAATTTATCGCAATGATAATTGATCCAAATAATGTAACGGGTGTCTACATTGGGGAATTGATGGCCAACATATCCTTCAGAATCCCAAATGAATGTAGCACCCTATATGCTGATATATCAGCGATATTAATGGCGACAAAATGGTTGTGGTACTATGGAATATTCGACAGGAATATTTATATATTCACCGTAAGCTGCGTTGCAATCAGGTAACAGCCAGGTGTCTTTTCGACATCTAAACTGGTCCAGAAATACCGGTCATCTTTAAATCGGATGGCGAGATATTCAAGAAGCTCGTCGACTCGGGATCAATATGTGCAATTGCATGGTAAGTTGGCAAAGACAGGGCAGGACTGCAGGACTGGCATATTGAGGAATTCTGTGGCTTCTGTGACAGTGTTAATTATAGTTCTATTTGTTCAAGATGATATTGTCGGTATATGTTTCGTCCCTCACGAACATTTTTTTTCTAGACAGAAGATCGTAGTTAGTTCAAAAAAGTTTGCAGTCTTAACAATTTACAAGATTAATAGTCGAGGTGGATATCAAAGGGGCTTTGTGTCTGGCATCAAAGCCAATTTAGAATTAAAAATACGTTAAGTCAGCTCAAAAATCCAGCAATATCTATTTAGCTCTGATTTTGATACCTGCAGCAAGGCGCCTGCTTACAAGGGTACCCTGCATAAAAATGGTTCAAAAGGCTACAGAAACATGGAAATTGTTATGCATTATTGTCCAGTTGAAGAGCGTTATTTTTTTAATGCCCGTCATATAGAATCTGTGTTGATACCAAACTTTTCCTAGCTCTCTCCCTCTCCATCTCCTTTCTCCTTTCTCCCTCTCACTCTCCCTCTCCCTCTCGCTTTCTCTCACTCCCCAAGGAGTTTATCGTTTGAAAAGGTTACGTTTATGCCGGAAAAATTAAAAATACAAGGATTGATTTTATATCAAATGCAACAACAGAAGAAACGATAGCGGATGATTAAGCGAAAGGCCCAGATGTGTTATTTTTGTATTACAATATGTAAATGTATAAAACTGAAACAAACGATCAAGATTTCATTAGGGGGGTAGCTGGATTTAGCCGTCCCATGTCACTTTTTCATAATTTGCGAAAGTTTAACAGAATCTACCAAAATTATTTTAAAGCTTTTCAACTAAATAAACTGCATAGCTATTGTTTAACTTTGGAAGGAAAATAAAAGTAGCAACTATTAAGCACTTGATGTTTTCGAATGGAATTCAAAAGTAGAAAATCGTGTGAAAATACACGTAACAACGCATAAGAATGCATACACATAAATATATGTACATAAAAAAGAAAAGACACACTGTACCGGAACATGTAGGAATGAAAACAGCAAAATGATGTTGGTGTACTTTAGCAGCAACAGCAGCAACATCATTATTTACAATTGTCTCATCTGCATGCAATCGAAGTGTCTATGTGTACGTTACGTTACTTCAGCATTTTACGACAAAACAATGGCACGTCATTATTTGCTTACTTTAACACATGCAGAGGACAGTGGGCCCGCATAATTCGAAAATATAAACCTCAGGCTTCTGAGACAAACATTTAATATAGAAAGTATAGATTAGTGAAGCAAATTATAAACCATTAAAAGAAAAATAATATTTAAAACAATCTGCAATTGTGACAATTGGCAAAAAAATTGATCACAGCGCTGATTATATATTAAAAAGAAATATTTATCAGTGATAACTCTTCCACAGAAAAAACTTGCACAGAAATAATATATATTTCTTTCTGAAAATTACAACAGTGATCATTTAATTGCAGAGCATTGCATCACTGGAGAAAATGATCAAATGAAAATTAATTTATGAAATTGCAAATTTTTCCCAAGAAAATGTATTAATAGTTTTAAAAGAAGTGATATTGTTGAAAACAAAATGTATCACAGTGAGAATTTTAAAAAGAAAAAAATTTATCAGAGTTAATTTGCAACAAAACTTCATTATTATTAAAGTTTCGCCAGCAAAAAATTTTTTGTGATAATTTTTCCATTCACAGTGGACATTTTTCTGGATATTTCTAAAAGTTTTATAAAATGTTATTTCAGTTAATTTTTCAGCAATAAGATTTGTGAATAAAATTTATCACAGTAATACTATGACATGCACCTTAATGGAGGCAATTAAATAATAAATTGAGTTGACGACGGGTATTCACACATATATTCAATTTATCGTATTCAATTACCGTTTGACAGTAGCTCTGGCTACAAACTAACTCTTCGTTTGGGGCTCCTCGTTGATTGTATTAAAAAGTATTAGTTATTTAAAACGTAGTTTTATTAAAAATTCGGTTAAAGTAATTTTCTCGTTTTCATGACATTTAATTTTCTCATTGTACAGAATTTTGCATTTTCACTGAACAGTCTTCACCAGGGGGTAGCATGGACAGTTACTGGTGCAATTAAGTACTAATTGCTTAATGTATTAATTGCGTCTTGTAATGTAAATTGAAATAAATTAAGGCTCTGATTTCGTGGCCCAATGTTTTTGTTCTGTAGAGTGATATCGTCGAACTAAGGCGAACTGGCAACGACTGAGTTACGAACCCAGGCAACTAAATCCATGCAATATTTAAAAGTCGACATACTAACTGATAACAATTCATCGCAGGCACACATCATACTCTTTTTAAATAAAATTTTCTGTAGTGAAAATATTTTAAAAAAATTAAAAAACTATTTTTCGAAGGAAAAGTTTTCACTGTAATAATATTTCCACTACCACTATGATAGATTTTTGTTTTTGCTGAAGTAAACGGGAGAGGTGGCTTAGGCTAGTTTAACCATTCTGCAATAAATACGAAATAGGTTTAGAATTAAGTTTTAAGGCACTTTAAACATTAACATAACTACTCGATAGTGCAACTACAAGTACTTTTGCAATAACGCTTGCAAAGAGAATGTAGATACTTTTGTAACAAGGAACAACACTCACAATTCTCATTTCGTAGATGTATGGCTACGCTTTAGATGCGATAGGTAAAACATACATACATATATGCTTATACATTTGCAAAATTACTTGATATTTTAACAACTACATACCTGGAAACTTGTTCTAGAGTCCCTATAACTACACGTATGTAGATGTGTGTGTATGTCAGCTCTGCCTAATGCATGTCCTGTCTTGGGTACATTTATGTACGTGTCACAACCATGTTGCCAAATATCTTAATGCACGTCACGGTGTATTTTGAGGCCCTACAAGCTTGTTGTTGTCATACGCTTTTTAGAGCATACAGAATTATATGTGTGTGTGTGTATGTGTTTCATTTTCCGGCCAAATATTCTCTCTTTCGCTGCACTACTTGTGTGACATCATTTGAACCCTTGATCCTTAAATTTGTTTTATTTTTCACTCCTTTAAACTAAGTTTTATATGTTCATTCTTATTTCTATGTGTGGAGATTCTTTCTTTTTGTTTCTAGACCTCATTTTTTGCCTACCTTAAAAGTCTATAGTAGGCTTTATGGCTTTTGAATTTATTTAATTTTTTGCGACTTTTTTCTACATTTATTTTCTACACGTGTCTTATGCTGGTTTTTTTATAAAAAAAGCTAAGGTTGCCATATTTTTAAAACATGTAGATGAAAAAATCTAGCATTTCGATACATATTTTCCAAACTTGAAAAAAATATCACTGAGAAATTTAGCTCCACAAAACACTTTCACTGTGATAAATATTCTTTTCGAAAAAGTGTCACTGTGCTTGAAGTGGAGTACAAAAACTCTAACTGGAATAAATGGTTCTTGAAACATTTATCACTGTCATTATTTATTTAATAGAAAATTATTACTGTAATCTATTATTTATACAAAAAATTATCACTATGATAGATTAAATTTTTACTGCGCAAGATATTTATGAAAAAAATATCAAAAAATATAACACTGTTATAAATTCCATAAGAAAAAATTTACAGTGTGATAATTTTCTGCACAAATATTATCACTGCGACAAATATCATACATTTCTTAATGGCAAATTATCTCAGGATAAATAAATGATGACTAAGTTTTTTTAAGAAAAAAATTTCATAAGCAGAATTGTCACTGTGATGAGCATGTCTCCAGAAAAATTATCACTGTTTTAATGTTCCTTTAAAAAAAAACTGGCACTGTGTTGAAATTTCCTTACAAAAGTTAGCACTGTGCTGAGTGTTTTGTGAAGCAATTATCACTGTGATTAAATAATGTAGCAAATTCTTGTTGAATATTTTTTATATAAAAAAAATTATTTCGCAAACAGCTGGCAACTCTTTGTCATTTATTCATGATTCTATTGCTGAAATTTTATTCTGCAAGTTGTTGCTGTCAGGTAGATATTCGCATATTTACACTTAATGCTACGTGTTTCGTTTGCGATAAGTAAATAGAATAGATTTGTCAGGTTTTAAGTCTGCTTGCATGTAATATGAACGTGCATTTGTTGTTGCTGCAATGTCCCCCTAGTTTTTTGTCTCTATGTTTGCCTTTTTGTTTTCTTTCTTCAATTCACATACGAGTGGAGATTTTAAATTAATTTTTGCAACAAGATTCATTTATTTAATCTTGTTTTGTTTAAAAATTAAGGTCGGCTTTTCTTGTCTATCTTTACACAATTTTTAATGCTTGAAAGTTTAGACACACCAAACAGGGAAAAAATTAAGTCTGCCGTAATTGAAAGCGAATGTTATGAAATGAGTTTGAAATCGTATAGAAAAGAATTTAGGTCTTGTCAGTTTAAATTATTTATTTTTAATGATGTCATAAGGAATGGCTTTATCAAGCATTAGCATGTAATATGTTTTATGATTTAAAGAGAGAACTATTCTGAAGTTTTTATTTGAAGACAAACATTAGAGAAATTATCCAGCCTTTGAGAAGTGATCCACATCCACAGCCATTCCTGGGCTAGATTCATCCCGTCTTCAGTCACTCACAATTCGGAAAATACTTTTTAGCCCGAAACTTTAGCACTTCTCAAAATTATAAATTAGTCCTTTTGGCATTTCTGTAAATTATGCCTAGCTTCATAATCGACTGCAGATTGAAGGAAAAGTATCTTTTAAAAGATATACAGGCATGTGATGACAATCGCAAATAGCCGAATATTTGCGATTGTGACTTGAACTCGCAAGACAGGTGTGATTGGAAATCGCAAACACAAGAAATTTGGCGACTTCAAATCGCAAGAGCAATCTGAATTGAACTGTTGTATGTATTTTGAATGAACCAAACACTAAAGAAACAAATAAATTATGAATAAAATAAATTTGATACGTTTTTCTTTATTTTGGAATCACATAACTAACTAATAAATAATATTTTTTACCAATTCTTATAAAAAATGAAATTTAGAAAATGCAATAAAATTTGGATGATCTAAGGATCCAGGACATATACTTTTACATACAATATAATTTACCTACTTCATTGAAATTTATTATTTATCGGCCCAACCAAACGGTCGAGCCTATACGAAAAATTTATTTTAGACTCATTAGAGTGCTCCTCTCCACGGAAATCTTTAGTAAAAGGCGAAAGATTTATTCGACAACTGAAGAGAAGCCAGAGTAACTAAACACTACCAAACTCTAACATCTTATTGAGAAACTTAAATTAACTAAATGAGAATTATGCGGATTACGAACACATTGAGTTCAATAAAACACAAACCCAATTCTACTAGCCAAGCATATGACTACAAACATAGCAAAGAAACAAACAAACATGTACTTGTACTTGAACACAAGCAAGCGCACAAATAATAAACAGGTAGTAAATGTTTACTGTACGGAGCTGGGATGTTTGAAATTTGTGTGAGTTGTCTGAATAAAGAATTGTTTAATGTGGATGAGTTTATAATTCTTTTCATTAATGCAAATGAAGCATTCCTAACTTAAATAATAAAACAATTGATATTCGGCTGTGTGGAATTTTATATAGCCTTCATCTAAGTATGAACTTCTAAAATGTACTAAAGATATTTCTCCGTGCAAAGAATTGTTTGCGACTTTTAATTTTGTCCTCCGGTTTTACTTGTAATATACTGAAACATTTTCGATTGGTCAATAGATAATATGTTTTTTTAGTTTGTTTATGTGTTTGACCTTTTCTCTGAATGCCTATGAGTTTTCGGTAAAGTGTCTACTTATAATGAAATTTAACTTTTTTTGAAAAATGTCAATTTTTGTTGTATAATTTAAAAGTACTGGCGAAGTTTGTTTGTGGTTACATATTTCTGAAATTAAGTTTTTTTGATAAAGTTGAGGTCTCTTGGAGCTTGAAATTATGTTGGGGATTTTCCGATTTTTTAGTTATTTATTATTCGGTTGAATTTGTGATTTTATAAACAAATTTATGTTATTGAGTTTTATATTTATTGATTATTTTTTTATTCAATTTCAGATTTTATTGTGGCATTTAAATTTGTCGTAAAATGAATATTATTGATAATTTTTTTTATGGTTAAATCGTTATATACTTTTTGATTTTTAATTGAAAGTGTAATTTTTTGGTTAGAATTTCAAAGGGAAGTAATATTTGATTTTTGGCTTATTTTTTGTTGTTGTAATTTTTATTTTTTTTATTTTTTTCATTACGGAGTTTATTTTTTTTCGCCAAATTTCTAGTTTTGTTTATGTTTGATTGTTGGTGGATTTTTTATTTTTTAATTTAATTTATATTTTTAGTAATATTTATAGTTTTCATGATTTTGAATTTCTTGTTAATTTCCGATTTGTGTTTGAGTTACATTTACAACATTCAGTGCCATTTCTTATTTTAATGATTTTTCAATTTATTCTACATTTTGAAATTTAAATTTTTGTAAACTTATTTTTTTGTTGACTTTTTTGCAACATTTTTTTGCGAAATTTCGTAAATTTGTTTCTTTTTGTTTGTAAAATTTTCAGGTCCAAGATGTATTTTCCTCGGGGAGATAATATTTATGCTGTAGTGTACCTTATAACCAATTATCCAATTACCTACTTCTGATCTAAATGATGACTCCACACAAATTCAGTGGTACATATTTGATGGTTGTACCAGTTTCAGTAAAACCAACTGTTTACATTCAAAAGCATTGCGATTGGTTAATTATGGTAAAACTATTCTGCATAGTAGTGAAGGAAACAAGTAAGGAATGTATTGCAGTATAAAAAAGGTGGAAATAGCATAATAAAAGAGACTTTTCATTGACATTCTAAATCGGCAACACCTGCCTTAGTCTTATGTTAAAACCCTTACTGCCCTTGTCTTAGAAACTCTGCCGATTGTAGTCCACATTTTAATATTACAATGGTCTTGCGAAGAACTGTTTCTCTACGAGAGTAAAAATACCAAAAACCTAAGAAAAGTTTTTCCTAATCCAAAGAGCGAAAAACGCACTGAACATTATTCAAAATAAATTTATACATAAGACAATAATTCCCACCTCTGACCCTAATATTAGCAACCTGCTAATTCTTATACAATAAAAAGAGAACTCCAACATTTTAAATACAAAAAAATTTAGAGTATCAGGCATGGATAATTAAAATTTCAATATATTCCCTACGCTTTTTTTATAGGTGTACTTATGATGCTATATACTCGAATGTATATACTTGAATAAATTTTAATACATAACCGATTTAATTGTTTTGATATTTTTGGCGCTAAGGAACCGAATTGATAATACGTAAAATGTATGCTGCAAAATATACTACTGCATTCTCCATCCCTGCTGAGTACTGGTTTTTAATTCCGTACGATAACTAACAGGGATGGAAAATATTGTACTGTTGTGGTTTTAGTAGCAACGTTTGATTAACTTGAGTTGAGTTATTTTTAATTATACGACTTTAAATTTACAATATGTACCTGTGCAGTCAAATTTTAAATGAATGCTAGATAAGTGATACACGTAGACCAGTAAGATGATCCGCTCAATCTAACTCACTTATTGGGAACAAGTATGTGTGAGTTATTACTGGCGAAACTTAGTAAGGTATTTTGTTTTTGAAACCAACAGGCGGCTGGTCACACAAAGTATTGTACTTTATTATTATTTTTTTATAACATAAAGATAAATTATTTTTATTAAATTATTTTATCGTGTAAAAAGTAGAGCATTGGCCAAATGCTCGCAAAATTTTCCTAACAGTTACTTAACAAAAATTTTCCACTAGTCCGACATTGCATGTGAAAGCAAATAAATATGAAAAGTACTATTCTTACCATCTCTGACCTATACATTAGCAGAGCACTAAACTTATACTAAATACTCATTAAACACAACAGAGAGCACAAAAATTGTGGTTGTCAGCTCTAATAACGAACAATGTGAGTTGTGTGTGTAACTTAATACAAGATCACTAAGCTAATGATTGAATAGCAGAAGAGTAAGCAATTTGCCAACAAACACTTATTATTGTTCGTGTATGACTAAAATAAATGGGGTGTGTTATTATGTACAATGAATTGCATATTCTCCCTTAAAAGGAAATAGAAATAATTTTGGTTCTTGTATCTATGTATATATATTTTTTTACCTACTTGTTTGTAGTTTGTTTGGAATAATGAAAAATTATGTTTAGTTTTCTTAATAATTCTCAGGTAGTTCATTTCAAAATTTATAGATATAATACAGAATAACGGTGTTATCGTTATCGCTTCTCGGCCTTATGGCTAAGATCAAAGTGTAGTATCTGTTCTTATCAGCTTAACATCTGATAGATCCTCCATCGGAGGACAACAAATGTTAAACTGATTTTTGGAAATAGACGGAATGTTTAGGGGCTTGCTCCACTTCTGTCGCGGGTTGGCCCGGTATTGCAGTACCGCCGGGATTTCGGCCCAATAAAATAATCAATGTGAAGTTGTAATAATTTAAAATTTATATCAATGTTTGTGAAAAACGGTATCAAAGAATTAGAGAACGGTCTTGTTGGGGAGGAGCAGAGAATTATGGGAGGTGACCGGAATTAGTTTATGATTAATTTAAGAGATTTAAAAAAAAACAGTTCTCAACCCATATATATTTATTATGTTTTTTTTTGAAATTTATTACAATTTTTCAAGCTTCGAAGAAAAAAAAGGTCTCTCTCTTTTGTTAAAAATTTTTATTTGTCGCTATTTGTCGATATTTTCGCTACTTCCCCATTGTGTGTGGGGTTGTGGGGGTATCACAGCAGCTCAGGAAATAAAAATTTTACAAAAATATTATTTATGAAAAATTATTGTCACAAAAATTCAAAAATGTTTCGAAGTTAACAATAAAAACAAAAAAATAACCTGGGTTTATTAATAATAATAAAAAAAAGAAGATAATGCCCCCGTGTTTAAGGGGTATGTCTGCAATTAAAATTTGATTTATATCCAGCTCTCCTAGTCTTCAGTTTATTTTTTGTTGTCCCTACATAAACCTTATTAAAAGTCTCCTGATTATTTCCCTTACAAGGAATTTTTTAAACTATATTTGTCTTATCCAATCTTTGGTTTTACCAAACAATCTATTCAATTCAAATTCAGTCTTCTTTAACCGCTCTGATATTCCTGATATACATATGTATGTATGTATATGCAAACGTCATGTATATCTTTGGCTCCAATACGTTGCTTATATTACGTTCTCACCTAACATTATACTGATTAATTAATTTATAAATCAGCTCCTTTGGAAAACTTTTCTCGTCTAATATATTCTTAATCTTTTCTTTATTCTTTCTATGAAATTCTTTATCACTTATGTAAGCACTCTATTTATAAAATTCTTAGCTGTGTTCATAGCTTTAATGTGCTTTGAATAATAGTTATTAATTCTGCCCGAAGCTGTTGGCTTCTGGTACCAATCCATTATCAACTCATTACCTCGCTTTATTATCAAAGTATCTAAATAAGAAAGTTTTGAATTCTGCTTTTTTTCTATTGTAAATTTAATCGTAGTATTAAACGAATTAAAAATATCCAACATTGTACTAATTGCACCTTCAGTAATAATACAGAATAAATCGTCAATATATTTCGTCATCATTCGAGGCTTTTCACCCAATGTTTCTATACACGAATCTAATAACTCCTCCATAGCTATATCTGCTACAATTGGAGAAGCGAGAGAACCCACTTTTTTCGTTATTGTTTTTTGTATATATAATTCAATTAATAATTTTGTCTCTCCAGAATTATAATATTTTTCTCTTCGTTATTAATTTTTTTTATACGTGGAAACATTTTTTATTAATAAATTTAAAACAAGAAATATAGATTTTATCTAAATTTTTTAGATTTTCAACCACCCAAAATCCAAAATGCCAATTTGAAGATTTCTGACTGAAAAATTGAGAAAAGAGTTCTCATTAAAAAATTCATGAGTTTTGCAGATTTAACTTTTTGGCAAAAAATATTTTCACTGAAAAATCTAAATATGTTTACTCACTTTGCTTTACGAGTACTTAATTCATTCTTAAATATTTTTTTTAATACTTGTTTTCTCTCTTATAATTTTTAAAGAATTTATTGTTGTTTAATAATTTTTGAAAGCTATTGAAATTTTGTATTAAAAAAAGCATAATATAAATTTTTTTAATAAACTCTCGTTGCAGGGTGAATTTTATAAATGTCTTGGAATTAAATAGACGCATTATTGGAGTACAAAAACAGGAAAACCCAGAAGACAATATTTTTTTTAATATTCAAACAAATTTAAATATTTTTTAGACTTTAATTGAATTATATGCGATATTTTAAGCAATTAAAAATTATTATAACGAAATTCTGAATAGTAAACTTTATATGCAGTTTATAGGAAACTTTTTCAGCTATAAAAAAATAAAATTTTGTTTTTCTTGGTTCAAAAATTACATCCTTAGCAATTATATTCTAAAAAACAAATTTTGTGACTTAAGCGCCTTCGTGTAGCGTAATAAGGAGAAGATTGTTGCTTATTTTGTTGCCGCAAAATTTCCATTTTTTCTTTTTGATTATTACATCGGAATTTTTCCTTAAATTTTAAGTTGAGTAAAATCAATTTTTTTAATGGAATACAAATTCCATTTTAGAAAGCATTTGTTTAAATGTGTGATAGTGTATTATTTTAAATATTCTTAGATATCAGAAAAACCAACGTCAATCTCATACTTCAAAAATTATATGCAAGGGCTTAAATGAAAACATGGTTTGCTTAACCATAATATTTGTTTTAGGAATCATTGTATAGTTACTTCTTAGCCATACGTTGATTATATAAAAAAAATTCACATATTATGTTGTATGGTTAGAAATATGTAATTTGCTTTTATATACTTATATTATAATTTATTGTGGCTGAAAAACATTTTAAAAATTATATTCTTCGAGTGGAGTGTTGCTCAGATGATATTAATCAAATGTAAACCAATAACTTCTTAATCGCAACTAAGGTAAAAGTAAAATATAACTAAACATTGTTGTGGAGAGTATAATATAGTTGCCGTTACCTTGACAAAAACAAGTTTTTTCTTTGACATTTCCGTTCCAGACGATCGCTAATGTTACTTAAAACATTTTACAGGATGCGTTGTAAACATCAAAGATTTCATAAGGACTATAATTACCATATCTATATTTTTATAATTACGACAAGGGCATCTGATGCGTATTTAAGAGATTTTTTGATAACCCGCATAGTGCTGACTAAAATAAAATAGTTAAGTGTGGTTCTAAGTGGACAACATTAAGACCTCCAATAACAAAAGCTGATAAGAACTTGATTATGGCGTTTCTGGTTCCGAATGATGGAAGTATTCTGTCGGTCCACTTGAACTCATAGCCTGCAGCATCTCAATCTTTACTTGACTTCGGGAAGGGTGTAGAAAGTACTTACTTTCTTATTAAATATTAAATTTTTTCATATATAATTTAAGATATTTTATAATTTCTTAGGAATTAAAATTTGTGTTAACGATGATTTTATAATTTCAATCTATCTAAATCCATTTTAAGCTTTAAATTTTATTTCCCAACTAAAAACTATTTAATAAATGTTAGACAAGTAACTCACGTCACAACATAAAAGTCAACGTACCACAGTTAGCAAACAAACGTAACAAAATGCCTAAAAAACACAAAAGGCCCCTAACAGAAAAGCTACTTATTTTTATAGTCTACTTTAAGGCACTGAAACAAAAGTCATTGCAATGCATATGCGGTAGGCACTGAAATAAAATAAAACAAGAATTACAAAATTAAATTAAACAAAAGTGGAGGCAAAAAAGCAAAACTGTCACCTTATTTTCTTGCCTACATTTGGCAAATGAAGAGCAAATGCACATGAAGAATTAGCAGAAGGGTAAGTGTGAATGCATTCATATGAGTAAACTTAATACTACAAAATACTATACTACCAATGTTCGTTGTATGCTTGCGTGTGTGTATGTGTGTGTAAATATATGCAATATTAAGTGTAACATACACTAGGGCGTCTACATTAAAGTAAATACTATGCGCACTTGTTTCTATATAAAAATCACACAACAAAAATGAAACCTGAAACACAACACAAAATCAAAAAAGCAAAACAAAGAAATCATCATGCAATTGTATTCAACATGCCGTAATTTGCAATAACTTTACTCAAACGTAGTTGCATTGGCAAAAAAAAATTAATAAAGGGTGTTGTAATGGAATGTTCTCGCTAGCTGCATCTACTCAACGTATGACCATTCCCAGCTATTTTGTATAATCACCTACAAAAATTGAGTCATAAATCTGGCTTTACTGCTCAATTTTTAACAAAATTATGCTCCTTAGTGCATTTGATGCAGCTCTCGCCAACACATAAATTTGCCTTATTTTAGAAGCCTGGAAATACGCAACATTTTTATTGGCTGCTCGAGAGAGCAATTTAAAATTTTTAACACTCTGCTGATTGGTCAATACTTTTAGGGGAGCTTTTTTTGCGCCTGTGCAATTCCATTAAATATTTATGGGAGAATTTTATAGTCTACTGAAAGCGCATTGCAAAGGTGTCCTGTTCTGAAGCTCCCTAAGGATTTATAGGGAATTTGTTTTAAACCCACTAACGCCTTATAGCATCTTATGCAATTGTGGTGGTTTTGAGTTGGTGGTAGTCTGCTGAGTTTTTTGATTTGTTTTGGAGAAATTTCAATTTTGTTGCTGTGATCAGCGATGGTAAAAGATATGGGAGTAAAAGAGAAAAAGCCGGTTTGTAACAAAATATTGTATTTGTATATATTTTACATTCAGACATATTGGTATCTACATATATATACATACATTTTTGTGTTTGTACTTAGCCATTCATACATGTACATATGTATGAAGGAGGGTATATATAGAATTATTGACATTGATGCACAATAAATTTGTTTCATTAGGGCAATGGCAAAGTTGTTACAGGACAAATAACAAACAATAATTTCTTGTTAACAGGATATTTAAAAAGAGTGTTTTCTATGAAAACCGAATATTTACGGCTAAAAGTAAGTTTCTGACTCAAATGAATTTTACGAAAAAAGTTTCTCTCACGTCAATAAATGGAACAATGAATTTTTGTTTCAAAACTTTGTATTTTTCTGAAAATGTAGCATAGGGGAAAATTATTTACAAAAATGCCGCTGGACCGATGGATTAAATTTTTAGAAATTTTATCGAAATCCCGGAAGATCTGGGGTCAAGCCCGCATGAGCGCAGGGCAAAAACCCCATAAATAAACCATTCCGTTTAATTTAAAAAATTAACCCCTAACACCACTAACTTGACTATTGGTTATTTCTTTCATCCTCCCACCTACTATAGTTTCAGGCTGTTTAGTTTGAAATTGTTTATTAATTGGGCAAAACCCGGCGGTACTGCAATACCGGGCCAACCCGCGACAGAAGTGGAGCAAGCCCCTAAACATTCCGTCTATTTCCAAAAATCAGTTTAACATTTGTTGTCCTCCGATGGAGGATCTATCAGATGTTAAGCTGATAAGAACAGATACTACACTTTGATCTTAGCCATAAGGCCGAGAAGCGATAACTACAACACTGTTATTCTGTATTATATCTATAAATATTTTAATAAACTACCTGAGAATTATTAAGTGGATTTTTTTAGCTTCCATTTAAAAATAACACTTTGTCTTAGGGGGGTAGTTTTCACTTTTATTAGAAATTATTGCTTGAAGTAAAGCCTCAATTTTGGAAATCTTTTGAATGATGGACAGTAAAACAAAAGCAATATCCATAAACTTGTCAGTTTGTGATATAAAATTATAAAATATTTGATTTGCAAACAAAATCCACTTTTGCGTTCCAAGGATATGTTTTGTAAATTCCTAACTTAATTGAAGGGGAGAAAAAGAAGCGCAGAAAAAATGAAGTAAAAAATTAAATTTCTGATGTCAGAAATAAATTTATTCTTTTGCTATAAAGTTAATCATTGTTGAGAATGTTCTGGTGGATTATAAAGCTCAACGTAGAATAATTTTAAATATTCTACCTTATTTTATTTGAAGCTAAGAACCAAAGCATTTGATTTCCATTAGAACAAGTGAAATATTTAACCGTCAGCTGGCAGGTACAAAGTTTTGGCTTGCCATAATTGTGTGTACTGTGAGAAGTTCTGACTTATTCCTCCTGGGGGTGACGGTTAGTAACAGCTTCCTGTCTCTGCTAAATAATCCCTTATCCAATGGACCAGCATACGCCAGGGATGCGTACCGAGAGAGTGCTTGGTCTCTAGCTCTGTGAGGGTGGACATATATATCTCCATTACTCTTGGGAACTATATGAACTTTCTGAAGAAATTTCGGTTTTAATTGGAAGGAATCCGTAAAGATGGACAAATATGCCTAGCAAGGAATGGACGGGTCAATCTTTCGAGGTACCCCTAAAGAGTTGGACCGCGAGATTCCGATAGGCATAGACGCCTCGCAAGAGGTGGAGGAGTTAATATCTGAATGAACTCCGGTCTTTAGCGGCAATGAATGAATTCCGAAAAGATGGACAAGAACACATCTCAAGGTGTAGAAGGGTTAGTCTCCCTAAGATGCTCCTGAGGAAGGGCGTACATTGTGTGAGAATGTCCAGAACTGAGTAGCATAGGGCTAAAAACATCGGAAAAACACTGGCACAAATGCTACCATCACAAGACTATAAAAAGTTGTGATGAGGATAAAGGTCGACAATTTGCAGTCGATCGTCTGAAATGACTACAGTACAGGCTGGTGTTAGTACGAGACTCAATAAAGGTAAAGTAAGGCATTTTACAAATCGGTTGACTGTAATCAATTCGAGGAAACTTGATGGTCGAAAAGGGACCCATAAAGTAAGCGGTCTGCTTCGATCAAATGAATTCGATCAAGTGAAATGACTTGTTGATTTCATGTTGAATTAGGTATCAATACTTTACTAAGATCAAGTTGTGTTTTTCTGAAGTGCAATTTTAAATATGAAGTTTTGATACGAAGTTGTGGTGAATTATCAGTCGAGGACGAAATTTGGCACGTTTAGCAAAATAAAATTAGATGAAAGGAATATATGACGATATTGAGAAGTTGTAAGCTGTTAACGAAAATCATGGTGACTGGATTCAATGGGATAATTAAAAGTCGGAAGGACATTATCAAGTTAAATGAAGTCAAAGCATGCTGGCCGAGTACTACTAGGCAATCAAAAATATCTGTTTGGCATATGTTGTAAACCGGCAGCGTCAAAGGTCCGGTCCGTCCTTTTTATAAAAGTACGATAGCAATACAGTCATCGTCAATCGTAAGAGCTTCGGATTGATTTCTAACGGCTAAAATTTGATAACGTGAACTGGGCATAAAGATCTTGCAGTGTTATCATCTTAGACTTTTTCTATACTAGGAAGCCATATACGTATAAAATAATCATAATTCAATCACAACAGTCATCGAGAAATTGAGCAATGTCATATTCTAATCTTATCTCACACTTAATTTGGAATAATACCTACTGGAAATCTACTTATAAGAACGAATTCGAACAAAACGCAGACTATGTCAAAAATAAGACAATTTTATTTGCATTTTTCTTCGCAGGTCAGATAATTTTGACACCATCCTCGCAGATTTTGCAATAAATCTAATCAATTTCAATGCTTTCAATTTCATTGATTTTTGTGTACTAAATTTCATTTTTTCTGATCATCCTTAACCATCATCCAAAGGCTTATTTAAAATATTTTTATGGCAACTATTGGAAAGCAGAAATTTCAAATTGTTAAAGAAATTAAAAGTGCAAGAGAAAAAGATAAAAATTAGTGTTTTTTATTTCGATTTCAATGGGTATAATCATGGTCATGCCAGTGTGTTATGAGTTGCTTATCCAGTAGCCTCCACCCAAATCACACCATACACATATTGCACCATAACTTTGGATTGTAACAGGAAATTACAAAAAGGGGAGGTGTGTAACTTGAATAAAACAACAAAACAAGTAAACAATAAATAAAAAGCTTTTTGTTTCTTCAAAACCAAGTGGAGACATTTTCTCTTAAACGAACCATAGCAAGAGAGGGATAGAGACAAGAGCATTGAGTATGAATTCGCCGTAATTGAAAGGAAAAGCTTTTTAAAATGCTAAAGCTTTTTTTATTTAAATGATAAAATTAAAGAAAATATGAAATATTTATTGGGAATGCAATTGGAATTAAATTTTTCACTTTTTAGAGCTGCTAAAAATATTTATTTTAAGTTTTAAACTTTATGAATTTGTGGGGTTAACAACGTTTCTTTTTGTTGTTGAACTTTGGCTGCGGCAAATTGAAAGCAACATGTTGGTTATAAAATGCAACGCGTTTTATTTGTTAAAACTTAGTTATCCAAAAGTAAAGCATAACTTAAGGAGTGTAGACATGTTTTTTTTTTGGTAAAATAAAGTTCAGGCAATAAAAGCTAAAAAAAAATAGTTTATATTAATATCTTATAAAATTAATTTAAATATATTTGTTATTTTACTTAGCAACTTGTTTATAAATCGTCTTTAATTTTTAAGCAGCCTATAAGTAGGCAATAGTTTCGTTCAAGTTTCATCAAACTCGTTCAGTTTCGTTTTCCGCATACATGTTGTATTTAATAACGCAACTCATTGAAACAACAACAGAAGCTACAGAAACAAAACTTGGTCATCTGTATTGTAGTAACTGTTTAAAATGTTGATTAAAAAAAAACAACTAAAATAGTAGTATCTTTTGCCATTCAACTTCGTTTTTGAAAACTACAAAAAATTGTTAATTGTATCCTTTGTGTCTGTGTTGCAAACCATTACTAAACTGTTCGTTTTTTCAACGACTTACTTTCTTTGCCATTTAGTCAGCCAAACCACGAAATAGATAGACAGAAAGCCACACATGTTCGTTGCTTGGTCCTAAGATTTGGTTGTCGTTATTTTAACGTGGTCGTCGTTAATACAACACAGTTTCGTTTATAAACTACAACGTCATACAAAACAGCCTCGTGTATTGCTTTTTTCATCCTTTAGACTGGGATGCATTTCGTTTAGTAAAACGTTGCGCTGTTTGTTTTGATTTTTTCTTTAAAAATTGTTGGTTTGCAAAAGACAACAAATTTATTGTTGCTGCTGTTGTTGTTTTTGTTTTGCAAAAAAGGGCCAATGCGCTTTTTAACGAATTGTAAGGATCAGTTTAACGCGAATTACGGTTACGAAAGGATGCCAATGCATAGAACGTAATAAACGTGGGTTTTTGTTAAAGTGTGTCTTGTTTTTTTCTCATACAAAAACAAAATTGTCTAAGAAAAAACTAAAAAAATAAATATATGAAAATATTACAATTAAAATTCCTAAGTTAAGAAAATAATAATTTTAAACCTAAAAAAATCATATCAATTTGTTACATCTAGTGAAAATTAAAATTCCAACTCAATGCAAAATCTAAGCTAAGGGAATTTGTGCGGAAATCAAAACTGACCTATCATAAGCCTCTAACGGTTAGTAAAGTGTTATACAAAACAAATATATAGCCTACATTAAGGCTGAGGGAGTGTTTAAAATAAATTTTAATAAAATTTTAATAATTTTAACAAACAGCGATTTAAGATCATAGAATTTAACCCAAAATTACTTCAAATACATTTTGTGTGGGCTAAAAGTCAACTTTATTTATTATGCTTCTGATTTCAATCAATTTTCAAATTATTTAATAAAACGACGAAACCGTCTGAAATGAAAATTTAGTTGAAGGTATTTAAATAAAAAATTCTATATTGCAGAATTTCATTTTGCCTTAAAATATAGTTAATTTTAATTTTTATCTAATCAAATCTTAAATTCTTAAAAACTTAATTATTTACGAATCTATCGAATTATTTACTATTCCTTTAATTATAAAAATCAGTAATTTTTATTAATTTTTTAACCATTTACATTTAAAAACTTTATCTTAATTTCACTATAAGGAATTTACATTTTTAGCCCCTAAATATATGCTTTCCTTCATATATATGTTTTATTTAATGTAGGAAACTTACACTGCTATTTCTTTTTTCTTTTTTGTCTTCAAATTTATAAGCAGATGAAGAGTGTAATATAATTCGAATTTCATGTCGCATATTGTCAAGTTATAATTATCTTTTTTAGCTCCTAAATATATGCTTTAATTATCCATTATTTATAAAATACCCTAACTAATTCTTGTTTTACCATCAATTGTTTTAGTTTATGGTAGACATTATTTTTAGCTATTATTTTACTTTTTATCTTATTAAGTTTTTTTTTATTATAATCCAAAAAGTATGCTAAATTTTTGTTTAAAGTACTTTCAATCAATTTTGTCAAGAAATTAAAAAATGGAAGTGAGAACTGTGTTTACAATGCCATTTTTTTTACAGCTCTTAGCAGCCATATGCTTTCAATTATTTTTTGTAAACTAAAAAGTAAATTAAAAAAACATATCTGGTGTTAACTCCTGTTACATCCTTAAAATGTCCTTAAGTGTTTCTAATAATACAGTAGCTTCGTTTTTTCAATATCCCCTCTTTTGTTGAATGATAAAATCAAAATTCTCGTTATATACAATATTATCTTCATTTGGTAAAAAGCTTTAAGCAGAGTTAACAAATTATTTTAACACTAACGAAATTCAATTGCGAAATAGAAATAAAAATTAACAAATAGTTTTTCGGACCTCTACACACTTCTTCAATGTTCATTCTGCCTTACTAAACAAGCTACTAATAATAAAAACTTGTTTTGTGAAATATTCTTTTATTAAATATCTTTATATTTTTGTTGGCCAATAGGGAACTTTACAATTTTAGAACTTTTTTTGGGGCATGAAAATTGAGCAACTAAAAGTAAATGCTTTAATATAATTTTTTACTGTCATGTTTAAATATTTAATTTATATTTTTCATAGATAGGCTCAATGTGCCGGTTTTTCTGAGTCTGTGGTGCTCAAAAAATTGCCATAAGCCCCATAATTATATTTACTTATAAAAGGTTCGATATGGTACACAAAAAAAAAAAACACAAAAATTGTTAAGTAATTTCAATCTTTAGGCATGAGTTCGTTTTTTTCTTTCTACTCAGAAAGAGAATTATTTATTTAATATGGACAACCTTTTTGAAAACAGTAAAAGTTTTAATTAAAAAACGAACTCATGCCTAAAGATTGAAATTACTTAACAATTAATAATATTTGTAGTTCGGAAAAAACAATAAAAACTTAAAACACAAAAATCTAACACGATCAGATTCGAACGAAGATCGGCGTTGAGGTAAAATTTTACATAAAATTTTAGTATGAAATCTTACATTTTTGTTACGAAATATTACAACGTTTAGGTAAAATTTAATGTAGATTTGAATACAGCTATCAAATGTAAAATATTTTATGGTTTTAATTAGATACTACAAATCCGAGATAAGACTGAATTTTACTACCTTGCGATTCACAGCATATTCCTACGCAGAAAAAAATATTTATGTGAATCTCTCAAAGATCTTGATGGGTTCCAGTTTGAAATTTAATTAAATTTTCAGCATGAAGAAAATCTGATCTTAATTCAGTCCACCAAAGTTTTTTATTCTAAATAAAGCAAAGGAAATGGAATACAAAAAAGCGGAAACATTCGGAAATTTAAGCTTTCTAATAAAATAATGCGGATTCGAAAAACAAAACACCACTGATTATATAATTTTTTATTAAATAAATAATTAAAGCAATTAAATAAATAAATAAAACAAAAAAGAACTTATTTGTTAAATAAATAATTAATTGAGTTAATTGAAAAAACTAACGTCAATATCCAGCTGAAACCAGGCACAATCTTCAATAGGTGTAAATAGTTTTTTGTTATAGTCAGAATTAGACTGATTTATACTGTTTTATTATTTATTCTTTTCTCGGTCTTACCGATTTTTGTTTTTCCTCCGATAAAAATTTTTTGACCTTTCCAATAGAAGAAAATCACAAAACAAACAAATTCAGTTTCTCACGCGTAACCTACGATCCATTAGGAGCCGAAGAGCCAGACAATTGACGTATTCAGACACTTTTAAGATTTGTTGTGTGCCTCATGGTAAACTAATGTAATACAACCCCATCTTCAGGTTACTTAAATAAATCTTACACAATGCAGACATGGAAAATATTAGGTAGTATAATATGTTATAGTATTTGTAGTAAAAGATCCTACACGTTGTGGAAAGGGGTAAGACAGCGAGCGAATAATTGAAGTGATCGTGCCCAAACTTTTGGAGAATATTCTGAAATCCTCTTTCCTGATCCTCTTTCTAAGAAAACGTTAATCGAGTATAAGAAAAATGAAATTTAAGAATTTAACGTGCTTTAGGAATGGCTGAATCAAGTTAAAAAATAATAAAACGAGAATTATAAACCAAATCTACATTAAAAATAATAAAAAATATTTTGTATGCAAAAACTATACGATTTGCTTCTAAGCAGGAATATCTTTTAAGTTTAATATAACTAATACGAAAAAACGGCAAAATTTTTATACAATTTTAAATTCCAAATAAATTGAAACATTTTCAAAAAGTATTTCAAATTTATTTTCAACAAGAGTATCATGGTTTTTCAAACTAATTAAAATTTTTTCTTTACAGAAATGTTTAAATAATACAAGAAAATTTTCAAAGACAAATTTCCAGCAAAAAAAACTATTTAAATAGTTGACAAAAATATCGTTTAACAAAATCACAAAATAAGGCTAAAGAATAATTTGTTGCTAACGCCTAGTGGTATGCAATATTTTGTTGATATACAACTTTAAACCAACACAACAACAATTATAAAAATTAGAACCACAAATGGTTTGGAATTAATAAAAAATAAATAATAAAAAATATTATAACAATTTTTTAACCCAAATTTTCGCAAAAATATTTTGGTATTCGGCCATGGCCGCAAGGTTTTAAAAAAACCTGAGTATTTCGTTGAAGGTATAGACTTCGATACATCTTTTTTGCTGCAGCGAATATTTGATGTTGGAAACCAATTTATCTCCAAGACACTTATATTGTTTAATAATTACCTAAAAGTATGCTGCACTAATTGGAGCATTACTAGAAACGGGCCAGTAGAATATCCTGGTAAAAAAAGTTTTTGCGTTCATATCAATTTATTTTTCTAATATTTATTTTAATTCAAACTAAGTAGAAGTAATGTAATAATGGAAAAACAATAAGATTTCTGTAGTGGGAATCATGAAGATAACTAGAAAAGTTTAGACTTTAAAAATCAGAAAACCCTAACATATGCTGCACTTTTTTAACTCGATTATAAAAACCTAAAATATAACAATAAAATTTCATATCAATTCTTTGTTCGAAATACATATGCATGTGTATGTGTAATTAAATAATAAATTAAACAAATCAATTAGTTTAAGAAAGTAAAATAAAAATTTCGAAAAAAAGTCGGAAATTAAAGGTAAATTTTATTGAAAAACTAACGCTCGCTTAATGTAGTAACGGTTGTGAATAAGAATCTCAAAATTGGAAATTTATAACGTAATGTTAACATTGCGTAACGTAACGTAACGTAAATCATAATGTAACTTTAAATCTTCAAAACGTAACATAAATCAGGCTTTTGGCAACAATAATATTTATAGCAAAAAATAAACTTTCAACAAATTTAACAAAATAAGTAATATTTTTTATAACGACTTAAACTAACAACAGCAATCATATCATTATTCAAAAATTTCCAAAAGTAAAAACTATTTTAAATGCAAATAGAATTGACGTAAAAAATAAACCACAAATTTGACCAAAACGGGAAACAAAATAAAAATATATGCAAAAAACTTTACTCAATTTAACAATTATATGACAAAAAAGCAATAAAACAAAAACAAAAAAATACAAGCATAAATATTTATTACTCAGTCTTGTAAAAAGCATTTGAATTTATAACTGAAATTCAAAATTTGTAAAATTTGATTAACACAAACAGCAACGGCCACAAAAAACCAGCACTAAGTGTTTGAAATAAATTCATACTCATTAAATTTATTTTTTTTGCAAACACAATCAAAAACAAATAAACAAAAAAAAACATTTTTCGTCTAAGTGTTTGTAATTCGATGTGAATTTTTGTGTATTTAATAAAATAAATACAAAATAAATAATAATCGAACAGTTTGCAGCAAAACTAACTAACATTCACATACATCCGCTAGTACACACACATACACCCTTATCACCACATAAAGCGAAAGGTGTAATTGTGTTCGTATACATGTATTTTATTATAAGTGTTCAAATAAATTTGTGTGAGTGTTGAAACCAACAATAAATATATAAAAAAAACATTGAAATAAATAAAATAAAATAAATAACCTAAACTAAACGCTAAAAACATAAATTTCAATTACCAACTGTTAATTGAATATTATAGCAACAACGACATATTCGTCATCATCAATATCTAAATTACAATAAATCAACAACAGCAGCCTACAAATAAATCTGGCGCAATATTCGTTCGTACAATGGGTAAGTATTAAAATATTAAAAAAAAGGTTAAAGAATTGAAAAAATAAATTAGCTGAGATAGCGTTTCCCAGCTTTGGTACAAAATAACCTTTTATATTCCCTTGAGCTTAAACTCGTTTAAATAAAATTTCCCCCAAATCGTAGGACCAGCACAGCAGCAATATTTCTAGGCCAAGAAAGCATTTCCTCTCAGTTCATTGTAAATCGAACTTAAAATAAATTAAATCAAATTTATACCGAAACTAAACAAAAATGAGAAATAAACTTAAAAATAAACAATATATGAATTACTCCCATTTCTGCATTTAAAAAAACTTTTAAAGCCCCTCGGCAGGAAGACCAGCAAGGTACTCGGGTATAATAGGGCTACTTTAAGCTGGATCACTGCGTTAGTGACAGGGCATGGAAACTTCAAGTACCATCTGGCTAAGGTGAAAGTCGTAGAAGATGATACTTGCAGACTATGCCTGGAAGAGGCTGAGACGATAGCGCACATTGTGTGTGAATGTCCAGCACTGGCTAGCATAAGGCTTAAGACCACGGGTAGACACTTGTTAGATGTGAATGTGGGGAAACTAAGCCTTAGATAAATGCTAGCAATTACAAAAGACTCCGTGATGAGGAAGAGTGTCGACAGTTACCAGTCGACAGTCTGAAATCACTTTAGTCAAGAGTAAAGGCTAGGGCTAGCACGAGACTCAATTGAAAGTAAGGTGGCTGTGATTACGGATCGGTTCCCTAAAATCAATTTGAGGAGCGAAATGGGGGTCGAAAAGGGACCCAGAAAGTAAGTGATCTGCTTCGATATCCCCCCATACATTAATAATAATAAGAAATACTGATTCCAGCTATTCCCAACACAGCTTTATATCACATCTCTGGCTTAAGCAAATAATATCATTGAAATTAAATACTTATTACTGCTGTTTCCTATACAGCTTTAACTCCCATCTCTGGACCAAACAAAATTAACTTTGAAATACCTAGTTCCTGCTTTCCCAATACAGCTTAAGCTGAATTGAGGGTAGAAAAAACTAATTTGACCTGAAGGTGAGAACGAAAAATGGCACTGAAGAGGCACATAGCCGAAACCGGTTTGCCTGCAAACCAAATTGATGGAAATTCGTTCCAAAAATCTACGTAAGAACTCAACCTTTTACACACATCCACTTGCTGAATTCTTCGTCGATACCTGTGTTTATATTTCTACGAAGTCCAACTAAGCATAAAAAAACCGAAGGAAAACAATTACAGACCACTGTATATGTATGTATGCTCGCTATCGGGAACAAGGTAAATTTTTGAATACGAAATTATAAATGCCATTATATCCGTAAGAAGTGACTGTTTGATAAGGATATGGCTCAGAATCATCGTCACCATCAACGGAGAGCGTTAACAATCGAGAGAGAACAAAGTTTGTTAACCAAAATTGCGTTTAAAAGCAAGAATATGTCATGCCAAAGAGACGGGAAGTGGCCTCCGAGATCGACAGGTTTTCTCGTGTTAACTTTATTTAGATGAGCACTCTTACATATAGTATCATTATATCTGAATCATTTTGCGCTTAGAACTATCGAAATAAAAAAAAGAGATAAAAGAGCTTCCTTCATTCAATCAACTATTTAATTCCTGTTCATTCTAGCCATTTCGTTCTCAGCAATATTTGTATTCTTATGTAACTGATGAATGGGCTGTTATATTTTATAGGTATTTTTTCAGCATTTCGGTTGATATAACATCTGGGTATTGAAAAAGAACAAATGTTTTGGAAAATTTTGTATTATAGAAAAAGAAATTAAAACCTTTTTGCGGAAAGATTCCTCAACATTAAAATTCATTAAAATATCGGTACCAAATACCTGATGTGGGTTGCGTACGACATTGACACCGAGAAGTGAGCTTATTTTCCGTATCTATAAAATGTGAGCCAAGGACTTGAAATTGTTATATTCTTTTCATATTAAAGTCAAATATTTACGTTATGGGTCTGATTGCATTGAAAAGGACGAGAGTGCTCTATACCTTTCTCTTTGAAATTAACTATCTTCGAAAGAATTGGGAAGATTTCATCAATGTTTTTATCCGTTTAAATTTCGCTGAGTGGCAATAACTTTCAGGGCAAACGTTTTTTTATTGAAACTTAACTTCTTTTGCCTAACAAAGATGCTTCTGTAAATTAGCCAGCAGATTCTCCAAAGATTGTCTGGGAGGTGCTATTACAATATATCACAACTTCGGAAGGCTGCACAAAATCTTCAAAAGGTCTCACAAAATTTCTAAAATTCGAACTTTCAATACAGATTTTTGCATTCTTCTCGCTATTTTTAACTTGTTTTATATAATTTCTTTTATATTTTTATTTTCAGATATTAACCTTTCAAATTCACTTTTTTATGTTTGTGTTTAAGAAGAAACTAAAATTTTTCCAATAAAACAATTATTATAATAAACAGATTGTCAAAAAAATTGTTTACCCCTCAAAGGCAAAAGGCTTCGTTGACAATGTCACCAAAAGTAGTAACAAAATGGGTGACATGGAGGCACTTTACCCCAAGTTTCCTTTAGGGTATATAAATATATATTGTTGCATTTTTCAGTGTTGAATTGTTGCCAATTTTTTTCGATTCCAAATATTTCTTTAACATTTGAAATCGAATTTGTCTTAGTAAAAAGTTGTATTCAGGGATGAACCGTAGGTCTATTTAAAGTCGTATGTATATCGACAAAATTGAATCAGTTCGTGTGATGAACGAAGTCATGCTCAACATCTTTAAGAATTTATATTTAAAATTCATATGGCAAGCTGATAGTGTTTTCGTTTCTAGAAACAATGTAACATTTCTTGCCTTTTTATTTTATTCGAAATATGTCTACCTCTACAAAAGGTGGTGTTTTTTAGATTTTACTCTTAATAATGTAAAAAAATCTTTTTGGTCGATATAAAATCCCAAGAAATTAAGGTGTGTTAAGCAGGATGGACTCCTTAACAGTTCAAAATTTTGTTTAAGAAACGAAAACATTTTGTAGGCAAAGGTACAGGGAAAAATATAGTTACTCATTCAATGAAGTTATTAGTTGAATCAATTATCTAATTAACAATGTTTGATTTTACATACTGTTTTTTAATTAAGTAAATAATTATGTCCCTGTATTTAATTGTAAATATACCGTAGCAATCAATGGTGGATTCGTGGGGGAGGGAGTAAGGAACAATTTTCGCCCTGTAAAAATGTTGCAAAAACTTAAGCTGGATCTGCAGCTGTATACATAAAACCGGCCTTTTTTACTGCATTCATTAACCATTTACGACTTTGAGTTTTTTCCTTATAATTAGAAAAAATTAATTTCCCACATTATCCAATTACGAGTACTGCACAAGTTCCTTCTATCAATTTCAAACTTCAATGCTTTAGAAAATGCAATTATTGCAATTTTTGTTATCCATTCTTATTATTAGATTTCAAAGCCCTGGCAAGTGTTCAACATGCATGAACATGCATGTAATATGTAACAGGCAGTAGTAGCATCAGTTGCAGTAACACAACAAAAACTATAACAAGATGCAAAACATATTGCAACATTTTTATGCATCATTACATGAAAAGGAAATCAATTAAAATTTTTACATCATTTTTACATGATACTCTGGGGGCGAGAAAGATAGACGAAGAGCGAAAGGTTGGCAGAATTTTTGAACTATTTACTGAACTAGTAGAGGTATGGTTGTAAATATTTAAGTAAGTGAAACAACAAAAAAAAAGACAACTCTTTAAATGAAACAACATTTTTCCCAAGTTAAAAAAAAAAATTAGAAAAGCTATCACATGCTTAGTAGGCAATGCGCTAAGTATTTAAGCTACAGCACTTAGGTAAATGGTCAGGTCCAATATTCGCCCGCATTAGGCAGCAATTAGCAATAATCATTTGTTGAAAAAGCAACTTTTTTCTAATGGAACCTGTTTGGACAATTCAATTTTTTTAAGTACACTTTTTGCAAGAGGTACTTTCTTGGAAGTGAACATTGTGTACAAAAATCGCCTTTTTGGACAGTAGTATATTTTGCGAGAAAAGTACATTTAAGAAAAAAACGTGATATTGGAAAAATACATTTATTTTTTAACAATCCTTTAGGCAATATAATCTTTCTGCAAAAGATAGTTTTTTTGAAAAAGTAATTATTTGGAAATTACTAATTTTTTCTAAAAGGTTCTTCTTGAAAAAGCTAGTTTTTTTGAAGTAACTTTTACATAAAGTATTATTTTCATAAACAACTTTTTTCAAAAACTTGGTTTTTCTGAAATAGTACTTTTTCAAAAATGTTTTTTACAGAAAGTACTTTTCAAGAAAAGTGCTTTTCAGGAAAAGTACTTTTTTGAAAAAATATATTAATTGCGTCATTATTGTTCTTTTATTGTTATGTGCGCACTACTTTTTAAGTTCTAACATATTTATCAGAATTGCAATTAGCGAATCACGCCATTTTTAATTTTTACATTCTAAGTTTTATTATTTTTATCTGTTTGTTTTTTTTTCAAAGAAATTATGTTGCATTTTACAATCTGTTGTACGAATATTTAAAAATACATTTAAACATGTAAAAACAACTCCTATGACGAATACAACGAAATACAATTTTCTCAAAAAAAAGTTGTGAAGTATTTGATGCGAAAGAGAAAAAAAAATAACATGAACTCTTTTTTATATGCAATAAAAATAAATAAATATATAGTAAATATTATACAAAAATAACAATGCAGCCACATATTGAATCGAAAAATTCAATTCGCATTCAAGGCAAAATCAATGTGAGTGCATTTAAGGCCGGACAAATAACGATCTCTTTAAAAAATAAACACAAATGAACATGCTGCAAAATTTTGTTTTTAAAGGACCAAATTGCAATAAAATAGACAGTAAAACAATACCGTACGCAAAAAAAAAACGCAGCAATTTTGGGAAGAGGAAATTTAAAACAAAAAATGACTGCAATCATTCAGTCAACTAACACAAAATTCAAATGAAAAAAGAATGAAAAAAATATACGTTGACTGCAATATGCAAGAGAAAAACAAAAGTTTTTGTTAAAAAACAAGTTTTTATTGTATCCTTGCTACTATTTCTGTCCAGCCTGGAGAGAGCGTGTATATATAGTATGTTGGCGCTGAAGTGGTGGTAGCAAAAATGTTCTTTTTAAATAAAAATCAAATATCGTCCATTGATTGCTCGTTTCAATTTGATGTTTTGCTTTGTTTTGCTGCCTCATCGACATCGGTTTTAATTTTAATGGAGCTTTGTAATATTTTTTTCAAATTTTTTTAGGCTTTAATTTGACCAGTCGATTGCTGTATATTTTTAACAATTTGTTTAGAATTTGTTTTTTAATTTATATTGCATAGCACAATTGACACATAAGAATTAACAATACAAACTCACTTTTTAATCAAAACTAAAATAAAAATAAAAAAATTCAGTAAAAGGGTCTAACAAAAAATTACTAGCTGTGCAGCATCAATAATTTGAAAAGGTACTTTTCTTAAATATCTTTTTTTTTCTGTTAGAAAGAGGAGAAAGTTCGGAAAGGTACTTTTTGTACTTGTACTGATTTGTTAAATAAACATTTTCGAGGATACTTTTAATAAGCAACTAGTTTTTTAAAACAAAGTTATTTAAAAATGAAAATTTGAAAAAAGTGATTGTTTGTAAAAAGTACTTTTTTTAATTTTTTTAAATTGTACTGTTTTGAAAAGCGTTCTTATAAAAACTTTGCGCATAGTGTAGGTTTTTCAACACGTTAAAAGAAATCACTTGTAAAAAAGTACTTTTTAAAAAGTAACATATTTTTCAAACGAGGAGTCTTTTAAAAAAAAATAATTTTGAAACAAGTTACGTTTTCGGAGCAAGGATCTTTGTATCTCTTTAATTACAACTAATGATACATTTTTGATCTACTGTTTATATTTAAATTAAGAATAGATTAAGTTAAGTTAATTATGAAGGAAAGGTCACAGTTGCTTGACTATTTGGGTCTATTTATGGTATCATACACGGCTTGCAGCAACTTGCTTTTTACTATTAGAAAGTGTTTTACCAGCAACCGATATTTTAAAGTTTGGGATAAGAAAAGAATCCGGAAAATACTATTTTTTAAACATGGCTGGCTATAGGTTTGGTCGGGTGTACATATCACATGCGACTTAGGCTAAAAACTAACTAAAAGTTAAATAATTATATTATTTAAATCATTATTTTTAATACCTCTTGGAAAAGACAATTATATACTTGGCGACTAGCAAAGCCTCAACATGCTTTAAGTTAAAATTTAACCCCAATAATATTTAACTATTGAATTGAAGGAAGCATACTTTTAGGTTCTAATAACTAGCTCCGGTATGCTAGCTAGTAGTGTGCTGGTCTATCTGTCTGGGGGTCGCGGTTTCGATTCTTACCGAAGACTCTGGTCTATTTTGCTACAACGACGGAAGATCTTCGTTACTAAGCGCGACAATTTAAGTCACAATATAATTCAAATATCACAAAACAGGAAGCATACTTTAAGGATCTATAAAAACCCAAAAATCACTTTTAATTAAAGCTCACTTTTGGTAATTCAATAAACTTAAAAATGTTGCATACTTGAAAAGTAACTGCAAATATGCATGCAGAAAATCTATATCTTATACATTTAAAAATACAAACAAATGACCATAAAATAAAATATATTTAACATGAACTTATTTTATAAATAAATGTACATTGTAAATTTACTAACAAATTAAGCACAGCACAAATTGAATGAACAAAAAATCGTTTCCAATATGTAACAATTTATGACAATAACAAATTGCAAAACTACTGGAAATTTTTGCGATTGAACTTAAATATGACCAATAAATGAACAAAATATAAAAAAAAATATGTAGAAAACATTTACTGAAACAACACTTAAACAAACGTGTACAGAATGGCTAGATGGCTGGTGTTTTGTCCATAGGCCAGATAAATATGTATCTATAGACATATGTATGCGAGTTCCTACAAAACGCATGAAAAAAAGCTTATAGCACAGATTGTGAAGATACTCGTACAATGAAAATTATGAACAATTTCACATTTACAACATAGGACAACGAACAGCAGTAGCAACAACAACGGAGACAACAATGTGGAGAATGAGGAGTAAAAAAATTGACTTGTTCAACAACAAAAATGGTCATATTCATTTGAATTCAAGCAAAGAGGGGAGATAAAAAATTGTGAGAAAAAAAGTTTAAAGAAAATTTAAGATTCTGAATGAACGGAGTGATACCCTTTTTATAAAATAATTTTTAAATACGGATACATATTTAGGAACAATTTAGCCCAGATAAGCTAACGAAAGCTGTTGCAGAACTACTCCATCTGACGAATAGTTATGGCATTTTAAATAAGAAATCACGGTGGCAACATTGTTTAAGCTAGATTCTTGATAGATTTTACTCTTGACTAGTATGATCGCCTCTATTGACGATGTTCGGAAGCCCTTGTTTATATTGGTTTGTTGAGAATTGCTGTATAGCGCTGGCAAAAGCGAAGAAATCTCGAAGCAAACCGATTATTTTCAAAAATACAAATATTGAATTTCAAATCCTGATTCATTTATATTATTTCAATGCTATTTTAAATTTGCTTTCATTTATACATTTTCAAAATAAAATTAGTAAGCATTTAATTCCCAAATTTAAATTTTTAAATCCCCAAAATACCATTTTTTTATTTTGAAGAAAGAATTGCTATACTATATTCAAACTATTCTCGCTACACCCCATGTTGTTTAATCGTATTCTCGCTGCTGCGCGGTAGTGCCATATGAATTGCTACAGAAATGTTTAGACGCAGCTCCCAAACCTTATGCGTGTCGTCCAATATACTCAGAAAAGTTTTCTTAACTAAAAAAAGTTAGAATTTTAAACCAAATTGCTGGTAGTTACTGCCTAAAGTAGCGTACGTTCAAGCAAAAAATTATTGATATTTGTTGAAGAGTAAAGTGGCAAATTATTAAAGCTTATACACAGGCATACGAGTATATTCTACCATGTCTGACTGAGCAGATGTTGCATCATACCAGCCAAATTATAACAGCTCGCGTTGTCTGCCAAACCAAACAAACACCCAACCTGCCAGAGTAATTGTCGCCTATAGTGATGTGAAAAATTGTGGCCAGAGCCTATATTAAACTGTGAAATCGTTCTTTTTTTTATCCCAACTACTTTTTCGACATGTGAGTTTATTTGGTGAGGTCTTGGGGTGATAAAGTCAAATGGTCTTAATTTTTATTTTTTAAAAAGAGCGACAAAAAATTATAGAACTACATTTTTTTCTCATTCTATTTTTAAACTGTTTCCTATCAGATATTTTTTACGTTCTGTTAACATTTATGGCGAAATCATAACGGGTGAATAGGAATCACAACAACAACAAAAAATGTTGCATACTTTAGGGAATAATGTCACAGCTGTTTGGTTATGCTGTGTGTGTAGATGCAACTTTTGGATGCTTGGGTTAGCAGCGTATAAAACACTTTCACATTTTCATATACCTGGCGCTTTTTGGTAAGGACGTTTTTAAATTGCTTGTCTTTTTTTCAGTTTGTTAAATCCATACAATTTGACAGCCAGTAGCCAGAAATAATTAAACTTAATCGGATTTACGAAAAAACTCCAACTCCGGCTCTATATAACAACAGCAGGTTTGTTTTATTTTTGGTCTTCTGTAAAGCGTTTTAGAGAGTTATGGAATTTGCGCTTTTTACGAAATTACAACGATGATGATGATGTTTGTTATGAATAATCCTATCACAATTGGCAAAAAAAAAAAAAATAACCATAAACTCGATGACGGCTAATGAAAGAAGCACTTTAAAAATTTATTAAATTTGGAGGAAAAGGTGAAGTTAAAAAAATTATTATACGAATGCAGCGGGTGGTTTAAGTACGAACTTAGCAATGAGAGCCAATAGCTTTAAGACCCACCAGGTCCGACTGTTCATTATTGAACATTCCGAAACGACTGAGCCATTTAATTAGTTTAACAAGAGATAATAATACGAACCAGTTAAATATCAGACAGATAGTGCCTGAAAAGTTTATTACAACGTAGGAAAAGAACATGGTTCTAGTGTGATCACGACAACATTACTATGTTGTCCACAACAATGATTTGTTATAGTAACCATAATATGATTACTTAAAATGGTTCAAACATTATGTCAGGTACGGTGAATCCATAATGATTGTAACATGATTGGGATGAATGATATAAATTTTACTAAAATTGTAAATCACCAGAACCAAAGTTTTCTAAACATAATATATTATTTCGTAAACATAATCCTGTTTATGGTTCTAAGAATAATAATATGGTTCCATTACAATTATATATATTCGATCATATGTTACTTTTGGATTATGGTTAACTCCACCATATTTTTTCTTTGCGTGTGTTGTAACTGGCCCTTCTTTTAAAAGAAAATATTTTGACTCGCAACCTTACTGTCGTCGTTGCCCTCTTTCTCTTAGGTATAGAAAGATAGACCAGTATTTCTTCTACATTCAGGAGTTAGCGCTAATATCGTCTTTATTATTGTAAAACGTCTCCTAATGCTAAATTGCAACATCTTTATATACTGATGTAATGACCAATAGCAGATAAGTTGCTTGAAGTGCCAGTTTCAGAACTAAACAGCTGGTTCCCTTGATCTGTTCGGAGTGAATCCTATTGATTGGACACTTGCTTATTTGCTAATATCTGAAATGCTATGGATTTGAAAATAACTAGGAAATTGTAAGATATTTCCTTTGTTCTAGTCCGGTGGTGCGAACGACGAACAGACTGATATAGCAGACACCGAACTGAAGAGCATTAGGACGTTTTTTTTCAACTTTTTGCTCATACATTTCCTAAGAGTAATTTTCGAGTAAGCAGACAGCTTTAAATCACAAATTGTCCTGAAGTTACTGAAAGTCTATTTTTATTTCCAATAATATTTTAAAATGACCACAAGGGCTACAGACGAACGATATTTTATACAAGGATCACTACTCTGCCGTTATTTTACTAACAAAAGCTCTATTAACCAAAAATGACACTTTAATATTATTTGTTTAGTCTCACCAAAACTCTTAAATACTTGTATTTAATCATACTTAGAAATGCATAAATCCCCATACACTTTATTAAAAACCCAGTAGAAAACTTTCGATACATGAAGAGTCTTCCTTCCCCGTGACAACACGTACCATATCATCACAATACAGTTCAAAGTGCAGCTGAATTAGCTTGCCGAGCATAGTATTGAAAACCTTTATGTAATGTAACCAGGAACCAGAGCAACTTTTGGAGGGCGACCGGTTAGATATTGTAAATGAAACCAAACATTTTCAAAAGTTTTGTTTGAAAATATGATGAGTTTTTGTCGCTTTGGTGTCCCTCTCTTTACATATACTTCTAGGTGTATCAGACAAGGACCATTGGCGACCTGTATAACGCAGATTTTTAAGTTAATTAATTAATCCAGAGGTATCATTAAAAACTATTAAGTTTCAAAACGCTTTTACTAAGAATCTCGCTTTATTCCGAAAATTGATATAAATACATATGTGTTCAACCTCAGAAAAGAAGTTAAAAGAAGTTACAACTCATACTTAATGCTTCAAAGCTAAACGATGGCAATCAAAGGTCGACAAAATGTTATTCATTCCTCGAATATCATCTTCTTTTATTTTCATCTTGGCCATATAATACTTGAAGTTTCCATGACCTGTCACTAACTCAGTAACCCAGCTAAAGTTACCCCTACTATGTCTAACTTACTGGCATTTCTGCCCAGAAGTTCTTTGAGCACTATATGGTAGCCTCCCCCTCACATTTTCAGGTGTAATGACTCTACCAATTGTAGCACCTTTGCTGGCGCTAGGCCATTCCCAGTGCAACTCTGGGCTCTGGTTAAATGTTATAATAAATTTGGCAATTAAATCGAATTATATCTCATATGGCGAAAATGGTTCAGTTAACAAGGTGAACGTAAATCATTTGCGTAAAGATCTTTTTGCCTTTCTGAAGGTTCTTCCCGCTGTGTGCAATAATTGCAATATCCTGCATAACAAGAACTATGTAGCCTTTAAAAATAATCGTCAACCACAACTTCTCCGTCCGAAGGAAATCACCTTCTCCTTCGTCAAATGCGGCCCAAAGCCACGGCACTGCTGCTGTTTCACAGCTTTAAACATTCACCTCCATTATCCTTATCACGCCGTTTTTGTATCATGGCAAGCCAACATGGCGCCTTTCTACCACATAGGAATTTTTAAATCTAACTTTCAGTTCACGCGCTATGAAATGTCTTTTATAATGTCTACTTTGTCTTATAGCTCGTTCACATTTAGTCGGCCGTCATGCAACACGATTTTTGTTAATTTCTTGGTAAGTCGAGCATTATGGATTTCATTATTCACAAACTTTAAGGCCTCCATAGTTTTCGTCATTGTATATTTTATTTTTTATAAAAGATGAAATAGAGTAGCATCTAGCGCAGCTTTAGTATTAGTTGGACTGAGAGCCTTTGGAAACATTTTCCGATTGGGGTACAATTGAAGCATCTCTAATAGAAAGTCCAATCCCATTATGAAAAAAAAGAAAATAATTGTAAACGAAACATTTTTATAGTGTCGTCATGTACGATTAATTGCAGCTCATTAAACTTTATATGTGGCATTATCCTTAAATGCCTGACAGCCTGAATTGTTGCACAACAACAAAATCAGCATGTCAATACATATGTGCATGTGTGTGTTTGTTTTTTTGTTATGGCTGTTGTCTGTGTTCCCCGGCCACTTTTACATTTTCTTCATGATGATTGAGTTGAAATGGTAAGCAGCCTTAAAACCATTTAACCATTTAATTCTCCAACAATTGCACATACATATGTATGTATTCCTACAATTTATAATGGCCACAGTAGCCAGCAACCAACGTACATCTAGAAACATCCCAATATTTATCTGAAACTGAAAATGAATTTATACCATTTTCTTTCATCCTTTTTTATTATTATTTCAAGTGGGTAAGAGTTTTAAGGAAAACAGCAAGATGAAGAGGAATATAAATAGGCTTGCTTTCAGCCGTAGTTTTGATATTGTAACCAGAAGGAGAGGCACAAAAAGTTGTACAACATTTTTGCATTGATTTGCTAGTTGTTGCTGCTGTTATTGTTATTGAAAAGTAAAGCATGAGCTCTTAAATGATACGATAGTTGTGGAATTAATTATTGTCTAAATAAATTGGACTGATGGCAAAGAGGAATTGGTGATTTCAATAAAGTATGTTGTATATCAGATTTATAGATAGAAATCGTAGAAACCATTTTCCTCCGGCATTGAATA
Source organism: Phania funesta (assembly GCA_963932375.1). NCBI lineage: Eukaryota > Metazoa > Arthropoda > Insecta > Diptera > Tachinidae > Phania > Phania funesta. The sequence goes on along the minus strand of OZ010656.1, from coordinate 3,136,019 downwards.
TTATTGACATTTAAGTACGAATTTCGAAATTTGGAAAATTTCACCAACAACTCAAGAAAAGTGATATAAAAGAAAACTATTTCTAATAGCCCTTAAAATATAAATTTATGTGACTTTTAACATTTTCGAACTTTAGTTCGAATTTTCGAAGTCATGCAATTATGCCAAATAATGACTTTCTAATTGAATAAAAAATATTTTTTGCTCACTTTAAGAAATTTTTCGAACTTAAGTTCGAATTTGAAATCTGTGTAAGAACTGTAAAATATAATGACATTTCCACTAGAAAAATGCAAGGTAATTTAAATAATTGGAAGTCACAAAAGAGCTATAAATTTTCATACACTATTACAAGATTCTCATTTGGTTTAAGAAATTTCCTGCATAAGACATTTTTATTTTTTTTTAATTTGGGCAAAGCATTCAACCAGAGAAATTCGCATAGAGATTAGGTGACCCCCGACAGATAAATTACACCTTTATGTCAAATTGAGTCTGATTGAAGCGACAAATTGTTTTTGTTTTAAATAATAGAAAATTTGTTTATTTAATTTAATTTATTTTACAAGTTACAAAAATATCATAAGTTGTGAAAAGAAAATAATGGGATTACCGGAAAAAAATAATATTAAGCGAAATTAATTTATTTGATTATTAAAATATTCGAACTTTGTAGTTCAAAGTAATAAATAAATTATTTATGCAAAATTAAATTATGTTGCGCGTTATTGTTATAAATAATTAAATTTCTATTTCCAAGATTCCGTAATAGAACAGCTCTTGAATAAGATGGTAGTCTATATGCAGATTTCGCTGGTTGGTTACGCCAGCTCATTGGAAATCTTTTTTTTAGAAAAACTAGAAATATCTTAAGTTTAAATTTTCATAAACCAAATAAGAAAATTTATTAAAGTTTTAATTAATTATTAATTTATTCACAAAAAAAGTTGAAGTAAGATTCTCACTTTCGTATTTTGGGTATTATTCTTAAAACACTGGTTTCGATTAAATCACCCTTGAAATACGAATTGCCTACTGGGGCTTTACTTGCTAATGCTAGAATACTTTCTTAGTTCCTGCTAAATAATTTACGACTTAATCTCATTTCCACAAAATTTTGTTTTTAGTTAATGGCAATTATTTCCCCTGATTTTGTTGTATAAATTTTTTTGAGTGTATACTCACGTTACCTAGAGATTGTGCGCGAGTTTGTTATCAGACATATAAATTGTTAATACAACTTTATTATTTTCATATAAATTATTTTCTCAATTGCTTTTTTTGTTTCAAATTTAATGGCCTGTTCAATTGTATTGATATAAAGTGATGCATGTACTTTAAGGCTGAAAATTAAACTGATATTTATTTATTAACCTCTTAAAACTCTCGTTTTTTACATGGAAAGTTTTTTTGAAAGTTAATCTCTTTAAAACGTTTCCAAAGAGAAAGTACTTTTTATTTATTAAGCTTTGAAATTGGTTACTGTAACTTTGAAAATTATGTTTTAAAATTCAAATTTAAAAAAAAAGATTATTTTAAAATCAGTATTAAAAATCCGAAATGGGGAACTATTAAACTATATATTTTTATTAAAAACACTAAAATTTTTCTGTAAATTGCTCGTTCAATTAGAATCCCTAATTGAAAGTTTAGAAATCCCAATGTAGGAATTTTTATAAAGTAATCTACCAATATGTTTCAACTATCCTTAGTAATTAAGAATTCCACAATAATGTAAAAAAAATCCCGAGGAGGGAAACTTAATTAATTTTAATTTTTAGCATTTGGTCGCTATACTACTGATTAAAATGTTTAAAAAAATCAATTAAGTATAAACACGATGCTCGAGTAGTTATTTCATTTTATTATGCCTTTAAACCTTGCTTTCATCAAATTCCTACAAGCAATAGCAGAATTCCCCACTTGAGGATTTTTTAAATAGGACGTCTATTCCCCTATGGAGATTTTTTTTATTTCTGTGTATTCTTTATAATTATTTACAATTTGAAAAGTGGAATATTTTGGAAAACATCAGAAGTTATAATATTTTCTTCTGAAAATACCTGTTTCACAACCTATTACTAGAATCTCCAGTCGGGGAAATGTTTTATTCTTAAGAAATTAGGTAAAAATATGTTTTCAGTTCAAATGTTAAATCATTTTTGGTATATATTATGTTCAGACAGCAACTCTAATTATGTTAATTAAATTTGAAATTGAGTTATTAAATTTAGTGTTCACACATATACTTAATCAAATGCCATTTGATAGTGGAGAAAGTTTTTATAACCCGATTAGGATTTGTTACCTCTTTCATACAATTCAATTTACAAAATAGTCTGTCAACTAAACACGGGTTCCACGGTCAATTTTACGCAATTTATGATGCCATCAGTACTAATTGCTTGATTTATTAATGGAGTTCTTGCTAACAGAAATCAGTAACTTTATTTTTAATTACAAAAATTATTTCTTGAAGACCAAACTAAATCTTTTTTTTGGAGAAAGAAGGATTATTTTTAATGACTAAATTAAGTAATTTTATTTTATTGATCACAACAATTATATAAAAAATAAGAGAATTTGGCAACATTGATTACACTTGACATTATTTCTTTTAATGCCATCTTTGATCATTAGCACTTCACTCTAAATCCAGACTTTAGGAGAGTCTGGATTATGCAAATATCTTTTAGTATCTTTCGGTAGCTGTTACAGACAGCCGAAGTTTACGGTACGGGAGTTTTTATTATTAAATGTATTACAATTAAAAAAATATTTTTAAGTTAATTAGCCATTTAATTAGAATTAAGAGTTAAAGAAAATCCTCAGTGAAGTGCTAGAAAAGTGTTAGTGTTTGCTTACAGTGTTATTGTTAAGAAATGGTAAATATTATTTAATTGTTTTCAACATTTTTGCGCTACAAACAAAAATTAAACTTATTAAATAAAGAATAAAAAAATGCCTTAAAGCTGCATAAACACACATAAATATATAAACACCTGTACATATGTAGGTAGGTATGTTTATTCATATGCATGCTTGTATGACTAGTTAATTGTGAGAATAATTATTCTCTTTATTTATTAGACCCTCGTGAGAGAGTACTTTGTATTGTTTTTGTTTTTTCCCTGCAATATTTCTTCTGTCCAAAATTTGTAACGGTTAATTGCAATAAAAACAAGTGCAAGCATATGACAATATTGATACAAGAATAAAAATTTAAAAAGAAAACAAAATCAAAAACAATAAGGATAACAACAATGCTTGAACATTAACAAAAAACAAAATAAATATTGCAATAAACACAGTTGTTTATATGTGATTTTAATTCTCTTTTCTTTTTTGAGTAACATATGTGTGTTAAAGCACTGTGGTGAAGGCTTGAACAAAATGCAAAATAATAATCATTTTCATTTGATAACAATGGCTATGTGGGTATACTCGACTGTGCTGGCGAAATGATAATACTCTGCTACATATGATATTTTTTGAAATTTTCGGCTGATTGAAAAATTCATGTTTTTGATCTAACTTTAATTTTTTTTCAAGTATTTAAATTATTTTCAAATATTTTTTCGATTTGGTTTTGGTGAATTTTTTGTTTTTTGTAAATTATCAATTGTCGAATTCACAAGTTGCTGTCATGTCATCTTGTCATAATGGTCTTATAATTTAGAGTAGTTTAAATAAATTTTTGTTGGGTTTCAAGCAAAAACTTTTTAAAATAATAAAACCTTTTGTGGCATGTTTTTAGTGTCGTCGTAACTTTTATCTATTTTTGTTTTTTTCTATAAATGACTACTATTTTCTTTCTGATTTTTTTCTTTTCTAGTATCACTTGATACTAGAACAGTTTACTTCTGGCGCTAAAATATTACCGTATTTTTTGGTTTTCGTCGTGAAATTCGATTAAAATATATGTACTTGTTTGAAATAGAATTCGGTAAATGTTTTTTAAAATTATTTGTAATTTTTTTGTAATTTTCCTTTTTAAAAAAATTGTTGATTACATCTTTAAAACTTTTTTGAAGATTCCTAATTTTTAAATACATGTCGCTTTTTTCACTAAACTTCCTTGTTTGTTGAATTTTATTTTTTTATATTTTTTCTTTGTCTTTAGAGTTTAGAAAATTTTTTTAGAAAACTCGTTTTTTGGTTTGTTTTGAAATTTTTACTGTTATTTTCGATCTTTTTGAGCGAATTAGGGACTTAAAAAATTTCAAAGCATTCAAGAAGTAAATAAAATTCGGTAATATGCTGGAATATAATGCAATTAATATTTCAATTTTGAAGGCTTTTGTGTTTCATTTTCAGGATCATCTAACAATTTTTTTTGTTATCCTTGCGCTATCGCGACCGTTTTTAATTGAAAATATGGTTTTAAAATCATAAAGTAATTTCGTAAAAAACTTACTCTGTTTTATTGAAATTATGTAGTGCTGAAAATAGAAAAAAAAAAATAATAAAAGGTTAAAAACAATACGTTTAGGACTTTTTATTAATGTATAATTTTTATAAATTAAACTGAAAATATAAATTGGAATCACTATCTCAGCTTCAAGCAACTGCTGATACAATAAAAATTTTTTAACCTTAATATTTTTTGTAGCTCGAAAGATTTTTCTTTCTTATATATGTGTAACTAAATCAATTAATTTTGGGTTTCCATGTTCCGCAGACTTATAGATTAACACAATTCTAACTAAACTACCGTGGCCCCTGCATTTAGATGTTAACTGTGATAATTTCAGTTTACTTGTTAGAATTTGCTAGCCCTAATTACGCTAAAAACTCTTATTTCTCACCTAAAAAGCGCTACTGGGTTTAAAACTAATTTCTCTTTTTTCACAAATCCCCTTATGTTGAATATGTTAATAATGTTGCAACAATAGCAACTGAAAAATGCCGGTTTGTACTTTCATGCCACCGACATGTTTATAACATGTTGCACTACTGCACATTAATATGCACTCTTATGTCTCTAAAAGCATGTAAGAATCTTATTTCCACATATTGTCAGATATGTTTATATATCTTGGCAACGGATGGGATTTTAAACTATGGCACATTTTGGTCGGCTATGTTTTGCATAAATATCAAAAACTTTTATTTTCATTTGATTGTATTATAAAATTACTATGCAATACAAAAACACTCCACTGTTGTGCCATCACATGGCGGGGCAGACGAAAGGCATTTGAGGCATTTTTGTACAAAATTGTTTGCTTAACTCTTTGATTTGGCTTTCATAGCAGTAAAATACTAACATGCTTAAACAACAAGATAACTGGATTTATATTTTATTTTTGCAATCCACAAACAAAACTTTGTTGCCTTTAAAGTGTGTTATTTTAGAATTTTATGTTGAGCATGCATAGAACATTTGTTGCAAATGTGTGAAAATTTCTAATGATTTTATTCCCTTAAGGCTTAAAAATCGATAACTAAAGTCCATTTTAATTTTGACAATACAGTTGTTGCCAACACGAATACGAATACGAATGGCTGGCTGCTGGTACATGACCAACAAACTAATTCATATTCAAAGTTGAATTTACAAACTCTTTATGCGTGTGTGTTTATGATTTTGCCACACAATTGGTGCTACAACTGCAACAGCAATCTCTAAATTCCAATGGTCATTTTTGACAGTTTATTACTTAATTATAAATTGACTTCATCATTATTTTTATCACCATCATTATCGTAGCCTGGGTAATTGCTAATAGTTGCCTGAAAATGTTTCCATATGCAAGTGTTGCTGCAGCAGTGGCAATAGAAATGCATACACACATACTTTGTTAGTGTCAAATTTATAATGTCCATAGAGGATTGCATAAAGACAAACCAAATGTTTAGTTAATTGTTGGGAAATTTCTAATTAACAATTTAAAATTATCTTAAATACACATATTAAACATATGGCCGTCTATAGCTTTGAGCAGGTATGGGCAACACTAGTAAAGTACCAGTGGCCAAAGGTTAAAAAATTTGTGCCCTTAACTTACAATATTTTAATCAAAATTACTCTCATCAAAATTAGTTGTAAAGAATTTTTTTAAGAAATTTATTTTCGGCTTTGAGCTGGTATGGGCAATACTAGAAAAATAACAAGGGGAAAGGGTTAAATAATTTTTGTCCTTCCCCGCCTATGAGGAGTTTTTTTTTGTAATATTTTAATCAAAATTTGTTGTAAAGAAATGTTTTAATAATTTTTCTTTTTGGCCCTCCATGTCCTCTAAATTTGGTCTTTCCTTAGATAGGAAATTTACTGCTGTTAATTAACTAAATTTCAATTTTATATTAATAATTTTTGCGCAAAGGTAAAATGTTGTGTTATGACTGTAATATCAATTTTCTATTAATTTTTATGCCTAGTTGATATAATTTAAGTCCGTGTGTATGTATTCGTACACTAATGATTGTTTGAAAATGTGTGTATAATCCAATGAACGTGACCAAGTGCTTAAATATATTCATGAGCACACATGACTTGTAAGACCTAAAAATTTTGGTAGTTGTAAATTAATTTGCAAAAGCCAAAAATAAAGAAAATATTTTAATTGAATAAATAAATAAATAGAAAAATATTCAAAGCATAGACAATTTTAAATTAAGAAATTTAATTTCAAAACCAAACTCAAATAATTGAAAAGGAAAGAAAAAGAAAAGAAGGTGAAAGAATTGAAAAAATTGGAGGCATAAGAAAAAATCGGCAAGCTCCTAATAGTCGACTAAATACCAAAATTATTTATCAGCAGCCTGTGAATAATTAAATACGTTTTTAACTTGTAAATTTGGTAAATATTTTTCTAGTTATGTTTTTGAATCCATATCCTTAATAAAGGATATATGAAAATTTGTCTAGATATTCTTCTACTTGAAACTAAATTTTATTTACACCTGACACAGAAATCTTAATCTGCGGAAAATACTTAATCTTGAATTTATTTTAATGAACATATGAAATTTTTCTTTAAAAAGAATATTCTGGAAATTTTCTCATTACATAACTAAATAAGTTAATTTTTGGTGCTCAACTACGCTATATATTTTGTTGTCCTTTCATATTGTTTTGAATTACCAACATGGTTACTTGAAAATCTTTTGTAGATATTTTAAAAATTAAAACTAACAATTTTCAATATTTTTTATTCAAACAGTCATATGAAAGTATTATCGCCAATATTATTCCTTCGAAACTGTAAAAATTAAAAGAAACAAAATTTCTTGTTAAAGGATTCATGAGTTTATCTAAAAAATACGTTCATTAAAGAACTTCTTAGGTTTAAACATTAGCGTAAAATTTTTAAAATTCAAAATAAAGGATATATGAATACCAACATGGATATTAGTCTAATTTTGTCTAAATTTAGTTTTACCATTATTCAAAAATTTGGATTTCTAAAAGGATACTCCTGAAGCTGTGAAAATACTTATTGAAGTTAAAAATTGTTTTAAATTGATTTAAACGCACTTTAATATAATTTAAGGACCCTTGCAATAATCAAAATATTTGTAGTGAGTTTTGAAAATTTTGAAATTAGTTTTTTTACTACGACTACTTAATGCAAATATTTATAACGCAAACTTTCAATAAAAAGATATATTAGAAGGCGTTCATTTATCTAAATTCTGCCAATTCCTAAAGTCCTTAGGACGCTACAATGAATTTGCAGATTTATTTTTTAATTAATGATTTTGGTTTTGTTCTAAGAAATTGCCTTAAATAGTTTATTGACCAACCCAATTAACATTTGAAACTAGAAATCAATAGTTTTTTTGTACTAAAATAATACTACGTTGTAAGAAAAAAGGACATATGTCAAGCCACTTGCTTATTACAGCCGAATTTTAAAGGAGGGAATATAGCGTTTCAGCTAAAATCGGATCTCCGACAAACATACCAAGCGCCGAATTTGCGAACTTACGCCATTGTCTACCGTTCTCCTGCTTCAATTCCTGCATCGACCCAATCTTGTCTAGAAATGGATCCAAAAGCAACCGCAAAATAAGCCAAGCTGCCCAATTCAACTGATCGGCCGAATCGACATTTCTGATTCACTTATTATAAAACATTTGGCCTTTAAAGTTGCAAACTTGATAGGGAACTAAATTTCTTACTAAAAAATCCTTTTCACCAAAAACTGACAATTTAGGTTCTCTTGCACAAAAACCCACAAGAAATTTGCATGGTAGACACAAAGATAAATAAATAAATGAAGAAAGGAGTTGTATATAAATGCCTTGAATTGAGAGTGGAACACCAACAAAAAGAAAATCTTAGGGAAGTTAAAAAAAAAAATAATATAAATGCGGCAAATAAATGCAACAAAACAAAAACACCAATTGCCATGCTAATGAAACACACACCCTCTTGCAACATGTACATGCAGCAACTATTTACGGCGGTAAATAATGAACAGGACCTAGCAACTACTACTACTACTTTTAATAAAAATTTGTTTACTTGCATGTATTACTAAATGTTTGTATTATTGTTGTTGATTTGGCTTTTTTTTTCATCATAATTTAAAACTAACGAATGAATGCAAATCGGAAATAACATTTATTCATTCGCTGCTTACTTCCGTTTCAAAATGAAGGAAAGAACTAGGAACTCCAGCAAAAAAGGGAACAAAATTAAGACAGAGCAGAACAAAACTTAAAAAATAATAACAACAAAAATATATTGCTGCTTTGTTTAGTTTATTTCTTTTTTTTACTTCCCCTAGAACTAAAACATTCCTAACAAATCTCCTTTTTATAACCAGTTTATGTCCTGTTTTCTTCTACTTACCTCGTTGTCTTAGCATAAGAAAACTTGTAGTTGTATGTTAAATATACAATAACAATATCTTAAATGTTTTTATGTCAGAACTATAGCCGGACTTTTTGTTTGTTTGTTTAAAATATCAGTTGGTACCTCAATGCACTGTTGCTTTGTCTATGCTTTTTTGTTTGGATAATTTTTAATGTCTGCCTGTTCTTGTTTGGTCTTGTTTTATTACACGGTTATTCATAATATTTCATGTTTAAGGCTATTTTCCTTTTTATTGTATCTTAAGTGTGTCTTAAGACATGTTAAATGTTGTGAAAACTTTTAGGTTTATCTTTATTTGGAGTCAAAAAGACAACACTACACAAAGAACTTTTAACAATTATAGCAAAAAACTGGACTGGCAAGTTGTATGTACGTACAAAATATTAATGAATTCGAAAAAATACACAATGGTGAATAGAAGAAAATTGGAACACATTCTCACTAGAACTTATAACGCATAAAAAGTACTTTTAACACGTTGAGTGCCACGTCAGTCACAGGTGACAGACACCGACCTTTCCGTTTAGGCCGAGTCAGTCACCGGTGACTGGCAGTATAAAATATTTCAGAAAACTTTAATGGATTTTATTGAAACAAAATTGGTTGCCGCTCGCAAGGGTCACAAAATGTTATAACCTGTTTGGTCAAATTTCGTACTATTTTTCTTCCACTCTGCGCATTTTCTATAGAATATATATATATATATATATATATATATAGCACGTTTATATAGCACGTTTTGCAATATTTTCGCACTGCTGATACTCGCGCGGCCTGACGGGGAAGTCGTTATAAAACCGCGTGGTACTCAACGTATTTAAAATAATTGGCCAGATAATTAGTAATATTGGCCCTGCGGAATTACCTTATACTTCCTTTCGATTGAAGCCCTTTTTGAGACCAAATGTCTAGAGCGAATCTATTCGAATCATTTTGTTGACGTATCGACTTCTGCTTTTTTGGTTTCTCCCAGACTTTCAGAGGCTCAGATACTGAGCAACTTTAGAAATCTTTTGTATATAATTTAACCCCATTCTGAAATATATTTTCTACCAAGGCTGGTGGAATTACGATAAGCTTTCGGCTATGTGCCATCTTCAGTGTCATTTTTCGTTCTGTAAGTGATAGTAAGATTATGAATAATTTTTCTCTTGAAAAGCGGGGGAGGTTTGTGATCAAATTTCTTACAGAACAGTTGCTCTGATAGTGAACAACTTTTTTACAGAAATCTTAGTGAGATCCTGATTACCAGAGGGTCAGACATTAAACAACTCCTTAGAAGAAAAGTCGATCAGATTGTGATCTAGTTTCTTCGAAAATAATTGGTCTGATAGAGTGCAATGTTTCTAATGAAATGTTGGTCAAATTGTGATCAGCTTTTCTGCAGAAAAGTCGGACAGATTTAACTCGACTTTCTCCTAAAATAATCGTTTTAAAATATATCGATTTCCGTCACATAGGAACAGAATATGATTTTAACAAGTGGATTTATAATTAATTTGGAGTTTGTATTTTTCATATGTAAGGTCTGATAGGTTTTCTTCACTTAACATTATGCAGATTTTTTATTATAAAAATAATTATTGCTGCAAAAGTACTTTGTATAAATTGGTACTAATATCTTATTTACACTTTAACAACAAACTACATAATTATGTATGCATGTATTTAGCCAGCAGTATGTACAGCCAGCGGTTGGAGAAAAACTAAACTCGTTATAGGAAATAATTTCATTAAGGAAAAGAAAAACTGCAATCGCAAGAGTAGTGAACTTGTGTAAATAACAACTTAAAGAGGGAGCAAAAGTAGCAACAACAATATTAACGAGCTCCTTGTGGCTTGTGATTATTCATGAAAAGTGGTCACTAAAAAAAAAAATAATATTGAAACTGGGTTCCTGGCAGAACAGTGCTTAAGAAAATTAGACGTATACTACACTATTGAAGTTTTCACTTTCTTTTAAGGTATCGCCTTAGGCGATTCAAAAATGAAAGGTACTTTATTTTTCTTAACATACTGTAGTCAAAGATCTTTCACAATTTGTTCTCAAACATTTTTACCACACATTTGCGGTTGGTCTGTGTACAACAGTCTCGTTTCATATTTATATGACTTTTTCATATTCTTTTCTTTTCGTTTTCTTACTTTTCATATTTGATTTTATGTTTAAGTGTAAGATTACTTGTACACATACACATACTTTCTCGTATCCTTATTTAGATTTAGAGTTACACTAATTGTAAATTAAGTTTACCATAGAGAGGGATAAAGTTGTAATTGTAGTTTCTGCTTAGTTTTGTTAATGCTCTTACTGTTGCTATTGTTGGTTGGTTTTTGTGTAGTTATAAGCACTTTTTAACTTTTCCTATTAAGGCTTTTAATAGGTCTATAGAAATAGGTTACTTTTTGGCCATCAAGCCAAAAATCCTGAAGAAAGAATGAAATGCTAAAATATATGTTTCGTATAAAATAAATAAATAAAAGTTGGTCAAACAAATTGTTTAGCCTAAAAGGACTTTTGGCAGTATTTTTACAACTTTGGAAAAATATGAATTTGAGTGCTTAGAATTATTTTGTTAGCAAAAGGAGCCCGCAATGTAAGATGTAGTTAAAACAGGACTTAAGAGAATGTTTTCTGATAGTAAATTCTATAGGAATTGAGACAACTTTACATATAGCAATTTGCTCAGGCGATCGGCAACTTTTCGGCAATGTTAACAAAAATCCGAATGGTTCTTCGAATGGGCAGCTTGTTACTAGAAAGATTTGTCAGACCCAGGCAACTTTTCTGTTGACAAGTTGGCAAGACACTGAGCACCTTTTCTGTGGACTTAGTTGCCAGATTCGGGGCAACACTACTAGGGAAATCTCTACTTAAACATATTGTTTATTTACGCGTGAATCGAGGGTTGAAGCAGAGATAATTTCCCCTAAAAAACGGTCTCACATTAACATTTTCCGATACAAAAAAGTTAGAAAAATTTAAGATTCGTTTGTTTTCGTTTTAACTTCCCCTAGCAAAAGCTTAAGCGGTATCCGCACTTAATTTTTTACACTGCTAAAATTTTTCTTTAGAAATCCTTTTCTGCGGAAACGTGAATTAGCTTGTGGGCAACAATTCTATAGAAACGTTTCTGAGATCAAGTGCCATGAACATCTTTTGTTTAGAAACTTTAGTCCGATTAACGAAAACTTTTCTACAGAAAAGTAAAATAGAATCTGTGCAACTTTCTTATAGAAGGCTATGCCAGATTCTGTGTCAGTTTTCTATTGAAAATTTAATAATTCTAAGTGCGATTTTTCTCTAGAGAAAAGGGTTCATTAGGCTTTGGCAAATATTTACGTAGAAAAGTTTGCGAACGGTGGGTATTATTTGTATTAAAACGTTAGTCCGAGTACACAACTATACGTTAGAAAAATTTATTGGTCTTTGGGAAATTCTTCTGTAGAAGAATTTTTCAGACTAAGGGCTACTTTTTCTAGAAAAGTACGACAGAATTTGAGCAAATATTATGGCCAGTGAGGAAGTAATTGAAATGCTACACAATTTTTTATAGACATATAAGAAACTATTCTGAAGGAAAGTTAGTCAAATAAACTTTGTTATAAAAACACTGAGCAGATTTCAAGAACTTTTACTATAGAAAACTTAGGCAAAAGCTGGTCTACGTAAATATATAAAACTGGTCATAATTTTAATTTACTTTCAACATCTTTGGGCTGGTTAGTATTAAAAGAAAGATTTTCTGCACAATTTGTCTCAAAAAAGAAAAAGAAAATAAATCAATCTTCTTAATCTTCTCTACGTAATATCAATATCCAGGATATTAATAGAATTACACTTGATGAACATTCAATACAACTACAGATACGTATATTTTACTGGCTGCTTTTGCCATTCGATTTACAGCATACTTTTTCCTACTGTTACTTTCAAGAACAACATCGAATAAAACAACTGGTAGAAGGAAAGACAGAAAAATCAGCTACTCCTCACCAGAGTTTAGTGATGACAAGTTCATATGTCTTATGACTTCCGACCATGTTGGCATGACACGTTTTATAACGACATCATCATGTGAAAGAACGCTGGCAAAGACATTTACTAACAACTCATATGTAATGAATGTTGGAGTACGATAAAGTATGTGTGTTTATTTCTACAAAAGAAATTGATATTTGCTACAGTGTTGAAACTCTTGAGTGGAAAAAAGTTTAGTGTCTTTAGACTGTCGGATTTATATCTGCTTAAAAACTCCCCAAATGGGAGTTTGTGCTTACAGTAAAATCACTTTTGTAATTGGCATATAGCCACGGTGTTTTTACTTCCAATTGAACTTTAGTATTTTTTTTTTAAGGAAAACGTAGATAAACTAAGACATTGCCCATTGTTGTCGGTCTTATGTGCAGGGTTTCTGCTTGAATTTGTACATACAATACAGTCGTTAGAATATCTTTCATTTCCAAGTTTTTTCAATACAATTTCAAGGAAAAATTATTAGCCGTGCGTAAGTATGACTTATTTCTTAGTGGACCAAAAAGATTCTTCTTTATTGATGTCTACTTGATTTTCTGCAACTGATAATGATGTCTTATTATATTAATTGAACATTCGAATGTCAAATAAAGAAGGAGTGTGCATTATGTACGAAGTGTTATACCTAAGTAAGTTTACAAAAGAAACTGTTCAAAAAGGACATTTAAAAAGGTACCGTTTTAAAAAGTATATCGTTAAAGAAAGTACATTTTTATAATAAATGGTATTACATAAAAACATTTTTTAAAAAGTGTTTTATTTTTTAAATAAACTGATTAAAAATACTGTTTGAAAATAAGATCATTTAATAGCGACTATCGTTTAAATATACAAATAGTACTTTCAACAAAAAAACCTTGGGAAAAATGTGCATTAAAAGAACTATATTATAAAGAACGACTTTGTTTACTAAAACTGGCATTTAGAAAAATGAAATTTCTTAAAAAATATTCTTTTATATAAAGTAAAATATTTTAACCTAAAAATAAATAATAATTTAAAAAAATACCTTTTATAAACGAAAAAGTACTTTTGAAATTACACTACCGTTTGAAAATGCAGCATTAAAAATGCTTTTCAAAAATACATAAATTTAAATAAGTACCATTTTTCAAAAAGTACCATATAAAAATAGTACTATTTCAAAAAAAATTGTGTTGAAAGGTAAAACAATTTCTTAAGAATCTTGTTGTACAAACCTACTAAAAGACAATTAAACGTGCTTATTATTCAATATCACTTTCGTTATACTCGACTCGAAAACTTAATGATGCACTAATTTTTTACTACAAGAAAAAATTACTTAATTTACTCAAAAATTGTATTCTTTAGTTTTAGAATTTCATTAAAAATATTCTGTACAAAAATGGCAAAGTATTAAATATGTAAAAATGTACACATCCTGTATGTTTACCAGAACTAAAAGAAAATCTAAAAAATTAACATATAAAAAATCAGATGAGTATACAGAGGAGTTGATTACACAAAGGAAAATTACGGCAAATCATTTCCGTTGTGTTTGCCTCCTGGCATTTAGTATGAAACAACATAAACTTAACACATACATGCACAATCTAGGGACACACATACACATACATAGATATATATTGCGCATATCTTTTAACAGTTACTCATGCTTATGGAGCTTAAATTTACAGTGGGAACGATGAGAGTGAGTAGAAAATATTTGTGACACTGTGCTAATGTATTTCTTAGAAACGGATTTTGTCGTAACTTCGTTAGAGAATAATAGACAAATTTATTGAAAATTGTTCCTGTTTTTTTGCCTACTGTATCTTCTTTAAATAGTACTAGCAGAAAAACAGTTTATATAAATTTAAAGGCGCAGAAAAAATCCTGAACCAATTTAAGAACTAACAACAAACAAACATGTGTAACGATGAATTCGTTAGTAGCAGTAATTGTATGCGTTAAAAAGAAGAAAACATATTTAATACATAAACATATGTATGTAGAAACATTGAATTTAACACGCTAAAAGGGTTAAGTACAAGCACTTACATACATTTGCATATAAACATTAGATTAAGACAAGAATATTAACACTATGCTTGTACACATACAAACACACGCAAAAACTTTCTTTATCTACCAGCATTTTTACTGAATAACAAACTTTTTTCAAGACACCATTAACTACTACTGTTTTAACGCAAATATTTTTGCCAGAAAAGTTGAAAATTAAATGTCATAAATTAAATTTAATTGAAATTCTTTTTGTCTACTTTCCATAAAATCTAGTTAATATTATGTAAAATCACATGTTAGAGAAAAAAAAAAATAAATTAAAAGGAACTGAAACGGCTTAAATATTTTATATTCAAATAAATTTCACGGTAAATTTTTCGTTGCTCCTTTAAAATTTCATTTCATTATTGTTGGCTATAAATTATACTTGATCAGCCTTCCCAAGTTTTACCTCCTTTTAGCGATTTGCTTTTATTTTATTTTTTTATGGAAATAAAACCTTCTACTAATGTTTCCTGCTCTCATAAATATGTTTGAAATGTATTTCCGTTTGTAAGATTTTAAATGGAACAGCTTGATATACGATACGAAGTTTTAACGATTATGAGTGTCTTAAAAACTAGTTTTGTAGTGGCAGTATCTATAATTCATTTTAAATAACTAAAACATATTTAGGCATAAGCCTTTGAAGAAAAATAAATAATTAGAAATATATAATAAAAATGGAAAATGCGAGCAAAGCCGGCCAGACTTTTCTATAGAAACTTTGCCCATAGTCTGGTAGGGTTTTTTATAAAAAATTTTCCCATAATCTGGCAGCCTTTTACATACAAAATTTGCCCAGACTCTAGCAGTTTTTTATACAAAATTTATTCATAGTCTGGCAGCGTTTTTTATAGAACATTTTCCCAGAATCTAGCACACTTTTCTATAAAAAATTTTCCCAGAGTCTGGTATAGTATTTAAAAAAAATGGCAAAGTCAGGCAGACATTTCTAAAGAAAATTTGCCCATAGTCTGGTAGGGTTTTCTATAAAATATTTGCCCAGAATCTGGAGGACTCTTTTATAAAATTTTGTAGAGTCTGGCAGCTTTTTCCATAAAAAATTTGCAGTCTGGCAGACTTTTCTATAGAAAAAATGCCCAGAGTCTGGCAGACTTTTCTGTTGCCCAAAGTCTGGCAGATATTTCTATAGACAAATTTAACGGAGTCGGGCAAACATTTCTATGGAAAATTTTCCCCGAGTCTGCGGAAATTTCCAGGGCTTGATTCAGTTTTCCAATTACCACTCAGCACTCATGAGTTTTCGGAATTTTAACTGACAGTGCACATGCTTTGTTATATATCTGAATCCATTTCTAGCTTAAAATATTCATCTTTAAACTGTAGTTGCAACACTTTATGTTTTTACTGTTCAACAAATACAAATTGTAGAAACAAAAAAAAAAAATGTTGCACCTTGCAAATAAAAAGACTTTCATTTGTTAAGCAAAATGAAAATGCAATTTAAATTAAAATAAAAAGCATTTCGCAAAAAAAGCAAATGAAGAAAGGGCAAAGTTCATGTAGGGTTGCGAAAATAATACAAACAGACAACAAATTTAAAAACTTTGATAGAGCAACGAAAGCTTTATGCGATCACAGAAACGCATCGTTATATAAAACAAAAATTTACAGCAAAACAAAAAACACAGACTTTCAGATTTTTTACACTCATTTACAAAGAAACAAACTGGAAAAGGCTGTACAAACATGTGGGTTTTTTTGTTAAAGTTGTAAATAGAAAAAAAATATACCAAAAGAAATGTGTTTTTTGTCTATACAAACTGCTCTTAATTGTGTTAGAAACACACATAGAGTTTTTGTAAGAAACCCCCCTTAGTTTTAGAAAACTTTGACCCCTACAAGTATTAGGGTTGAAGTTTTATATTTTTGCATGTAAATGACCTTTTTGAAACATGAGTAGGAGTACGAAGACATGTTTGGTAGTGCGTGTCTAACATTCTTTCATTCTTGATTATTTGATAACAAAGGTTAAATATGGCTTGAAAATTTACTACAAAATTTTTAGGGTTTTGGATACCCTAAATAGGTGGCAAAAATGAAAAATTTTTGCATAACAAAATGTATTTTTTTTCCTTTTCTCTTATGTCTATGAAGAAATATTTGTGTTCGAATTTATTAGATGAAGTAAACTTTAAAATAAGTGTCGAAGAAACTAGTGTGTAAACAAGTAGTTGTCAAGATACTTAATTATATAACCAGCACACACACTTAGGTAGCATAAATGTTATAACAGTCGACTCGCGATTATTTTAAATCTCTCAACAATGTGAACTGTTATCTAGGTCCCTTAGAAAACGTTCGACAAATTGAAAAAAAATCCTTGTTATTTGGTCCCTCGGTAATTTGATACCACGGTATTTTAAATCGTATCGCCTCTACACTCAATAACTTGAACTATTTAATATGCCGCGTTTTATAAAAAAAACCGAACAGTCAGGTATGTGATGGAAATCGATTTTCAAAACGAAAATTCGTTTTTTAATGATTTTCATTAGATAATTTTTTTCTTAGTTCCTTTATATGATATAAATTGTATCTCTTAATCTGAATTTTTAATTATAATAACTTGAAAATGGTTTCAAAATCGACTAAAATTCTTCACACACATGAAAAAGGATTCGATTTAAAATCGTTAAATTCCTATCTTCATTTATTTTTGTTTTTATATATCCAATCACTGATTGGAATGTAAACGAGTAAAAATTTATTCTACAACTTTTTAGCGAGTAATTAGATCACTGGATATCAGTTAGATCGTAATCTTATCGCTCTTTGATGGTTTTTTCTTTCAATTCCAAGTTATCGAGAGTCGACTGTATTCCACAGTGCACCAAATTTGTATTCGAGCAGATAAAATAATCTTTTCGCTACTGATCTATGAGAGTTGTCAGATTTAACAATCTTTTTGTAGCCTAAAGGTTATTATTTCACTAAAACCATGCTCATTGCGGTTTAAAGCCATTGGAATTGAAGGTCATTTTTCAACAAAAAAAAGACAGAAGGTTCAATTGGCATAATCAAGTTGCCTCAGCAATGTCCTTTTGCATGTGATATTTTGTGTGCTGCAGAGCATGTGATGCCATCTTGGTGAAGGAACACAAATTTCAGTGATATATGGACCAGTGGTGGCTTTGGCTGGACACTCTTTCATTTCCTCTGGGTAATTATCACAACAAATATGTCGAATCTCTTGTTTCCATGAAAAACCGCTACTATTTTGTGAGCTTTTATGTGTTTCAAGTGAATGTTGATTGTCATCCATTCTTTATTACGCACTGCGCAGTATCATAGAGTGGCATCATTGCAACTTCCTTGTATACATCTTAGCCATGACTTCTAATACCAAAAAAAAAAATTCAAGCTAATCTCTTAACTAAAATTTCGCTGGGTTACCTCTTAAACAACTTTGCCTTTAATACTGCTGATATTACTGCTTTCAAAGAGCCTTTATCTATTTTGCACTTTTGTTGCAGTTGCATCTAAAACAACTATATATTCCTTTACCACAATGAAGAATAGACCTCAACAGACAATTGGTATGAGAGAACTAAGCTCAAACTGAAACAAAAAATATTTTTTTTGCCTTTAGAATATAGAAAACATTGTGATTAAATAAAATTTTTACTTTAATTTGCTACAAACGGCTGTTATCATCAGGTTCACATTTTTATTTCCTTTTTGATTTCTTTTTGTTTAAATCCTTTATATTTTATTCACTCCCCCTTTTGCAATGCAAGTTCAAACAAAAGCATAAGAAAATGAAATAAAATAGAAACGAACAACATCGTTTCGACATTGTAATGGTACGCAGCAAACCATTATGTAGGATTTTAATTAAAATTAATTACATTAAGTGCAGCAAGTGAACAAACAAATAAGCGAGTGAACGAACGCGCAAATAAATAAACAAACAAACCAACAAACAAACACTTATTTTTAGCTGCAACTGTCTAATTGTCTGTCGGGTTTGGTGTAAAAACTAGAGCCTGCATGTCTCTTTTATGGGTGGGTAAAAAAAACTGCTAGAAATTTAGAAATTTACGAACCAAAACAAAGATTAATCTGTAAGAAAAGGTAGTTTTTTAACATCAGAGTTTGAAAAGGTCAAAGTTAGGAAGACACATGAAAGTGTTGATTAAGTTACAAAGTATTAAATAGTTGTTAAAAATTTATTTATTATATGATTGGAAACAGTGTTACTCGCCCGTGATAGCCTGTAGCACTATTTTGTCGTCGGCTGTGGTACTATGGTTAATTGCACTATCGACTTGCGCCAGCCATAACCGAAAACTCCATAGGTTAACGATTTCCGATGGTCCAAAAAATGTGTCATAATATTTCTAATTCTGCAAAAATCAATGGACTACGTGGTACGTTTTAAAATGATGTTGCTATAATGCATTAATGGACCATTTCCGATTACAAGTGGTCGTGCTTTAACGAACGAAATGACAAGTTTGTGAGTGCTCCGTGAAGTAATGACACATGGTAGTTTGGAGCTACTCCGCTAGTAGTCTAGTTCCAACATAAAACGCATGTAATTTTCCAAACTCTCCTGACTTGAACAGTGTCCCGGAACTTCAAGTTTCAAATTAAAATCTTGAAAATTTTTTAGTTTGTATATTGTGTTATCTTTGGGGTACTCCTGGTGCTTTGGCGAAATTGGTAGTGCTGTAGCGCTGATGTACCAAATTAATGGACTAAGTTTTCTGTCCACGTTTTTAAATTAATTTTTAGTTAAATTTACAACCGAAAAATGGCACTGAAGATGGCACATAGCCGAAACCGGTGTGTCATCAAACCAAATTTGACAAGGGACAAGGGAATATAAAATCAAGAATCAATCAAATGCATTCTTGTAATCCAAGTCACCGGTGTATCCAAAACAGTCAGTCGAAATCACCCAAAAGTAAAAAATTGTATTTAGTAACTAAAATTTCTAAACGTAGAACATGAGAAAAGATGTCAGAAGTCCTTTTGTATATAAGGTGCCTGAAAGTGCCTCGACCAGTTTATCGCCGGACTGAAATTCCAGATTTTAGCCTTAACAAAATTGAATCCATTCGTCAGCCTGTGAGAACCTTGTCAATTTTAAGACTTTTTGGAAGTGGTTCATTAGAATTTTAGTGATTGAGTTTAATATTAAACAAAACCACCTTTCTATTTTCAGGCAATCTAGGATTTCCATTTAAAGTTCTGTAATATTGCCTCTTGTTAAACTTAAAATCTTTTTCATAAATAATATTAATCATCCAATAAAACGGAAAAAAAGCCAGCAAAAACTTTTTCCTGCATAAATTACACACAAATTCCATAAACAATAAAGCGCCAAACTAACAAAACAACAAAAAAAAAAAAAAGGATGAAAAACTTTCTCTATCATCACATTTCTACCTTAAACCAGTCACAAATTCTACATAAAATATTGAATATCTTTGATTACCATGTCGCAGCATACCGCCCACCACAACCAAACACCTGAGGCAGACTCTAAAGCAACGTTTTATACACACAACCAAAAGAAGGTCTCTTTCAGCCCTTATCAAACGCCAATAAAGATTTCTAACACCTTCATCATCACCTCCGTAAGACAACTATTTCGTTATTTAAGGTTTTTCAAGGGAAAATTAGATAATTTCTTTAGGGATTTTTTTGAACGTTAGACTCTGAAATCCACTTAATTTCATAACCAGACCATAACTTTATCTTAAACTGTTAGACACACGCATACAGATGTAATTATATACATACACAATTTTGCTGGAATATTTTTAACGACCATTAATTTTCTTATTATTTAAATAAAAAGTTTATTGCATGTGACCAACGAAAATATTACGTGAACAAAATGGATTGACATTTTGTAATCGTTTCATGATTTTTTGTTGTGTAATTTTTCAAAATTTGGGAACGCTGATTAGGGGGTATTGATTTTAAAAAACTTTTTTTGCTTACAAAATTATCTATTTTAACACTTCGGAAACTGTTTTATGATTTTGTAATCAGTTCCAAATTTTTGGGCTGAATTTTCCGCCGACATCAACCTTTGGGATGCTGTTAAGCCTCTCTAATGGTTTTAGGTGTTCTGATTTTGGTTCTAAGCTTATTAAAACAATTGAATAAAATAACTTGGAAATTAATTTTTTAAATAAGGACAACCATTGTTAATAACTATTTAAGCTGTGTTTGACGCATTTTCAATCCTTAAGGCGAATAATTTCTCTTCCAGACTGTATTATATGTTCACTTAGACCGGCTACTTCATAAAGCGGCTAAATAAGGTGATTTCGCAGGCCAACTGAAGTTGTTTGGTGGTTTGGAATATAAGCATTGGCTTGAGAGTCTTTTATGCACTTTAAATGTTCTGTTGAAACAACTTATACTCGAATATTATTTCATCACTTGCGGTAGTAAAAACATGTTGATCAAAGTTTCGTATTACTCAAAAGTCAAAAGAGCTTTTCTTTCCTCGTCGTCCCAAAAAAAAAAAACTCAAATTGAGTGACACTTTTGCTAGAAATGGTAGTGGACAGAGTTATTTTGAGCATGTTATAGCTATTCGTGTATGATAGAACAACTCCCTGAGTATAAGGAGACCGTGAGCATAATTTGCTCACGAGTTATGATCTGCAATAGCCGTTAGAGTAACGTGTAATGGACATTGACTGGTTGTTTTTGAGCGATCATTCATTCGATCTTCAGCCACATCACCTTTTCTGTCCACATGTTTTTGCAGTCTTTTCGATACGAGCTGCTAAACGCCTTCATGTCCGACCAGTTATCATAGGGCGGCCGAGAACTTAGTCGTGTAAAACAGCAATTTCCTTTTTCAGACAACTAATTATGAATTCTAAGGCCAATTGGTGTAAACGATTTTAGAACAAAAAATTTAAAACGGAACCTTTTTTCGAGCAGGTGTATAACTATTTGCGAGCTTGGTATAACTGATCATAAGCTTTTGGACTATTAACAAAAATATTTATTTTGGTTGTAAGACTGAGATAGAGTTGCCGTTGGTTCTCCCTTAAGGCTTAAAGGAGGATCATATTTCATATTTCCATACTTTTCTCACTATTGCAATTAAACGAAATTCAAATTACATTTTTATTTTTTCATTAACAAACTTTCTTTAGTATTTTACATAATTTAATTTTTATGAAAAATAAATTAAAGATGGCAATAAAATTTTGTTAAAAATAATTTTAATTTGGCCAAAAAAAGAAAATTTTGGCAAAACAAAAAAACGAAACGTAATGAAAAGCTTAAGAGTAAAATTTATCAAAATCACTCAAGCGTTAATTGTTTGTTTTGAGTCTCGTTCATCAGCAACGTTCGTAATACTCATTTTGCCAAATTGTGGTTTTTTGGTTTGTAGGTTTCTTTTTATTTTTTGGAGAAAATTTGCCGTCAAAGCTGAGTGGTATGAAAATTGTAGCCATTTATGCTGTGCCAATACATTCTTTTTTTAATTTATCATATCAGCACTACAAGGAGGAGAAGTTTGGCTTTGAAAAGATATAAAAGGTAGTTGTAAAATTTATGAACAAATTCAGGGATTACAGAGGGGAACTAATAATAACAGAAATGAGTAATTTACACACCCTCACATAATTTGGTCTAAAGCTCTAATTTATATTGCTATATAAAGCTTAGTGGTTTTGGTGCCAAAGTGTTTTATTATATTTATTAGCAATGCAACAGTCAAACTAAAATCCTCTCCTATAATAAATTACACCAGCTAGTTTCGTTGTTGCATACACAAATGCCCCAAATGCTTCAATTATATAAAATCAGCAACGTCAGCAGCCTCCTCCACGTCTATTCAAATTCATTTTCATATTCATGCAATTTACAATTATGAGTGGTCGGCATATTTTCTTTTTCAAATTATTTAAAGGGAGTTTGTTTGCTCTTTTTTTGGAATTGGTCCATAATATATTTTCATTTAGTTTGTAGGCTGAATGTGTTACAGTGTGATTTTGATGGTAACATTTCAATCACGTAAATTTATTACGTCAACATTTACTTTACAAACAACGCCTTTCATTTAATTTTTTTTCCTGCATCCATTCTGTTAGTTGCAAAGTTTTTTGTAATGAACGTTAAGCCAAAATAAAAGTCATAAAATTAAAGGAAAAAATGAATATTGAACAAATATATGTGACCATGAAGAGGAGAAGCAGTCATAGGCATGGTTGAGTGGGGTGATCGATTGTAAATAAATGACCATTAATTCATAATATCCTTGCAATGGTGGAATATTTTCACTCTGAATAGAAATTCAAACTTATATTTTTTAGAGAGAGTATCCTCTAGGAAAGCTACTATACCTCGATTATTTGTATCGGATATTGGCGTTTTTTTTAATGCGCATAACTTTATATTGACAACACTGTTCGCTATGTAAACATATCTGCTAGTTCTGGGTACTTTTGAGGTTACTTTGGTTTGGAAAATCAATATGGATAGACTCCCGCAACCTAGCAACGTATCCAAATTGTCGAAATGAATTTGAAATTTTTAATTTATAAAAACTTATTGGGCTTTTGCATTTGAAGATGTGTTTTAGTAATGAACCGCAGTTTTGGTTATAGATCGACCTTAAAAAGTAACTGTTTTTGCATTATGAACAAAATGCCCAGTAATTTACAGTCAACGATCAGCTGTACAAAGGCCCGTTCATTAACTTCTTCTTACCTGAAATACATTATGATTTTAGGATGACATCTAATGACGCGCGCGAGAAAAAAGTTACACTCCTTTGGAAAGATTTGATTTCATTGGACTATTTTTTGTGTGGTTATAAAAATTCGTATTTCTATGCCCATTAATTAGGGACAATAAAGCACTTTTAGGCGTCATTACCGAAACATAGCCTAATTTACTGTAGAAAACCAATTAAATGAAGAAGGGAAATTAAATGAAGAAGAAAAACACTTCCTTTGCTCCGTTTCTTAGAGTTTCTTTAACCTTCTCCCTATCAACCCTATTTAAATTGTGCACGTGGCTTTAATGGCACAGCAATAAAATTTACTAAAATACAAAAAGAATATGAAAATACTTTTTACTGAGAGAATAGAACTTGTACTATAAGTTTTAGTCAGATTGGCCATCTGCCATCAGTCCTGCGACACAATGAGACGGTGAACTTAGCACCGGGTACATTAAACGACCACTAACGCCACTGCTAAGGAGTTTTGAGCTACCCATTTTCTAGCTATTCTATTAGAAGCCTCCATTGCGATGTAGCGCCATATTAATTTTGGTAAAAACCACAACCACCACGTGCACTCCCGAAGGAGCCTCATCAGAAATCATTATGGGATTTGCGTCACACAGGGGCTACTGATTCCCGTGGTACCATTGTTTATATCGTTAGTGGGTGGTCAAACTTATAAAGTTCTACCTTATTCCAGTTTCAAGCCCTTTAGACAAGCCTCGAGAATTGGTTTCCCCATCTCAACCGGCAGCAATACATCAAGCTGATGGGATCAACAAGAAGACATAGCTCAAGGGGAATATAAGTTTTAGTTCATGAAACAACAAAATCGAAAACAAAATTATTTTCAGAACTAAAATCCCGGTTATTGGACACTCTGAAATCGTGACTTCGATCATTGCAAGATTTAAAAATCTTTTGAATAACTATGTTGATCACTATATTCTATATAGATCGTCATTTTTTAAAAATCAATTTTAATTGAAACAAGTTTATAAAATCGTTTTTAATTTGTTCTCTTAGTAACTGACTCATTGATTTACCGGGCTCGTTACGATGTTTTAGCGCTTGCTTTTGAAAACTTTTACTGGCCCAGAGTTCTTTTATCCTCAACGTTTTTTGTTTCTCTTTTTTTTCTATTTGTTTGCCATTAAATTTTCATTTACTTTGCGTAATATTCATAATGGATTTGCCAATATGAAAGTTTTATTAAAATATCAAACAAACACAAATACATCCATAAACTGTTTATGCATGTGGGTATACACCCACATATTACTGCTGCAATCAAATCATGTCTGCTATTAACGTCATCATTTCAATTTCACTGATGTTGTAGATTTACACTGTTTGACTAGATTGGGTTTCATTTGATTTTATCCTGTTGGTATGGCCGTGAGTGGAGTGGTTTAGTTTGCTTTCTCGATTTGCTAAGTTGGTTTAAACCTTTTTCGGTTTAGCTTTTTGATCTCGTGTATTTATTTGTGGTACATCTACACCCTGCTTGTTTAACCTTCAACTACTCACACTTTTGGCAATACACTTTTGTTTGATTTGTTTATTTTTTGCATTTTCTTTTACTCCTGCCAAAGTGAATTAAAAAATTATAAAAAATAAAAATTTGCCAGATACATTATTATAATTACATTAGGCGTTTTTACTTGTTTTTATGTTTAACTTAAATACGGCAAATGATTTTTGTTGTAATTTTACAGAAAAATCTAATTATTTTAGAGATTCTCTGAAAAAAAAATCATTGCGAAAGTTTTTGCAATAAAAACTCGTTCTGAAAGCCCATAAATCTGGTCTTTGTTCTCCAAAGCACCTTTTACTCTCATTTGCCAATTTTTTTATCGGTTTTTATATTGGAAATGATTTGATTGCTATCAACTGTTTTACCAGCCGTCCTTTAGTTTTAAAGCAGCAATATCATAAATAATCTTTAATCCGCAATTGTCTACTTAAAGTGTTTAAGCAAAAAACTGAATCTTACTTCTATTTAACAAAGTTATCAACACACTTAATATTATATCTGCTGAAAGTATTTGTTTGTGTTAATGTTGAGCGGAAAATCCTTGTATATTCTGCATTACGGGTTTCTACTTTTGCAAAGGGGAAAGTAAACAGAAAATCGCAAGGTCTATAATAAAACAGAGAAGGGATTTCGCAGAAAGAAAAATAATAAAAGAATTTTTTTTAGCTTTACAGAAATTGTATGGTTTTGTAACAACAATTTATAACAACAGCATTCTAATTAATCGCCGCCCCCCTTTCTTTCTTCATGTGGGCTTTACCCGAATACCTCACTAAAAATGTTAACCTTTAAAGCCCTCAAACAATTATAGTTTTTTTTTTCATAATACCTACGGCGCCGCTCAGGATGAAAACGATGTCTGAAGAATAATCCGGTTGGCTTAAGACTTTCCATGTCTTGTCCAACTTTGTAACATACAAACGAGCAATATTTTATCTTGTGTCTCTTTGCATCGAGTCATATGCCTGTAGCTGTGATCAGATAAGAACGATACCCAACCCCACCTTCACTGACAGTGCTTCCAGATAATATTTGTTGCCAAAATCTGTATTTTGGACCAACATTCCCAGCACACAATTAGCGAACTCACAGTGGTGTCTATGGTCGATCCGCTTTAATCCATATGTCAGCATAGGTTAATACGTATGTAGGCCCAAGTCCAACCGCAAATTAAGTCTGGTTAACTCTCTGGCGATGTCCATTTCAGCTGATCGGCGCGAATCGACATTTTTTAATCATTTTCGTTACGGACCGCTATAGCAGCTATGGTTTCTTCACATCGCACTAGTATCTTTCTGGTTGATGGCTTAAAATCCACCATGACAACCGATCTCACGACGAAGTCTTTAATTGGAATTATCATGATCAGTCTTCTTTTTGTAGAGAGCGTTTAATGTGATCACTTTACTTTCATATACATTTCTTGCATTTCATTGAGGCGATTTAATGGGTTACTAATACTGAAAGTACCAATTTTTTAGACGACTGGGATTTACACATGTTCTTAATCCTACTTCTTGCTTATGTTATGGGTCCTTGTGGTTAAAATCATCTTTATAAAAACCTTAAATACCTAAAGGATATTCGAACAATCTGTTAGCTGCCCTGTTGGAAATGTTACTACTCAAAATAAGCAAACTGTCTCCATATATATCCAAGATGTAGGGCAAAAACGACTGTTCATGTTGTTGTTATCTTTACCCTCCACCAAAGTTGGAAATATTCATATGCAGTCCCATTAAATGTATTTATTATGAGTCCTCGAAGAGATTCGAGTTAAAGTTGCCAATTTGAACGGCGGCTGGAGTTTTGTTTACACCAGAGACTAAGAGAAATCGATACCCTGAGCCTTGCCCTCTTAACCTATTATAAAGTAGTCTAAGATTTGAATAGTACAATTTCGTTGCTACATTGGTAGTAATTTTTAAACATGAGTATAATAATAACTATTGATATCAACCATTTGAAAACCGCATATAATTTGCAGACATATACTTATGTAGGGTACTTTTAAGGTACTTTCGAATATGACATGGCTTCCAACTCTGTTTAATTTTACAATATAGATTTTTTTTAATTTCAAGTACCCTCAATGAATGAGAAAAAAAAACTGTTTTGTATTGCATACAAAATCAATCAATCATTTTGTATTAAATAAACAGAAAATCAGCAACCGCAAACATATTTTGATTTTGTGATATCAGCAAATATCGTTCGTTCATTTAAAACGCTGCTATTCTGCATGGTATCCTTGTTTATAAGAGTGAGTTATACATTTTCAGAGTCTATGTGTTATTCCTCTTATCCCCGTTATGATTTACATATTGAGAGTTTTGCAAGTGCTGGCCCTGCTGGTTGTACAAATAAATCCACCATTAAGTGTAACTAATTTTTCAAAGAAAAAAAGCGATGATTAAGTTAAACAGTGATGTATTTCACAAAGGACTTAATAGACAAAACATATAAGAACACTAAAATAAAATAAGAAAACGAAAGACTTAGCAATTGTCAGGAAGGGAATATTGAACTGATGAATAAATCGACTACATCATTTTTGGGTTAATAATGTTGGTTTCAGTTACTTTCTTATAAAGAAAACTTGCCTTGTACGAGTATATTTTTTTAATTAGGAAAAAGTTTTTAGAAAAAATTTCAATCCACAAAATAAATGTTTTACGTATACATAAATTTGTGGTAAGCCCCCATAATTCACGAATTCGTATAGAGCAAATTATGGATTTTACTGGTTTTTTTTATACAATATTTTAAATTTTCCTAGCTTGAAGGTATTTTACAAAAAAATTCTTTAAACAAACAATAAATATTTTGTACAGAAAATATTTTACTTCCTGATGAAGCTACACAATAAAGAAGCGAAATATTTAAAAAATAAAAAAAAATGTAAAAGACCATCAAGCTTGGAAATTTAATTAATTGCATTTGTTTCTAATTTTACAAGTTATTTAAGGGACGTTACAGGATCCACAAAACATTTAATAATATACGTATATTACGTTCCACAATCACTTTAAAATTTGTTTCTCTAACATTTTGTATAAAACATAACGGTACAGTAGTTTTTAACGAAAATAAATTGGCATAGCAAAGGCCCAAGCCCTGCAGCAATCGAGAGAGAAAATCAAAACTTCGCCAGGACCATTTAGTCTCGATTGAATCGGGCCAAGGTGGTAGCACATTCCTTAAGAATGTAAAGAACGTACGTGCGTGGCTTAATGCCTACGGCCTATAGGTAAATTATATGTTGTACCCATGGCTCCATAATATCTACTGAACAATCTGGCTTAATAAAGTTTGGGAGCAGACGGCCTCACATTCTTTCTGGCACTGTTCGGCACTCTGTCTTTTACCTTCTCGTAGTGGTGGTTGGTAACAGATTCTGGTCTCTGCTAGTAGTCTGGCTAAGAGAGAGTTGGCACTCTCTTCTAAAAGTTACTAATCCAAGGGGGACTCTAGAAGAGGTGGACAGCAGAGCCTAGCGAGGGGTGGTCGGATCAATTTTGAAAGGTACTCCTAACTTGAACCGTGAGATTCCGATAAAGAGGGACAATGAAGTCTCGCAAGAGGTTATTAGCCTATGGGGGAATTATGAAGAAATGTACAAGAAAACCCCCCGAAGGTGAGGGGGGAGGGGGAGGAAGGGGGATCACATTGTGTATGAATGAGGACCACAAGCAGATACTTGGTAAATATGAATGCCATGGGGACCTAAGCCTTGGACAAATGCTAGCAATTACTAGAGACCCCATGATGAGGCGAAGGCCACCAGTTACTTTACTAGAGTCAAGAGTAAAGGCTAATGTTAGCAGGAGACTCAATGCAAGTAAGGTAGTCGTAAAATACAAATCCGTTGCCTGAAATCAATTCGAGGAAAGGGGGTCTAAAGGGACCTTTAAATGAAAACAAATACAAAACTCATAATTGTAACTTAAAAAGCCTTCTACGTATCGTCGTGTTTCCGATTCGTTATGAAAGAATTGCTTCCCATTTTATTCATTTTAGCATTACATAAGTAACCGAAACGGTGAATACTTAATAAACGTTCTGTAATCACTGATATACAGCTATCTATATTTGGTAGAGTCATATCATTCACACTTGATTCAAAACTGCAAGGAAACTTTCAACGGCAGTTTTTTAATAGAAAATAAATAAAAATTTAATACATAAAACCAAACAAAAATTTTTACAACAATTGTAAAATTTATTTCAATTTGGGACAATAAAGAAGAAAACTTCAGTTCAAAATTCATAACTGAAGCACACTTTATTACTCTTTGCATTCATTTTGGCCCCATTAACAGGCAGCATAAAAAAGGTAAATTAAACAAAATGTTTTGCTGTTTTTCTGTTGTATTTCAATATAATCAAACGAACAACAGTAATAACAATTGACAAAATATTAAAAACTTTTGTGGGGGAAAAAAGAGAAAAATGTTTTTATTTTGTTATTTTCTGAGCAATTAAGTAAAGCTCGTGCTGCTGATTCTGTTAAATTTCATTCATTTTATGATGTTGTTTTCAAGAGTAATATAAATTTATGAAACTTTTTTTGTGTTCTTTTTTTTTGTGATTTATATTTTTTTAACTAACAAAGTTAATTTTAATAGCAAAAGCGAACAAAAATTAAAGTGCTTGACGGCAAAAGTTGGTTGTAATATGGAAAGTAATAAATAGGAAACACAAAGCGATGCAATGTCATTCAACCAAAAATTTGATGAAGTGAACATTCCTAGACGTATTTTAATGATTAACGACTACAAATCATTTTTATACCGCAGACAGACTTTTTTCAATTCATTCCACAATATTGATATGACGCTTCAAATATATTTAGTAAAATTTGTATGCCGCAATCGGTTTGTACAGAAATAGCCTTCACAACTACTAACATATAAAATAAGTTGTCCACAAAATTAAAAGTAAATTTTATAAATTATGTCAATGGCCAATTTCGCGTTCCACAGATCTTTGTTTATGAAAAATTTTAGGATACAAAAATATAAAAAAAATTTTAAGATTTAAAATTACATTCCACATTTACGCGTTTTAAAATTTTTCTAATTTTCTAATCGAAATGTATATAAATATTTTGTATATGAAAACTACATCAATTCACAGTTAAAAAATACGTCCCACAATTTTGTTTTACAAATATTGTATTAGAAATTAGGTTTTAATTTTTTTTATAAAGAATTCATTACTCAGTTTTTCTTATAATTTATATTTCAAAAAATTTAAAAGAAACACAATTAAAAAAATTTTTTTTTTTTTAATTTACCTCTTGCAAAATTTTGTTTGCAAGAAGTTGTGTGTTATAATCTTTCTGTCACTTTAGCTGACACAAATTTTCTATACAATAAGTTATATATCATAATCGTTTTGTACGATAGAAGCCTTCACAACTTTTCATGTCAATAAAAAAAGACTGCCAAACTTGCGTTCCACTAAATATTTTATATACAATTTTAAGGTACATATGTTTTTGCAAAGAAAATTATATTTGGCAGGATTTTGAAGATTCAGCCTTACGTTCCACATTTTTATATTATGTAAATTAAGTTCCAACACACGCCTTTCTAATCTGTCTAATCACAGAACTACTTTTAGCAATATTTAACTATTTAAAAACTATCGGCCAGCAAATTTTTTATCTAAAAATTAAGTTCCACAATTTGTGTTATTCAAAAAATTACGTCCCCCGTTGTTTTATAGTACTCCCTACTCTTTTTCTAGAAACAATTACAATTAGACTTTTTTCTATCTTAATCATGTTTAACAAATGTTTCTTTAGAAACTTAAGTTACGATTTTATTTTCTATAACAATTTGATTCCCTAATTTTTGCTATGGAAAAATTAATATTTTACATATTCTTTTCAAGAGGCAAATCTTATACCAAAAAAAATATATATAAGAATAACAATCAATAAAATTAATTTATAAAAAATATTATTAAAGACCTAGAGCTTAAAAATTAATTAATTAAAAAAAGAACAAATTTCTTTGGAAATCCATTTTTACTGCAAATAAATTTAAATTTTTCACAAAATTCTTAAATAACAAAATCTTTGTATTTAGAAAATTGTCTTTATCCTTAAACCCTATTGTTTACAGTTTAGTTAAATATTTTACTTGTACCCCAGAATATTTGTCATCTTTGCATGTCCTTATTTAATTCACAACTACAACACTTAACATGCATCTGATTGATGGCAAGAGTCTGAATGGGTATGTACATATGTGGCACATGTACATTGTTTGTTGTTAATTTGCAATGACAAATCTAATAATGAAACCATCATATCTATACAATACACTTTCACGTTCTCTATTACCAACTATCAGCCACACTTCACAATGTGTGCGCTTGTAGTTTACAACGAAAAAAACAAGGGAGACGTTGAGATACTTGAAACAACTAAAACAAAATAACCTGAAATTCATTTTACCACCAGCTTCAACTAACACTTACATCTAAAAACATTAGAAGTATACTTACATCAACTGAGAATGACAGGAACTGAAACCGTAGCTTATTCGTGAACTAAGTAAGTAGCTTTACATTTGAGAGATAATGAAATGTTTACTTTGGGAATTACCCAATAACATGTTTTGAGAAGAAAACACGACAATTTATTTTATAAAGAAATTTCTTTTTCAATAGATAATTTTTCTTAATAAGATATTTACCTGAGGTAGATTTCTAAAAATTATTTTGTGTTAAAAAATTATGTTTTTACATTTCCTTTAAAATACTACTGTGGGCATTAAATAGTAAAACTTTGTTCATAATTTTAAATTTCTATATTTATTCTCCTAAATCTATTTCGTCCCCCTCAAAATAGTCCCCCCCCCCCCCCCCCCCCCCAGCTGCAATACACTTATGCCTACATTTTTCCAATCCTCGTAACAGCTGTTAAAGTCAATTTCCTTCAGAAGCTTTCACTGCGCGTAGCGATTCACGGTTAATGTCTTCAATTGACTCAAATCGGTTTCTCCGGACCGGTCGCTTGAGTTTGCTGAACAGCCAGAAGTCACACGTAGCTAAATCAGGCGAATACGGTAGTTGTGGAACGATAGAATCAATGCGGTATGCGACGGTGCATTATCGAGGTGCAGAAACCAAGAGCTGTCGGCCTATAATTTTGCCCTCTTTTTACGAATAGCTTCGCGCAATCGACGCATAACACTCAAATAGTATTCCTTGATGACAGTTTGGCCGGTCGGAAGGAATTCGTAGTACACCACACCTCGATGATCGAAGAAAACTGTCAACAAGACCTTGATTTTTGACTTGCTTTGACGTGGTTTTCTCGGCTTCGGCTCACCTTTAGTACGATATTCGGCCGATTGATCGTTTGTTTCCGGGTCGTAAGCGTAGATCCAAGACCCGTCGCCAGTTATAATCCGTTTAATGACATCCTTCTTAGGCCCAAATGATATGTATGTTAAAATGGTTTTCACTGATCCCTTTGATATTCCAACGATATCAGTAAGGTCTCTGACTGTTAATCGTCGATTATCGAACACCAATTCCTTGATGGCCGTCCTGGACGTGGTTCGTCGTCAACGCGTTCTCGACCCTCTTTGAATAATTTGTACCAATCAAACATACAGTTAACACCGACGGCCTTTTGCAACATTCTGAACGTTTCGGCACCAGAAATTTCATTCCGCACACAAAATTTAATGGAACTTCTTTGTTGAATAATTTCACGCATTGTAAAAATCTCCGAATGCACCTGTTGTACTTCAGAAAGACAAGCGTATACTAAACACTAATGATTACTTTGATGTGACATTTGGCACAGATGTCACTGACAGTCATACCAACGTAGAAAAAAAATTTCGACGAATGGATTTGCGCGCGAAATTTAAATTAAAAAGTCTTACTATTTTTTTACCCACAGTAGTATTAGAATACTTTAATAAAAATATCCTTCGAAACAATTTCAACAATTCAACAAAATGTATTACTCAGGGTTCTGACTTTTATATACAAGTCAAACATGCTCATCTTCTTAATACAATTTTTAGGATTATTTTACGTCTTTACCTTTGTAGTTAGAAAATTTAAACTGATGTTGGCATTTTATAGTTACAAACTTAATTAGTGTTATGCTACATAAAGCCTTTTTTATATTATTTTTGTTTACGTTGTCTTTAACAACAATACTCCTGTTGGAATATAAAAAGGGTTCAAAGGAGAGAATTTCACAAATAGCATAAGATGATGAGTCAAAAGGAAACCTAGCAAAATTTATTGAACGAAATGCATACATGTACTACTATTTCTCTAACGTGTAAAGGGCTTTTCCCACTATAAGAGTGAGTAAAATGACTTGTCAAAAATTCAAATAAAATGAGAAATTGTTATAGTGTGAAAACGCTAGGTTATGAATGTGATAAAAATGCAGCTGGAAATTTTCTAAACTTCTGAGACTTTTCATTTTATAAGGATTGTATTTTTACAGCAGCGGACAAAGAAAATACCACAAGCAGCTATTGAACAAATATATGTACAAGTCGACTGGTTCGGCGCCGACAGCGTGCTGCCGCAGATATTTTTGTTGAGCTTTTATCGGCACAAAAACGGTCGAAAAAAATATTATTGAGTATTTGACCCAAAAAAGTGGCAAAGAAGGCAAACATGAATTTGAAAAAAATCTAAAGAACTAAATATGCAGCTCGATAGACAACAAAATTGTAGACAATATTGTGAATTTTCAAGATTTTAAGTTAAAATGTGTAGTTCCGGGACACTGTTAAAGTCACGAGGGTTAAGAAAAGTACAAGCGTTTTTATTATTTGTTTGCGGTTTTTTTGAGGATGAAGAATATTTTTGGTGAAGTTTAGCAACAGAGGAGATCTAATTTGCTGAACCAAAGATCAGCGGGATATGATGATGCGGCTAAATTAATAATGGATATAACGGGACCTCCAAAATATTACTTCAGGTCATATGGTTTGAATTATTCGAGGAATTACAACAAAAGCGATACAAACCGAAATGGCCTCATAGTTTTGTACGAACGACCTGTATTTAACCTGTAGTACAAAAAAAACAAAAGAACATAAAGCCTTCTTCATCAGACACTTTGAAACTACTTCCTTCTGAAACGGATCATGGCGCTTATGATGAAATACATATGGCATGATCATGATTTCGGCCTTCGAAAAATTCGAAAATTTCTTTCTGGTAATTAAAAAACCACGTTTAATAATTTTAGCCAGCTTTTCAGATCAAAAACTACTGCGTGTACAAGCTCAGTTATAAACACGTAACCTAAATTTCGTCATGAGGTCGTTTGTCATCACGGATTCAATGCTTGAAAAGTTTAAGCGTGATTATTCTGCGGCCGGATTTGGGCCTTCATCCGTATTTAAGTTACAAGAATTAAAGTTGGACGACCATAGCCAACAATGTCTGCAACATATCTTAAAGCACTACCAGCATAGCCGAGGTGGCCATTTGAATGTTGTGCTATTTTCATATTGTCATAAATTTATTTTAAAAATGAAGACAGGATTAATTGATATGCCATACTGTTGTTCTTTTATTTATATTGCTCTTGTCTGGCCATTCTAGAGTATTCATGGTCTTATATTATGCCTATGATTTCTTCTATTGCTTTTCATAATACAAATAACCATTTCAACTCATTATTCTATATTTTTTCGTTTTCTTTGCAGATTGTCTGTAGAATAATATTATCTCCAAAAGTAGTGAAAAACGTCGGTTGTTAAAAGAAGCTTTAAATGCTGCGCATACAAATTGTGTTGTTAGTGTAATCTCAATGTATTAAGTGTATTTTGAATGTGAAAGTTATAATAAAAGGAAACAGATTGTTGACAACTTTTATCGCATAAATATTCAACATATTAAACTTCGAAGTGTATCGACATCTGAAAAGCAACATGAATTATCAAAAGGGTAAGTGAACCAATAGTTAAGTATATCTAACAAATAATGCTGTTTTTAAATGCGAGTTTGCGTAGTAAATATTTATAAAGCTTTTAGAAAGTAAATCTCACATATTGTGGCAGATGGTGAGTGCCCTTAATAGTGGTTTACAATTCCTGGGAAATATTGCAGCCTAACAGTGTGTTCACACATGCGCCGAAATTAAAGCAATTAAATTTTAAATTGAGTTATAAGATTTGGTGTTCACATATATGCAATTAAGCTTACTCAATTAGCGTTTGATGTCTTAAAATGGGGTTTTAGATACAAAAAAAAATAGATACCATAATATGGAAGATATAGATAATTTGGTAACAATAAGATTTGTGGTCCCTTTTATATAATCGTGTTAAAATTGTCGTAAGTTGTAGGTAGCGATCTGATAATATAATCTAGGTAGCGATCTATTAATTCAATGTATTCATTTTACAGAACATTCTGCTTACTAAACACACTTCACCAGAGTTGCATTGTAAATTTCAAATAATTTATGGTGTAATTAAGCACTAATTGCTCAATTTATTATATGAACTCTTGTATGTAAACCTCCAAATTGCACAATTAAGGCGTATATGTGAGCATATTGTAAATTTGGACTGTTATTTTACATCTTCTCCTTAAAGTAGGCTATAGGTTTTTATATATTGAAACAGCACTCGGCATCTTTTGGCTTAATTTTTTAACATTAAAACAAAATGCATTTAATTGAAATAACTTACAAATATATAATTTTTTGGCATTTGTATGAAAAAGAAAATCCGACTTTTTACGTCTAATTGTGTTTCTATAAATTATAGTCTTTTTATAGAAAACGTGCCCAAAATACTATTTGAAATTTCTATTCGTTTCTTTATGTTCACATTCTTTTATTGTATTTTTGTTAACCATCAAACAATTGATGCTTTTGCTATGACAACTTGTCTCACGTAGCTCAA
Organism: Phania funesta; assembly: GCA_963932375.1. Classification (NCBI taxonomy): domain Eukaryota; kingdom Metazoa; phylum Arthropoda; class Insecta; order Diptera; family Tachinidae; genus Phania; species Phania funesta. The sequence continues at coordinate 3,099,929 of OZ010656.1, read as the reverse complement.
TTCCTTCTTCCTTTCTTTAATTTAGAAGTCTAAATGTTCCATTGAGTCAAAGGAGTAAAGAAGTCATAGACTTTTTATTTTTTTGCTCAAACATGTATGATTGCGTACAGTGGTAGGCTCCTCTATTTTCTACCATTCTGTCTGACAATTTGGGGACACAAATGCTGTTAATGCACTTTTTTCATTTCAACAACGTTTGGTATATGCTTTTCTTTTATTTGCTAAAGTTTTGGTTCAATTTTTTTGAGCTTCTTTCACTCGTTTATGTATTAAAGGAATGACAAACTAAAGGAACGAACAAGCATAATTCAATTAAATCAAATTTTATAAGTGTTTGGGTATGTGTAGAATCAGGAAAATTGTTGTGTTGCTGTGTGGAATATTTGATGAGCAAAGTTTGAAAATTTATTTAGAACTGCTGTGAAAAAAATGTATATAAATGTAAAATTAAACCTTAAAAAAAATTATTAACAAATGAAAGCTTAATTTTGTGTATTTAAAATCGCAGGCTAATTTTTTATTTTAGCTTTAGTTTCCCGGTGTAACGAGTTTAGTTGTTACAGAATTGATTAGTTTTTATTTTTACTTATTTCGTAACATTGTTATCCTTCTAATGGATTTATTTGCAATTAGTTTTAGTGATAACATGTACAAAACCCATTGTAACCACCAAATTTTTGCCACATCATACTCTTCCATATGCTAGAATAGGCTTAAATTGGTTTTACTTTTCTCTTACTTCTGCAACAAATTGGAAAATAAAAACACTCACGAACAGAGATTTAACACATCATGACCCAGTTACTTGATTATGTTATTTGTTTATATTTTTACTATTTACAACAATAATATTCAGCAGTTTGTGTGATAGTTTTTGCAATGTTGTCGCACTTATCATGACAACATCATGCCAAAAAAGAAGAACATTTTTATGCTTTTATAATGAATGAATAAGTGAGGAGATTGCTTTGCTTTTAGTTTATTTAATATTTTTTCTCTGGCAATTTTCGCTGATTCATATGTATTCATTACAGTCAGCGTACAAACGCATCACATAATATTTCCTTGTATAGAAGTAAATATAAGCTATGACTTAATGCGATTGCAGGGAGAAGAAGGAGTATTTAGAAGATGGTTTCAAGAATGTAGGCATAGCGGAGTATTGAAACAATTTGCTTCTTTTTTATGTCATTATCACGTAAAAACTGGCAATTACGTCCACAACGCAATTAATATACATGGAAATCGAATTAAGAAGCATAGTAGTAATAAAATATATTCCTTTAAATATATTAATATAAAATATAGCTATGACAATAAGAAATAAATGCTTCATTCGACTTAAACTGAAAACGAGTTAACAGCTTTATTGTGATTTCCTAATTTAAAAGTAGCCCTACATTGCGTCGCTGCTTCTGTGAGATAATAACGCTAGATACTCTACTGTCACCGATACACAGCTTTGCCCTCTCTAGTACACAGCTTTAAAATAGCCATACATAGGAGTTGTATTTCATTGTCGGTTGGTGTAAATGATATGGGGATCAGATGGAGTGGAGTACAATTTACACGGATTTAAAACCATCCTACTGGATTTTCATGCCAAAAACTTCAAGAACTTCTGATTTTTTAATAATTTTACCACCCATAGCTACACATGAAGCAAGATAATCTGTCATGCGTTTTTGATTAAGCACACAATATTGGGTATAATGTGCATTATAATGGACCCTATTCGTAGCGCGCCATTCAGAGATTATCGCAATATCTCGCTTGAGCTAATTAAGCGAACGCCTATCATTTTACTGACCGAAAATGTTAAGCCAAGCCAGGCCGGCTTTAATATTTCCTCTGTTCATGCGTAGGAGTAGGGCCTCTGATATTTAATAATATAAGATAATGCGCCTACGATGTAAATTTCAAGTCTCAATAAATCAACTATGATGACCTGGTAATAATAAAAATGTTTAAAATATATTTCTCATATTGAACGACTACTGATAAGAAAATTCAGCAAGATTAAAAGCATATTTGATTTTCTCAAATCCGAAACTTTCACAATCCGCAGGAGTAAAAACATCAACCAATATTAAAAACAAATAAAGCTTAAACCTTTTAAAGCAGCCTTCGTATTTTTAAGAATTTTGTATCTATATCGCAAGTCTTTCTACTGGTTGTTAATGTGTGAGTCATAAATATGATTTGATGGGTGGGTATAAGCAACGATTTTAAGGATGTTTCCAAAATAATACAAGTATGTAGGTGTGGGAGAGTTTCCATTAAAACTAACAGAAGCTTAACGAATTGCTGCGCGTGTATGTCCAGCCTAGGCCATTGTAACATTATAAACCCATATTCGCTCATCAATTTACTTAGTCATTCAACCTTACATTCAACTGCAGTTGTTGGTCCTTGTTTTTCTTTTTGCTTAATTTTTATATCGACAAAAAAGTAAAAATACAAGACAATGTCTTGGTATTATTTTTCTATTTTTCTTCAGTCATCTTTAGAGGATTTTGTGATATTTATCGCTAGATTTAAGTTTTTATTTGGTTTCCATTGATTATTGCCTTAGTTGAGTTTTATTTTCTATAACAATCATTTGTATTTTTCCCAAATCTATAAACTTTCGGATGCTTTTATTGTCTCTTAGTTTGAGTTGTCCCTATTATCATTGTTATAGCAGATAGCTGTTGTTGATTATGTTATTAAAATGTTGCAAAACATATTTCTGTTTAAACATTGGCTGATTGCAAAAAAAGTTAATTTCATTTTCATCAATTTTTGTTGTTGCTGTTGTTATGTCATTATTATTAAGAATTTAATTTTTACAGTTGATTGGCTTTCATTCTGTGGCGAAATTAGTATATTTTTCCTTCTCCTTTAGAATCTTGGTTTTTTTTAAATGTAAAATATTGCTAGGCAAGAATATTTTATATTTTTTGAAAAGTTTGCAAAAAAAAATTCAAGAAGGAAAAAATTCTTTATGGTAATTTTGTAAAAACATAAATGGGAATATCAAAAAATTATTTTAACGTACCCGTCGGAAACAATTTACGGATAATTTGAGAATTGACACCTTGGTGGCACTTGGTCACCGCTTAAGGTGACATTTTTTAATTTTTATTTTAACTATTCATATATAAAAAAAAAATTGTTCAAGCTGTTTTAAGGGTATGTCTGCAATTAAGATTAGATTTATGTCCAGCTATCCTAGTCTTCAGTTTATTTTTTGTTGTCCCTACATAAACCTTATTACAAGTCTCCTGATCATTTCCCTTACAAGGAATTTTATAAACTATATTTTCCTTATCCAATTTATAAATCCTATCTTTGGTTTTACCAAACAATCTATTCAATGTATTATAAACTTTGAAAGTCATTTTGTATTTTTCCTTATCAAAAAAGTCAGTCTTCTTTAATCGCTCTCCAATACCTGGTATATATTTAACGTCGTGTATATCTTTGGCTCCAATACGTTGCTTATATTACGTTCTCTCCTAACATTATACTGATTAATTAATTTATAAATCAGCTCCATTCGAAAACTATTCTCGTCTAATATAATCCTAATCTTTTCTTTATTCTGTCTATGAAATTCTCTATCAATTATAGTAAGCACTCTATTTATAAAATTCTTAGCTGCGTTCATAATAATAGCTTTATTGTGCTTTGAATAATAGTTAATAATTCTGCCCGAAGCTGTTGGCTTCTGGTACCAATCCATTATCAGCTCATTACCTCGCTTTATTATCAAAGTATCTAAATAAGAAAGTTTTGAATCCTGCTCTTTTTCTATTGTAAATTTAATACTATTATTAAACGAATTAAGAGTTGGATACTTTTGGTGGTAAGGGAAATTCGTTCCAAAAATCTACATCAAAACACACACCCTGTCGGAGTATCAAATCAAGAATCAAATAAAAAAAATATCTTAAAAAATTTATTTGATTTTCAGTTTTTTTTTAATAACAAAAATATTTTTTCTTCAGAATATGTTAACACAATATTATTCACGTCTAAAAAGTTATGTTAATATATAAAACAAAGTGGGGTTAGTTACGCCAGTTAGAAGTCAAGAGCGGCTAGACCGATATTAATGCTCTCTGATGTGGTGAATTCATGACCACTCCAAATAGCAGAATAACTAATAAAATATCGAAAAAAAGTATTTTTTTCAATGGAGTTTGTTTATAGGTTCAGTACAATAAAACAATTTAAACCTCTACAGTAGCATTGGTGATAATATCCCTAATAGGGATATGATATGAAGATATGAAGAGACGCAATTTGAGTTTGAAATTACACCGACAAATTGCGATAATGCAAATCAATATCACATTAACCAGGAAGTAAAAATACCTTTCAAGTTGCCAGCTAGTAATTTATAAATTTAAAAAAAACATGCAAAACATTGAAACATTTTTAACTTAAACTTGTTTTTCCTTTAAGTATAATTTTTCTGCTTCAGATGCCGTCTAACATTGTTTTTCTCGCTTTTTGTTTGCCGTCTTCCTGAACCTACTCGCTTCTCTTAAAGTTTTACTTCTGTTAAACAAGTGTTTTTACATATTAACTACCAAAATGGGAAAAAAGCGAACAAAGTTCAATTGTTGTTGTGTTGGAAAACAAAAATTAAATTGCTTATAATTTTAACGCTTCGTTTAACCTTGTTTTTAAATTAAAGTGTGCATGCAGAATGTGTGTGTGTGTGTATTTGGGGCTGTGTGTGTGCAGTTTGTTCTTTTTTTGTGGCTGGCAAAGTAAAAGAGTTTAAAACTTTTTTCTCCTAATTTTTTGTGGATATCCTTGATTTTGTAGTTAACGGTTGCTTAGGAAATTATACAACAATGGGTGAAAAATTTGTATTTAAAAATTGTTTGATAATTTATTTCAAAAAATGTTTATGCAAAATAGCAAATTTTTCAAACACATTTAAAAAGCATGCCATTTAGCTAATAAAAATACAAATTCGCCTTACCAAACTTTTAAAAATTCACCTGGTTAAAAGCAAGGAAAATATATCTTCCTCGATTAATATCTATTTAAGTGAAAATTATTATTCAGCTAGCTGAATTAAAAAAGAAGCTATTAACTGAACTATTGGGCTTTAAAAATATCAAAGTCAGCCAAATTAATTTATAGAAATGAAAAATTATATATTAATTTATATTTCAAAATTCAGTTGATAAACACCCGAAATATTAAATTCCAGTTATTATCTAAAGTAATAATATAAACAGTCAAATGTTCTAATTCAATTTTAATTTTTGTTTATGGAGCGAAAGGTACATATTTGCTAATTTACCAATGGAGCTGGAAATAATTATATTCAGCTGGCTGAATTTAGTTCTTTTCTCATATTTAAAGAAAATTTTAAGAGCTTGCCTCCATTTCAAAAATTAAGAAAATTAAACAATCACTGATTTCTTAGAATCCCTTAAAAAACATTAAAAATATAAAAAAACTATGCCTATCACAATTACCTGTCAATTCTGAATCCATACAAAAAACATCAGACGTACGAACTTTACCTTCAGATGGCTACCTGTTAAACAAAATAAACCAACTCCCCCTATAAAATTTACCTGCCATCCGAAAATACCAATTCTGACGTAATATAGACCAATAAGAAATTGTAACTAACGTCTGCCAATCCCAAAAAAAAAAAAAACGTGCATTGCCTGCTCACACCTAACAGTTGGCTACGTGATAAACGAGGCTCAGCAGTTCAGATGACAACTAGATACTTGACTAACAATAAAACACCAATGAATTGATACAACTGTTCAGAAAATTACACTGATGATGGCACATAGTCAAAATCGGCTCGTCTGTAAACCAAACTTTACAATGGATGCCGCCAAATTCGTTCCAATCACTGAAATAAACTTTATTTTAGTGTTATCTAAAAAATATCTATTATTAACTCCTTTTTAAATAAAACTATACACATATGTATAACGAATTTTATGGTAATCTAACGCCAATTTTTGGACGTGCTTAGAATTTTGTGGCATGGTGTAAATACATATCGTTCATCTACTTAAGAAATGTTGTTTCGAGAAAAGTAAAAAAAAAATATAAAGATTAAATTTATACACAATATAAGGCATGAAATATCGAAAAATTCTGCATCATTAACTCCAAAAGTAAATTTTTTGAGTTATGACATTGTTTGGGTGAATGAGCGACATAATAAACTTAAACAAGGCGTGTGCAATAAAAATAGGTGTTAAGCAACTAAATTTCAAAAAATCTTGATTTTCGAAAAAAAGATCTTCAAATCCTATTTCGATTAAAAAAATTTCGAAATGATGGTAAAATCTTCATTCTTGCATCGCTGCTGTTTACTAATTTATTACAAATCGACTCTGGAATTTCAAAACATTTTCCAATTCAAGAACCTGTTTCTTTACCAATGTCGGTCGGCTCTTAAATGAGACTTTGCTATTTTTGGGCTATAATGAATCTTAGACATAAACCGCTGTTTTTCAAAAGTTATCAAAGGGTTAGTTAGCATTCATCCGCAAGACGTTAGCAGCTAGTTAGCCATAGTAATGTTTGTAACCTTATGTGTAATGAAAAATTAGCATGAAATTAGCATATGTATAGTTTATTAAATACACATCTGTTAAACTGAGGCTAACAAGCTGCTAATCTCTTGCCAATGAAAAATGACACTGAAGATGGCGCACATACCCGAAACTGCCTTGACAAGAGATGACGGAAATTCGATCCTTCTTTTCGTCTTTTAATTGGCTTTGTAACACTTTAAAATACACACCGACACATATCCACTTTAAATTACACACACAATAAAATGAAAATATTTTAGAAACACTTTCTACAACAAAATAATTATTGATTTACACAAACTTTGTAGTTTTCTAATAAAGTACTTACAAAAATAACATTTATTTCTGAAAATAATAATTTTTCCAACATTTTTAACTATTACTACTTATTAATTTCGACGAGCACTTACTTAAGCCATACGCGCACCTTAGAAAATTTCTAGAAACTAAAAGGAGTTTAATAAAAAATGAAAGTGCGAGGGAGATAGATAGAACAAACAAGAGATTTACCATTAACAACAACTGCAGAAAATTGATTTAATAAAACAGTTTGGAAAGTTCTCGTAATTAAAATAAAACGTTCATTAATGAAACAGGGATGGGTAAGTGTAACAGACAAACAATTACCAACAACTAAACGATATTTTAATATATGATATTTAGCATGGATAATAATTAAACAAAATTTTCAAACTTTAGAGAAATTACAAAAGGAAAATTATGGTTTTAAAAAAAATTTGTTTAACACCCAAACTTGATTGAAATTGCCCCAGTTACCAAGGCAAATAACTATAACTATCGATATCATATGCCGCAATTTGACGCGGGCAAATAGCTTGTTGCTTTGACATAAAATTTTTGTATTATATATATGTAAAGCTTTTTATCCTTCGTTTCGAGAAAAAATTAAAAAAAATTATGAAATAATTCAAAAGGTAGCTTATAAGAGGTTAACTACTGCGTTTCTATTACCCCTGTATCTCCGCCATTCATTGGAATATTAGTCAAATAAAGCGGGAAGAATAAGGAGCTTTTACAAAAACAACAACTAGAAGTTAGGGAAGTAAAATAAAACTAATTTAATGCTAACAGAGCTGGGTGTTTGCCATTGATGTAGAAATTGGAATATTGTAATTTAATTTATAAGAAATCATTCAACAGGTTACAACAAAAACAACATTGTAGTTTTTGGCTGTTATACAACCATACATACGTACTACGTTCGCTGCTCCGAACGCGAACGCCGCAATTCTTGATGAACATTTACAGGAACTGCGCTGCCCAAAGCTCTGCTTAATATGAAAAGGTGTTTGAATGCAAATTGTGCTACAAAGTAATTGTTTGCCCTTTTAAATCAATATTGTTTAAATGACATGTATGTCTTCATAAGAGGTAAGTACCCATTAATTTTTAATAATTCATAGGAAATCTTACTAAAACATGCACGCACCATGAACTAACGGACATTTATAGGGGTTAGAGGGAAAGCAGTTGAACTGCTTCTTGAACTTGACTAAAAGTAGCAGGTCGCGTGGTAGGCAAATTAGGCGGGAAAAATAAAAAATGTTGCAAATTTTCTTTTAAATCTATGTATACTTGTCTTTCAACGGCTTATATAGTTAATTTTAATAAAAAGAAGAGCATAACTCCTTTACTCATTTTATAGAGAATTAAAATACTTACTTACATCTTCACATGTATTAACGAACGCACTCACAACTAACGCGCACGAATGTTGGGGTTATAGACGAAAAACGAGGAACACGCACGGACTTTTTTGGACAAAACTCTATTTTAAACGAAAAATCTGCAAAAACACTTTTCCTCTTCGAATTAATTAACGATTCCCGCAAAAAGATTTAATTTTCTTATAAAACACTATTTAGAAATTGTTTAACTATACTTCTTAAAAATTTATAATCGGACTGTTTACCAAATACGTACGCGCACCTTGAAAATTTCTGGAAACTAAAAGAAACTAAAAGCAATAAGATTAAATCAACCTGTTTGATAGGAGTAACCTTTTTCGTTAAGCTTAAGCAAAAGTGTGAGGAGAGCCAATATTAAAGAATAAAAACTATTAAAAACAAATAAAACGTTCGCACACCACAGAACTATTTAGAAACTGAGAGTGGAAAAGGAAATACAGTACAGGAAATAAATCTTTACTCTATCTCGAGTAGAAGAGTGAGAGAGACAACTAGTACAACTTACACTGTAGAATTAAAATCATCGAATAGCATATTAAGTCGTAGGCGCACTTTACAAGTTTCTGATAACTGAAAAATGGAAAAGGAAGTACAGTAAGGATGGTAAGTAAGTAACCTGGCCTTTTTACTTGATTAAGAAAGTGACAGACAGTAAGTACTTTTATGGCTCGAGCAGAAGAGCTTTTACAATAACAGTAAAAGTATTTGCTTTTATACCAGGGATGGCAAAGATGATACAATTGTAAAATTTATTTGAATATGCATTTGAAAAGTCTTTCAGGTTACAGTTATTTTAGATTTTTGTCTGGAACTTAATCCAGAATAGTCTTGTAATATCAAGATCATACAGAAGTGAAAAGCTTTGCATCTTTTGGAAAAAATAGATCATATTTACAGAATTAAAAAAAAATTAACAAAAAAATATTATCGAAGCGTTTATTTTAAATACAACTGACTTCATAGTTTTAATTAAAAAAAAATATATATGTATATATATAGTATATATATTTTTTCTATTTTATTTTAGGGACCACTTGGTCCCTAATACTAAAACTTCTTATGCCAATTTTTTATTTATTAAATTATACTTAGTAGTAATGGACACTTTTTATTATGATTTTTTTTAAAAGAGAGTTATTAGCCAGTTGTATCCTGATATTAAGAAGTCTATTATGCTGAATTAAGTTTTAGAGATTGTTTCAAATATATTTTCTTGTTTAATAAATATACATACATATGTACATATACGTACAAAAATTAATATAATGACTATTTCAAAGCTTTTTGTGATAAAATTGCTGATTTTATTAAAAAAAGGGTGCCCCTGTAGTCTACCTAGTAAAATACTAGTCTATTTCTCAGGGACTCGTGGGTTCGACTTCAACCAAAGACTAATATCTTTCGCTATATTGAGTGAAAGTCTGCGTTATTATGCCTGGGAACTTAGATTAGAATACAATGTGTAATTGTATTGTGTAACCGTTTAAGAAATAAGAAAATGTATATACAATATAAAAAAAAAACATTTGTATCATTTTAGAATGTCAATATCAAAAAACATAACAGAAACTGTGTTCACTTGCCGTAGGGACTGCAATTTCAATTTGTTATTATGAGGTATAAATACTAGGTATTTTAAAATAACAAACCTATTTGAAACTTTCCAACTTTTTCAAAAATTCCCAAGTTATAAAGAGAAGTATAATTTTATCTGCAAATTAATATTTGTTAACAACATATTTTTGGGAATAATGGAAATGGATTCAACTGTTATATAGTATAGTAGTATAGTAGGTGTTTTACAGGTTTGTGTTAAATTCACGTTTTGGATTTATAAATTTACTGTTTATTGCTGTCTTAAAAAAGTTAATTAGGCGGAAAATGCATTAAAGTTGTAGAAAATATTTTATATATAGTTGTATACATTCCAGTTCCAAAAGTTTACAGTCCAAAGAATTTGTTAAAACTTTAAATCTTTTCGAAATAAATAAAAAATTAATTAGCTTTTGCCGTACATACTTAATTCCTTAAGAGCTAAACTAGCGACAGCAAAAACCAATATCACCAATGCCTGATCCAGTTTAATACAATTTTGTAAAATAAAACTAAAATTTTGGGTTAACTACAAACACCCATCCTTGTTATCACTAACTATAAATTTATTTCGCTTTCTTAAATATTGCAAAGCTGTTTTACTAAATCACTCATTTCAATTGTTGTTGCCAAAGCTCTTTATTTATTTTTCCCGCTTAATTGTAGCATTTGCTTCTCTCACAATTTTCGTGCAGTTAAACAAATCCGACGACAACTCTCTTTAATTCCGTTTTAGAATATTTAGTCTCAAGAAAGTTTTACAGTGCGCGAACATCTTTAGCATCAGTTCAAACCGCTAAAATTTTAGTCAAATTTATAATTATTTATAGTAGTAGTACATAATTTATTAGAAACTTTTAAGGTGTGTGCGAATCAAATTGGTAGCAAAAATTGCATTAGGAACTTTCTGTATATAAAGAAGAGTTGGCAGTGCAGTCTGTGTTCATTGGGTTCGTCAAAACTTAAAGTAAAAAGGAAAAGTATAAAGAAGACAGGTAGTCAAATAAGGCGGGAAGAATAAAGAGCTTTTTCACAGCCAACAACAAGTTAAGGGGAGTAAAACTAAATTGTATTTAATGCTAACAGAGCTGGGTCTTTGGTTCAAAAATTTTAAATATTGTATGTAATTCATTACAAACGTAATTGATGCTTAACTTTTATGAAAAAGAAATGCATACTTATGTCTATCTATGTATATTTTCTTTAAATATGTTTTATGCCATTATTTCAAAACATGAAAATCTATATAGTACATACATTTGCATAGGCCGTAATATTTGTATAAAAATGTTTCATCAGGAGGACTTCTATACTACAATAGTTGGGTATACCACATATGAGTAAACCAAAGCTACAATTAAATTATCAAACAAATATAGCGACTTATGTCAAAGAGTCATTAAGCCAAAAAAGAAGACTCATTAAGCTACCAGCATTGAGCGAAGGTTCTTGAATTAGAAAATTCCCCGAAACTTCAGAGCTGATGTATAATAAGTTAGCAGGCGGATTAGTACTCATTATACACAAACTTCATCCCAACGAGCTGTTATGCTTAATTGTTGTTATGGATATGGCAATACATGTCTGTCATCCTTAAATCAAAACGATAATATACATACCATGGTATATAAACGATATGTCTGTCGGAGCTATTAAACGATTTTGGCTGATATATATGAGCATGTACTTTTATATCACTAACTTTGTCTTTTATTCTTTACATCACTTTTTGTTTATTATTTAGTTTTTTATTATATTATGTTTATCACACTAAAAGATATGTCCTTACGAATTTTATTGAATATACAAATCCAATTGAATATTAAAGTTATTAATTTTATACATATAATATATTTTCTGAATTTTTTGATCCATTTCCCTAATTAACGTTTTTAAGACAAAACACCTTTCAGTAAATCTCGTAAATGGAAAACGTGAATTTAATAAAACCTGCAAAATATCTACTGAACATAATTACAATTTGACTAATGACATCCATTTCATATGAATTATTTCCAAAAATGTGGCATAAAAAGTTTTATATGTATATATAATATATATGTATAACACATTCGTTATAAACAATTTATTTAGGCTTAAGATCGTTTTTTATTCTTTCCAGTCAAATTAAAAAATATTGTGACCTGGAATACCTTTCATATAAAAATGCAACAAATTACAATTGTATTATTTTTGCCATCCCTGGTTCAAAAGTAAATACATTTACTGTTATTGCAAAAGCTTTTCTTCTCGAGCAACAAATTTACTTAGTTACTGTCACTTTCTTAATCAAGTGAAATAACGAGATTACCTACCAGTTTTATTACATATACTTCCTTTTCCATTTTTCAGTTATCAGAAACTTGTAAAGTGCGCCTACGACTTAATATGCATTCAATGGTTTTTATTATACAGTGAAAGTTGTACTAGTTGTCTCTCTCACTCTTCTACTCGAGATAGAGTAAAGATTTATTTCCTGTACTGTATTTCCTTTTCCACTCTCAGTTTCTAAATAGTTCTGTGGTGTGCGAACGTTTTATTTGTTTTTAATAGTTTTTATTCTTTAATATTGGCTCTCCTCACACTTTTGCTTAAGCTTAACGAAAAAGGTTACTCCTATCAAACAGGTTGATTTAATCTTATTGCTTTTAGTTTCTTTTAGTTTCCAGAAATTTTCAAGGTGCGCGTACGTCTTTGGTAAACAGTCCGATTATAAATTTTTAAGAAGTATACTTAAACAATTTCTAAATAGTGTTTTATAAGAAAATTAAATCTTTTTGCGGGGTTCCTTAATTAATTCGAAGAGGAAAAGTGTTTTTGCAGATTTTTCGTTTAAAATAGAGTTTTGTCCAAAAAAGTCCGTGAGTGTTCCTCGTTTTTCGTCTATAACCCCAACATTCGTGCGCGTTAGTTGTGAGTGCGTTCGTTAATACATGTGAAGATGTAAGTAAGTATTTTAATTCTCTATAAAATGAGTAAAGGAGTTATTCTCTTCTTTTTATTGAAATTAACTAAATGAGCCGTTGAAAGACAAGTATACATAGATTTAAAAGAAAATTTGCAAAAATTTTTTTATTTTTCCCGCCTAATTTGCCTACCACGCGCCCTGATACTTTTAGTCAAGTTCAAGAAGCAGTTCAACTTCTTTCCCTCTAACCCTTTTAAAAGTCTGTTAGTTCATAGTGCGTGCATGTCTTTAGTAAGATTTCGTATGAATTATCAAAAATTAATGGCTACTAACTTTATTTGTTGTTTTATGAAGGCATACATGTCATTTAAACAATATTGATTTAAAAGGGCAAACAATTACTTTGTAGCACAATTTGCATTCAAACACCTTTTCATATTAAGCAGAGCTTTGGGCAGCGCAGTGCGTGTAAATGTTCATCAAGAATTGCAGCGTTCGCGTTCGGAGCAGCGACCGTAGTACGTATGTATGTTTGTATAACCGGCAAAAACTACAATGTTGTTTTTGTTTTAACATGTTGAAATATTTTTTTTATCAAAATATTAGGGCGTATAGGAATGTATAATATACATTGTATACGTATGCATGCATATATGGATGTGTGTATTACTCTTTCAGAGAACTTAAGGAACAATGGCGGTTGCAATAAATTATAATATTCGTTTTGTTCGCATTAAAATAGGTTTATTTTACTTCCCTAAGCTTCTAATTGTTGTTTTTGTAAAAGCTCTTTATTCTTCCCGCCTTTTTTGACTATCTGTCGCCCTCCTACATTTAGTAAAGTTGTTGACGCAGGTCAACTACATTTCAAGAGTTCAAGAAGCTGGTCAACTGCTTGAACTACTTCCCCTTTAAATGGTTGGGTGTTATTATGGTACTTGCACTAAACGTTGTTGTTTTTGTTTTAACATGTTCAAAATTTCTTTATAAAAATATTACGGCACATACAAATGTACTTATATTTTTCATGATTATAAATGATGTCATACAAACATATTTTCAATGGAAATAGGTATACATGCATGTAATTCTCAAACACCCAGCTCTCTTAATAATAAATACAATTTGATTTTACTCCTTTAAACTTTCCAATGCGCTGTTTCACTTTATCATAAAATTGTAATTGTTGTTTTAAAAAAAAAGCTCTTTATTCTTGCCGCCTTATTTCACTCCCTCATACTCTTTCATTATATTCGCGCTGTTTCAATTTTACTTTTCTCAGTTACTAGAAATTTTCATAGTGCGCGCATAGCTTTAGTAAGTGTTCGTATAATTTATCAAAGTAAGAAGTGTATTAGACATACTATCATATAAAGCAGAGCTGTGGACAGCGCAGTCTCTGTTCGTTCAGTTTTTATTTCGATTCGCTTGTTGGTTGTGTGCACTAGTGATGTTATGTTATGTGTTGGTCGTTGCGTGAGGATTCGTTTATAAGACGAGGTATTTGTTTTCTTCTTTGATTGCATATTAAGAGGGTTAGTAACACAATAGAACTGTTTCTTTTTGTTAAGAGTGCACACGGTGCTTAAATAAATTAAATAAGCACGAGAATGAGAAGTTAAGCTGTAGAGAATAATTTGGCGTTCTATATATTCAACAGGTAAAATATATACTTTTATTTCAAACTATGTACGAGTTAAGCCAGGATATAATTTGTAAAATTTTTAAAAGTTGTGTAAAATTTGGCAATTTTGATTGTATTTTTTCCCATGTTAGAGTAAAGAAATTAAAATCTTGTAGCAACAACATGTAAGTTTAAATTGAAAGAACTCAGTAGGCATACATCAAAGTTACATAACTTTTTCAGCAAGTAAGTTTTGAATTATTATCGCATATTAACGTTTTAATACCCAAATACTTATGTTAATCTCATTTGCGTCCTAATTCTAGTGGCAAGAAAATTGTTTAATCATTCCCACATTAAAGTAAAAAAATCAAACTGTTTAGGTAGCATTATAATTAGAGTTATCATTCGAAGAGGAATAATTCGAATATTTTTTTGATTTCTTTTCGAACGAATAAACTTTTTCAATTAATGATGGGAACACAACTGGGACAAACGGCGAATTTTTCGCCGCCAATATTCGTCGCTAAAAATATAACACATTTGTGTATACCAAAATGCACACAATTATGACGTCGGTCGAAATTCGTTATACGCGGCGAACTTTGAATTAGATTTATTTCTATTTCTTTTGCCGACGTACGACGAACAAAACTGTACAATGTGGCCATGTTTGGTTTTAGTTTCCAAGTATTTTAGTAAATAATAATAATAATTATTTTAATTTTGTTTTGTAGTATTTAAATTAAGTTTACAAAATAGTAGTTAACTGTAAAATTACTTTTTGGCTGTGTTTATGTTAGTGTTTAATTTTTTAACAATTATTTTTATATGGTCACCCTATCTATATAGATAACAGCTGTTATTTTTTCGTCGTTATTGTGCTTCATACGACGAATTTACCCAGCGAATTTTTACCGACGTATACGTCATGTTGGACGAAATTAGTCGTTCGTCCCAGTTGTGTTCCCAGCATAAGAAAAAAAATATACGAATGATCCGAATATTGAAATATTTTTTTTTAAACTACTTATTAACAAATACTTTCTTAAGCTAAAAGTTAGTAAACATTCTCTTTTAAGCCTTTAAGCCTTTGATGATTGACCCTAAAGAGAAGCCTACATAGCCAACGGCAATATTAAAATTGGATACTGTAGTCCTTGAAATTCCTAAGTCCATGTAGTGATTTTTTGTACTGATAACATCATCTTGTAGAGCGTATTTTTGGTTCTAATTAGGTGGAATCCCTTTTTCAAATTATTATTTGCGTTTTTGAAAATTGTGAAAAAGTTTTTCGACGCAACTGGTTCTGTTTGTGTGCAAGTTACAGTGTCTCCGGGGATGCCTTTTTATAAATGAAGCAACTTTTTGTTACAGCCTTCTTGGAATCTATTTTCTTATATTCAATAAGTAATCCGTTAACGATGCTTCAATAAAGTTCGCCAAATTTCTATAAAATATCAAAAACGCGTAGAATAATAATTTACCAAACAAGAATGAAGAGACTAGCTTATCCACCCTCAAAAATAAGTGAGGTGGGATTAAAAAAAATTTGCTAAAAATAATTTACTTTTTTTTCTAAGACGACTGCAGCTACACAACTACACAACTACAAATGCCATTGGCGGCCGTGTAGTCAGTGATCTAATTATAAGAGTAGCTTAGAACAAAATCTAGAAAGCCAAATGTCAACAAAGATAAATTATATTCAGTTGTAGATATAAAAAATTTTGATAGTTTAACCTGGTAGCCTTGTGAGTAGTAAGCTAAAATATCAGTCTATAAATTGCGAATTTATCACAGAGTACTGTAATCTGATAAGGCACGTTTAAGAGTTATTGAGGGAGGTTTAAGCAAACGTTTATTTTTAAGCATTTTGGTGGCGAAATATCCCATTTTTCCTCCCTGTGGATTCACACTGGCATCTAATTTACTACAACGAATAAGGGTCTGTTTTTTTAGCAGTTCACAATTAAAAGAAGAAGCCTTATAACTTTTACAAAAATGAAACTCCGTCAAGACAAATTAAATGTGAAAAGGTAGTTCTTATTAGGCCGAAGCCACGCAATGAGCGGCAAAGCGGTGAGCGGCTGAGCGGCGAGGTTGAGCGGCAAGTGGCTTTGTACAGATGAAATTATAAACTCCGCATTCACTTTTGCCATGTTTATACTTCGCCGCACAGAAATCAACTAAAACTTAGAACAAGTTCTATTCCTGAGCGGCGCCGCTTAGCCGCTTAGAAATGCCGCCCATTGCGTGGCCACTATAGTAGTATTCCATATGTTTTAATGTTTTGCTGCTCACAGCTTTGACGCTCATTGCGTGGTCGCAAAGATTTACCATAAAGCTTAAACTTTAACGAAAAGTTCGTAAAAACTCGAAAATGCAGTACAAACGGTTCTGGGCCAAAAAACTTCTTAATATAAAAAATTAATATAAGTTAAATTTTTGTAAAATTTTTTAAAAAATTGCCAGTTTCTCAAAACAATAAATTTTTTAAAAACTCAAAAACTTCAAAAATCTTAGAAACATCAACAAAACACTTAAATTTTTTGAAAATTTCCAAAAAAATACATGACAAAACTTCAATATTAATAAACATCACTTGTAAATTTTGTCTATATTTTAAACCCTGTCCTCTGTTAAGGAGGACACAGTGTTAATTATGTGTTTGAAATTTCTGCTTATTTACAACCAACTACTACGGTGGAGCTTTGTTAGATTTGTCACCATACTGCTGCAGTGTCAGAATGTCATTAGTGGCTGTTTGCAAAACAAAAGCAAATTTCTAAATCGCCTTAAGCGGTTTTATCAGGCTCGAGAAAGAAAAATGAAAATTATTCTTTATAGGAAGAGAAATAGCAGGCAGGATGCTGTAAAAGCAGGCTAAAAAAATGACACGGCATCTACGATTGTTAAACAAAATTCAAACCTTTGCTACACTGACATACAATTTGTTTATAATTTTGTTTTCGACACACAAATGAAGTTGCTACTTAGTTCCTTAATGAACTGATTTTACTTTAGTATCTCTACTCGTTTTCGAAATGTGATGGGAAGATGATTAGGGGGATTTTTTCATTTATTCCATGTTTAATTTACATTTTCGACACAATTTTTTTGTATTTTTTATTTTCTAATTTTTGTTTTTAGTGAGTAACGTGTGTGTGTGTTGTTTATTGTTGTTTCTGCACTTGCTGCATGATGTCGTGTTTATTATTAAGAAATAAGTTATTTTCAACGTGAAAGGACGAACATATGCCTCTCTTTCCTAAAGGAGTAGGATTTACTTTATTTGTTATTTTTGCTTGTTGTAGCGTTACGAATTTTGTTGTAATAAATTAAATGTTGTTTAAATTTTCTGTTGACAGATCTTATACGCCCCTCAAGATTGTAGACAGATCAGGGGTAAATTTTTTGCAAAATGTTCGATTTTGTTTTAATTATTGGCATAAAAAATAAAAAGGTTAAGTCAAATTACAATCTCAATCATATTATTACGTTTATTACCACAATAAACGTTATTTTGAAGGGTTCGTTTAATTGCAAAAATTAAAATATACAGTCCTTAATGATTTGATCAATACACAACTTTATTCGGCAATTAAGACTCTATTTACAACAGTACTAAGTACTAATTCACACTGTATACTTAACACTTTAGTACCCACAGATATTCACCCTATGAAATCTCAAAGTCAACTATATCTTCTGCGCTGGACGGCGCATTTATATATAGATCACGGCTGCTTCTTGAAATGTCCCGAACATACGCGAAATTGCGCATCATTTATTTCAGTTCCTGGCTTAGTAGTCTTGTATATGTGGTTTGTGTGTGTGTCTTTTGTTTACTTTTTCTTGCTGTAGAAGTTGTTTTTGTTTCTACTTTGAATCGCGGTTCGGGGGAGATCTGCTACGTAATTTCTTTTTGGTTTATGTTTATAGTATTTGTACAATAGGTCGTTTCACACATCTTTGACTATTAATTTGTAACAATATTATTATGAAGGTATAAAAATTTGCAGCAATCATCGATTTCTATCACCCATTTTTAATTATTAGAAAGTCCTTGTAGATTCTATACCCAAAGGGATTAGATTTGCGGATCCAACTGAGCCTGTGTCGCAGTCGGCCTGTAAGCCTACCTTCCGTATGGCCCACTTTAATCTGTGTTTGTTCCTATGCATTCCTGTTTTGGGTTGGAATTTAGCAGTTGTCTTTGATTCCTTTCTTTGATGTTGTTGAATCTTTTTTATTTACGAATGTTCAAGTGCCCCCATTTACATTTATTGTCTTTGTATATAAAAAAAATCAGTTTTTATTTTCTTTTTCCTTTTTTGGTTTTTCTTTGAGTTTCAGTCGCTTTTCCATAGTAAAAACTTTGAGTCTCACAAGTATTCCTGTTCTAGCAAAACCACGTATTTGAAGATGCTTTTGTTGTTTATTTTGTTATTAAGCCTGTGTGTTGGCACAAACATGTCTCTTCAAGTAATGCTGGTGGTAAAAGTTACCTTTTTTCATTTAATGTGTTTATTTTGTTTCTTTTAATTTCGCCAAGGTAAATAGAAAGTAAGCAACAATTTAAACCCAAAATATATTTCAAATTAGAAACCAAATATGTTTTGAAAGTTAATTTAAGAAAATTTCATGTTCTCTTTATTATTGTAAAAAAGTTTTCTTTTTACTAAATCTTTATTAAAACACTTTATCTCTATTACTTCTTTTTACACCTCGTTTTCTAAACAAAAAACGAAACTAAGTTAAATTAAATATTTTGGACTAACTGAAGAAAGTGAAAGAAGTCTATTAACTTTTTTTAATTTATTTCACAAGAGCAAAAATCCTTTAAGCCTCCCCCTCTATAAAAAAAAGGAGGTTGGTTGCCTTGGATAAATGTTGAAACTGATTCAATGGATTATAATAAGCAGCACATTGGCGAAATTGGCAACAATTCCAAAACAGCAGGGGGAAAGGTAAATTAAACTTTACAGATAAAATTAACACGAATTTGGGATTTACGTTACATTGACTTGTACTAGAACTTGTTGTGATAACACTACAATTATAATTGGATTTTGTTTTATTTTCATTTTGAAAGTGTTGGCGAAGGGGATGAATAGAATTCAACAATAGGCTCTAAAAGTAAATAAAGAAAGCGAAAGACTTTTTAAACGTTGTGTTTTCTTTTACGAGCTAGATGTTTTTGTGTGTTTAACGTGTTACAAATAGATTAAAAGTCAGTGATTATTGTTAAGTCATGATTAATATACTCTAGAGTATTTAAGAAGTAAATTGGAAAATAACAACTTTTCTCTTCTGCCTTTATTTTTTGCTCCGAACGGCTCTTGTTTCTTTAGCTCTTAACGACATCTCCTGCCAAAGCGAATGTTGGCTTAGTTTCTACTGCTTGATAAGAAAAATTGTTAATTTGAAATAAATTGAAGAGAGTTGGATTAAAGGAAGTCTGAAATGATAAGTAAAATGCAATTGTTACTTATTAAGCAGGTCTCCTTATTACCTTCTTTGTTAGAAACTGGAACACTTGAAAAATTCATCAGAAATTTTATCATTAACTATTAATTGGAACTCCTCGTTAAGACAAATTTAAGGGGTGGTTAAATATATTTAATGATTAAATGTGAAATGAGTACTCAGTGTTCCATTTATGTATATATCGCGGAATTATATCTCGCTATTCGTTTGACAAGCACTTCATAGCAACTAAATTCCTAAGAACTAGGCATACAGTTCGTCAGTTAGACTCAAACAATGAAGAAATAGATCAATGACGTCTTAATTGCAATACACTACTTGAAGTTTGTCGAATGTTTTTTCGTCCAGGTGGCAACTCAGATTGTTCCAATCACTGGTGCGGAATTTTAGTGACTCTGAACGGTATATGCTACAGGAATATAATTATGAACTTATTGTGGTGTCAATTGGCGGCATAGATCAGTACAGCTAGTGGTTGCAGAAAAATTTCATCGCCATTTGTTACAACGAGCATTAAATAAACGATTTAAATTCTAAGATTATCCGATTTAACGCCGTACGATTTCTTTCGTTGGGGTTTTGTGAAATCTTGGGTATATGCAAATAAACCAGCTCCAACGCTACATTTTTGTCAAAAAGTCATCGAAATTGCACCAAAAGAGCAATGGCCTGTCATTAGAGCAGCAAAGGCCATTGGCCGGATAACTTATTTCATACTCAATCAGAATATATCTGTTACACCAAGCAATAAAATGAATAAACACTATGTACTGTAATTTTGCCAATACTAGAATTGCGCCGATCACGAAGTAGTAGTTTAGAGCAAGGAGAATTGGTTTTAAACCATTTCAAAAATGGCCACTCACAGCGAAAAATAGCTGAAGTGGTTAACATTAAATTTTCTACGTTTCAAAAAATCATTGAGCGTTTCAGACATAAAAATCGGGTTCACAACAATGGCAGGAAGGCACCGAATAAAATTTTTAATAAGCAGGACCAGCGATATATTTTGCGGAAAATAAAGTCAAACCCAAAGCTATCAGCTCCAAAGCTGACCTCTGAAGTTGCAGCTGATCTGGGCAAACAATGTTGCGCCGAAACAGTTCGCCGTGTCCTGCGCCAACATGATTTTCAAGGCCTAGTTGCACGCAAAAAACCATTTATAAACCCGAAGAATAAACTATGCAGACTTAATGTCGGCAAAGAACATCTTTCCAAGGAGTTCGGTAATCTTCGCTGATGAATCCAAATTCAACATATTCGGTTCAGATGGCATGTCGTATGTATGGCGAAAACCTAGTACAGAGCTGAACAAGGGAAACTTAAAGCCAACAGTAAAGCGTCATGGTTTGGGCCTTTATGTCGGCTGCTGGGACTGGAAATCTGCATAAAATAAGCTGTGAGCCACTGTATTTTTGTTAAAAAACATTCGCAATGCAACAGTTTTGTTTTCTATGAGAAAATTATTTGGAAAAAAAATTTATTTTTTTGTTGTTTCCCAGACTCATTATTGCGTCATTACATTTCAATAACTCTAATTTAACTTTAACATGTGCTTGAGTATTGAGAAAAGCGTGCGATATTTTAACCGTTAAGGGTAACTTAACGTGTGACCGTTTGCAATAATCCTGTCGCCTAACAAGCTTACTTAAATTTCAACTCTCTACTTCTTTTTTCTTATTTGCTTGATATCCATAAAAATCAGCTTATCCTGATGTAACGTGATGCAAAAAATAAATAGACAGCACGTTAACCAGGGAGTAGCAAGTAATCTTTAGAAAAACTCTTCATTTATGATTAAAATCTCAAAACGTATGTACGTTTCCTTCCTGTGCTTTTTAAAATATTTTTTCCATTGATTTGGTTATTGTGCCACGAGTTGCATTTCTATTGTCTGGCTGTCATTTTGACAGTTCAAAAAGACAAGAGTGAAAGTATAACTGTGTGTTTGTTTCATATCAAATCAGTGATAAGTCAACCTTGTTTATTCTACGTCAGTTAGGCACGCCGACACTTTTACCCACATATAGCCCTTGAACAAAAAAAAAGTATTAGAGACTTTTTTTTTCTGCAAACAATGTAAAATGTAAATGCTAAACTACTTGTTGTAGAGAGGGTGTCAAACAAGCTGGGAAAATTTTTAAAAACAATTTCATAATTTCCCTTTGTCTGCTGTTGTTTTTGAAGTTTTGCTTAAAGATACTCAGTGAGCATTCTTCATTGCGAATTGTGTGGTTGCATTTGTTGTAATATTGACGTACCTATTGCGCAAGGTTTTTCCAAAAAAATTGACATTCGAAATCAATCGTAGCACTTTTTTTTTATAAAATTTTATCCAGTTCTTTTTTTCTGTTCACTTCCGTTTCCAATATTGTAGGTGGCGACTGTTTTTCAACAAAAAAATCTTCCCTTATTCGCCTGTTACACATTTATCGTCAATTCTTGCCCACATATTATTGGTTTTTGAAAAGAAAAACCAAAGTAAACCCAATTTTATTATTAGGCCAGCTCTTATTGTTTTACTTTTGGCCCTGATGGCCTGCCACGAATGTTTTAATACAATTTAATCAAAATCTCAATTTTGAAATATTGATTGAAACGTGTAGGCAAGTGTGTCGTTGATTTTTATTTCTTATCACTGGCTAGATTGAGCGTCATGCGTAATTGATTAGTGATTGACGTTTCGAGTATCATATGCGGTAAATTAAACGTTTTTGGCTTGCAATTCCGAACGGTTATTAGGGGTTATAAAATGGTTTGTTTAATTATTGGCTCCACTATCTTAAGTTTTTTTTTAAAGATTTTTGTCTACAAAAAAAACTTTCTTTAATTTGGAAATATTTTCTATTATAAATGGCTTCTGTTAAGGGGTATATTTCGGTAAAAAAGTATCTTCTATAACGGCAGATTTGCTATAAAAACATGGGTTCTAGAAAAAATATCTTCTATAAGATACTTGTCTTTTATGAACACATGTTTCTTATAGTACGATTGAACAAGTACATAGAATCGTTACCATTATTAGATCGGCTTTTGAAAGAAAGCAATACTGTTCAGCTTTATTTATAGACATTTCCCAAGCATTTGATAAAGTCTGCCATGATGGGCAACTTGCTAAAATAGCTCGGGTTCTTCCTGAAAACACCCATAAGCTTATAAAAAGTTATTTGTCAGATAGAACTTTCAAAGTGAGGACAAAGGATCAGCTTTTAAGAAATGGGAAAATCAGTGCAGGAGTACCTCAAGGTAGTGTGCTAGGGCTGCTATTATATATCATCTATATAGCGGATATGCCGACAAGCCCACATACATATACATCAACTTTTGCAGACGACACTGCAATAATAAGTGTCAGTAATGATCCAAAGGATGCATCTGAAAAAGTGCAGTCCCATATTCATAAGCTAGAAGACTGGCTAAAACAGTGGAGAATAAAGGTAAATCCATCGAAATGTGCTCATGTAACGTTTTTTCTTAGAAGGCAAAATTGTCCACCAATCACAATAACTAATACCACGGTTCCAGCGGAAACGCACGTCAAATATTTAGGTATCCACCTAGATCGGCGCCTAACTTGGACCCGTCACATTGAGGCAAAAATAACGTCCATAAAGCTTCGAACAAATCAACTGCATTGGCTAATAAGTCCTAACTCAACTTTGGCTTTGGAATATAAAGTCCTATTATCCAAATCCGTTATAAAGCCAATATGGTCATATGGTATTCAGCTGTGGGGTACTGCCTGTGCATCAAACATCCAAAAGTTACAGAGAAGACAGTCTAGGATTTTACGTCTTATCGTATGCGCCACCTGGTACATAAGAAATGAAAACATACATAGGGATCTCAAAGTCCCCACTATACACGAAGAAGTTAAAACGTACACGTCCAAATACGTAAACAAACTAGTCGCACGTCCCAACATTCTAGCACGCAATTTATTGCAATTTGACGGCCACCAGAGACTAAAAAGAACTGACACATTGAGCCTGGCGAGGCGGCTCTCTCTACACAATAGAAGATAGATTTTTAAGATTTGAATACAAAAAATTAGTTATTACATTGGTAATAACTAGTAAATAATAATTTAGAAGTAAGATTTGAACACTTGTTGTGAATTTCTTTTAGTAGAAAGATTCAATAAAATGAAATATACTCGTAAGTATATAAAAAAAAATTTTCTTATAGGAAAACATGAAAACATGTTTCCCATAAGAAAATTGTTTCTATTAAGATACATAAGAAAAAATTTCTAAAATAAAAAAATATTCTGCAAAAAAAAACATTTTCTATACAAAAAGATTTTCTATAGGAAAGAATTTTTTATATGAAAAATTTTCGGTAAGAAATAATTTTACATAAAACAAAATTTTCTACAAGGAAAAATTTCTAAAAGAATTATTTTCCATATATATAAATTATATAAGAAAACATTTTCTACAAAGAGGAAACATTTTTTATAATAAACAATAAAAAATTTCTGAAAATTGAAAAATGTTCTGTATGAAAAGATTTTATATAAGTAACGATTTTCTATAAGCAAATCATAAATTTTTTATAAGAAAGATTTTCTATAAGAATCGATTTTCTATTACAAATGGTTTTCTATAAGAAACCTTTTTCTTTTCCTTTACCAAATGACCTTCTATAATAATTTTGTTTATGAGAAAAATATTATAGAAGAAAATTTTCTAACAGAAAATTTTTCTCTAAAACAAACTTTCCATAAAAAACGGCTAGATAACTGACTGAAAATATTTTTGTCAAATGAGTTTGCCACTTTTTGCATAATTTTCTTATTTATCAGCTACATGAAAAAAAACATGCTTGAGGTAACCATATTCGGATAGCCATGTGTTATAATTTAGACCTTCCAGAACAATACCAAAGTATTTAACCGAGTTCGAGAACAATATTTCGAAAAAAGCATTGTATATGTATTACTTTGATTAAACATGGAAAAATTAAACACACTGTGTTTATTATTAACATTCGAAAATACTTTGGTTTGTTGTTAAAATTTTTGTAAAAATGTTATTGTTAAACTGGGCCATGTAAGCCAACCATAGTAATCATTAAAATATTTTCCAATAACCATAATATGGTTGTTATAACAATATTTTCTTATGTACATATTTATAGAGAAAATAACAAGCGATAACCATCGTTTTTCTTGAAGTGTAAAAGATATTAAATGTAATAAAATCTGATAATAAAAAAATTGTTTTCTGTCAGTTTAATAAGAGCAGTAGTAGGTTTTTCTATACTTCGAATTATATGTCGCATGATGCTGTACGAAGTCAACAACATCATGAATTTATTGAATATATAAAATGTTGTTTTGTTCTAAATATGAAAATATTATGTAATAAACAATATTACAACAAAAGGGGAGTTAAAGATTAAAAAAATCAAAATAAAAAGAAAGGAAATACTTTTTGAACAGAACGAACATATTTATTGAAATTACCCTTATTGACCAGGCAAAAAATTTGAATTTTTCTCTAAAGGAAACCAGGATGAACACAAAAAAGGGTGTCGATTGGTTGTAGTATTTTGTTTCTACTGAACTTTGCTCGTTTGCATTTGCAATATCAGTCAATGACATCAATGTCAAGTCAACATGTTACAAGTAGTAAAAATGAAAAAAAAAAAAATGTTTTTTTTTTGAAACAAGACGAATAGTAATATTAGAAAACAACACAGTTTTTAAAAATGGGGTATATTTTATTTATTTTGCTTGTAGTTATAAGACATTGTGAATTATGATTTTTCTCGATAACATTGTGATGAAAATCTGTTTAGGTTCAAATGTCAAAAGTGTGTCAACAAAAATTTGAATAGAAACGATATTAAATTTTATTTGATTTATAATCAAATTCAAGGTTTTAAGACATACACACATACTTCTAAGGAATATTTTAGTTGGAACCACCAAGGCTCTAATAATAAAATAAATAACAAGCTGTTATTAAGTAGTTTCGTTCCTAGCTTTCCCTTTAATATTGCCCCAGCTAAATTGGAAATATCCCGCTTTAAATTATTTGCTTTGCTAACAACTCTTACTGCGAAATTTGTCAATAAAGACACCCTTTCAATTGTATCCTTGTTTCATTACACTGCTTTCGAATGCCGTATTTTATTCGGCACATTATTTATTTTTTTAATACCAGTTGATTAAACATTTTGTTATACAGCTTTTGGGTTGACATTTATTATGTTGTTGCTATAATTACAACAATCAGTAAACCAAAATACAAATACAATCATCATAAAATAACAATCACATACATATATGAGCAAAACAAATTTTGGAGGATCTTTTGTTTAAGTTAACAATAGGGCGATTAATTTTGAGAAAAGAGGAAAAATTATATCCACAAAAAGTTTCACAATTTAAAATTTCAAAGAATATGTTGTAGTACAAGATGTCCGCCGGGAATGTATACTACCTTGTTTTGCC
Source organism: Phania funesta (assembly GCA_963932375.1). Taxonomy (NCBI): domain Eukaryota; kingdom Metazoa; phylum Arthropoda; class Insecta; order Diptera; family Tachinidae; genus Phania; species Phania funesta. The sequence continues at coordinate 3,073,561 of OZ010656.1, read as the reverse complement.
GCCATTTCGGTAAAAATTAGCCTTGACAGTTCATATTTGGCAGTCGTGAAGTAGAGACGTGGCAAATTTATTATGGAAAAATATTCGGTAAACCAACATTTTATCAAAATCAATCATCGATTACTATGACGATGAGAAAGTTACGTGAAATCTTTGGGAGAAACAACGTGACAACATTTATCGTGTAGAAATTGATTTCGCAGAAAGAGGGACTGTACCTGATAGGCCCAAGCATGGACCACAACGTACTGCAAGATCGGCTGAAGAGATAACTGCTGTTCAAGAAAGTGTTCAAAACAATCCATCAACCTCAATTCGACACCGTGCTCAGGAGCATAGTCTTCAAAGTACAACTTTGGCCACAATTTTGCACAAAGATTTGCATTTCTTTCCATTTAAGATTCAGTTGACACAAGAGCATTTACGCCGCCGTACATATGCAAATAGGATGCTCTACAGCTCGCCCATGACAACCCCGATTTTCATGAAAAATTCATAATGAGTGACGAGGCACGTTTTTGTTTGAATGGAATGTGAATAAACAGAATAGTCGCTTTTGGGCAATGGAAAACCCTCAAATTATTCATCAGTCACCTTTGCATCCATTAAAAGTGACAGTCTGGTGTGCAATTTGGTCAGGAGGAATCATTGGACGTTACTTCTTTGAAACTGAAAACGGCGTGACGGTAACTGTCAATGGGGAGCGATATCGTGATATGATTGAACACTTTTTTACCCCACAACTGCATGCTTTGGGCTTGACTAACATGTGGTTTCAACAAGATGGTGCCACATCGCATACAGCCAGGATTACAATGGAATTACTGCGACACCTCTTTCCACAACAAGTTATTTCTAGGAATGGTGAAGTTGATTGGCCTCCACGGTCGCCTGATTAGACTGCTCCGGACTTCTTTTTGTGGGATATCTGAAAATCAAGGCTTATGCAAACAAACCAGAAACGCTGGAGCAACTCAAACAAAATATTCGTAATGAAATTAATGAAATACCGCGTGAAATATGTGAGAATGTACTGAAAAATGTGTTCAAAAGGTCTCGCATTTGTGAGGCTAACAGAGGCGGACATTTATCTGATATTGTGTTCCATACATAATTGCCGACATTAAATAATACATTTATCAATATACGATCTATTTTCTTTCATTTCATTAAAAATTATAAACAAACAAAGTAGTATACACTGCCGGCGGACACCCTGTATAGCTTTTAAAATAAATTAAAAATGGGCGTACTCATGCATAATTTTTATTAAATAATCGAAAACGTTCATGTTGGGTTTAAGTCAAGTTTTATATTAAAATAACATTTTTTTTAAGAATATTTCAGAAAAGGATATATCATCCTTTTGCCACATTGGTCCTTGTAAATATGGTTTCTTTTGTCCATTATTTTGATTTAAATAATAATTTTGTTAAACCAGTAGAGAAATTGTTGGGACCTCCCTAATATTTTTCTTAACCTTTTACAACTCATACGCACATAATTATTTATCCAAATATATTGTTAGCAGAAACTGTAACATATTATTTCTTTTGCTATGCATTTCTATTCTTACTAAATAGACAAACCCACCAAATAGAAAACCCCTTGAAGGCTTTCCGTTTCTGTACCCGTTTCAAAAGTTTTTGGTCGCAGTTGGAGTCAGTTTGATTCGTGTTATTCAAATGTGTGTGTGTGTGTTTATATCTTTAAATAACCCTTATAAAAATAATTGTAGTTAAAATTTGCATATGGCATTAAAAGCAACATAAAAAAATAATATGAATAGAAATTTTGTATATTTTATAAAATTGAAAAATAACAAATGAAACAAATGTTGAAAACACACACACACACACTAATCATCATCAACATACAAATAACAGTAATAAATCAGACTCGGCTTGATTTTAATGAGACGTTTTGTTAATGATTACTTGGCCAAAGTTAATTTGGGGGAGTTTATTTTAAAGTTTTTTTTTGAACAAATTTAACTAATTTAAATTTTAAATAATAAATAATAGAGAAGTTTAAAAGGTTTTTACACCCAGAACTTTTATTTAATAACTACACATACATTATTAGTACTACCTACAACCAACATACTAAGAAACACAAACTACTCTTTGTTGATATGATATAATTCTCACTTAGTTTATAATAGATATTGGATATAGTGTGGAGTTTTGGCAATGCAATGGCGATCAGTTATAACTACCATGCACGCCATAATTGTAAGCAGGCTACTTAAGGTGTAGTCCGAGAAAGTTACCAATTCAGGTTCCGCTCGTAGTAAAACCATACACCTAAATTTTTCCGAATACTCTAGGACTCCTAGATGATCTTAACGAAATATTCACTGAAGATGGCACATACCCGAAACCGAATTGCCTCTAAACCAAACTTGAAATGGGATGACGATACTTCGTTCCAAAGCACAGGGTAACCAGAGGTGAAGACTTTGACACATAAAAAATAAAAAACTCAGTTTTTTTTACTATGGGCTCTGTTAGAAAGAGACAAATATAGCTTTTTGTGACGAAATACAGGAAAAAATACAGGCAAACACGGCAAGAAAATCAAAATAAAAACAAAAATCTAAAAACTAAACTAAGGCTCTGAGGGAACGAGACGGATAGAGAAAAAGATCACTATACTGTCGTTTCACCTCTGTTTACTACTTTGTGTTCCAAAGGATCTTAAATTCCTTGTATTATATTCGTATTATCCAACGAATTATCATGTATTTACTATAACACCCGTAGTAGGCGGAATATACACATATATCGTTTCATAATTTGGGTAACAAACTAGCTGTGTTCATACAGTACCATCACGTATTAAAGGAAGCAAACCTTTAGTGAAACCCTGGGAAGATTGAACCTAACCGCAGCTGGAAAATAAAACTGTATTACAATCAGTAGGAATGTCACATAAAAAATTTTATAAGGAAAATCCCCTTAGAAATTATAAATAAATAAGTCAGTCACGAGTTGTTGAAAGTGTCTTACTAAAAGACGACGCTAGGTTTTGCGACTTTTCCAGCGTGATATTGGGATGATGAAAAATAGCTTCCTTCAAATGTGTTGGTAATGTAACAAAGTCACTTGTCGCTTGTTATGGCAACTTTCTAGTGCTAGTGCTTTAAAATCTAGTTTCTACTTCACAATTTATGTCTGATTGCAGAGCTGCAATTTAACAACGAAGTTTGCGACCGTTTCTCATTCTTAGCATTTAAGGTGGTTCGGCGGTAGGACGCAGCTCTTAAGCGACTCTGTAGTTGCATTTGCTCAGATAGTCTAATTACTGACTCTTTCCAAGCACCAAAAAAGCAGTTATTGGAAGTAAAATGATATTTTCCTTGCCACGTTAGTTAATTCTGGCACCGCTTTCGTTATTCATTTCTTTCTGTATTTGAATTTCTTTTTTATTAAAGCTTACAAATTTATTTGCTTAAACTTTAGTCTTTAATAATTGTTTTTAAATGAAGCCAAGTAATTTTATACTTTGGTGCACGTTTTTCCCATTGAAAACGAGCAAATAAAATGTAACTTTTTAAAAATTTCCTAAGATTTTTTCTGGGGGATGGAATTGCCTCCAAATAGCAATCTTAGAAAAGAGAAAAAAAACAACAAACTCACGCCTCACATTTAAATTCAAATAAAATCAAAAAACTTAAAACTCAAGAACTCATGACTACTGTCTATTATTTCTACGCTAAAATGCCTGCTTTATTTCGCTTTAGGTTTTACACAAAAAAATCAGAATGAAAGAAAACTTTATCATACTCTTATTTTGAAAAATAAATATTATTTATTTTATTCCTTTTTTGTCAGGCCCTCGGGATATAAAATTGTATAAAAAATCACGTGCTTATCTACTCAAACCCACACAATTAACGCCCATTTTGACAGTAATTTCAGTGTTCTAAGACTTGGAAAGCGTTATTAGAGAAAAAATTATTTATAACATTTTTACATTTCAATTGCCAGGCAAACGAGCAGAATAAAGCGCAGCTCCTCCTATTAATTTTACTTCCTCTATGGCATCATTAGACTTCCTCCACCATTTCTAAACGAAATAGAAAAGAAGTGAACTGAAATGAACTGAAAATCACCCCCTTTTTACAAAAAAGACATAATAAAGAAAATAATTCAAATTCACAATGATACAAGAAAATTACAAAATCGAATTCCCATTTCAACTTCCAAAGAAAAAAAAAAATGAAACCAAATTGTGAATATCACAGGCAAACAAATTTTAATTGCTGCCAAAGTCGTTTCGAAATTTATTTTATTTTCTAACAAATTTTGTTCTTGTTGTATTGATAAGAGAGTCACGTTCAATGAATTGGTAACTTTAACACACACAAAAAAAAACTTTAGCGACTGTTTGCTGGAAATTTGATAATAAACAAGTAATAATGATGCCTACGCATACTCTCGCCACCAAAGTACTCGTAAGAGTATAAATGTTTCTATTGCTTTAAGCAAAAACAATCTTATTTTGTGCCTTTATTATCAATGACAGCCTAACAATGACATCAAGAGTTATTGTCTACGACCATTTAGGGTTTTATAACAATAATAAAAAGAATTCTTGCATTTATACTCACTCTCCTCTAATCACGCCTTCAACAATTGCAAATTCATTGACTCTAAGTTAATGATACTTAAAACTCTTCTATTATTTCCTTAAAGAGTTTGCAAAATGTAAACAATCAATTAAAATGATAATTAAAAAAAGAAACACACTTTAAAAGTAATTAGCTTCCATGTAAGCCTTTCAAAAACCAAGAAATTATTGTTAATTAGTTAAAAGGATGAGTTTTAATATGACCTGGTATGGAGCCAAATTTGAATGTGTTGTGTCGAGTATTTGGGAAGCTGGCCATATATCCTTTTTTTTTAATATATTTCAAACCTTCAATTAGATAGTAGAGCTACAAAACGCAATTTAAATTACATATTACCAATTTAAAAAATTTAAGTCGATACAAGTTTTAGAAAATAAGATGCAAGGACGTGTATTCCTAATCATTGTATAAATAAAAATTGTTAAAGCCTACAAGTAGAAGACTTTAGGTGTTAAAATTAGGTAAAAGCAAAACTATTAGGGTCCTTTGTTTTGGTAACAAAACGGAATGAACTAATGGGCAAAAAATTGTAAGACTTTGTTCATAATTTTAAATTTCTTTATTTATTCTGCCAAATCTATTTCGTCCCCCTCAAAGTAATCCCCACCCAGCTGCAATACACTTATGCCAACGTTTTTTCCAATCCTCGTTCACAGTTGTTAAAGTCAATTTCCGGAATAGCCTTCAATGCGCGTAGCAATTCACGCTTAATGTCTTCAATTGACTCCAAACGGTTTCTCTGGAGCGTTTGCTTGAGTTTGCTGAAGAGCCAGAAGTCACACGGAGCTAAATCAGGCGAATACGGTGGTCGTGGAATGATATTGATTGAATTTTTGGCGAAAAACTCACGAAGAATCAATCAAGTTGTCGGCCCATAAAATGGTTTTCACTGATCCCTCCGATATGCGAACGATATCAGTAAGGTCTCTGACTGTTAATCGTCGATTCTCGAACACCAATTCTTTGATTTTATTGACGTGTTGATCATAAGTTGATGTTGATGGCCGTCCTGGTCGTGATTCGTCGTCAACGCGTTCTCGACCCTCTTTGAATAATTTGTACCAATCAAAAACACTTGCTCGCGCCATATAATTATCACCGAAGGCCTTTTGCAACATTCTGAACGTTTCGACATGGGAAATTTCATTCCGCAGAAAAAATTTAATGGAACTTCTTTGTTGAATAATTTCACTCATTGTTAAAAGTTTGTCACATATGCTTTTTAACATTGCACAGATACCTTAAGGCGAATTGAAAGGAAGCTTAAAGATGTCGGGTGAATAAGTAAGATTTTTTTTTTTAATTTTTTAGTCATTTTAAACCTTGCTATATATCGTTTTTATAAGTTACAAAATAAATGACAAAAAATTTAATGTAAGCACGAGTATAGCCTTAGTGATGTAACTATTTCAAAAATTCGATTATAGCAATTTTATGGATTTTTACTTTAAAAAAATTATAAAAATAGATTCTGGATCTTACACATATTCTTCGATAAAACTCAAAAAAATTTGAATCAACTACGTAAAAGCGTTCAAAATTAGTATATAAACGTGTAGTAGTGCTGTTGTTGTATATCCTGAAACTAAATTCAGTCTGGTATTACATAACTTCCACTTTTTCTACTAATGCGATAAGATTTTTTCATAATTATTTCATTGCACAAAACTTGTTTTTAACTCCTTTAGTTCCACAATTAGGCACTTGCCTGCAATAATAACTGTATAAAAGGGCGTATACTGTAATACTTTACACCTGCACTGGCATGCATTAAATTTAATACCATATTTCAGAAGCTGCTCATATATCCTTTTACGGAAACTCTTTATTTTTTTAATATGCATTAGATATCGGCTTTTTAAATTAATTGATATGAATATTTAATTTTAATCATATCCATATCAATTTGGTTTGTCAACTAATTAACATTTAAATTGTTCTTGTTTCCGCTTATTTTCGTTGGTTTTTTTTTCGATCAAAAATAGAATTAGATGTATTTATGCCTACCAATATATACCAGCATTTTTAGATGTTGTAAAAGTTAGCGTATATACATACATTCATTTTGTCTATTTAACAAATCAATAAAATTAATAATATAAAATTTTACAATCCACCATAATTGCACACACGTAAAATTCGTTAAACTATTGCCCACTTTAACGTTTAATGTCTGTATGTGTGTGAATTAACATACCTATCAAGATTTTATTTATTTGCTAAAGGTGATAAAAATTCATTAAATTTAATGATATTAAATTGTAAAAAAAACACTCATAGTAAGAGTACATTTAATAGCAATCAGCATTGCTATAAAATTTTATTACAATATCAAGTGGCAAATAAACCAGCAACATTTTTCTAAATATTTGCGCAAAGATAAACAAAATTTTAAAATTGTAAAACTCGGCATTTTTAGTTTTGTTTGTAAGGGAAGCTTCGTAAGTTTTAGTATGTAATTTAAAAAATGTTTTCAATGCCAAAAAAAAAATCGTTTGCTTAAAAAAAGGATATATGTGAAGCTTCTAAGATTATGTATCAAATGTAGTAATTTTAGGCGTTTATATAAACAACACTTAGTTTCGTCTTCTGTAATAATTTTACGGTATTCGTAACTCTTGGGCAGACGTTAATAACACTTAAAGCAATTTAAAATTAAAAAAAAAAATGGGAGAAAAAAGATTTTGTTTTTCTATTAATTTTTGGGGACATCAATAAAAATTAAAAATACTTGTGACTTGTGTGGAAAGAGGTTTAAAATCAATTTTCAATTTCTAGTTCTCATATAAACTCTTGATAAAAATATTCAATTTTTTAGCTTTAAAAATGATTTTGAACAAATTTCCTAAAAAAAAGGATAACTTACAATGATAATAAATATTTTTTATAGAATTTTTTAAAACAATTTGGTGTTGTATAAATTACCTTTGGTTATTCCTACAAGTTTTAAAGCCTCCTACAAAAATTTAACGAGTAATAATCAAAGTTGGATGTGGTAAAATAATATTTCTTTTATATTTGAAAACAGATTTGGATTTTTTCTGAAAAAAGGATGTATGGCAAAGTTTTGGGGAATAGGTCCAAAGTAGTTAATTTTGAAAAAAATGTTATGAAGTTTCCATAATTGATAAATTCTTACCTGTGCATGAATAATGCTTGTATGCAATCTTATATACCTGCTGCATGACTGATTTCTGACAAATATTTAAAAAAAAATATATTGTATAGAAAATTTTACCAAGAGCGAAGAGTGCGTTTCGAGCTTAAAACGTCACAGTGTTGTTGTTCATTTTGTATTTGAACATAGAGATTTTGGGATATTTTTTTTAGTAACTATGTTTTCTATTTCTGTACAAAAGGAGGTAATTCATTTGCTTCTCAGTTGAATGAGTATTTGTACCAATAATTACGCGATCGGAAAACTTGCAAAAGCTACTAAATTAATCATAACGACTTTATACTAAGAAATGTAAGCGAATACATTTTTTGGCACCCAAATCTTTTAAACACTTTTAGATATGAAAATTGCATTTCTTTTTCGAAAATCTAAGCTTCTAAACTATATTAGATATTCTACGTCTGTAATCATTCCGTTGTACTAGATTTTACTAGCACCAATTATTCAGTAAAAAGTTGTGCCTTTACTCTCTCAGTTTGTATTCTTATTCAAAGATTTAGGGAAAACGAACGCAATACCGTAAAATCTCGGAAAAATTTGTAAAAACTTGAGTAAACGAACAGACTCATTATAAATATAGTAAACAATAATATATTTTTTTTTTGTATTTTTATACTCTTCTCTTTCTTTCATTGTCTATTTCACTCTTTCAATCTTAGATTTCTCTTAACCCAATATCTTTTTTGATCACAATATTTTTTTTTACCCACGACTGTCTTAAATATATCCAAAACATTTTGCTGGGATATTTTGCATGAAAATGTCATAAAAAGTAAGTACGTGAGTTCGATACTAACTGAATATGTCAAATTTATTCGTGGCCTATTTAAAGGAAGATTGTTATAACTGTAAATTTATGATGTTTCAACTAAATATTTTAATCATACGAAATCATATAATTTAATAATTTTTTTTTTTAATTTAAAGAGTAACAAATTTTAATATACTTCAACTATAGTTTGAGATTAAGACTATTTGAGAAAGATTTAAGGCATTTATACGAATTCGTTTTATTTGATTTGTGACATTCTTCCTGCAAATGTTTATTACACATTTATTTGCCAGTGTGATTTTAATAAATAATGCGACATTATTTATGTAGATTATGGTAATTGTTAAAAACGATTTCTGGTCTAGTTTATAGAATAATATGTACATATCGAATGCATACAAATGAATCTTTGTTCATTCGCAGCAAATATAATATTATTTTTACCTTTTATAAATTGTCATTATTATTAAAGGATTTAGTGGTGTAAATTAAAAGATATGACTTTTCCTATTTAATAATAAATTCCGATAATGAAGTAATTTAATGAAATATTGTATATTGAAGCATTTGAGGATTTACTTATATGTAAAAGTTATTGAAGAAATGTTCTTAGTTTAGGGAACTAAACAAACAAAAGGAGCGACTTTAAAAATCTGTTGAATTTTGTTGGAACTGAACTGCTTTTAAGGATACTAACCCGGGGAGACAAAAAACAAAACTACTGTGGGCAAAAAGACTTTGTTCATAATTTTAAATTTCTTTATTTATTCTGCCAAATCTATTTCGTCTCCCTCTAAGTAATTCCACCAGCTGGAATACACTTATGCCAATGTTTTTTCCAATCCTCGTAACAGCTGTTAACGTCGATTTCCTTCAAAAGCCTTCACTGCGCGTAGCGATTCACGTTTCAATTGATTCAAAACGGTTTCTCCGGAGCGGTTGCTTGAGTTTGCTGAATAGCCAGAAGTCACACGGAACGAAATCTGGCGATTACGGTGGATGTGGAACGATATTGATTGAATTTTTGGCGGAAAACTCACGAAGAATCAATGCGGTATGCAACGGTGCAAAAACCAAGAGTTGTCGGCCTATAACTCCGGCCTCTTTTTACGAATAGCTTCGCGCAAACGACGCGTGTTTGCGGTTTTAAAATTCATACAAGATGTTGCCAACTGTAAACATCTTGCTATATTTACTCCAAAGAAATTGTATGTAACTAAAACGTTATTATTATTCTACAAAAAAAATCCACCCTTATAAGACGACTTTTGTCTTTTCAACATAAATTGCGTACTTTAGCCCCGATGTAACTAAATAAATAATTGAATATAAATAAAAAAAAAAAATCCGAACAAAACTACGCAATTTATGACAAACATGTCCGATTTGTTTTCTCAATTAATTGAAGCAATTTTGTGTCACTCTAAACGAAAATAAACTTAAAGGGAAGAATTTTCTTAGTTTTAATTTACGCAGCATTTAATTATTGCAGCTCACATCATAAAACCAAGAGATGCCAGACATAATTCATTATGAAGAATTAAAAATTTTAAAAATGTTAAAACAGATTAACTTCTTATCTGGAGGAACACAAACACTAACCTCGGCTAGTGAAGGTTAATAATTTTTCCGAAAAAAAATTCGCATTTGTTATAAAATTTCTCAATCTGGCAACTTTATATATAACTTCATTTTAAGAAACTCTGTTAAAAGCACAATTTTTGCCACATACGAGCCTTAACATGCACAATGTGTGATTGACACATGCACGTTCAAGTAGGATTAGTGTCATTGTGAAAGACTCCACTCGTTACACGCCCTTACAGTGCATTCTGCATATGAGATTAGAACATATGAAGGCGGGATTGTTACAAAAAGTTGAGTTAATTGACAAAAGCAATATTTCGTGAAAACAAGCGAAATCATACAAGTTTTTTGCAAATGTGACAAAAAATGATAAACTATTTCTAAACCAGCTCAAGTGTACACGTGAGTACAAAATGGGAATTTTGGGTGACCAAGTATCGTTTTGTGACAGCAGAAATTTTTTAAGACAACCTATATTTTTTTGAAACAGAATTTGCTTAGTGATAAAAAAGGCTTTTTTCACATTTTGTGGGAAATGTACTTTTTGTGAAAAAGAGACATTTTTGAAATAATATTTTTTATGAAAAAAATTATTTGCAAAACAAAAAAAATTTTTGTGAAAAAGGGACTTTATGTGAAAAGGGAACTTTTTGTACTTTTTGCGAAAAAGTGATTTTGTGAAAAAGTATTTTTTTTTTTGTTAAAAAGTGACAGGAATAAAGTAACTTTTTCTTGAAAAGCAGATTTTTTTGAAAAATTAATTTTTTGTGGAATATTGAGTTTTTGCGAAAGACTTTTGTGATTTTTTGTTTGTTTGTGAAAAAGGTACTTTTTCGAAAAAGTTGCTTTTTGTGAAGAAGTGACCTTTTGTGAAGATGTGGCTTTGTGAAAAAGACCTATTAGTGAAAAATGATTTTTTTTAAACGATGGCATTTTGAGAAGAACAGGACTATTGTAATTTAGTGCTTTTTGTGAAAAAGCACTTTTTGCAAAAAGATTTTCTATTAAAAATATGAAACTTATTGTGGAAGAGGGGAGGTTTTAAGAAAAACGAAACCTTTAGTTGGAACAAGAAACTTTGCGCACATTTTCGACTAAACAATGATGGTATGCTTTATATGTAGCAGGGAAGCATCATCCATGTTGAGTTTTATAAAAAAAAAACTAATTGTTAGTCTTCTTTTAAAATATTTTTCTAAATATTTACTGAATGTATTTACATTTATTTTAATACTGTAAGACACAACACAAAGTTAAAGTTTTAAGCCAAAGTTTTTAGTCATCTTTGTAATACAATATGTCAACATACTCATGCTACACGGAGCACATCAAGTTTTTTTTTGCAGACACAACATCTTTAAGGTAAAATTATACATTTTATAAAGGTCAGCATCATCAACATGTCATCATGGCATGTACGAGCAAATAGAAGGAAATTAAAAAAAAAAACTTTTTTTAGCACAAACTCAAGACACTTGTGATCCGCTTTCAAAATGTATCATATACATCTTTGTATACCTGCGAAAATATTCTTGTTGTTTAGATGTTTTTGTTTGGTAGGACTTTATGTGTTAAGACTTCTAAGTTTTTAAGCAGATGACCAAAAAGATTTCTTGTATATGTGTGTGCTTGTAAGCAATTTTAGTAATAGGAAGGTTGATACGTTGATTTGGTAGTATAAAATGATAATGTTTAAGTTTTACAACTTAAGTCGTCAAAGTTAAACACACTCTTGGGAAATTACAGACTCATCATATTAAAGAGCCAACTACTAAGAGAAAATATTTTCCTGTATATAGTCGATGTTAACACAGTTGTGTTCGCAACATTATATATAAAGTCAACAAATTTAACAAACATCTTAAAATATTTCGAGAAATAAAATGGCTTGGTATGATGGCGGATATGAAACGACCATGCCAGCATTTCGGTGGTGGGTGGTCGCTTTTTTTCACATATGTCGAATTCTTAGGATGAGTACTGACAGTATAGTACGTGCTCGCCAGAAGGGAACAGAACTGTATAGGCGTTCCTTTTTAAGGTTAAGAATAATTTACATCAGATGAGTCCCTATCATGTTATGCCCTATTCGCATCAGCACTAATAATTGCAGATGTTGTGCACTTGCTGAGCCTCTTATCCGGGCAACTAAATAGTGTGAATGAAAAGTTCCTGGATTTTGGTACAAACACCTCTGCCTTGCAATACAGGTACCAGGGTAGTGGTACTCCTTAACATTTCCCTATTTAATTCAGAGGTACTTGGCATCTGCAAACAAAAATCAATGTTGGTAAGACTACATTTAAAGAGATACTGCCTAGATAGATACATACGGACAGTGTCTTCTTATATCCGATAATATTTAAGCAAAGTATTCTACTCTAAATGGTAGACGGAACCGAAAAATCACATCCATAACTTTTACATGGAATCCTTCCTCCAATTGTCCCCTAAGAGGATAAGAACTTGTTAGACCCCCGACCCCTTCACAACCATTTCTAAGAAGTTGTCACCTGACCATTCACAGTTCAAAATTCATGACTGTTAAAGATTCAATGTCTTGTTCTTTTATTCCTCCAAATAAAAATTCGTTTATAGAGACGCTCTCATATTGCAACATTTTAATGTAAAAGTCTTTAGGTTTTTATTAAGTTGGCTCATTTCTATACCTCTACAATGCTTTAGGGTCAAATTAATGTTTAGCTTTACTAGCTAATGGGGACATCAACAGGATACAAGCAAGATTAAACTGCGAGAAAAGTAAAAGTTTTTTTTTTAACATCCTCTTCACTGACCTGAAAGTTCTTTGTATGAAACGTACTTCATCCCACCATTAGCATAAATAAAGTTCGGTATTATAAATTGGAATATGTAGGTGGGAATACTTATAATACGATGGTAATTTAGGTGCAAATGTTATTTGTTTTACTGGCTAACTAACGGCGTGCCTTACTGACTGAATTTTTTCTTAAACGTCGAATAACCTTTCTTTATTGGCATTTTCATCTAAAGAAAACAAAACATACGTGATAAAATTTTATGATAATTCATAAAATTTATTCATGATTTCGTTGTGCACACTAGATTATATTTTTAACCTTCCGGCCTTTAAAGCATGTTGAAGAAAATGCAGGCTTTACAGGCTGTTTTCAAATCTTTATGATTTTGTAAACAGAGAGAAGCTTTGAAGGGAATGTCTTTTGAAGAAAATTTTTCTTCTGCACGAGCTTACGAATTTTTTCTAAGTGAAATATGTCCAACACGAGATTAGCTAATGAGCGGGTTACAATCAGTTTTTGGAGGAGAATTTAAGACTTGTTCGAATGTTAAACGAATTTTTAAATACTCGGTGCAATGCAAGTCGGAAAAACTTCGATAAACCAGAGACGATTAACAATTGGGACAACGAGATTCGCCTCATAATTGCGCTTAATATTTGACACTTTGCTTAATATTTGATAACCCCTATTGAACTGTTTTCATGGACTACTCATGTGAGAGAAAAAACCTCACTTCGGTAGAATATTTTCTTTTTGGACTCCATTACTCCATTAGCTGGATTGACAAGTTTTATCGGTTTGGGGACCATAATAACTTTTAGTTCCTGAGGTTGTCTGAAGCGTAAGTTCCGAGAACCTGACACGACTGGGTTATACATTGGTAGACGCACTGTTGCTTGAAAACAACTGTTGGGGTTTAAGCCATTATTTAAGGTACGCATTCTTATTTTGAAACAAAAAATTTCATTTAAACACTGCACGCAAACTTTGTATAATTATGCCAAGTTTATTTCATACATTTATACTACATGTGTGAAATCGAAGCAAACGAATGCTTCATTCAATAAACAGTGAAAGGAGTTTCAGAGGCAGATATAAAATCAAGCATTGTAAAATTTACCAAGAGAAAAAAATGAAATAACAATTTATTTAAACTTTTCTCAATTAACGTAAACGTATTCCAAACATTATGCTAAGTAATTGTAGATGCACATACCCATAAAGTTTCAACAAATATGTTAACGTGTTCATACAAAAAAGCGCCAATCGAAGAGTTGAGTTCAAAGTCAAGAGAACTGTTTGTGGGAATGCAAGATGAACAACTTTCTCCTACCGTTTTGAAAGCAGAAGAAAGGGTTCGAAAAATGTTTGCACTAAATCAGTTCAGCAACGATTGCTGCAAAGTCTACCAACAGTCATTTGTTAATTAAGTTAGAGCTTGTATTGGTAAATCACTGTTCGTCATTAAACTTTATTTTTATTTTTTAGAGGGCTTTCTGAAATTTCTTTAGTTCCGTATAGCTCACTTCAAACTCCAAACTCGCTGACTCTAACAAATTTCGTTTGTAGTTACCATGAGCCAACTCACCACGTTGTCTGCTGTTTGAGGTTAGAATAATTTAAGCCTGCGTTTTATTTTATGGAATATGTTGTTGGTATTTTAAAATCAGGTAGAAAATGTGTATGTTGTAACTGTCTTCTGCACATTGCATATATAAACACAACTTATAGATGTTATTACCACATAAACTGCACATATTCATATATTAATTACAGAGTATTGCAAAGTGTTGACAAAGTTTTACGTACATTTGTTACAAGCCTGGGGTTTTCTAGTTATTTACAATATATTGTTAGAACCTGTCAATAAGTACTGGAGATAAGAGATTTGAGAGCTTATTCTTCTACTAATCTAGAACAAATCTTATTTTGTGAAAAAAGTTTTTCCACTTTCAAATTGTAAAGGTGAATTTTCGGTTATAATAGAAATTGGAAACATTTTTTTTTCGAAAGTATAACAGTTTGTGTGGAAATCATTTTGTTACTTTTTGTTGACAGAATACAATCTTGTGGTTCTAGGGACTTAAATAAGGCAGTAAATTAATAATAAAAATGCAGTTTGAATTAAATACATATATAACAGTTTACGTTAAAATATAATAGTTCCCTTTATTATATTTCCTACTTTTTGTTGAAGGTGTTTTTAGTGACCACTCTCCTTACCAATCGTAGTTGCACTTGTAAATAATATTTTCTGTAGCTTGCAAAGACCTGTAGATTAAAAAAACACAATGAAAGAAGTCTGGCCCGAAGAGATGCGACACGATTACCGTCGAAACCTGTCTCTCGACATTTTTTTTACAGAGGGTGAATATTTTGCGACCACTAAAGCCACCATGTCTTATTGGTACGTGAATCCAACTATTGCTGATACGTTCGGAGCTATCTATTTTCCTGTTTTCGGTGTGATAACGTACTTTGGGTATAAACCACAGGAACCTTGTGTACATCCGAAGGAGAATCACTAACATACAGTCCAAATCATACTTCCTGGCGCTTAGTTGCTGTTCGAACCTCAAATGTTCTCTTCTTACAGTTTCAATACCCAGACAATAATTGGGAACCCACGAACGCATGGGGAGTCTAACCCGTTAACGCATGATAAAAATGGCCATTGAGGACAAACAAGACATCTATGAGTTGTCCATATTAGTATTATCAAAATTATATATAAAGCTCATAACAGAAAAATACATTGAAGATGGCACATAGCCGAAACTCTTTTGTCTTCAAACAGAACTTGACAAAAATATACAAAATTATAACAGTTAGTTTCCAATTTGTTAAATCCAAAGTATAACAGCTTGCTTGTGGTAATATGACCGCTTTCTTTTCATTTACTTTTTTATTTATTTAACACTTTTTGCTAAAACTGCCTTTTTAAATACCTTCTCATGCACTGTTTCTTTACCTTTTTAAACACAAATTCCTACACACTGTGACTAACATTTACTATTATTGTTATAATCTAAGGTTCGCCAACGACATACACATTTATGCATACAGTAGTGCATTTAGATGCATAATTCGAATATTTTATACAAATATGTGCCTTCGCTCATGTACTTTTGTAACAAACATTTGTGTAAATTTCATTTTAAACGGCTCCTTTATTTTCAAAAATAAACAATGATACCAATACATGTTATTGGTCGAACATTTATTTTAATGCAGACACATGCAATACGCATGTAAAAATATATATTAAAAACACTTACAGAAATTATAAACAAAGTAGTTGTATTGAAAAATAATAGAACTATATGGTTACGAATTGTATAACAGTTGATTCTTGATTTGATCTTCCGACAGGGTGTGTGTTTTGATGTAGATTTTTGGAACGAATTTCCGTCATCCCTTGTCAAGTTTGGTTTGGAAACAAACCGGTTTCGGCTATGTGCCATCTTCAGTGTCATTTTTCGCTCTCAGAGCCGAAACCGGTTGTCTCCAAACCAAACTTGACAAGGGATGATGGAAATTCGTTCCAAAAATCTATATGTATAACAGTTATTCTGCTTCAAAATTTCGTTTATATGTTTTTATAGTTCCTTTTAAGAAATCTATTATTATTTTCTTTGTATTTTATGTTCAATTGAATATCCTTGGAAGTTTCTTTGCGATTCGTGATGTGTTACGACCAAACAGTCTCACTTCACCCGGTTCTTATAAATTCAGATTGCACTAATCGATCTGATGGAATATTTTAGGCAAGGGTATTGGTTGAAGAACATGTAAAGACCGGATTACTGGGCAAGGCGCCAATTTTTGTGAATAGGGCTTGTAGAAAGTCAACGAATTTCCGATTTTGTTTTACAGAAAATTTGTGATTAGATACAAAGCTCAAGAGTTAGTGTTAAAGAAAAATTTATTAGCACTTGGTGTGATTCAAATCTAGAGGCAGTAAAAGACTTGTCAGATCCAGCAATTAAACTTACTCATCAATGCAGTTTATGGACCTGTGGAGATCTGTGCTTGATAAGGAATTTATCTCAAGTTTAGGATCATGGTAACACACATGATTATTTTTTGAACTCTCTCTCTGTCACTCGGTTATATCTTTCTCTGTATGTATATATTTAATTTTCCTTTCTCTCAGTGTATATGTATTATTCAGAAAACACATACTTATTTACATAACGCCTTTTGTTTTTAGTTGACAGCAAACCACATAGCAAATTAAACATATTTTCATTCTCTATCAATGGCTCTCTCTCTCGCAACACTCCTTTCTAAACAGTACCACCCGTTATCGTATTTGAATCCCTGTGTTGGGAGTGTAAATGTCAAAGTGCATCATATGTTACTTATGCAATGAGTTTGAAACTACATGACACTACTGTAACTGCGCGTTTTTGTCTTACTGTACTGTTTCTGTAGCTGAGTAACAAGGCTTTGCATTTTTTGTGTATATGACATACTTGGCAAATTACTGAGGATTGTGTACTAATATTGGTATCATCTTAAAAACAATGTTCAAAATTTGTTTATGCACCCAGTTAAAAAATTTTTATGGAAAACATATTGTATATAGAAGACAATGTATCGAAATTCATTACAGTATTTGTGTACTTATTTTAAATATTGAGAAAAGAAATGTATATATTGTTGCCTAAAAAGATGCCTATTTTTGTAAAACAGTAATTGTCCGCAACACATTTTAAATTAAAGCGATTTGTCTTAACAACAGGTTTTATAAGTACGACTTTCCGAAAATAGGAGAAAAAGTGATTTCTGAATAAAAAAAATTTTATGAAAAAAAGTCACTCTTCGGTGAAAAAGGAAGTCTTTTGGAAAAAAGTGACCTTTGGCGAAAAAAAAACTTTTTGGTGAAAAAATAACGTTTCGGTGAAAATAAAGACTTTTCGGTGAACAAGACTTTTGGTGAAAACATTGCTTTTCGGTGAAAAGGTTGCTTTTTGGTGAAACGGTGGCTTTTTCGTGAAAATTTGAGTTTTCGGTGAAAAAGAAACTTTATGGTGAAAAATTAACTTTTTGGGGAAAAAGTGACTTTTTGATGAAAAAGTGCATAAAGTCACTTTTATTTACTTTATGGTGAAAAATTCACTTTTTTTGTGAAAAAGTTGCTCTTGGCTGAAAAAGTGAGTTTTTGGTGAAAAGTAACTTTTTGGTGAGATATGACTTTTTGGTGAAAAAGTGAATTCAAGGGCGTCAACTGAATGTCTTAATTATTTAAAACTTTTATAATTTTTTGCCTAAATTCAATTACGTATTTATTTTTGTTGAGTGTATTTGATTATCCTTCTTGTTGGTAACCGATTAAAATATTTTATAAAGCCATATTCCATCTTTGCTATAACGAATGAGGGTGATTTTTTTGAAAGTGCGTAAATGTGAGTCTGTGCATCAACTATTTACATAAAAATCAACAAAATCAACTAAATCGCAATTTTGTTTGATTGATGTTAATTGATTTTCAAAGTAACACAAAAAGGTCCTGCAGACAGTCAAAAAGGACGACTAACTGTTAGAGTTTTGGCAAAACACCAACCAATCAACCAACTAAATAAACAAAATATAAAATGCAGTTCCTAGATGACAATGATGTTGTTTAAATTTTGGTTGTTGTTATTGTCGTTGATTATTTCATGTATTCTATTACATTCCTACTCACTTGTTTTGCAAATTCCAGACAATATTTTACTGTATGTTTGCATGTATTTTTTGTTGGTATTTCGGGTGATTTTATTTCGTATTTGCATTGAGATTGACTGCGTATAGTTGTTTTTATTTTTGTTGTCGATTCAAGTTTTATTTGACATGAATTTAAACAATTACATCACGTTCCTTGCGTTAAGGACAAAATGTTTTAATTCCCTATTGCTGTGGTCTTTCGAGTACAAGGGAAATTGAGATATCGATTTAAATTCCAGTTTGTAAAGTATTTAAGCATTTTTTCTTGTTGCTGGGCGCTTGCTGCTGTTACAAATGCAGCGAAGTGAAAATATAAACGATTGGAAGTGCATTTTACAATCGTGGCAAAGATAAATTTCATTTAAAAATGTCAAGTCAGAGTTTGGATAAGAATGACATGAAAATAAAATTACTAATGGCTAAACGAATTTTACAAAAAAGTTTAAATTTGTTGTTAAAATCGGGCTTGTTTTAATAAAAAAACTTATGCATTTTGGAAAAATTACAAATAATTATTATTTGCAGGATGTGATGTCAATCCAGAAATGGAGATCGATGTCCCCTTGGTAAGTTAGTTCTGACTCAATCAAATCAAAAGCTGATCGGTTAGGTCATTCAAAAGGTTCCTATTTATTTAGCTTATATTATTGCAAGGCGTTGTAATTTAGCTTCAAGATTAATCCTAACGATAGCGCTTTAATGTTGAATTGTGTTTTCAGTGAATTTGATGATCATTATGTGGCGGCTTCATTGATAGCTATATGTACTTGTTTTGGAAAGGATAATAGTGCTGATCGGATTTTTACTAATATTGAAGTATTATTTTCGTGGTATTCAAGTTATTTGAGTCAATAGCTTTTCTATAAGTCACGACAACCCGTTGCAATGCAACTCCACATCAAGCTCACGCTCTAACTGCGATTTGGGTTTAAATTATAGCCACGACAAAGCCGCACAAAGGGCCGCAACATAGTCGGGTCGGAACCGGGGTTTCACGGGGTCTTGACAGTCAGAGTAAATATGTTTCCGGTCAGCCTTATTAGCAGAAGCTACTTCCATTTGAACAAAAAAAAAATATACATAAACATGAATGGGCAAAAAGACAACATTAACAGATGCCCTCACGAGCAACTTGTTGGTCACAATGTGTGACATCAGCCAAAAACAAAACGAAAGAAGACAGATGAACGCTTCACGGGAAGATCAAGGTCGAATATTGATACAGCAACAACTATAACAGTAGCAGCAGTAAGAAGAGATAGCAATATAGCCGAAGTTAGAACGTGCCAACATAAGATAGATTCTGCACCAGTCATATGCCTAGCCTGCCTTCGGAGGCTTTCTGGACGGATAGTGCACTTGGCACTAGTCGTCTTTACAGAAGGCCAGACTGAGGTCACTTCCATTCACGTCCAGTCTTCCTACCAAATACTCTCGAATATTGTTCAGTATCTATCATATTCGTACTTTGGGAACCAGTAGCACCGAAGGAGGTTTATACACAAAACGCGGCACGATCGAATAAAATTAGTACGACAGCATTTTAGATCGCCTTCAACTCCCAAGAAAGGGTTAAGTTAAAATTTTAAACAGCCACTGTTCTAAAATCGTCATCTTCACGCTGGAATTTTTGCTTGCTACTTTGCACCAAAAAGTCAAGTTCAAGTTTATTAAAAGGTCAGGGGTTTCTCCAAGAAAACATTTTTTTATACAAAAGATACAATTCTTCATTTAGTAAAAGGTACTATAGTTTTTTGACCATTTAATCTTATTTAATTAATTGATTCTCAAGCTTAAGGTCTTTAGTAAAATTTCTTGCAACACAATTTTATTATTTATATTCGATATTTCCTGATGATGTTAAGGCGTAGCCAAATATCGAATATAAATAATAAAATTGTGTTACAAGAAATTTTATTAAAAACGTAAGGCTTGAGAGTTAATTAATTAAATAATACCTTTCGTTTAAAATTTTATCAAATGTCACTTTTACTTGTAGCCACATACCCAAGACCTGCCGCTGTCTCTCGTTATACCATTCATTGGAATTGATGTTGTTAATTTCAATTGATACTTGTACACTGCACACTCTTGCTGAAATAGCTGTGTGGCAGTAAGTTGTTTAAAATGATTTGTTTGCTACATTTACAACATTTTTAACTAGTTTGTCGCGTATTTACACGACACAAAATTTTCACTGAATTTTACAACATCTCAAATGTGTGTGTAATGAGTTTGCAGCTACATTACGGCTGATGAGGTGGTTATTTTCACTTAAATATTTCAGTGATTTTAGATGAGTTTTTTTTTTCGTGCTTGTGAAACCGTGCTAGAAAAGGCAAAACCATTTTAAAATTTAAAACATTGTAAATATGTATGTAAAGCATGCGAACATGTACATTTGAAGTGTATTTGCATTTAACGCTAAAATGCATTTTCAAGTGGCACAAAACATGACAGTTGCATTAATTTTCGTACCCACCAAAACATTTTTGTAGCTGGTAACTTTTTTATTTCAATTTTTGCAACAATTTAAGCACAACCGACTGGAATAAAAACAACGTTAAAAGGCTACAAAAAACGGATCAAACAATTTTTAAAACAACATGCAGCATAAAATTTCGTGCTCCCACTACTAGTCCGTATTTAAAATAAAGTCAGACATAACGAGACCGAAGGACCATAAACACATTGGAAGCTTTAAACTCATGTACATGTCAACCGCGTTATTTACGTTTTTTTTTTGGTCTACTGTTGTAAATTCTATGTAGAACAATTTAGTTGTTGGGTGCGAGTGTGAGTGCATTATGCAATCATTTTGTGACAATTGTGTGGTAGACATTGTGTCAATCGCTAACAATATATGTACATATACATTTTTTTGTTTTCTTTTCTACATTCTCCACATTTATTTAAGCCATAAAACATTTACATTATAAATACCAGGCTAAAAGCCGATATATTTACACACTAAAAGTTACAAAAACGTGCCAGGAAACTTGTGTATTGAAGTGTTTTGTAAATTAATTTTGATTTTTAAATTGCCATTTAAAATTCTCCTAAATATGTGTGTGTATTTAAATAGGGTGATTTTTTAATGATTCGCTCAAAAGTGTCCTTATTTTTTACTTCAATCGAAAAAGCAATGCAATATTGTTTACGAAAATGATTTCGTGTAAATGTTGGGCATGACTATGTCGTCAGTCATCATGGAATTGCTTGACCCACTCAGCGCGCAACAGGCGAATTGTTTTGCAGGTTGTTAGCGACCGTGTTGGTACCAAGATGACGTTATCGAATTTAGCTTTAGCTCTTGTAATTACTTCGAAGAATTGTAGGCCCATAGATATAACAGACTAAAAGTCGGGAATTAAATTAATATTCATAGTCATAGTAATGTTAGAACTTTGGGCGCTTTGGCTTTTAGGCGGTGCCAATGAATATCAACCTTCAGCACTTGAGCACCGACGAAGTAAAATAATTAATTAGCATAACGACATACTACTGTGGGCGAAAAATAGTAAAACTTTTTAATTTAAATTTCGCGCGGAAATCCATTCGTCGAAATTTATTTTTCTACGTTGGTATGACTGTCAGTGACATCTGTGCCAAATATCACATAAAAGTAATCATTAGTGTTTAGTATACGCTTGTCTTTCTGAAGTACAACAAGTGCATTCGGAGATTTTTACAATGCGTATTCAACAAAGAAGTTCCATTAATTTTTGTGTGCGGAATAAAATTTCTGGTGCCGAAACGTTCAGAATGTTGCAAAATGTTTTCGGTGATAATTGTATGTCGCGAGCAAGTGTTTTTGATTGGTACAAATTATTCAAAGAGGGTCGAGAACGCGTTGACGGCGAACCGCGCCCAGGACGGCCATCAACATCAACTGATGATCAACACGTCAATAAAATCAAATTGGTGCTCGAGAAATCAATTGGTGCTCGAGAATCAACGATTAACAGTCAGAGACCTTACTGATATCGTTTGAATATCGGAGGGATCAGTGAAAACCATTTTATGAGCCACAACTTTTGGTTTTTGTACCACGATAATGCACCGTCGCATACCGCATTGATTCTTCGTGAGTTTTTCGCCAAAAATTCAATCAACATCGTTCCACGACCACCGTATTCACCTGATTTAGCTCCGTGTGACTTCTGGCTGTTCAGCAAACTCAAGCGATCGCTCCGGAGATTTGAAGATATTAAACGTGAATTGCTACGCGCATTGAAGGCTATTCCGGAAATTTACTTTAACAACTGTTACGAGGATTGAAAAAAACGTTGCCATAAGTATATTGCAGCTGGCTGGGATTACTTTGAGTGAGAGGGACGAAATAGATTTAAAGATATTTAAAATTAAAACCAAAGTCTTACTATTTTGTGCCCACAGTAGGATATATAACTTTTAATTGTAGAGTCCCCAAAGCTTTTCTGCTCCTCTTTGTCATTGTCTGCTGTCTGTAATCTATCCCCTTCCAAAGAAAGTAACACACACCATTCACAGATACAAATTGCTGCTCCTGAATTCCTTACCGTAATCTCAAGTCTCCTCACGTCACAGTTTAACAAGCTGTTAATCTTTTAGGCTAAATAGAGTAGCACCATCACAGGACAAATTTCCTTTCAACATTGGCTGCTAATATGACAATGGTTTACTCTATACATCCGATATGAATTTGAGTTAATAGACTATGAGTCAATAGAATAAATTTGGCGTTACTACTTCTTAGATTCGTTCTTTGACAAGTCAAGACTTACACTCAATGAAAAACACCCTTGTGGCATGGTTACGGCAACCATTTTTTTGTGCCAAATTTATTATGGTTGTTTGAAAATAGTTTAAACTTTACTTAAGTTACGATAAACAAGTTATTGTTGATATTTTAACAATAAATGATTGCTATCCATAAAAATTGCACCATCGTTGGGTTGAACAACACAATTTTTACTAAATTTCTAACCACAAAAAAAGTATTTTAACTTAACCAAACTAATATAATAATTCTAAGCATAAAATGCTCCTAACAGATATAATATATAAAACCATTTTGGTGTTTAAACAAAGTATACTAATTTTACCATATTTTACGTTTCTACATTTGCTTATTTTACTGCAATCAATAAATGAATTTACTTTTATAAAATCCGTATTTGGGTTTCTGCTAATTTATCACTTTATAATCAAGTGATATTGTTAATGCAGTTAAATTTTTGAATTTATGTTTAACTTATGAACTCATTATTATGCAGGGAAATAAAATAAACACTCCAGCTACAAAAGTGTTGGCAAAGACAGTGGAGCAATTGCAAATAAGTCTGAAAATAAAACGTAAAATTCTAGAAAACAAAGTACCAGCAACAACTCTTTCTAGTCTACCCACCGTACAGTTCTACCCGTTTTAAAATTACTGCATCGTACAATTTCTACTTTGAAACATCCCCACTTACCTCCCCAGAAATAAGCAAAATGGTTTCCTGTCTCCTCTTAAAAAACAATTGATGCTAATAAACTTTTTTTCTCATTCTGCTTTTCTTGCATAAATTTATTTCAACAAACTGCAGAAAGCACATAACCTCACCCCACCCACCATCCTTTTTTGTTATAATTTCTAGCAGGAAAAACATAATTAAAGGATTAACATTTATTTTATTTATTTGTTCTACACAAAGACAGTAAACGAGTGAAAATTATCAGATTTGTAATAAAAGTGTTTATGTATTTTTGCAAAGATGGAATTGGAGGAGAATGTTGCAAAGAAATCATACAAGAAAGGGGTTGTAAATGAATAAAGGATCGTAAAAATCATGGAAATAAATGTCATAAAATACAAAGAATTTCAAAGGCTGCAGGATACACCCAAGATGTGCTGAAGGTGTGGGGATTAAAAATAAAATATAATGTTTTAAAAAAAAAATAAAAAAAATTAGAGGATTGACTTACACTTGACTGTAAACGCTAAAGACAATCTTGATTACCTGTTTTGATGTCTCAACCACACAGCGCTCTTGGCATCGGCTGGAATTGAATCAGGCGAATTATGTGTTCCAAAACTCTACGAATGCTTAAGAACTGGACTAAATGTTAAAATTTCATTGCTAAGCTTAGGAAGAAAAAAAAAAAACTCACGGCAACAAATACCATGGTGGAACCACAGATCGTGCAGAAGAGTAGGATGGATGGCAAACAATAAACAAGACGACAGTTGTATAACTTAGAAAATGAATTCAAGGCCAACTAATGCGAGAATAAGCCAGGGGTAGTAGTTCGTATGTATGATAATAGATATAGCTCAAACCACATCGCGGCCAGATCAATCATTGTGCGTCAACGATCTCTATTGACCGTAACGGGAGCGCCGTCATGATTTCTGAAGAAAGAAGGTACTGTGATTAACGGCACCAAATAGTGCACTTTTCTGGATGTAATGGAGTCTGTAGGTTCTGTTGTGCTTTGGTTTCACTTTATTAACAGCAAATTTTGTTTATTAACAAACCCGTTAAGCCGAAAATTACCTCTATCCCTAAACACAATTTTGCGATAAAACAACAGTTGATGGCTGATCTTCAAAGTAAATTTTGATAAATTTGTAGTTTTGTTCAGCCGAGAATGTATTCATGCTGATTTGCCAGAGTATACTGGTAATATAATAAGCACGTGGGACTACATTTTGATTAAAATTAATTCAATTTGGATCATATTATTATCATGTATGATATTATCACATTATAAATTTAAACAATCTAAACTTTATATGGCAAAATGTTTTCACTTAAGCGACGTAATGTTTCTAGAAAGGATCTGTATTATTATATCATAATACGTTGCTCTTTGATTATGGTGACCTTGCTCATGTTTTGTTTCTTTAATAGCACTTTATCACAAAATAAAAACTAACGATGGGCTAGATTAAAACTAGACTTTAGATCAATATTGCTGCTACGCTATAATCCAAGCATTAGTGATCTCTACTTAATAATAGATTTTCGACTATCAACACTTCTGTAAAATATTGTGGAATTTAAGGTAGTATAGACTATAAACATAACTGTAGATGAGATTTTGCCCTAGACCATATTCTAGACTACAGCCATGAATGTGTACCAAACTTTAGTCTAGACTATATCCAAATTGATAGATTTAGACATGGGCTAAAGAACAGACGAGAAGAATATCCAAATAACAAAGATATTAAGGAATTCATATCAGTTTTAATAGTTAAGAAAGGCATTTTAATTTGTCCCAATCTTCAACACATCTCATTTTATACTCGTATTGCAATTCAAATTTATTTAAGTGCCTCTCATGTTTTTTCTCTTGTTAGTTTTTATTGCAGCAACCTGCATAGAATTTTTAATTATTTATATCTCTAAACAAATTGCAACATGTTTTTCGATGCAGAACACTCATACATGTTGTAACCCCTAACAATACGGCAAACAAAGAAAGTCTTGTAAATGTTTAAAAATCCTTTATACAATTTTTTTTTTTTTTAAAATCATGTCAATGGATGTTAGATTGAAAAATTAGCATAACATGGAAATTTTAGTGTTGCATGACTCTATTGTCCTTAAAGATAGAGGTAGTTAAAAATTTTAATTACAAAATTATATCGAATTCTGTTACTCTTTAAAATGTTTTTTTAAAAGTGCTAAATTACTTTTCAAGTCAAGTTCGTTTCTACCCAAAATTAATTTTAATATTCTTTTGCCTTTGGATTCGCTGTGTCGACAAATATCTAAACGAAGATTTACCGCATCAGGCCGCATTGCTTTATTTTCTTGTTGTAGACAAAAAAATCCTTATAGGAAAATGTCAACAAAATATTTGCAGACAAGTAAACATCGTAAAATAAATAAATGTCTCTAAAATAATATTAAAAAAGGAAGGAAAGTATCTTAAAGTGAAGAGTTAATTTTTTTTATTTTTTAATAAATTTGCCGACAATTTTTAAAGCAGTTAAAATTAAAAACGCCGGTAAGTATAAAAATATTTAAGGTTTAAAAAATGTTTTGAATTTTTAGTTGTATCAAGCTAGAAGGCACCCTTTTTCAGATTTATATTGTACAACTCTACACGTTTTGAAATTGTGTTGTATTGTTTCCATAGAAAATTGGTTTTCAATAATTAAAAATTAAAAAATTTTTTAAGAAAATTACTAAAAGAACCTTTGAAAACTACCAGCCAGCCGCATATACTTTAATTTTACAGACCCAATCCATTTCTATTTAAATAAGACAACTAAAAACTTTTTAGAAAAAATATATTTGTTTTAAGTCTCCCCACAAAATTTCATTTTCTATATGAACCGACTTTTGCAAATAAGTCAAATTACTAAACAGGACGCAGTTTTATAATCCTGTTCTGTGTACCAAATTTTAACAAATTTGAGTGATGATTTCCGAAGCTTGCCATATATCCTTTTCTGAGAATTTTCAAAACATGTCTTTTTAAAATGCCGTTGTTAACTATTGATAAAATATGATATAATTTTATAAATTCTTAACATACTGTAAATTTCTGGTTCTATACATTTTGAAATGAATTCTTAAAGTAAATTATCGCTGACTTCCTAAGCATAGTTTACCCTGTATGAATACACACACTATTAGTACAGTGTTGGCACATTGTATAGTTACTTTTATAATACATGGATGCGTAGGTGATTTTCTCTACGTTTTGATAATACCATTGATGTATTTGAAAACAATATACATTGCCAAAATTACTACAAAGCAACATGTTTACCCTATATAAAATATACACAAAAAGTCGTAGTTTGTTATCAATAATACGACTAACAATTTTCCAAAAATTTGCTAGAATATTTAATGAACCAGTCTAATATCCTTTTTTCATTAGTATTAAAATTTGTGAAAAAACGATAAGAAAATTTTCCCAAAATAATTTTCAAGCGTTCACGCAAAAGAAGGCATTAAATTGCTTTCAAAAAAAAAATCAAATTTATATAAATGCTAGAGGATTATTATTACTAACATTAATTTCAAATTTCAGAGAATAAATTCTGTAAATGGAAAAAGTTTGTCATATATCCTTTTTTGCAAACTTCAATAATTTTTATTTATTGTATTAATATATTAAAGTTTATTTATTTTAGAGTTGCTTTTAAATTCAGAATTGTTCTAAATATGCTTTATTCGATACAATACTTCAGATGCCTACCACATATCCTTATTTTCCACAATATTCCTACAAGTAACAGGATATTTCTTTCCATTAAAAGTTTAAGAATTTTTTTTAGTTTCTTAAATTGCTCTTCATAACATGTCTTTGTTTCCTTTTTATGTATTTTTATCAGTTCCACTATAGGAAACGGTCATTCATTTAATGTCTGCGGTATTTGAAATAGTTTATATATAAGAAAATGTCTAAAATTTTTTTTACAACATTTTCTTTTATATTAAATGTTTTACTGATTTTAATATAAAATGCCTCAGGAATTAAATAACGTAAAGAATAAAGCGTAGCTAAAAAAGACTTGTCATGCCTGACAACAATGGTTTTTGAGGTTTTTGTAAAATGATAAGAAAAATAATTTAAAAAAAAAGTATTTGAAAAATTAGTTAAACAAGCATTTAGTTCGGCAGTCAAAATTTATATTAAAAAGTCGTAAAAACATCATAAGTGCGATATTAATGTGAGAAGAAATGTTTATAGAATGTCAAAATTCAAATGAGGAAAA
Organism: Phania funesta; assembly: GCA_963932375.1. Classification (NCBI taxonomy): domain Eukaryota; kingdom Metazoa; phylum Arthropoda; class Insecta; order Diptera; family Tachinidae; genus Phania; species Phania funesta. Next base: position 3,045,187 of record OZ010656.1, on the reverse strand, counting down.
TTAATATTTCTAAGGATAAAAATATGTAGCGGTTAAGCAGTTTGATAAGAAAAGATGCAAATATTAAAATCCTTGTAACATTTTATCGAAAATTAACACACATTGAACTTAAACTGAAGTGGAACTGAAATAGAATTCTACTGAAGCTGATATGTAAACGAACTAGCGTTGAACTAAGACTACCCTAGAACCAAGCTTGAATTTAATGAACAACTGAAGCAAAAGGGATTCCAATAAGTGCCAAATAACAAATACCACTGTCCCAGTGGAAACCCACGTCAAATATTTGGGTATCCGCCTAGATAGACGCCTAACTTGGTCTGAACATATTCAGGCAAAAATAACAGCCATAAAACTTCGAACCAATCAACTACACTGGTTAATAGGCCCTAACTCAACCTTAGCTCTGGAATAAAATGTCCTCTTACACAAATCTGTTATAAAGTCAATATGGTCCAGGATTTTACGACTTATCTTCTGCGTCCCTGCGACCTCAAAGTTCTAACTATCCAGGAAAAAATATAAATACGTAAACAAACGCACTGAGCCTGGCGGCACGGTTCTCTCAATCCAATCATTGATAGTATATAAGATTTGTGGAGAACGACATCAGCATTTTTACTGATGGTTCTCTTATGAGTGGCAGGGCAGGAGCAGGTGTATTCTCAGTTGAGCTGAACCTGTCCTGTAGTCTGTGTCTGGGGAGGTACGTGCCACTTTACCAGGCAGAACTGCTGGGGTTGCTGCATGCGTTGGATCACTTGCTTGAAAGCCGAGTGCATGGGAAAAGGGTTCTCTTTGTACTTGACAATCAGTCAGTTATAAAACGCATGAGGCAAGTGAACGTATATTCCAAACTGGTGCTGGAATGTGTTCTGAAACTGAACAGATGTGCCTCGTTGAATGAGGTGACGTTGATGTGGGTTAAGGGACACATAGGCACAGCTGGGAATGAAGCAGCAGACGAACTAGCAAAAAGGGGATCTGGTGTGGATTTCTGTGGACCAGAACCAAGGGTTGCCCTGGGGAATGGCCTAGTACGAGCTAAAGTTCTTCAATGGGTAAGCTCATTACACCTGAATAGGTGGAGGGAGAATACCACATGTAGACAGGCTAGAATGGTGCTCAAAGAGCCCCTCGGCAGGAAGGCCAGCAAGGTGCTCGGATATAATAGGGCTACATAAGCAGGATCACTGCTTTAGTAACAGGACATGGATACTTCAAGTACCATCTGGCTAAGATGAAAGTCGTAGAAGATGATACTTGCAGACTATGCCTGGAAGAGGCTGAGACGGTAGCGCACATTGTGTGTGAATGTCCAGCACTGGCTAGCATTAGGCTTAAGACCACGGGCAGACACTTGTTAGATGTGAATGCCATGTGGGAACTAAGCCTTAGACAAATGCTAGCAATTACAAAAGACTCCGTGATGAAGAAGAGTGTCGACAGTTACCAGTCATTACTTTAGTCAAGAGTAAAGGCTAGGGCTAGCACGAGACTTAATTGAAAGTAAGGTGGTTGTTATTACGGATCGGTTCCCTGAAATCAATTTGAGGAGCGAAATGGGGGTCGAAAAGGGATCCAGAAATAAGTGGTCTGCTTCGATATCCCCCCATACATTAATAATAATATTAAGATTTGAATGCTATAAATTAGTCATTATCAGTGCTATCCTCTATTTCGAATCCCAAAATATTTTATTCTAAAGTGGAAATATCCGAATGTTTTAGCTTTTCTCTATTCCACTTCCGAATAATTTTTTTCGCTTTATTTGGGATAAAAAAGTTTAGTGGAATGAATTAAAATCAAATAAAACTTAATTTAAATGTTAACATTATCCTTTTGTATTAAAATACGAAGGGGTTGCTTTAAATTTGCCTTAATTTTTCTCCATAAATTTTATAAATATGGTTCACTTTTCAATAACAATACAAAACAATTACAATTCAAAGAATAATGAATGTTCAAATAATTGAGCGTTAGGTCCATAAAATAAAATTTGAGTTAAAAAGTAATTGCTGAGATCACGGTTATTTATACAGAGTTTCCGCCGGGAAGGTATACTACTTTGTTTTACCGCCATTTTGGTAAACATTAGTATTGTCAGTTCATATTTGGCAGACGTGAAGTAGAGACGTGGCGAATTTATTATGGAAAGATATTCGGTAAACCAACGTGTTTTAATCGTTAAAACATTTTATCAAAAGCAATCATCGATTGCTGTGACTATGAGAAAGTTACGTGAAATTTTTGGGAGAAACAACGTGTCAACAAGACGGTTTATTTATCGCGTAGTAAATGATTTCGAAGAAAGACGGACTGTAGCTGATAGGCCAAAGCATGGAACACAACGTATTGCACGATCGGCTGAAAACATTACAATGGAAAACCGTCAAATTATTCATCGTTCACCTTTGCATCCATTAAAAATGACAGTCTGGTGTGCAATTTGGTCAGGAGGAATCATACCTTACTTCTATGAAACTGAAAACGGCGTAACGGTTACTGTCAATGGGGAGCGATATCGTGATATGATTCAAAACTTTTTAACGCCACAACTGCATGCTTTGGGCTTGACTAACATGTGGTTTCAATAAGACAGTGCCACATTGCATACAGCCAGGATTACAATGTAATTACTGCGAGTATTATACCTTCCCGGCGGACACCCTGTAGTGTTGCATGAGTAGTACTTGATTACGGTTATAGTTAATTTAAAACTAAATAGAATTATTTCAGATTGCTATCAAATAATCAAAAGGAATCAAATGTAAATACATAAGTAATGCGACTACTTTAAAAGATTACTATTGATTCTTTTTGATTATTTGTTAATAATGGCAAGTAATCCAGATTATTTTTAGATATTTTGAAATTTTAATCAATTGGTAGTCAAAAATCATTGAAATATTTAAACATTACGATTCTTTTTAAATTGTAATCTAATTGAGTCACAAATAAAACCAAGAGATCTCGCATATTTTATTTCGTTTTTATACCGCCCATCTAACATTGTATAACCCTTTTGAATTGCTTAGTACTATTTTCGTTTTACAAAATTGTTACAATGTTAAACATCGGCTATCATTTTTAGTTACTTGAGCTATTTTGTCTTATATTAAAAGTTCAATTTTAAATGTTTACTTAATTCTCGAATACAAAAAGGAAAAGCAAGAAAAAAAAAGATGTTATTTATGTTTATGCAACATTTCTGTATTTGTCCCTGTGTCTGAATCCTCTCATGCGTTATCCATGTGGTATGAATTCTAACCACACATACATAAGCATCTAATCACATACGCACTATGAGACACTTTGCAATAATGCACTCTTACTCACAGTCCCAATCACACTTACACTGCTCCACTCTATGTTTGTGTCTCATCCAGCTAGCGGTTTATTTACAAGTCTGTATACGTTCGACAAGTATTTATTTGTATGAGCGGGGAGGTATGAGAGTTTGCTTAAATTCATTTTCCCCCTTTTATACATATTTGTTTGTTATATTTCATACATACATTTAGACACTTGTGTGTTGGTTTATGGGTTTGTTGTCTATTTGATTTTGCTGCAATTGCAGTAGTTGTAATGCAGTGTCATGAATTTTCCAAATATATTATGCAAGTATCAGTTTATTAGTGTGTTTAGCTGTGTGTGTGAGTACAATTTATATATATTTTTTTCTGTAAACTTGTGGTAAATCCACTTAAGACATACAATGACAATTTGTTATTTTATGAGGTTAAAAAGAGCTTAATTGTGTTGATTATAGATTTGTGTGCAGTTGTGAGTTTGCAGTTCTTATGAAGATGGTCTGTGTTCGGGATTTCATTTGATTGTGCTAGAAGTTGGAATTTTTGACAATTTCATACACTTAACTAGTACGTGATAGAGTATTTTGTGTGAATTATTTTTTTTTTCTTTGATTATGATTATGAAGTTGGAAAGTCAAGAACTTGTTGGTTGGATAAGAAAAATAAACAGTATTTCATTAAATAACAATAGTAAGTAACTTGGGACAATATTTTTGAAATCAAACAAACAAAAAGTACCAAGTACAAGGCACTTTTTTAAAGCAATTTTCTTAAAATGTAGTTTTAAGAGGTACTTTTTTAAAATCGTTTTATAAATGTATTTTTTGCAAAATACTCTTTGTTGAAAGATACTTTTTTTAAGAGTTGGCATAAATACCAACGCACTTTTTTGAAATTAACGTTTTGATAATGTAACTTATACAAAAGATACTTTTTTTAAAGAGACCTTTGACAAAAGGCACTTCGTTGAAAGGTGCTTTTTTGAAAATGTTCATTTGTTAAGGTATTGGATGCCCATAATTCTGCACTATAAAAAATCGTTAATCGCAATAAAGTTTTCAAGAGACCTACCGGCACGTCGACGCAAAGCAGACTTACTATCTATAATTGAGCCAGTTTCTTAAAATTTGTTAACAACTCTTTGAATTGCTGACACTTTATTTGCATGTTCTCGGCCGAAAGTTCCTTGAAGTTTTCGAGCGGTCCCAGCGTTTCCCAGGGTTTCGCGGATCATCTTTAGTTTAGCGCTCCATTTTCAATAATGAGCACAGCCATAAGTGACGGCTCTGTAATATCAGAACTGTCGCTTGCTAAATTTAATTGGTGCCTTTTTGTAGGCTCACCCTGTATACAACCATTTAAATGGTACCTTAAAAAATACCCTCTAGTTGAGATATATTTTTCAAAAGATATATTTCAAAGTTTCTTTTATTTATGGGTAATTTTCTAAGGACACTTTTGAGTAGGTTATTTCTTACTATGTACTTTTTGTAGAGGTACTACTTCTTTTCGAAAATGTACTTTGTTTATTTGGTACTTTTATTAGTGGATAGGGCCCATTAATAGGTATTTTTTAATGTTGTACTGTTGTATGTGGATCCTATTTTTCAAACTTTATTAAGACGTACTTAAAACACCAACTTATAGGTACATTATAGGAAGTACTTGCTTTTAGAAGGAAATATTATTCCTCTGTTTAAAGGGTGCTGTTCTAAATTGCGATTTTAAAAGGAAATTTTGAAATGTTTTCTTTTCAATTCAACATTTATTTAAAAGTTGTTTTTGGAGTAAGCTCTTTAAGAAAAATTTTGTGAAAAGGTACTTTTTGTAAAAACTTTCTTAAAGGGTCATAATGTTGTCCGAAACGGTAAAATCAAACAGCAACTCGTGGCCATTAGCAAAACATATCACTGCTATTACGGGAACTTAAACAATTTATAACAAACTCTCAAGTGAGATAAAACGACTTTGTACTTCGTATTGTATTAAAAGTAATTGATTTGTTAAGGGATCCTTTTCACACACAAGCGTATATTCTTATACTTACAGTGTTCGTGTTAGGAGCAATTTTGTAATTTAAGTAAATTGTTATTATATCGCGTGTTTAATAAATTTGTCAACAGTTTTTTTTTTGGTTTCAAAACACTATGTTCGTCAGCAGTGAACCTGCTGCAAGAGCTGGCCATTAAAATCCCTATTTTCTTAACACTGAACACATAATCGCGTGTTTTAACACTTTATTATATTTTAAAAAGTTATAATTTGATTTCTAAACTGTTGGGTAACAAATTTTGTTAGCAGTTAAAGTTTTTCTTTTAAAACGGAAATGAGTTTTAACTTGCTGTTTGGCTTTAGCGGGAGAGCGCAAAGTATTTGCTTTTACTTCCTGGCTGTGTGTTTAGCAAACGGGCTTTGAAAGGTTGTCTGTACAAAAAAAAAGAGAAAATAAAATCAACAAATATTTTTTTGTTATAAATGACTGATTTTGTTTATAAAAATTTTAATTCAAGTTTAGTTTTCATATTCTAACAATTGTTACACTTATTTCCGGTTTCTTAAGTTTTTATGATTTCATCCTTTTTGTTCTTCATCCAACTGCTGCCATTTAACGTTTTATTTAAACCTTCATATTCAATTAACAACCCAGCCGTTTGCTTTTTTCAGTCATCAGGAAACTCCGTTCCAAACTCTTCTGCCACCAAAAACTTTAAACGTCAATGAGAAAAAGGAGTAGCGAAAAATAAACAGAAACACAATTTACGACAAAAAGTCGAAAAGCCATGAAACCATGAAATTGCTCACGAGCCACACACACCATTTTATGTTTTTATTTTCTAGATTTTTTTTTCGTTAAGAACAACAACAATAAACAATTGTACAACAAAAAACAAAATGGTTTATGAACATGAGTTTCATAGCTAAAATAAAATATAAAATTATTTAAACTTATTTTTTCCCGCCACATAGACGTATACAAAAGGCACAAAGTGTGCTTCAGACCACGACAGCGCCATCTGCACGTCTAGTTGTTGTCAGTCGTGCATTTAGTTGTTTGTTAAAAGAGGAACTGGAAAGAACAAATTCGCGGTCGACGTGGGGGCCACAATTAGCAGATTCAAATTTATCTATCAAACGGATTAATATTTCACACAAAAAAGTTTCCGGGGTATGAATCTAAAGTATATCTTGAGAACATTTTTTGTTTATCTATTTCCATCCAACTAATTCTAAAACCAAAAGAAGAAAATAAAAAAAAAAATTTAATCGGCAGTTATGCAAATGGCCTATTGAGCGACCCGCCAGGTGCTTGGAGTTTCGATAGACAATTTTTAAAACCACTCAAGTTGAACACTGGCACTCTCGAAGCTCAAAGGTGGGCCATCTCAACAAAAAAAAAAGCTTTAGTTGTTCTTTGTTTTTTTTTTTTTTATTATTTTACACATGCAAACCAAGTAACAGACTGATTTGTTTCTTAGTTCGTTGAATGACTGACAGACAGTCACTTTTTACCACTATTAAAAGGGGCTTTGTTGAGGTTGTTGTTTTATTTGAAAAGAGTTGTGTTACTCTGCTGCACATTTCCGCTTGAAATTTCTATTTTAACAAGCTGGAATCAAAATAAAAACAACAAACAAAAAGCGAAACGCATAAAAAGGCAACAGCGTATAGAAATTATTATTGGAAGGACTTTATTGTAACTGCGAATTGCGTTAAAGGATTCGTAAATAACTTTTATAGCAAATAACAGTAAGTTGTTTAGAAACGAAAGAGAAGAAACTGAAAAAGATGTGAATCAGAAGTGACAAAAAGATCAACGTGAGTTGAATCAGAACGAAACTAAACGAGATTCGAAATAGTTCAAAGCTTCTCAATTTAAATCAATTGGAACTAAGAACGAACGAAAATAAACTCAAACTAAAATAAGACTGAAGTGGACAGGAGCTTAATAAAAATTTAAATTAATCTAGAACAGAGCGATATAATAGCATACGTCCAGCAATGCCTGACCAAAAGGAGCTGGGTAGCTAGTATGCGGATACCACTTGTCATTGAGTTGAATACGGAGTACTATCAGTTGGCTAAGTAGCTCTGACCAGTTTCCCTTTATTTCTAGAGCGAAGCGAGTGAGACAACTATAAAGACTCGCAAGTGGCGAGGATAATAATTTGGTGAAGCAGGGATGCATATTAGCTGAATGGACGAATCTATCTGAAGCTAAGTTCTAACATTGGTTAAACTCTTCAAGAACTCAAAAGGGCTTAAAAGACAGTCACTTTTCTGCAAGCTCAAGTGGGGGCTATGAAGGTTAATTGGTGGTAAGATGAAGTCGGAATATTTTCAGCTGAAAGTCTGGCAGGCTTTCAAAAGCTCTGACATATACCTCTTGGTGGCGTCCGGTAACAGGTTCCTGTTCCTGCAAGGAGCCTGGCTAAATAAGTCGAGCAGGAGAATTTTACACTTATATAAAAATCCCTAATACGCCTGGTATGCATAGCGAAGAGAGTGTTTGGTTTTTAGTATGCGAACTCTGGATACCAGTCCATCCAGACCTACCCGTGTGTGGACATATTTTTCTCCATTACTCTTCTCCATTCTACGAATTCTTTGAAGAAACTTCTGTTTTAACTTGCCTAGGTAGAAAGCCAGAAGAGATACACAAGGATGCCTCGCAAGGGGATAACGGGTCACTTTCCAAAGGCGTTGGACCATGAGATTCCGATAGGTATGGACAATGAGTCATCCCAAGAAGTGGAAAGGTTAACATCTTTAGGAACCCCGCTGCGTATAAGGTAATGTAGAAATTCTGAAGAGGTGGACAAAAAAACTTCGCAAGAGATGGACGGGTCAGTTTCCAAAGATACTCTTGAGGAAGAGGCTGGGATGGCAGCGCATATTGTGTGAATGTTCAGCACTGCTGGCATGAAAAGAAAGAAAGCCTACAGATACTACAGTCGATGAAAGTAACCGTAAATTTTAAATTCGTTGCCTAAAACTAATCATAATTGAGAGGCTTAAGTTGCTTGATCCATTCTCCATAATAATAAACAGTTATCTAAAGAACCTACTTCGTCCAGCCTTGCGCCCATCTGTTTCGTTTAATTAATTTATTTCTGTCTAGTTTCATTACATACCTTTTACCCTAAAAAATCTCCTTTCGTTCTGATACATTTAAGTGCGAGGATATGTTTAGTGAATGCCTGTAAATGTGGTATAATAATTTATTTGACGCTTAAGCTATTTTCATATGTCATACATTAATCCAAATTAATTTCATGTAATTAAAATCACCTTGAAGCAAAACGAGAGGTGCTTCTTTCATTTACCATTCAAATGTTATTGTTGGTTGGTTGGAGAAATCGCCGGATATTAAATCACACAGGCATTTACACATTAAATGCTATTTATTGGACTTAAGAAACTTTATCTTCAATGATAATTACCCGTTCATAATGGGCGCCAAAGTGTAGGAAGCCTGCTGTAAGGACAATATACAAGAGGCGATAAGCAGAAAGATAGAGGGAGAGGGAATTAATGAAAAATATTTGTGTTATTTTGTGCTAAGTTTAAGATATTTCACGCAACATTAATGAATATTATTATTATTGTTAGAAGAAGAAAACGTCATTTAAGAGGTAATAGGGAATGTTTAGGGTAAAATAATTAAAGTTTTATGTGGTATTGAGTGTGTTTTAAAGTGATAAAACAAATCCTTCACAAAAATGAAAAAGGTACAGGGTGTGTGCTGGGAAGGTATACTACTTTGTTTTGCCGGCATTTTGGTAAACATTAGTCTTGGCAGTTCATATTTGACAATCGTGAAGTAGAGACGTGGAAAATATATTATGGAAAAATATTCGATAAACCAACGCTCGCCCATGACAACCCCGATTTTCATGAAAAAATCATAATGAGTGACGAGGTCCATTTTCATATGAATCCGGATAACTTACGGAGCCAATTAAATTTTTTGTAAAGAAATTTAAAATTTAACAAACTAAAAAATAAAAAAAAATATTCCAAAAAACCGAAATATCACAAAAAATTGCCAAAAATTTGAAATTTTGCCAAAATATAAAATTCACCATAGAATCGAAAAAGTGGAAATAAATTAATTAATTTCCGAAAAATGCATATTTACCACAAAATAACAAAACAACCAAAATATTTCAATTTCACAAAAAAGCCAAAAATTCACCAAAAATCTCTATTCAATGGAAAATGTCGAAATTTAAAAAAAAAATCCGAAATCCAACAAAAAATTAAAAAAAAACTTTTTTACCTAAAATCTAAATTAAACTGAAAAATAATATAGAAATTTCACTACAATTTGGGAATTCACCAAAATTTCATAACCCAATCTATGGTTAACAATATTCTAAATTATCAAATTAACAAATTTTAAAAATAGCGAAAATAAAAAAAAAAATCTACAAAAATTGAATTTTACTAAATTGAAAATTCGCCAAAATCTAAAAAACATCAATATTTTAGCAAAATACGATGTTACATCAGTGAAAATTCCACACGAATCGAAAAATAACCAGAAATTAAAAAACTCACCAACAAATTCAAAACCTACAAGAAAATAAAATGTTACCAAATTAAATTGAAATATCATCCAAAGTTGCACCATATTTTGGGAGTTCGAAATACCTTATATGCAAAACCAAAATTGAAGGATCATAAGAACAAAATTTTCTGAAATAGAGAAATCTCACAAAAGTCGAATTTTACTCAACTCTGGAATTTTACCAAAAATTATTTCTCTATCTAAGCAAATGAAAAGAGTAATTAAAAGCGAGAGAAATTAAAATCAAAGGGCAAAATTAAAGATCACAAACAATTCTTTATACCGGGAAAACTCTGTAGTACATTATTAGTAGCTCATACTTTAGTAAAGGGAATATAAAATTCATCACAGCCGAATATAGCTTACTTACTTCTATTATTTCGATTAAGCTAAGTTTTACAAAAATTTTTATTATTTCTCTTCCAGGTATTAAGGATCCCAATCTGGAAAGACACTCCAATAAAGGTAAGTCCATCTAAACTTGATATTAAATCGAAGAATAAGCTTAAAAAGTAGTTTTTATTTCAAAATCCAAAATATATCTGTCTTAGAAAACAAAACATCATATAAACTGCATTAGCTATGGCAACAATAATTTGAAATATGAAAAATTTTTACTTTTATTAAAATATTTTAATGAAATTTTAATATGAAAGTCGTAAATTTTATTAAAAAGCCACTTAAACCACTTTTAACACACAACACACATACATAAACCTCTACATATAAAAGCCACTTTTATTTATACGTATATATTCATTCATATTTAAAAGGATACAAACAAACCCTTCCAAAAGAAGTCACGTTGTTGATTTTTGATGTTGTGTTATTGTGGCAACAAGATTCATAAACAGTAAAAAAGAGGAGTGAGCAAAAACAAGCAGGGCATATTAAGCAAGCAAAGAAAATACAGAAACAAAAAATTATGGTGTAAAATACTGAAAAACAAAATTAGGAAAGCAAATATCAGGCATAAAAGAGCAGAGAAATGGTTGCAAAACACTAACAAACATAAACATTCCAATTTTTAACGAGAGACAAAGGATGTAGCAACACTTAAAACTTCATGCCACATAAATATTGCAACTGCTTGGTTCGAGTAAAAATAAAAGTTAAAGAGTTGATGTGCTATATCGTTAAATATTCAACAGAGATGTACAAACTTTGAGTTATAATTTTACAATACAGTTGTTCATATAATGGAATTAGGGGAATACTGAAGCCCTACACTTTCAGCTCACCAGTATGGAATTAGGAGGATACTGAAGCCCTGCGCTTTCAGGTCACCTGTGTCACAGATTGGACCTACCTTTTAATCACTGGTTGCCGATAAGTCTCTGGTATTTGATATAGGCCCATGCTATCTACACTATACATTGGTCGGCCTGCCTTTCCTAGTCTAGTATCAGCCAGCGTTAAATATTCATTCACAGCTGAACTTAACTTACTTGAAATTTGTTTTAGTCAGACCATATCAAGCTGAAACGGACCCAAGCTATTCTTTTGGTAGAAGAACGTTGAAAAACTTTTGAAATTCTTGTTTGGTAAAATTTTTTTTATATTACCATTTACCCATTTCCTCTCCCCCTGAATCACCTCTTGACTTTTCGGTACTCCAACTGTTTCTTACTTTTTTAACCATCTTTTCAAGCGAGGATCGCCCTATTTGTTTAGCAAGAAATACGAGATAAGTTTAAGCGCTCAATCTAGACCCAATTTAGAACGCACATTTGTTCCTTCCATGCGCCTAATAACTCGCTGATTGTCTCTTGGTGCAAGAATTGTCTTCCGGGTACCGCCGAATGTAAAGTGAAAGATGAGTTAGTAAACGATCCATTAGTAAAACTACTCTCTAATGAGTGTCTTTGTAAATTATTGACTTTCTGTCATTTACTCATGTCCTCGAAGAGTATTTTAGTCTTCCCAGCTCTGTTGTAGATGAGGCTTCAATACTGTTATGGCTACCACTAGATCCAAAGTGTTCTCTCGGTACCCAGCCGGCCGCGTTTTCAAACAAGTCTAACGGCGTTTATCTTGGTATTACCTCAACTTTTGGCAATGGTGACATAATTATAATTGTTTTTGGAATGGATTCTTCGAGGATACTTGAATCTGAGATGTAATAAAGAAATAAAATCTATTGCACTAAATTAAGACGTATTCTTTCTAAAATCTTCCACAACTCCTTTAAAAGCTAAGTTGTCTTAAGCCTTAGTAGAGCAAGTGCTGGGCATTTGCCAATAACGAGGGACCGTGGATTAGGGTTTTTGTAAGAGATTGCTAACTCCTCTCCACTCGACTTATTTGACCAGACTCCTAGCAGAAGAATCATGTTACTGACCGCCACCACGACTAAGTGTAAGTCAGAAATTCTGACTGATTACTCAGTTACAGCAAGCCATACTTTGTGCCTGCCAGCAGACGACCACTTCTATTAGAAACTCTGTAGTAAAACTGCTTATATAATTTCGAATAAAATTTTGCAAGGTTGGTGCTTCCAGTTTATTCATAACACAACCAAATAACCGTATAAAATTAAATTAAAATTAAATAGCAAGCCAAAGCAAATAAACGAACTATAAATAGTTTAAACTCTGTAAAATTATAGATGAAGAAGGCTCTTTCTTCAACTGTTTGAGAAAGAGGCGAAAAAATCATAACCAATATATTTTTTAATAAAACTTCTTTGGTTAAGACCCATACCCTTGTACATATGTATACGCAACCTCTATAAGTGTTCATAATTTTTGGTTTTCATTTTTTCTCACAAACACTTTCTGTGTTCTATGTGAACATTTATTGAAGCATTTAAAATGTAATCAAGCTAAAAAATTAATTAAATTTCAGTTTCAACTGGGTGTTTTAAGAGAAAAGGATAAAACCAACTACGCATAACTAAAATATGTGTGCGTAAGTGGTTGTAACAAACAAACAAGGAAAAACCTACAGCCGATACGATTATATAATTCTCAACCACTCACTCCCCTTTTTGGGCTGTGGAAGGGTTATGAATTGTTTAAGGTAAAAAGAAAACTTAATACGAAAATGTTCTATATTAAATTAATACATGGTGTAACGTTCAAAATTAAATAGTTACATTTACGTAAAAATGTACAAAAGGTAAATGTAACAAGGAGAGTGTGTGTGTTAATGAAGTGTTTAAGATTTCATAAACGTCAGCTATTAACATTTGTAATCCTTGTCTTTATATCATTGTGCCATTATGGCTTAAGACGAGTAACCTAGTGACACATTCTGTTACAAAATCAGGTTGGGCTTAAGCTAAAAAAAAAAATATAAAATTAAGACGAATGCACAGTTGGTGCAAGGAGCTAAATATCTTAAGGACTCAGATATGTACATATATGCATTGAGCCATTTTTTTTTTTCTTTAGGCCTTCATTTTTTACTGGGTTATTTCTCCTTGTTTAAACACCTTGTGAGAGGATAAATTTCTTGTTCGTTAACGCACATATATATATTTCCTAACTAGCTGCTTAAGTTGAGAAAAGTGAAAGCAAATTTTCTGCTTTTTTCATTTTCAATTTTTTATGCCCACCTTACAAGCACTTCGTAAATACAGCATTCCCAAAATCCTTATGCAAAGAACAACATGTTACAGGTAAAATTGTCTTTAACTTGGAGCAGCTCATGATCTGTTTCTTTTTTTGCTCAACAACTTTTTTGCTATTTTATAGCAGCAAATATTGCCAGTCTCCTTTGGCATTAGTGCTCTGTTTTATGCTACGTTGATTGTATACGTTTTCATGGTACTTAAGTAAGATTTTAATTTGACAGTTGGTAGCTAAAATTAAAAGGAAAAACATAAGAAAATTAATATGAGGATAAGGATGAGGTATAGAAAAATAACGTTGAAACAATGTTAAGTATGTTTAAGGTAATTTATTACACCCTTTATTTTGCTTGTAATCTTTACAATATGACCAATGGAAATGATAGAAAATTACTCTGTGACGGTGGCTGCAACTTTAACGTAGCTTTTTACAATTTTTCCTCATACCAATTTTCCCTCATCGCTGCAGGCAAGTTTTATAATAAAAAGATTCGTATCAAAGATTCTTGAGTGTTACAGTGCCTGACCGTATGCATTTTAGTTCAAATTAATGCAAGTCAGTCTGCGAATATTAGGCGATTCAGCAGAATTAAAAACACAATATGATCAATTTTGTATAACTATCTAGACCTGCACCCTAACAAGATCAAATTAACACAAAACCTAAAGTCTCTTGACTATCTCACAGTGTAATATCATCGCCATATTACAGTTTATATATTTGGGTGAGCTGAATGGACTGATTGACAAGTCAAAAACATTTAGAATAGCACCTAAACATTATCATACACAAATCGTCAAAATTGCAGCTAAAAGTTTACAAGAGACTTTAATAAGACTGTGAGAACTTAACCCTTAAGGTCGAAATACGTCACTGCTCCGAATTTTGCAGCTGGCACGTTCGGCTTATGAGGCCAGCCTTTCGCTAAAAGCACGACTATTCGTGGATACATACATAGTTCGGAATAATCACATACGAGAGCTTGCATATGCATCCAAGCCTATTATAACATGGAATGTTAGCCGCTAGAAGTAACACTGTGTCTACTAAAACTACAGCAGAAACTCGCCAATAGTATCTTCCCAAACTGCCCTTCTGTAGAAATTCAGACAACCATCCCATTGTCCTTGGCATTCCCCATTTAATGCGGGAGGGCTACCCCGAAGACCTTTTTATAATTAAGTTTTAGTATTAAGGTGCATATTTTAATGTCTGGCATTGCAGCATAAACAGGGCATACTTAAGACAACAGTACAAGCAATTCCTGCATCGGACGACCTCCCTCATCTTGCACTCTCGCTAACGATGGTCTAACTGCATGCACATGAAGCAGGCTGCCTAGTATTCTAGCCCTTTTCTTAAATTTCTCCAGGATATGAACTCATCTGGGAAAATTTCAACATGCGGTTGCAATCTATCACAATACGATACTTACAACCCAACTATAGCGAATGTCATATTTTCTGGCACCTTTCGCCTCTCCGGATGGAACTTCGTGCACACCATCACTAAGTAGTTTATTATAGTCCAGTTTAATTGCATAGGCCTGTTTCATATTTTAATTTCAGTTCTGGCCTGGTTCGATTTTACGTTATTCGAAATTTTCACACATAATTTCACAGTTTGTTCTCTTTCTTAAAAGTGCAATTTATATATTTGCTATACTTTATTATTTTTCCACAATAATACAACAATAAAATCTAAGTCAAACGACGAGTGTATTACTGTCTTGATAAAAATTATATTCTTAAAAATACATGCATGAGCGACTATATCCACTCGTAAAATACAATAGAGTCTAAAAAAATAAGAACCACTTAATAATTTCAAGTGGTAAACAGTTGCAAGGATATGCGACCAACTATTTGTGGAAAACGAAAAAGTATTTCCTTTTTTCCCATAACTGCTTTCATTTTCTTCAGTTTTTTTTTTTGACAAATAGAGTTTTAAACGAACGTGCGGAGAAGAAGTGAAGAAGAGTAAAGAAATATTGTGTTTGAAGCAAACGCAAACTTTTATTTTTATTCAATTCTTAATATCAATTCGTTTTATATACAAACTATTTGTTTAGTGCAGTTACGGCAAAAAGATTTAGTGAAGTTTTAATACACATAAGCAGACGGACGGATGGACAGAGGAGCTCATTGAAAACAATTGAAATTATTAACGTTTTTGCTAGATAGAGATAGACTTTAGTGGAAGCTATCCTAGGGAAAGTTCTACGCCATAACACTCTAAAACTGTTAAATCTTGAAACTTATGGATGATGAAATCATTTTAGGACTGAATCTTAATGTTCCATTATTTATGCGACTTGATTGTAGTAGTTCTAGATCCTTGCGAACTTAGACTGGCTCCGCTCTTAATCGCGACAGGGTCACGTTCAAATATGTACATTATTTTAAATTGGTGTGTTGCAGTCTGTTACAGCTGCACGTATTGGCGGGCCCATTTTAGTTATCCGGTGTTGAGGACACATAGTGTCATGAGCATCAGAAGCCGCAACGAACAAGATTTCAATAATTATTAAAAGTGTTGCATTCTTTAGGACACTTGCTGGAGCTTATCTCAAGGTATAAGAGTCTATATTTGCAAACTAAAGTCCCTTACTAGCGTTCTTTTTATAAGACATGTTCTTGATATATCGTATTTATAAGATGGATAAGATGGACAGGCTTTTTTAGTTTTCTTGTTTACGTAATAGCGAGCTCATTCATATGCGACTCCATATGTTAATATACTTCAACTTTTCTACAACTACCGCATCTTCATATGAGCTGGAAAGGATCTGTGCAAAAGTTTGGCCACAATCATAATTAGAACAATTCATACTTTTACAAGGAAAACCATTGCACTCTGCCATAAGACCACAGATTGCTTTCGGTTGCTTTCCCAAAGGTAATGGGCAACAGGATTGGTCGAAAAACCCTTCTTTGGAGAATTTTTCACTTATTGTATTTATTATTTAAAGCATAATTTTTTGTGTCACATTTTTTTTTCCAAGTGGTGCCATTGAACTACTTCAAGTAATTGTGCTCGCTTTCGGCTTAAGAATTTGCTGTGTCCGAGTGAGCATAGGCGGGCATGATACATTAAGAGTTATGTACTAGCTATGTACTAGTCTAGGTTTTATGATAGCTTGACTGTCAAACTCTCCGAAGATCCATTTGTTCAGCGGTATGCAATAGTTTGGTGACAGCACCCAAGCAATGAGACCCCAACTCATACAATGCATTATGTGGGAACTATTTAGATTTTTTTTATTCGGGGGGAGCTGAACGTTACTTTACGGGTGCATTTTAGACCACCTTTATCCTCCAATTGAATTCAGGCAACCAATTATCAATTTACTACGGCCTTACTTTCATTGAGTCTCGTACTAACATAGTCTTTACTCTTTACTATATTGATTTCAGACTGTCGACTGGTAATTGTCTGCCTGCATCTTTGTCACGAAGTCTCTTGTATTTGCTAGCATTGCTGATATAGCCAATGCTTGACATTCTCACATAATGTGATACTCCTAAGGAGTATTTTTGGAGACTAATCCGTCCATCACTTGCAGGGTTTTATTGTCCATCTCATCAGAATTCCTCCATTGGCAAATAATTACAGAGATTAACCTCTCGACCTCTTACTAAGCGTCAATGTCCATTCCTATCTGAGTCTCACTGTCAAATGCCTTAGAGATTGACCTGTCCACCCATCGCGAGGCATTCATATCAATCTTTTCCGTGTTCCTCCCTTGGCCAATTGAAGCCGGAGTTCCTTCCGAGCACAGAGTTTCATATGCAGTCCGTATTAAAACTGGGGACCGAACTGCAGGGTTCGCACCCTCTTGGCCACTCACCCCTGGCGTATGCTGTTCCACCGTGGATGAGGGCTTTTATAACAGAGTGTTAAATGCTCTTTGCTCAACTTACATAGTTAGCCAGACTCCTAGCAAAGATAGAAACTTGTTACCGCACGCCACCACGAGATGGTATAAGTAGAAACTTCTGAAAGTGCAACTTCTGAAACTTCTGAAAGTTACGGCAAGCCATACATATGTGCCTGCTAGGTGACGGGCTATCTTAAAGCAATGCCATTTAATTTACAGATAAAGGACGAGTTTTTCCTGTAGTGTATTGTGCGATCCAATACTGTGGTCAATTTACCATCAGATGGTAGTATTAGAGTTATGTCGGTCACGAACTAATTCGCTCAAGTTAGAGATTATTTCAGAAAGGTTTTACAGTAATTCCAAACAACTTATTCTGATATACGAGAATTAAAAATTGCTTGTTGTTTTGTAATCATCGCAAAATTGCTACTTACTTTCTGATATTATCTCTCTCTCGGTTTAACGAATTAGTTCTTGACAGACATAATACGTAAGTAAGGCACATATGTTTGGATGACGAGGATACAATAGAGTGGTATATATATTTATGCATTAAAGAGTGGATCATGTCTTTTTCTTCTGATGTTTTTTTTCAAAAAAGATGGGGTCTTTACTTTAATTGGGGAAAATTTCTTCCTTATAAATTGTAATTGTAAATTAGCGATCGGTATTCGTTTCGAACCCAATGCGTATTAATTATTATTGTTACGTGTTGCAAAACAAATTATTAAATAAAAAGAATTTACGAGTTCAATTAGCGACCTGTTCACTTAAAACTACTCAGTTAACTTATTGTATGTAGGGTACTTATCATTTACAAAAAGTAAACTTTATAGTTTCTTATTGTCGTTTCTTGGTTTTAACAAACAATAGCAGGGAGTACATATTTTAAGCATGTTTTTCTACAAGGATAATAACAATGATTTACGTTGTGTTCTCCTCATATATATTTTTTTATTTCTCTTCTCGCTTTTTGTACACTTTTCCATTTGCAGCACACAGACAATGTTAAACGCGAGTTTTTTGCACTTGAGTGGCTGATTTTTATTAGTTGAAATTCTTTTCGTTGCTTTTGTCGATTATTTCTTTTATTTTTGCCAAACGAATTTTACTTTGTCAAAAGTTTTTTTTTCATTCCTACAAATTTCGTTTACTGAAATTTTCATGCGCTTCTCAAGGAATTGATGCTGATTCAGTTTATTGGTTTAGTATTTTTTTCTTCAATTTTCTTTTTTTTTCCCTCATTTTAAAATCTATTGGCCTTTGAAGAGTAGCAGCAGTTTGTGGGTGTAATTTCAGCATGTTGTGTAAACAAAGGAATCTATTTCGTTTATTTTATATTCCAAGCCGCAAAAATAGTTTGTTCTTACTGTTTCGCCCGCTGCCAAAGGGGCAAAAGGGGACAAAGTTGGGTTAAGATTTATAACTTTCTCTATAGTTATTGCCGTGGAAAGTATTATTTTTCCATTATGGAACATAAGGCAACAATTTAAAGATTTTATTGGCATTATTTTCAAGGCTTCTGTAGGTGTTTTCTCTGGCATTGTTTGCTTTTTATTTTTATTTTTTTGGTATCAATGCAGGCTTTATTTTGTTCACTGAAAGATTTCGTTTTTTAGAAAAGTTTGTATTTCTTTTTGATTTAGTGTAAGAGTGAGTGTTTTTCTTGGGAACTAGTAAAAAACTTTAATGAAATTGTCAATTTTGTAATGGCCCATCATTTTTAGAGGAAATGATATGTAACGTTTTATTCTCCACGATGTGTTTATATGAAATTGAAATTGTTGTAAAATGTTCAAAGTTTTTAAAAGCTTGATTTTGAAATATGTATATAAATATTTGTTTGCACAATGTAAAGGAATTTGAAAAGTTTTATAATAAAAACAATTTCAAAATACTTAAAAAAAATAATTAGGAAACTTAAAAAGTTACTGAAATTGGTTTTCAATCAACTTTCACCTTGCGATGCGGACATTTTATAGTCAGTGGAGTATATTTTAAAAATACCATTTCAATATTATCCTAACGAATCATAGCGAGCATAAGAACATACAAATTTGCTTATCCAACCTTAACCAATATAACTAAATTTTTATAATAAAAAGGACAGAGAAAAGTATTAGCTAGAAATAATTTTTTAAAATAGAAAGAATAAAATTCCAACAAATCTTCTTATAGCGATTTTAGTTTCATGTCTTTTTCATCTTATGTGAAACGACCTATTGTACAAATACGCAATATTATAAACATAAAGCCAAAACAATTGCGTAGCGGAATTCCCCGAACCGCGATTGAATGTAGAAACAAAAACAACTTTTACAGAAAGAAAAAGTAAACAAAAGATACACACAAACACATATAGAAGACTACTAAGCCACCAAATGAAATAAATGATGCGCAATTTCGTGTATGTTCGGGACATTTCAAGAAGCGGTCGTGATCTGTATATAAGGGCGCCGTCCACCGCAGAAGGCATAGTTGACTTTGAGATTTCACAGAGTGAATATCTGTGTGTACATATGAGTGTTAAGTTTACAGTGTAAATTGGTATTGAAGAGTTGTAAATAAGAGTAGTGATTGCCGAATAAAGTTGTGTATTGATAACATCATGAAGACTGTGTATTTTAATTTTATTTGTTGCAATTAAACGAACCTTACAAATTAATGTTTATTGTGGTAATAAACGTAACACTATGTTGACACATGCACCTTAATTAAGGCAATTAAATTTTAATTTAAGTTATAGACTTTGGTGTTCACATACGTGTAGTTTACTCCATTAGCATTTGACATCTTAAGACGCGTTAATTTGGTCGTGTTAGCCTGTGTTTGCGAATTTAAAATAATGGAGAGAAATTCGGCTTAAAAATGTTAGAAAGAAATTAATGTTTTTAAGCTTAATTGTTTTTAGCTTAAATCGACACTTATTCCTTCTTGCCTCAGATATTGTGGATGAAGCACTATTTTTCAAAAAGACTATGAAATGAAGTTTGATGGAATTTCATGCGTGGCTGTGCTAAGCAAAGCGAAATTTTATCAGCACATACATACATTTTATGAGCCTGTTTGATGTGTGGCCACAGCGCTTAACATTTTTTGATTTATAGTTTTTGTTTTTTCTCAACATAATTTCATTTCGTTGAACATTCTAATTTTCGATTGTTCTTCATAGTTCTAAATATTTTCATGCTTATAATTTAAGCCAAAATGACATGCATAGTTTTGCCAATATAAAACAGAACATATGTAACGAAATTTTTAGATAAAATTTCCATTTGTTAACCATTAAATCTTTATTTACCATTTCTCTATTTTTGTTTAACGAAATGGAAATTCTATAACAGAAACGACCCTATTATGTGAAAAAAGAATTGTCAAACAAAATCTCAAGTGACTGACACCAGTCTCAACCAAGTCAAAATGCTATAAAACCAAGAGATGAATACAAAAGCAAAACTATACCGGTAGATTTTCTATGTCTCTGTATGAAGTATTAATTACATTTACAAATTGCATAAAACAAACCAAGCAGAAATTAAACTAAAAAAAAAATAATAATAAAGGAGAAGCCAAAAGGTAGCTTAAACCGGATGCCAACAATGGAAACAACCACCCGTTTATACAAAGTAGGTTTAGAAAACAAAACAATGTTTGTTTATTCCTAAGATTTATAGTCACCACTTTTGTATTTCAAAACACCCTGTATGATGACGATGACAACAGTTAAGTGATGATGATGATAAGATGGTGACGTGATAACATAACTCAGTTAAGGGCTTTTATTTATTTTTCTCTCTAACAAGATCATGGGAAATATCAATAACTTACGGATTGGAAATGTAAAACGAAAAAACAAACAACATTAATAGTTTTTTAATTACAACCAGTATGAAATGAAAACAAAGAAGAAAAAAACATTCAAACCAGATTTAACTCCACTTTAAAAGGGTTGAAAATCATTGCAAAATTCAGCGAATATCTATTCTTTTTCTATCGACTATCCCACAAACAATAGCCATGCAGGCAATAATGGCCAAAGGATTAAAATTCATTTGGTTTTTTTCTTTAACCAATGCAAAGTCGTTTAAAAAATCTAGTAATAATAGTTCGTCATTGTCAAGCATAAAGGCTACTTGGAGCAAAAAAAAACAGAAAGAAAGAAAAAGTAGACAAACATTTTGCCTGCAACGCTTGAGTGAAGTAGAAAAATCCAGAGTAAATTGCTTGCATATGGCCACAAAAAATTGGAAAAAAAAACTTGCAGTGGGCAAACAAATTTAAGAAAAAAATTGCCACTGATCCTTTGTAGTGTAAGTGGTTTTTACTACATACTCCCACACAGAGAGAGAGAGAGACTCATTTTGACAGAATAGCAGAAGAACAAACTCTAACTAACACTTGACATACATAAATGTCTGGTCAATTTAATCCAAGGATTAATTAAAAATGATGACAGCTTTTTTAGTTTATTCGTCCTTTTTAAGAACATTTGGTTTCAAGTAGCAAACAAAAAATTCTATTGTATTAAATTTGGGATACATAAAGAAATATTAGAAAAAAAAGAGAAAACTTATATGATTTTTGAAGTCTTTAAACGAAATCGAAATTTGTGTTTCCAGTTGCACCCGGTTTTCTTTACTGGTTTATATTGATGTCAAGCTTAAAATCTTCTTTATAAATCTACAAAGGTGGAACACGCTAGATGTCTTAGGCTTTATACAAAGCATTTAATATTTAAATGTAAAAAATAACTTTTTTTGCAACTAAAATAGTGTTTAACAAGTTTTCAGATAATTCAAATGATACATAATATGTTTACCACAACTACATATATTTGTAGAGAACATAATATTGTTGTCGCGACTAGGGCAAAATCATATATTTTCTATGTGTGTACTGTTCAGGTCTGAGCAGATTTGAATACACAACAATGCTAAATATCGTGGGTTCCCTGTCGCCCGCTCGGTTGTTTGAAGGCGGCTATACTAGTGGTGCACCCTCTTGGGGTTGTCACACGAGCAGCAGTATAAAGCTGTAGATCACCTTTTTTTCTACAGCCTGCTCTCTCGAGAAGCAGAGCGGTTCACTGGTATAAGCCAGAACTTTGTCTCTTAACAGACCACTCGAACATGCGTATCAGGTGAAAAATTCAGTCCACTTGCATCTAACGCAATCGTAGACGTCTAACGAACTCCTTACTCTCTAACCTAATCCTACTAGATAATGAAATAATGATCCTAGTGAGCAAAAATATATTTACTAGCACCCAGTAAAAACTAAGCTGCCCTAATACGTTCACATTTTGTATGGAAAATGAGTACTCTTCAGAATAGGACGATTTGGAAAAAGGCGGTCGCGACTAATGGTTTGTGTCTTATATTTCCGGGATATTTAAACACACGTGCTAAATTTTAAAAGGGGAGTTCTCTAAGATTTATTCAAATGAGTACCAGTACCGAATGGGGTTATTTCGTTTGTGGCTTTCTTTTAAAATACTTCATAACCCACCCAGTATATTTTTATAGGGATAGAAGCTTCATATTTTTCCTACTTTTTCTTCTTTGTTTTATTTAAAGGAAAGTAACACTCTGTTTGAATAATTGTGCTACTTTGAATAGGGATAGATTAGGGAAGACAGCTAGCGAAGTAGTAAGGGTAGAAAAGATTCGGTGTATAAAACTCTGCACGATAAATATATTTTAGAACAGTGTTTCAACGCCTCTGGTGTTGTGAAGGTGCATTAAAGCTGCTACAGCCATTTTATTAATTATTTTAATTCGGCGTGGATTTAGTTCCATAGAGGGAAACCGACGGAGGAGAGGGCGCTCTAATACATACAAATAGGAGCTAATACATAACAGAAAAATTTATGTTATTGATTGGCAGCGACCGAGATACGAGTCCAGGCGTCTAAGGCTATCGGATTATTAATAGTCAACGCGCTAACTACTTAAGCCTCATCCCCCATTTTCTTTTGTTTTACAGGGTACAATAAAAAAATTTATTTCATCTTGATTTACCCGAAATTAAATTTTTTCCTTTCGTTACAAATCCAAATATTCGTAAGAAATAAATGCTTATTTACTTGAAACGTTTTTTATTTCATTAGGAAATTTAAATCAAAAGCAAATTTGAATTTTTCTTAGCACAAATATTATGCAAGTAATTTTCATTGTTCTTAAGAACCTCCCTCAAGGCAGGTAGGTAGGTAGGTGTCTTAAAAAATAATACAACAAGATGTAGCTGGCTGACAAGTGTTAATGGTT
Source organism: Phania funesta (assembly GCA_963932375.1). Classification (NCBI taxonomy): domain Eukaryota; kingdom Metazoa; phylum Arthropoda; class Insecta; order Diptera; family Tachinidae; genus Phania; species Phania funesta. The sequence continues at coordinate 3,021,578 of OZ010656.1, read as the reverse complement.
GCTTCTGCTTGTGGCATTACAGCAGGGTTTATTATGTTACAACAATTGTTTTTTGACTTGAACTGCTGCTGTTTTTTTCCTTCTTTACTTTCTTTTCTTTGCTCTTTAGTTTTTAGCATCAACAACAAAATTAAGGTAGAAATGAAGATACATAAGCACTGGCCTCTGGGGACCTCCGCTTGTTAGGCAGGCAATTTATGATATTTTTAAAAACTTTAGAATAAAAAAAATATTACAAGCAGCATAAATGGACACTTAGTTCAACATAATGAGTAGGAAATCTTATTAAACATAATTGCTATCAGTTCTTTTTTTTTATTCCTTAGGTAGAAGGCAGCAATAATATTTTAAGATAAGCAGCATTTTTAAAGTCTCTCTAACAACAAATTAAGCAGTAACAGTTATTTGTTATTTTATTAATTTAAAGTCGTTATTGGCTCTAGGAAAAGCGCGTTCACGTTTACGAGGCCGTGCGGAAAATAATCCAATATAAATAACTTGGCAAAAATCATGTTTCGATGGATTATAATAATTGTGTTGGTGGAGTACTGAAAAAGAGGACCATAGATTGCCGTGATTTACGTGAGTCCTACGTCTTAGTTCGGGGTGTATTTAAATACCTCCACGAACGCCCCTATACGCACTCGTTGAAGTAGCCATTGAAGACCATTGCTGCCTTTGGAGCCTCACGAACAATCAGCCTGGGATGTTCGTTCCAGGGCCTAATTAAACCCGTAATTTTATTGTTTATATCGTTACTGGTCTAGCTTGGATAGTTACGCCTTCTTCTACCTTCAGGCCCCAGACAAGCATCGGAACTGGTTCCCCCGTCTCCACCAGTAACAATACAATAAGGTGGCGGTGTAGACAAGAAGACATCATAGAAAGGCATGAAGAAGACCTTAAGGATATTGGGTCTGTTTTTCAACTCCTTGTTTCCTCAGTGGTTTCCAGTTATTAAGTCGCATTAGTTGATATTCTTATTTACCGAAGTTTAACGCGGAATCATTTTAAACATCTGTGCTGCCATTGCAGCTTCTTCCATAAACATCCAATATAAATCATCTTCCTCGATATTTACGTTGGTGAGATATTTTGGGGCAAACAAACTTTATATTGTCAGGGTTCCAGTAACTCCCCTTCCCCTTTTTTTTTGCCAAAATGCGCAATGAGCTTCATTCGAGCTTGTGGACATTTAGAGTATACCTTAGACGTACATCCAGGGGGAGGAAAGTGGGATAATTTTCGCTCCAACATAATTACAAATCAATAATTTCCCTTAAAAGAATTTAAACAATTTTTCACCTCGATATGGTATCAAATGGAACAATTAGGATTAGTAGACAAAAAATAGATATAAAAGCAGTGATCAAATTTTAGTCAGTCTTGCGACAGCAGTTGTCGCGGTACGACTAATATTATCAGTAGCATCTCGCTTGTAATAATATAATTCCCGCTGTTTTCTCTTGCTTTTCAATCCTCCCACAGTAAGTTATTGTCGTGCTCCCGTTGCATCCTGCAGCTCCCGCAAACTTATTAGTATAGCTGAAGGCTTCTCATGCGCCAGTCAATTAACCGTAGCGTTTCTGTGGCATCCCACGGACCGCTACGTCAGCCAGCTTGTGTCAGACGTCCTCGTATACCGGTTGACCGTGCATAGCGCCCCGTGGCATGCCGCGATAAGCTGATGCAGTTAACCCGAGTTAGAGCCTGCTCAGCGACATTTACCATGAAGCCGCGTAGCTGTGACATCCTCCAGGTTGTCTTCTGAAATTTCCTTACAGTTGGTACTTGATATGTATCTGTAACACAAAACCAATTAGTAAGAAAATGTCGTCATTATAAGAATCATCAATCATAAACAGATACAGAAAATGCTGACTGATAGAAACCACCTTTTCAAATATTATAAATGATAAAATATCACACATAGAATGAATAAATATTTTCTTTATGTTTACACTCTCTTTTCAACGTAATTACGGCTGGCTCTTTTCACACTGAAAATAACAAGTCCTGTATTCCGAATTTTCTTTTGTTCAAAACGGCATTTGACATATTCTGCTCATTATAGCAAAATGAGAAAAGGAGAACAAAAAACAACATGAGGCAATCTCTTGCTGTTCCTAAACGTTTTTTTTTTCAACAATCCTGCTAATCAAGAAATTGAGACAATGCTTCAGAGGCAATCCCTCAATTCCTAATGTAAAATTAAATGTGAGAACATAAAAAAATACATAAAAAATAATAACTGTAACAGGATCTTTTATATAAAAACTACTCCGTTGAATAACATACAGGGGTTAAACGCAACAATATTTAAACTATTGTCAAAAAATTACTGTAATAAAATAGGAAATCAAAGAATTCCAAAAATTACATAGTAAATCTGTTTTTCTCTTTTTAACGAGGTGAAACTTTGCCAGTACAGGGTTCATTAAAACTAAACAATTTCTAGCTTATGCAACATCCCTTGAGATCGTATAACTACACAGCCGCATATGCCACACTCCTTTAAAAACATCCCTATTACACGGTCACCCCAATGCGACAAAACCCAAACAAAAAACGTAACATCATGGTGAAAAAGCTGATATAATTTATTTTGTTTTTTAACCTTGTGCCACAATTGCGTTGCAAACATCAAAGGCATTTATACAGCTATTGAAAACATAAATCAAAAGCGTTTAAAATGTGTTAAGGAAAATGTTGATGAAATGTTGTGAATATAACGAGCTAACAGCTCGAGTTTTCCAAACTGGTCTAGTAAAGTTACTTGGAGTGGAGCTGGAGTAAATTTACAACTAAACTAGAAATGCAACTAGCGGACACCACACTGTACCCTGTGCATGGACGATTTGAAAGAATCGCTATCTCTGGGAAATGAATTCCTAGATTTACATGAGTACCGGCCAAATTGGCACAACCTCATCGTGATCTTTGCAATAAGTGTATTAAAATGCCTCTATACCGATTGGCAAAGGCCGCAATTGAATACCATGGATGCCTGGTCCCTGCTGAGGGGATTGGAGCTACCCATTCTCCTGCTGTCAATAGCTAGTCTATTGACAGCTTACGTTGCAATGCCACATTGATCCTGCAACTAGATCTTTTTGGTTATAAGCCATAGCCTCCACGTGAACTTCCGAAGGAGGCTCCCAAACAACCAATCTAATGGTCGAACTCAGAAAGTCCTACCTTCTTCCAGGCCCTAGACAAGCCTCGGGGACTGGTACCCGCATCTCCCCCGGTAACAATACATCAAAGTGGTGGAATCACCAAGTAGACATGCCTCTGGGTGCAACCTCTCGTAAATGCTGGCTACCGATAGTGTGCGATTTAACCCTGATAGACTCTCTCTCGTGACCTACTTTAATAAAGTTGCCATCGACCGATGCTCTTAAGCCCAGCAGTCATTGAAAATTCCATTCGCACTGGCCGCCCTGAACATTTCAAATAAACGAAAACCTCGAAATAAACTGGACCTAATTAAGAGCCGGTGTTTATATTACAAGAGAGCGACTTCTCCACACAATTTATATGCATCTTTTGTTGTTTCTCTTTATACAAGTTTTCTTTGTGAGAACGGAGCTAGGAATAAAATATAACTGAACCAGAACTGAAATTCTAGATAAGCTAGCGCTGACATTAAACCGAACTAGAAGGGATCTAGAACAAACTAAAACTAAACTTGGAAACCAACTAAAACAGAACCTAGTCCGAATTAGAGCTCTAGTAAAACTAAAGTAGAACATGGCATTAAAAGTTCTCCCCATCCCCTCTATAAAACTAAAAATTATTTAATAAAAACAAAACAATAGTTGACATTGCTTTGTCGATCATTAAAATGAACGTGTGTTGAGTGCAATATGCCAGCAAACACGTTTTCCTAGCAGCTTTCTCGCTTCGCATATTCAAACCTACATATGATTTTTTTTTACCATGTGTATGTTTGTACATAACTTTAATTTTGGCGTAATTATTGCGTTTGAATTGTTATAAATTTTGTCAACACCCCACCCCGTTGGCAATATGTATTGAGTTTGCTCCCTTGTAACAATGTTGCCTTTTGCACATTGTCGCTGGCTAAACTGTGGTTGTCTAACATTTCGTATTTAATCAATCACATGACCATCAACACCGGCGACCTCGTCTCACGCTTTAGAAAATATCGCAGAAGGCATTTTGATTTACAATTGTTTAGCTTCATTGCATTAGCAAAGCGCTCGGCTGACTACTTCGTTTTTAGTTAGATGGGATGTTTAAGCTAATACCATGTTGACAGTTGTTGCCTCCGGGTAATTTGATGATTTACAATGATCCACATAAATCAAAAACAACAAATTCCAGTCCGAAAATTATTTTCAAAACTCGTTAAAGCCGTCACAAAATTAAAAAAAAAGAGAAGTAAAATACATCTCGAGCATTGTGTTTGACGTTGTAATCATTTTTTATTTAAGGAAGTGTATCATTATTTTTTATTAGCATTTTTATGATGTGGTTTGTAGCACCTCACTTTGTTCTATTTGCTTGAGGGTTTTACAAATGATTTACAAATATAATATTATTATCAGGATAATAAGACAGTGGACGTCCGCGGGATGAAAAAATATTCGATTAATCGTATTCAAATTAATAGTTGAATTGAATGTTGAATGGGATTTTGCACCTTGTTAGATATTAGCACTGTGACTTTTGCTGCCAAAGAGAAAAGAAGAATTATTATTGATTTGTTTTCCCAACAGATATAATTAGATTAACATGAGTGAGTGAGTGATAACACGGTGGTCCAACCACGGGTGTGACATTATGCGGCCAAACTAGCGCCCCTATGCGATCGCGCCGGAATTGCACATATTCCCATCCCATAGGTTGCAAATTAGGAGAGAGGTTTGCCAGGCCCCCGGCCCCACTCCTTGGTGAGGGGTTCGGAGCTACCTAATCTCCTACTGTCAGTGAATACATTGACAGCTTGCGTTGCTATGCGACGCCACACCGGTCCTGCAGTGAACCTCCCCGCTTTGGGTATAAACCACAGCCACCATGTGCACCCTCGAAGGAGCCTCACCACCAACCAGTCTGGAACCGAAGTTCCAGGGAATACTGGTTCCCGTGGAACCAGTTTATCTCGCTACTGGTCGAACATAGAAGTCCTACCTTCTTCCAGTTTCAGGCTCCTGACCAGCCTCAGGCACTGATGACCCTCTTTTCCCCCAGCAGCAATCCATCAAGGTGGCAGGGTTCACCAAGATGATATATGCCCCCGGGGGGTTGGTTTCCCGACAGGAGCGTTTCATGTGGATTGGTTTTGACACAAACCGTTCTCGGAAACGAACGCAAACACATGTTTTTAACCAACAACTTACATGAGCCGAACAAAGCTTGACGATCTTTTTGCAGGAACATTAAATACTTCGTTATTCCAATCAAACTTGACGAATGATAATAAATAAATGTTGTATTGAACCTTTCACCTTTCGGAAATTTCTGTCGATAGTAGTCAATTTGAAGTTAGAGAAGAACATCTCTTCCGTGGACCAATTAAAATCGGAGTCCCATCAGAAAATTCATATAATTGCAACGAGTAATGTACGTCTTTATTAAGACTGCATATCGACTGATATCTATAGTTCGCATACTAGAGACCAAATACCTTTTTGGTCACGTGTCCCTGGCGTATCATGTTCTATCCTAGATTAGGGATTTTTATAAAAGAGTGTTAGCTTCTGTCCGTTCGATGTATATAGCCAGACTCCTAGCATAGACATAAACCTGCTACTGGCCGCCATTGCGAGGAGGTATAAGTCAGAACTTCTGACAGTGCACTCAGTCACGGCAAGCCATAATTTTGTGCTTGCAGCTAGCGGCCCTCCAAAACTTGTTTAACTAAGTGGATATATCAAAACTTTTTAGAGAAACTCGGCTTTTCAAATTGGTTACTATCTTACGGGTTGGCTTATGCGTGAAAGCCTCCCGTAATATTAAAATGTGGAGAACAAAATTAAGCGAAATAGACACTTATTATAATCTACTGACACATCCCTCAAAATTGTTTCTTTCTTAAACTTAATAATAGTAATACAATGACGAAATTTTGTAGAATATAAATTCTATTTTATTCGGAGTATGTTTGCTTTCTATACACTTTTATTTAACATGTCAGAAAAACATAGAATATCAAGAAAGAATTGTTGAAAATTTTAACAACGAAGACAATAAAAGTTAATTTGAATATTTTACCAATTCTAATTATATTTGCCAACACCATCACAGTCATATTTTAACTAGAAATAGTTAAAGGAAAATTTAACAAAAGTGAATCTATGAGCATAGCGAATGTCAATGAAAAGAAAGACCAACATTTTGTCATAAAAAATTACTGAACGAATCGAAGCAAGAATATTTAGGGAATGAATGCAAAGTCAATAAAATCTAAAAGCAAACTAAGCAAACATGCCAATATATTTTTTTCATGTTTTTAAAACTCAGGATTTTATTGGAAAAAAAGTTCTCACCTTAAAATAGCTCTAACGAAATCCATTTCATATAAAGGATAAGCAAAATATTTAGAGGGACTCTGAAGGAGAAAAAGGTGGTGAAAAATTTTCAAGCTGTTTTCAAAGTTATTTGCTTGAAACTTTAGATATTTTTATGCTGCATATTTTCTATTCGCATTTACAGGATTTGGTAGCGTTCGGTAATGAAATTCAAATTTGAATAATGTAAATTTGGTAGTTTGTTCTTTGTCTCTCTTATAGCTTATACCTCTCTCTCTCTCAGTTAGATAAGTCTGTATATATGTGCATTGAACATACATACATAGTATGTGTGTATGAAATTGCTTAATGCTAAATTCAAATTCATCACGGTGCTGTTAAAGTACTTTTCTTGATTCTTTGTTTTAAGGCTTCTCTTTGTGGTCACTGTGCTGGTTTTAAAATAATATCATTGGATTTTCCTTGCAAAACAGAACAATCACCACTGATATTTAAGAAAACTTTTCGACATTTAAATTAAAGTTTATTTCTTGTTGGTATTTGTGGAACGAATTTAGAAGTAGCTGCTGCTTATCTCGCGAACACTAACCATAATCTCGTAAAAAAATGGTGGCAGAATGTTTCCAGAAATGCCTGAGTATAAGTTTTAATTTTCTTCCTTCCTACTTTTCGACTTTCCTTATAAACTTAAATAAGTTTAGCATAATTTTCTGTGTCTTGTATCATAACTTTTGTTTGCTTTAAAAGCGTTCTTGCTACAGAAATGTATGGCAGCTCAGTTTAAAATAGACTAAACTAGAAATGCCAAAGCCTTGGATCAAAACTGCATTAATTACTGTATTACAATTAAACCACAACTAAACATATATCCAAATACAGTCGACTCTCGATAATTTTAACTTCACGAGACTTGATTTGCTTTTCCGGCAGATTAATTTGAAACAGAATTTGGAACGAATTTCCGTTTTTCCTCGCCAAGATTGGTTTGGAGAGATACACCTGTTTCGGATATGTAACGTAAATTTCATAGCGAGATGGTTAATTCAACACATCTTGGAAAAATTTCAACCATAAAGAGATTAGTGCGAAGTAAGGAGAACTCAGATATCTCAATTCGGCGCCAATCAAGTGGATTAGGTATAGCCAGAAATTCAAGACGCCATAATTTGATGTTGGAATTGTAACCGGTCGAACATTGGCAACGTCGTGAGCTTGTTAACTGGGTGATGGAATTCTAGGCCGGAAATCTAGCTTTTAGCCTAAAAAGCTTATTGAACCACTGCCAACCAGTTTTAAAAATACTAACTACGAAAGAGTAAAACCACAGAAAAAATACTGTACTTTTCTATAGCTGCTACTACTTTTATTAACAATTGTTTTGTTGTTATTGCGCTGTTGAAAATAAATACAAGCCAGCAGTAGCAAAAGCAAAAAAATGTTCTCTTACTAAACAGCACTTCTTTCTCGTTGATGCTACTGTCATGCTTGAACGTGTTCGAAATACGATAGCAACATACCAGTACATAATTTCATTGTATTCTTTATTTATCTTTTAGTTATTTTCTAAGTAGGATCAAAATCAAGCCTTTCCTAATTTGCTACTGCTGTAATAGTTTGCTATTGCTGTAATGGCTTCTTTTTCGACAGCCTATAAACAGAAAAAGCAGTATTGTAAATATTTGGTTTTGCTGCTCCTGGGTTTTAGCATGCAGTTAAAAATTGATTGCAGCCTAGAACAGCGCAGAGTTTTCTGTCATATTTAACTCTGGTTATGGCTGCTGCTGTGATATATTTAAAACTAGCTTATTAGCAACAATAATAACAATTTAAATTTAGCATTTTATTTAAACTCAGGCGGCTACTCGAATGATAAATGTAGCCTTAGTTAATTGAATATCTTACACCGTTGTTGTTTTATATATTTATTTTTTTCTATGAAGGCAGTCCTGACATTAACCCTCTTAATTCTTCGTAACGTCTTTAGAATATTATGGCTGTCTTGGTGTTTTTATTTTCGATATTTCATATTTTATGCACAGACTATAATGTGTTTCTGCATAAATTAAGGGTGAGTGGTATATACCCAACCTGGGCCTTCTCGAATATATTAAGAGAAAATACTGTAAGGCGGTTTTGAAAAATATCTTAAGATAATGAAAATGAAGTTTAGCGGCAAACCATCTTAGATCCCACCTTAAAAAATTCCTCACCCTTGTTTCATAAGTGGAATTTTTCTTACATTCCTTTATCGTTTACTTTTATTTATTTGCCAAAATCATTTGAATTTATTTTTATAAAAATATATGCGTAAGAGAGTGTATTTATGCGTGCATTTTACCTGCTCTTTGTTTATTTTTTTATTTTGGCAAATAAATGCTAAGCGGCAATTCATTAGATATTCATTATTTGATAATGCCATAAGTTATACATGGAAAAAAAATACAAAAATGGAAACGGAAATGAAAATGTTGAAACGTTTTGTGTTAATATTACTTTTTGCTATTAACTTTTTAAACCAATACATACAGCTAGGAATTTAATATTTTTATTATTGTATTAGTATTAGAAACAAGACAACCGGCATTCTATATGATAGGTAGGGAAATGGTAACAAGGGAGGGTGTATTTCCTTCCTACTTTAAGTTTGTGCTTATTTAATATTATAATTTCTTTTATTATTTTTATTTTTACCATCTCTACAAGTTGGTGGATTAAATGTTTATTTAAGCAAAATATGTTTATTGTTGGGATATGATAACAAGTGGCAGCTTTTTGCTGCTTTCATTTATACCGCATATTTATTATAATAAATTATGTTCTTAAGGACACACAGATATCACTGCAGTGTATTGTACCTGAAAGTATGCCATAAATATTTTTTTTTTTTGTGATATTTTTCTTTAAGTAGACGGAAGAATTTTTCATTAACAGATTTAGAATTTTTACGTTTTTAGATCCTGTTGCTGGTGGCCAGTTAAGTATTAGCAGAATACATAAGATGTTGGTGTAAAACTTGCCTGTGTGTAGTCCAGTCTCGTAATATAGGTTAGAGTTGCACTATTATCTCTTAGTTGCTTTTGTTGTATAAAGAAATTATTAACGTTCTTGGCATTATTTTGAAAAGCCTGATATTGCGGCCATAGTATACGAGGGGTGGGGCTAAAACTTGCCATTGTAATAGGAAGTCTAGTTGCAATATCACTTCATCGTATCGCTTATACTTATCTTAATGGTTTTCTTTTGCTCATAACTTACTGCCCATTGCAGCAGCCATTAATACTCTAAGAAAGTAGAAATCTTAGCGGAATTTTTCGAAAATGCAGATTGTCTTAATCAACTTGTTTTGTAACCCCAAACACAATGAGGTAAGGCAGGCACCTAATATTTATTCTATAGAAATTGTCATGTATACAAGGCATTTGGAAATTGCTATTTGAGTCAGTCGCAGTGATCGTGGCAGACTTTTTTCGATTGAGATAAGACTCCATCAAATTAAGCATTTTTGAAAACTTTCCTCTTCTCCTGCAAAGAAACCCCGATATCCTTCAGGATACTTCCATTTATTATTAGATTCCGTATACGACATATAAAAAAGCAACTAACTTAAAAGGTTTGAAGTAATTTTTCGCTCATATGAAAACATAGCCTTAAACTTTTAATCCTTAAAGGATCTCTATAATCATCACCACAGAATCTACAAGACTGCTTTAAACCTAAACAGCACCCATCTCATTTACATGCCTTTTGAATGAGTTTATTTAATATAGATTTTTTTTTTCAACTAAATCGCATTAGCATGATACTTGAACAGATGTTGGTGTGATTTGAAATTCACAAAACTAAAAGCATTTTCGAAAATCTAAATAAGTATTCGCTTTTGTCACCAACAAAGCCACCGATAACAGCAACAACGGCTACATCTACTACTTGTCACATAAACCCAAAGCATGATTGAGAGGGCAAAAAGTGAAAAAAAATCTAACTCTTACCACCAGCCAGTCATATTTGCAAAAATTTCTAAAAGCAGAGCCATGTAGAAGTCGCATTAAATCAAAAGAAAACACGACACACAGTGTCATGCAACGCTCACACTTAGCCAGACACACACATGCAGAGCCAGTTATCACACTAATAAAACTTTAACACAGTGGCAATGACAGTTGTGGCACCCTTGAAATGTGTTGAAGATCATCAGATTTTGTTTTCCTTTGCTTGGCTTTTTCTACTTATTTGAATTAATTTCTAAAACAACACAGAACTTTAATCGCAAATACTACAAACACTTTTCTATAGAAAATTGCCATTCTATTCAAAGGTAAAGGCAACAGTGGGATTCATAACTTGGAAATAAATAGAAATTACAATATAGTTCTATAACTAACTTTGGAACATTTTGTGTAGAATATTTGAAAAGAAACATTTTAAAACACAAATTATCGTTTGAAAATGTACTGAATTTATAAATAATATAAACAATACTTTGTTTTTTAGCAGAAAAGTAAATTGTTTCCACCAAAATCTACCGAAATTTTTCCACAAAAAGGATTAATAATATTTGGTAAAAATATTAATGAAAACACATTCACATTTGCGAAATTTCGAATATACAAAATTTGTCGATAGTTTGAAAAAGTCTATCGATTATTATATTTATCGAAAAATTTTTGAAGAATGTACTATAGATGTCGATAGTTAAAAATCGATATTTTTAAAAAAATTATTTGATCAGAATGTGTTATCGAAATGTTTCGATACAAAATTTATCGATAATTTTCCGAAAAAAATAGAAATTTTGTCTATGTATGTAGGTTTTGAAATTAATCAGAAAAATATGTTGGATAACAAATTAACAAAATCGAACTTATGAAAAGTTAATCGAAAATTTTGAATACAAAAATTTATCGAATATATATTTTGAATAGCGATTTTAGCAAAGTATTAAACTGTTCTTGTATTGTGCAATATGAAGCAGTTCTCATAACAACTTAAGCGATATGTGTCCTTTTAAAATGTAAAGGATTTTCTTCATGTTGGTTGCGTGATTTTAGCCAAAATATTTGTCCCGATGTCATGATATTGCGGTTTCCAGTACGGCGATTTATGAATTTTCGGTCTATAGTAGAGTGTGTGATATTGTTTTGTATCCTTTTTTTAATTTTAATACTTAAAAATTGTCGTTTTTTTGGATTTTACCGACACTGTTTTTCTTTGACTCTAGCGACTATTTTCTTTAGTGCTGATTTTGTGTGATTTTATAATAAAGTTTTTTCCACTTTTGTAAATTGTTGTGTCTCAATGCTATTTTCAGTATTTTTGTTTTGATTTCCCTGCATTGTCTGTGATTTTAGGAATTTATAGGTTTTTAGCGTTTTTAGAATTTTTGCTTGCAAAGCTCAAAAATTAATTTTATATCCTAAAAGGACACTTTCATATCGTTGCTTCCATTTACAAGGAGTGTTTATGTATAATAAGGAATATTGTTAAAATTTCAAACCCAATACCGAACTTTCCCCCAGCAAGTGAAGTGTAAAAAAATTATTAAAGTAAAAATATTATTTAATTAAAATTATTTGAAAGAAATTTCGCAAATCCACAAAACATAACACTCTTGTATAAACAAAGTGTTGACTTCAATTTGTCAACGTATTAATTTTCGATCAAAAATACCCTCCCATATGTTAAATCACTATGCGATGTTATGAAAATATTTACCATAAAAATATCCTTTTAAGGCATGTGTGTCAGTGTGTAATTACAAATTATTTTCAAACATTTATTGTTTTCTCAATTTATCATTTATTGTTAAACAAAAGCCTTGCAGAAAAAAAAATCAAGAACAACAGCAACAATTGATCTCTAGGGAATGATTTGCTTTGACAAAAAATATGTCCTTTTTTTGTGTTTGTGTGTACCTTAGTCAAGGGGTTGTTAAGCCAATATAAAACTGTTTTATACTCAGAAACACTTCGCGGTTATTGTACAAGATTGTAGTTTTGTACTATCAGACTGAACACATGTTTTCCATGTGCTACAAATTAAAAACGTTTAGGTTTTATTTTAACTTTACTTTTAAATTTATATCTTGATAATTTATCACTGATAAGGGTATTTGTGTGTTAGGTTTTTTGCTTTCCACTGAAATCGCAACAGAATCCCTGAAGCCACTGTATTTTATTGAACCCTCTCAATGGCAGGCAAATGCATTGAGCCATAAAAAGGGGGTTTGTTTTGTTTCTGTTGCTTCGTTTTTTTTTTTGTCTTGTATTTTGTGCATTCAATCAATGGGGGATTTATTTTGTGGTCTCGGAAATACTCTATTGTGTATAGAGGCTCTTAAACATATGACAGAAATTAGTCTTTTAAGCTTTTGGTAAATTGTTAATAGAAACGTGTCTACATTTTCATTTAAATTGTTAAGCGATTTTTTTTAAGTTTCTTTAACAAAGCGGAGACAGTCTAAGGAAGACACGTTTAATTGTATATTAAGAATTAAGTTGTTTAGAATTTTTTTTTATAGAAAATTATAAGCAATTGTATAAAAATAGGAGAAGAACGTGTTAGAACTAAACCGGTTTGTCTCTATAACACAACTTGATAGCTGATGGAAATTCGTTTCAAATATCTACAGGGTGTCTGCCGGGAAGGTATACTACTTTGATTTGCCGCGATTTTGGTAAACATTAGTCTTTACAGTTCATATTTGGCAGTCGTTAAGTAAAGACGTGGCAAATTTATTATGGAAAAATATTCGGTAAACCAACGTGTTTTAATCGTTAAAACATTTTATCAATATCAATCATCGATTACTGTGACGATGAGACAGTTACTTGAAATTTTTGGAAGAAACAAGGGGCCAACAAGACGCTCTATTTATTGTATAGCGAATGATTTCGAAGAAAGAGGAACTGTAACTGATAGGGCCAAGAATGGAATACAACGTGCTGCAAGATGGGCTGAAAACATTACTGCTGTTCAAGAAAGTGTTCAAAACAATCCATTAACCTCAATTCGACACCGAGCTCAGGAGCTTGGTTTTCAAAGAACAACTTTGATCACAATTTTGCACAAAGATTTGCATTTGTTTCCATTTAAGATTCACTTGACACATGAGCCTCTTCCAGAAGACCATTTACGTATGTACATATGCCAATAGGATGCTTCAGCTCGCCCATGACAACCCCGATTTTCATGAAAAAATTATAATGAGTGACGAGGCACATGTTCATTTCAATGGATATGTGAATAAACAGAATAGTCGGTTCTGGGCAATGGAAAACCCTCAAATTATTCTTCAGTCACCTTTGCATCCATTAAGAGTGACAGTCTGGTGTGAAATTTGGTCAGGAGTAATCATTGGACTTTACTTCTTTGAATCTGAAAACGGCGTAACAGTAACTGTCAATGGGGAGCGATATCGTGATGTGATTGAAAACTTTTTAACGCCACAACTGCATGCTATGGACATGACTAACATGTGGTGTCAACAAGACGGTGCCACATCGCATACTGCCAGGATTTCAATGGAATTACTGTGTGAGAATGTAATGATAAATGTGTTCAAAAGGGCTCGCATTTGTGACGCTAACAGAGGCGGACATTTATCTGATATTGTGTTCCATACATAATTGCCGACATTAAATAAAACATAAAGATACGATCCATTCTCTTTCATTTAATCAAAAATTATAAACAAACGAAGTAATATACCTTCCCGGCGAACATCCGGTATATCAAATCACCTTGTCCAAAAATTGTTGTTTGGCAGGATTTCTGTAAACTAATTTAACATGGATTTTGTCCGACAAGAAAGAAAAATTTATTGTAATACACATTTGAATTTTTTTAAACATTTTCAAAAACGCTTTACCGTTTCCTGAAGCTTATAGCTCCCAACAAAAACGAAACATACACGAAAAATGTCACTTTTCGTCCTTCTTTAGTCCCCAATAAACTCATGTAGGGAAATACATAAGTATATGTTATTCACTTATGTATTTCCTCAATACTCATATATTTTATATGTAAAAACAAACAGTCCCTGTTCTTTTATTCCTCTTTTTGAACGTTTTACATACATAGATTTTGTTATCAATTTTGTTAATGAACGTATAAAAAGTAAAGAAATAAAATAAACCTTCATATAAACAGTCAGTCTACTCCAGCCACCGGCAGCTCCATATATTTTTATTTTCATATTTATGCGTCTATATCGAGAGGATGACTTTAGTAGCAGCCAAAAGAAAAAAAAGAAAAATCATTTTGAAATCAAATTATACTAGAATTGAGATTGATTTTTTATTCAATTTTTATCTTATTATCACAACATCATATATAAATTTGTAATAAAAAAAACAGATGTAAGGAAAGTAAGGCTAGGGCGACAGAAGAGAGCACTTCGTTGGGAATCTTAAAGCAAATATTTAAATTCTTCTGAAGTTTGAACAGTACTGATTCGGTATTTTAAATTCCCAGTGGCCTCTTCTATGATTTCTTTGTGTATAGCGTATTATAATTAGGGGCTGTCGATGTTGCCATGCTGTTTCGCTTTTGTTGATCCGTCGGCGTGTGTGTCTTTTTGTGGTTTATTATATAGCCACTGCTACCTAATCAGTAGAGCATCTTAAACGACTAAGAAGGGCGGCCAAGGATAAAACTTTTTTGTCAAAATGAGTAGTAGGATTTTAGCATCGAGCCGCATTTGTGTATGAATAGTTATAATATCAAGTCACACTGCCGTATATGGCTCGTTGCCAACCCATGTCAGGATAAAGAAGAGAAAATGTATTCCAAAATGATTGCTGTATGTTTCCGATTTTGGGTGCTGGCGACGTAAACAAAATGGTGGTTCCAGTTGAACGGCGAAATGTTTTAGGGTATGAATATCTTCTGCCAAAGTGACGTGAATTGGACTCCAAGAACGTCTGATTTTAGCTTGTTTGACGGGTTCTGGGGTGGCTTTTTGATTTCACAGTTCCATGCTAATTAGCCGTCAATGAACATAACGCTCAAAATAAACCTGAGGCATTGTCATTAAAAATCCGTTCTCCCGAATCTGTGCCACCGTGCGAAATTGCGGCGGACATTTGAAGGAAAAAAAGGACAGCCTTTATTGGATTTACAGTTTAGGCAATGGATCCTCATAATTATATTACAAAAATTTTTTTATATATCAAAATTATATGTAGAACTCTACAATAGTATTAACTAAACTAAAAATATTTATGTATCCTCTAAGAATATTTCACAATATTCCTTCCTTTTCGAATACATAAAAATGTCCTTGTTTTCCTTAGATACTCTTTTCCAACAAACTTTATAAATAATATATAGGAAAATTGTATGTGTGTTAATGTGATTTTATCCTGGTATAAGCAAGTGTGAACATTTCAAACCGTATCAGGAGGGTATTTGTGCAAATATTAATAATTTCTGTTTATTGAGAATTTTGTATTCATCTGGCAGGTGTAATAACTTCCTTTCATTTTTCTACAACTTCCGTTATTTATCTTATTAGTTACAAGTTTTTTTTTTCAATTTTGTAGAAATAAATGAATTTATCTACATGAACACACATTCATGTACATACAAGCACGTGGGGTAAATATAGGTTACGATAGTAAATGCAAGACTGACATACATAATTGGCAATTCTAAGGACATTTTAATGTATTTAGGACCAGCAGGATTATGTAATATTACTGACCCAATATTTTCACATCATACATCGTATTGCGTTTACATGTGTTTGTATTTCCCACCTAAGCATACATGTTTATACATATAGGGTGTTTCAATAAGAATGAACTATTTAAACTTTCCGTCATCTTTTTTCTTGCTGGTAGCTGATATTTAACAGCTGTCACCTTTGATTATTTTGATTATTAAAAACTGAGAGTAATAAAACAGATAGAACGCGTCATCATCATGAAAATCTATTATGCTGAGATTGCTCACTAACTATGTGGTCTTTCCGGTGAAGAACGTGCGCCTAATGAGCCAACAATTCGAAGAGTAATCAAAAGCTATAAAGAAACTTGCTCAGACACCAATAGTATGCCTAATGACGGGTGGGAAAATTATGAATCATTTAACTAATTATATGATTAATCAAACCCTATCCCAATTATCGTGGAAAAAGTAATCGATTAATCGTTTAACTCATTAATTTACAACATTGCAAAAAACAAACATAGTTATTTAAAATTCGTTGCCTGGTTTGAGTTTAAGAGGGTTTTTTAAATTAAGTTGCTTAAAACAGAATTTAAAAATAAATGTTTTAAGGAGCGCATAGCGGTTGCGATTTTTTTTAGAAGAAGGCGCTCTGATGGTACAAAAGTTCAATAAGAAAGCGTTTAAATCTTAGGGCATACTGTTTTCAAACCAAATCTCGAGAACTGGAGCGTTGAGAAAGATTAATACAGTAATTATCCTTTTTTGGCGTGTAAACTAAAGACTTTTTGGAAGCCTAAAAATCAAATACAGTAATACTAGAAGACGTGTCGCCTGAACGAGAATTTTTAACTATTCCGCTATGTCTTTCATAATCGCAGATAGGGGTAATGAATATTGGAAATAGATCTAGACGGTTTGTGGTTAAAGCCGATGTGGCAGGTGGCGCCACAGCGCTCATAAAGCAATCGATTTGTTGCAGCAACAATTTACTGACCAGCTCATTTCACGGAATCCTGCTGTCAACTGATGTCAAGAGTATACGATTTCTTTGGTTGGAGTTTTATGAAATCGCTCTTTGCAAATAAACCAGAAGCAATTCCTGTCCTCAAGACCGAGATTCAACGTGTCACCGGTGAGACACCGCCACATCCTAGTCAAAAAATCATCGAAAATTTCATGAATAGGTAACGAGTCTCTCATAAGATTAAATGTAATAGTGCTAAATTTCAATGTAATAGTGCTCTCTTGAAAGGATACCCTTTATGTACATGTGCCCAGTGATTGGAACCTGGCTTCAGTTTTAGCTCCTCTACATCGTCACTTTCTAATAACTCGTTTTTTTCTTCGTCTCAAAAAAATCGTACCAGCAAATCAATATATTTTGTTGATTGACATCAACATGCAGTAGATTATTGAAACATATACATACATACAAGCTCATACACTGCCATATTTTTTTGTATATGCCATATTGGTATAGGTTAAATACATAGTTCGAAAGTAATTAACAAAAGTCAGATTTTTCAGTTGCTACACTTAAAGGAATGATTATTATAGTTGACATCTCTTTGGACTTTGACCCGTAAGATGTTTTGTACTGTCTCCATCTATAAGTAAAGTTTAAATTCAATTGCCGTTTTCATTGGGACCCATGACGCTTTTCCAACATGTTCAGACAGATCAACATGCCCGGTAAATATTCCCTTTAGTATTCTAATATCATACTTATCGAGGAAGAGTGACTTCAGAGATTTTTTGCAGAGAAAACTTAATAAGCTGCGCTACTACTCAGACCCTATTACCAGTTTCTTCCTAACCCCTTGGGAGACCATATTTAGTAAACAGTAAACCTGCTCAATTCTCTATATCCTCAATACCAGGTATATAATAGGAATACTACGATTTAAGGTAAAAGAATCCCGGTTTGGATATAAAATTAGGCAATGTAAATATAACCCGATAAGACGAGGACAGGGAACACCAGACTAAGAAAAACCCCTTAAAAAGAATCTAAGACAGAAATACCTCCCATTCATACGGACACGAGACCATAAAGTCCTTTCGGGGAAGGTACAACTTGACTTAAACTGCAACAAAAAATTAACATTTCTTATTATTGTGCAGGCGAGGGCCCAAGGATAGGATAAAAATATCTGGTATTTATTTCATCCATGAACGTTTGGCCAACAGAAAAATTTTAAAACATTTTGTTGCCTTTAAAATTTCTGCTTCCCTAGATTCTCACCTGAATTGTGGCTCCAACGAGTTTAAGTGTTTTATTCTGAAACTTCCCATTTAAATAAAAATTTTGATAATCGTTTCTAATACCTTCGAGCTACTTAAATTTCAATTTCTTTCTCATTATGAATCATAAAAATCTTCGAACACCTCAAGTAATACAATTTTATTTTCAATCCAGGTGAAGAGGAAATTTTCATTAAACACTTACACATCTACTGCGATCACATACATACATAGATTGCATACACTTCTGATTACACCGTAACATATATATGTATGTATACACAAGATTTCTTAATATAGAGCTTAAAGCATTTGTGACAATCTAAAATTTGTATGAACACTCTCCTCTACAAGTATCCTGCAAAATAAAAATCGTTCTGTAAATATTTTTGGCAGGATATTTATGCCAATAAATATTTAGGGGAAATTTCCTAAACAAATTGATTTTTGATTACATACATACATTAGTACATATTTGAAGTTTTAAGGCATAAATCGAAATGAATAATTGTGTGTGCTCCTCCCATACCAGTTGTTAAAATTGTATCATTGCTTTTACTTACAGATTTCAAATTAGAACAGTTTGTTTTAAATGAATTGTTTTTCTCGTTTACTTAAAAATTTATAGGAAATTGAAAATTTGTTGACTGCAAAGAAATGCTTTCTTTGAAAAAACGATATTATGCAAATATCAAGGAAAATATATTTTAATTAAAAATAACATCTTTAAAGAAAGAGATTAACAAAAAAGTCTTTTATAAAAGGGGCCAAAAAGTGAAATTATGAAAGGTACCTTCGATTTTTTTTTTAAATTTATCTATTTAATGTTACAATGCAATTACGAGTTATATACTAACTTAAATTACCGAGCATAGTAGTAGTCTTTGGTGGGGATCGAACACACGACCACCGACTAATATATTAGCACACTACCAATTAGCCTAAAAAATGGTACCTTGTAAAGAACCTTAACAAAATAGTATGAGCTTTTAAAGAAATTACGTACTAACAAGTAAGAGAGCTGTATACGCTACTACTTACTACAGATTTTTAGTGAATTTAAAATTTTTGGTGAATTCCTAAGTTATGGTCAAAATAAAATTTTTTTTCAGTTTAATTTAGATATTCGGAAAAATGTATAGTTTTTTATGTTTAATAAATTTTTCAGTGAACTTTTAATATTTTTGTGGTTTTGTAATTGTTGGTGAATTCATGATTTGTGGCGAAATGCGAGTTTTTTGACATATATGTGTGATATCGATTTTGACAAACCTGTATATATGTTCTGCTTTTCACTTTTTGTGAAGGGTATAAAAAGGCGTAGATTTTAGGAACGAATGAACGTCATTCCTTGTCAAGTTTGGTTTGGAGACAAGCCCGTTTCGGCTATGTGCCATCTTCAGTGTCACTTTTCGTTCTGTATAAAAAGGTCTTTTAAGCATTTTTCTTTTGAACAAAGAGATATTAGGAAAAACTTGTTTTTAAAAAGAATGTTTTGTAGAATCACTCTTTTCGAAAAATTTGTAAAAAAATTACAAAAAAAGGCAATTTTGCCAAAGTTAAGAAGAGATACATTTCAAAAAAGTACTTTTATAAAAGTACTAATTTTTATTTTAAATACTAAATTACTTAAAACATTTCTTCAAAGAGCTTACTAGAAATAGAATCGAATGAAGTACTTATTGAAAAGTAGTTTCTTACAAAAGTAGCTCTCAAGAAATAAGTCTCTTAAAAAACGACTATTCAAAACGTTGCTGGTTGTAAGAAGTATTTTGAGAAAAGTACATAATGAATACGAAATTGCTTTAATTAACCAACGCTGACAAATAGTACTTTTCGAAAAACTAAAAAGAGTGTATTATTTAAAAAAAACAAATTGGAAAAAGTTTCTAAGAAAGCTTTATAAGTAACTTGTTGAAATGGTACTTTTAAAAAATCATATTTTATAAAAAAATTCCTTAGTAGTAGTTTTTGTAATAAGAAGGAGCCTTTCAACAGCAGCGTAAAAACACAGTACTAGCCACACCAAAAATTGTTTTCTTGGAAACAAAAGCCATCAATTGAAATACATCCAAAAACAAAAGCTTCGTTTACCAAAAAGTACATTTTAGGAAGCTTTGTTTTTTTCAAAAAATAAAAACACCTCTCAAAATGTACCATTTTAAAAAGTATATTTGAAGGAAATTATAACAAAAACCATCCTGAAAAACAATAATAAATAAAAAATCTTTTTTGGAAAGTGACTTAAAAAATTTTCTAAAAGATAACTTAAAAAAAGTACCCTTTTGGAAAAAACTACGTTTAATAAGTAACTTAACGTCTTCCACAATGAAGTAACTATAAAGCAAGTTTTGCGAAAAGTAGCATTTAAGAGAAGAAAGAAAACTGCGTTTTTAGCAAACTACTTTAAAAAGGTACGCTCAGGAAGCTGATGAAGATGGAAAATTTTATATTTTTGAACATTTGCAAAAAACGCTCTTACAATGTTAATGGTCAATTGAAATTTATGCACACCTTCTTTGGTTTTCAAACATTATATGTATCTGCTTTTTCTAAGAATTAAATAAGTTTTATTGTTTATTAGATGGCCTTAATAAAACATATAAATTTTACACTTAGGGCTATTTAGAAAATCCTTATATTTTATTTATTACACTTTTAAACAATTTAGGCAAATTTTCACCGTTTAGCCAATTCAAGCAACAACTACAGAAGCTGAAAGCAAATGCCCCAAAGCAGAGATTCGCATGGTTGAGATCGTACTCCCAGTAGGGGCTGAATGAAAAATGAGAACAAAACGAAATGAAGCTATTTACGTAAATTTTATTGCCAACAATTTTATATTTATTTCTTTTTTTCCCTGTGCAATCACAAAAAAAAAAGCTTTAAATTTATTTTTATTTATCGAGTTAACCCTTTTTGCTATGGTTTCATAAAAGGTATGGTAAAAGGGGAATTCACACATGTTTTTAATGTCTGGTTGCTTAAACTTGAATTGTTGTAGTTGCTGCTTTTTTATGTTTGTTCTATTGTTGTTGAACTCATCAGGAAAAATAACCAGCCATTTAAATATGAAAGAAACCATCTTCCTTCTGGAATAAATAAAAATTTTAAAAACGAAACGAAGATGCACTGGAAAAGTCTTTGAAATATACCAGTGTCCATTTCGAACACCGCTATTCAATAAAACCGCCAAGTTTTGCAGTGCCGATTTACCTGAAAGTCTGCTCATATCAAAAGGCCCTTTCCAGGACAGAGAATGTGGTTTACAATATCTGCCAAATACTATAGAAGTTCAATCTTCCTAACTGCCCCTGCATATGCAGTACTCCATCATCGAAAGGATATTTTACATGTAAATCATAGACGATTTCGTGTGAAGCATCCTCTATAGTTGAGGGGTCTCATCTGTAGTTGCTGTTTTCACACAATACCATTGGGTACTAAATAAGGAGCCCCAATAGTAAGCAAATGGAATCTTATAAAATCCCTAGCGAAAGAATCTTCCCAGTAGTCGTGCTACGCAATCGGAAACACTGCAAAAGTCTACAGATAGACCTTCCCAACACTCACGAATTTATTTTTATTCAAAATATTTCAAGAGGACTTTCATGTCGGCCTCCTTACATATGTGTTTTTAAAGCCGAATGATTTTAAGTTCGATTCTTTTTATTTGTTAGAAATTTTATATCTTGTCTTATATGACATTTAAATTACGCCCCTACATTCGTTTCGAAGTTTTTCCTAAAAGCTTTATTATAAAGCTTCAAATGTCTAACGCTTCACTTAGCAATTGTTGTGATTTTCTGTTTCCGTTTTGTCTACCAGTCTCAAATAGAATCATATAAAACTTTTATATATTTTGTTATTGCAAAACTTTTTTCGTTATTAAAGCCGCCAATAAAGCCAACAAAATCCTGTTGTTCCGTTTTCCTTGTCGTCTTTGATTTTCCATTTATCCTTAATAGGCATATGACTATTTATGACATTATTTTTCGTTTATTTTTTTGTTGTTGTTTTTTTTTTACTACCACATAAAAGAGGAATATAAAGAGTTAAACAGCCATAACCCAACTTATAAAAACATCGAAAAAATCCAAACAACCAAATTGCCTGGATTTGTTTAACTCGTAAACAAATCAATGATGTGGAGAACAATTTTCGTTGGAACATTTTATATGTTTTGTCCTTTAATGGATTTTTAAAACTGTCAATAAATATTGCAAAAAAATGGCTTAAAGTAGTTTAAAGTTTAAAAGCTAAAATTTGTTCAAGTGTATTCGATTTTAAATTCATGAACTTCTAATACAAAAAACGGGACGCTAATAAAAACCTCTTCAAATAGGGTTTAATAAGAAGCTATATTACTGCAGAAAGAAGTCCTTGCTCAAGAAGAAAGATTTAAATTTTTACTGCATCCAGTCATCACTAATGATTGGATGGATTCCCATTAAACGATCCCGTAGTACCCATTTAACACCGAATCGGTATTTCGTGTGTGTACTTAACTTAAATGTCCTGCGCATGCGATATTCAAAGCGTGCTACTGTTTGAGAAATGTTATTCCCCATAGAGTAGCTAAGGCGCCACAAGACTCTAACCAGCGTCAATTATCTATCTGTCTTATTCGGTGGTACACGGTTTTAAATAAATGTATGTAGAAGACGCCACCGACCACCTTAATCTAGCAGTAAACTCTGCATATCAATACAGAATAATCCTCTGTCCACCAATTTTAAAGCTAGCAACAATATTTCAGGGGGTTGAGGTCATCTGGATAGCACAGGGGTGTAACTGAGTGCACTGGTCTGATTTATACTTCCTCGAGGTGACGTCCGGTAACAGGTTCCTGCCTCTGCTAGAAGTCTAGCGGAGAGAAGTTAGCACTCTCTTATAAAAATCACTAATCCAAGGTGGAAGGGCACTCACTAGGGATACGTGGCCAAGAGGGTGCTTGGTATCTGTTATGCGATCCATTTCCAGTTCTAATGCAGAGTTAACCTTAAAAGCTTGGTTTGGTGGAATCCGGAAATATGGACAAGAATGCCTCGCGAGAGATCAAGATATATTGGCCAGTGGAGGGATTCTAAAGACATGAACAGAAAAACCTCGCAAGGAGTGGACGGGTCAGTCTCAAAAGACACTCCTGAGGAAGAGGCTAAGACGGTAGCGTACATGGTGTTTGAATGCCCAGCACTGGCTAGCATAAAGATTAGGATCGCAGGCTGACACTTTTTAAATGTGAATACAATGGGGAACAAAAGCGTCAGACAAATGCTAGCAATTACAAACTCCGTGATGATGAAGAAGACCAATAATAACCAGTCGGCAGTCTGAAATCAGTACAGTCAAGAGTAAAGGCGAGTGTTAGTATAAGACTCAATGAAAGTATCGTATATTCAAATCGGTTGCCTAAAATCAATTCGAAGAAATGAGGACCCACAGGGACCCATAAAACAAGCGGTCTGCTTCGTTATCCACCCTCCTCCCTAAATTATATTATAAAAATAGCCAAAGCCACTTTTAGGTAGAAGACCATAGAATACTTGTCAAACTAAGCCGTTAGTCAGGCAATCATAAAATATATCCTAGCCTGCCTTTCTCGTCTACGATCACCCTTCACTCAAACTAATCTCATGGCTAAGAAAGACTATCGGAAGCAAATTCACCCTTTAAATTTTTCGATTTCATGGCGCTTAAGATGCTGCGCAAAAAAGCCCAGGGCCAATCACACAATACCTGCTTTAAAATGTTTAATTTTTCCCTTTAAAAAGTGCCAATGATTTACACCAAAACATGCATAATTAATAAGTAAAGACAGGCATTATAAATACAAACATTCAAACAGACACATGTACACAATCTTGTGTATGAGAGCATTCAAATTAAACAATAACAAACAGTTAAGAACTAAAAGAAGGAGACCAAAACTCGCTTACAATCAGCATGACAGGCGGCAGCACAGACATAAGCAAATAACCAAATATATTTTTCTTTGTGGTGTTCGTTAAGTGATGGGGTTACCGGTTTTAAAGGGGTTTCACTAAATAGGGGAAGCTTGTGTGTACATATTTACAACTTCATTAAAGCAGCTTCCGCGTCATCATTTCCGGTAAAAAATAATTCCTTACTCACACTAACGCAACGAGAATATTTTAACGTAGTCGGAGATGCCAGCAAGAAGGAGTTAAGTGTAAAATAAAAAAAATAAAAGTTTTAATAATTCATGTGTGAAAATCAACAAAAGGCAAATAAATACAACAACAAAAAAATTTCCATAATATTCTTGGGATTTGAGTTGTAAGTAAAGAATGTGTTTTGGAAAACTTTTTAAGCAAATAGCAGAAATGGGGGGTATTGCAAGACATAATTAAATAGACGTGTAAATATTGTGCAGAATTAAAGTACTAGAATTAAAATAGAATTGAAGCAAACCTTGATTAAAACTAGAACTGAACACAATTGAAGTAGAAGAGTATATGAGCAAAAATGGAAATGAAGGAAAATACTACACATGAAGCAGAACTTAACCAGAAGGGAACTACAAGTGAAACAGACTTGATGTGGAACATAAGATGATCTAGATGAAGACTATAGCTTAACTAGAACTCAAACTAAAATTAAACTGAAAAGGAACTAGAACTTAACCAGATGTGAAACACAATTGAACTTGATCCGTACTGACACTGAACTGGCACTGCACTAGAACTGACTTAGAACCGTAATGGAATTTAACTAGATCTTAACTAGAACCAACATAGAATTATACTATGACAGCTAACCTAGAAATATATTAGACTCCAGCTAAAACTGAACTTGACCTTTCGTAGAACCGCATTATAATTGAAGTGGAAGAGATCTCAGCTGGAATAGAACCGCACTAAAAACTAATTTTAACAAAAATGAATTCGTATTGTCTGCAGAGCTTAACTGATCTGAATAAAAAAACTAGAGCCTAACTAAAACTCAATTAGAATTGAAATGGGTCAGAACTAAACAGAATCGGAACTAGCACTAAAGCAGTACTGAAACACAATTGAATTGGATCTGTACTGGAACTGAAATGGCACTGCATTATAAAAAACTGATACTTTAACTGACCTAGAACTGAACCAGAAGGGAACTACAACTTAATGAGACCTAAACTTCTTAATTATAACTGATGCAGAGCTGAACGAAACATAAACTAATGTAGAAAAAAATACTAGACTAACTAGCACTCAACTAGAACTAAACCAGCTCTGAAATACAATTGAACTTGATCTGTAATGAAACTGAACAGGAACTCTACTGTAAGTAAGACGACTTATGTATACGGACATAAAACTGAATGAGAACTTAACTACATTTTAACTAGATCGCATCTAAAACTGACCTAGAATTGTGCTATGACTGGAGCTGAAATATAGACTTGAGCTAAAACTGAACTTGACCTTTAGTAGAACCGCATTATAATTGAAGTGGAAGGGATCTCAACTGGAACTGGAATAAAAGGAAACTAAAAATTAATTTAAACAGAAAAATGCGATACATAATCCAATCCATATAGAAGAATAGAGCTTAACTAAAACTCAACTAGTACTTACCCAGAACTAGAACTGAACCAGATGTGCAATAGAACTGAACTGGAATTGTACTAGTGCTTAACTACATTTAACCTAGACTGCAATCGCAACTCAAGTAGACCTTTAGTAGAGCTGAATTGTAATTAAAGTGGAAGCGAACTAAACGCAACTGAACTAAAATTGAGACACAGCAAAACATAGATACAATGTGTTGTATTAGTGCACCAACTATTAGTGAATCTTCTAATACCTGGCATTGCATACACTACGACTCATCACTTGTATTGGACATAAAATTCTTACTTCCATTTAAATGTAAATAAAATATAAAAATTTCAACATTTTCAAGCTGAATTACTTTAACTTTAATACAAATTTATTCTAACTTGATGAACTTTTAAGGAATTTTTCTTTCTTCATTTTGTAGGGAAATCTCGCCATTTTCCGGTAAATGGCTTAAGTTCAGTTAATTCAGCTGCCAATAATGATGCACGTAATATTTATAATAATCCTTATACATCATCATCCTTACAACCGCAACAGCAACAACAAATACGCCATCATCAACTACATCAACAACAACAGCAGCAGCAGCAACAACATGTTTACAAATCAATAGCTGGCAGCAGCAATCAATATGATTATTCAACACCAAGTTTAGCAACAGATCAACAGTCTTCATCGGCTGCCGTAGCAGCAGGACTTGTAGCAGGTGTTTCTTCCAACAATACAACAGAAGCGGAAAATCTTTTTCTCAATCATAATAACGGTGAGTCCTTTTTATTGTATTTTTTTCTCTTCATTTTCGACAACGTCATAAGCAGGCATTAAGATGTGAAAATCTTTGCAGTTGCTGTTCTTACCTTATTTTCCTTTCACTTCTATTAATATTCATATTTTAACAATTATAGCGAGATTTATTTGAGGATTTTTTCTTTAGTGTGTGAATAATTGAATGTCTGGAGGGTTTTGTAAAGGTGTATTTTTATATTTTAATATTCTGATTAACGTCTCTTTTATAAATTGCATAAATTTGTAGCCATTTTTCAAGTTTTCCTTTACTTACGGGTTTTTCATTTTTCATTCTTGCATATTAATCATGAACAGCTGGTGTTGAGCGCAACGTTGGGGTTTGGTTGGCTTTAAAAAATTATGAGCGGCCAGTTTAATAAATCTTTTTTGTATAAAAATCTGTTTGACTTTGTTAAGCGCTAAAGTTGGGGATAATATTCTTATTAATTCCTGAGGTTGAGATTGAGCAAAGATTAAGAACTTTCACGTGATAAGCAGATCTTATACTTTTTTAATGAAAAGTCAGTAAAGGAAATAAAATATAATTTCATACGATTTTGTGAAAAATTAGGTGGCAAAAATATTTTGTGAGGGGAAAAAGGTGAAACATTTCTTTTGTAAGGATTTTATTAATGTAGAATTTTGGAACGAATTTCTGTCATCCCTTGTCAAGTTTGGTTTGGAGACAAACCGGTTTCGGCTATATGCCATCTTCAGTGTCATTTTTCGGTCTCGAGAACGAAAAATTTTAAAATTCTTTTGTTATTCACATTTTAAATAGAGTAACGGCTGAAATTGATTTTGTTTAAATAATTGAAAGAATATTAAATTGACCATTGACTTATAATATTTCAACATTTGTTTTACTTCAATTTAAGCAATTTTTATGATTTCGTATTTCAGTACCTTTTTGATTGTTCTTAGACAGACACTTACATGTATTCCGGTTCATAAATTTCCCTTGACGTAGAAACGCAGACATATTATATTCCGCTAAAGACATAAAGCGCTTTTGATAAGCGGCAGTAGCTCTTCCTTCATATGGTTTAACTCTGCATCACGTATAAAATATTTTACGACGTCCTTCATTCATTTATTTTTATTACAATATTTGATGATGATCATTTGATGAAGCCATTTTAATGGTCATATCCTCTGCAGTGCTTACAAATCTTGTGTAACGATTTAAGTCCATTTAATTTTATATACAACAAATATACTTTCAGCATAAGTTTCTGTAATTTTTGTTTTGCTGTGTTTATTCTTCAACTTTAACCCCCCAAAAAGACTCCTTGTTGTAAAAGTCAGTAAGAAATAGAGTTATTAGAGGTGTTGTACATATGTTTGTTTGTTTTTTGGCATCTAGTATGTGCGCGTGGCTGTGTTTACTGTAGTTGTTAGCAAGATTTATTGGTTTA
Source organism: Phania funesta (assembly GCA_963932375.1). NCBI lineage: Eukaryota > Metazoa > Arthropoda > Insecta > Diptera > Tachinidae > Phania > Phania funesta. Next base: position 2,993,390 of record OZ010656.1, on the reverse strand, counting down.
TGTATGTTTTTAGAATTAATTTATGTGCTGTGCTCTTTTTCAACTGAGAAATAACTGAGAAATACCTGAGTGAATCGAGTAATAAAAAAAAAACAAACATTAGCTATCAAAGTTACAAAGTTATACAAATTCATTATGATGTTGGTTAAAACACGTATAAGGAACATTCTAAGCACTGAGTGCTTAAGAATTGCGGAGGTAAGTTTTATAATTTGATGCACATATTTTATGTGGAAGTTGAGAAGTAGGTCAGTCAGGCTATTTAAGATAAAATTAGTGGGAAATCGAATACATCAAAAGACTTCATTATGAAGTATAATTTGGACAAGATAATTCCTAATTTAAATTTCCTGAGTTGAGACTCAAAATATCTTTAGGAAATTTTATATTATGGGACAAGAGAATATGTTTTAAATTATCTGCTTGCTTTGCCAGTGTACTAAAAGAAGTTAAGTTCTTACCAACAACTGGTCCGGTTGCTCTGCTCCAGGGGCTTCTTGTCGGCTCCAGTTTCAGGCTGCTGAGAGGCAGAGAAAATAAATAGAAATATTTTTACACAAAAAATTCAAATTTCATACTTGCAGTGTCAGGAGTCAGTAATTAGAAATCTATATAATTATTATGTCGCTGTTCAGTTCTGTTAAGCCTATTGACCTACTTTTAAATAAAACTCCCTTCTAGTTGACTGTACAGTGCGTGTCTATTTTGGTAACAGCTTGTAACTCTCATTCAGTTTGTTTGGATGTTTTCAAAATTCAAAATAAAAAATAAAACTGCTGTCAAATGCTGACCCAAAAAAAAGGTGCTTGAAGTGAGTTGACAAATAATTCTTAATATACATCTACATCATAAACGTCAACGCAAAGTGCTATTTGGCGCCATCTGCAAGAAGGGCAGCCAATTAAAATTTTGACATTACTTCTGCGCCGCCCTATATACATATATTTATAGTTGCGTTGCTAAGGATAACGTTTTGCCCAAAATTTGGGTCCTGTTTCAAACGCTCCGAAAGTCACATGGCGTACATACGAGTATGGCGTTATCTATTGTTAATAACCTTGAGTTCCTCAATCAACTGGATATTGTTTGGCTGCAGGCGCAAGACATGACGAAAAATTCGTCAAGTTGATCTGATGTTCCTCTGACGTGTTGGTTTGGCCTCATTTCCACCGAAACGGTCGTGTCATTTGAGCACCTAGCGCTTCAGAGTTGCCTTTCAAGGACCACCCCGCCTAAAAGGCAATAGATTTGATAGATCTGACATCCAACATCTGTATGCGCCAAATGAAACCTCTTTTGAAAATTAAAACTGAGTTTTAAAAATAAATTGCATCTAAAGCACTTTGAAATTCTATCTAAGGAATCTTAGTTGGGTAACTAAGCTCTTGTTCGTCTAGTGGTTGGAATTTACTCAATACTACGTCTAAGCTTATCAATAGGATTCCTAAAAGTGGTAACTAAATTAGTTTTCGTATTAGAGAATTTCATGGCAATTCTCTTATTTACAAATCACATTAAAAATATTCGGCTTTATTTACATTTGCTTTAAATACAAGACAGTTCGTGTGTGTTTTATATTTGTCTTGTTTTTAACAAAACCCTGTAAATTATTTGCCAAGCTGTAGTAGAAGACTAACAAATATTTAAACACATGGACTTTTGACCAGACAGTCATCAATAATAGACTTAATATAAAAAAAGATAAAAGTATAAATGTATGCCTGACTGAAGGAGTGTGTGTGAGCTTGTCTGCGTGTGTGTTTATATGGACACATGCATATTATTCCAGAAATATTTATTTTGTCTAAAACAAATCAAACTAAAGCAAGAAGGAGAAATGACAGAGAAATTTAAGATGCCCCTTTCAAATGAAAATATTTGCTCTGGCAAACATACATACAAACACTTTTACTTGAATGTAGGTGTGTATGTGTATGCGTTATTGTACATGAAATACCGGATTACTTATCGTATATTTTGACACAAGTTAAGTTCATCAATGAACTTTAGAGTCAATTGTCTCTTTCAAACAGGAAAAGCAACATCAAAAAGGGGTGACAATTCCTACAATGTTGTTCATTACGTCTCACTTAAACCAACAGCATACGCAACGCAACAGCAGTCATAAGACAAAAGAGGCTTAAAATTAAATTTCAGTTTGCATTTCTGAGTTACAAACAAACATTAATTTAAAGAAAACATAAATATAAGGGGACAATAAGGGGCAGTAGTCGATGGCCTTATTTGCAAAAATCAAAATAAGAAAAAATTGGCATTAAGATGGGTCATTTTCGATAAAAACCTTTTTGACAAATATTTAACTAGTGAGCGTGTGTGTGTGTGTATGTATGTGTGTGTGTGTGCAAACAATTGTCCACTGAACAGAGCAGCTTTTCTTCTTTACTTTCCTTATCTCTAACTCGCTTATGTGTAGAGGATTTAAATATATGCCAAAGAAAATTACAGAAAAATCAGAAATCCTTTTTCATTCTTCAGTACCCCTAAAACTGGACATACATATGTCTGTGCCGCTGTTAGTAATTGTTCACAAATAAATGTTTGATATTATTTTTTGCTATTTAACTTATTTATATTTAATACTTTTCGGACGGTAATTGTTAGCTTGACTTTCTTTTTTGTTTTTGCTGTCCCCCTGAGTTTTATGATTAAAGAAGGCATGGCAAATCAAAGGCCTAACTAAATATTTGTTTCGAGGATAAATCTTCGTGTGTTTGGAAAAAAATAACAAATAATTTTCCTTTGACATAAATCCTTAAGATTATTTATTTCACTGTTGCCAAAATATTGAATTTAATGAACTAATTAAACAACACATACAATAAATTAGAATTCTCCCATACAGAGTGTTTATCATTAAGAGAAGTTGATCGGTACCACTCTATAGCACTAAATCGTCGCCGAAGTAAAAATATTAATAGAATGGCTGTACAGCTTCTAGTAATGCGCCCACATAACACCAAAGGCGGGGCAACACTGATCTGAACGTCTAACGAGCAATTGAGAGTTGTAAGCTTCTCTATCCCCTCTACTTCATTATTTGTCTTCTCTTGTCTATCTATCACCTTCAAAAGAAAGTAGAACAAGTATTTAAAAAATAATTAGTAGGCACTTGTTGCCAGTAAAAGCAAAAGGAGACAGTGGCTCAGGAGTTTAAGGTGGTTTGCTTAGGGGTTCTCCATTGCCAACCACTTCAAACAGGAATTTAGCCATCATAACAGCGGCTGTATTTCGGAACTTCTATCCATAACATATTAAAACAGCGATAATATGATACACCGAATTATTGATCGCCAGCATAGCGTCGGTTAGTATCAGTGATGATATATTAGTACTTCATTTCTATCGTTGCAGTTGCATTACTGTGAAGTAATGATTAGTAATTAAATTACTTTCGTTTAAAAGGTGAAGTAATTATTCAGTTTAGGAATACTTACAGTTTCGCATGATTACTATTGCTTACGATTACGAATAATCTAAAATAATCAGAGTTGATTGTGATTACTCAGATCAGAATCAGAAGTTATAAAAAAAATAAATCGACTACTTTCAAATATTACTTTTGATTCCTTTGATAATTTTTTAAGTTTATTTCATTTACTATAAAACAAATTAATATGTGAACTATATTCAAATAAATGGTAATATGAGGTTAAAAAGATTTTTTTGAAACATTTATCAGCCTCATAAATTTATTTGCTAAAAATATGCTACAGGTTTTAGTAACAATACACAAGAATTACAATTTAATTAATCATTCAAGGCTCAGCTCTTGGTCAGTATTTTGTATAGAAATGAACAAAAAGAATCAAATGTAATCTTTGTTTGATTACTATCGATTCTTTTCGATTACTTAGCAGTAATCTGAAGTAATCGAAGTTATTTATAGTCGTAATCCATTAGTAATCAAAAATCTTCTACCAGTTAATTATAATTATAATTTGACTTGGCAGCTGCTGCTGAGATGATCGAATTCTTACAAAGGCACAATTAACTGACCTCCCATGAGTCCTGGTCTTAGTTCTCTTAACTCTTTTCCGGCGGCTAATTGAAAGGCATGAAGAGTATACTAGAACAAAATGAGAAACGTGAGGCAACTGAATCGCAATACTCGTATATAATAGGAAATGGTGCATTGCTACCAGTCTTCATATGAGGTTTGCGAAATGTCACCATTGTTACGTATCTATAAATAAAAGGTAAACAAACTTTTCGCGCATTTATATCTATCATTTTATGCTACCCTTATTGGTCTTACAATTGAATATACGATTTCAAAAAGGGTTCATCCCGAATTATGCGTTAAAAATATATAATATTTGTGCTAAGTTCGCCAACCCCATGTCATGTACTTAAATAATTTAAAAAAGGTGCATTTTCGGTACTTGTGCCCTTTTGAAAATTATTACTCGGACTTTAAGACCGTTAGCCAGCAGAAAAATTCGATTTCATTTTGTTATGTGATTTACTAAGCAAACACGATTAGATCACACTCACTTGATGGCCAATTAAGAAATCGATATTATTTAATTAAAACTTAATTTGAATTCAAATTAAAATTTTCTTTATGATACAAGAAAATCGAAGGAAGTATTTGTAAAAAAAAAATATGGATCGACATAAGATATTTCCAAGTAAATTTTCGTTTTTTCGTGCAACAACTTTCGAAGCCAGGCTTAAAGCACCTATTAATCATCTAACAATTGAAGAGATTACGCAGATAAATAATTATTCATGTGGCCAACTACAAACGACAGAAATTTTATATATACTCGTATTTGGAAAAGGGCACATCTATTCAATGTAAAATGTCTAGAAGTTTTTATTATTAAGATATATTTGCAATAATTTTCCATTAACTGTTTTTACAATTTCTCATTTCTAATTGGCCGCCAAATGTAACACAAAAAATAAATTTAAAAATAAATCTAGATTTTAGAAAATATTTAGTTTTTTCCATCGCTCAAACAATTAAAATTTTTAGACATGTGCCCTTTTCGAAATTGCACGTAAAAAGTTTTCCTACTTAAATAAAACTCCAAAAATGAAATAAATAAAACTCCAAAGATATACGGAAACACGCCAAACAGTAAAGTTAAATTGCCAAACACGGAAAAAAATATAAATAATTAAAAAATATATCGTAAAAAAACCTAAAAAAATCACTTAAATCTGTTAAAGTGGCCAGACCGATAAAACACCCCCAAAAGTCGCAAGCCACTAAGAAATTTCTCTTGGACTTGCACAAATGTGATAAAAAGATTAACAATGTAAATAAATTAGAAAAGTGAACTAAAACTATATAAAAATGGTAAAATAAGATAAAAAATAAACAAACTGAAATAGAGAGTCACCATCAGCAAACGAAAGAAGATAAAATGTAAAAAAAAAAAAATTAAATGTAAAAAATTATAAATATTAATATTTTTACTACAAAAAATGTCTTCCAGGCGATTTCAAATCCTGCAACCAAAACTTATAAAAAGTCATAGGGCAAATAAAAACTTTAACTCTAAAGCTCGCACAACAGTTTATGTTCACGACCACTATAAAAAGTGCATAGAAACTGCATAAAATACATAAAAGAGCATTAAAAGGGAAGATAGCTTTAAAACTTTATTGCAACATGAATATTTTAACATAAAAGCTTTACTAAAAATTTAAACAATAAAATGATAACGACATTTTAAATATTTATCCCAAGTTCTTAGAAAATTATATTTACTCGTAAAATGTTAATTATGATTATTTCAATAGTTTTTTTTTTTAGAAATTTGTTATTTTGTTACACACAGCAGAAACCCATAAGTTTTTACGTCCTTTTTTATAGCCTCCCAAATTCCTTTACATTTCTTTTAGCATAAAAATCTGTTGGTTTAGGAAAAGGCAACAGCAACCCCTGTTAGAGTTGCATTAGTGAAATTCTGCACAAGATAACTGTTATCACTAAATAAGGGGTAGGTTGGTACCTCTGTCAGGGGTAGTTATACGAGAATATATGTCTCTCTCTTTGAGATACCTCACAGATTTCGTTCAGTTTATCTAAGGGGCAATTCGACCCCTCAATTCAAGCTATTTTTGTGCTTAATTGCTGATTTTAAATGTAAGTTAACGGTAAATTTAACAGATAATGTTTACAGACTTATGGTTGGTTAGATGTTAATAATTATCTCACAGCGCACTGAAATAAGTTAAACAGAGTTTAAAGAATTTACAACAATTGTATGTGCATGTTATGCTTCCAACAGATTCTGCGGTCAAAAGTATCTCTAACACTTGGTCTTCCTTTAGTCTGAGTTGTGATATTTATTAAGGTGTATAGAAAACTCCTAATATATTGATCTTAATGACGGTCTAGTTTATGTCTATTTAACGAAAACACTTCAATGATTTAGCATTTTATTCCCTTTAAAATATTCCCTACTGCAGCACCATACACATGTTGCAAAGCTTTCTCAATATGTAAAACCGGGCAACAAGTCCTTCGATCTGGTTTACCTACTGGCACTGCGATACCTTTTGGAACTTTTTCGCTGCATATCATTTATTAACTCAATCTCTGTATAATTTCTTTTCTAATGAAGGCCAGTGCGTAGGGTAGAAAAGCACTCCTGCTTACATAATAATCGACACAAAAATCAAATAATCTGATTTCTAAGATCTTTTTGTATGAGAAATATTTGAACGAGGATTTAACTTGCCTCGTGACCCGATAAGCATTGCAAGCTTCCTTCGCAACTAGAGTATCAGAAGGACACCCGGTAATACGTTGCCTTTAAGGCCACTGCAGCCAACTATCCGGTACAAATAAACACTGTGAAATCAACCTGGATTCATTTCAAAACACTCCAAAATCAACCTGGATTAAAAATATCTGTAAAAGGGTCAACTTCAGCCCAGTTTGACTAGTCGAGAAGATAGCACCATGCGCCTCCTTTCGTTGAATGTGGAGTGCGTCATCTGTTTTTGGAACTTTAGCGCCATTGCAATGTCATAGTTCTAGATCTATATCCCCTCACTTCTTCTAATGTCGTCTATACTATTTTGATCAAAATAAAACAATAACCTGAGCAATAATATGGCTATGCTGTTTCAGCATTACAGACGCAAGCTGTGCTTCACCTCATACCAAAAACACACTACTTTATGCAATGCTTTCATCCGAATGAGACCCTAGAGTCTGCCACTAAGCCATATTTTGGATCTTAAATTCCCAGTTATCGGTTGATTTTCAGACTCATATTCTCATTTACACTGTTACATTATTGTATTTGCCATTAAGCTTTTCGGCTCCAAATTCAAATAACTTAACGGTCTTTTCTGCTAAAATTTCCCTTTATGTGCAAACTTTTGTAGGCATTTTGATAGTTATAAAACTTTCGTTATTCTCATAACATTATAGCACCTAAAACTATGCTTAATGTTAAACTGTTGCAGTAAGTTAACAAAAAGCTCTAGAAGTATACTAAAGCTTTTATCTTTAGTCCAGAGTTAAAACTAGATTTTTTAATTTAAATCAAAACTACTACTTTGCAGCACAAAGAATGTAGAGGCACATAACAGAGATTTAGAGAGTTATTTCCTTAAAGAGACGGGGAGAGAGATTTTTTAACATTGATAGTTGTTGCTTGCTGCGCTCTGGATTAAAATAGAGAGCCCCGCATTCTTCAAATTAATAGCATACCTTAAGGTGTTAGTTATTTGAGCTTCAATGTAGCATATATTTGGGCTGCAAACTTATGAAAAATATACAATTTAACTAAAAGAGCGAAAGCAGAGAGACCATTAACAAATGTATGTCACACAGTTTTCGAGAAGCATTTCATATCTTACTTTACTGCCCGATAATAACATGGAAAATAAAACTATTGGTTTTACTCTGTTTCCTCTTATGGCCGTTTCTGTAACAGCTTTTAGTGTGTTCGTTTGATATTCTTCTTCCCTTCGCTCTATAGAAAAATTCTAAAAGAGCATAAAGATAAACACGCTTTACATTTACGCGACTCTGTGTGTGTGTGTGTGTGTGTGCTTGTAACTCTAACAATACAATTGCAGGATAAGTCAAGAGCAGGTTAATATAACGAGAAATTTTCTGTACATTTAATATTCGTTAACGAACTAGAGGTTGAACGGATGTGCAAATATACATATATGTCTGTCTGGCTGGTTGTCTCTTTTATAGGTGTATGAACACGAGTGTAGTGTTGCTTAATTTTCATTATCGTACATTTGTGTATAAAAACGCAGCATTATTTGTACAGAGATTTGTATTAAAGCAACAATAATAATAACAACAACAATAGCAAGAATAGCAGCAACATGAACAATAAAATGAGCATGAATTTCACTATAGTTTTCAGTTCAAATGTTGAGGAACAATTTGTGTGCTGTTGCTGCTGTTTGTTGGTCGTCGTTCTCGTCGTCGTTATAGACTCGTTAGTTGGTTGGATAGCTGTTTTGTTTTCTCTGCAGGTGTATGTGTGTGTGTGTATGTGTGTGTATGTTTTATATTTCTGATTTCTGGCTGTTGCTGCCAATATTCTTTTTTTATTGCTGTTGTTTTTTGTGTTGTTGTCATTCCTGTTGTTGCTGCCAGCTACATTTTCTGCAGCTATTAGTGAACGTTCTTGTTGCTTTTGCACACAAACACTCACAACTAACCAAACGTTTTGTTTCCTTTCATTGTAAACTCTGTGAGTAGTATCTGTATGGGTTTGTTAGTGAATGTGTGTGTTTTATTTTGCATCCTTTATGAATTTTCAGGCATACGTAAAAATTTCAGTCTACGACGAGACGAGTTTATCGTGCGTCCGTTTGCTTAAGCAAGACACTATAAAAAGTTTACAAACAAAAAAAGTTTCAAACATATAAAAATTTTAAACGCGTGTAGTTTTAAAAAAATTCAATCTAAAAAAAAAGAAAATTAAAAGGAAAAAATTTAATTTAAAAAAAATTCTTTAAATAAATTTTAAAAAAATCCAATAAAAGTAAAATTTCTAATAATAATTTTTTTTTTTTTTAATATTTTGCCATCACACATGTTTTGAAAGCTGGCTGCGACATAAACAAACATGTCGACAGCAAAATATACAAAAATTACCGCAAAATACCACAAAATACCAACAGGCTACACAACAAACCCTCCGTAACCAATTTCGCTTAATCCCGGTATAAAAAGAAATTGGGGGGGGTAAATGATTTCTTCGTAGTTGTGTTTATTTTCTTTTGTTTCTTTTGTGAGTTTTTTGTTTATTATTATATTTGTGCGTGTGTAAGGAATCCTGTTTCGTCACAGAAATTTGTTGTCATACGAACATATCTTGAGATTTGTGGCAGTTGACAGTTACAAATATGCGGCAAGGCTGCGAGAAAATTGATGTTTCTGATGTGTTAAATATTTTGGTCGATGAGTTTTTTGGATTTTGAGTCACATTAATTTTTTGTTTGTATTCCAATTCAAATACAATGTGAAATCACTTTTTTTAGTGCCAAAAAGATATCTTAAATGAATGAGCGTAACTTCCTATTCAGTCATTCTTAGCAAAATTATCAACTTTTTAATTATTATCATTTAGAAAAGTGCTTGCTAATATAATAAGGCGCGTTTAGGCTTGTATACCTCATGTCCGTGTAACGTATTCACTTCGTTTTATTAAGTACTATTACAAGACTAAATCATCATTGGTTTTCTGACAAAAGTTAAGGCTCAAATTAAATTTTTTTAGTCTCCCAAGTACTCGTAAGTAGTTCTTAAAATTACTTCAAAATATTATTTAATTTATTATTTTGTTCGCTTTTATACCCCTGATGCAGGGTAACGTTTTCTAAGAAATTTTAAGAAATTGGTGCTACTTTCATTCCGACTCAGCTATAAACATATGTATAATAAAATTAATCTGTGTATGGCTGTTTGCTTCCAAGTTTGTATTTTTGCAATTTATGGAAAGCCAAACGACAGGGTCGATCCTTTTGAAATTTCGGAACTGTTTTACGATTAAAGTAAGTTAAGTTTGTTTTTAATCCCTTAAGAATGGGTACTACAAACACAGAAAAAATATTAATTTCACTATGTTTGAAGAACTGCCAATGTGAGGACCTTCAAATTTTATGTTGGTTTTGTTTTAAAACCAAGTGCACTTGCAAAAAAATGTAGGAGCGGCTACAGGGATGCTCCTGCTTTAATACAAAGAAGTTAATATTTTCCTTTACCTCAAGAACTTTAGCAGTAAAAGTCTTTAAATTCAGTCTGGGGTAATTGGAACATAAACACCATATAGCAGAAAAATCTTTTCATGTACTCAAGGACGAATATGAGCTGGAAATTGGTTAATTCTCATGAAAAGTAACAAATAGTTCTCCTAAGCCACAAGGATTATGTTTTGTACCATATTTTAAATTAGTAAATTAGATTTTTGTATAGATTTTCGTATAGCAGGTCTTTGGCAGGCAGCAAGGACTTTCTCCTTTGTAAAGAGTTTTTGAATAGTAGAGATTTGTTGCGAACCGTCGTTAGGATTGTCTACTTGTACCATCTTTCCGACTTTCCAATAGTTTTCTGCGTGGTTATTATATAAAAATCTGCTTAAATTCTTATAATTATTTACGTTTTTTTCTTAAACTGGTGATAGGAGGAAGTATCGAGGCATACCGAATGAAACTTTTTTATTATAAAACTACAATTTATCTGTCGGAGGACCAGCTAGACTTTACGCGCTTTATGCTGGTTACTTAAGCCAGCTCATCAAATTTTTAGCAAAACTAGAATGTCTTACGCTTAAAATTTCTTAAACTGAATGAGATGTTTAAAGAAGTTCAAACAACAACATTCAAGTTTTAACAAAACCCACGAATATTTTACAAATAACTCGTCTGCTAAAAATTTTTTCCCACTTTGTTCTTTTGCAACAATGTTGACTGTTCAATTAATCTGACTATAGAGTCCGTTAAAGGGCAGTTACCCTTTCAAAACCTCCTACAGGAATACATAGGTGATTATCCATCGTTAGTTAGACTGAGATCCAATCTCAGATAGCTCGATCTTCAGAACTATACCTTACAATTAAATCAATAATTATATAGTCAGGCTTGAGCTAATTTTTTTCAATTTGCATCAAGAAGAAAAGTGTGGCTCATTAAATCCCTTAATAATGGCCAGGACTGCGGTGAGTGGCTTGTATCCCAGAGGTTTACTTTTGAATGACTCTGCCTCATATATCAGTATATTCTTCATTTTTATTGAATTTTAGACCACCGATATTGTGTAGCTTATTATCCTTGACCCCATAAGAAAGCGTCTCGGTGACCAGTGCATATAATTTGTACTCTTGAGATGGTGCAGAATTTCCATTCGACCACCAGCTGTCTGTAAATTCATCCGTTCTTGTTGGTGGAACTACATCTTTTTAACAGTCAAACAATTAAATACTGACTAAAAGCAGTTGGTTATCAACAATGGGTAGAGAATCCCGTTGAAGGTGATCGTAATGCCATTATCGCTTTCGAAACAGTTAGGATGTCACCAGGTCGCAATTTTAACTAGTCCGATCATCGATCTATTATCATAATTTTAGAACTATTTAGCATCTCTGACGCCATCGGTAAAAAAACTCAATCAAAGAGCGAGACTGCTGCTTCATTACCACTTTTTACACCTTGAGAGAATCGATATCGATTCAAATTTCGCAAAGGTTTCTCTAAAAATGCAACTCGTTCCTCGTCCAATTTCACTTTAATGAAACCAAAAATATTTAATAATGTACATGTGCATAATTTGAAATTAACTATTTAAATTAAATACTTTTCCATTGAATTTAAAATACCTCTTTTAAAACTATTAGTATAATTACCAATTTCCGAAATGCCTTCTTTCTTCCCTGAGTAAACTTGGTAATTTGTCAATGTCTTAATCTTTCAGTTCATTTCAAAAAAAAACTATTTATTTATTTAGGTCAAATTATCATTTCCAACACTTGGCAAATGCATAAAATATTAATACTTTTTAAGCAAGACAGGGCAGGATAGGCGTTTGTATAACTGAAGAAAACTTATTTTAAACTCAGCTGCAGTAAGTGAATATTTTCGAAAAGTTTAATAACCAAATTATTTATTTACATGACAACATGATGTGCGGGTAATATAAATGAGAGAAATATTAAGGTAATTGCACAAAAGTTATATTCAGGAAATAAGAATATTTCCCTTCCTCAACCCTCGAAAATTGTTTTAGTAGAATTTCCTTCGTCAAAAGTTGCAACTGAATCCGCGCCTGCTTCATGGGAGATGAGATAATATTATTCAAATATTTTTAGTTTAATATCAATTACAATTGCTACTCTGGTATTGGTTTCTACCTAATAAATCTACAGTTTACAAATATTTATACAATAATTTCACAATGATTTTGTAATAAAACTAACGAAGAAAGTATAAATACATTTAATACAAAGACAAACAATTTATTCGTTAGTTAAATTTTGTGTAAATAGTAAAACGTGTACAAATTGTACAAAATGATTGTTCGATTTATCTCGAAACCCAATTGGAAATTTTTGAGAAAATGATTACAAGTGAACTTCTGTTATGGGCTGTAGAGAGATTAAGATCAATTTTTGTTTCGTTTTTTTTTAAAGATCTAATGGCTTATATCTATTTCAGACCTCGTTTGGCTTGTGTTCTGTTCTGGTAGGTTCTAGTTTAATTGTTTAGTTCTACCTAAAATTTAGTGCAGTTTTAAGTTTTCGTCTAGTGAAGGTGTGGTACACTTTATCTCTTTGGTTTTGCTTAATTTTTGGTCGAATTTCCTACTCAGGGGGGTTACTGCGTAATTCGTTTTGAAAAGGATAATCATTCGAATATGTATTCTTTCGAATCTAGTTTTGCAGTAACTTCCCAGAACTGGGTGCCGCACAGTCATTTAAATGTAATTTTGGCTTTAGTGAAAACTGACTGCCAATCACCTTCTTTCTCGTCACTGAGTCCATTTTGCCCTAGCGCTACGCTAAGTTAAGCTGCCGCACTACCTGCAACTAGCAATCGCATGTTATCATAGCTTCTTTGAACAATCGCAGCAGGTCACATCGTCTTTATACAGTGGCTTTTGGCCGTTGTTGTACCCGCTGAAGCTTTTTTCTCACATCTCTTAAACTGGTAAGTCAACTCATCCTTCAGCTGAGCGAATAACCCTTCTGCTTCTTGGGAAAGTTCAATTTTCGTTTTACTATAAGAACTAGAAGTCGTTTGCTTTTTAAAGACTAAGCTTCTCTTGGGTCTGCATCTTTTGGCGAATATTTTTCCATTTATGAGCAGAGATTTTACAATTAATATTTTAATTTGACTTTTCTAATATCGAGTTATTTAGTCAGTAGCCCCACAAGAAGTTTTTGAGTATCAACACGGGAGGATATAAATTGCACTCCTAACTTTATCTACTGCTACTTCGTACCTTTTGGTTTACTTGTGACAGTAAAAACGATGTTTACGATTTGGTTTGTTCGAATAGTTTCTCTCTCCCCCCTAGTTCTCATTGCTTGGTGGTAATTAAACAAAACCTCCCCGTAATATGGAAGAGGCTTCTTAAAGATCGATCGTGCGTACCAAATGTACGAAACATTAAGAAAGGTTTTTTTACGCCTTCTGCTCATTAAAACTTATAATTCTTTGTGAAACATTAAATTTAAGGCTACTTTAAAACGATGGACACCAAAGCCGGGAATAAATTTGATGCTAGAGGTTTTTAAACAAGACCCTCGAAATTTTAAGCGCATATTCACGCAATCTCCATGTGTGTTCGCATCAACTTGTTGCGACTTTCTTGAGTAGCAAAGTGGCCTCGAAATCCCTCTTTTGATGACAATTTCGATTCAAACTTGTTTTGAAATACTGCAGAAACAGGCCACTGATAATAAAGTTTACTTGTTCTAGATACTTGGCTACAGTGGCCCTTATGGGGGCGAGTCTTTTTGGTCTTGAACCATTTTGAGGCGTCAATAGGTCAAGATACTAAGCAGCATTAAATAACTGTGAGCTGCCAAGAAAGCTTGGAATCCATTAGAAACCTGATCCTTTGTTCCCCTTTGCGCCGTTTGAATGTATTGTTATAGAAGACATTTTTTTGTAGCTCTCAGCTCTTGTCTTCGAATAAAATCAGGCTGACTTCTACGATCTCAGTAAAATGCCAAGCTATACAGTCTTCAAATATAATCTATTTTATATTGATAGCATTTATTCTTATGTCTGTTGGTGCTACAGTGCCGATGGAAGGACCATCACGACCACTATTTTTACTGATATGCAACTAATGCGATGGCAATTTATTTAAAAAATTTCCTTTATTTTTATTAAATTATAAAATTTAAAATTTTTTGCTTAATTTTATTATGTTTTTCAAACATTTTCTACTAGGTATCGCTCAACAATAATGTAATATGCCAAGTACAATTGCACAAAGTTGTACTAGTAACTATATCCTAGCAAAATCGAATTTAAATATTTAACTTACGACTAGATGAGTGAGTGTAAGTGTGTGTGTGTTGATTCCTCATGAAGTGAGTTCGTGTGCGTGCAAACACAAGTACAATTTTAAAATAAACCTTAAGTACTCAAAAAAAAAAAAGTTTGAAAACGTACGTACGAGCATAAATAACTAAACGCAAACTAATCAGCAATAAAAAGTTATTAAAACACGAAAAAAAACTTCTTGCAACTCTTCATCGACAAAATGTAGTTTTTGGAATAAATTAAGAAAAATAAAACGTTCTTGCAATATTGACTCTTTACCATAATGATTGTTTGGAGCACTAAATAAAACCGTACGCAAGTCAAATAAGCTAAAAAGGTAAAAATGCCTCGCATAATATAATAGAAAAAATATGTAGGAATGTTGCCCCAATAAAAGTTTAGCTCTGTATGCCACTCTACGAAAAAACTGCAGGCATCACGTTATTTGATTGATTTCCATTAATGCTGAACACAACGCAAACAATTATGTACCAAATGAAAATGGTACTTGAAATTAAATAAACACAACTACTTCCAGCAGTAATAATTTCCATCGATTCGTTATTTTAAAAAGGATTCCATATCATACCAATAATTTTTAACATCTCTGCAACATTTACTTAAACTAATGTTAGAGTTGGTTCTTCCATATGGTCGCAATTAAATGATTATTTATCCTGTTTAGATGTACAATGAAATTGATAATGCAGAAGGTAAGTGGAATATTTTTTTTTAGCTTAGAGCAACACTTGGTTTGTATAGGCCTTCCGACCAGGCGTCTTAAGTTTTGGTTGAAAGATGTAAATTTTTAAATGAATTTTTAGAGGAAAAGTTCACATTTGATGTCCCCCCTAGGTTCCGCCCCTGTTTTAGACTAAAGTTGGGTTAACTCATTCACAGATTCTAATAACTATTAATTGTCTTCGGTCCTGATTTGTAGTAATAATTATAATAACTTAATTGAATGCTCTACACGTTATGAACTTGATTTTGCGCGCAAGATTTAAGTTAGAACCTGGCATGTTCACACCGCGACTATGCGTATTATTAAAAATAGGCGGCTACCTATAACGTGGATTTACTCGTTGGTGAGGAGTTTGATGCTGTTTATTCCTTCAGGGAGCTTGCACATAAATGCAACAATATGTTCCCGTACTACACACAATTTAGGTTTAGACTATAGTCGCCACGTTACTCCCCCCCGAAGGGTCCAGCGCTTGTGGGCCCGGTATCTAATAGTTACTAACAGTAACCGGAGGCTACTGATCGGCTAGTAACTCATCAATTCTCGAAGGTACTTACCTTCAAGATAGACGCCCCCAAATAATAACCCTGTGGAATAATTCCACCATTTACCCTGTACAGCACTACATCAAGGTAGTAGTGTCGCCAAGATTGTATGCATCTAAAGAGACAGCTGGAGACGAACGTGATACACTAGGTACCGCACAGTGAACGCCACAATGGAAATTCTCCCTGAACGATTTGACGGCATGGTATTTTCTCAGGGAGATGATGTGAATGCGCTATCAAGGTCGTGCGATTTGGGTCCCGATAGTTTTCCATTTGTGCAGTGTGTGAGCTCTGGCAAATAGGTCCAATGTACCGATGCCCAATAGGTCAACTTAACTCGGACCATCGCTCACATTCAGCCGGATCTTGGTGGCAGAGTCATTTGAAATTACAACTACCGGGTCGATGTCACTGCGCGAAATCACGGCGGACATTTGAATGACATCATATGCCAAATATAATTTTCACTCAAAAACAAAAGCAATTATGTTAATATCACGCAGACCACTTGGTTAGCTTTTTATACTGCGTGTCATCGTTTTTGAGACCAAATTTTGCTACGGAAGGATTTTATTTATTCACGCTGAATCTCAGACTATATTAGTCCAATAACAGAGAGCTGTTAAATCTACTGTCACAAAAAGCAATAATGCCAATTTAAAGATATTTGCCTCCTAAAATACCATTACCTAAGTTATCCCTGGTAATGGAGTAGTCATTCTAAAGTATGTTAATCAGCATTGGCAGGTTCTTATACAGTTTTCTGGTTAACTTAATTTTCCTTTTTAGAACTTAATTAATTACTATAAGAAACGCCTACAACATGGTTGGTTATATTTATTAAATTTTACTTAAAATAGCTCATTTGTCAGTAGCATCAATAAATCTTTAACAATTATATTTAGCAGCATTTCCAAAAAAAAAGCTTAGAATCCCCTAAATAGATGCTAATAAACTAATACAATAACACCTGCCATTACAACTACAAGCCTAATTTATTCATTCATAATACCAGTCGAATTTCTTTTCATACATTCTTTATTTAACAACCAACTTTAAACTCTCAAAATGGCTTTTTTACACTTTTAAGAAAATATATTACATAATGGGAACAAAACTTACTTAGAACACAGTTGACTTAAGCTCTGTGTAACAGATTAAATAGGAACAAAGGAATAATCATAAAAGAAATTAACACAATAAATTTTAACAGGGCTTGTACAGGAGTTAAAGAGCCTTCCAAGCATAATCATATGAATGTTGCAATAAAGTACGAAATGTATAAAGTTTAAATTAAAAATTGTTACAATACTAAACTTTTTTAATTCAAATTTAATTTGCAACTTTAACACTGGCGTCCATTAATATCCTGTTTTTTTTGTCAGTTAAATATGTAACAGATATAAAAAAAAACGTAGTTACTCTATTCGTATATGTAGGGTTATACGTCATAAGTCTAGAAGTTACATTTGAATATCTACCCAGATAAAATATATTTATTCCCTACAGTTCTGAAGAGGGCTCTCCGGAAGCAAAATTTCTTTCGAGAGAGAAAAAAATCTATTGTGGTTATTATTAAAAAAAAAAATAAAAAGCTTTTTAAAAAAGTCTATGTTTATAAAAGCTAATTTAAAAATAAATGTATATTTATAGAAAGTACATTTTACAAAAAGTACTTTTTAAATATAGTACTTTTCTAAATAGTACTTTTTAAAACGGTTACTTTTGATAAAAGGTATTTTTCATAAAATACACTTCTAATAAATACTACTTTTAATAGACCGTACTTTTGATAAAAGATATTTTTAGTAACAAGTAATTGATAAAAGGCACTTTTATTAAATTACACTTCTAATAAATAGTACTTTTAATAAAACGTATTTTTGATAAAGGAAACTTTTAAGGAAATGTACTTTTGATAAAAGGTAAATCTTGTAAATGACAAATTTAAAGGGCATGTAATAAATGGTTGCCCTTCTAGAATGTTATTTGCAAGGGGTACTTTTTTTACCAAAGGACTTTTGACTAAAGACCTTTATGTTGAAATTATGTTCCCAAAAATGCACTTTTTATATAATAAAATTTTGTACAAATTTTCATTATGCATAAGATGCTTTTTCAACACCAAGATTTAATAATAAGAATAATTTATGTCAAATTACGATTTTGGAAATGGTTCCTTTTTTTTTTGAAGATGTTATGGGTAAAATATGCTTGCTTAAAAAAGGACTTTTGGTGAAATTTACTTGTTACAAAAAGCACGTTTTGTAAATTTCTTTTGAATAAGGGACCATTTGATAAAAGTTTTCTAGTTTTGATACTTTATGTTAAAATTCCGTTATAGAAAATGTACTTTTAATAAAAAGGTACTTTTTTCTAAAATAAAGTTTATATAAGAATGCATTTAACCGCAACGAACTTTTTTAAAATTAATATTTAATTCTAAGAAATATTAGTTTATAAAATGACTTCCTCTTTGGGCATTAGGTCGCTTCTATCACTTTTATATCTACATATTACTTTGGGACTCCTACAATTTGACTGGGTTTCCAATTGTGTTATTCACACATAAAACATACACAGTTTCATACATAACAATACTGCTTTTCAGCCCTCAGAAATATTCATACACACACATGTATGTGTATATAAAATTTACCATTACGAGTAATAAACTTCAAGTGATGCAACTTAATACGACTTTTGTGGTTATCAATGTAACAAATACAAACGCACCTCACACATGCCTATAGACACGATTTTAGTAACAAAAATCCTTACTTTTATATAGAGATATAAGAACCAACTTTTGAAACACACTTAGCAACTCATACTAACACTTTATTTGACAGCTTCTGTCTCGCTAGCAGTAACGCGATCCATTTAAAATTCAAATTAAATAGAGTTTCCATGAGAGAACTTTTCACATGTATTTGAAGTTTTATTTCATTGGTTGCTTTTTCCTGTTCTTTCTTAGACAAGTAAATTATTTTTCATTGTGTTTTTTTTTATTACTTCTCATAGTTTTCGTAAAAATGAATAAAAATTTATGATTTTTAATGGTTGTTTAAAATTTGTACAAAGAAAAACTCTGTTTAAATGAAAAACATTTATGAAATGTATAGAAATTTATTTGAATAAGTGATAAAAATGTATGCGATTTTGTGGCGTATATATGTATGTGTGTGTGTGTGTATGTGAACTGCATAATTTGGTTCTTTATTTAACGTGAACTTATTACTTCAGAATTTACTAAGAAAAAGTTAATATTATGTGAATGTTAACGAATGGATAAGAAAGCTATTTATCCAATTTTTTATTATAATTCGTTGCATTTTATAAAGCTTCCAGCAGTGGCCAAAGCACAAGTTATGTTGAAAATATTTTGTCGGAAAAAATTAATACTAGCGGAAATAATATGATAAAAAATTATCTCTTATAGAAAGTACTTATACGTAATAAAAATTTCGTTCCATTCAAAGTATTTTTCCATAAGGCAGCATATTTTAGAATTAAAGAAGTGTTCTTTCAAAAATTTATTTAATATAAACAAGGTTTTTTCTATTAAAAAAGTTCATGTTATAGAAGGGTTTCTTTAAAATATTACTTTTTATGTAATAGTACCATTAAAAGTGTACTTTTTATATAAGAAATCTCTTTGTAACAATGCTTTTTACAAACAGATATATTTTGTTAAAAAGTAACTTTTATAAAATAGTGCATTTAATACAAAAGTACTTTTTATAAAATAACCCCTTAAATAAAAAATATCTAAAAGAAACAAAAAATGTACCTACCAGTACAAACAAATTTAAAAAAAGAAGAGGTCCCTTAAAATAAAAATTATTTTAATCGGTTTTTCTTAAATAATTTTTACAAAAATCATATAATAATAAAAAGTACTTTTTATAAAATAGTACCTTTTACAAAAAAAAATATTTTTTAAACGATTACTTATTATAAAATAGTGCCTCCAATGAAAAACTCCGACAATAATATACAACTTTTTGTAAAGATGTACCCGTAAAAGTACGTTTTATAATAAAATCCAAAAAGGAAATTACAAAATGATATCTTTTGTTGAAAAGTACCTTTTAATAAATAGCTTTTTTTATAAAACAGTGGATTTAATAAAATTTGGCACATGCGGAAGAACTTGGATAATAAAATATAACTTCTTACAAAAAAGTACGTTTTATAAAAAGTACAACAAATTCAATAAAAAGCTACGTGCTTCTAATGAAGCACCATTGCTAGAAGAAGAAAATTGTACCTAAAAATATATCTTTTGTAAAAAAGTAGTACCTTTTATAAAAAGTACTAAACTAGAAGAAACGATTTTACTTGTAATCAAAAATATGCTTGCTATAATAATGTTTCTTTAAAAAGTACTTTTGAGCAATAAGTACCATTCATATAGTGATTTGTTTGTTAAAAATATATGTATTTAAAAAGATTACCATTTACAAAAAGGTACTTATGGCGGCAAAGTACCTTTTATGAAATAGTACTTTTATACTTGATAAAATTGTGCCTATGATGAAAAACCCTGATAATTTTTACAACGAGATACCTTTTGCAAAAAACTACGCTTTATAAAAATTACAAGAAAAAGCTACATCTTGTAATGAAGTCCCCTTGCTAGAAGAAGGTCTTTTAGGAAGTAGTAAAAAAGTACGTTTTAGAAAAATTTACCATTTGTAAAAAAATACCTTCCGTAAAAGATTAGCTGTTTCAATACAAAACAAATTTATCTCTTCACATCACTATTGGTAACTGAAATTCTTTTTTAAATAGTAAGACACGATATAGTTTAAAATAAATTTCTAGGCAACAGTAAGAACAATTGCTCCCAGAGGCAGTACAAAATGTTGAAGAAAAATAATAATAGAAAAAGAAAATTAAGAAAGCACACAGGTAAATTCTCACAAATCCTTTACTGACTTTTTCAACTAAAAATAAGGTTTTAGCGTCTTACATTTTCCTTCTTATGCGTATTTGCTTGCTATGGTTTTAAGACGCTCTACAAGAAATTTTTTAAGGAAAAAACATACACCAGCACTTGTTTTTTTTTACATTTCTCTAGCCACAGTTCAGTTGAAGACGCAACTGAAGGAGAAAAAATTAAATAAAAATAACAATAAAAGAAACAATACATTTGGTGTATGTTCCATCATCACCAATAACATTTGCATACATTTAAATTGTGATACCTGTAAAAGAGGAAAAATAATACCCTGGTATTATACACACACACACACGTAGACGCACATACACGCATGCACTTAACTTTAAGAATAATTTTGTATGTTTGTGTGTAAGGATTGTTTTTTTTTCACTTTTGTTGCTGTACATTTATACCAAACTGATACGAGGAAAGGCAAATAGAAGGAGCCAGTGCTGCTTAAACAATTTTAAAATACTATTCTTTGCACTTTGTATGTGTGTGCGTGTGATGGCGTGTGTGGAGAAGTGAAGTAGATGACTTTTTTTACTTTTTGCCTGCATTTGTTTGGTTTATTTGGATATATCAACTTCAACCTTTTCATTCAATTCCCTGGTGTTTTAAGAAGAAAGAAATATTTTCTACTTACGAGACTCGAAATTAACTTAACGGAACCATGTTATTAGAAGTTCTAAAATTCAAGAAATTAGATGTCTTAATTACAAATAGTGAAACTTCGGCATCGCTCTCAAGACAATGAATCACCGAAAAATTGGTAGAACTTTCACGATGCAAGTGTTCAAGAATGGTGCGTTTTACATATGACTCAGCTCACTAGCTCTGGTGTACTTCAATCGGAAAGGCGAAATTTCGACGGCCCTTTGCAGGTCTTATATCGGTAACCCACAGGAGGTGAATTTTGTCATGTTGGCATCGAATAGCGATTTTCTTCAGCAAATTTTTTTTATACCCCAGCTGCGGAAGCCCTATGCCTGAACTTTGAAAAGCTATTCATTCCAAAAAACCATTCCTGTGTGAATTCTATCGCCATAATTGATAGGTTATCGAACCAGTTTTAGTAATAATTACCTGGATCAAAATCAAATGAACCCTGTAAGGATTTTTTTAAGGAAAGTAACACTAAAGCAACTAATACGAATACGAAAAGACAGACAGTGAAGTAGAGGGGGATAGAAAGCTTCAGTGTTTACAACACTTTCTCGCTATGTTTAACTTTAGGACAGTATTGCAGCGCCTCTAGTGTTATGTAGGCGCACTATTTGGTGATAATGTAGCCGTCTTATTAATTATTTTACAACGCCCTGGATTAAACGCCGGCTTCTAAACCGTTCGAATTCCACAGCATCTCAAGAACATCCTTTCTTATAACCATTTGGTTGAAGTATTTCGTAAAGAATCTTAAACCTTAACTTAAGTTTTATTTTCTAATCAAAAACTACTATTGTTGGTCCCCTGGAGATGGTTTTGCTTCTAATATTTATATGTTAATGCAAGTCTACATTTGTATTTGTATATCTTAACCTGTATGTGTCTATGCATTTGTGCTAGTGTAATTTCAAACCCAACGTCTCATTTGGTTTCTATGCAAATATGTGTAGATTGCATACAATTTTCTTTTCCTGCCTCTTAATGTAGATGTGAGATTTTTTTTTCTTTTTTTACTTCGGCCATACATATGTATGAGCATTAGGCTGGCGGCTATAGAAAAAATTTACTTATTTACCTCTTGTTCCCCCTGACACGGCAATAGGTTCATCACTATTAAAAAAATATCGAATTGATTCACTTAATCGTCTTCTTCTAACGTTCTCTGAATGGGGACTTGCAGACGGCGTCGATTTCAATGCTTCAGTAATTATGGGCGATATATATATATTAAAGAATTGGAAGCTCTTGATGTCCTTGGCTTAAAATCTGACTATTGGCCTACACAATACATTACTATTTCTTTAGACCTACTGTTCGTATATGCAATAAACTTTCTACAGAAGCCTTTTCTGCCACTTCTAATGTAGAAACATTTAAATTGATTCTCCACAAATGCTGCTCTCGCTCTTTTGCTTCCCATTACTTATTGTCCTAGTTCCAACATGACTAAGGGCCATCTCCTAGGGCCTGGTAAAAACAAAAAAACTGATACCCTCCTCCGCACAAATGGTCCATAGCAAGGAGCTGTTTGAGTCGACCACTTATTGGAATTTAACTGATCCTTCGATGTTCTATGAATATTTGATCAAAAGTTTATTTTTACGGTCCTGCTGCTAACTTCACACAAATGAGATCACCTTAATAAATAAATACATGTGCTGGCATTAGTGTAAAATTTGTTAGGTTTGCATGTTTGTGTTGCAAGTGTTTATGTATGCATAGGTATATATTTGTGCAAACTAAACTGAAATATTCTTTAAATTTTATATGTATGTATGTATTTGTTTTGTCTATATTATATATATAAAGTATATATGTATGAAATGATATTGCAGATATCAAAAAAAAAAAAAAAATAAAATCTTAAGGATTTTCTTTCATTTCTTATTGCTGTTGTTGCAGCCATTTATTTCTAATACTTTGCATTATTTAAACGTTGACATTTCAATAATCCCAACATATTTTGTATTGCAATCATATGCAATAATATTCATTTTGTTTCTATTATTTTATAATATTCTTCTCTAAACGGTAGACCTGGGACAATAGGAAAATAAATTGTATAATAATGAAAATATTTCCGCAATAGAACTTTAATAATTTCAGTTATAAGGAATTGCATTTGTGTGTGAGTGTGTGCATAAGTGTGTTATATTGAAAATGATTTGAAAAGGGATTTGATTATGGTAGGTTTAAAAGTTTAAACATTTAATAGATGTCAAGTCTAAAAGGATTTTTTAAAATAGAAATTTAAGTTGGAAATTAATAAATTAAAAATTTTTGCCTGCAAATGAAATACTGGAGAACGGAAATCGTTAAAAATATTTAAAGAATGACACTGAAGATGGCACGAAGCCGAAACCAAAATTGACAAGGGAAGACGGAAATTCGTTCGGAAATTCGGAAGACGGAATTTCGCTGCGTATGTAAATTCTTTATTAAACTTTTGGTTAACACTTTATTATTTTTTTTTTTTTTGAAGTGCCAAAAAAGAAAAATAACGTTAAAAAAATTTCAGTCAATCAGACGCAAATAAAAGTTTAAAGGAGGATTAAATAAAATTTCAGATAGAAAACTTTTATAATGCGAACAGTGTTTTATGTCACATGGTGAAAAATACGCCAAGTCTTGCAGTACCTAGCTGCCGAAAAATAGCTGGAGAGGCGGGCAAAGCCATATACTGGTTTCAAGGTGCTTGAACTTGTGTCTGCTTATAGTCTTAAGCCTTATTCTAGTCAGTGCTAAACATTCGCATACACTGTGCACTACCATGTCAGCCCTCTTCCCGGCACAGTCTGCAAGTTTTATCTTGCTCGATTATCAGCTTGGCCAAATGATACTTGAACTTTCCATGACCTGTCACAAACTCGGTAATCTAGCTTAAGATACTCCGATTATATATAAGCATCTTAATGTCCTTCTTTTTTTTATGGTAGGACCAGCACTCAGGGGATGACCCCTATTCATGCAATGCATTGTGCTAGAACTAGAAAAAGAGGTTATGGGAAGGAGGACAGAGGGAGTAGTGTTTATTAACATTTGATTTGAACTTTTACACAGAGAAAGTGGAAGGAAAGACCTCTGCTAGAAGCTTATTCCACATACGAATGGTCCGGCTAAAGAACGAATTCTGTCTGTAGTGCGTTGTGCGATCCACTGGCCATTCGACCACAAATGGATGTGCTGTTGATGAAGTACGTGTGGTGCGTATAAATGACCGGGTTTCGGGAATAATATCACTAATTTCATCAGAGCACAATCCATTGTAGTAGCGATAGAACAGCGAAACACACCCCACATTGCGACGATGCTCGAGAGAGTCAATAGAGTTGGATACCCTACTGTCACCGATGAGCACCTTCGCCCTCTCCTGTACGCGGTCGACTAACTCCAAAATAGACTTTGAAGCACCGGCCCATACATGAGAGTTGTATTCCATTTTCGGTCGGATATAAGTGGTATAGAAGTTAGGAGATCAGATGGGGTGAAGTAATTCTTACACCGTTTGAACAAGCCTAGGCACTTGAATGCTTCTTTTGACACTTGAAAGATGTGTTGGGTCCATCGGACATCACATTGGATCTTCATGCCAGGAACATCAAGAGCTTCTTATTCCTCAATATCTATACCACCCATAACTACAGATGGAGCAGCAAAGTCCGTCGTGCGTCTGTGTGTTAGCATACAACACTGGGTCTTATTGGGGTTAAAATCGACCCTATTCATGCGGTGCCTCATGGCCCCAATCTCTAAAAGGCTTGGTCTGTTGATGAATGAGTAAGAATGGCATATGTTGCTGTCATCTGCAAAAGAATAAATAGGGTTGGAAGTTTGACGAAGAAGGTCATCTGGGAAGATAAGAAATAGAGTAGGAGCAAGAACGGAGCCCTGTGGTACCCCTGAATTGATCTTGTCGGGAGACTCTTTCAGCATCATTCTAGCCTATCTGCTGCCTCGTTACCAGCTGTGGCTATGTGTCCTTTAACCCACATCAACGTTGCCGTTCACCGTCCACTTGTCTCGTGCCTTTAAAAACGGACCGATTGACAATTCAAATGAGAACTTTTTTGCAATGACAATGTGATTTGAGTACAACCACATAATTAATTCATAAAATATTGCTCTGAGATTATGGTTACTTAAACCATGACAATGGTTTCTTTGCGAAGCCTGCATACCTTAATATTATGGTCCGAGTAGCACTATACCGAAGAGCCATTTTAAGGGCAAACTGCTGTGTAATTTGATTACCCAAAAAGCCTTTAGTGGTTGGAAATCATTAAACTACAGTGCTCCGGCATGAAGTGAACTTTCCCAGAGCATCCAAATACACATTGTTTTTTCTACCGGCTTCTTATAAGACTTGTTACAATTCAAGACGTTTTCTACAAAATTCTTTCATTTACCATCTTAAACAAACTTTAAAACACATAAATATCAGCTCATATGAGTCAAGAAATTTATTTAGGTATTTTTTTTTTTCTCTCAACATTAAGAAAATAAAAACTTCTTTTCTTTAAAAAGCCACATCAAAGAAACTCTTTTGTTATAAAAATGATACGAAAAAAATAAAAAATCTTTGCTTAAAAACACACACACACATAAAATATTTTCAACCATAGTTAAGGATTTTTCATTAATGTTGCAAAGATGTAACACAGCAACTGCAGCCAACCAACAAACAAACAAAAAACGTAAACTCCTTTTCCCTGAACTCTTTAGAGAGTGCAACAGCAGTGCTATCAGTATTTAAAAAAATATAAAAGAAAAATACTTTAAATTAAATTAAAATTGCATTCAACAAAACGTAAAAATAAAGAAAATCTACCACTGCAATAGTCAAGATAGTATGAAAAAATATATATATAAATAAATGAAAGCAAAAAATATAAATAAAAAAAAAATAAAAGAATCAAGCCAACAAACACATTGCAGAAATTGCAAACTAAAAAAAAAAAAATTAACCACAAACTGTTAAACCAATGGAACTTTATCTTTTTCACTTTTCCTTTGGCAACATGATTATAATACTCCACAGAGACTAAAGGCATTTTCTTTATTGTGCTCAAAAGCTTAAGGATATCGCACTTTAACTAACGATTGTGAAGAATAAGAAATCTAATTGTGAGTGTGTGTATAACGTGTATGTGTTAAAATGTATATGTGTGTTTATTTATTTAATGGCCTTAAAACCTCGTAAGTTTCAAATAATGACAAAGCAGACTTGCACAGTGGGGCCGATTATATATACTGAAAGGAATTAAGTACTTAAAAATTTTTTTCACCTAAAAATTATTGTTAAAAAAGAAGAGGTGTTTTAAATCGCGTAATTTATACTTTCGATTGATTTTTCACATCCACCATGACCGACCGACCATGGCCTATTTTACGCTGAAAGATGTGCTCTTCTGGTAAGCAAATCTCACAAATACTTCTGAGATTGGCCTCACTGTGGCAGTCACTCATAACGAATAATTTGGAGGAAGTGTTATTTAGACTGTTAAGCACTTATAATCGTATTTCCGTTTCAGTATGCCGCCTTTAATAAAGAAGTGACCTTTAACAGAAAGTATCTTATAAGAAAAGTTTATGTTCTTGTATGAAAATATCTTCTAAAAAAAAAGGGCTTTTTCATTAAAAAGTACCTACGAATAAAAATTAATCTTGTAATAAAAAGTATTCTGAATAAAAAATTCTTTTTAATAAAAAAGTACTATTTAGTAAAGAAAAAGTTTTGAACAAAAAGTGTTCTTTTAATAAAAATGTGTTATTGATAGAAAATTACCTGTAATGAAAATACTACTCTTTAACAATGAAGAACCACTTCATAATCTCTTGAAAGGGCACCTTATATTGCATAACTACTTTGTACTTTGAAAAAAAAAAAACCTTTTTTAAATCAAAGTACTTACTAATAAAAAAAATACATTTTAATAAGAGACTACCTTTTACCAGAAAGTATCTTTCAACAAAAAGAGAACTTTGGGACAAAATATACGTTTCAATAAAAAGTACTTTCGAACTGCGTTCTTGTAATGAAAATTTATATATAATTGGAGAGTGCCTTTTATAGAAAAATTATTATTTAGGTACCTTTTGAAAACAAAGGACCTATTTAATAACATAAAAATAATGTTTTAGTAAAAAAGTACCTAATAATACAAAAGCATTTTGTACTCAAAAAATACTTTAATTAAGTTAATAGAAAAGTTCCGTGTTGATTTATGTTGAATATTTTACATGTTTCGAAAAACACAATTTTTGATGATTAAAAGTACCTTTTTTGCCTTTTATTTAATAAAATTAAGCCTTTGTGTAAGGTACCTTTTATTTAAAAAACTTCTCATTAAAAAAATGACTTTTATTAATAAATTCTTGATTTTGAGACAAACCGATTTCGGCTATGTGCTATCTTCAATGACACTGAAGCCGGTTTGTCTCCAAACCAAACATGACAAGGGATGACGGAAATTCGTTTCAAAATTCTACATTTATTAATAATCTTTGTTTGCATAAAACCTTCATATTGCTGAAAAGTACATTTTGTTCAAAAGCGAAGTGAGAACTAAACTATTCTAATGAAACCGTGTAAAACACTTATTTTATTGCGGAAATATTTTTTTAGACAATTCCTTACTTGCAAAAAGTACCTTCCTTTTATCTTAATGGGTAAAAAGTACCATTATAGATTGTCACAATCCTTGTGGACAAATACATTGTTTTTCACCTTTTTCTTTTTGAATATATTTTTTGCCATTCCTCCAAGCCCCTCCCTCCAAGAAGGATAAAAACTAAGCAACCTGTGCGTTCGCAATATCTGTTATACATGATCCAAACAAAGCAGCAAAAATCGAGCGACAAATGTAAAAAATTTAATTAGAATTTTATTATCCTTTTGTTACTCCTTTGCTGTTGTTGTAATAAATTCTTAATATTAAATTATTAAAATTATTATTGTTATCGTTGGTTGCGCTGTCTTGCTGGTGCTGCTGTTGCTATTGTTGATAACAGCCTAACCGACTGTTATCTAAAGCATGAGTCTCTCTGTGTGTGTCTGTTCTGTCAAAATGTGCAAATATGCACAAACTTGAACAAAGTGATGTCAGTCGTGTATTGTATGCAGGATTTTGCTAAAACATTAACGACAACAAAAAGTGTGATAACCAACCAAACATACATTCATACAAATACTCTCATTTTAATGCATGTATGTCATTATTATTGTTGTTGTCGTTGGCTGCTTGGTTGGTTGGTTACTGTCACTTGCGTTGTTTTCATCATTTAATGTCGTGTTGTTTGCTGTTTTGTCTTTATTTTACTTTTTTGTTTTGTTTTTTGTTTTACTTTTTGTTAATTTTATTGTTTGTTGAGTGTTGCTGTTTGTGTTCTACAAATATTTTAATGTTGTTTCTGTTGTTTTTGTTGTGGTTATAAAGCCAACAAATTAATGCAGACATGTCGCATATTATGCATAATTAACTGCTTATGTATGTGCATATATGCTTATGTGTGTGTGTGTGTGGTAAGGAGTCCTTGTGTGAATAACTAAACATTGCAGAACAAAAATATATGACCAACGCTGTTGATTTTGTTTGCACCATTATTTAACAAACCGAACATAACAAAAATTATTTTGTTCCTATTATTACGAGGGCAATTCTGAAATTAGTCGGAATCAAATCAAATTGCCTTTTTTGTGAGTTGGAATACCCTGCTGGGGCTTATTCATATTCGTTCGTAAGTACATTTTTAAACGAGAAAAAATAAGTTTCGATTGGCAAGCAATCGAGTAATGAAATCATCACATATGCCCTTGACTACTTCCACATGATTTTCGTCAACGGTAACTCCTTGGATTAGTTCTTGAACAAGCTGCTATTGAATGCTATTTTGAAGAGCTTTCTGAAAAGGGGTTTGAAACTATACTGAAAAGAATTTCTGCTTATGAAGACGGATCCTTTTTTAACTGCCCTTATATTAACATTTTGCTATCGTTGCTTTAACTTGTACTTATGTACGAGATACACAGGTTTGTTGTGATGCTAAATTCATTTTTTTTTTCATTGATATTTTTTGACAACAAAGACTTTCCTTGACTGTTGTTTTGAAGATATTTTTAATGCTTGTTTTACAGTGCAATCAACATACCGGTAAATAGATTTATAATTTTCCAAAGTATTTTCTGGAATCCTTCTTAAAACGCTGTTGTTATTGTGTTGTATTTTAGAACTGCTAATGCATTCAAAATTAATCATAAC
This sequence comes from Phania funesta, assembly GCA_963932375.1. Lineage (NCBI taxonomy): Eukaryota > Metazoa > Arthropoda > Insecta > Diptera > Tachinidae > Phania > Phania funesta. The sequence goes on along the minus strand of OZ010656.1, from coordinate 2,963,711 downwards.
AAATATAGCGATCCATGTGCGACATATACAAAGAAATGTGTAATAAGACATAGTTTCGGAGAATGCAACACAAGTTTTGGATTGATGATTGGATAGTTAGCACAAATTTGACAAGTTCTTAGCAAAAGTTTAGAGTGAAAATATTAAAAAGGATTTGATTAGTCAGACTGGAATCTGGGGAAACAGTAGTACTCCCTAGAATACATGTCCGGCTGTAGCTGTGGATGGGATACCTATGAGAAGATTGACTTCTAGATCTGTCTTGTTAAACTAAAGCAATAGGAGTATTAATGTCGGGTGAAATAAATTCTTCTGCCACGGACGTAATTTGTCCTTAATCTTGACAGTTGACAGCTTCAGCAGCATGAATGCCCTAGGCTAAGATTCCAGTCAACTGCTGTACTATTCATAGCCGTTAGGTTACTTCGCCATTGCGGCCTTACAAACAACTAGCCTAAGCCTTGTCCTTGTGGATAGGCTTTAGGCCCCAGTAATGCCACACTAAAGAACATGTTTTGCAGTGGGAGTTGAAAAATAAACAATATTATTTTATTAAAATATCACCGTAGCTGTACTGGAGGCTGGTTAACGTTCCATTACTTAATCCCAATCGAATTTGTTCCACTTACTAAGTAAGATGCTTTTGATTACCACCAATTTCACTTCCTTGCTATCACTGAGCAGCCTTTTAAAATTCTGCACATTCTCCCTCTCTCTCTTTCTCTCTCTCTCTCTCTCTCTCTGTGTTCTTCCAGCCGTTTTTAATTTGCAAATAATTTCAATAAATTTTCTATAATGTTTCATATAATAATTCATAAAATTTAATCAATTTTCCAATCTCTATGATTTTCTAAAGCACCATAAACGAAACGAAAGAGCAGAGAAAAAAGTAAAAAAAAATACGTAAATTGTGTGAAAACTGCAACACTTTTCTAAATAATTTTCCAAATAGCAGAAAATATTAAAGAAAATGGAAAATATTATTCATTATTATTCATTGCCACAAATAAAGTAAAACAAAATGTCAACGGCAGCACTTTGCAACTTAAAAAGTAAGAAAAAGCTCTCTCTCTCTCTCTTTCCCACAATTATCACAGTTGCCCTGCCCGTAACAAGAACTCACAAGAAACTTTAATGCTTTTTGTTTTCAAATAGTTATGACAAACACTATGATTCTAGTAGGAAAAGTAGCTGTGTGGCAAGCAAAGGATGGTTAAACAGGCAATAAATATTTCTGTATTCTTTCTTGTTTTTTAGTGTGTTTTTTTTTTCATAAACAGCCCATAACGCAAAATGGTGTAAATGAAGTAGAAAAGACATTTTATGACTTCATTGCGTTGGGGGATAAAAAGAAATAGTTGCACTAAATGAAAATTATGAAAGAAAAAACCGCAAGAAACTAAAGTCAGTAACAAAACCTCCGCAATAATCATAACGTGAACATAAATTAATATTAAAGTTTCCTTGTAAGTAAACATACCCCCAGGTAGGCCAAGTTAACGAGTTACAACTAACACTAAATACAAAAACAACAAAAACGATATTTTCAAATACTGCCACTTCCACAAAATCATCCAGTTAGAATTACGCAAGCAACTTTCTTATTTTTAATTTAAAGTGGTAAAAACATAAAATGTGAAAAGTTTTAGCATTTAGATTTAGTCACATAAATACGTAGTTGTCTTAAGTGGCACGAGTAAAGCGAAAGGTGGTTTCGGCTTAAAGTTTTTTTTTTGTTTTAAATATTTATTGAGGAATGAAAGTTGAGCAGAATAACTGAACTAGAACTGTAAAGGCACTGCACTGTAAATGAACTAGGCTAGATTGAGTAAGATTTCCCCTATGAGAACTTCTTTCCCAAGCAGGATTTAGGTGCATACAGTTTAGCAAAACTTGGGAAAATTAAAGTACGGATGACTCCATAGTTTGATGACCACTGCAACGTTTGACAAAGTGTCAATATTGAGCTCGAAAACGGGTTTACGTCTTAGCAGACTGTTGGGTTTTCCAAATTCTAGTTTAATAAGCTTCGTTTATGGTTTAGTTGATCCTGTCATATGTATAAATTTCCATCCAAGGAAACTAAAAAGAAAGAACCTTCAAGATCCAATCATTGAGCCTCGGGAGCTAAACGTTGCGGAGCCGATATGTCCAACACATCTTGTACGAGTACAGCGATTGGCCCATTTATTAGAAATGAAGAACTGTTGAATGCAAAGCAGGCTAGGAATGCTTCTCAGGGTATAATGTAGGCTAGATCTTTCATTAAATATTTTTCTGTCAGACAATTTTCGCCTGATCTATTGTCCTTTGTGGAAGAGGAATCCGATTAGTTCTGCTTTGCAATGGGGTGAACAAAGTGTTTCTTAGCTCGAGCTCTTGTGTTCGGATGATATTTCTGTACTCAGTACTAACCTTCATTTGTCGCAGTATACAAAGATTAATTTAATAAATGATATGCGCCACAAACTATTCATAAGCTCTTGCAGTACAGGTCGTTGGAAAAAATCGAACCCTTTTATTATACTGATATAAATATAAGTGTACACAGATTTTCTTACGTGTCCCATCACTGTTTTAAAACTACAATAAACAAAACACCCATAATCCCATACAAGTTACCAAGAAATTGAGTACAAAGAGAAACAACATCAGCGCGTAATTGAAAACGAAGGCCTCAGTCGCTCCTGTCGAAGAACTGTGTCAATATTGTCTTCCAAACGACCTGGCTCAGCATGCTCAGATTTTTTCATCTTACACACCGACTCAGTTTGTCAGATCTTTTGGGCCGGTTTCCTAATTATCTGCACAAAATATTTACATTAAGCACGATGTGCAGAGTTTCTGAGACGACTGTAGTCTTAATATGCTTGCATAAATTCGAACACGTTCTTACCTTTGCTTAGCTTCTTGACTAATTTTGTAAAAGGTATCTAAAATATTAATTTCATTTTGCGTTATCTTTAATAAATTTAAAGGCTTGAATCTTCCTTTATTGGTTCGTTAATTATATATTTTCCAAATACTAGTTCTACTGTCTGCTTAAAGTCTTAAAGTAAGTCAAGTCATAATGTGAGTCAACTTAGTAATGTCCATAAAAGAAATATGAATTTGATAATACGAATAGCCTTATCCACAAATATTCATGGCAGCACACACTATCTAACAGAAAACTTAACAAAAAATAAATTGTTTTATAGATTTTTACAACTGTTACAACACACATCCCTTTTGCGCTACAAATCCAATTCCCAAGATACAAAATGTCGATAGAATTCAATAAGAAAAATATACCAGTAAACAGGATATTGTTAAAGATAATGCCTCAAGTATCCTAAAAGTATGCTTTCATTCTTTCATTAAAACCCGCACGCACACAATTCGATACATAATTTCATGGCTACATGAAAGTGTAAATCGTCCATAAGAATAACTCTTAACATATTTTCTTCCATTAATTTATAACTCTAAAATATAAAAAGGCATAACTAAAATATTTGTAATCCAAACTTTGAAACAAAATAGTTAAAGAAGTTCTAGTTTTTCTCCTTGGGACCTCTTGCGCATAAATACATAAATATTTATGGGCAGCAGCTGCAACATAATATTTACGTGGTAAAGGGGACTGTTGTTGCCAAATAAATAAAACAAGAGTAAAATAGCCGCACGATGTTGTGAATATTAACAATATAGTTTTTTTTTAATATTTTATACTTAAGACCAATCCAGCAAACGAAAAATTTAAATAATCGAATAAAAAGGAGAATAAACTTAAAATTATAAATAAACAAATCAGTTGCTTACGTTTTCAGTTGCTCACTCGTATGACTTACCTTTCACCTAATCTCAAATAAAGCAATTACAAGGAATGCGATTGGCACTGCTGGGAGGCCAGTTATAAATAGCTTTACGTGAAATTATTTCGTCGGCGAGTATTTTGTTTGCCGCACGAAAAGATAAGTCCAAAGTATGCCTTAGGAACCATGTTTTTAATCAGTTTCCATGACACTCTTGGACCAAAAAGCCTCTAGCATTTAGCAATTTTTAAAATTTTAAATAAAATTTATAGTTTTTATGAGTTTTGAAAATTTTGTGAATTTAAAATTTTTGTGGTGGTATTCCAATATTTGGCGAACTTTAATTTTTGTGTTATTTTTAAAGATTTTTTTTAATATTTATTTTTTTCAAATGAATTTTTGTATTCCAGTTTTTTGGATTTTATGGTGAATTTTCGAGTTTTTGGTGAATTTAAAGTTTTGCAAAAAATTTCGAATTTTTGGAAATTTTTTGTGAAATTTCGGTTTTTGGACGAATTAGGTTTTCTTTTTAACTTTAAGCTTTTTTAAAACAATTTTACATTTGGTCCAACATTTAGGTATCTGATAATTTCCATAGAACTTTATAGCAAATTTGATGAGGATTCTGAATATGCATATTTTATGGGCTTTTAGACAATCGTTTTCCGGTGAGAGTAGAAATTCCAAATCAGCTTATGGACCGATATTGCTGATTTCAAACAGCTGATTGAATGGTCCATGTTTCAAGAGCCTAGGCTGTGTAGTGCTGTGTAGGGTCAAGCAGAAAAATATCGTTAATTGAACTTGCCTACCCATAAGTACCAGTATATAAATATAATCTAGGGTCGGTACTGAATGTTGTAGAAACTACAAACGGAACAGACCTATATATAACTTTTTCATGTTTGTGAAGGCTATAAAACAGTGAGTTTGGTTGTTAAAACTCGGAAATTCCGCAAAGAAAAATGCACAAAACTAGAATTAAACTGTATAAAGGGAGAATGCTTAATCGGCTTATCGACACATAACAAGGTGATCAAGAGCTGACATCCTTCATAGCATCCGCTCTAAATATGTGCCTGCCTGTGTCATAATGATCACCGACTTTTATATCAGTCATATGCAATTTGGGGTTGTCACGTCCTGTCAACCGGTGCGGCTATCCAGTTTCAGTTACACAGGTGGACTCTAAATACCTTTCTTCGAGCTGTTGCCCGTTTTGCAAGATCATCTGATGCCTCATTTACTTTAATACTAAGCCACAGCTATTGAGTATCACGACAATTGCTATCGCCACATTATTGTATTACATGAGGCCAATCATCGATGAGTTGTCTATTCTAATGAGAATTCTTTTCTCATGTATCTGATCCTCACGCAGGTGTCGCAATGTATGCTATAGGCCCAGTGAGACCACTTGAAGTACGTAAACTTATAAAACTAAAGTGCAATTTTAGTTTTTCCAAAAAATTCTTGTTCATAGAATTTGACATATGTAGATAATAAATCATCAGTTACTTAAATGATTGTGTGCGAACACTAGAATACTGATGTGTTCGTACGAGTATTGAAAAACAAAAACATTTAGCACACAAACATAACAAATTATTGTAGCTTAGTAGCAACAGTAGTTGGTTACAATCGCAACAGTATGTGAGTGACATCAGTAAAATTGTCAGAAGAAGTAATTTCAATTAGGATTTTAATACGATTAAATGTATCAATTTCAAAACAATTTACAAAATATAAAAGTCAACAGAAAAAGAACACACGCAGATATGCATAAACAAAAACTATGACAGGCATGACAACTAACACACACGTAAAATGCACTTTATAGTTCCATGTGAAGGAATGCAACAGTGGGCTGATTAAAGAAAAGGGCTATAAACCATATACTTCAGCTTTGCTATAACTGACAGTTGTTTAAGATTGCATTCTTCGATCTTCTTACCACAAGGAATCTCTACTGAAATGTGTCATTTTGAGGTGCTGAATTCACGATTTGTTGGACTGTAAAAAATTGATGATGATAAATAATCGAAACTACAAATACTCCATACACTTTGATGATGAAACAAGCTAAACTTCTGCAACAGTAGATAGTCAGCTAAATACTTTTGTTTCCTTAAAAGTGAAATTTTGGAAAATGATTTTCAATCAAGAAACAGAGAATTTGATTATTTGTGGTCATTGAGGGTATCGGGAAACCATATATTTGGCTCTACAGTTTTGGATATGGAAATATCTTTACGTTTTGCTATGGTTCAAAGTTTAACTCGGACGTCTTCATGCTGGTCTTGCAGTGAAGCAACTGAAAAAACACCTAAGCAGACTTGAAGAAAGGTAAAGTTCCAAACGAAGAGTGTACCTAAGGACTTTGTCAAGGCAACGTTGGGCTCCACTACAACCGAACTAAAATGAAAAAGAATATTAAGAGTAGCACTAGAAGCTGAACCGATCAAGAACCGAATTATAATATGTTTATAAAGCAAGTTCTCTTATGTCAGATGTGCTTCATAACTACATACGTAATTTTTTTTCTCTTAATTTCAATTGTTTTGCCTTTATTCAATAAACTGTCCCATTATGCAGCGCTGCATATGCTGTATAAAATTCTTCCATTTTGACTGCTGCCCAATGTCTGTTTTGATATAAATATGTCTCTCTATTTAAGCAAGTTACTCAGAATGTATGCACATGAATGTAAATGATGATAGAATTGTTTTTATCACTTAAAATTGTTATTTTTGTCATTTCGGTATTGACATTTCTATTGTGTAATTTCGACAAAATTCTTTTGTTATTTCCATCATAATTGTTTAGGCAAAAAATATTTATTTACATATGTATGCACATACATAGGCATAAAATAAATGTTTGTGATGGTGATGATTTAAAATTAAATTACACTACATTTGTTATCGACAATAACAAATCAAACTGAGCAATTAAAGCAAATTATTGACGGATATTTTCGCTTTAATTTCTTTAATTATTTATTTGCTCAGTTGCCAATAATTTAAGTGATTAATAAACATAATGCAGATATGTAAAACCTTGGGGAGTTTGATAACATAACTTGTATGTTTTTCTATTGGTTTAGCTAATTATTATTATTAACAAAAAACATTGTTTGATGAGATGGGATAAAAAGTAGTTTTGAAGGCATAAATTTCACTGCCATCACAGCAAGAAATTGGAGCCGTTGTTCTTTTATAAAAATGAATTTAACTTCAATCTGGCGGAAGTACACAATAAATGCTTAAACCCTTAAAAGAGACCGTTTCGCCTGACTGTGGGATTCCAGAACGGTTGTCCCGAATCTTCGTCCTGCTGATTTTACAATTTTCGCAGATCCAAGTACGATTAATGAAATGGCTGTATCATGACCATCTAAAAATCAGCTTGGATACGCGACAACACCTTTGCAATGGGAACCTTTAGTTTGGAAGAAACTCGTTCTAGATTCCGGCGTGTTTGGAAAAATGAAAACAATTTTAGAGCAAGAGTCTTGTAGTTGTAAATCTAAAAAATCGATTTTGAATACTGTTTTGCGCAGCAAATTCACCGATTCTAAAAGCAGTTACCTAAAGAAATCTCACCACATTGGAACCGACCCTTTTGGATGTCTTGGTATGTCAATCAGAGATAACCGATATTAGTTGATCAGCAAGGAAGTAGAGATTATACTGTTACAAAGATAAATGTACACAAATTATCTTACGTGTAAAAATTGAATGGGTACAGAAGGTCCCAGCGCTGTACATAAAAACAACAAACACATAAGATCATGGAAGTAACCAGGAGGGGGAATACAAACACAAACAACAACAACTATATAACTTCAAGAAGTACAGAGGAGTTATTGAAAGTTAAATACAGTGGAGACCATAACAATGCAAAGAAATCACGATCATAAGTACCAAAGCAGACTAGAAGTTTCAACACAACTCCGATAATAGAAAAACAACAAAGGGAATATATTTGTAACAATGAAGTCTCTACTGTGCCGAATTATTTTAGAGTTTAATTGATAACATATTGGACCCTAAGTATAAGAGCGTCCAGGTGCTCTTTCAACTCCCCAATTTGTAATAATATTGGTTACTTGTCCTGACCGGAGACGCTATTCTGGTAGCGAGAAAGACTGTATAGGTTTTCATCTCCGAAGATTATTTTGGCGAAAGAGAATGACGTCGATACGGAGCTGAACTGAAATAAGTTGCCATAACCAACAGATTGGTAGGAATTTGAAATTTGTTCTACTGCTAACAAATAGGAAGACGCATTCTATTTACATGGTATCGTCAGCAGTCTGCCTAAAACCAATAGCACCTTAAACTTTTTGGTGAGAGGCTTTGCATAAATTCCGCATTCAATTCCTGTTGAATTCTGTTTAGTTTTTAGTTTTAGCACAACCATAGTTTAATACTTATTCAGCTATGGTGGACAACTATTTCATACCAGCTTTAATTCACATGAAGTCAAGTTTCATTTCAACACCTTTTTTTCTATGCGAATTTACTTCTCTTTCAAGTGGAGTTCAGCTGTCGACATACGTATTAAATTCTCCCTTATTTGTTATAAGTATCATGGACTTGAATTTAATTATGTATTAGTGCTCTTTTTATAGTTCCTATAAAATTAGCAAGTCCTACTTATTCCACAAAATATTTCAGAAGAATTATTTTAATATTTATTTCCGTTTATATTTTAATATTTTAGGATATGATGGGGGTAACGAAGTGTTTTATTTAAATGTATAAAGGTAGAAATGTTTTAAATAAATAAATGAAACCACAAAAGTGGTTACTTAAACAGAAACCACAATCCTCTTTATGTCGGATAGACATAACTACACTTGTTTGCCCGAGTTTTTGTCGGCTTTTGTTTTTGTTATTTTATACAAAATCTAATTTAAAGCAAAATCATTTAGTCGTAAATTTAAAGCAATTAAATAAAGTATAAAGTAGTATTTCGTTTTAATTCGTTTGAACAAAATAGAATTGCATTAAATTGCTTTAAAGATTTTCGCACTATTCTGGGACTATTTTCCAGTTTCCCCGACTTATTATCCCTTCGCCTAAGTTTAACCATTATCATTAGTGACCATTATGATTTTATTTTTGTTTTGTAATCCTTTGTTCTGTAACGTGCCTGTCATTCAGGTTTTTTTTTTTTTTTGTTAATCTGGTTAACTTTTCGAAAAATATTTAGTTTATAAACTTTAGGCCATCATGCATAATGCTGATGATGACAATGAGCATGTGTAAGCGAGAAAGTGACTAAATCTATTACTAACAGCTACACTACACAGTTTCAACGGAATGTGAATGAATTCGGTATTGTAGCAAAAGAGATAAGAAGGAGAGTGTAAAATGCATTATCATGCTGTACACCAGCAAAAACAAGACATAAGCTTAAGGCTAAAAACACTAACACATCGATTTAGTTACATAAATTAGGAAACAGCTATCAACTCACACACTCTCAGCATACATTTTCTATAGAAGTAAGTGTGCGCCTTTGAGGGACTTTAGAAATTAGTACACACGAGTAACAAAACTGTTTAGTTGTAGAATTTGCTTTTATAAACAAAAACTTTTTCTTGTTATTATTGTTACTTGCTGCTGTTGGCAAAACATAAGATGTCTGGTCATATGTCAGTCATCACTGGCATTCAATTGCAGAAAGATTTATTTGGGTCAACTGGATATATCGGTATCATTGTTACACGTTTCAGACTTTTGTTTATTCTTTGTCCCAACAGTCGCACCAAAACCACAAATCTTATGGGCTTTCACATCAATACAAAAACAAATGGCTACGTATAATATGACAGTGTTACGAGTAGATATAAACTCATATTTGTTCATATCCAAACTAATACATGGCTGGAAAATAATCGCAATAAATTGGTTGTAAGAAAAAGTTTTCATCAAAATGTAATTTGCTTAAATTCGAACTCTGTTTTATTTAAACTCCATTTTGGCTCGAGTAAAGTTCGAGTACAGTTCGAGTTCAGCTCTAGCTTGTTTGTATTTGCTCCCCTGTCCAGTTTGGGATAACTGCTTGTTTAATTTTAGTGGAGCTCAATTTTATTAGTTGCGGTTAAGTTCCATTTCGTTCCCATTTAAGATGTTAAGATCTACTTCTATTCCAGCTGATTCCTATTTCTGTTCTACTTTCGTTTTACTTTAGTTGTAGCTAAGTTCTAGTTAAGTTTTGGTTAAGGCCTGTTTTATGCTGTCGTTCAGTTTTGTCTCTAGTCCAGTGCAATTAGAGTTTAGTTTAAGTTCTATCTTCATTTTCAGTTCCAGTTCAATATTGCTTCAGTTCTACTTCACTTCTCGTTAGTAGCCAATTTAGCTCTACGCCTATTATAGTTCAGTCCTGGTATAAAATTTATCCACTCCAGGGCTTCGTGGCCAAGAGGGTGCTTGGTCTCTAATATACGAACTCTAAAAGCCAGTCAATTTGGAGTTTTAATGCAGACATACCCGTGACTATAAAGCTCTGTGTCATTGGACATCTTTTTCTCTATTACTCGTAGGATTTATATGAATTCTCTGCAGGAACTGGGTTGCACAATGAATCCTTGCAAGTGGGGGAGAGGTTAATCTCCTTAAGAACTCCTGAGGAAGAGGCTGAGGCGGTAGCAGCGCACATTGTGTGTGAATGTCTAGGATTGGCTAGCTTAAGACTTAGTGCGCATGGGAGAAACTTGATAAATGTGAATGCCAAGAGGGACGTAAGCCACCCATTAGAAGAGACTCCGTGATGAGAAAGAAAGCCGACAGCTACCAGTGGATAGTTTGAAATCACTACAATCAAAAATAAAGGCTTGTGTTAGCATGAGACCCAATGATAGTAATATTGTCGTAAATTACAAATCAGTTGTCTAAAATCAATTCGAGCAAAGAAGGGGGATGAAAAGGGACCCTTAAAACAAGCGGTCTACATCGATATCCCTCCCTCCTTATAAACATTTGTATATGTTTCTTTATATAAATTAATGGGATCGTCTGTTGAGTAGCATGTTGCGTGTGGTGCGGTTTTGTGGAATACACATGCACGCAACATGAATAAAATCTAATATATTTGTTTTAGTACCACTCCCGTCTTGCCAATATAATTTTTGAAAACATGTAGACTTTTCTAGAGTAATGATGTCCTGACATTGCCTTGGGGATTAAGGTGGATTCAGTGACTATAACCTGTTACCCTTGGTACTAATAGCACTCGGGACGTAAATTCTTGACTGGTTGTTGTTGTGAAGCTCCGATTGCTCGAAATCCCTCAGCAAGAAGTGGGTGCAGTCTATGCAATGGTCATAAATAAGGAGCGTTGATGTTCTGGTGTTAGTCAATTCATATCCATTCATCATGAATTGTCAACCCAAGCTCAGCACTAAACTGGAACGAGAACTGTCAAAATGGCTGTTATCGAAAAAGTGCTACTTTCTAAAATCCCTTAATTTGCAGCATTTCCTTAAAGATTTTGTAATTATCGATAAAAATCCAAGAAATCAAAATACTAACATCGTTTTCTCTCATATCGAATATGATTCTACTAAAACTTTAGCCACAAATTTACAATCGTATATGTGTTATGTATGCATATGTATTTCCCTTCGAAGAAGTAAGCATGTGTGTGCGTGGTCGAATATGTTTTCTGTAGTTTTTTTCTTTTCCAATTTTGTTGTTTGGCAAGATTACTTTTATAGAGGCTGTAGTGTTTTGTAGTGTTTGCTTTTGTTTTGCAATATTTGTAGTTGTGTTGTACTAAGTTTTGCTGTCTAATGTCTGAAAAGCTTAAGCAAATTGTTTGTTCGCATTACATTCACTCACTCACTTAGTCAGTCAGCCAGCCACTCACACTCTAATTCAATCACAAACATAAACATAGTTAGACATGCTCACACTTAAACACGTTCAAACTTACACATGTATGTGTGTTTTTGGGCTTAATTTAGGCTTTACCTTATATATGTATATGGAGCAACACACATACACTGAGGCAAATTGTGTGTTTTTTTTTTTGTTTGAACCTAACAATTCTACTAATGTTGAAATGTCAGTTTCAATGATTTATGTTTCACTATTAAGACTGATGGGTGTTGGTAGTTTTCATTTTCAGTTTTGTTCTTTCTTTGTTTTTCGTTCCGGTCTTCATTCTTCATTTGTTTGTACTATATTTCTTGTAACTGTTTGAGTGTGTTTTAAAGTGGGAGTTTTTGTAAACAAAATCGTACAGCATCAATTAAGGTTTAAGGCTTTGTTTTGCTTTGCTTAGACAGAGGTTACTGTATTTTTTGTTTTTTTTGTGTTCCTTTAGTAAAAAGGTTCGGCCTAAATGGTTAGGATTTGTGCACAAAATCATAATCATGGCTAAGTCATAATAAGTTTGTAGCAGTTTGGTAGCTTTGTTTGGTTTAATAAAGTAAGTAACAAATCCTTAATTTAATTTCGTGTATTACAAGGACATTTGTGTAGGATTTATTGCTTATTTTTGAACAGTTTGTAGTGGTTTCCTTTACTTCATAGCGGTAAAGAATGTCACTTGTGACGAAGCTATTAATGCAAAACTAGAATATAAACATTGTTACTGCAAACGAAAGGATTTTAAAACATGTTTAGTGAAAAGGCTTTCGAGTTTTAAAGAAAGTTTTTCATAAATTTATAAGAAGGGAATTTATTGTTTTCTATTAATTTCGATTTATAGATTTTTAAAAAATGTTGAATTTATTAGAACATTTTCGAATTCAAAAAAGCAGATATTTTTTGATTTCATAAAAATTATCATTTTATAAAATTTTTTTGTAATTTTAGATTACGTGCATTTTTTAAAGTTTTCGTTTTAGTAGCACTTTTAATATTTGTTTGCCCTGTGCAAAATATTTGTGGTTATATTCAATTTTTTTAGACTTTATATAAAATTTTTTATAATGTCATATTTTTTTCGACTTTCAAGAAATTCTTCGATAATATTTATCTTGAAAAGAAATAATTAATAATTTTATATTTCGTAAAAAATTTAAAGTGATCTCAGTTTTAGATTTTATGATTATTAAAAAAAATGTTGAGTAAATTTTAATATTGCAAAAAAAAATTGATAATTTATTAATTTTCAAAAGGAATGTTGACAACTATTGACTCAATATTCGATTATTTTGAATCTTCGGAAAGTTGTAAAACTTTTCGATAACCTTTAATTTTTACTAATTTTCGATTATATATTCGATATTAGAACAAAAGTTTTAAACAAATTTCGGTTCAAGTTTTGACTTTGGATAATGTTTCCGTTTACTTTTAATTAAAAAAAAAAATTCAATAATTTCCGACTTTAAAGGAAATTTCGTAGAACACTTTAGATAACTTTGTATTTCGATAGTATACAATTTATACAAAGCTTTGAAAGTGTTGCCTCTTATACAAAGATTTCGTTTTCATACGATTACATTTTCAAGAACAAATTTTCAATCATTTTAGTTTTAATAGGATATTTTCGGTAACATTTAAGTTCGTAGAAAATTTTCAAAAATTATCGATTTTAGAAAAAGATATCTAGTTTAATTTATAACTTCGATTTATGTCTTAAAAAACTTCTATTAAGGCAAGTGCAATTAAATTATTGCACCAAAATGTTACTTCATCTGAATACTAAGGAATTTTAATTACTTTAAATTCAAATCACTTGTAGTAAAAAAATGAACGTTCAATACTTCAACTTTTTCAACCGCAAAAGTTTAAATTTAAATGAGTTTGTTTTCTCTGACATACTAAACAAATTTTAGAATTTTGTAAAAAAGCAAAGTTATCCTTTAACTTTATGTAGTTGCAACAAAAAAAAAAGAGAAACTTTTTATTGTTAAATCAATAAAAGTCATTAATTTTATTTTCAACGCAACCATCTATGACCTCATTTAGAGATGTACAAATCTATTGCTTTTTCTAATAAAAAAACCACTGTCAGATTGCCCCCTCCCATATATTCACCTGTCATTCGTAACGTCATTTTGTGCAGTACAGAATTTGCCACAACAATACTTTATTTTATAGCCCAGAGAACATAAGAAACCACAACGCCAGAGAGATATGGATGTTTAAAAGGAAACATAACTGAGCGAAAAAACTTGAGGTTTTGTGTGATCATTCTGCTGGTTGTGCAAACTGGAATATAAAACACCTTTTGCTGCCTATAAAATATTTTCAGCCATATTCTTTTACAAGTTTTTTGTTGATTTCTTGTTATTGCGGCGGTAAAATAATATGCTTGTTGTGTTTTAGCATTCAAACATTTCTTGGCTGGTTAACATTTTTTCCATTGTCATCCTTGGCGAACTTTCTCCTCGTTTGCATGGCACTTCAAGGCGAAGAGTATTCAACATAAAAAAGGAACACTGGGCTAGCTTTCACCGTAATGTGTTTTCTCGAAATACTTTTTTATTTCTTCTTTTTTGCTCTTCGAACGTTTAGTGAAGGACAATAATTTATAACAAAAGAGAAACATAAAAAATTTAAGCAAAGAACTTTTTTTTTGCCAGGCAAAACAGCAAAATATCGCAGGAGCAAGAACTAATAAACATAAAAGAAACGATAAGTTATTTAGAATGAAGAAAAAGAAGTTATGTGATAAAATTGCCTGTAAACATAAATAATTAGGGTGGGGATAAATAGTCAGAAAGTTGTTTTCTCTTATCAAAAACTACAGATTTTGTTTTATTAGAAAATTTGCAATCATTTTTGTTTTATTATAAAATTATTCGTTAAGTTTAGTTTTAGAAGAAAATTTTCAATAACTTGCGTTTTGATAAAAAAATCTGTGATAATTTTTTTTTTCACAGTACAAAAGTACGAAATCTTTGAATATTTCCGTTTTAATACGATACGTTTTGAGTTATCGATACATTTTTTTGTAGTGAGAAATATTTGGTTTTGTGTCATTTTAATAGAAAATTTCCGATAATTTTCCTTCTTAATAGAAAACTATCCCTAAATATTAGTTTAATTAAAAAAGTGTCAATAGCAAATAGTTTTTGATTTTCATTACAATAAAAGTTTTCTATTATTATTCTTTTAATAGAAGATTTGCAGTAATTTTTTGTTGCACTAGAAAATTTGTGATCAAATTCATTTTTATAGAAAGTTTTCGATGAAATCATTTTAGTTAAAAGTTTTTGATAGTTTGTAAAAATTTTCGTTGTTTTACAACACTTTTGATAAAATGCGTTTTGATGGAAATTTTCGATTAATGTCGTTTTAGTACTTAATTTACGATAAGTTTCGTTTTAACAAAAAAACATTCCATAATTTTCGTTTTAATAGAACAGTATTGAAAGTTTACACATTAGAGGGATATTTTCAATAAAAAATAACATTTTGGTAAAGATCCATTTTAATATAAAATATTCGATTAAATAAAATATTTTCCATTTTTCTCTCTCTTAATAGAAAACTTGCAATAATTTTGTCGTACTAGAAAATATATGATAAAATTCGTTTAAATAATAAATTTGTAATCATTTCATTTTAGTTGATAGTTTTTCGTTTTAAAATATTTTCCCTTATTTTTGTGGTAATAGCTAATTGTCGATAAAATTCGTTTTAGTACAAAATTATGTTTTTTTTTTTTTTGAATAGACAATTTTCGATCATTTTCGTTTTAATAAAAATTGTTCGATAAATTTTGCTTTAATAAAATATTTTCCTTTATATTCGATTTAGTAAAAAAACGTTTAATGATTTTCGATTTACCGGAAAATTATCGATAACTTTCACTTAACTTTCACAACTACTTTCGTTTTAATAGAAAATTTGTGGTTTCATTTTTGTTGAAAGTTTGTGGACGTTTACATTCGCTATGTTACATTTTAATAAACAAAAATTTTATCACTTGAAAAAGTACGATAATTTTTGGTTTTAATTTTCGATTGTATTAAAAATGTTTGGAAATATTCGATACTTCTGGTTTTTATAAAGAAAGTAAAAAAAAATATTTCATTTTATAAACGATTTACCAAAAACTTTTAATATTTTAAAAATATTTCTGAATAAATTGCTACCATGCTATTGTTAACGCTCACCATTAACCTGTTTGTGTGTGTTGGTATAAAGTTAAAGCAATTTTCGTTCTGATGTTGTTGCTGTGCAAGTGCTAAAGCAAGATTTATGCAAATCGGAAGCAAACATTAATCAAAGTGTTTTTCTTGTATTTTATTTCATTATAAGAGTGTGTGTATTTTGCCTTTAATTTCTTATTTATATTTGTATGTGAGGTAGTTTGCCTGTGACTAAATTTTATCGGAGATGTATAGGTTAAAATGCCAGTTAAAAACCCGTGGCCAAAACTAAACTTTAAAGAGAAAAAAAAATGGTGGAGTAGGTTAAACAGTGGGTTGAGAGGAAAAAAGAACACTTAAATTTAGAGTAAAGTTTGCAGTTCAGTTGAAGACAACACCTACATTTCAAAATTTATTTAGCCATCCCTACAAACCACTGTTGGTGTTTAAATGGCTTTTTTCTCACTTAAACAATAAAAACCAAAGTCAGAATATGTAGGCTACAATTTTATACTTTTTTATGCGCAAAACCCCGAAAACAGTGAACAAATCTGCTAAAGGAAACAAAAATATGCCAACTTCTGCTCATATATTACATACTCAAGTAGATGTTGTTTGTAGCATTTTTCCCTTTGTAGATTTTACGGTACGACTTCATAAATTAAAACTTCATATGTCAAATGGGTATTTCGTTGATTTTGTTGCTCAATTTTTTACTACATTTTTTTCCTATTCGACTTGGTTTCTATATTTCTGGCAACATTTTTGCAGTTCAACGTTCGCTTAGTTTGAATGTATGACTGTTGGTAACGATATTTATGGTTTACGATTTGCTGCCATTTATTTCATATGTCAAATTGACAGTAGATAAGTTAGGTTATGTTTGCTTAAAAAAAGAGAGAGCAAAATTTAAATGCAAAGAAAAAAATAACGGCGGGAGACAGAAGTAGTGAGATTGGAAGTTAAAGAAAGTGTTTTAGAGAGATTTCCTTTAATACGAGCTTTCAGCGTGAAGTTCAATTTTTTTCCATTTATTAAAAAGTTTAGATTTTAATTCAAAATATTATTCAAGACTTTTGTTTAATTGTCTCTTTCTTTCTTTATTTTTTACAGGTATGTACGCCAAAACTTTTAAAAAATTCAGGTAAATTATAATATTTTTTATTCAGCTGTACCGAACAATGATTATAAATAATAAATAATAATCTAGTGATAAGATTTTAATACATATTTATGGTGAATTTCTTTTAGAAAGATAAAATAAAAAAGCTGTGGTGAATCTTAGAGATGTTTTCTAGGAAACTATGAAAAGTATAGAGTACAACTGGGTACGGCCTTTCTACACATAAACATTTGATATATGTACAAGCTTAACAATGTGTTTGTATAGGAGTTCATTTAACGACGTCCGTCCGCGCAAAGATGAAATTAACATTCCGAAACCGGCCTTAATTGGTTGACCGATTCGTTAGAAATTATTTCGATAAAGTTTTATTAATTAATGTCCGATTTCTCCACATGGAATTTGTATACATGTCTGGCCACCTGCCCAGTATTGTTGAGGGTCAGGCAGGCACATACTACAAGTGAATGCTTTACGGCTCTGCAATGAAGTATGGGGAAGACAAATGCCTGCCGCAAACCCGATGTCACTGTGTCACCAAGGCAGATTCGTTGCACTTTCATCACAGCTCTGCCCGAGCCACAGCTCTTGCATTTTATCACAAATGCATATGTACACTAATCACTTCTTCTTAATGTCTCACAAATAACCCAATGGTTATCTTTCCTTCCCACTCATATCATCAAAAATAATTTGGAATGACGAGTAGCAAGAAGTGTCGTTTAAAAATTCCGCCTTCATAATTCCCACGGAGTTTTGAATAAAATATTTCAGAAAGAAAATAAAGTAGTTTTAACAAAGCCAAAAATTGGCATTTCTATAGTCAACCCGATCAGGCAGCGAATTCGTTTCTAAAAAATCGCTTTTGGTTCTAAAGTATTCCCCATGTTGAAGACGCGGCGCATGTTCTATAATATTAGACCAGGTCAGATAACTACAATCTCAACGTTACTTTAGAATTTTCGGCTGGGTCTATCTGGCTGCTAAGGGAATAGCAGTCCTCCAGGCTTTTCTGGGGCCTAAAATTTGAAAGTAAGAAGCGGCCTGGACCACAGCTGGGGCTCAAAAGGTATTTAATGGAAAGTATTGTGGCACCTAACTTTTAAATCACTATTTTTTAAACACTAGTTTGTAAGCTTAACCTCTTTTCTATTAGTCTTCTGTTAAACCTTTAGTTAAGCTACAATAACGCAGTCTAACAGTAAATCTAATTCTATTACGAAATATCTATAAAAGCACACGAAAGTTCTTTTTTGTTGCTTTCACTTGAAACGAAAAAGTTTTGACATATAAATGGTTACTTTTTTCTTTTGGTCATTTGTTAAGTTTGACTGCAATAAGCCAAGAGTAAAAACTGTTGTTGCTTTTGCCATATTTTTGACAAGAAATTGGATATATGAAGCAAACTCTTTTAGGTAGAAAATTTGTTGAAGATTTCTGTATCTTGGCTGTGCTCGCTAGATTAGAATAACATTTCAAACTGTGTTTAGGCAGAGATTCTCAAGGGGATTTAAAACAACCGGGTTTATATTTTAAACAAAGTCGAGACTCGGCGAGCTGTATTTTTTTCATAATAAAAATTCTGCAGCATATAAATGCCAGTTTCAAATGGGATTCCTCTTTTATAAACTTATAGTTTTCACTTAAAAAAACCATTTGCCATACTCTACTTCTTTCCTTGTCTTAAAGGCCCAAAGAGTGTGGGGAGGGAGGAAAAGAATGTGTATGTGTTTGTATATGTTTATACAATATCTTTAGACTTCTTGTATACCTTTTTTATAATTTGGATCCTTTTTCTCTCTCTTACCATCATTTCACTTCAACAAATGTTTTCCATAAATGCTCTCCTTTTATATAGTATATTTCTTTGTGTCATAAATATAACATTTATTATATCAAGGTGATTGAATAAATCTTAGATAGTTACAATATGACTGACCACGATACAATTATTGAAATTAACAAAAAAGTATAAGAAAGTCAGAAAAAGTTTTCCTTAGAGAACGTACAAAAGAAAAATATATAAATGATAAATGATAAAGTTTATAATATTTTGTTATATACTCATTTCATATTTAGTAATTTGGATGAAAAGATTTTTCAGTAAATGGATTAACTATGACGAATTTAAAAAAAAGCACAAAAGTTTCAAGGAAAAAATTGCATCAAATTTCAACACAATAGAAAAATATCATTTAAGTCGTAACAAAGTTGTTCAGATCGTGCATACAAAAATTAAATTTCTTACAAAAGGTCGAATTATTACGATCTCTGCATGGACTCGTGCAAAAATGCTCGATTTCGTCACACGTAAAACCCAGTGTGATGTGCTTACTCACAGACGCACGATAGATTAAGCTGCTCCATCAGTTGTGGGTGATATAAGTAATAAGGTAGCAGAAGATCCTGATGTTCTTGGCTGGAAAATCCAGTGTAATGTTCAGTGGACTAAACTCTTATTTAAATTCGGCCGGGAAGTGATGAAGCCCTGGTTTTTTTTTTAACGGTATAAGAGATACTTCACTCCATCTGGTTTAGTTATTATTTACACTACTTATATCCGACCGAAAATGCAGTAAAACTTCCTTGTATGAGCTGGTACTTCACAGTCATTTTGTAGATCCCGTTCGCGTTCCAGAGAGGGTGAACTTAGTTATTGACGACAGTAGAATATTCAACTCCATAGACTCCTTGAAACGTCAACGGAATGACAATTGCATCTAATGCTTTTATCGTTACTACATCAGAATATGCTTCAATCTGCAGGCAAAATTCGTATTTTACCCGCACGGTTCGTGTGTAGGATAAACTCTCAGCAGACTTCTTAACTGTCATTTTCATTGTAGGAAAATTCAAATCGAATAACAACAAACACTACAATCCTATATACCCGAAGGGCGATGTTGCAGACCTTGAATTAAAAAGACGAGTTAGGCTTAAGGGCACCAATCATGTGTGTTATATTGACATAACAGGGACCCAAAGTAAACCCAGAAGAAAAAACTTAACATCGTCAATTTTCCAGTACACTGCGCCTCTCTGAGATATAACCCAGATCAGCCTCCACTGTATGACACATAGCGCTGTTTTGGCCAAAGAATCAATCAAATAGATTGTCCATTGACAGCGATAGCCATGTTCATACCCGTGTCCTCAAGAATAGAGCCCGTCGTAAAATATGATTTCATTATAAAAATTGCACACTCGTGTTTTTACACTTCTGTCATTAAACTGTCTCTCGCGCACAATGAAAATGCTTTCGCTTTATTAACGTATGGTGTTTTTATTGATTGCTCAATAAACCAGTCGATTTCAGTAAGGCTACCAAACCTTAAATAGTCCATTGAAACAAAATTAGGACTAGCTCTTCAAATCCAGCAACTCCTATTAGAAAACTCTTTTCTGCAGATGTAGGAAAAATTCATAAGTTTCTTACAACTTTACGAAAGTAATAAACAGCAATCAATAATTTTCTTCTTAATGTGGCAGTAATTGCCAACACTTAAGTACGACTAAGCGAATAAAATGTTGTACCAGAAACTCATATGAATAAATTGATAAGGACACACATACATATGCATATGTATGTATGTATGTTGCTTTAAACACGCACATACACACATCGTTCAAATAAAGTCTACTTACAAGTTTTCTAGTCGTTTTACTCCTTTAGCGCTTCTATTATTTTATCAAAGTAAAAATCTGTATTTATAGTTATAAAACAACTCCAAATCTCTTATAAAACTCTTCAGTATACTTCAACTTAACAATTGTCATTAGAAACAGATGTGTAACAATTAAAAGCATACAAATATCTTCCTATTAATTATTACAACAAAATAATTTTGGAAAATTTATTTCCTCAATAGTTTCCAATGAAAAACAAAATCTTTGAATAATAATATTTCGAGTGGTCATAAATTGCAAAACTAAGTACTTGATATTTAATGCAAAAAAGCACAAAACTTGTTAAAGAAAAATCGACAGTTTTGCTCAAGTGGCTAAGAGAATTTCAATAAGAGAAAAATGGGCATGAAACGAATTATCGATGACTAGAAAATTCTTAAGAATAAAAGTTCGTCAAGACATTTGATTAAATATATTTTGAAGTGAATATATTCATAAAATAATCTTCAAGAAACGTTTACAAATACAAAAAAAATAATAGACGTTTCTATTTAATTTATCATGAAATTTTAAATTTAAATAGGCCAAAGTATTTGTTTAACAGGGGTGTACTGTGTACAAGAACCACAAGCAATACGCCCTTCTTGTGTTTTCTGCGAAAATTACAACTTTTTGAAATAATCTCTCAATTGAACGAACTAGTTTGTGAGCGGCACAATTCTTATAATTAGTCATACTTTTTTTGTTTCTTAACTAGAACAGAAGTACTGATTAGACCCTCATGAAACTAAGCTAACAGCTAGAGGAAACAACATAGTGTGTAGGGCATAACTTCATTATTTCTAGGTGTGTCTTTATAGTTATACGCAATATGAGACTAAACATTAGTATGGTGCGGCAGTACTGTCTGTTGTTGTCTTGCGGCAGCTCCCTTAATTAATAAGTTATGAGCACATGATCAGCAATTATCACTGCCAGTAACCGTGGCGAACCCTTCCCGAAAATATCTTCACTTCTAAGTTATGCCATCAGTTCTGTGTCTCCTACCACAAGCCAGGTTATCATACATTTAGCGTTAAAATAGTTTATAATAGATTCTTGCTCTGGAATCTGCCGATCTTTGGCCATTTAAATAGATATGTTAAGCTTTAATTTTCGTATTAAACCAGAAATTTAACTTAATCAAGAGATGTCCAATAATAACCACTAAAAATGGTAACGACAAGTATTGACACCTATTAGTGAAAACTGCATTAAATAATTCTTTATCTTCTGACTCCAGTAGAAAAGGTATGTAAATTTAAATAGTTATATAGTTTTACTAGATACCAGATAGAGCTCTTAATTTGGTTTAAATTAAAGTTACTAATTGTAAATATTAAACTTTAACGATTTAAAAAAAATAATTTTATTGCGCATAAAAGTAGGCAACATTTATTTTAATTTTGTTGTCCCTTAAAGTATGCAATACTTGTTAAAAGTATTAGATGGCTAATTATATATAACTTGTTTTTAATTAAATTTCTAAGTAAATAATTTTCAAGTATTAAATTCTGTTTAAAGTAGGCAGTACTTCTCCATGAAAAAAGTAAAGCCTAGTGAAAATCCTTTTTGCAAAGTTAAGGAAAAAATCCTATAAAAAAGGGCATAAAAGAAGCGCTACGAATTTTTTTTATATCCATAATATTGACCTTATGATGGTAATTAACTTTGAACCTGATTAAAATGAAAAAAGTCTTGAATAAATAGCAAAGTGCAAATAAAATAATGAGAAAGACAATTTATTAAAAAATATGAACTAAAGATAAAGTAAAGTTGAAAAAGCAAAACTTAACAGCAGGAAAAATTGGATTTTTTATTACCAATTAAAAGTTAGAAAGGAAACATTAAAGACTAAAATGAAGGTGCTAAAAGAAATTAAAGGCAGACAAATAATTAAAACAAGATAGAATATTCTGGCAAAAATCAGCAGACTAAATAAAGATTTTACTTTCTTCGAAATTTTATAGCATATTTTACAGTTTAGCGTTATTACTTAAAACAAATATTCCTTAAATTTTTTGTGCAGGCTTAGGATACAGTTGCTGTTGTTAACCAATTTAGAACAACATATTTTGCTAGCAATGTGCTAGAATTTACGTTTGTTGTTAGAGCTAAACACAAATAAACGATGTATATTGCAATTTGTATTTTTGGCTTTATAGCGAATATCACGCCGACAAAATTCTAAAAAAAAGTAAGAAAAGAATTCTATGAAATGAAGGGGTATATATAGGAATAGAAATTTGCGTATTATTTGAGTAAATGCTCTAATAAAACAAAATTTTTTTTTCAAATTTAAAAAAAGGATATATGTAAAGCTTTTTAAATATTGAAAAAAATTTTATACAATTTTATGTACTTAAAAGTAACGATAATACTCGTCCTGTGGAATACTTAGAATTATTTTTTTATATATTTTTTTTTACTTGCTATATGAAAAAAAATATAACTTGTTAAACTTGGAAAATTTTATTGTTTTGTTATGTAAAAAAAATATTTCTAGCTAACTCTTTTTGTGATAAAAAGGCAATGTAATATGTTTCCTTTTATTATTAATTTTTATTTAAAAAAGGACATATAGGCACCATCGTAAATATTTTAATGATATTTATTCTATATGATGGACGCACCAATACATATTCTATTTCAAAGATTCTCTAAATTATGTTAGTTTTCTATTTAAGAATATTTTTATATAATAAAAATATAACTTTTTATAAAAATTTTGAACAAAAAAATAAAGGATATATGACTTGCTCCCAAAATATGCAACTAAATAAGATAAATTTTTTACGCAAATAAAGGACCTATAAATGCACATTCATGTATACATTTGGAAGGTTTTTAAACAGTCCTTAAATTTATGCGGACTATTTCGAATATTGTTTTTATAATTAATTTCTAAATGTTAAAAAATCTTTTTTTTTACTCTTAACAGTTTTATGATGTTAAAAAATTTAAATGTTTTGTTTTGTTGATTAAAAATCCTTGAGTAGTGATAATTTTTTAAACTACTTAAAATATTTATTTTTTATGTGAAGCGCAACTAGTAGTCCTTCAGCAATTAATTATTCTTATTTTCAAAAAAGGACTTTATACCATCTTTTAGAATACTACGCCAGGCTGAGCCAATTTTGTTGTAGACATATCACATACTAGTACCTGTTCTTTAAAGTAACATAGATAGAATTTCAAAATCGAATATCAAAACCGATCTTCAAGACAGAACATTTATATTTTTCAATATTTTTCCTTATGCCAATAAATTGCAGCATGTGAAATGCACATAAACGCCTTTCACAAAATATTCCTACCAAAAAATGCTGCATTTCAACAAAAAATTCATGTTCTACTTTTGAAATTCGTTCACATACTCACTCATAGACAAATTTCCATAAACATCAATACAAATGCACATATATCCATTTATGCATATTAATCCATTTGTTGTCTCTCAATATTGTATACGTGTATTGGTATTTATGTACAAGTATTCCATTTATACAATAAAAATCTATCTGTGTTTTTAACACATTTCTCTATGGCTGCGGAAATGCAAAAATATCGAATAGTTTTCCTTTGCAAGTTTAACTGATGCAAAATACCAAGTGGGGGGGAAACAACTACTCACACCCACATACATGCCAGTGATTTCTATTTTAATTTCAATTCTTTAAACGTAAAATAATTCTCTGATACGTTTTTAGTGTTATTTTTAATATTTTGAAAACAATTTTATTGTTATGTCCAAAAACTGCAACGAAAAACAGCAACTTGCAGTTTTAAGTGGGGAGAAAAAAAGTAATTTGATTTTTTTTCTTGTTTCGAAAACAGGATTTGTTTTATCATTTGTTTCTGTATTTCAAACAAGTAACTTTTTATTTTATTTTATATTTTAACTCTACAGAAAATTACGTAGAAAACACCTGCTGCAGTGCAATTGTTTTGTAACTTTTTCTTTCGTTATGTTCAAGTGTGTTCGTGAGTAAGTATTTTTATAGTTTCATAATACAACAATTTTATTTTAAACCATTTCCAAATGATATTTGGTCTACAAAAAAAGGATATATGGCCAGTTCGTGATTTGCATATCACTTTTAAATAAAAATTGGCACGTCAACTAGCAACATTTAAGTCATTCTTAAACGTTATTGGATTGTCCTGAATGTTGGTGAATGTTGGACAGATTGCATTTTAATTTTAGCCACTAGTTACTTGCCTTAATATATTAATATAATTAAACTGCCTGTGTAATGGGGAAAAAGGATATATGGCCACGTCCTTCAATACTTATCGTACATAAGCCAATTTCAGCAGAAAGTTAACTGGCACATAATCCCAATCTTTTATTAACTTTAACTTCTGTTCTGCTTTTACAATTAACATTTGGCTCGTCTTATAGAAGTTACAGAACGTTCTTTTTTTAAAAAGTTTTTTTAATAGAAAAAAGTATATATGTATGTATGGATAAGTCCTTCAATAGGTTTTTTACATAAGCCATTGGGGTAATTATTACACTTTTTCCAAACTTTAATATAATTTATTTGCAATAGGTCAAATTTTGTTTTCAGAAATATAAAAAAATTACTTAATAATATTGTCAAGTTCAGCTATTCCACAAAAACTGAGAGGCGAAATAATCTATTTTGTTGTTTTCATAAGAAACTTACCCCAGCAGCAGTGCTTGAAAATGCAAGAAACCTAGCATTTATAAAGGATTTGTTTATTGTTTGTATTCTTTCCTTTTATGGGCCTTGGTGCCAATGCTTTTTAAAGACTTTATATCTTATAATCTATATATCTTTTCCAAATAAAGAATTTACTGACACTTGAGTAAACAGTTTTTAAAATGGTTAAAAAGCATATATGAAGTGATATTCCGATTGGAAGCTTGTAAGCTCAAGGGTTAATACATAGGGAAAATAATTTAAATTACTTGCGGCTAAATAAAAAATTTCTCACTATTGTTAGCCAACAATTCATTTAAGAATATTTAAATATAATAAAAATTTTATTTCTTCAAAAATTTTTTGAACAGAAATAAAGGATATATGGGTTGCTTTTAAAACATTCATATTAATAAGCTAAATTTTTCACACAAATTAAGAAGAGCTAAATGTACATTCATTTATATATTTAAACAATTTTTAACAGTCCTTAAATTTGTATAGCTTGATTTAATTTTCATTATTAAAAATTATTTAAAAAATAAACAAAATTTTTTTTATTTTTATCTACTAGAAAACAGAGGATACGTGGCAAGAGTTAAGGGTTTTATAAGAAAGCCGTAGGCTTGTTCTCTGTTTTTTTTTTTGTCCGATGCTAAAGATAAAATATTCTGTGAATAACTACCGACTGTCATGTATAAAATTTTAACATAAAATTGAATTGTTTTATTTATTTTGAAAACAAATTTATTTTTAAGAAATTGTCAGTTAAACGTTTCGCTTATTTCAAGTTTTGAGGAAAAAGGATATATGTCCATCTCTCTGACTATTACAAAGTTTTAAGAGATTTTTAGGACAGAGATTATGGAAAACAAAAGTTGTGCATTTACAATATTGTATAAAAACTTATCTTACTAAACCCCTATTATTTGGCTTCATTTAAAGTTTATGCGTTTTAGATGGCTGACTGCAAAGCTTCTGGGAAATTGTGTTCTTTTTGCAAATAAAATTTTCTGTATATGTACAGGCACTTAGTTATGTATTCATGTTATCTGTAAGTGTTTGAATTTTGTGTTTTTTTTTTAAATTAAAAATTTTTTCACAATAAAGTTTTACGTCAAACCTTTGAAAACACATAAAAACAATTGTGCATTTGCAAACGAAAACTCTCACGAATACTGAACTGATTTATGCCGAACAAGATGACAGAAAAAATAAATAAATTATCAAACGAAATTAAGAGAGCTAAATTCAGTTGGAACTTAGATTAGAAAAAAGTTGGTATAACTTTCTTGTTATAAAACCATTATAAATGTTTTATACCGTGACATTGGTTAAATAAATGGCAAATAAAAGACAGTATTTAAGGCTTCATTTATGTTTAAACTTAATGAGATCGACGTATGATGTCGAAATAGTCAAAATAATGTTTGTGTTTTTTTACTTCAAAGGTTTATTTCTTCTCTTTTTGTTAGAAACTAATTTTTTCTAACTGTTTTATTTTTTATAAAATTATTTATCTTTATATTTGTTACTTAAAGAACAGCTAACATATATACATGTGCACATAATGGACAGTATATTGTATTGTAAGCCAAAAAAAGAAAGTTTCCTTTATATTTAGAGACAAGAAACCAAAACTTTTAATGAGGTAAATAAAGTTTTTTTCTGCGTACTTGAAAATAAATTCTAAAGAAAACAAATTTTTAGAAATTCTTTAATTCAAGTAATTTTGCAAAACTTTTCTTAAGGCAGCAGTTTCTTAAAAAGAGAAAGGCAAAATAATATTAATTTAAAAAAATATTATATCTAACTTTTGTCTGATTGTAGTAAATGATCTCATTAAACGAAATTTAGGATAGCATAGAACCCGCTGCTATAGAAAAGTCTGTTAGATAACTGTCACGGCTTAATCCATATATTTTCCAGATAAATGCAAAAGCCGCGTCGTGACTATTTGCGGCCCCCTAAAGTATGCATACCGAATTCAACTTTCGTAAGTGTCTAAATACCATATGGATGTAATTGTTGTACCGAATTCAAAACTCTTTAAAGGGTTCAAATACCTACATAATCTTCAAAAATATTCCACACAATTAAAATTGCGAAATTTTATCGATTTCACCGTAGGCACCGATTTTCCCAGGAATCTCTAAAATTTTTATTTATTTTTCTATGGGAGTACAAACATACATTTAAACTATAATTTTCAAAAAGCGATTTGTTTGTAATACAACAGCTTTAAAATTTGCCAAATCACGTGAATATTGCAAACGTTATTCGACTTTACCTGAAAGGCTTCCAATAGCACTTGAGTGAAAAAAGTAAGAGAGAATGAGAAGAATTTATTAATTAGGTACTAAAAAAAAGGCATCTGCATTGATTTCTGGTGATTTTTTTATTAGTTCTTCTGATATTAACTTAATAATTGGAAGAACTCCATTAGGCCATACAGAAGTTTATATATTGTCCTCTAAGGGCTACGCTGTAAGGGCTACCTTGGTCTTGAACTTTATGGCAGGCATATTTTTCGCAAATTTCCTTTAGGCCTAATGTTACACTACGGAAATCAATTATCATCAGGGACATTGGCGTATGCCACAAATATAAAAGAATAATACGAAATACTGAAAAGGATTTTCGATTTAAAAAGCTATAACAGTGGTGGAAAAGGCCAAGTAAAGCAATAAAATTATCTTGTCGTAACCGCATCTGAAGATTGGCTACATGAAGCAGTTTGTTAAACGGCCAAGAAAGTGATGCATTTTTACACTTACATTCAGTGTTTTCGTTAATAAGTGAAAGCAAAATAAAAGTATGATAAGGACTTTAATTCCTAATTGTTTAACAAGTGGAAACTTTGATTTGCTGGTGTATTTGTTGGTCTATTTATACGGAGAATTATTTCCGATGAAGATTTTGTGAGTAAACTTAATGTGGTATAAAAACGAATGTGACCAGTTTCATTTTTCTATATAAGAAGTTTTTAGAAAATAGAAGAAGCGACCATTACATTGAAGTGGTAAATGAATTTTTGGCAGCTTTTGTTCCCGATAACCTTCAGCAATTTAGTGATGAACAAGAAAAAACGCTTTCATCAAGAGATTTCGAAAAATGATTGCACGATACTACTGGTGACTTTGAAGGGAATTTAGGTTTGTAGCTCATCTTTCTTTTTTGAACTCTGCAAATATAATTCAAAAACGTCTACTTTTCTAACAAAACTTCAAATGAACAGAAAGTAAAATTAAATTATTTTTTTTAATTTAACTAAAAATAGTTGCAATTCTTCAGAAAAAAAATTATAAAATTCCAATATTAATTTTTTGACTGATCTTAACAAATGAAAGCCACATTTACTCAGAATGAATTATTCTACAAATTGTTATGTCCCTAAAGACTGAAGTTGAACAAAAAATTTTAAAGTTGAGGAAAACTTAAGGAATTATAAAATCATCTCATGATGCACTTACCAGTGGATGTATATGATTTTTTATATCTTCAATTTTCGTCCCTACAATACCGGTAACAAATTGAAATTCGGCTCAAAAATTAAACAATTCTACATTCTAAAATACCTCAGCCTACTTTGTATCAATTTTTTTTTTTAGAAAAACTCAAAATTTCGTGGGAGTTTCAGAAGTTATGAAATACTGAAATGTTTCGTTAAACAAAATCGGATTTCAATAAAAACTCGAAATTTCGCCAAAAAAAAAAATCTAGACTTCATGAACAATTTTAAATTTATCAAAATTCACAAAAAAGAGTTTTGCTAAAACATCTAGATGCAACAACAAAATAAGGTAAATTAAACCAAACTTCGTAACTGAGAAGCTTAAATTATTTATAGGAGTAGCACAAAGAAAACTCTCCAGGAACAACTCAGCACTCTGATTTATTGCTTCCTACCTGCTTAAGAGGTCATTTAAGACTCCGCACCTCCCAAGACGTCCCTCTTACTTTTACTTATGCAGTTACTAAAACTGCTTCGTTTAATTAAGAAAAATAATTTGAGCTGCTTTTCTTCAACGAGTACTAGATTAAAATCTTAAGAGCTTAACTTAATAAATATAATGTTGGTCTTTACAGAATTGAAATGAAATCCCAAACAAACCATAACAAAAATTTTTATTTTTAATCCTTTTCAACTTCAGATGCTTTAAGAAAGGAAGCAGCACAAAAAGACGGAAAAATGAAATAAACCCACTTTTAAAACTTCTAAGTGGCGCTTAACTTCATTAACCGTATGAATAAGTCTGTATAAAATTCATGGTCAGTTGATTTTTTCTGTTTTTTATTATTGTTGTTGCTTTACAACTCAAAGAAATATTGATCCTAATGATGAAATATTATCAAGCGCTTGAATGATTTTAGGTCATCTTTGAAAGGTACAATGAATGAAAGATATATACAAATTTATACATCTAAATATTTTATTACGCACACATGAACACATGCTAGCCAGTAATAATGTTTTATACATCGATGTGAGGTTATGCAGACATTCATATAGTCAGTGACAAAAGTTGTGCTTCTTTCCTTTTGATAATTCTTTGTTATTTGTTTTCTTCAAATTGATTCGTTACTTGAAGTTCTTCTATACTTCACATGCATATTTTAGACTAAGCCGAGCTTTTGAATTTGTTAACTTTTCTATTTTCGCTAAATTCTAATACGCGTCTCTCTTTCTGTCACTGTCTGTGCATACATCCAATTATACGATATAGTCTGACCATTTCATTGATACTGGCATGCCTTCAACTTGGTGTATCTGAAAGATTACACATCATTTCAAATTTGATATTAATGTATAAAGAATTTACAGGATAAATTCAAACTACTAAAGAGTTTTAAACACACCTCGTACATGTTAAGATTAT
This sequence comes from Phania funesta, assembly GCA_963932375.1. NCBI lineage: Eukaryota > Metazoa > Arthropoda > Insecta > Diptera > Tachinidae > Phania > Phania funesta. The sequence continues at coordinate 2,933,511 of OZ010656.1, read as the reverse complement.
ATATTCCTTCTTACTGTATTAAGACTATAATATTAAAAGGGGTTGATTTAAATGCAAGATTTTTATTATCGATATGAAAATGACAAAAAAAAAACGTTTCAGTAAAAAGCTAAAGACTTTCTTCATCATGTAAATTGTTTAGGAAACCGCATTATAGAATGAAAAGAAATACATGCATGAAGTAAACACTTCTGGCAAAATCCAAAGATTCTATTAAAAACATACGATTTATATCATAATAAATGTCTTTAAAGAAATTCAAAAGGATTTTAGGAACAAACACATTCTAAAGAAAAGTACGAAAAAATGTTTAAGTTTTAAAGAAATAAAGGAAAGATTACCAACCACCCCCTTTATTCATAAGAAGAAAACGCAAGCCAAAGGCCGCAATAAGTTAAAAAAATTACAATATTTTTAAATTAAAATTTTACGTGCAGTAAGGAGAACACATATTCATTAGTTTCCCTTAGATATTCTAATCCTTATACAACATCCACATAATTTAAAAATGTTGTGCTTTTTTCTCCCTCTCTCTCTTTTTCTCTCTTTTTTAAATCCTTTGTGACCGCATTTATACATACTACTATGGGCAAAAAATAGTAAGACTTTCTAATTAAAATTTTGCGCGGAAATCCATTCGTCGAAAATACGACCGTCAGTGACATCTGTGCCAAATATCACATAAAAGTAATCATTAGTGTTTAGTATACGCTTGTCTTTCTGAAGTACAACAAATGTATTCGGAGATTTTTAGAATGCGTGAAATTATCCAATAAAGAAGTGCCATTAAATTTTGTGTGCGGAATGAAATTGCTGGTGCCGAAATGTTCAGAATGTTGAAAAAGGCCTTCGGTGATAATTGTATGTCCCGAGCAAGTGTTTTTAATTGGTACAAATTATTCAAAGACGGTCGAGAACACGTTGACGACGAACCACGTCCAGGACGGCCAACAACATCAACTAATGATCAACACGTCAATAAAATCAAGGAATTGGTGTTTGAGAATCGACGATTAATAGTCAGAGACCTTACTGATATCGTTGGAATATCGGAGCGATCATTTGGGCCTAAGAAAAGTGAAATCGCGATTGGTTCCAATATCACTCAATTTTCTTGAAAAACAGCGTCGCGTTCACGTCTGTCAAACAATGCTTTCCGACTACCAGGTTGCAATTAAACGTACTATAACTGGCGACGAGTCTTGGATCTACGCTTACCACCCGAAAATATATGATCAAACGGTCGAATATCGTGCCAAAGGTGAGCCGAAGTCGAAAAAACACGTCAAAGCAAGACAAAAATCAAGGTCTTGTTGACAGTTTTCTTCGATCGTCAAGGTGTGGTGCACTCCGAATTCCTTCCGATCGGCCAAACTGTCAACAAGGAATACTATTTGAGTGATATGTGTCGCTTGCACGAAGCTATTCGTAAAAAGAGGCCGGAATTGTGGGCCGACAAATCTTCGTTTTTGCACCACGATAATGCACCGTCGCATACCGCATTGATTCTTCGTGAGTTTTTGCCAAATATTCAATCAATATCGTTCCGCAACCACCGTATTCGCGTGATTTAGCACCGTGTGACTTCTGGCTGTGCAGCAAACTCAAGCGACCGCTCCGGGGAAACCGTTTTGAGTCAATTGAAGAAATTAAACGTGAATCACTACGCGCAGTGAAGGCTTTTGAAGGAAATTGACTTTAACAGGATTGGAAAAACGTTGCCATAAGTGTATTGCAGCCATGGGGCGGCGGATTACTTTGAGTGAGGGGGACGAAATAGATTTGGCAGAATAAATAAAGAAATTTAAAGTTATGAACAAAGTCTTACTATTTTTTGCCCACAGTATTATATAAAATATTGTGGCTTGAATTGTACATTCTTTTTGACCTTGTTAATATTTATTGTTAAATAAATTAAACAATACGACCAAAAGAAACGAATAGAGAGAAAACTACCCACTAAAAGCAACAATTAAGCTTAAATTGCTTAAATGCAATTTTATGCTGTTGTTTTCTTTAATGAAAAGCAGTTTGTGGGGAAAAAGCAAAATTGTATACCGCTTCATAAATGAAATTGCAACAAAGCAACAGTTTTATTCAAATGAACTATTGTTTCATATGCACAGATGTAATTAAAATATACTTTCGCGAAATGTTATTTTTCTTGAAAGCACAGCAAACGTAACCCAGCAAAATGCTAACACGATAATACATTTTTTTTTTTGGTAGAAGGTTGTTGAAACTAGAGCAATTCATTTTATTTGAAAGTGGTCTAGACGGCAGGAAAGGTTTTGAAAAGTAAATCATGTTGGTCTCCAGCTAGTTTTTCGACAAAAAACCGACTGCATTAGAGTTAAAGAGTGCCTATCCAGACTAGAGCTACTTTTTGAAGAGAAAAGGCTAGAGAAGCTTTTTCTGGAGAAAACTCGTCTAGATTAGAGCAATATTTTTTTATGAGATTAAATTCGTGGAGAATAGAACAACTTCTTCTAGAGAAATGTCATCTAAAGTAGAGCTTGCTTTAGAGAAAAGTTATTTAGCCCACAGAATTATTAAAGAACTAAGTTGTCTTTAAACTTTCTTAGCAAATGTCGCTGGGTATTTTTTCAACATTTAAATAATTTTGCACATCTCTACCGTTTCACATTCAAAGAACAAAAAACAAACAAGAACGTTTACAATTATATTATTAAGTTTAATTTTTATCCTTCTCGTTTTATATCTTGATAAAAAAGTTTTATACTCGTATGGATGATTATACAGATACAAAATTATTGTGTTTTTCAATTGTTTGAGGTAGAGTTTTAATACATTATAAATTTTCTTTAAAAAAATGTCATGAAAATGCTCTATTTTAGAGCAATTTTCTACAGAAAAAGTTGCTATGGTCTAGACAACTTTTCTTCAATAAAAGTTGCTTTCGTAAAAACAAATTTTCTATAGAAATGCATGATCTGGTCTAAACAGCTTCTTAATAGAAAGAGTTTCTCTAGTCTAAACCACAGATTGTTCTGTTCTTAACAACTTTTCTATAGAAAAAGCTGCTCTGGTCTAAACAACTTTTGTATGGAAAAAGTTAATCTGGTCGGGAAAAGTTGTATTTCTATATAAAAGTGGTTCTATTCTATACACCTTTTTTCTAAAAAACGTGAGTCTAGTCTAGAGAACTGTTCTCTAGAAAGAATTGTTTTAGTCTAGACAATATTTCTCTAGAAAAACTTGATCTAGTCTAGATAACTTTTCTATTGAAATTTTTTGTTCTGGTATAAACAACAACTAGTCTAGCCAACTTATTTCTAGAAACACTTACTCTAGTCTAGACAACGTTTCTATAGAAAAATATGCTCTGGTCTAGACAACTTTTGTAAAGGAAAAGCTGCTTTGGTCTAGACAACTTTTCTGTAGAAAATGTTTCAATATCCTTTCTCTAGATAGACTTTATTCTAGACTCTATTCTAGATAACTTTTTTCTAAAATAGTTGTTCTAGTGTAGCCAACTTTTCTCTGAAAAGAGATGCGCTATTCTAGACAATTTTAGTCTAGAAAAATTTGTTCTAGTCGAGATAACCCAGGTCACATTTTTCTTATCTATCGCAATATTTAAAACAATAAGTTGCCCAAGTTTAAGCGTTGTCGTCAAAATTTCACTTTATTTTTTCCAGTGGATTGTACTACAGTTAAGCATCCACTACTTCATTTACTTAACTATTTATAAGTCAGTTGCTATAATTTTATTCTCAATATAGAGTAACGACTCCTTTTCTCTAGCCTTGCATATAATTTTTGGATTCTTATTCTGCTTTTACCTTAAACTTAACACATGCAACATTTCTGATTTTTTTTTTTGCCATAATACACTTGCATTAATGTTTAAAAGCAACTATCACGCTCATTCTACCATGTATAAGTGTGAATCTACTAGTATGTATATTTGTGTTAAAGTGTCGCATGCATGTTGCTTAATCTGTTGCAGTTGTGTGACACTATTCGAATTTAATGCTTCAGTAATTAATTTGAAAATATCTTGTTTTTAACTTGCTTTATTTACCCGTACTTTCTGGCTTGATTTGGCTTTAACTTATATTTTCTTTTTACTTGCTTTTTATTAAATTCTTGAGCAATTTTTTTTTAAGTTTCAGTACGGCGAAGTCAGAAAGTTCTTAGTTCTTGGAATAATGATTAGAATTTTTTTATAGAATGTTTCCTAAAATAAATAAAATCCGCATAAAGGACATTCAACTTTCAACAATCAATGGAAATCTATTCGTGCAATTTTTTAAGTTGTTAGGTCGAAATTAGCAAATTTATGAATATTGATATCCTTAATTTATTGCATTCACTCATCTTCCTAATTTTAATACAAAAGTAATTAACCATTAAATATTTCTGAGAAAAATTTGATAAGCTGCAAAAAGAAGTTGCTGTGTAAATCTTTGAGTTTGTAAATGCTTTACAAAAGATTACAAGTAATTTGCACGCACTACTACCAATACAGTTATGTTTCAATGTAGTTAAAGTGCAAAGGAGTTTAATTAATGGGAAAGGTAGAATAAAAGTTAAGTTTGCAATGAATTGCTTAAACTTAAGATTACACTGGTCGGCAATGAAATCCTGCTTTTATTAAAAATACCAAAAAATTTTTTAATGTTTTTTATTTTAATTTCTAATAAGGGCGTCATGTTAACCACGCCCATTAAAAAAATCTGTACGTGATAGAAAAAACCTAAAAAAGACTTTTATTCAGTACTTTAATTTTAATATATTTTTTGAGGCAACAAAACTTCTTTTGCAAATCAGTGTTATTAGTGAGAAAAATGAGTGCAGTTATTTGTAGAGCAATTAAATTAAATTCAAGAATTTTTTTTTTTAATTTTATGTGCTTTAAATAGGGTTCTTTAGAATGAATTTAATATGGATAATTTAACAGCTGCATTGATTTTACACCTGTGATAAATTTTCAACATAAAATTTAGCGTTGTAATCATTTTTGAAGAAGATTTTTTTTAGTGGTGAATCTGGAAATTTAACACCATGAAGGTTTTAAGCAAAAATTATCATTGTGATAATTTTGTAGCGAAACTTAATTTTTTTGAGGATAATTTTTGTAGAGCGCCATGTTATCACTCTCGCCATTATGTGACGAATGTTTCATGCTGTGATAAGCTTTCTAGAGCGAATTTATTATCACTGAAATTTTTATGGAACGCCATGACCGATTTGAAGCGAAATATTATCATTGTGTTAATTTTGTAACGAATTATTAGCGCTGTGATAATTATTCTAGAGCGCACTATTTGATTTTGAGTAAATATTTATCACTGTAATAATTTTGTAACGAAGCTAATTTTAATTTTTCACTAGGATCATAATTGATTTTGTGCTTAAATTTATCACTGTCACAATTTTGTAACAAAACTTCGTTGCTGTGATAATTTTTCTAGAGCTGTTTTGTCAGAGATATAATTTTGTCAGATCACCGTAATGGATTTTAAGATAAATTTTATGACTGTGATAATTTTTTAATAACATTTAATCGTTCTTATAATTTTCCCTGAGTTAATTTTTTCTAGAATAATTTTTCTAGTTCACCATGATCGACTTTTATTAACGCGATATTTTTGTAACGAATTTTTATCGCTATGATAATATTTCTAAAGAAATATCTTGTTATCACTGTGATGATTTGGTTTTCAATGTAATAATTTTTATGTAAAAACTAGGAATTATATCATTGCTATTTTTCGGAGTGATCTTGTGATTATTATCTCTAACAATAGTCTAGTCATTAGTTTAGTCTACAATCTAGTATATAATCTAAATTACATATAATCAACTCTGGTCTACAATCTTTCAAGAGTCATTCGTCAATATTTTAGCAGTATTATTTTTTTCACTTTTTATGCATTAAAGTTTTTTAAATGTAGTGTATTTGTATTGAAACATTTCTTTATAATTTCATTTATTGCAACGATTTTTAACCAAGAAGGAAAGGATATCGATACAAAATGCAATTATTTTTTACCGATAAGGTAAGAAATATAGTATTACAAGCAAAAATATTTGACAATAATATTTTATACCGATTGCTTCCATATATCCGAACAATAAAACTACATTCATGTACTTAAAAAAAATATTCCCCATTTTGTATAATACAAGAAAAAAAAAACACTAACAATAACAAACAAAAAAATACAGCAAAAGAGATTGAATTGCATTTCTTTCAAATTCGAGCAAATGATGGTGGGTAAGAACTGAAAATACGTTTTCAGTTGATTAAATTAGAGCAAAAACTAGTAAAGTGTACAGAAAGAGAGAAAATCCTTAAGGTAGACACATACGACACATCGTAGTTATCGAAATGAAAGAAGATTTACCAAACATAATGTGTGCAGGAAAAATGTGGGTGACACATGCGATGTGTTACGTATGTTTATTTATCCACAAATACTGTACAATGACAGGTAAACAACTAGCAACAACAATGAATTCGAAAATGTTAGCAAAACAACGTCGCTCTCTCTCTCTAACTCTCTCGCTGTCCTGTCTAGAGCTGTTTTCACTGCAATTGTTATTTTTGTCTTATTGCCACAGTCACATTTAGTTTAGTAAGTTGTAAGCAGGCAGGAACATGCATGCAACGCTCGTTCCATGCTTTTATATTAATAGAAAAAGCCACATAAGGGATTTCTTAACACACATATACATACCTATATGCAACCAAAATGATAAAAACTCTTACATATTTAGATAGAACTGCAACAGAGTGCATTTTTCAAATCAAATATTTTTATCGGCAAAAGTTGATTTTTTTTGTTATGTTTTGAACACGAAAAAAATATTTCTAGGCAAATCTAGAATTTTTTTTAATTTCATTGTATTTAAATATTTCCAAAGAATACGAGTATTTGACAAAAAATAAGTTCAAGATGGAATCTGTTTATAGTAAAAAATAAAATTGTCTAAAACCAATTTATCATTCTAAGTAAAATTGATCACTGTGATGATTTACCCCGTGATAATTTTTTTACAGCTGTGGCAATTTATCCAGAGCAAATGATCATATGTTAAATCTTTAGAGCAAACATTGTGATAATTTTAGTAGAGCAAATTTATCATTGTGATAATTTTTCTAGAGCAAATTTATAACTACGATAGTAATTTCTCTACAGTAAATTTATATCTGTGATAATTATACAAGAGCAGCTTGATCACTGTGATAACTTCGGTAGAATAAATTCATTGTTGTGTTCGTTTTTATTATTGAAGAAATTTACCAATGTGTTTTTTAGAAAAGGTATCACCGTGATAACTTTCTCGTGAATAATTGCAGTAAGAAATTAGCATTGCGATTTATTACCAGATAAAATTTAACGCAATTATTATTAATATTATTTAATTTTTTTTAAATTTTTAATGAGTTATTAATCGCTGATCAGTTTCTGAAATGAGAGAAAATTAATTATTGTAATAATTTTTCAAGCAGTGGTCCATCACTGGGTGAATTTTCATACAATGAGTTTAACTAACACTCTGTGTGTATTTATTATAAACAATTACCACTGTTATATAAACATATATCAATGTGTTGTTTTTTGTAGTGAAAATTTACCAGTGTGATAATTTTCAAAAGAAAGTTCTACTTTCTACAGACAATTAATTAATTTTAAATTTTCTCAAAGAAATTTTATTGTACTTATAAATTGTCGAGATACGATTTATTACGATAATAGTGTTTACAACTGTGATAATATTTTCTCACTGTAATAACTACGCTGGTGCAATTGTTTTTCTACAGCAGTTTTGTAGTGATAATCTTTCTGTGATACAATGTATCACTGATACATATTTTTAATTTTTGCATTTTCTTCAAAGTCTTCTTGCTGATACTTTTTTTCCAATTGGCTTCTTTCGATCGAAAATATGTCTTTGTAATTTATGGCTGTGCATGATAGCTAATACCAGACGTTAACTACTGCATCTATCACAACTTCAGTAACTAAATTGCTTATAGGAAACCTTTAATATTTCAATCAGCCAAGAAAAAACTTATTAGATAAACTATGAAGTGAATAAAAGAAAATGACAAAAGCATGCTTAATCTGACATGATGATATAAAAGCCAAAACTTAAGGTAAGCAAGAGAAAATATCTTTCATCTACATTAATGACAGGAGACATGGGTTTTACAAAGTTCGGTTGCCAGCTACAGTTTTGGGAATATTGAATTTAGACTTACACTTCACGTATACGCGGTAGCAAAAGATTAAAGCAAAAAGAAAAAAAAAATAAAAAATAAAAAGAAAAATGTCAATCTAATTGAAATTCTAGACAAAATCTTCCGCAAATTACCTTCATTGACAAAAATCTCTAATACCCAAACCAAAATATAGAGGCACACTTATACACAATTCCAGCCAGCAGCAGCAAACAACATGCAACACAGACCACGAAATGCGGCAACTCAATTACACTAACAAACGCACGCCCGTATTTTTATATTTTTGGAAAAAAGAAACTAAAATGATTGCAAGTTGTTTTGAGAAAAAAGAAAATGTTGCACAAAATATAAGGAAAATCTCAACAAAAAAAATAAAAACGAAGAAAAAGAATTTAACAACACGAAACTAAAGCGCGTTTGCTGAGGTTCCGGTTTGAAACCGGATGCGGAAGTGGTGTTGCATTAGAGTGTCGTTTGTTGTGCAATAGAATACATACTTCAGTAGCATCATCGTCACCATCATCATCTTTCTGCAACTTCAGCTGCTGTTTATATTGCGTTACACAAACACACACACAAACACACTCATACACACATTATTACCACCATCATTTTCTTTATTCTTTGTTCTTCCTCACATTTAATTTTGCTCTGTATATTTTTTTCATTTTTTTTGTTTTTGGTGGCAGTAGGATTTATATTTTTTCGATTTTCTTATTTCACTTACAGCTGTTTGGGTGTTGTGCTACTTGAGCTGGTACTTTTGTTTGTTTTTTTTCTGGTTTGTAGGGGGAAATGTTAAATTTGTTGTTTATGAACAAAAACTAAATGATATTGCAACCCATAGCAGCAGCAACAATTTGATGCTACTAAAGCTGCTTACTGCTTTTAAGCACAAACTAAAAATATAAGGACACAAGTCATACAAACCAGAGCGCATAATTTAATGAATTTAGGGGGTTGAACCATAAGATGAGCATGATTAATTTCGACATCATTTGAACTGTTGTAAAATTTCGCGATTTAAGTAAAACACTCACTCTAATTAAAATTATTTGTTCTCAGTCCTTATAACAATTTTTTTTCATTTCATTTTACTTTTCAGTTTACCACCACTTTCCTTTTGTTTGTTTATTTTTAGAATAATGATGTATTAACCATAAGTAGCCAATTTAAGTTGTTGTTTAAGTTCAATTTTTTTCCAGAAAAATTAACAATTTTGGTTGATTTAACTTTGCGTTAAGTATTACAAAATAAAAATAGTTTTTGGACTTAATTTGTTGTCCAGCAGAGAGGGACAGCATATTTATATCTTTTTCTATTTGCTTAATCTTTTTTAATTAGCAACATGTTGCAAAATGCGTTAGATACATTACAAAGTAAACATGAGAGTAAATAAAGAAAAGGCAAGCATAAATAAAAATTCCGTGTGAGATTTTTTGCTTCTGCCTTTTCTCCCATTATGAATGCATTCGTTTTTCTGGAACACCTAAATGAAATTCGGGAAATTAATCCCCCAACGTATAGGATAGTTGCACATTGGCTACCAGCTTCAACACGTTCAAAAATAATTTGTAAGAAGAAGGGACGAAAAATTCCTATGACGTTGAGAGAGTAAATAAATGATAAATTGTTTTTTATTATTTCTTAACTTCTTTTCTTCCTTATGTTTACAAGGAAGGCTTTTGTTTAGAATTACAATATTGCTTTTGTTTTAATGAATGGTGTAATGATAAAATATAACCATAAAATCATGTTTGTTCCAACTAACGTAACATATAAAATATTTGAACTTATCTATACACTGTTTGTTACAACCTTTTACCGTTGTCGAGTTTATAATATGGTTATCCTAGCTTTGTGAGGATCATCTTTTTTCTCCGATTGTGCATTTTAATTTACTTCCTTGTTAAATAATTTAAAAAAAATTTTCACCAGCAACATGTTTCTAAACATAAGTAATAAAATAGAAACGTTGCTGGTGAGTATTATTTTTAATAAGAAGATGGTTTTGACCTAACAATGAACATACAAACTAATTTCCACATTAAAGTAAATTTACAAAAATTAATTTGTGTTGGAATTTTGCCAATTATGTTCTCATTTCGTCTGGGGGGTAGTAAAAATGTTTTAGAACCTTTTTAGAATAGCCCTGAGTTCTTGAAACCTCTTACAATTTAATTCAGATTTGTGGTTTTAGAACCGACAGGCTAAACTATTTCTTACAAGACGAATTTGGGATAGAGCCAGCGGCAATACAATGATCAATTTTATTATCAATTTTTGTAAAATCCGAATTTTCGAAAACGTAACTATCCGACCTGTAACTTTAAACGAAAAGTTTATGTATTTGAAGTTGTCTCTCTTTGGATAAAGTTATCTTTTACTGACAAGAAGGCAAGTTGCACAAATGACACTGTGTGTAGGTCTACTACCCCATTTACATACTTACACGAAACCTCTCATTTCACAAAAAATATTATCTACGAGCGCTTGCTGTTGCTTTTATATGCTTGTAAAATCGTTAATATTTTACGTCGGAATTTTTCTTCTACCAAATTGTGTTACGTTTTTCATAACACAGATTCAATCAGCTGAAGAATTTACTTCAACTAGTATTAAATATTTCCAAGATTTTATTATGTGCCTAATACAACACTTTATATTTTTGGAATTTTTTAATAAAGATCATCTAAAATCTCTTAAAATACTCACAAGAACACTTTAATATTAATAAATTTCCTTAAGCAGAAAGAAAATAAAATTTCCACCGCTTTTTTACATGTTCTCTCTTGTAACAGTAATTGTATGTGATGTTAGGGCAGACATGTGAGCTGATGGTGATGCCAACAATGTAGAAAATAATTTCATGCCCCCCAGAGATGAAATTAATGTCTAATTATGTTATACGCGTGTAAATTTCACGCGTAAGTATATATAAACTTTAAAATAATATACGTTATGAAATAAAACTTTTTTAAATCTAGAGGGAATGCTGTAGTGAAGCAGAAAAACAACATAAGTATGCGTAGTAGTTACGCCAGCAGAACAACATTATCTAGGGATAAAATTTTATATAAAACGACTTAATTTAACATACAACTTGAGTTTTAGTATGAGACAAAACTTGCAGCTCTGCAATGTTGGTTTTGTGTTCTACCTAGAATAATTAAAAGTATTGCAACATTGTTTATATACAATGTTGCTGGGAGGTGGTATATAAACATTAAAATTTGGATCTTGTTTGTTATTTGCGTAAAGCACACTAGTTTTAACTGTATCTCTGGTTCAGTTTAACTCAACTAAACACTTTGATTGAACTGAGTGTGTGTTTACATTAGCCTACAGTTCTCAGTCATGCGAGAAGGCGTTTGGAGTTTTTGGCTTTTCGCTTTTGGTCATTCATTTTTTTGCTGATTTGTTATGCAGATGTCTCCAAACAAAATCTTGTGATTGTCAATTTCATTGAAATATATCGCTTTTAGTCTTGACAGTGGAAAGTGAAACTGTGTGATCTATCATTCGTAAAGCAAATAAGAGGGTGGAGGCATTACATACTAGCCTGCAGCATCCTCTGACAGCATTTAAAAACCGGTACTTTGGTACTATGATCTCTTAGATTGCTTTAAGCACCGAATCCATGATCAAAACTGAATAATTAAATACACAATTTACAATTTACTCTAATAGTCTTAAACCGCGGTTAAAACTGAGCGTTCTTAATATAAGAACTTTGCTACAATGTTTTAAAATGAATATAAAGAATACAGGAATATTAACAGCCTTTTTGCAATAACTTGGTTATCAACATCGCCGCTAGCTACAGCCTGCTGTCTATAAAATGTTTTATTACAAAGTAATAAAAGTTTGAAAAACATAATTTTGCAAAGTGTTAATGATTGTTTCGGGTTATTGTTATTGTTGTAATTTCAGATAGCAAGTTGTTTTTCTCAACGATTTCTTTCTTATTTTTTGTTTCAATGACTTTGATTATTTACCTACAGGCCTTGTGTGTTGATAATAACTTTCATAGATTTGTAAACAACAGAAATGTTAAAAAAATTTAATTTTTTATGACTATTTTGCTCACTCCTTTACATTGACTTTCAAACCGTAATTTTCTTTCAGCAACATTCTTTAACCACTTCAGACAACATTGTTTATAAACCTTTTTGAAAAAGCTATACAAAATCAGGTTGCTAAAAATGTTAATCTTTCTTGTCAAAACCCTAAAAATCTTTTTACAAATTTTTGTCAAATACTGTCTAGCAACATCTTGCTTAACCAGGATTTAGTAAAAAGCACACTCAGCAATGGCAGGTGCTTCTAATGCATGGTAACTTTATTAAAATGTGAGCTATATTTTGACCAGGAGGTTATCTATGTTCTGTCAATGAGCCACTTGATATGCACATTCTATACAGAAGCACTAGCTGGTTTTCCAAGGTACTATATTTTCTATTGGCAGGTGCGGGTCTAAATTAAAAATCAAGAAACTGTTTTAAGTAATCTCCAAAATTATAGTATGCTTTTGGAACTTAAATGGCACCAGTTTTTTTTATTATATCTAAGTTTTCTTTAGCAACATGTTGCATTACAGAATACATTTTATTAATAATGACTTTAACAAAAATAAATTAATAATTTCGGAGCACGAATCTGACTTTGTTTTAAAAATGTAACAGAAAAAAAGTTAAATTTTTAAAATATTTTCCTTAAGAAAAATTTTAGGCTTTCCTTAGCAACATGTTGCCTACTTTTCTATTTCAAAAACGACAAGAAGATAATAAATTTTTTTAATCTTGATCGACAAATATTAACGAAAAAACTAAAAAAAATTTTTTGTAAGACATTTTCTTATTGCTTTCAATTCTTGAAATCCTCTCAAATGGCTGCTAAACTTTTCATGACAGGCATTATTTAATAATTTTGTTAATTAAAATTTTAATTTATTTCGTTTTCCCATAAATTTACCTACTTAATATTTAGGGAGTTAAATAGCTACCCACACCTACACACTCCGGTTTATAGATTTTATTTAAGCAAATACAAATTATCATTCATGCACACAAGTAAGTACGTAAGAGCAAATACAAATAGAATACTTGAAGCATAACATTTGATATCACTGCACACAATTTCACCTCAATGCCACACAACTAAATAATAAGACCGCTAATAGAGGTGATGGAACTTTGTGACAAAATATAAGCAAAACATAAGTTCCTTAGAAATTCAGGGGCATCCCTAATAATGCAAAACAAACATACTCGCACTTGCATAACAATTTGCTAAATGTTAAGCAGAGTTAACAACGTTTAATTTACAGCGTTGTTAATATTAAATGTCAACGTACAACTTGACCACTTAAAATCCGGCACACATACAAATACAAGTTCAAATAGATGAAAATAATACACATGAATACAAACTTTGGATATAAACAAACAGTATTGTATATAATTAAATACACGCACAATTGCTCGTACATGTGAAATGCAAACTACGAGTACAATCGACATGAATTTCATTAACGTACATACATACATACTCGTATGTATGTATTTGTGCGAGTGTAGTTTAGTTTTAGTATGAGAGTAGTGATGTCTTCGAATAACAGAAGTTTATTGGTGTTAAGATCTAAACACAAACACACACAAATACTCGCAATCAAAAGTACTTATGCGTACGTGGTACTGAAAATAAGGTAGGGGATTTTAAATTAAAGTTTAAATTTAATTTTCATATATGTTGAAAGATGTTTTAGCAGCGACTCAGCAATGTTGCTTAACAATGTTGCTCTTAAACAATTTTACAGTATCAGGCTATTTGGTTTATAGAAGGATTCAAAAATACGGCGGCAATTTACGTTGAAAAAACTGGTTGGTTGTAAGATTAAGAACGCTAAACGATTTGCTTGAAAACTAAGTTGCTAGCAAATAATTTAATATTTCTACACCCTGTAGCTTTGCTCTCTTGTTATACATAAACCTCTACCATGTATGAGTATATAAAAGGTTATCCAATAAGGGCGGGTTGATGTTGAAATTTAGTAGAGTTGAATAAAATACAATACAGCAGGCTGGTAAGATGTTGAGTCAATATTTGAATATGAAATTATTTAATGGTTCGCCGTAGCCTGCGATTCGAAAGGGGGCATAGGTGGGTGTAACATCTCCTCAACGAAAAGAATTTCTAAAATGGTTACAAGTGAAGGAGTAACAAATAAATGTCAATGCTTTCAATAAAGACAGGTGCTGCATTAGATGTGGGATCAATCAACCTAAGCTGCCAGTTCGTGTTATTGCGACGTAGGGAGCCCCTCCAGAAAAGCTCTAGCGGGGTCAAATCTCACGAAGTTGAGATTATTTTCACGTTATATCCACAAGGTTAGTAAACGCTGGTTCGCTGTATTTTACCTCAATCTGTTTTGATGGTTATCACCGAAGTTTTTTTTAGAAGGGAGTGTGGATCAATGATACCACCTGGTGAATCTCGTGTAGGTTGGCATCGTTTTAATTTGGGTACTGCTCCAAACATCCTGCAGCCTGCGTAGCGATCAGCGTATAACTTCCAGTGGTTATTTGCCAACAGTGATGGAATAATAAGCAAAACTTTCAACGGACTGCTATAAAACGACATGACCACCACGGACTATCCATTCGACCCGGCCGCTCCTTATTAAAATCCCTTTATTTTATAACGTATACTTATGCATGCAGATTCAATTAACAAATAACTTAAATATGTATTGTATGCTTAATTTATGATTCGTACTCTACATGTATCCGCACATATGCATGCTTTTGCATGTCCATTCACATCATTTGGATATGTGCATGTTTATGACTCTGCACATTCATTCTTGTACAACTGTGTTCTATGTTAGTATGTGTCCGCATGAGTTCTTATTTGATTTATAAATGTTGTTTATGCATTATTTTTGATTTTCATAATAATTTTCTATTTATTGTCTAAATAAATGTGCGAATGTGTTGTGATTCTGATGTTGTTAATTAGTTTTTTTTTTTAATTTCATTTACTACTACTGCTGCTCTGGTTATTATTGTTCTTCTATTTATCTCATTATAATCGTGGCACAACACACAAATATTAAAATCCTCTATGGCTCACAGACATTATGCGATAATAAATTTTCAACATCAGAAATTGTTTAATAAGCCAGCGATTTATTTAGTAAGAAATTTCTAAATAAACAGTAATTTCACTGATCGCGGTTTTTGAGTTTCGTATTTAAAAGATAATTTTATGGTCGAATATTTTACCAACACTATTTAATACAGAGAAATCTCGCCTAATATCATACGCACAAAGTAGGTGAGATTTAAAGCAGAGCTTCTATTACGAGTTGAAAATATAGAATCACAAAGATTGTGGTTCGGTATTTCATACTGCCCCAGACATAAACAGCACAAGGGACTCGCTAGGTATGAAACGAAGACCCTAAAGGATTGCAGAAAATCAGTGCGCGGGAAAATATTTCCCAGTAATTTCCAGGCAGTGCTCCTGAGTTATGTTCATTGGTTTGTTTGACGAACAGATGCAGCTGGGCCATGGCATGCCCTTGTTTTTATCGTTCATGCTTATTTAAGTTCACCAGGCGCCCTGTTTTAGCTCCTTTGGATCACCTATGGGATTTCAGTGATGCCTTCCGCATTTTACTTTTACGTTTTTCCAGACTGTTTAACGGGTTATTACCAGTCACCCCTAATTGTCCTGGCTTTAATCGCAATATCGGCTGTTTGTTATTTAACTACCTTGCCCTTATGTACATAGATAGGAAGGCAGGAGTAAATTCCACTTTCAGGTTCTGCAGGAAAGCATCACTGTCCCGAACGTCTCCTTAATTAAGAGTTATTCTGGTTAAATCGCAACCTAGTGCAGATTTCCGTAAGAACCTAGTGATAAACGAAAGGCTCTAAATTAGAGAAAAGAATGTGCCCTAGGGCTGGGTTTTATTTTCTTTTAAATTTCGTTACGTTTAAAAAACATCCTTTCGATCCAGCCTTACTGTGTATTATTTATGATGGTAAATATCAACAGTTTGCAACTATTTGTGTTCAATGCAAACATATAAAATTTTATATTTAAAATCCTCACATGTTTGTTTTACTATCCTTGTTTGCAAACAAAAGCAATAAGATTTCTTAAAGAGTTAAGCACTGTTAAAAGCAAAGTATGTGTAGAGTCCTTATTGACTTAAATGTGTAAGTGCTGGTTTTTTAAATACATAAAATTTGTTCTTAAGGGTATTTAATTATACTTTAATTAAAAGGAGGTCGAGGGAAGCCAAAGTTAAATGCTACGCTAGGGATATGAAATATATTCGAATTCGCACTGATGGTAAGGCAGCGAAACGCCCTCTTCTGGGTTTCGTATTTTATCGATTCTAATAACTATGTTCATTAACGCTGCATGCTATTGTCAGATTTATGAGATGCCATAAATTTGTCTGCTTTGAACCGGCTATTAGATTGGCCCACTCGTTAGTTCTATGAGGTCAATAATATTTAAGTAGTCTCCTAGAGTCTAATAATTTTACCCGTAACTGTAGCGGAGCTTCCATAGAAACTTGCCTCCAATGTTTTTACCACACAACTACCACTTCAAACTTGACTAAACAGTGTAGGAATATACCTACGCCTGTTAACGTCAAGGTGTTGCTTGGCGTCATCTCGTTTTTTGCATGGCCGTTGCGTAACCATCTTTTGTTTACAATTAATATTGCTGACAATTTCCTAGCAACCGTTTATGCTGTTGTTGTTAATGTTCAACAAACTCTACTTAAACTTTTAGTTAATAAATTAATTGCTTGCTTTAGTTATGTTAGTAGACTTTGTTGAGTATTGGCTTTAAATTGCTATTTTCCAAAGTCCTTGTTATTTAACAGAAAACCTAAAATCAACAACATTTAATTAAATATTATCCCTGTGTACAATTCATAGACTAGAAATGATTTTAATTTGAAAATTCTGCCATATTTACTTGCAATATAAAATGAAAATTGAAATTTGTTTAAGAAAAGTAAATATTTGTCAAGAAAAGATAGACGACAACAATATCTGTAAGCTGTTAAAGAAATAATAATAATTGTATAGGCAACGTATGGTAAAGGACATCAAAAATAAAAATTGTGTGCTTTAGAATAATTAAAATCTTTAACCAATAACATTTTTAAATCCAGTGTATAGGAAAATTTTATTGATATTTTTTTTTTTTTTTTGGTATCAACACATTTTCCACAGAATTAATTGGACTAAAAAGATATTATAGAAATGAATGCACCATGATGTTGTTAATCTGTGTACAAAATTTTCTGCAATAAAATTCAAAAACACAAAAGCTTACCATGTATCCTTTTTTTTGACCCCCACAAAAAAAAAAAAAATAAAAAAAAATAATTTCCAATTATAATTCAAGCATAATTTTCATTTATTTTCAGTGCCCTTAAAATTATTATTTTGATAAAAAAAATTGTTTTTAATATATTTTAAGTTGCCAAATGGAGTTTTTTCATTCAGTTTTATTGGAAAACAAAAAATTCCCTAAATATCCTTTTTTTAATTTTTAGTTTCACATTAAGGTGATTTTTGTAATAAAACTTATGCCATAGAAAAACTATCTCATTATATAGATTTTAATTAAATTAACCTTTTTAATAGTTATTATTTCATCGAATTTCCTTGAGTGATTTGCAAAGTATTACAAAGATGAATGCATAATTGCGTTTTTTACCTACAGATTAAAATTTAATTTTTTCTAATATCTTTTCCAAATGTCCTTTTTTAAGTGAATAATAAAAATGTTCTATTAACCATTAAATACGAGTGTGTTTAATATTGACGGTCTGATTTTTGTTTCTATACAAAAATATTCTATTAATAAATTCCCAGATTAACAAGGTATTGGTTTAAAGTTTGGTTTCAAAATATCATCAATTCACTATGAAGACAATGTAACTGGCCGTGTATCCTTTTCCTTTTTTTAAATATTCTAGAGTACATTTCAGAAAAATCATTTAATTATTATGCTTAAAGAGTTTTATTACAAACAAATTTCCACCTTGCGAAAGGGTTATTTCCCCTGCTTATATATTTTCCCAACCCATATCCCACACACACAATCTTATTACCCTTTTTTTAAATACAGCTGATGTCATCATAAAGCAGCTAAGCGAAGCTAAAGAAAATGAAAAACAGCAGCAGCTGCACGAGGCAAAAGGAAAGACTAAAAAACTTTCAATACACTACCGCTTGAGAATTGTGTAAACATGGCAAGCAGCAGCATGCTGTTCATACTTCACCAGCTGTATTAATACACATTTCATAAGGACTTATTTTCGCTCCTTGCTTTCTGTTTGTTATGGTTTGAGCTTTTCTTTTTTACCTTCTTTTTTCTCTTTGCACACATATATCCTAGCTACGCACATCTTGACTTAGGTAAAATTCTCTGTTGATAGTAGGAATTTAGCGGTAAAGATGATGACGCTTTAAAATAAAAACAACAATATACATATTAGAGTAAACAAGAAAAGCTCTTGACATGCGACTGTTGCCACATGCAAAATAATAACATAGACACGCTTAAAGACAAGTGTTTATATTTGTATTTACACATGCACAAATACACTCTCCATGACACACGTACACATGCAAATGTTTCCACATGTCCTTAGAAAACGTGTTTTTGTATACATATTATGGTTTATGGTTGTATTTATTTGTTTGCCTCTGATTTATTTGTTTTAATATTTTTCTTATTTATGTGTTTATTTCTTTTGCAATAAACAAATTGCATTTAAATGGCTTATTAATAAAACAATAAGCATTGGCTTTCTTGAAAGGGGAGAATGAAAAGTTTGAACGAGTTGTTGAAGAAACAGAAAAATACTTTTGTATTAAATTTTGTTTGGTGTTAGTATAAAAGGAGTGCATTCACAGTTGTTGTCTAATAAACCTATAAGAAAAGCTTCTTCAATGCATTCGTTATTAGTTTTATTTAAAAAACAAAACGACGAATAAACTTAAAGCATATTTGAATAACAAAGAGTTCAAAAAGATCTTTGATATCTCGTGTTTTTAATTTGCAACCGAAAAGGATCTTTGACCGACTTTGGGATTTTTCTACCCAAACGAAAGAATTTTGGTTTGAGTTTAAATAGTATAGTGCTACATTAAAAAAACGTGGCATACTTTTTTTACAAATGTTTTTCTGAGCGCATATAAAAAAGGATATATGACCAGCTCTTATGATAGCGCTCCAGTTTCTATGAATTTCGGTATTTAGTTTAAATACAGTGTGGTACATACCTTTACGCAATATTTTGTCAATTACAACGCGTTTCTGTCAGCACTATGAAAATTAAGTTTAATTAATTTATTTGTTCAAACCAATCCATCAAGCCCAATTCGACACCGTGCTCATGAGCTTGGTCTTCAAAGAACAACTTTGGCCACAATTTTGCACAAAGATTTGCATTTGTTTCCATTTAAGATTCAGTTGACACAAGAGCTTCTTCCAGAATACCACTTACGCCGCCGTACAAATGCCAATAGGATGCTCTACAGCTCGCCCATGACAACCCCGATTTTCATGAAAAAATCATAATAAGTGACGAGGAACATTTTCATTAGAATGAATATGTGAATAAACAGAATAGCCGGTTCTGGGCAATGGAAAACCCTCAAATTATTCATCAGTCACCTTTGCATCCATTAAAAGTGACAGTCTGGTGTGCAATTTGGTTAGCAGGAATCCTTGGATCTTACTTCTTTGAAACTGAAAATGGCGTAACGGTAGCTGTCAATGGGGAGCGATATCGTGATATGATTGAACACTTTTTAACGCCACAACTGCTTTGCATGCTTTGGGCTTGACTAACATGTGGTTTCAGCAAGACGGTGCCACATCGCTTACAGCCAGGATTACAATGGAATTACTCCGAGACCTCTTTCCACAACAAGTTATTTCAAGGAATGTTGATGTTGATTGGCCTTCACGGTCGCCTGATTTGACTGCTCCGGACTTCTTATTGTGGGGATATCTGAAAAGCAAGGTTTATGCAAACAAACCGGAAACGCTGGAGCAACTCAATTATTTATTATTTTAACTTAAAAAAAGGACACTTGAACCGCTCTCTTAATTTTGGCCGCAACTAGTTAAATTTTGCAATAATAATTGCAGACTAGTTGGCACGTTCAATTACTCAAACTCTTGTAAATAAAATGTATTTTCATTAAAATATTTTATATTTCACTTGAAATAACGCCCTATGACTTGATATTTTACACAACATCTCTACCAATAATTTATCTACCAATAATTTATGGCAATCACAGTATGTCCTTTTAAATATTTTTCTCCATGTTTTTAACAATCGTATTACCAAAACCAGTTGCAAACTAGACAAACGTATAATAGTAAAACACAATGACTATTAAAATGTATATAAATCCAAGGCTATACTTATATTGGTAATTACACAGTTTTATACCCTTCCATATTCATAACCGTGTTTTAACATTTATGTTTTCTTTCTATTTGTTACCAATTATACTTTATGCAACGTTGACAAGTAATCACTTCATATTAAAGATACCATCAATAAATAAATAAATAAATACATATATTTATTACCAACAAACCAGGCATTTACTATACCTCCAAACAAAAGCCTAAAAAACTGAAATAATTGATATTCAAACCAACACTCACGTACAAATACTCGGCTATATTTAAAAAGCCTTACATTTAATAAACAATGATTGTGTTTTCGGTTTGAATGGCGACCATGTGTATGAGTTGTTATAATGATTATAGAATTTTATGTTCGTTTTTCAGTTTTTTTTTTATTTCCTTGATTGTCGTGGGAGCTTTGGCTGTTAATATCCTTTGGGAAATTTGTAAGCGAAAAGTCAAATAATCATTTGTATTTACTCTATACTTTAGTTTGACATACCCTGCTTGTGATATGGTATAAGTAAAATCACATTAAAGAGCCTTACTTCAATATAAATGGGTATGTGTGTAAGGGGCAGGACAGGCATTAATATATCTAAGGGCAGACAAATATGATTTCTTTGCTTTTAAGAACAGTACTAGCTAGGTTGGGTAATTATCATGATCATTTTGTGATACTCGGAGATGCTAGGAGAATGTCGTTAGAGCATTAAGCCATCTCCAAGTCCACATAAAGAATTTTACAACCCACCGCAAATGGGGCTACAAAAGGTGCCCTAGGTAGCGAAATAAGCGGGCTCATGAAATTTGTTCACAGTCGTTCCATAGAAGATTATACATCCTATAAAGCAGCACCGCACCAGTCCAGCTGCAATTACGCTGAGTAGACGGAATCTCGCAATAGCACCGACATAAGCAAACGGAGTTGCATGAGCGTAGAATAATTTCTGCTGAATATGTGCTCTACCAACTAGATAAGATATCTCCTATTCATTAATGTTGCTTGCTAGATCGATATTATTAATTTTTTATTGCTGTCGAAATTTCATGATTCAACGCCTTAGGAGTACCTTTACAGATTGAATTTTGTCCATCTCTTACGGATTCCTTCCTTGGACAATTAAAACCGGAGTTCCTTCACAGAATTTATATTACTCTCACGAGCAATGGAGAAAAAGATGTCCATCCACACAGATCTTCACATGCCCGGCTAAGTCTGTATAAAAACTGAAAGTGGACTAGGATCAAAAGTTCGCACGCCGTGCCGCCGTTGGTTAGGTATTTTTATAAGAGAGTATTAACTTTTCTTCGCTCCGCTTGCAATTTACCCAGACTACTATCAGAGACAGGAACTTGGTACCGCGCGCGATTACGAGGGGGTATAAGTAAAAACTTTATAGCAGACTTGGTATTATATATCAACTCTGAATTAGTCCAGGAAGAGAGTACTTGGAAGATAGAGGTAACTTTTATTTACATTGAAAGAAAAACGGCATAATGGGGATACACATCGCATCTACGGAATTATGAAATTAGTATCGTGGAATGGACAAGCTGCTCAGTTGCAGGCAGGGTATCCTGGGGCTCTCAATGATAAATATTACTTCCCATAGCATGTATCCTGCCGTTTCTCCATGTGTTGCATTTTAAAAAATACGCAAAATTTACTTCCCTTCTAAATATGCTGCACCAAAACTTGCAAAAGTGCAAAGTTTTTGCACTCGATATTAAGTTCAGGCAACTGAATTAACTACATTGTTTAGACAAACCAGAGTTTTATTTCATGTGCTTAAAAGCTTCTCACTTTGTGGGAGTTTGGGCAATATGAAAAAAGTGCTACCTTCTTCCTTGTTGGGTTTCTTTATATAGCAGGCATATTTTTATAACCGAGGCCTAGTTCTGGGTGAAAGGGTGTGACCGTAAGCATAATTGCGTGGTTTGAAATGATACTAAGCCTCACGAGCTACCCCAAGTGGCAGTGAATTATTTTGGACATAGATTTGAGATCATCAGTGGGTGCCTCTTCGAAATTTATTACGGCATCTTAACCTTCATCATTGGATGCGATATAGCCGATGTAGTAAAGAAACCTCTCGCCAGAGTTTCGGGATATATCAAAACAAATGCGCAACCATTTTTGTAGGTCTTTCTGCAGCCTTTTTTTAATATTTAATTAATCCAAATGAACTTAACAGGGGTACTTAAAATTCGTCATGAATCAAAGTTTATTACTTTGCTCAATTATTTATACAACAATCATTCATTTTAGCATTTATACAACGCTAATGATAACGTTATTTATATTGAATATTGGCGGTGGGCTGGTGTGGCTGTAATGACAGTAGTGGTAGAATGGCGGTTATGTGCAGTATGCCAGGAAGTCCTGACACGCCATACGCTATCATGTAAATAATTTTTGTGACGTGCCAATAACTGCAAGCCTACACTACCACCATCGACTGAAATTTATATATTTTTTGTTTATTTTTTATTTACAATTTTTTTTTTTTATAAATATTTTACTTATTTACTGTGGGCGTTTATTTGTTCCCCCTATTTTCGCTACATTTCGGTTAATGTTCAATGTGACCTTCGTTGCTGGTAAAGCAAATGCAAATAGTGTATAAATATGTGTGTGTGTTGTTGTTAGTATTTCCTTTTTTCTTACGTTTCCCTCTTGTATTTATATTTTATATATTTTAATTGAAAAATTAGTATTTCAATATTTGTATTTGCTCAACAACATCAGTTCCTACTCATACAAAATTCTCTTGATTGTGTGTATACTTTTAATTTTAGTGTGTGTATGTGTGCGTGTGTGTATGCGTGTGTGATTGTTAAGGTGGTTCTTTTTTTTGCTTATTCATTATCAACTGTATTAATATGGCCTTAATTGTCAGAAGTTGGCCTTGCTAATAGCAGTCAATATCCAAACTGAATATGAACTTTTTTGTTGGCTGTTTTTTTTTCTTCCTTCGTCTTTGGCTTTCTTCTGTAAAAGAAATTCCTCTTTGTTACACTAATGACTTTTTAGGGCAGTTTAAATAATATAGTTTGTACATAAATTATTGCTTGTCAAAATAGAGTTATGAGATTTGAGTACGAGCAGATGGTTGAAAACCTTTAAGAAGGACATGTCTGTGTACGCTGCTTTGGTATTCTGGATTCATTAAAGCCTTGTAAACAGTTCTACTAAAGAATGAATTTTCTTTTCTTTCTTAGAATTTTACTATTTAGTGAGACAAAAGGATTTTTGCCGACCAGCAATACCAACGTCTAAAATTCTGGCATATTTTGTATGAAACAAATACTGTTGGAATTTTTCATTTAGGAAAAAGTTTATTTTTATCGTTTGATTAAGGCTATGGCTCTATTTTACGCTGGAATCAAGCACGACCAGTACAATATGTAGCATTATCGTAATGACACATCAGCTCTGTTGACGTTGGTTAATTGGTTCTAGAATATCATGTCAGACTCAAAAAAACTGTTCCTCGGTATACGAGTATTGTCTAAAAAGCTGGCTGAAGTTAGTGCTCGAAAAAAGTCTCAGTCAGGAAATAAAACAGGTATTAAAAAAGCATAACTGGTAGGAAAATATAATGTTTAGGTTGAGATGCTGTGGTATTTTTCCCTGTAGTGGAGATTCAAGTGGGTCCGTAAATCTGCTAAATTTAAGTTATCTAGTCACTATATATGTGCCGATGTGCATTCTAAGGCTTTGGAGATGAAATACTGTCTCTTCTTCCCCTTCATTGTCCTTCATCCGCTGCCGTCGTCACCTACTGGCAACCATATTCTCTGGGCGTGATTGTCAATTTCTAGAAAGTAATGCCCCGATACCATTAATTGGTCTAATGTAGGCCAGATTATCTTCATGTTCCTGCTTGTGGGCTCTTACCACCATCTAGTCTAAGCCATCTTATATACAGAGTTGTTAATTTGCCTTTTACTGGTCGAGAGAGAAATACCACATCATTCGTAAATGTGCAAGTTCAACCACCAAGCATTATAGTTGCCAGTATTAATCACATATCAATGCAGCTGCTTTTGAGTGCTTCTTGAATGTGTTGCTATCCGATTTCTGAATGCGCAGCATTCCGAGACCAATTTAAATATCGGTAAGGCACTCATCGATGTACTTGAAACAAATGGTAGAGATTACACGAGTTTAAGTAATAAGGGAAGACGTAGGCGATCAGAAATCGTAAGTATTAACAACTTGATGATTGGGTGGTACGTAAGAAGGTGTAAAATTAATAATCGAAAAAAGAAAGAACACTGAAGTTCGAGAAGGTGTTGAAAAGTGCCAAAACAATGCGAGGTTGCTTCACTGTAAAGACCTATTTTGAAGACCCAGGTCCGGTTAAACATTTTGCATCATACATTTTTTTAGGTGACTGCCAACCACATTTATTTTTACTATATAAAAAAAGGTATTCATTTACTTTTTAACTTTCTTAAGTTTATATACAGTATCCAATTTTGAATGACTTATTTGTCTTAAGTTTTTTTTTGTGAATTTAGTCCCAAAAATTAACTGAATAAAATTTTGTTCATAATTAACAAAAGTTTTATTTATTTTAAAACTTATTTCAAACTGGCTTCTTTTGTGCGACTGTTTTTTTTTCGCCAAACGAACTTTCAACATAAATTTTCTACAATTTAAGTCCTTTCATAAATAGCAACGACCGCGTACAACCTTTTCTTTTTTTCGCATTTCGTATTTATTTCCTGAAATGTTTATTACAATTCTTAATATTTTAACGCACAATAACTTTAATATTTCAACAGCAGCGGGAGTAGGAGTAGGAGGAAAATTGGATGTAATAGCATCGAAATGTCCTTGTAAAACAAACAAATCCAACGTAAAGTTTGTCTACTTAAAATGGCAAGAAAACGTGGCAAAGACATATATACACACATATCGCAAAGTATAAATGTACCACAGTAAAGAAGCTAGAAAAACTAAGCAAACAAATACAAAAAGAAATTTGTAATATAACCCAGATTTGTAATGACACACCACTAAAAATGTAACCAGTAAAAAAGAAATGTCAAAACTATGGCAAAAATCATAAAGAATAGTTAAACAAAATGTGTGTAGGAGAAGAAATGTTGAAATGGTTATTACCCCGCTTAAATTTGAGTAAGTGCATTCGTACGTGTTGCCAATTTGTTGCTGCCACTACTGTGACTACCAGGAGCATCAAAAAGCTTTTTTTTTGCTTAAACAAATGTCACATAATTGTGGAATTAGAAAGAATATTTAAATGCTGAGATATTTTTCTTTCCCTAATAAAACTTAATGTGGCCATTCTTGCTTCAGGTAAGAATGTCTTCTGGTCATTTGAGGAAATGTGTCACTTTGGTCAGTAACCATTCGGATCTTCTGAGACACCTTAGCCCATGAGGAGCTTTTTTAATGAACGACATTTTGTCTGCGTTCTTGATATGGCTATATCTGGGGAGAATAAGAGATTAAAAATTCTCTCTGAAATCCAGCCACTAATTTGGTCTTATTGTTGCAAATGTCCACTCGATGTGTATTATTTATGCTTCTGTGTCCGGCATTTTTAATACTAAAGTACGAGCTGTACAGCTAGCTGATCATAGCAGTCGTCTAGCACTTAAGATGATCATATAGGAAATGGTTTAAAAGATCGTAAAAAACATATTGGATGACCCAGGTAAACGAGATAGCAGGAGTAAGAGGCATTAAAAAAATAAATATGCAAGTAGAAAAGGCATAAGGAAACCAAGAAAATTGGTAAGCCCTCTTAGACACCGTGATAATGAGAAGAGAATGTTCAAACTTACCGTCAACAAAGCTACTAATGCGAGTGCTTGCTTTTGTGCAGTTCACATGAGAGTTACTGTTTTGACTTACAAATAGTGGTGTCAAAGAAGCCTAGATACTAAGAACTTTACTCTGTAGGCCAACGAGTCCCTGCAGCTTTCATCAAATATCTTCGTTGCTAATTTTATTCTAGCGTGAACCCTAACCAACTGGTCTCTGACCCACTCGTGAAGACGGGCATCTCTTCAGTATCACATGTTGTATCATCAGTCAGTTAACCGCTGATATTTCAACCCGAAATAGTAACCCGGACTTGTTTCCATAGACTACGTGTTTGTCTGATGCAGACACAGTAAGTCATAATTCAGATGTAAAATTGTATGCCTGTTAATGTTTGGCCACTTCTCAAAGAGCCAATGACACTAGGAATTAATGCATATTAAAGATTACTGATCACGGAACCAGACACGGGACAAATGCGTCTGAACCAACTGACATAAATTTGCCGCTGGTTATCGGAATTTTTACTTCTTTCGATTATTGCAAGGACGCGTTTTTGCATTAGCAACAATTTTCCAGCCATGAAGCCTTGACCAATATATTATACCTCAATTAAATTATTTTTACTCATGAGTCCTTACTCCGCTTTCGACAGAGTCCAGTGTAGCTTTTCAGCCTGAACAAAAGAGCTCTTGCGACCAGTCTTGTGAAATATGTTACATTATTATGTCGCAATTGTTGCAAAATTAAAATTCCTCTCTACTAAGCATACTTTTCAAATCATAGTTAGTTAAATATTTAATTGGGTCAATTAAATAGTAATTCAAGCTGAAATCAAAAAAAGCTTTAATAGGCAAAAATATTTTATTGTTACGCTCTCATGAGTTTTGCTCTTGTTATGACACCTCAAAGGTATCCTTTTTTACATTACAACTAAAGTAACACTAATGTCTATTTAATACAATTCTGATTACATTCATGGAATTGCAGCATTACTTAAATTAAATTTTCCTACTCCCTGGATAATTAAGGCGAACATAAAAACGTTATAACAAAAGAAGTGATCAAATTTAACTTAGATTATCTAAAATTACCGTGTCATAGAGAGTGTGTTGTTTTGATAGCAAATACGACTTTATAAGGTGTGCGTCAAAATGATAAGGGGACTTAATCACTGCTTAACGTAAGCAAAAGTGTAGGCAGTATTAGATGCAGTTGCCTTAATTACTGGTCGCTCAATAGGAAAGCCATTACAGCTTTTCGGGCAGTGGTACAACAACGGAATGAACATAATGTGTTCAGCAATATATCCCTCTTGGTCTTACGCTGAAACCTACAATAGGATTAGCACTATGATTGACCTGGACTATGCGTTTGTACCTTGTTTGTGGGTTTGAGAGTATACTGATTGGTTGCGGTGCATTATAATGCCACATCTGTAATACCATCTTTTCACGGTTTTGATTGCTATTACCTTAGTTTCCCGGATGTTACTCTGCAACAACTAACTGCCTCGCGGAAGCTACTGGTGCCCGTATTGCCAGTTGGGTTAGCTACTGGTTTTACCGCGGCACCCCTTTGGGTTTCATATTTCCAGGATTCTAGGATTGTCATATCCCACGATATCAACGAAGAAGACATACCACTGGGACGTGGATATAGTGCACTCAGGCGGCCTTATCCTCGAAGACCGTTCGGTTTATTTGAAGCGCATGTAGCGGTTCTTGCTAATATAGGCTATGAATTTCACATGCCCCCTGTTCTACCTCGTCCGGTGTTACGTATTGTGCCCCTCATTTAGATGATTCAATTAAGGCAGGAATAAGTGCTTGAACATTGTTCTAAACACGTTTTAGGTAAAAAATTTCTATGGATATATCAGACTGTAAGCTGACATGTACTAGTGGCGGTTTACATATATTTTCCCCTAAGGCGGTGGTTGTAGCCACTAAACAAAATTGCGATGTACATATGCTAGAAGTTATAGTTCGAGTTAACCTGGATTTGAGCAAAACTTTTGGCTTATTTAAGTTGTTTTAAGCCAAGGAATTTTCAAAGTAAGAAGTTGAACGATTTTAGATACAAAATGTGAATTTAGTACCTGTTAACAAGTTCTTTGTTAAACAATTAAACCTTTCAGTCTGATTCTTGATTTGATATTCCGACAGGGTGTTTTGATGTAGAATTTGGGAACGAATTTCTGTCATCCCTTGTCAAGTTTGGTTTGGAAACAAACCGGTTTCGGCGCCATCTGAGAACGAAAACTGACACTGAAGATGGCACATAGCCGAAACCGGTTTGTCTTCAAACCAAACTTGACAAGGGATGACAGAAATTCGTTCCAAAATTCTACAACCAAACTCGTAACTGGTATAATCTGAGGATCTAAGTTGAATATAGCATAAAGAATAATTACATGAAATCGGCAATACCTTGATAGTTGCGGATGTATAAGTTGC
This sequence comes from Phania funesta, assembly GCA_963932375.1. Lineage (NCBI taxonomy): Eukaryota > Metazoa > Arthropoda > Insecta > Diptera > Tachinidae > Phania > Phania funesta. The sequence goes on along the minus strand of OZ010656.1, from coordinate 2,904,551 downwards.
AAATTAGACCTGTTTTGTCAGGGCACAGTCGATATGGTACATGTATCAAAAGGAGGATAGAGCTATGAACTTTTTTAAAGAAGGTTAACGAGTACCAATCCAAAAATTCTGTTAGTCTCAGTGTATCCAGCAATTAACAACTTATGTAATAGTAAATAGTGTCTAAATAAAAAACTAATCTTATCACTTTCACGTGCACCAAACATATTTAATAATTTGCATGTAAATAAAAACCACTTTGCTTCAGTAAAGGCATGCACGTTCATGTTGAATGACATACAAACACACACGTGTGAATAACAGTGATGTTTAATTATTAAAGATAATTACAATGTGATTTAGACATGTTACACTCATGTTATTTTAAAGCAACAACAATGACAACAAAAGTGACAACAATAAAATAATGTTGTAATAGTTGTTGTTGTTGCTTTTTTGAGTGGTAAGTTATTTTTAATTGTACATTTGTTACAAGGTGTTATAATTTCCCTAGCATTTGTTTCGTATAATTTCATTCTAGGTTTTTTTTTTTAATTTTCTCCTTTATGTTTTTAATTATCGTTTGTAAATGATAAAGATCTTGAAGTGATAAACCAGAAATAAAAGGTGCAAAGGAAAGAAAGGAATAAACAATTTTTGGTTATAAGAAATGTTTGTTTAATGCCATGTGGATTATAATGAAATTTTGCAGTGTTTATTAAAAGATTCTTGTTTTTAATTTAGAATTTTAGGAATCAAATTTGTAATTTCAGCATTAATAAAAAGAAGTTTTAAAATAAACCAACTGAGTTGCTTGTGCCCACAATTGTTCCTGGTACTCATTTTTGTACCAAAGAAGTAAATAGATCTTTCTTTTATATTTTTAATCTCTAGATTTATAGAAACAACGTTTTTCACGATTTGCTTACTAATAATATTTTGTTTGTTTGTATCCTTTTAGGTAAGTCTTGTCTTCCAAATGTTTCATGGTAAGTTTTTAATTACCTTACTACCAAGAATTATGTGAGTAAATCCCCAGTCATGAGATTGTAAAAAGGTATTCGTTTTCCCAAAAAAAAACTCACTGTCAATAATTACTTCATAAAAGTTTGGGGAAATTCAGAATAACTACAAAACGATTAATTACTTCCTGCTCTGCCAAATATAATTGTTGGAACATTATGAATGCAGGGAAGCTTTAAAGCAATCTACACATACACTTGATTTAGTTAAAATCAAATATGATGCTACTGGGAACTACAAACACATGCTCATTTTTTATACTACAACTACCACTAGTGCAATTTAAGCTAGAGGTGTTTCTTTCAGAGGTCGCTACTCTTTTAAAAAGTTGCTCCAAACGAACAAAAAATCGTATCATATAAGAAAACAAACTGTTGATCTGTGTTGAATCAATTGTTTGATGCAACTCTCTGCATCCATCACAATCATTTTTAGATTACGTGCTCAGTGTAGTAGTCCAGAAGGTTACCAGATAAGAAATTTAAGTAAAACAACAACAGTGTGGAATATCAAATTGTTTCTACCTCTTTGTTAAAGCCAGATTTATGTCATTATATATGGAATAGCCTCGGTTTCGCTGGCACTGCGACCAAAAACCGAAAGATTTCCAGCGTCCAGCTCACGGCGTTGGTCGTCCAGCTTCAGTTCTTACGTTAGCAAAATCTTATACAAATGTAGGTGCACTTTCAAGCGCAAACAGGCCGGATTGCTTCTCTGCCCATATATTATTCGGCTGATCTGCGCAGAATTCACATTGCTGGATATTTTTCTTCTACGGCGGCTTTGTTCCAATCTCGCCCCAATGTCTGAGTAGTTGGTGGCTTAACGTCTAATAGAAGGGTTTCACGCTGAGGCATTTTTATTGCCTGTTGCTTGAACAAGAAATTTAATAATTGTATTTTGATGTTTGTTATTGGGATATAAAAATCTATAGTCATAGTCTCCACTTTTAAGTCTGGAGACCATAAGCAGATCAGACGTAGAACTGTAGGGATCAGTCCAAACAGGACGAGTACTGTAGCCCATCTAAAAGTTCATGCCAAGAAAACCCAAAAGCTCTTCTCTCTGAAGGTTGAGAGTCTTATCATTTGGAGTGGCACACAGATTGCTTTGATACACGATTTCATCAAAAATAGTATCAAGTAGAATCAGTCGTAGGCGTAGAGCTTTTACTCAATGATTCATCCACGACAGTAGTGCTTTCAGAGTTTTCTAGTAAGATTGTTTCTACATCGCGTTTTTTTACTTTCGTTTATGTTATGGAACTCTTTTTTTAGGTTGCGAGTCATGAAATGGTTGTGTTGGCATGTAGAATTCCATTGGCTAAAGAAGTTGGATCTTCAGGAGCAATACCTTCCGATTCATTTCAGCTTCCAATAAAGATTGTTGTATGGCTTTGTAAATAATTTCATTAAAGCTTTTCGGTGGCTGATGAATGGCATCTATAATGCTTCTATTAGAGCAAATATGTTTGGAACTATTGCACCTGAAAGTACCAAGTTCAACTTGACACTAAATGGAGGTTTTTTTTAAATTTTTTTCAACAAAATCTTTTTCATTGGCTAACTCGGTTGCTTTGTAAGAGATATTCAAGCAGAGTGAAAGTTGCTGCGATTTAATGTTTATTTACCGTTACAGAAGGCGGTACGATTTAGCACCGTCAGAGGCGCAAGGGTTATTGAACAATAACGGTTTTGTTTTACATTTTCCATTGTGACTTCCATAGACCAATAAGTGTTTGTAATATTAACTTCGTGGCCGGGTTACTGAGGCAGATCGCTGGCACAAGGTGTCTTACCAAACACCTTTCATTTCTTAGGGATTTGCCGATATTCTTTATCAGCACTCAGTCCGCACAATTGCTAGCACGTTGGCCTTTTTCAAGCAGACGCTACAGAAACTATTTACGATTTTTAGCTGGCTTGTATATTGCCACTATCCAGTAACATTATGTGTTCATGTCCGCCAAAAGCATCGACTTTAAACAGGATAATTTTTCCGTTTCAGTACTGGTTAGGAGTTTTTAGAGTGATCACCCTTGTACTTTATTTTTGATTAACATAATTTCGTCTCCTTGCTGAAGCTTCTGTTTAATTTTAGCTTAGGAATCTATGTCGCTTAACGTACATAGACAGGTCTGTCCGTTCCGTTAATATTCACCTTCAGCCCAGTACCGGAATAGTAAAGCCTTTTGCTGTTCAGAGTGTGCATACTAGCGGCAAAGCTACTTTTGGTCTCCGGTTTTTTTGGACTACAATACTCAGTCTCCATCTGCTCAATTACTAAGAGCCTGCCAACTGTAAGTATAATGCCTACTTTGACAGGTGAAACGGCGTATAGGTTTTAGAGGCTCTGCGTGACCGGGATTATAAAGTCTAACAAGACTCACATTTTAAAGTATTAAAAAAATCGCTATTGCATAAAAGTATTTCGTAATAAATCACCCAGTGCTACTACTATTTATGTACTACTACTTACTTCACATTAAGTATATGTGTACAAGGTATGTAATTTGAGTATATAAATACTCTAAACTCATGTAAGTGCTGATGATGATGATGATGATGATGAAATAAACGCATCTTAACTAAATGACGCAAAAAACTGAAAAGAAACCTTCCATTGTCATTTTGTGAAAATGCGACACAATGTGTCTGTCGTTCACATGAAATGTCTAAAACGGAAGTTAAGTATAAAAAATGAAGAAGAATATAAACCAATTTAAATCCTACTAATTACTTGGTAGACAAATTACAAAAGGAAAGAAAAAGAAATTGAAATAGAATAGAGCAACAGAAAAAAGTGAAGAGAAATTAAATCTGTATTAAAGTTGAGCACACCTTGTTAATGTATGTGTGTGTGAGTGTGTGTGTGCGTGCGTGTATAAAGGACATTAATTGTTAAACAGGTGGGTGAGAGCGTTACACACAGACTCTCTTACACTGCCAACCTAAAGCTTCCTGTCTCTTGATACACACATAAAGCTACGAAAATCTATAGCATACATTTAGTTCAGTTCTTAGCAAAACGCCAGCAACTAAAAGACAATTTTCTTTGTCATTTACAGGTCTTCTTCATTTCATACGACAACTTCTTTTCTCTCGCCATTTGTACACTTAAGCCAAGACAATTTACTTATCTTTTACGTTTTCACTAACTTGAATCATCTACATGAGTGTAAGACTAAATGAGTTTTGTTAAATGAAAAAAAGGACTTGTCATTAGCTGCAATTTTCTAGGCGTTAAACATACTAAGGACCTTTTATATATCTTCCGTATACTTTTTTGCTAAATGTCCCTGTTACCACCATCAGCATCATGGCAATTGGTTTGCTGAATGGCTGGCTGGCTGGTTGGTTGGTTGGTTGGCTAAAGGTTTGAGTGTATTTAATTCATATCTAAGCTGACAATGAAATAGTTAAGCGTAATTATCAAGGCGGCAAATGAATGCATTAAATATTAATTTTCATTTTTTTTATTTTATTTTTCTTCTCATGTCTCATCGTCTGTTCTAGTTTCATTTTGAATCTTTTCTTGTTGCCACTTATCCTTCTGGCTGTTTGTTAAGATGTTGCAGATAGAAAAAGTTATAAATAATTTAATATTGAATAATGAAATTTTAATTTTTATAATTAAATTTCTAATGAAAAACTAAAGACATGACATGTTTAAACACAAGACAAATTAAAAGAAGCGGCACATTTACATTTCTAGCAGAATATGAAATACAAGTTTTGCAGAAAATAAAGTAATAGAATTTTCTAACCCTAAAGCGTCGGGTTAACGTAGAGTTAGATGAATTCAAGTTCTAACTTTCTACCGGGTGTTTGCACTACTTCTAAGATCCCTAAATGAGATGGTAAGACACTTCTTCCAGGAGTAGAGTTAATTAGAGTACCAAGGCGCAGTGATGTGCTTAAGATAACTATGGCGGACGATCTAGCCAGATTTGAACCGTATCTTGGCGGTTAGACTAGAGCCTAGCTAGCTGAAGATCGATTACTGCCATACAACAAGAGCTAATCCAGGACGCAAAGCCGATATATTCAGGATTCTTAGGCACCGGCATGATACAAAAAACAAAAACTTTTGGTTGAGGAAATCTCAGTTAAAAACGCGTATGTTGTCGGCTCCACTGACAAAGAGTTTACCTCTGCATGCATGAATAATTTCCTTTAATTTTTATTAAATTTTAACTAAAAATTTAAATCCTTTCTTGATATTGCCAGACAAAACAAGTTAATAAGAATACAAAAAAAAAGGAAAGGAAACACTAAACCGGCATGACAAAACTCGAAATAATCTTATAAGAATCCCTCTATTATCATATAATAAAGTTTGCCTTGTATTTTTGTAGGTTTCCAGATAGAGCAGCAAAAATGTATTAGCTTATGAATAAATGCATATATTTAAATGAAATAGGGCTACTTGCAAAGTGCACTCAAAGGAGTAGAAATAAATCCTTACGCAGATAGCTGGCAGCCACATACAACCCTCAATATTTGTACGAAAATAAGATTCAACAACGCTGCACTTTCATACAGGAAAAAAAAGTTATTTAGATGAGGAAAATAAAGCAAGAGAGAGAAAACTAATAATAATGTTGCATTTTGATGAGCTACCCATTTTATTTTATTTTTTTTTATATTGCCTGGCACCCTTGGATTCTTGGTTTTTCATTACAAGCAAGAATTCATTCATTTGTGGCAAACGAGAGCGTGAGAGGTTTGATGTTGATGTATTTAAGCTGGTCTAAGCTAAGCACTGTAAAATATACCACAATTTAGCAAACAATAACAACAACAATATTTATAACGATGCTATACGCTATTTTATTTTGTAGTTGTGCTACTGCTTCTGCGGCTACTGCATTAAGTTGCATAAAAAAGGTATTAAGTCAAAGTTAACAACTTTTTCTTACTCATTTCATTCATTTGATTATTATTTTTTTTTTTGTTGTTGCTGAAAAATGATGTTAATTTTTGTTTGTATTTTAAGCCCAAGTGCTTTTAATATGAGAAGATAAAAAGTTTGTTTAGAGAGAGAGAGAAAAAAAAAGGAAAATATATAAAATTTTATGACGGTTCTGCTGCCACTGCCATTACTAGTGACGAGTGGTAGTAAGTTAAAATCTCAACATAATTCAACTTTATTGAAATAGAGATGAAGCTGATGATTGTGATTTAATTTTGTGGATTTTATATTTTAATTTCGCTTACTTTTAGAGTTAGTAACAAAGAATGGTAATAAATGTTACTGAAAATGTTTATCTTAAGAATATTTTTTTTTAAACATGAAGTGAGTGTTTCAAATGTTACTCTTCTCTGGAGTTCTTAGCACTACAACCACGGTGGCATGTAGTAAGAAATGGAGTCGACAATAAACTTAGCCACATATCTGTACTGTACTTTACGGTGGAGGGCAGATCAAAATGCACCGATTTCTTTATATTAAAATGACTGCCAAATATCCAGGCAAAAATGTTGAAAGTACATAACAATATTCACTGCTCACCTAGAAAATTGCTGAACGATCTAATATTAGAACTACTGGGGGGCAGCAAAGATAAAACAGTTGCAGTAAACTGAGTTTGTTATAACTAGTGCTACCTTATGGGTTCGACTGAGTGTGCGAGGCATACAAATATCATTGCTATCGTCCAAATGTGTAGGATTAAAAAGACACTAAATTAGGGATGGATAATTATCAGGATAGCTGAAGGATTGCATGGTGTCAAATCTTATTGGGATAAGGATGTTTTTTTTTTGTCTACTCTTTTTACCTCTTCAATTTTCGTCCCAACTTTGACAATGATTGATAGTACCATTTTGTTAAAACTCACACATGAACCTTAATTGTGGCAATACAATTTAAACATGAGTTAAAGACTTTGGTATTCGTAAATATGCAATTAACTTACTCAATTAGTATTTGACAGTTATGAATTTCGAATTTCAAGAAATTTACTAACTGTCAAACTCACCTGCCATTTTTTTATTTTTGTTTTCAATTTTTATATTAAAATTTTCACTTCCATAAATATTAAAATATGAAATGAGAAATAAAATTTAGTTGTATTGGTAATGGAGTGCCTTAATTATCTCATTGAACACAATTATTTCTGCTCACAAAACACACTTCACAAGAGTTGCATTGGAACTTTGAATAAATTAATGGTGTAATTAAATACTAATTGTTTTATTTATTAATTGAATTCCTTTATGGTAAATTGAGTTCAATTAGAGGCTTAGTTGCATAAATTTTCTAATTGCGCAATTAAGTCATAGTGTAGCGTATGTTAAACAAGTTAAGTGCCTAGTTCTTTTCCATTTGCAAGGCCAACAATAAGATCTGGCAACTTTCGTTACCTTGAAACCTGCCCTAGGGATATCGGTGACGGAATAATCTTTAAAACGGAAACCGAAACTAAATGTTCATTTTTTCTTCAGTGTAGTTCAAGATACCGACAGCGAAAAAAACAGTGAAATAGCAGAGTTGGGATTTTTAGATTTAACACCTATTCAATTAGAATGCATTTGTCGAAATTATCCTTGTATGGGCATTGTCAGCCCCTTGTTGTTTGATGTATTCTTTCGTTTCCTGATATTATTTCACTAAAGACAAACTAGCCTATCCGCTATAGCAGTGGAGTTTAAAACAGTTGTACAATTTTGCAAAATTACTCTTTTGGGAGGGGAAAACACAATTATTACTTTTTCTGCTTGCTACGGAGACTTCGCGGTAATGAGAATAGGACGAGTTCTTTAACCAGATAGCCTTGTGCGATGTGTAAAGGGAAACAATTTACTCCGCTATGGTGTATTTCTAAAGACGAAGACAAAGGCTATCTGCAGGCTTACTGCAAGATTACTATTCCACATACACTCTAGATGAGATGATAAGAACCACTTAACTTTCTGTTTTTAGTAGGCCGTGTCTTTCTTAATTTTTTTGATGAACGCATTAATGTAAGTGATGCTAATCATCTGATCGAGAGTATATATTGCACCACTAACAACCCTCCTTAAAATCACTCTCATTCTCGTATCGAACGGAATGATATTTAGGATTTCTCCTAAATACCCCGTGAGGAGTAGCTGATTTTCCCACTATCGCACACATTCCTCTGTGGAAACAATATAATATAACAATCAAATCGTTTTTGAATAATTTTATTAAATGACAACAACCCTCTAATTTCTCCACCTATCAATTATTTGTCAGCTTAATTTGATAACAAACTTCAGATTTCTTTTAAAAATTACTACCCAATATTGTTACGGGGACATTTTATTTCAATTTATTACCGCCAGTGCTTAAACAAAATGAATGGCAATTTAGATTTGCAAGAAATTTAAAATTAAAAACATTAATTTTCTCTTGTTTTTTTTGTTGTTAAAATCCTTGAAGCACATCTAAAAAATTAAATTCAGGTCACTTTTTATTTTCCTTAGAACGTTTGTCTTTGCTGTTGTCGATTGAATTTCAGACACGTTTTCTATTTCGAAAGTTATATTTGCTGTTTATGTTCCATGCACTTGAAGTATTTTATTGCATTTTTTCTCTTTTTTTTCTTCTATTGAGTAATTTTCATTGAACTAAATGAAAAACCATTGTCGCAGCAATAAATTTATTGTTTTCGTTAACAATAAAACTTTAAGTGAAAAACAAATATAACAATAAGGACAACAACAACAAAAATTTTAAAAAAGAAGAGACATTTTTGGTAAAAGAATAGTTCATTATTTGAGTTGTTTTCTTTACCACTTTTTCAAGAAAAGTTGTTGAAAAGATACGAGGACAGCATAAAGAACTACCTGATCTGATGCTCTGGTGGCTGAATGTTGGAGCTCTTTTTACCGTAAGGGAAGGGAGAATGTGCTGAAAAGCTTTTATCAAAAGGGTCTCTAATTAATCAATACAAAAGACGAGTCCGTTTATACTCTAGTCAAATCACACTTACTTTGCAAGTGAGCTTGGCTGCTTAAGTACCATTTAGTAAATGTACGATGTAGTAGGTACGATATTAACTGACAATTACGGAGTGATTAAGATAGCTAAAAGATTAACATTGCATTCAGTAACTGAAAATGTTTAACCGCTGAAAAGCTAAGATTTGGCGACAATGGAATCCAATATTATGAATGTAATAGTGTTTTCTTTTCTAAAAAAATTTAACATTTTTGCCCTTTTGCTATACTCGTATTATTTTTACGGCGAAAAGGCGGTAGGCCCCTTGTGACCTATATAAAATTCCATATACAAAGATTGTGTTAATCATTGTACGCTGTAATAAAGCAACATTTTATTTAAGAAACGAAAACGCCATAAATTAAATTAATAAAAAGAGGTAACCAGTGGCATCAGCAGTAGGTGATAATAGCTACTATAGTTGGACGTGTATTCATATGCGGTGACCTTAATTTACACAACAGAAGTTGTAGTCTGGAATGTTATTGCATCCAAATTTAAGATATTTCCGCACGTAGCATTTTCAGTATTAAAATTAATATTCGTATAAAAGTGCAATCTGCACTTAATTCATAACAATTATTGCCAACTTGATAGAAGGAATGCAGAAATTGTTTTTAAATACAAATAACAGAACATATTTCTTAACATACCCCTCAATAAGATCCATCAATTATTTTATAGAGAATAGGGAGACTTTCGATTTTTCAACTAGTTAATACAAGGTAACCAGAAAGTCGAGATAACTTTACCAATTGTAATATTGTAAGAGCTGTTAATTATGCCTTCCGGCTGTCAAAGTTATCACGAAGGTTTGCCAGTTCACACCTGCCGAACATTTGGAAAATTACTAGAAAAGTACGATCGAAATTCCAACTAGGGCGGCCGTCATCATGCGACATTTATACATAGGTACAATAGCCACCAGTATCGAAGAAGGCACAGACTTGTCGGTTAGGCGTGCGATCAGCTGAATTGGGCATCGCCACAGAGTCCATGCGGCTCATTTTCGGTACGATTTGGGCCTAAATCTGTATTAGATTATGCTGACGAAAGAATTGAAGCCGGACAAACATTCCCAACGCCGTGAGTTAACTAACTGGGCCTTGGAAATGTAGGGAGGTTGTCTATATTTTGGCCAAAAAATCATCTTGAAAGACCGCCTGCGAAGCCGAGGCAGCCATTTTAATGATGTGTTATACAAAAGCGCGCAAATGTAACTTCAAAATAAAGCCAGATTCATATTGATAACACCCGTCACTGCTGTTACCTTTAAATTACTTTTCGTACTATTTTTTTCTAATCAGCCTGGATTATTCCCCCAACAACGGTTAATTGTTGCCCCGCCTTCGTATAAATAGCATTTGTATCCTCAGTTCATTTTCACATGTTCACAAGAAAGCAAAACAAAAAAAAAAACCAAACTTGGACAGAGCAAAGAAAAACTATTTTTATTGTCCACTCTTAAATACAGTCACCAGCTCATAAAGCTGCTGCTAGCTGCCTGGCTGCTGGTTGCCGTTTCGGTAGTAGTTTATTAAAACAATGACTGTTTTACTGCTGGTTTATGCAACCATGTGCTAAATGTGTGCAAGTGTGTTGCCAACCTTAGTTGTTCCTTTTTTTATTTATTGCAGCCGTTGCCTTGTTGCTGTTACAATTGAAATTGTTTTTCTGTAGATTTGTTTTGTTTTTTTTTTGGGATTTTTAGTAATTTCAGCACGTAATCTGCCATTATTATGCGACGATGCTACAGCTTAAAATGTGTTGTTTTTACACTCATCCGCAATACGGCAACAACAACAACAACGACTAAAATACAATTAAGTATTGAGTTGAAAAGAAGAACTTTATATATTTTATATTTCAAGGGACATTTGTTAGTTACTCATTGGTAAAACTTTGGTTTTCTTCATAGTGTTTTCTACGCTTCGCAGCTTAAGCTGAAACAACAGCAACAACGAAACCGAAGCAGGAAATTATTAAAAAAAAAAATTGGCATCTTTAATGTCTTACGCCAAGAAGGATGGTAGATTCATCTTCTTTTGGCTGTTGCTTGAGTGACAATAAAAATGCATAGTGCAATTTGCAGATGGCCCATGTTTTTAATTCATTTTCAAATAACAATAACTTTTCCACAGATTTGATGAATATTTATTTTGGCACTTGTAACTAGACGCTGCCGGTTATAAATTAAAGAATGAAAGAAACACACAGCAGTCATTTTGTATAAAGTTGCGGACAAGTATTAATAATGAAAAATCCATTGCTAAGAAGATTTAAGGAGTATAAGATCAAAATGCAAATAAGTAACTGCCGCCTAAGTGAATAGAACCCGCGCATTCAGCTGCTTCTAGAGAATTCCATTCAGCTGCTTCTACAGATTAGTTCCACAGGGACCAAAATCAATTAAAACGGAACTTGCATAATACCTACTACGGGCGTAATTCTAGGTCTAGCTTTCGCATCAGAGATTAAATATGATAGCTGATGTATTACACGGTACTACAAAATGACACTTTTTTATAATTAAAAAAGCACTTAGCGATGATTGCAGGTATGTGTGTGCATATCACATTTCAGTTTGCAGAAGTTCGAAAATACTGGTAAAGATGCGTTTAGATTCACGTTAGTACCTGCCAGCGATGGCTCAACCTCACGGAGGTCTAACCACGGGTGTGACATTAGGCGGCCAGACCAGCGCTCCTATGCAACACGCATAAGCACCACCGGAATGGCACTTATGCGCATCCCACATGTAGCAAATAAGGACAGAAGCTGTCAGGCCCTCGGTGCCTCCTCTTGCTGAGCGGTTCGGAGCTATCTAATATCCTGCAATGAAGCCTCATCAACCAGTCAGGAAGCGAAGTTCCAGGTGCTACTGGTTCCCGTGGTACCAGTTTGCTTTTTCGTTACTGATCAAACTTAGATGTCATATCTTCTTCCTGTTTCAAGCTCCTGACAGCTCCAGGAACTGGTGCCCCTTTTTCCCCCAGTGGCAATCCATCCAGGTGGCGAAATCAACAAGATGATATATGGACTCTCTGTAAGAGAAATCGTAATAGTGACGGATGCCTCAAAGACACATAATTTCTTTAAAGTGAATTTTTAAGCTGCATTTTCTAACTTCTATCAGTTTGCAAGTCTTTTGCCTATGAAATTTTTAATTAAATATTAATTTCATATTAATTTAAGTTCATTTGTGCAGAAACAAATACGAGTGCACAACTTGCCTAATCAATTTAATTTTAAATATAAATTATCTAAACATTTTGAAAATTAGTTGCCTTTTAATAAGAAAACTAATTTCTTTCGTTTTCTCTCCGTCTTCTATTTCCTCACAAATTAATTGTTATCACTACTTAAACATAACTCTCAATAATAAATTGCTAGACGTTACAAATTGATGCAAATACGAATAAAAAATAAACATAAACATAAAATAAATAATTTATCTGCAACACTTAATTAAAAACTTAAAATACAAAATGCTACGAGAACTATTTGCCTCACTTTGTGTGTCTTTCTGCTTTTTAATAACTAAAATATTTATTCATAACAAATGCAACAACTTGAAACTTTTCTTGCAACAGCCACAACAACAATGGCAACAAACTAAAATCATTCATAAATAATTTCCATAAACAATTGTTAAGAAACGGCAAAATAAATAAACGAAAAATTGACAAATAGATTCTAATAAGGAGCCAACTAAAGTGATAAGGTCACTTGGTGATAGGCACATAGCGGTGTATACTAGCATGAGAGCAAAGTACAGCTGTGGAATAAATACGTCAGGCGGAGAGAGGAAAACTCCTTCAGAAAATTGTCCTAATTCATACCGCCTGGAGGCCATGCTGGCGGCCCGAGTTTCAGGATCGGATGCAGAAGCCAAACTGGCTACTCAGAAACGACTGAGCAAGTGAGTAGATGGGGAAAGTTGACAACTTTGGAAACCGCAAGCCAGTCTCACCACAGATTGCGAATAAAACTCGTTTCTAGATTTGGTACAGTATGCGATATTGTGGGTCAAAACTCGCGATTGGCAGTGACACCACTAAGAGCCTGCAATGGATAGCTACATGTGGAAAATAGCGTATAGGCCTAAAGCAGGCTTCTGTCTAGAGGCGCTGGTTGCGCGTAAATGTTTAGCATTGCCTGGTATTAGTTTTAGAACATGAGCGACATGTATGGATACCGTGGGGTACCTTAGTCTTACTCTCTAATGGATAATAAGGAAAATAGACCACTAATAGTCAAGGCGTGGACATATTTCAAACTGCTACTTTCATTTGTTGAACTATACTGACAGTATTTAGTCACACCAGCAGCCCATACATTTCCTGTTTCCCATTAATGTCTAATTAATTATCATTTTTTGACCGACATTTTATTTGTATTCTAGCGGTTTTTTCGGTGGAAAATATATTATTTGCTTTTACTTGCATTTAAATAAAACCTTTTCCGATTCACTCACCAGCTATTACAAAGGACGGTTTCGTTTAAAATACGTGTATTGTTTGTAACTTTTTACATAAACAGAATACAAACTGAGTAACCTTATCACTTTGAGGCGCACTTCATTTGCATTTCCAGGCTTTATACTTGCAGAGTTTAGTTTTCATGCCAGCTAGAGGCTTGCAAGTGTATGTGTGTGTTTATTTTAGTTCTCAATTTTCTTTTCAATACTCAATTCATTTATTTTCAATAAGTTTTATTGTTCTTACGCCATTTCTATTACCTCCTTCTTACAACTAACAATTTATGAATGAAGAGCAATTGCAACTGGCATTTTGTGGCAATTTTATTGTCGATTTGTCAACAAGTTTTGAGTTGTATGGAATTACAGAGACGGCTAAGTTACCGTATGGAGGAAGGTAAAAAGCAAAAATGTCAATGACCGATTGGGCAGTTCAGCAGAGCCAAAAAGTCGTCAGCAGATTACTGGAAGTAAATACATTATTACTGAGTTAGATGTGCCCTCTGGTCATTAGGATAATACTTCCTGCATTGGCATGTAGCCATATTACCTTTACCCATCTGTCGGTTAATCCTAGTGACCCCCTTTCCCGTTTCGTGTTTGCCAGGCAGTAGTTTTATATCCACATCTTTGAAATCTTATTATACTTGCCACTTATGTCGTGTCAGAAAAGATACTACCGCTCCTCGGATTTCTTGTTACAATATGCAGGGCAGCAAAGGGCTTCCTGTTTCCTTTGCCAGAGGCCAACTTGAACTCCAACACCATTCTTCTTCAACTGTTTAAAGCTTTTACGCATAATACGTACTTAGTCGACAGAGTCTAGCTGGACGCAACGTAGCATTTCGTAGAAAAGAGAAGGAACCCCTAGAGCTTACCGTGTAATCCATCTCAAAATGCTTTAATTTAGTCTCTCTCTCTCGCTCTCTGAAATCCGTAACGATCGTTTAACTTACACATTAGAAAATCTTTGGACTTTTCGTAGGGGCTGATAATGAAATGTGGACAGGCACGTATCTCAACATCATTTTTATTTGTCTAAATATGATAACATTCACCTAAAATATACCACTTACTGTATACTTCATAAATAATTCAGTACTTTCTTGTTAACAATTTATGCAGAGACAAGGCAAGTAAACTATTTTAAACAAATACTTAGAAATTTATTGTTGCATTTCAACAATTTTAAACTCAATATTGTCCAGTAAAAATTTTACTTTTAATTTAAAATGCTTGCAATAGCTTGAGGAATTAAATACACTCAGGTAATTATGGGCTGTCAACTGTCAGTGTCACATTCTGTTAAAAGCATTGATTGGAGGGAAGACAATGAAGTATAATTACTTGGCTATTCTTTGTTCTTTCAACAGTGTTGCAGTTCCTCTGTGATTAAATGGATTTAATTAATTGAAGCTGATACCATATTTTTTTATCATAAAAACAAGGTTTCGAATGAACTAATAGGAGGTGTATTTCAAATTTGCCTTAAACTAGTTCGCTTTATTCTAAGGCTGAGTAGCGACTCATATACAGAAATTATAGAATAAAATCAAACCGCAAACGTTTTCTGTTGCCTATATTTTCGAAAACAATAAGTTGGAAAATAATCTTAAAGATCACAGATTGAATTATGCTTTTAAATATATCTGCAAGGATTTCAGCAATTATGAATTAAGTCAGTAGTAGTAACGAAACCGATGTGGCCAATATTTGCATCTTATACAAGCTTAACTTGGTATTGGTATGTCATCACCAATGCCTCTATGTGCTTTTCACCTCAAAAGTCGAAATACCGGCATCACGGTTGCCTGGATCATGCAACTCCTAAGCGAGTATTTGCACCCATTGCTTACGATTACGATTTTAGTCAATTTTGGTCGCCAAACCAATTGGGAATTGAAAACCTCCTCGGGATATTTATATCATGTCACTAGTTTAGCAATATATCAAGTCTAGATTACTGTCAGCCCTTGTCGTTCGACATTATCCAGTGGTCGTCTTATCACCCGGGATTCGAAACTATCAATTCTCGTGATGTCGATAGCGATTCAAATGCAATGCAATGCCACATCGATCATGCGCAACAATTTTCCTGAGATTTGGATCTAAATTACAGCCACCATCTGCATTTTCGAAGAAGTATCACCAATAAGAAGTTCGAAAATTACGTCCCGGGTGCTACTGGTTTTCGTGGTGGCTGTATTTAGTTCTGGTCCCGTGTATACCTCGAGAACTGGTTCCTCCGGCTGGCAATACATCGTGATGGCGCTATCACTAATGGTGTTTTAGATACTAATTACTGTGTAAACTTCCAAATAATAAGGATGTGTTTAGCAACTAGCCTTTAACAGGACCACATTTTATTGGAGTAACGAAATACCAAAAGAAGATAGCTCCCGAATGCAAATATATTAAAGTAACAAGAAGCAGTGCAAAGACACACTTAAATTAATAGAAAAAGCAAGTCTTTGTTATTTTAAAAAACAATAGCGAAAACTAAGCCGCACTGAAAAGTACGTTTTGCAGTGTCTTTGCTAAAGTTCCCTTACGCGCACTAACATTAAAATAACTTACATCACACACGGGGCCTACAAAGCAGCAAAGAAAAAAATACTGCTAACTCTCTCTCTCTCTCTCTCTTAATGACAAATATGCCCATGCCTCACTGCATAAATTGTGACCAAGCAAATGTTGTAGTTTCTGCGTATTGAAAGTAACGAAAACAACTCGCCTTTTCCTGTCCACAAAACCCCTTCAAAACAAACTTGTCTTCATGTTCATATAACTTTGAGTCATATCCATATGTCTGACTGAATGTCTGTCTATTATTAAAAATATGATGCAATTTATAACAGAAATAATATGTTTGTATTGTGTTGTGTTATGCTGCTGTCATTGACATATTTGCTGTCATTTAAAAACATTAAAACAAGAGGAACGACAAGGAAAGCAACAAGGAGAACAAACATTCTACTCATCTCCTTAATGGTCCCATTCATTTTTGATATGATATGACTGTAGGATTTATATTTAGTGTTGCGGATGTCTGCTTTTATGTTATCGATAACTTCTACTTAAAATAAAGTCAATTCACAATTTATATTATTTCCTACTTCTCTATAATATTTTTTTAATGGTTTTCAACAAGAATTATTGCTTGGGTACTGTTAAAAGGTCATTGGAATTGAAGGGAGCAGCGGAGATTTGTTTTTGCCTTGCTGAAAATAACAGCAATTATGATATGAAATTTGTTATTGGATGGCTAAGAGGGGTATAATTACCTGGTGATTAGAAGGTTTATTAAAAAGTAATATCTGATATACCCAAAGAAACCATAGATATATTTAAACTACAGAGTGTATTGTCGAAGTACAAGGTGGGTTGCCAGTATTAACAGGCCTAGCAAAATACACTAGAGACAAATTTTAGTATTTTCAAAATATTATCTCTACTTTTTATGAAGTTTAATAATTCCAACACCATCTTTATAATAAAAACAGATAGCGCGCAGCTTTGATCTCTTCATAGTTGGAAAGCCTTGCCTGGTTGGTACGAGAAAACCACAAAACGGATCGAAATGGTAAGTGCAAGAGGAAGCCGTTAATATTGCCGCAGCAGCTAGGGGGCTAAAATATCCATGTATATTTACGCGACCTTTTTTTATATAGGGGGGATAACGAAGCTTATGGGTCCCTTTTCGATCCCCTTCTTTCCTCGAATTGATTTCAGACAACTGATTTGTGATTTACGATTGCCTTACTCTGAATCAAGTCTCTTGCTACCATTACCCTATCGACTATATTGATTTTATACTGTCGACTGGTGACTGTCGACCTTCTTTTTCATCGCGTATTCGCTTGTAATCTTTAGAAGCTGACCCGACCACCGCTTGCCCAACTCTTCAGAATTCCTCCATTGGCCAACAAACAACAGAGTCCCTACAGAGATTAACCTCTCCCCCCGTACGAGCCTTCATTATCCATCCCTGTCGAAATCTCACGGCCCCGCCCACCCCTCGTGAGGCGTTCTTGTTCTTGATTTCCGGATTTCTCCTTTCGCCAATCAAAACCGTAGTTTCTACATAGATTAACCGCTCCGCCTTTTGTGAGGCTTCCTGATTCATCCCTCTAATGGAGAATAATATGTCCAACCACACATTGCTCCATATGCACGGGTAAGTCTGTGTTAAAACTGGTGATCGACTGGTATCCAGAGTTCGCATACTTGAGACCAAGCACCCTCTTGGCCACTCATTCCCAGCGTATGCTGTTCCATCGTGGATTAGGGATTTTTTATACGAAAGTGTTACTTCTCTCCTCTCGACTTATTCAGGAACCTGTTACCGGCCACCACCACGTGGAGGTATAAGTCGGAACTTTTGACAGTGCACTCAGTTACGGGAAGCCATATCTTTGTGCCTGCCTGCTGACTACTACATGAGCTCTTTAATGCCTTTGAGCCGGGCAATGAAGGAAAAACTATCGCAATAAAGCTGAAAAAAGTTGGTTAATATTTAAGAAAGTTTGAAATCTTAGACTCCCGCCTTGTGTGCAGATCTCTACAAGCACTAAAATTATTGACTTCAACTTTTTTTGGAGAAAAGGGAAATTACGTGGTAGGGCAACAAGTTTTGTAGACATAATTAATTAATACCAAATAAAAATGTTCAGCCCTTGAACTGTATACGTTTATTGCTATTAACAGCCAGCCACCCCCTAGTATCTTTAAAATGCAGACAAGTAAATATCTATCGGCATTGATGAACCACCCATGTGTGTAACAAATCGTTTTTAAAAGAAAATAATAGAAAAACAAACAAAAAGAAAATCACTTCTTCTAAGAAATATTATATTTATCATCAATTAGACATAGTGTGTGTGCGTTTGTATTTTTGTTGCTAGTTGAAAAATTACCAATAAAATGTTAATGCAAAAAATCAAAAAGAATAAAAGAAATTCGGGCAACTTAATGAAGACAACCCGCAGCATTTTCATTTTCCGGTTTCAATGTCGGCGTCACTCACAAAACGGAAAATATGTTCATATAATACTGTCTTCGTCATCGGCATCATTAATCGAGAGAACAGCATGCTTCAAAAGCATCAAAAGCAATCGTACGTACTGCCGTCATCGTCATCCTTATCATATTCTTGAATGCTTGCTGCTGTCTGTTATCGCATTATTGACATCATTTTCAACATCTAAGAAAATTTGGCTTTTTTTTTTATATAAGCAAAAGAAAATTGCTTAAAATTGAAATACCCAAAGCAAAGTATTTGTAGAAAAGGAGACATAAAAAATAAAGAAATTTATACAGAGAGAAAATATACGATATAAATATTTTCTAACAGGCGAAAATTTGCGACAAATTTTCTGTATGAAACAAATTCATTTAATATCGTTCATAAAGGAAAAAAATTAAACACAAACTTTACTGTTTTCAAATTTCAAAATTGGTAATTGCAGATTAAAGAAGCATATCAGCCTGTAAGAAAAAACCTATTACTATATCTCAATACTACAGTTGATTTGAATAAAGTGTTTTCCAATGAAGAAGTATTTTTTGTATACATTTTGATATTTTAAACAATAAATATTTTCAAATTAAGTTTCCAGAATGAAGTTTTATCTTCATATCTGTAGCAATTAGGAATAAGTGCTTAAGTCGACTTAAGCTGAAAATGAGTTAATAGCTCCGTTGTGACTTCCCAATTGAAAAGTGCCGCTCAGCAAAATTTTACTTTTTTAGCTCTATTTTTTGGGAAGTTATATTGAAATGATTTTCACAGTCTGAATTTTGTTCCAAACGTATACGTTTGCTCTCCTGTAAAACGACAAAAATCACACTAAAGTATTTTTGCCTTATTGAATTAAATGGGAAAATATTTTATTTTGATGCACTATATACTTCAGAAGAGAATAATGAATCTTACTAGAACCAAGACAATCTTCAATGAAAGGGCCACCCTCGAAGCGGTTTAAACAATTTGCCGATCATTTATTCTCCATACAAACCGACTCGGAGCTGTTGCGCTTACTTGATAGGTCCTTTTTATTATAACGACGCTCACGCTAGAATCTAATTTCAACATTCGTCTTAACATGTTTTACATCTTCTTAATTGAGTAGAACTCCTTTCAATCAAAACCATAAAATTAATAAATAAAATGCTTTTTGTAAATGTGGCACTGCCATCCGCCTTCTTTGTACCATAACTGCGAGTTCTGTTCTACTATTAAATACCTCTTTATTTCATTGCTTGTTTAATGTTTTATTCATCTCAACACAGATAACGGGACATTGTGAGTTCCAGACGTACCAGTACCTTTTCAGGTGCCATAAGATTGGGTAGTGTTAATGAGTGAGTTCAGTGATCATTCCTAAGGCTGATGTGGATCATAATCATTGCTGCCGATGTATTTTGTTGAGGATCATCTGAGCCTGTAATATTTCTTCCTTTGCCACCACGTTATTGTTTGAAATAACCTCGCCCTCATTTTCGGTCGTAGACCTCATACAGCCTTTGACACGTAGGCCAGTTGCTCTTAAGGCTTTATTTGTTATGCATGATAGTTGTTTTTCTTTTTCAAGTGTTAGTTCTGGTTGCCTCATTCTCAGGGCCCTCTGACTTAATTTCCTACTTCTGGTGATGGGTGCCACAAGAGTCTTGTACGGATTTACAGATACAACTTTTCTTAGTTGCTTTCGTTCGATTATTGCCGAGTCAAATTTGACTATGACTTTGTATCCGAGATTATCGAGAGTTTGCATAAGTTTGCGGAATACTATAAGATTGGTGATAGAACGCATCCTTAAGAGCATTATTTGGTTGACCTAACATTCAACCTCTTTGCCCCAGTTGCGAAGATTAATGTCGTATTTTTTTTGAGAACTTACGTTATAACCAGTGGGTGTATTCCTTTTCCGATCATCTCTTGCTCAACAGATCTGAGACTTACATTATCAAGAGCCCCCGTGGTGTAAACCGAGGTATAGCTATTTTTTGCCCTCAGTCGATTTGCCTGATTGGTAAGGGCAGTATTCAATATGTAGGGAAGAGTCGGTAAGATGTCCCAGATGTATTGAAACAACATTTTTTCATAACTTTGAGCAGGAATGAAGTAAAGCTAATAGGTCGAAAGGCTTTAGGCATGTGATCCTCCTTTTTACCTGCTTTTGGTATTAAAGCAACTCCAGCTTTATTTTAATTTTTAGGTAACAGATTTATATTAATTTCCTATAAATATTTCCTCTAATAAAAAGTTTCTAAATAATTCTTTGTATTCCTGCATTTTGGGACATCTCATCTGCTAGTCCTGGAAGTAAGGTGAAGTCTTTTCTTATTGCAGACCTATTTGTTACCGAAGTTTAATCTGCGAGTATGGGGTAGTGTTCGTTTAATGATAGGGGACGTTTACACTAATTTCTAAATTCATTTCGTAGCGCATTCTTTACATAACAAATGGATGTGTTACTGCTAACGCTCTACTGCGGAGTTGTAAATACTCCCAATTTACTACCCATCCCATTGTTAGCTATTTCTAAAATCCATTGTTAGTAGTTAAAATCCTATGCCTGAGTAAGTTTTTATGTTTCGCTATTGTCACTTTATCGACATTTGGAGTTTTACATCCCCAGATTTGTCTGTTAATTTCTAAATGTTTGTTGTTCTATCTATTATATCCTTTCTTTCCAGGGAGGGCTAAATATTTGCAAATGTTTGCGTGTGTGTGTGTGTGTGTGTACTTAAAGCCAAAAGCAAAGTTTCGCGCGTTTGCCTATCACAGCAATTCTATATAGCTGGATTACAGCAACTACTCGTTCCAAAATTGAAAGAAGAAAAAAATTTCAACAGTTTCCTTTATTTCGATTTTTTTTTAAACATTTTTTGTGCCAGCATCACATAGATTCTGATGATGATTTTTCATTGCTCAGTTTTAATTTTACACTTGAGTTGATATTTGTGGTCGCTTCACAGCTGATGAGAAAGTTTAATGTCAATGTTTCTTCTTCCTACAAATTGCAATGTTTAACCTTTACATGTATTTGTTCCCCCTCTGCTATTGTTATAAGCAAAAGTTATATTTTTGCTAGACAGGAAAATTAAAAATAAAAGAAAATCTTTCTTTTGTAAAGAAAATATAAAAAAAATGTTACTTTACCCTGCCTTCAAAAACTGACTTCAATATCATGATCAACTTGTTGTTTCAGTAGTCTTGCCTTTAACTTTGTTGAATGCAACATGCCTTAAAAACGAATGCTAAAGAATTTGTGCAATTCCTCAATCCCCTTAAATTCAAAAAAAAAAAACAAAATATGTGCGGGTGTATTTTGAAATTGGTTTTAAAAGCTTTTAATTATTTTAGAATAATTTTTTATCTAAATTTGTGTATCAATTTTGTGCTTTATTTCCTGTTTTGAAGGTCAAAACATATTGAAATTCTTCACACCACTACAAAGTGATCATTTTGAAATCGATTGATACGATTAATTTTCGGAGATATAATCGAATCTAATTTATCTGCATATACGAGTGACTTTAGGTTACCCTAAAAATGTTTACCAAAGTGTCATATCGAAATACAATAGCTGGGCCGACCAAAAGCAGCTCTTAGTAGGCTTATTTTCTAACCTAATGCGCACCAAGTAGCGCTCTCTTCCTGAGGCCAGACATAGAATAAAAGATAGCGTGTGCGTACGTTGACGAAACTTGCATTTGCGTCACAATTTGCAGATTATTCTCACACCTTAAATCAGATATAACATTCGTTTCGCAAATTTGTTCACATATAAAATTTTATTTACCAAAGAAAATTAAATAGGAAAGAAAACAACGTAGAAGAAACAAATGCAATTGGTTCGTACCGTGACAGTAGCTATGGTTCTACTCTGATGGTCAGTTTGCTACAACACTAACAGGTATATGAAATATTTTTAAACTCAAACGAGTTCTGCATACAAATAAAAATAAGGTAGAATAAATGTTGCTTTATACCATGTTAGTATTATTTTCACAACACGATTGGAACAGAAGCACAAAAAGAGGACAAAGAATATATAGAAATGGCTGCAGACTTGCACAAAAAACACCTACATAAGGTAACTTTTGACAGTTTCTAAATGCTTTGTAGCAAATTTAAAGGACGTAAACGTGTGCATATATGAAAGTAGTAAACTAAATAAATTGAAATCTCTATAAGAGATGCCTTAATGGCAAATTTATCTAAAATTGTCTACTAAATGAAGGACAAATAATCAAAGTTTTGTAAAACCCGAAAATTATCGAACCGTTCTAACTATGAAAGTTAAGAATGTTCTATAAAGGCGGATATTCTCGA
This sequence comes from Phania funesta, assembly GCA_963932375.1. NCBI lineage: Eukaryota > Metazoa > Arthropoda > Insecta > Diptera > Tachinidae > Phania > Phania funesta. Next base: position 2,881,758 of record OZ010656.1, on the reverse strand, counting down.
ATAATTTTCACTACATCTAAAATGTTTTTGAAAATTTGTATTTAGACTCGACAACACTCGAATTCGATTGAATGGTTTTTGAAAATTGGTTCCAGAGTCGAAAGTATTCGAAAATGTTCGATTTATAACGAAAATTGTTGAATATTTTTTATTAAATCGAAAATTTTTGAAAATCAAAAGTTTGCGAAAATGTTTCATTAGATTCGGAAGAACTCGAATATTTTTTTTAAAGATTGAAAGATTTACGAAAATTTGTATAGAGTCGAATTTACCCGAAAATTGTTAATAGAATTCAATATTTTCGTAAAGTTAATTAAACAATTCTACATAATTGAAAATTCTCGAACATTTCCTATAGATTCGAACAATCTGAAAATTTGAATATGGAAGCCAAAATACTATAAAACTTTCCCACACAATCGAAAATCTCTAAAAAGATTCTATAAAACCAAAAATTTCTATAGATTCGACAATTCTAGAATTTTCAGAAAAAATCGAAAATTTTGGATATTGGAAAATTTTCGACAAAATCAAAAATTTGCTACAGAATTTAAATTTCTCGAAAACTCGTTGCAGAACTGAAAATTCTTGAAAACTTCCTACAAAATCGAAAGATCCCAAACATTTTCTATAGATTCGAAAATTCTGGAAAATTTTCTCTGACATGGAAAGTTTTATACCAACATGTAAATACTTACCTGTACTGCACTCCTAAAAGTGTGCTTTAAAAAATAAACGAGAATCATGTACTCGTAAAATATCAACAAAAATATATTCAGTTTAGCTAACACACACACACACACTTATAGAAAATAACACAAGTATAATAAATACTACATTGCATACAATGACAATACAATAGAGTTTAGTATCGTGTTTCGATACAAATGCCGCAGTAACTGAAAGCAAACACATACATTAAAGATTGACACGTGACCGTGCAATGATTTTAAGTTTAACGATGTCACATACGCTGTTTTTACTTTTCTTTTTAAGGTGTGTTTTTTACTGTGACTTTTTCTCTCTATTTGTTGTCTTATAAATTTAGATTTGAACTTGTTGTTTGTTTGGTCTGTATTTCTGTTGTCTTTTGTTCTTAGGTAACATTTGATATGTGTGCATTGGTGTGTATGTTTTCTTTTGAATGTTGGTTATAAATACGGACATGCTACTATACAACTCATACGCCCCCAGGATTTCTTGTTTATCCTTGTACAAACGTTTACAAGAAAATACAGTTTGGTAGAAAATAACAGGGTGCAAAAACGCAATCAGCAAAGGAAATTCATAGAACAGAGTATCAGCAGTAAAGAAATTTAAATTGTATTTTTTTTTTATTTTGAGCTTTATTATTAAAATTTAGCCAATAACAGGTCGTATGCTTTAAATGATTTCAAGGATTCAAGAGTTAGATATCAATTGTTATCCTTATATATTAGAAAAATTCTTCAAATGTGTCGCAGTCAAACTAAGAAACTATTGCGGAAGCAGCCGTATATCACCATTCTGAGCCGTTATAAGACTCTACCATGTCAAGAATATTTTGCAGGATATTATTGTAAAAGCTTATAAAATGCAGTTCGTTGGAGTACTTACGCTGAAAGGCCTGTGTATACCGTGAGTTTATGGGCAATACGACAATTTTTGGTGCACCTGCATAAGGTTACTTTCCTCCATCAATAAACCAAATTAATTATTGGAACACACTACGATCGTCCATCAACCTCATTAAGCAACGACGATTTTAAAAAACCTTTGAAAGTTGTCCTTGAAATATCAAGGAAACAGAAGCCGATCTGGCGATCTTGTCGAAATTAGCACGTTGTTCTCGAGATGAACTTTTGGCCAGAGAGCTTTATTAGTTTCACTAAAGTAATGTTATCGTGGGCATTCTTGTCCATAACAAGACATGAGTGCAAGAGTACGCGATCTAAGCTAGCCAAGAGTAATCGCCATGTCACTTTTCAAAGGGGGAATATCCTAAGTTTCGCAACAGAATTGATGTGTCCTACTTCAGGTTTCGTCTCTCACAGTTTTCAATATATGACCAGAATTGTGAAGAAATAACGTGAGTTCTCTTTACCTCCACATTGCCACTGCTTCAAAGCTACAAATTTATCTTACTTGCGCCTTTGATGTGATGTCATTCGCGGGATATGCAGGAACCAGTCCCCGAGGCTTGTCTGGAACTTCCAACCAAAAAAAAGAGAACTTTTGCAGTTCGACCAGTAACTAAATGAGTGCTACCAAAAGATGATAAGTTGTGGACTGGTTAGTGATCCCCTTCACGGAAAGATTGTGTGACGTGACCTTGCAGAGCAATGCAAGCCGACAATGACAGCAGGTTAACTCAAACTCTTCAACAAAAGTTAAGTTGCTATGTAGTCTATAATTATGCTTAGGAGCGTAGCTGGGCGCATTATTTTTACCCAATAATAAAGCCACGTTAGATATGTTCGAAAAACAGGTGCCAACGTAACAAAATGACAATTATTTTCCAAAACTGAAGCCACCATTGTGGCGACAGCGTTTAGAGAAAATTGAGACGGTATATGTTTTCGTGGATTGAGCTGCAGGCAATTCCCATCTCATTGGAGATTTGGATACAAAAATTAATTTTAGTCTCATATTTAACTCTGCCCCTATTTATAACTTGTCACAAGAGTTTTGCATTTTCCATTTTACACTCCACTAAAATCTTTCTTGACATTTATTATATTTTAGACTGATATGATTTCTCCCCTACGAAAACATCCAGTTGAATTTAACTAACAGACAAAATATGCATTCGGTCGCGAAATTTGACATTTAAATGCTAATAAATCGTTAAGATTTTGTTATTCCATGAACACCGCACATCATATGAAAGGGGAAAAATACAAAAAGAAAAAAAACAACGACATCAACATTATACCTCATTAGTACAATTATTTGTAAAACACATTGGCACCACTCAAAGACATTTACGCGATGTGAAAGAAAACTAAACAGACACTGAAAATTGTTGCATTGGCATGTTGAACATTTTATGAAGCCTTCAAGAAAGACCAAAATTACAAGACCTTTGTGTTTTTTACAACAATTTATACATAGCTTTTTCTTTAATTTACATTTTATGAATGTCTAAAAAGACACAATTAAAGATCTATTTGTGAGGCAGGAATTCATTCGACATAAAAACATTGTTGTTAATAAATTATGCCTTGGAGGATGAGAACAAAGTTCCAATAAACGTGAACGTACACATGAGCTATTTTAAATTGAACGCATTTAGTGAATAATATTTTATTGTCAGTGTTGTTTCTGCAGTTATTAGGGTTGTGACAATTTGTTAGAGCAGATCTAATTTTGCTTTAAAATAAATGTTTTCGAAAAGCTGATATGCACAAACAAAGTCAATGACTGGCGATCCTGTCACCTGTCGAGGAATATCGTAAAATGTAGAGTGAGTTAACTAGACCGAGACAACCCCCATACAAAAATCACTGCATAGGATGAAATAAAATTCCATAAGGATTTTAAAACGCTCCACTAAAAATGCTTGCCACGCCCCTAAACACACACTACATAGTTTTTTGCCTATGGTGTTCCCATTCCGGGTCCCATCACTACATATATCATATCGCCGTTATCATTTCCAAACGGGTACGATTTTGCACTTGGTGGTTTTCAATAAAACGTTAAATTCTTTTCTAACCAAACCCGCCCCTCCGCCGTAAAAACAAACTTTTTTAAAACCGTCGGACAGCGCTCTAAAAACTATGTTATACTGGGTTTTAAAATATAAATTGTTGCCACTCCCAAAATTGCGCCCCTTTTGTTATTTATAAAAGTCTAGATATCACTTCTGGTAGCAATCTGTCATCCTTCACTTCTACTAGGCAGTTTTTAAGGGGCAAGAAACGTGCCTTCAGACTTCATAAACAAGTGAAAGAAAAAATGCCAATAAACAATATACGGGACCATGGGTAGATTAGGCTAGATTTAACAGAGCACCAGTACCCAAGTACTGGCTCACTTCGCTCCGTGGAGCGGTCCCTGCATGCTGCCTTAATCGATTCAGTGCCAAACCGAATATTGAGTACATACAGGGTGTCCGACGGGAAGGTATACTTTTTTGTTCATATTTGGCAGTAGTGAAGTAGAGACGTGGCAAATTTATTTTGGAAAAATATTCGGTAAACCAACGTGATTTAATCGTTGAAACATTTTATCAAAATCAATCATCGATAACTGTGACAATGAGATAGTTACGTGAATTTTTTGGGAGAAACAACGTGCCAACAAGACGCACTATTCAATGTGTAGTGAATGATTTCGAAGAAAGAGGGCCTGTGGCTGATAGGCCCAAGCATGGACCACAACGTACTGCAAGATCGGCTGAGAACATTACTGCTGTTCAAGAAAATGTTCCAAACAATCCATCAACCTCAATTCGACACCGTGCTCAGGAGCTTGGTCTTCAAAGAACAACTTTGGCCACAATTTTGCACAAAGATTTGCATTTGTTTCCATTTAAGATTCAGTTGCCACAAGAGCCTCTTCCAGAAGACCATTTACGCCGCTGTACATATGCCAATACGATGCTCTATAGCTCGCCCATGACGACCCAGATTTTCATGAAAAAAATCATAATGAGTGACGAGGCACATTTTCATTTGAATGGATATGTGAATAAACAAAGTAGTCGGTTCTGTGCAATGGAAAACCCTCAAATTATTCATCAGTCACCTTCGCATCCATTAAAAGTGACAGTCTGGTGTGCAATTTGGTCAGGAGGAATCATTGGACCTTACTTCTTTGAAACTGAAAACGGGGGAGCGATATCGTGATATGATTGAAAACCTTTTAACGCCACAACTGCATACTTTGGGCTTGACTAACATGTGGTTTCAACACGACGGTGCCACCTCGCATACAGCCAGGATTACAATGGAATTACTGCCAGACCTCTTTCTACAACAAGTTATTTCAAGGAATGGTGATGTTTATTGGCCTACACGGCATTAAATAAAACATTTATCAATATACGATCCATTCTCTTTCATTTAATCAAAAATTATAAACAAACAAAATAGTACACCTTCCCGGCGGACACCCTATATACATATATATATTGTATTAATTCTCATAATGATAGAAGATATGATAATCGGTTTGTTCCTTCTCTTTTTCACGACAACTCGAACAGAAGTCGGTGCACATAGATTAAATCTCCTTGTGCTAATTCGCTACTGAGGGATCGTTATCATCATTGCCACTTTGAGGCTGCCATACTAGCCATAATAGCCTTGATATTAAGCATGGTCATTCTTTAGACCAAGCTGTAGTCGCGGGGGATATTCGTGAATATGGAATTGAAATCTTGCTAGATTATCCGTGATAAAATTCTCAGGGCCGACGGCCTGCTTTCTCACCCAAACTACTTGCAGGCCGAAAGGTCTCATTTAGAAATATGCGGTATAGCAGAACAACTTGCAATGTTCTATTAGAACCCGATATATGTTTCGGATTATTCTGTTCGTATATTTTCACTTTTGTGCTCTGCTGAAAACGATGAATAAACAGAGGAAGCGATAACCACACCTACAGTGTTCCATTTGTCCTCATACTGCTAGATTGTATTCCCTCTTTGCTGCTAAACAAATTTAGTTTCCTCTATTTCTCTTTACTATGTTTAAGGAAATCGTTTAATTATATTCAATAATTTGGGTGATTCGTTTTTTTCTTTACGATTGAAAATTATCATTTATCATTATAATTTTCTATGTAATTCTAATCGCCTCTCAAAATTAGCGCAACCTTACTAAGCACTTCGCTGTACTCCAACCATATAAATTGCCAAACAAAACAACGCTCCTATAATGAGTATAGCATTGCGATGGAAACGTATACAAACTGAAAGTGGCAGGCAAAGCATATTGTTTTCTTATTTATGTTGTGCACATCATAGATATAAATTTATTTACCCATTCTTGTACTTGTTGTAATGCACTTGTTGTATTTTGCAAACTGTCGCCTGTGCGCTCAGTGCATGTTCGCCAAAAAGTACAAGCGTTTATTTGTCTGTTTTTTGTTTTCCTTGAAATACTCATACAAATGTTAAATGCCAGAATGGGGTGTAATAAAAGCCTGCAACACAAAGGGAGTGAGTGAAAAAAAATCAAAATTTGTAGATTTCACACGTGCTTCCTATTAAAAACGCACTGAAAGGCAGTGCAACAAACCATTTAAGTCATAAGTGAAATTTATTAATGCTCTGATGATGATATTTTTTTGCTGTTGCTGTTTGTTGATTTTTTTTTTAATATTTATTTTCTTATGGAATGAAGTATTACACTTTAGTCTATAGAAATACAACTATGAAATTTTTGCCTTAGACGCTCATTAACCCATTAACAAGAGAATGAGCAAAATATGAAAAAGGAGTGATTTCAATACACACAAAATACATTAAAAGGGATTTAAAAATATGTATCGAGGCGAGGTAAATAATATATTTTCGTAAACATAATGCGTTTTTTTATGATATTCCAGAATTTTCGGATCGTTTTCGGTGAAACATTTTTGTGAAACTTTGTTTTTCTAGAACATATTCGAAAATTTTCCGATAACTCTCTTTTTTATTCTACATTTTTCGAAAAATTTAGTTTTATGGAACATTTTTCGAGAATTTTCTAGCACATTGTCGAGAAATTTTCTTTCTAACGAACATTTCCTATAATTTTTACTTTATAGAACATTTCTGACTATTTTAACTTTTTGCAAGAATTTGCAAAAATATTAATTTTTGTAGAACATTTTCGAGAAAATTCGCTTTTGTAAATTAATTGTTTTTCGAAAACACTTCTGGAAATAACATTTTGACAATGTTCAACTTTCTAGAAGATTTTTAAAATTGACGTTTTCCTAAAATATTTAGCAGATTTTTTGTTTTTGTGGATCCTTTTTAAGAATTTTTGTGTTTCATCCGAAAATATTCGTTTTGCTAAAACCCTTTTTAAATTATCGTTTTTCTAGTGCATTGCCGATGATATTTTTTAAACAATTTTAATAATTTTCTTGTTCTAAAACAATTTTGCGGTTTTCTAGAAGGCTTATCGAGAATTCAAATTAAAAGAAAATATTCTCTTTAAAAAAAAAAAAAATCTAAAACACTTTTCCCAGTCCATGTACAGCAATTTCTCTTTTTGTAGAGCTGTTTCCAATAATTTATTTTTTCCTTAAATATTTTCCGATAACTTTCCTTCTAATGAACATTTTTTGGGAACTTTCGTTTTTCTAAAGCATTTGCAAGAATTTGAGTAGTTGTTGAACATTTTAGAGAATTTTTTTGTTTCAAAGTTTTATCAAGATTTTCTTATTTTTTAGAATCTTCTCAAGAAATTTCGTATAGATGGAACATATTCGCAAATACCAGTTTTTCTAGAACATTTTTGTTTTTCTAAAACACTTTTCAAAATTATCGTTGTAAAACATGTTTGCTTATTTCCTTTTTTATAGAACATTTTCCGAGAACATTTGTTTTTATAAAATATTTTCCACCAGGTTTTCTATGTACAGAAGATTTTCGAGAATTTTCGTTCTCATAGAAACACTTTGGAGATATTTTGTCTTTCTGAAACTTTACTGAAAATATTTGGTTTTCTAGAACCTTCTAGTTTTTCCACGAAACTTTCGATAATTTTCGTTTTTATAGAAAATATTCGTTAAATTTGGATTTTTAACATATTTTCGATAGCAGGCACTGAAAAGTAAATTGGTTTATTAGTGGGTTAGTTGTATTGAAGCAAAACTCTAACATAATTTTCCTGAAAAAAATATATAAATAAACGACTTTGTCAGCCTGAAATAGAAAAACATATTGCAAGATATTAAGAAGAACATCTTCTACAGAAGATGCTCTCTTCCTTTAATTATAATTTCTCATGCATTTAATAAAAGACAAATGCCATTTAAATGATAACACATATAGACACAGTTCTTCGTGCATTTAATGCGGAAAAAATTAAAACCAATATTTAATTTCCAGCTAAAGGTTGGCAGCAACATTTAATGCAATTATTCATTGATGATGCTCGCAATAAACGGACGACAACGGGGGAATGCAAACGGTAATGAATTTTAAATTCTTTCTAACAAAATATGATTTCACTTGCTGATGCCCAAGTCATTTCAAATAACTTCTCCCTAAAAGAGCTTAAAGAAAATATGCTAATAAAGATGCAAGTAATGATGAAACTGAGTCTCTAAGTATTACACTGTACATGTTTGCTGTTTGTAGACATCGGCTGGTGTTGTTTTGTATAAACAGAATTGGTCATATTAAAAGCTATTAATCATCATTTACAATACATGGATAGACACTTAACAAGACGACATCAAAAACAACATCAAAACAATACGCACACATACACTCACAAGAACTTGTGCAATAGCAAACTGCAGCATATTGTTAAACACAATTAATAGTTATTAGAGAATGATGAGATGACAAATCTTTGTTTATATACGTTTTCTAAAGGAAAGACTTGAATTTAAATCTAAATAATATTTTAAATTAGCTTTATTTCGGTTTGAGTAAGAGAAAGTTTAAGTCAAAATGTGATGCTTTTAATGATCATTTAAATTTAACAGAAAATTATGTTTGTAATCCGAACTTAATTTCACAGACTATTGGCTCGCTGTAGTAAAAGGGCGTGCAGTTTTGTTGGTAAAAGAGATTCTGTTACTGTCGATCCTATTGCTTTGGTGAAGGGAAGACACCTTTGACCATTGTAAGGACTTGGCTACGAAATGGCGTCTTAATATTAATGGTGAAAACATACACTGGCAACTGGGGGAAGGTGTTTGGGTACACGCTTGAGGTCTTTTGTTCTGCATGCCAAAAATTTTAACACAAGTGCTTGTCGTATGATTGTGTGGGTTAAGGCATATGCTTCAAACTTCATTTTCTGAATGTCAGGAAGATATCCAAATTAATGTAGCGTTCCCATGATGCGGACATTCACTCTTATATTTGAATTACCACTGTGTTGCCCATCTACGCAGTGATTCAGTACTCAGAAACACACAGGCAAGTTGAGTGTCCAAGACTCGGAATTACTTTTCGTATTCACTGTATTTTGAAGACATATATTCTTGGGAGAAATAGGAGAAATAACAGATTGATAACGATAACTGCAGGATGTTCTTCTTTATATATAGAGCATGCTAATTAATACCTTGCCACTTTCATTAACCGACATGCACATCACTATTAGGCTCTCGCGACTCAGCAATATCGTATTTTACGGCAAGCAGAATATCTAGAACTTGTTTATACAAATTCTAAATGCAATTGCTAAAGAACAAATGAGAGGGACATCTTTTTTTCATTGAAGTAGTAGTTGTGCGTATTATAGGAAAAACTTAAGCTTAGACCACTCGCAAATTCTGCAGAATTCCAGGAGTGGTCAAATGTACCGATCGGTCTCTTGAAAACATTGTGGCTGTAAATGAGAGTGTGACCGACCATGCGAAGCATCGGTCAGTCGGCGTGACTGGACCTTGTTTTTATGAAAGTCAGTGACTGTGGACGGGGATTTAAACAGGAACATGATAGCGGAATCATTCTGGCCTCAACTGTGGAGCCACCTGCCACACTACGCATTAAACTGACAATTTATTGCAGCAACGATTTCCAGACCAACTTAATTCACAAAATTCTGATGTCAACTGGTAACCACTATCATGCGGTTTTTTTGTGATATCTTGGGTTTATGCGATATTGGTGATAAACAGCCACATCCCAGTTCAAAAGTCATAAAAAATTTCATGAAAAGAATAATTGCCTGTTATTTCATGCTTAATCGGAACATGTCTACCTTACAATTTAACGGATATATAACACCCAGTTAAAAAAAAAACTACCTGTTTGATTTTCTTACTAAGAACCCCTTTATTTTTCTTTATGCCATTTTTATAATTTCTTACCATTTCAAAAGTCCCTTCGATTTTAATTTCAAAATACCCATCTCTTTCTTTCTCTCTAAACTATCGCTGGTGTGCATCAGCTGTGGCTGATGCGCTTTAACCTCTAAACACAGCGACTAAGTATTGAGTTTACACTTTAATTGTTTTGTGGTTATTCTTTGGCGTTTGTTTAGGGTTTAATTTTTGCTGGCCTGATGTAACAGTTGGAGTTTAATGAAATAGAGAGTAGCATATGGATTGAAGGACGAAATAGCAAAAGCTAACTGCAAAAGTGATTGCAAAGGGGACATGAAGTATGAACAAGTAATAGAAAACAAACGACTCTATTGGAAACTAATTAACACTATGAAAACTCTTTTGCTTTTCAATCGAAAAATATTAAATATTTCTGTTTATTTCAAGTAAAATTTACCTCATGCGCCAGAACATTGGTGATGATAAAGCAACAATAAATAAGTAAATAATTAATTCATTTCTGGTTTGTAACTATGGTAAAAAGTGTTGGTGTACAATGTACCGCATAGAATTTCAATTTGACTAACGTTGTTAATTAGCCACTATGCCAAAGGCACTCCATATACGACATGTGAATACTCTAAAAGTAGGGTTACAAACACATACACACATACATTTGCGAATATTTATAATCTAAACAACACATATCCGTCCTTGATTACAGTTATTTAATATGTATGTAGTATGTGTAAATTTTATACATTTCAATTTTCCCATTAATTAAATCCATACAACATATTTGTAAGCTGCTTGCAACACACGTACAACATTGTTACAATACAATGAAATGGTTTGGCTTTCGCTGTGAAGAAAAAAAAATTGTTATGACTCAACTGCTAATTGCTTATTTTTGTGCAAGAAAATTTATAGTTATAGAAAGGATTCTAATGAAATTTGATTGACTGAAAATACGACAAAACAAAAACGGGAGTTAACAAAGTAATATACCAGGGTTTCTACTAAGGACGGTTTGATGTTAAAATCGAATAAAGAAAGCTGAAGAAATTCTTTATACCGCTATGTACGGAGTATGCCGTCCTTCGTGACCCTGCACTGTGGCACAAAGCTGAGTAATGCATGGTGCAATGACTCCGCCTTGTAACTCAGGCTTAAATGGCACGATCGGAAGCATGCGGCCTTTTGGCATAGACCTGCGACTTTAGGGAAGTCCACAGGGAATATTCAAGCTCGGACGAACCGTACGATCTTGGTCCACACCCACATAGTTCAATTTCATGTTACAAATTTGTATTATCATTGATCGGTAGCTCAATTGCGCTTGCTGATATAGCTATTCATCCAAAAATGAGGCTCGTCGATAAGGGTGACTTTTCAGCCAAAACTGGGGTCCTGTTGCCAAACGTCCGAGGCTCACTCAGCTCATAAGCTGGTCTGCTAGATATTGTGCGAGAGAGTGAGCAATTGTCTAACCCGGCTGGGTTCTCCTGCGCTCTTTCAAAGACAGCGGCTAGGTTACTAGACCGCTCCGTGTTGCTCTGACGTTCGATTTTGGTTGATTGTTTATCAAACAAGTCAGGTGAAATTTGGGCACCAAACAGTAGAGAGTCGATTTGGCTGGGTTACTATGTCAGCCATGAAATGGACGCAACGAATGCACAGATCAATCATGTAACTGGCCATAGTGATTGGCTCAAGTCACGTAAGTGACTTAACTGAACTGGAACCGAAGCAAAAATGAACCAGAACTGAACTAGAAAAAAAAGCAGAAATTAAATTGACATATCAGATTTTAATAATAATTTTACAGTTTTACTAACAAATATGCTCCTTCAATTTTAAATAAGCACCTCAAATTTAGACCAGGTTAAGTTTGTGGAAGACCATATTCAATAACTTTTGGCAAATGATTACTGCACAAATTATATCCCAAAAATTCAATTAGAATATCCAAACTCGTTGACGTTAAACCACTAAAAGCAAATAAAATGAATTGCAACCAAAAATTCACTTCATCTCTACATCAAATTCACTTCCAATCACTTCTAATTGATTATGGTTTTTAAATAAACCATAAATGCGCACACGTTCGTTTAGTATATCCACTTGTGTTGATGCTTAAATATCTACAAGGATATCCCACTCCGACTACGACTTTTTCGTAATAGCGCTACCATAATACGAGTATATACACAGAACACGTACACATACTTACAAACATAAATATCACTTGATATTAAGTGTTTAAAAGTCTCTTAATTAAATTCTATTTTCGAAAGTTTAGCCACAAAATTCACTTAAAACGAACTTAAAACACAAGCACTTTTCTACCAAAGTACTTCAATAACAAGTTGACCGGAATTTAATGACTTCTTATTTTATGTTTTTGCTTATTTTATGTGTAAAAGAAATTAACAAAAGAACCATATTTGCGTACGTATGAAGATGCTAGCTAATGCCGATTGCAGACCTCTTAATTGGCAGGACTCTAAAAATGTTAGGCTTTTGTTTTTATTTATGACTTTGAAGTATGTTTGTTGAATAAAAAAAATTTGCATAAATCACAGCACATTTCAGGGGAATTAATTAAAATTATGTAATTTAATAGAAATTTAATTTAAACAACAAATGTGTGCGAAATGAAATTGATTCCGTCGGCATTGTGAAGCTATATTTTATGCTATTATGTGCGGAATAGCACATCGTTCAAATGACCGCCATAGATTTGCTAGCAGTGCTACAAGATGATTTTTGATTGGTCGAAATTCGGATTTTCTGTCAAAGTTTCAAGCGCTTAGATAACGAATTCCCGGCGTTGTTCTTGCTTGTCCGGTTCAATTCAAACGTAATTTAAGCCGGATAGGCTCTCTGGCGATTCCTAGTTCATTTGAATCGCGCTCACGCGACATATTTAAGGATTTACCTCGTTACTGGCCGCTATGCCGGCTATGTTTTCATCACTTCACTCCAATCTCTATCTAGTTGATGGCTTAAGGTGCAAAACAGTGTAATCATGCTCAAACTTTTCCACGATGCCAAGAACTGCCATTATCACGACAGGCCTCATGGCGGAAATTAATAATATTTTTAGAATTATCACCCCTATCGGCAGGCGTGAAGAGATGTCAAAACTTACCAAATATTTGGGCACCTGGATGGTATTGCCAATTTTGTTAGCTTCTGAAATGTAAAAATTAGCAAAAACTTACAATAAGACAACCAGTTTTTGGGTTCTTATTCTACTTTTTAAAAACAATTTGACTAATTCTATCCCAACTTATTGTACTATAAAAACTTCTTTGTTGGGGGAGAAAAACTAGTCTCTATCCGCCTTTCCGTGGTTGCTTAAGCCAGCTTATTAAGAAACCTGTACCTTACTTTCTTATGCTCGAAATCCTTCAAACCAAATTAGAAACCTTAAAATAACTCCAGTCAAAATTATTAAAGTTTTAACAAAAAGCCGCCACAACAAACAAATTATTATTTTATTTTTCTTTCTTGCCTTTCTACGTTTTTTTTATTGTTACCCAACTTTAAATGAAGCTATAAGTGGTGAAAAAAATAAAAACATTGCTATTATTCGCTTTCGATACAAAAGGCAGAAGTTGCAAATGTTGCCAACGTTTGCACCTGTTTTAATAAAACTTTAATATTTTTGTTTTGAGTTTATTTAAGCTTTCTCATTTAGTTTGAAGAATTTCTTGCATAATACCTTTGAATTGTTCTTAAAAGTTGGGTAAATACTTCACTTCTACTTCAATTATAGTGCAGTTCTCTCCGGTTCCATTTTAAGGCTCAAGCTTCACTTGGATTCGCGTTCTACTTAGTTCAATTCTAATTTAGTTCAGTTATAGATAAGCTGGAGTCTAAGTCCAATTTACTTCTATTTTACTTCTATGTCTATTTTTTTCGGTTCTAGTTGATTTCGAGTTAATAGTTGTTTCTAGTTTCTCATTCAGTTATAGATTATTTTTATTCACTTCTATTTGAGTTCCAGTGCAGTTCTCGGTAAGTTCGGCTTACTAGAACAGTTCAATTCAAGTACTCGGTAGATGCTCTACCACCATAACCAAAGCGATGGCGCACACGTACCGTAGTCGTCATGGCAAAAATCCATATACTAGGCTACGGACTTCTCCTTCAAGCAGAATATTTTGCAGATTAAGGTCCCAACGACTATATTTTGTTGCCAAACCTAAAGAAATAGCTCGGCGATAAGATATCTGATAGAATAAAGATATCAACATTAAAATAGACGTTTACTTTGAGTCCCTTCTAATAGCCTATTAGTTGCAGGGTAGAAAATGTAAGAGTCGGGAGGATCTTATCCTTCTATTTAAAATTGAATGCTTTTTTCAGAAAAAATATATTTCATTCCCCTAGATGCCAAATCACTTTCATATGTCAGATTTATTTCAGTTCCACTTCGGTTCTGATTTGTTTTTAACCGAATTTGTATGTAGCTCCGTTCGGTTCTAGTGCAATTCTAGTGCCGATCTAATTCGCATAATTTTCATTATTATTTTATGATCTCTAGCCGATCAAGTTGCTTAGCAGTTTGGGATTTAAAAGTTTTAATTTGAATTGTTAAAAATAAATGCATTATTCACTTACTTCACCAATTAAAATAAGACTAAAATAACTAAACTAAAAAACAAACGTAAAACGTAAACTTTATTATACAACAATATGGCGTCTAAGTACAGACTTGCTGATTTCCGGTAACTAGTTTTTCGTGTTATTTTTTGTTTGTTTTCTTTTACAGCTCTCTTTTGTTAAATATAAACGTAAAACAAAAAGCCAGGTAATTCTAATATTAACATTTATTTTTGGTACCTTATTTACCCTACTTTTATATACAATAATCCTTATTTAAAAATGACGTTAAGTCATTAAAATTTATATGCATTTTCTAATGTTCGTCGTTATAGACCTACAAACATTTAGAATTTTGTTTAAACCAAAAGCTAGTTATTTTTTTCGCTTTTGCTCTTTTTTTTCAACCGTGTGTTCTTTAGTGTGGCTTTGTAGCTGAAGGCCATTTTAGCCGTCATATGGCTAAAGGGCTTGTTGCAATACAGCATTTCCGTTCAAACGTAACAAAACGTTATATACATGCACGTGAACATATTTGGAATAACAAGCAGAGCTTGGCCAAAAATAGCTAAACAATCAAAATTGCAAAACAATTGTTCTTGTTGTTGTGTAAATGTTTTAGAAAAGTATGTGTGTGTGTGCGTGTGTGTGGAAACAGATATATTTTTTTGTGGTAAACAATGGCATGACTGTTTTCAATGGGCTAGAAGGTTAAAAACAAAATTTTATAAAACAATTGAACATTTTGCGCTAAACTTATGCAGCATTTTGTTGGTCTTTATAGTTTTGAGCTTTAAGCAAAAAACTATTAAAATACAAATGGGAGGATGACAGTTTTGCCAAAATTTAGAAATATGGGGTAGAGTTTTAAATTTTCATTGTTTAATGTCTAAATTAAATTTGACACGCGTTTTTGTGAAGTATGCGAGAGATTACATTCAGAAATATTGTTGCATTGTGTTGGCTTGTGTTTTAGCACGCAATCGCCTAGTCCAGGTGATGGTTAAATAATGGTTCACTAACTTAAGACAAATTATTTCATCTTCCGTGCTAAAACACTATGTCTACCAGATACAGCTTTTGGTTGTATAGTCGGCATGGGCGGTAATGTTCACGGCAATATGAATTTTTAAAAATAAATTAACATAAATTTCACTGGTCTGATTATAAAACAGTTACAAGCCTCTAATAGTACGATAATGCATGCTTCAGTTCATATAATTATAAACAACCGGTCACCGCTACACCCATTTTCCCTCTCTATTTTTCTTCGGATAATACGAGGACTAAATACTAAGAAATAGCACTCGCATTGCTTCGAAACTGAGACACTTGAATATTTTTTTGTATCTGACAATAAATAAAATAAAGCCAAACATTTTGTGTTGCATTTGTGGTATATGCAACTGACCCAGTTACATCAAGATTATCTGAGACGATTTGGTCTGGAGATTGCTGCATGCTAAAAAACCACGTCTCCCTTATCATGCTCGTCTAACGAATGTTTTTCAAACATTCATGTTTTCGTGTTTTCGGCGACACTTTCACTAAAAGGAACAAGGTTTTCAACATACAACTCGGTACGTCGACGCATTCAGTAACCAATATTTGACCCAGTTTATTTGACCACTTTTCGAGTTGTTGACAAAGGCGGACTTTCTCGATTAAAAATTCCGCCAAGTTTTCAAGCACGGTCAGTGTAACATTCCCAAGTTTTGTATTGGGTCTTACAATGATGACGTGCTCCTCTTTTGTGTAGCGCTTCTTTTCAATAATCGGAACAATCAAAGATAACAGCTGTTTAATATCAGAGTTGCCACTTGCCCGAAAAATGCCACCAAATTTAAATAGTTCGTATTTATTGAGACACCCTATTATTTGTGTGCTTACAAAATGCTATCTGCGGCGGGAGCCTTCCAATTGGTAAACTGTTACGAATGGAGATGAGTAGAAAAATCACTCCAACCGTAAGAGACGGCTAGTCAACCAGTATTTTGCTTTGCAAGTACAATACTGTTACTACTGTGAAAAATATTTCTTTCAGATTAAATGTTCGATAAAAAGAAATTAAATAATTTATTATAATATTCGGGAGTTATTTTTTGATGAAAGTGCCATTCCATTTGCTCGTGATTGACTCTGACACAAGAAAAATAAATTATAATAAATAAAATAACAGCTACCAGCAATAAATTATTTTTCTTTCACTATAATGAACAACTATAATTGCCAACAAGATTTAATTTAAATTTAAACTTTGCTACACCAGGCATAAGAACATGCCGAAATTGGAACTTAGTAGAATAAAAGTTATTAAAAAAAACTGCCTAAAAGTTTGAAACCGTTTTAATGAATTCAATTGAATTTTATAATGAGTATTTCGTTTTGCTTTCTTTGCAAAAACGGCAACATTAAGTTAATTATGGAATTGTTTAAACAAGACCATGGAAACCATTTGATGTATGAAAAACAACAACAGCGGTAATAAGACAACTTGCTGGCTTTTAACTTTTTTACTGCTTCACCTGCATTAGTTTCAAACGATTTTTACCCTAAATATGAACTGTCAATAAATGTGTCAATTATTAAGCTACTGAAGTTTATATTTAAAAAAGTTTCTTCAAAAAAATAGAGCAAATGTTTTTGATTGTTGACAGCTGTCATTAGTAAGCCATTCATATCAGACTCATACTTAACAGTCTTATGGACATAGAAAAGAGAGAGAGAGAGAGAGAGTATTCAACGTGTAAATTTCTAAAGAGTTATAAATACCGAATACACTGGGTTACAAAATAAAAGAAGGTACTTCGACCTCAAGATACTTCAGTATGGATTACATGTGGGTACGACAGAAAAACCACTATTATTTTGCGTCCCTTTTTAGTCCTCTTATAGACTTTTGGTTGCAGGCATTTCTCTTCATTTAGTCCCCACGGTCGCGATATGTAAGAGGTTTGTAGAGGTTTTTTTCAAATATTAGAAAGTGATATGAAACGAATTGCAAATGAAAAGTTTCCAAGGCAAATATATTTTCATATTCAGCTTCAAGTCTAGCACAACTTATTAATAAATTTTAATTCCCTTGATAACTACAGACTTTAAAGGAAACTTTAAGTGAAACAATTTAAGACCAACTAAATTATGGACATTTTTCATACGGTTATATATTCAAGTAAGTTTCTTTTTTGCTTTCTTTCATTAGCAAGTAAACAACAACAAGAATAACTCAATGAACTAATTGGCGACAGGACATACAATTTGAAGTTTTTCCTAGAAATATTTATTTTAAGTTTTTCACATTTATTTCAATGTTCTAGGGTATGGAGTTTTTATAATTATTAAACAAGAATTATTTGTAAATTGTGCTACCCTTTCCCATAACTTTTTACCTTGGAGAGAAGGAATAGCAAGTGGAATATGTTGCTTCAAAGTCACTTCAAGGAATGTAGAGAAAGAGTTGCATAACAGGTTTTACAGTTAAGAGAACTTACTTGTAATTGTGGTTAATTGTAGCTGCATTGAAATACTAAAGGAGAGGGTGAATGAAGTAAGTAACAGCCATCATCTAATATAGTAGAAACCCTGTTTGTACAAAAAACTTACGTTTAAATATAGAAAGAGTTAATTTGAGTGCAGTTGTTATTGTACTTTAAGAAATTTTTCCAATAAAATCCCAATATTCACTGACATCCGAGCCATAATTAGGGTCATGAGTTGTCTTAATAAAACCAGTTAATATGTGGCAAGATTAAACACTATGGAAATAACACATGATGAATATGATGCCATTTCACTCACGACCCGTTAGCATTATATCAGAGTTATACTTAAGAACCGACTTAAAACAGCTCATAAGCCAGGTACGAATACAGGATCAGGATACAGATTAGTAGTGAAATTCATCGAGGTCTTTTTATGAGCCTTACAACCCTAAAGAACGCTGGCTATAAGGCATCGTATGGCAAAGTATCTTGCAATCGCTAACACTGACTCCAAACTCAACCCAATGCCTTCACCTTATTCTCTCTGACAGCGCCTTTCATTTAATTTATTCTACATACTATCATTTCTTTGTTACTCTTGGGGGCATAATCTCTTGGAGTTTCCCTCCACCTTTCGGTATTACTTTCTGAAGCTTCGGAGTGTTAATTGTATTACAGGGACCAGCAGTTCTAGGGGATAATATAGGCTGAGGTTGTGTAATTGTACGCTATTCAATAGATAATTTTAAACTTCCTAGCAAGGCATATGTTAATGACTCAGGTAGCCATGGAACTAGAATTTATATCTTAAATACTCATAGTAGAATTTATCTTAAATACTCTTAGTAGGGGCACTAAATCACCATCAGCTTAGTTCAACATGTACACGAATGTTAATATATCTTACATTTATATGCTTCATCCAAGGGTTTGTATGCTTGGTATTTTTCCCTATTCCAGGGATATTAGGACACAAGAGTCTCTAGGTTCCGAAAGTGATCAGAAAGAGCTTTACAAGTGACATCGGTGAGGGCCTTCTGAGGAAGTAAAAAGGTGGATATGGTTTATTTTCAATCCGCGTGAATTTTGACAATTTGGAGTTGCAGTGCAAGACACCAATAGTATAAATGATTTTTAATTGCCAGGCTGTCAGATTGTTAATTTAAGTAAAAGATTTTTACTTAGCTAAAAACATTAGTCAAGCTTGATTCTGTATCCACTTTTCCTCACGTAATTAATATCCTAAATTTTCTTTATTATTTTTTTTTATTAACATTGACTTTTAATTTTCTGTTATTATTTTCTTTGACAGATAGGAAAAGTTAAAATTTTCAACACCAACTGCAATATTAATAACAATGTGTCATTTTAGTTCTGACACATGTGCAGGCATGCGTAACATCAGACAATACGAAACTTTTAATGAATTGCTGCTGGTATTCATTTAACCGGTGTTACATATAATTTTGTTTTTCTATTTCATAGTTTTGATAATTTGACTGGACTATTGTTACACAAATTTGTGCAAGGGGAGAGGTACCAACTCATCAGCTAGACAGCCACTGGTTGACATCATCCCCAGATGACAAAATACAGAGAAAATCTAGCACGTGTTTGAGTTTATCTGCAAAACGTGCCCAAATGTATCCCTTAAGAACACACGGTAACACACACAACTTATACCTTAACTTGTAATACGTAAATACAATCTGGAGTATTGCTTATAGTTCAATGATTTTGCCAGACGTTGAGGGGGAGTTTTCTTGTGGGTCCGTCTGTGTGGTTTATTGCATACGGACATGAACACTTAATTGAATGCAGTTTCATTATTGAATCAAACTAATTCAATGTTCGCTTTAATGGAAGTTTTGAAAAGGGAGAGGAGGAGATTATGAAGTAAAATTGTTTTGGTCAACATAGAAATCGCTTTTGGAATAAACGAATTTTTAAACAAAATTTAACTTCTGTCACAAAAAATCACTTGCATCTCTAAAAGTAACATCTTTCCAAAACAAATCATACTTTGTGCAAAAGGACCCATTTTTTGTTGACTTTTTTAATCTGTTTTAACTCCAGCTTAACTTGTCACAAAATGTCACTTTGTGACAAAATATCACCAGCTGTTAGTAGTGCTTTAAAATTTCCCAAGAAAATATTTGGTCACTGTATTTTCGTGGACAAACAGAATCTGAGATATTATTGCGAACCATGATGGTTTTTGAGGTGGGTTTTTCTATTTCTATTCAATTTCATTCATTGATATTGTTAAAATTTATTGATTTTGTTGCTGCCATAACTTCACACACGTAGTAACATTTTTGGCGTTATATATCTAATTCGTAGCTGCGGTGGAATGGACTTTTAATGTTTCTATAACTTAAGGGATGTTTGTTGCGTCTGTTTTTCATTTGCCATTGATTGATTCGTTGTGGTTATTAAGTGCAGTAATAGCAATACTAGTCGTGTCAAGTGGCAGGGGGTTTGAGGAGTGATTATGGTGGCTACAGAAGTTGCAAGGTATTTTATTTTCATATCATCAGTACTCTTCTCACAAAGTCTATTATTAAGTCATTTTTGGCGCAAAACTTTCAGCTACAAAATATTTTCTGTTGTCGTAAAAAGTCCTTTTTAATAAAAGAAATTCTGTCCTAAAACTTTCAATACCTTAAAATTTTGTTATAAAAATTAATTTTGTCACAAAAGGTACAATTCTACACAAGAAATATTTTTTTTTTCAAGCTGTAACTTTTGTTACATAGAACTTAATTATGGTACGCGACATCGCAAAACACCTTTGGTGTCACTAAAATTTATTTATATCGTGAAAAGGTCAACAACTAATTTCTGTCTCAAGATGTTTTTTGTCACAAAAAAATTTTTTTTTGTAACAAAATACAAATTTTGTTTCGAAACGGCAATTTTGTTTCAAAACGTCAGTTAAATATTTAATTTCTGTCATAAAATGGTCACTTGGCTCTAAGAAATAATTTTCGCCGCAAGACGACAAAAGTAGATTTTTTTTACAGTAACCCAATTTTGTCACAAAACGTCATTTATGTCACAAAAATTAATTTCCGTCATAAAATGGCCGATTTTGTTCCTAGACGTCAATTTTGTCACAAAACGTCACTTTGCTTTAACAAATAGTTTCTGTCACAGACCACGCTATTGTCACAAAAAATTCAATTTTATCACCAACCGTTACGTTTTTTACAAAAATCCAACTTTGACACAGAACGGAACTTTTCACAAAAAGCTGTTTTCTTTTAACAAAAATTCACATCTGTCACAAAGTCTTTTTCACAATAAGTAACTCTCTATTTTTAGAAAAAGACGTTCGTCCCAAAAAAAAGTCCCCTGTTATAAAAAATTTATCTTGTCACAAAAAATAAATTTCAACAAAAGCTAAGCTTTTGTTTTACAAAAGCAGTGCTTGATATTGAACTCCTCTGCTATTTGAATGCGCATTAGGGCTTAAGCTTTGATTTCTCTATTTTTGTTCTTGTTTTAAATGGTCAGTTTAGAGCTTTTGAGGATTAGATTGCATTGCCGAAGGCATTATCGCATTGCTTTCAATTTTATTTTGTAGGTAGGAATGTAGGCATGTTATTCAAATAAATTAGTGGGTGGGTTTTTTACATTTTGCTGGAATTCATATGAAGAATTCGTTAATTGGTTTTGCTATTGTTTGTTTAATTGCGTAACTAATTGTTGTTTATACTTAAATAAATTCAAAAGCATTAGTAGCTAAAACGAGCAAGATATTTAAAAATAAATTGTGTTGGAAAGATTAAACGAACCATTACTTTGATTTACTAAAGCCGATTAAAGACACTGGCTGACTTTGGGCGTAACAACTTAAGGGCTTTGTGTTGGATTGAAATAAATACTATCAAGGAAGATTTTAACAATTTTGCAAAATTAATATATAACATTTTTGTTTTTCTCTTTTATTTGCAGGTAAGTTAATTGCTGTACTGAAACCTCTTTCACAGGTAATTATTATGAGCGAATAGTTTTTTGAATTCCACCCACAGAAAATATGCTCATAAAGGACCTTAGCTTTGGGCGGGTTTTGGTGTACATTTTATAAACCTATTGAAACCGTCCAAAACTGAGGCCTTGGATGATGCTTTCAAATGCTGCACTTGAAAAATTTAATTATTTTTAAATTCAAAATTATATGATGTATTTAAATCATTTTTTCTTCACAGAGAAAAACAAGTTAGAAAATTTACTGAAAAAAAAAATTAATTAATTAATTCACACAAATGTCCCGCATTTATTATTGCTAAACGTCATAAACTATTAACAGGATGCCATAAATTTTATACCTACAAACTTTTTATTACAATTTTTATTACTATTATAACATTTTGTAGTGATGTAGTTTTTGTATATGAGCTTTAGCGTGCCCTACGTTAAGAAAAATATGCTTTACCAATCATTTGTGGTCTATTGACTTAACGAAGCCCTACAAGAATACCGCGTATCTACTGTAAATACGTGTCATTTGCAATACATCAGATGTATACAGGCACGAAAAATTTTTCGAATTCTTTACTTCGAAAATGCTTTTGTATCATGGGGGACGCCTAGGTGCAAACCTGTACCGCGATCCTGTTGGAACCCTATATTATTTACACTCATATCCAACTCAACGAATTATCATTGATCTTTAGCGCTCACAGTTAATTATCCTATCAATACCGCCAGATGTACAGATCACTCCAAACAGTAAGTTTGCGTGACTGCATCGCGTCTTTGTGAACTTGGGAAAATCTACTAACACTCAATATCAGTCGATTACTTCACTTAAAACTGGGCCTCGTTGCTTATAATTTGCTTCAAAGTTGAGCATCCAGCATACTCCGTTATCTATGATTATTTTCACTTACCCGGTTAGTAGTATTTCTTATGAACGAAGCAACAAGTCCCGATACAAAATTTGCATAATTGATGTTTGTGAAATACCGCGTTCACAGTCCCTTAGCTGATGGTTTAGTGAATCAGGCGACTTGACTTTTTCCTTAATAATTGAGTCCGGCGGCGGCTAATAAACTAAAGCTGTATCGCCGTTAATTACATTACCCAAATAACAAAAAAATAAAAGTCTGGATTTAAGCAGTTTAAAGCACACAAATCGGCGGCGGCTAAATAGTGTCATTACAGCTCAGCGGGTCGCTGCTAAAGCTTTTAACCTACTTTTCCTTGATCGACTTCAAGGTTTAATGAATTAGTCGACTTGACTTTTGCCTTTAAATATGAGCACGCTAAGAGCCGGTAATTATGTTACCCAAATAGCAAAAAATAAAAGTCTGGATTTAAGCCGTTTAAAACAAACAAATCGGCGGCGGGTAAATGGTGCCATTACACCTCAGCGGATCGCTGCTAAAGCCTTTAACCTACTTTTCGCCGATCAACTTCAAGCTCTGGGAGGTTACTGCGTATTGAAATTCAAAAGAAAATATTTTCGAAACGCAATGTGTTAAGCACACAAATTCGAATCGAATTACGCAGTTACCCCCCTGCTTTAAATAGTGGTGAGTAATTCCCCTTTGATAATCGAGTTTCACCAAATGCGTTTGATAGCCGGTGTCTGTACAAACAAATTGCTTTTAATAAAAATTTCCAGTTTAAAGGTGTGAAAATTAAGATTAAAATAAATGTCGTTTTAATCACATTTAATAACTTTTTTCTTTAAAAAATTATTTTACACAAATTATTTTATTGATGGCGATTTTCATGACGCAAAATGTGGTTACCAAAATTTAAAATGTAGTGACCGTTAAATAGAAGAGACTTTAAAATGTATTTATTAAATTCGTGTTTATTGTTTTGTATTTATATAATTAATATATTTTGTTTTTTTGCGTCTTTTTTTTCATAAATTCACTCTGTCTATTATTTTACTATTGTTTTATATATTTGTTTAGTAATTCGTTTTTATAATTAATAAAGTATAAAAACTATTTTTTATGTTCACGTCTAGTATTGCCATTATTGCTGTTGTTAACTCCCCAAATGCGACTGGACAAACATAATGAAGTTAAAAAGTTTTTTTAAATTATATATTTAGAAAAGAGAAATTTAAAATTTGAATTTAAATGTATTCGCTTTAAAGGCCACCTGTCCTGATTTTAATGATCATAAAGTGTAATTCTGAAGAATACATATTTTAAATAAATAAGGTTTTTATAAAAAATCGGAAATTCTCAAAAAAAGGATTAACAAATCTTTTTTATAGAACTTTTAGTGTCATATTCTTATGTGTCTGAAATAAAATTGAGTTTAATAAGTTTTTATCCACCGAAAATATTTCATGAAAAGAAATAAAGCAATAAAATCGCAAACACACAATCTTACACAAAATCTATGAAACATTCTTCATAAGAAGTTCATGTAGCAAAAATATTGCAATTTGTATCTCTTTTTAAGACATGTATGTAATATGTGTGTCCAGGAACTTTTTTTAAAATCTTAAGCAATACTTCTCGGCGTCTTTTAAACCTATCCAAGCACAAGACATTCATAGACACAAATATCATTGATAAAATAAAAAATTGTCAGATAAGTTTGGCGTTATGCAGTACAAGACCAAAAAAAAAAAAAATGTTAAGAAGGGGAATTCTATCGGCTATTTAGGTAACTACACATAGATGTTTTATATATTTTGTAAATTACTTTACCTAAACGGTACCTTTTTAAAAATTACTAATTAAAAATAAGTTGAATTTTATCTTATATATTATTTGTTTAGGTCAAAAATAATTTTTTTTTTTAACTCACATTGTTTCAAAAAACTAGTATTTACAATGATACCTTCTTCAAAAAGGTACTTTTTTAAAAAGGTACTTTTTAACTGGTACTTTAAAAATTATTTCTTAACAGGTATTCTTTTTAAAAGGGTACTATTGTTAAGAAAAGGCACGTTTTTGTGAAAAGGGACTTTTTTTACAAGGTACTTATAAAAAATTGTACTTTCTGAAAGGCTATCTTTTATTTAATTGTTTAAAAAATTGTTTTTTCGAAATAGTGTCTTTAAAACGCTTTCCATAAATTATGCTGAATGAAGTACTTTTCTGGTACTATTTTTATTAATATAGTGGGTATATCAAAGCAGACAGCTAACTTGATGGGTCCCTTTTGGACCGTTCTTTTTACTCGAATGGATTATAGGCTACTGATTTGTTATTAACGACAACCTTACATCCATCCAGATCTAGTGCCACCACTAGCATTTACTCTTGACTGTAGTGATTTCAGACTGTCGGCCTTTGTCTGAGGCTTACATCCTTGGATTAGGGATTTTTTATTAGAGAGTGTTCACTTCACTGCGCTCGTCTTATTTAGCCAGACTTCTTGCAGTGCACTTAGTTACGGCAAGCCATACCTTTGTGCCTGCCAGATGACGGCTTTACGAGGTACTTTCTTAACAATGGTACTTGCACCAAAACGTTATGTATTATTTCAAGATAAACGCGTACTTTTCCTAAAAATATTTTTTTTATATTTTTGGAGTTGTATTTTTTACCAAAGTACCTCAATTAAGAAGGTACTTTTCCAAAATGAGATTTTACCAATAACAAACTATGTATTTAAAAAAAGTGCTGCCAAAAATGCACTACAAAGCGTGCTTTTCAGATGGTACTTTTTGTTTGGAAGTACTTTTTCAAATACATATTTTGCTTTTCGTAACGGTTCTTTCTTCAACAAAGTATTTTTTGTTTCTGATTTATTCCTGAAAAAAGTTAGGTTTCTTAATGTATTACTTTTAAGTAGTTTTTTCTAATTAAAAGGTAATTTTCATAGCATATACTTTAAAAAAAAGCCTCCTTTCCAACAAAGTACTTTTTGTAAAAAGGTACTTTTTTGAAAAAGTTTCGTTTTATAACAAGTTTCGTTTTATAAAAATGTAGTTTCCAAAAAAACTTAAATTTTTAAGACAAGAACTTTGTTTAAAAATGTACTATTCGAAAAGTTATTATAATATTTACTTTTTCACAAGCAAGAAATGCTTTAAAAATACTTTTTAAAAACCCACTGTTATCCATGTTATTGCAGAGTCTTTTTACGTAGCGTGCTAAATATTATGTCATTATCTTACGAAACTGCTCTCTTCAAAACTCCCTTCAACAAATTGATTTTATTTTAAAATTTAACAACAGAAAAGTCAAGAAACTTGAAAAAACAAAACTAAAAAAAAAACTAAACTGAACAAAACTTTGGCCAGTTGCAGTAAACGTCAGTTCAAAACAATAAAGACATTTCAAATCATAAAGTAATTGAGTGGAATTTTGTACAGTTTTATATGATGATCATTATCAGCAACAACAACATTCAATAAAGTCAAAAGCCATAAAAGTATAATAACTGAAACGAACAGATTTTCTAGTATTAAGACAACATAAATCTGGTAAAAGAAATTTAAAAAACATTTGAAGTTAAATACACTTTTGAATTATTTGTATATTAAACTTTAAATAGAGAGATATGGAATTTTAAGAAGAATTAAAATACAGGAAGTGAGAATTTTTATTTCTACTCGGCGAGCGTATAAGGCCGACATATTTGTATGAGTAGTTGGTGTAGCGCTACCTTGTGCGAAAGATGGGGACCATAATTATTCCATCCGCCGCTGTTTGCATCAATTGGGTTTTCAAATTTCAAGGGTATAAAATAGAGCTCATTGAAGAAATTATGATAAGAGACTCTGAGAAATTTAAAAGAAGGATAACTTTTTACGGCGAAGTTGTGAAAACAGATTGCCTGCGTTTAGGACGATGAGCAACCAGCAACGAGAGAAATAGAAGACTCCAACATATATGGCAAAATAAATTGTTTGCTGCGCTCTATACACGGTGCCGAAAACGGTCTGCATTTCTCTAACTGCGTTTCTCTAAATTAAGGACACGGTTACCCCAATGCTGTCGTCAATGGCATGAATCATGTGACGTGTTATATTTTTCTTAATTAGATATATCAAGGCATGGCAGTCCCATAGTATTTGTCGAAGATTTGTTTGCTTGAACACCGTCCTTCGAAAAGTTTAATAATGTTCTTACCGATAAGAGCGTCTTATTTTCAGATTGTTTTTTTTGTTGTATTGAGAATTATATATCTCATTAGAGTTTAGCCATGGCTATATTTGCTGGAAATAAACGCAAGACATTCAGAGTAAATTTACGGACTTAAAAGCCAAATTGTAACTTTTAAATATTTCCTATGCTAAAGAGGCCATTTCAAACGCCTGTGTCAAAACCTTCAAGTTTGAAGAAAAAAATATTTGTTCACAACTTTTTTGTTCTTTATGTTTATTTAAACCCTTCTTTATGATGTAAAAATACACATATAGCATTTATTTTCTCAAATAAATAACGAACAATTATTTCTTTCAGAAATAATTTAGAGTTTCAACAACAAATTCCAAAATGAATTACAATAATAAAACTGTTAACAAGGAAACATAAATTTATTTTTGCTCAAAATACGGAGACAGAAATGAATAACAGAAAAACAACCCTTGCGTTTATTTAACACCTACTTTGTTTTATAGAGGACATTTTATTTGGCTGTCACGAAGATTCTATAATTTTCCTTCACCACGACAAGACAGAACATGCTATAGGTCTTTAAAACAACGACTAGTCGATGCCGATTTTAAAACCGATCCTATTCTAATCGGTCAAGCACTTGCTTCTGATACACAGGAACATGGAATAGGCGAGAGTTGGCCTCGTGCTACTGGGCCCACTGGATCCAGCAATGTTGACGCATTTCATCTCTATAATTTTGCTTCTGCAGCACATTTTAATGAACGACTTGAAAAGGTGCTAGTCCATCTTTGGCTGAGTGGATATCTGATGAACTACAAATTGATATAAGTAGCAAGCTTAGTACCATGTCTGACGCGATCTTGTACCCAGCTCTTGCTGAGGTATTCGAAGCTATAGTATCTTTTAACGCAGTAGCTTATTTGTTAAAGGTTCGCGTTGTAATGCAAAACCACATCGATCCTACACTACAATGCTCCCGACAACAAAGTAGCTTTACCAACAATCAATCCGGTTTCCACAGCAGCTATCCTTTGGTTACTGGTAGTACCATAAATCTATTCTTATTCCTAGTTTCAAGCTAGCACTCGCCTCGAAAATGGTTTCCCTTATCAGCCGGCTAGCAATACATCAAGGTGGCTGCAGCACAGATTACCGTATGGGGCCCTTCTGGAGCATTTGTAATCGACGTATAATTTATTTAGAACCTACACATGATAGTCAATGTACGCTAGAGGCGGGATCGCCAGTTTTCTCAGAGACATCATAACCAAGTTCTTATAGCTACAAATTGATGATTGGGCATATGAGGTTCCAATAGGACGGTAAAATTTTTTACAAGATCCGCGTAACCATGTGTATTTTGAAGGATGCACATCTAATATTCAAAATCAATCTACTCGGTCCTCACTTCTTTATTTGGCGGTTTTGGAATTCACTAAAAGGATTAAGAATATTTGTACATTATTGGGTCGCAAATTCTGT
Source organism: Phania funesta (assembly GCA_963932375.1). Lineage (NCBI taxonomy): Eukaryota > Metazoa > Arthropoda > Insecta > Diptera > Tachinidae > Phania > Phania funesta. The sequence continues at coordinate 2,853,194 of OZ010656.1, read as the reverse complement.
AGGAATTACAAACGCAATAGCAAACTTAATTATACCCTTGCAAGCTGTAGTGAAGTGTATAAAATGTGAGCTTATTAAGGATACGTATTCATGTGTTCCCCCTACTGTGTATGAGTACAAATATTTTAAAAACAATAAAACAAAAGATTTCTATAAAATAAATTGGCTTAAAAGTCGTTAGTGAAAAGCAGTGAAAACATATTTAAAAGGTGTCCAAAAAAAGATATCGGGATTTTGTTTTTGTGTTGGCGTTGTAAAAGGGTGATGAGAGGCATATCGTATACGACCCATAGCATTCATAGCGCTTTTTTTTTGTATGCGAGCCTAATAGCGAAACGGTGTTTTTTGTTGTTAAGAATTTATTGATTGTAAAACTGACTTAGTCAAGACAACGTCTTTAGCTGTCGCAGTATGTGAAAAAATCGGTTTACGATATGTAGTTTCGTATAACATAAACTATACTTACCTGGGTATGTACAGCCAAGGCTAAGTATGTAATAATCCTGTTTTGAAGTAGTTATAAGGCCTGTATACAACTACACACTTGCTCCTTTATAGTCGTAAAAGCACCTCAAAATTTTATTATATCATTCATTTTATTTACAAAAGGTTATATGGAAAAAATACTTAAAACCCATTTAATATGAACAATGTAAAAATGCAAAGTTTTTTTTTTTACTACTCACACCCCCACCCATGTACAGTGTAGTACATCCCTGCACTACCAGCACATAAGTCAATGTTTTATTATATTGTACAAATTTTAAAGACTTCCTCCACCTGCACCTTGGCGCCTGTGTATATGAGGGGATGACTCGTACACTCGTATGATATTAAACGGCATGGCATGCGAAGTAGTAACCCAATGGAAGAATAATAAAACACATGTTAATATTATAACTTTCAACTTCAATGGTTTTAAAGTTTTTTTTTTTGCCTCCTGCCTATACAAGCTTTTATGTTTATGTGAGGACAAGCCAGTGCTGCTTGGGCTTTTGTAAAGCAATAATTTATTTTTTATATATAAATTGTTTTCCATATAAATTATGGTTAAATGCATTATTATTTTTTTATACTCGTGTAAATGTTCATTCTATGTCCTTTGTTGTGCAAAACATACAATGGCATCTCAGGTAAATTGAATTATTAACTCGTAAATTTTTTTGAATTTTGTTTTGTATTAAAAATAAAAAGCAGTAATGAATATTTCCGTTTTTGTTAAATTAAGAAAAAAAAAGACGACTTGTTTCTATTTTAAAATTAAAATGTTTTATAATTAGAAATTGATTTTTTGTTGATAAAGTTGCAAACCTCAATGTTTTTACATGGCAAAGGGAAAGGAGCAGGGATTTGAATAATAAAATTTTTTCTCGACTAACATCACCTGCAATTCCTTCAAGCGTTTTTAACAGCTTGAACTATTTCAAGTATAGTTACCATGCCGCGATGCTGAGACTTGGTCTCACAGGGAATGCATAACTGGTATATCTCTGTATTTTTCTTTTGAGCCTTATCTCTATTTTTTTTTAAATTTAATCTTCTGTTCTCAAGATAACTTCTTTAGAATAATTTCAATAATATACTTCCAATAAGCGTTCAGATCGCAGTTCCTAAATGTCCAGTCTGACCAAGAATAAGTTCTTCTCCTGTATAACTCTAATCAACTGTGGCCCTCCTCCAAAATCTTATAATGTTTCAATGAATTTATAGTTCTTTGTTTATTGGGATTTTTAATATAACTTTGGGGAAGCTTCTTTCGTCGTCTTATGAATTTTTCAATACTTAAAGCGACGGCAGCGTCCCATAGCTTGTTCCTCATGATTTTAACACTAGTCTAAATTTTCATAGACTTCTAGATTTCCTCATTATATTGATCTGCAGCGTAAAAGAAAATTCTGTAATTTCACCTTATTTCCTGAAGACTTTTAAAAGTTTTCAATCAATCTCGGACGTAGGTTTGTTGTTGATATGAAAAAATAAATATTTCAGTATTCCACATCTATTCGACCAGAGTTTAAATTTTTTAATGCACCAATTAACAAAAAAAAAAAATATATTTCTTGAAGAAGAAACTTTTCATTTAAAATATACTTTGTAAACGGTGCTTTTTAAACGACGAATTTAGTCTGGTACTTTTATGAAGAAACTTTTCAGAAGGTTGGTTTTTCAAAAATCAATGCAAACGTTAAATTTTAATATGCATTTTACAACGGGGTTTTTAGCAAAACAATTTTTCTCAAAAGTACTTATTCTAAAGGTCCGTTTCTAAAAAGGTACTTTCTACAAAATGTATTGGTTTAAAAAAGCTTCTTTATTCTATATACACATTTTTCAATCATTTTTAATTTTTTAATAAAAAGTAGTTTTTTCAACGGTGCAGGTTTTAAGTTTACTTTTTGCAAAAAGTACTTTTTCGGAATTTACCTTTCTCGAAACGTACATTTTTTTTAAATGAACTTGTTCAAACGATCATAATTATAATTCTGATTATAAACTCAGAACTCAGAAACACATTCAGGCAAACGGTTTTTCCAAAAAATATTTAATATTTTTCTCCAGTTGTTCAGGCAAATACAAGTATTGAGTGATAAAATTCAATATTGAATTCTTCAAATATGCTAAATATGTATGTATATATAAAGCACTTCATTAAACATTTTATACGAGCATTTGCCAGAAGAGAATCATGCTTAGAGAAAAATGAAATAATATCACATTATGGGAAAAAATCGAAGCAAATTGTAAATTCCGCACGAAATCGAATTATAGCTTAAAAATGAACACAAAAGCACAATAACAAGAAGTACGCACAGGCACGCCACAACACACAATCACCCACATACTCGTACGCATACAGGCAAGATTACAATAAAAAAATCAAAAGCTGATTACCTTTTCCATTTAAGTTGCTCATTTATTATGCATTTTTGTCAAAAAGAATGACATTCATTCACCTGCACATACAATAAATAAAGATAGACCTGAACACGAAAAAGAAAACGAAATTGAAATACTTCATCAACATCATCATCTATTTTACTCAACGTTAAACACAAAAGCAAAACGATATGAAAAAAATAACGAAAATTATCATTCCCCTTTGTTAAGGATAATGATACAAAGGTTTATAATATACTTATTATGGCCCAAAAACAATTTTTATGAAAGAGAGTCTATTGTAACAATTATTCCAGTGTGGCATCAGATTTATAAGAACTTCGTTTAGGTCGTTACCTATCTTTCGGCTATATTAATTATTTTTCGTGTAGGTGGGGATGTCGAAGCAGACCTCTAACTTAAGGGTTCTCTTTTCGACCACCTTCCTTTATCGAATTGATTTCATTCAACCGATTGGTAATTAAGGACTACCTTACCTTTACTCTCGTCTGCAATCATTTCAGACTTTGAACTGTCGACCTTCTTACTCATCAGGTAGTCTGCTGTAATTACTAACATTTTTCTAAAGCTTAGGTCCACCACGACATTCACATTCTGCCTGTGGTCCTAAGCCTTATGTTAACAAGTGCTGGAGATTCACACTACATGCCCTACCGTCTCAGCCTTTTCCTCAAGAGTATCTTTGGAGACTGACCCTTGCGATGTTTTCTAGTCCATCTCTTTATAATCCCTCTACTGTACAATAAACAGCGAAGTTCCTATCTACTTCTTGCGAGGCTTGGTTGCTCATCCCTACCGGAATCTCGCGGTCCAATGCCTTACAAGTACCTTTAAAGATCGACCGGCCACCCCTTGTGAAGCATTCATGTCTATATCTACCGGATTTGTTCCTTGGCTAATTAAAACCTAAGTTTCTTCAGGGGTTTACCTCTCGCGAGGCTTTCTAAATTAGCCCTGTGATTTAGAAAAAATATGTCCACCACACAGAGCGCCATATGCACGTATAAGTCTGTATTAAAATTGGACATCGCCTGGTATCCAGAGGTCGCATACTAAGGACCCTCTTGGGCACGCATTCTTCCGGTATGCTGTTCCACCGTAGATTAGGGATTTTTTATAAGAGAATGTTAACTTCTCTCCGCTCGGCTTATTTAGTCAGAGACACGAACCTCTTACCGTCCGCCACCACGTGGAGGTATAAGTCAGAACTTCTGGTGGTGCACTCAGTTACGGCAAAACAAATACTTGTGTCTGCCAGCTGCTATACTTTAATACTCGTCGTAATAGCCAGAGTGAGGTCGTAGTTTAGTTAAAAGTTCACGCAGTAAAATATTTTAATTTTAAAACACCAACTTTGACCATAACAAGAGAGGTTGCGCGAACTTGTTTTAGCTGAAATATGGTACCCGCCATAGGTTGGGCGCGGTGCAAACCTTTCATTGCATTGTTTTAATTTGCTATTATATATTTGGTGCTAAACTCATCGGTGTATCCACACAACGCTCTTTTCCGTTGGAATTTTTCAATTACAACTTAAATTTTGTAACTTTTCCACTTTTTATTACTGGTATTTAGGTTGTCAGTTTGGTGTTCGTATGTTCTGAGATGGCCCTCGTACTTGTATCTTCTTATTTGTGTGTGTCTCCAAGATTTTTACAAACTTACTTTTATCGTTCTTGGCCTTGCGAATAATAGTGATGACCTTCTTGTGAACATTTCTGTGACAGATATATGCCTCATAAGAAGTTTTAAACCCTTTTAAATATTATCAGCGCTATAAAAGGCAATTCCAAATATAAAATATATATAAACAAGCCCAGAGAGGGAGAGAAATTAAAAGCTTAAAATGTTTGTAACTTAGCAGCCCTTTTTTATAAAAGTTCTGCATGCATATTTTAATTTTTTATTTGCAAAACACTAAATTTGTGTTTAAAATGATAGGAAAAAGTGTTAAGCTTTAAAGGAAAAAGGAATCATACCTAAGCTTGCGAAACTTATGAGGATTTATTGCAATCGTTAGCTATAGAAGGCTTCATTTTAATATATATGGACGTATACGCATGTGATAATATGCAGCTTATAATCTGCTTCAATTGGATTTTTGCCAGTCTTATCAGGGAGTTATGCTGAGGCAAAAATATTTCTCTCACTCAGCAAAACCGAACTTGCTCGAAAATTTTGCAAAATCAAAAATGATTTTTTTGTAAACTCCCGAGTTCTCGAGAACTTTCTGTAAGAACTTTCAAAAAGTTCTAGTTAACAGAAAACTCGAAGAAAAATCTCGAATACTTTATAAAACTGAACAAACACGAAAATTTAAAATTCTTGATTTTTTTTTATATAAAATTTATAACTTTCCATAAATTAGGTTTTCAAATCTGAAATTCTTCAAAAAATTTTATTTGTATCGAAAATTTAAGAATACTTAATTTATGTTCTTAAAATTTAAAATGAAAATGTTTCTTTTTTAATTTCTATGAAATTAAAAACTTTCTTTAAAATCGGAAAAATAAATTGTAAACTCGAATTTTCTAAACTCGAATATTCGCTATTAAATCCACACCCCGAAAACTTATTCTAAAAACAGAATTTCGGAAGTATTTTCTAAAATCGAATATTGTCGACAATTTCTTCAAATATTGAATTTTTTATCCGAAATTAGTTCGAAATTTTTATAAACCAAAAATGTTTGATATAATCGAAAATTCTCAACTACATTCTATTACATCTAGGTCATCAAAACGAATAATCTGGAAAATTGCATTCGAAATTAAATTAAATTACGGACAATTTTTCGTGAAACCGAAAACTCTCGAAGAATATTTCACAAACATGAAAATTGTCGTAGATTATTGTTAAGTAGAAAATTCTCCAAAATTGCTTAACAAATAAAATGGAAAACTTTTAATAAAATCGTAAATTCTCGAAAATGTTCTATAAAATCTAAAATAATATATCAAAAGAAAAGTCTGGAATAATGTTTTCAAAAATTTCCTATAAAATCTAAAAGTAAATTTTCGAATATGGCTTAGAAATCCAATATTTTCTATAAAATCGAAAATACAGAATTTTTTTTTTATAACAGCGAAAATTCCCGAATATATTGTATAATGTCTATAATGCAATAGACAATTGTCTTTAAAGTCAAGGATTCTCAAATAGTTTCTATGAAATTGACTTCTAGAAAATTTTTTGTAGGAACGAAAATTTTCGTAAATGATCTATCAAGTTGAATTTTTTTTTATAAAATAAATACTGTTGAAAATATCTTAAAACATTATACCGAAAATTTTATATAAAATTGTAATGTGTACAATATGTTATCTAAAGTGGAAAATTCTCGAACATTTTCCATAAAATCAAAAATTTACGAGAAATATTTTTTAAAAATGAAAATTATCTTTAAAACTTGTAATGAAATCGAAAATTTGTTTATAAAAAAATTTCATTGAATAATTATTTAAAGTCTTGATTGGCTATTATTTTCCGATTTCTTTGAATTAGTATATAAAATAAGGTAAAGCAGTGGTATCCTGCCAATAATTCGCTTTAAAACTTCTAGAAAACAATGAACACAACACTAGTTTTCAGGACACACGCAAAATAAAGAATGTTTTCCGTATTTTAAATCTATGCTTTAACGAATTTGCAAAAATTACTTTGCCTGTTATAGTCATCTGACTCTCTGCTGAGGTTCAAGGTAAAGGATAACAGCCCACATAATTCTGACTGATGTAGCTACAGCAAAAACAACATGAAAAGCATAAATATGACTTTACTTTAGATTGGTTTTACGCTTAACTACCAATATAAATGGAATTTGTGCCATCCTTTTACGCCCAAATGTACTTATACACACACCTTTACGCACTTTCATAGTCACCTAAATGCTTAGTAATAACACACATTTGTACATACACGCACGAATACACTCTTTTTAAGTACTCAAATCATGGCTACCGAGACAAACATATCAATTTATTGAGCTTCATTTGTAAGTATATCTACTTGTACTCGTATTAGTATCACCTACCGGAAATTATCTTTCATGTATCTTGTTAGTAAATATCGATATTATACTCTTACTCCTGCTGAAACCCTTTTAAAGCAAAGTCTTCGTTTACACGGCTTTTTAAGCATACGCAAGTATATGTTCATACGTTTGCATGTGGCTACTTGTTCAAGACATGTTGAAACACCATGCGACCAGGTTAAATGCCGCCACAGGATGTCAAACGTATGGGATTTATCGAATATTATAAGAGCCAAAACGAAAATGAGATTATTTCATTCATATACGAATCTTTTTGCCTATGTTACTGGTATGTACTTTAAATGGTAAAGGGTAAATTCTTATTAGATTTACAAACGTTACTTATGCACACACAGCCTTTTAAAAATTTCATAGGAATTTGTTAAATGTATTTAAAGCAGCTGGATATGTTATATAACTCGTATTTAATAAGAACTGAAAACTATTGATATGAGAGCTTTTCTGACAATAAAAAAAAGTTGTTTCAGTTTTAACAGGCTTTACATAGTCCAAAGCAGACAATTTCCCTATAGAAAAAGTTAATATAAAGCAATTTCTATAAAAAAGGTTGATCTAAAGTAGACAACTTTTCTATAGAAAAGGTTGGTCTAAAGTAGACAACTTTTCTATAGAAAAGGTTGGTCTAAAGTAGAAAACTTTTCTATAGAAAAGGTTGATCTAAAGTAGACAACTTTTCTATAAAAAAGGTTGATCTAAAGTAGACAACTTTTCTATAAAAAAGGTTGATCTAAAGTAGACAACTTTTCTATAAAAAAGGTTGGTCTAAAGTAGACAACTTTTCTATAAAAAAGGTTGATCTAAAGTAGACAACTTTTCTATAAAAAAGGTTGATCTAAAGTAGACAACTTTTCTATAGAAAAGCTTGGTCTAAAGTAGACAACTTCTCTGTAGAAAAAATTAGTCTAAGTATACAACTTCTCTGTAGAACAAGTAAGTATAAAGTAGATACCTGTTGTATAGAAAAAGTTAATTTTCTATAGAAAAATTTTGTACAAAGATAGACAACTTTTTTGTAGAATAAGTTAGTCTAAATTTTACTAAAAAAAATGTATAGAAACAGAAAAGAACAGTTAGTCAAGTATAGACAACTTTTTTCCAAAAAAGCTTAAAATTACTGCTCATAATATTTTGAACGAAAACATAATTTGGGGGTTAAAATATTTTATCTATGAAGAAGTTATAATTGGTCAATCAAAAATAGTTTCTTTAAACAATCCACCACTTGTGTTCTTAATTTTATACGTATGTCTACGTTCTGATTAACTTTTAACCGCCAGCTATTCAAGAATTTATCCCTTCGTTTTTTGTGCAACCCATTTTATGACATCTGTCCTTTTTCCTAGAAAATTCTGTTAAACGAATAACGTTACATGTGCGTTAAATGATTTCTCAAGAAAATTTAATTTTGTTGCTATTAAAATGAAACTTTTTATTATACTGGCGGTATTCAGAGTTTGGTGCAAATGGAGTTTTAAAAAAGTATAAGTGAAAAATGTAGCAGATTTTTATGAAATCCATAAACAAAATGCATTAAATTCATTGTTGAATTTTATAAAAAAAAGCCACCATATTCCACTTTTGTACCAAACACTGAATACCGATACTGTTTTTTTTAGGTGAAAAAGTTTCTTGAACCCTTTGGCTGAAATTAAAATATATATACACGCAGGCAGGCATACAAACAACTAAAAATAATTTGAAAATTTGTTTAAATATAATTGTAAAACATACTTGAGGTTTGTGGTGGAAAATTTATTATAACAACTTTAAAAAGAAAAGAAACCATGGTCGTATGAGGGTTTCTTATTATTGTACCTTATTACTTTATGCGGACAGACCTTGTACATATATTGAAGGACGTTAAGGCAAAATTCATCAAAGTTTACTCGAAATGAATGCATCCTTAAATAAACATATGCTCTTTTCTGGGCTTTTAATAGCTGCCGCTACATTTTATTTTCTTTGCATGCTTTTTTGTTGCGGTAAAGTTCTTTAAACTTGTTCGCTATTAAAACGAACGAAACACATGTTTTATTATTCCTTGGTTTCATTAGCTGTACAACTGTTTAGAAATATGTTCTCTTAAACATTCTTCATTAATCGCTTTTCCTGTTCACTATTTACCTTTATACTCAATCACCTAACAAAATAGAAGAAAAAACTTTCACTCAACCCTTTCCATAGTTTTTAATTAGAAAAAAAACAAAGCTCTCTTTTATGGAATGTAAGTAAAAACTAAAGAGGAAAAAATATCGTCTGGAAAAAATCCACCTTGTTGAAAAGAAAATTATTTAGAGCAGACTAATCTTTTCTATAGAAAAGTTTTCTAGACTGAACTCAACTTTTCTACAGAACACTTGACTAGACTTGAGTCTGCTATAGAAAAATTCGACTTTCCTTTAGAAAAATTGTCTAGACGAGACACAACTTTTCTATAAAAAATTGCCTAGACTCGACTTAAGTTTTCTATAAAAAGCTTTTCTAAACTTTCCTATGGAACAATTTTCTAGACTGAGCTCAAGTTTATAGAAGTTTTTTTGACTAGACAAATTTTTCTATATTTTCTAGACTAGACTCAACTCAACTCAACTCTTCTACAAAAATGATATAGACTACACTCAACTTTTCTGGAGAAAAATTTCCGAGACTAGGCTCAACTCAAGACGACTCAAGTTTTCTATGCAAGAATTTTCTAGGCTTATAGAAGAATTCTTCAGACTGCTAAGTCAGAACTTTTATAGAAAAATTTTCTAGACTGGACCCAAGTTTTCTATAGGAAATATATCTAGACTGGATCAAACTTTTCTGTAAAAAAATTTTCTAGACTTAACAGAATATTTCTATAGAAAAATCGTCTAGGCTGGACTCAACTTTTCTATATAAAAATTGTCTAGACTGGACTCAACGTTTCTATACAAGAATTCTCCAGGCTGGATTGAAATTTTCTGTACCAAATTATCTAGGCTAGACTAAATTTTTTTATAGAAAAGTTATCTAGACTAGTCTTCTTTTGAGAAACTTTTCAATAAGAATTTGACTTTGGAGAGAAGCAAACTGTGTAACTTAAACATAAGTATTTCCTACCCTTTAAAGTATGTTTTTATATTTAAAGGCCTTTTTTAATAGCTACGCAAATTTTTATTTCTTGTAATAGGTTTTACTTTCTGTTATATATTTTTTGTGTGTCTGGTTTTAGGCTGCGTGTCTAGCATTTGCTGTCATCAACACTGACATTCAACACAGCTTGAGGTCTAAACTTTTAACTACAAAATATTAGCAAGGCACTACTTTGTATTTTAAGTACTAGAAAATTTTTACAATCTCCAAAACAAAATAGTTGAAATAAAAAACGAATATGCGAGTAATAGTAATAATTTTCTTTTTTCACGTCTTTAACCCCAGTCAACTAGTGAAATTGTTTTAAAAGTGTATATTTTTATGGAAGAGCTGAGTTTTATGTATGTAGGGGTGTGCATGTGTGCGTGCACTAATGCAGTTTATATAACTATAAAGTTTTCACTTTTTGTCAAAGATTGGATAGGATTTTGCTTTTTTTGTTAATAAAATGCTGTTTAGCGGCACCACATAAGATTTTAAATTAGATGATTTTAGAGACACTGAAATGCAGCAAACGTGAATTTGAACTTAAAAACTTTCTTAACTTTGTTGCAAAAATAGCATAAAAAATTAAGTAATACGGTGATGGCTCTTATGTATGAAGTTGCAGAATGGCTTAAAGTTGTATTATGTTTTCAAGATGATGTCGCTTATAGGATTTTGTGTAAAGATAGTATTTCTATAATACTCTATACAAATTGTTATATTCCGTTTTGTTTTATTTCGTTGTTGATCATAATAAAGTTATTATAATTTTATTGATAATAAAAAAATCTAAAGGTAAAAATTTGTCTTTAAACAATTCTTCTTAGTTTCTATACAAACAAAATCTGTCTAGACAACAGCATTATTTTGTTTAAACTAGAGCATCGAGTTCTATAGAAATGTGTACTAGAGATTTTCTATTAAATTTTTTTAGACAAAGGCAACATTGCCTACAGAAAAGTTGTCGAGACTAGCGCAACTGTTTCTATGGAAAAGTTGTGCAGACTAAAGCAACATTTTCTAGAGAAAAGTCTTCTGGACTTGAGCAACATTCTCTGTAGAAAAGTTGTAAAGACAAGAAAAAAAATTTTCTATAAAAAAGGTAAATAGAGCAACATTTTCTAGACTATATTTTCTATAAAAAGTGTTGTCTAATCTAGAGTATCGTACTCTATAGAAGAATCTTTTAAACCAGAGTTACATTATCTATAGAGAAGATGTCTTGACAAGAGCAACATTTTCTATGGTTAAACTATATAGACTAGAGCAACATTTTTATCGTATTCTACAGAAAATTCTTCTAACAAGATCATGATTTTTTATAGAAATGTTGTCTACACAAGAGCAACATTGTTTATAGTAAAGTTGTCGAGATTAGCGCAACAATTTGCAACGAAAAGTTCTTTAGATTCAAGTAACATTTTTTATAGAAACTTAGTCTAGGAAAGAGCACCATTTTCTATAGAAAAGTTGGCTAGATTAGAGTAACATTTGCTTTAGACAAAGTGACTAGGGCAAGGGAAACGCTTTCTAAAAACTTCTATAAAATTTTTCTACTAAATTTCTACATTAAAGCGATTTTTCTCTAAAAAATTATTTATTTCCCATATAATTTTTACACAATAAATTGTCTTATTTTTATTATATCTTTAATTACTTTTAACTTCTTGTTCTCATTATTACACTAAATTTAAATATTATTATCCGATTTAGCCATGCACCTGTTTAATACAAGTTTAGTAAAAAAAAAAAAATCGCAAAAGAAAATAACGAACAAAAATAATTGAATAGCGTCTCAAAAGTTGTAATCCAAGTAAGATTGGATTAAAAAGTAATGTAATTCTTGTGTATGAATAAAATCAGCAAAACTTTTATAAATTGTATAATATTATCAAGTCATTTATAAACAGAAATCAAAAACGTTTATTTCCTTTTTACGCTTTTGACTTTCTTTCAATAACAAGAATGACTAAAAGTTACTGCTCATTATAAAAACAGAAATTAAAAAGAAAACAGACATCGAGAGAAAAAGGAGGAACGATGGAGATACTTCTGTTGGAGGCATATTACAGCTTAAATAAAACAGCATTAAAAAGACCATTTGAATTGTCTATTTAAGTTAGTTAGTTTTTGATGTCCAACGTTGGTTGGAAACTTGAAATGTTTTGCAAATAATTTTTTACCTATTTCCTTATGCAGTGATTGCAAACTTTCTGCAAAAATTACCGGTCATAGCAAAGGAACCCTGACTGAGGGTTTAGGTGCGCTGCACAAAACAGCAACAACTACTGTTATTATTGAAAAATAATTGAGATTAAAATACAACACAGATTGGCTGTCATTCCACAGTGTTTCACTACATAAGCCAAATGTTATATTTTGTGGCCAACAAGATAAAAACCAACGAAAAATTAAAAAAAAAACATTTTTTATAGACAAAAAATAATGACGCAGCAACTGACGACGTCTAGTCTAGTATGGAAACGTGCAAAAGTTCATAAAGGAATACTAAGAAAAAGGGGAAGTACACTCAAACAATCTCTTGTATTTTGATGTAAGAAATCTTACCAAACATGAATTTCTCAAAGAAAAATAAATCTAGTCCAGACACAACTTCTGTAACAAAATAAGTCTAGTCTGCCTTTTAAGCAAATTTTATGCATATTAAGCTAGACTACATCAAAATTTGCCTTATTCTAGACAAAATTTCCATAAAAAAGATGTCAAACTAACATCTCTGCAAAAAATGTAGTTTTTTTAAAAAAAAAAACCATTCTGTAAAAATTATTACGCTACTCTATAAAATTTTTTTATAGAAAAAGCTTCCCTGGTCTAGACAACTTTTCAATAGGAAAAGTGATCCTGGTCCAGACAAAATTTCAATGGAAAAAGTTGCTCTCTCTGGTTGTAGACAACTTTTCAATAGAAAATTCGATGAAAACTTATCTTAAGAAAAATTGCTCTCTGGTCTAGTCAAATTTTCCTTCTTTCTCTAGTCGAGACAACATTTCTATATAAAACCATGATCTAGTCGAGACAACTTTTCAATCGAAAAAGTTGTTCTAGTCTAGACATTCTAGTCTAGAAGGAAAAATTTGCTCTTTTCTTCACAACCTTTCTACAGAAAAAGTTTCTCTCGTCTAGCAAAATAGTGATTATATTCTAACAAAAAATAAACATTTACTGTATTTAAAGTCCTTATTATGAAGGCCATTATCACTGGTAGCATCTCCTACCAAATGCAAGCACTGACTATCAACCAATGAACTGTAAATAAATAAGACACTCCAAATGGACAGACAGATACGACTAATAAAGTTGTGGTGATAAATCATGCACTAAAAACGGCAGCATACATTCTGCAGCTAAAAAAACGACAGTTGCAAAATAAGCTTGTCATTTTACACATACTTGTCTTAAAAGGAGACTGTGTTTTACAGTCACTTTGACTACATTTTGCGGATGTTTTAGTTTTTTTTTTTTATCGTTTTTATACTTCTATTTTGAAAAATTTGACTTCATTTAAACAAAAAAAAAAACTCCAGTAGCCGCTCTTACGACTTTAAACATCAGCAACAAAATCTTGTTGTATAAATATTTATGTAACAACAACTTACAACTACTACAACAGTATTTAGGTAGGTGGAAATTCAGCGTTATTGTATCATCTTGATTTTTGTCGTGTTGTTTGAATACTTTCTTCTTGCATTTTTCTTTGCAAACATCCTGCCTAATAATTTGTCAAATACAAAAACCTTTTTCAATTTTACAACTTGTGTATCGTAGATTTATTTTCCTTTTCTTCGTCCTTAAAATATTAATTTTAAATGAAAAAACTTTCTATCAATTTATCAATACTGTACCAACACTATTAAGTGAAAAGTTGTTGTTATTGTTTTTTACTTCTTCATCTCTTTCACTCCTGTAAAATTACAAAGTCGTCTAGCTTCAATGCGATTATTTATACTTTGGACTTTATGATACTTTGGATATTGAAATTGCGCTTATGATTCATAGACCTTATGACCTCTTAATCAAATTAATAATCTCATAAATTTAAACGTGACTAATAGATTAAAAAATCAAACGGATTGACTTTTATTGTGGCTAACTTCTATTGTGGGACTTTGGAGTGTAAAGAGTTGGGGTAAATTATAGATTTTTTTAATTAAAAAATGTTTCCAAAAATTATGTGACAAAAAATTCGTTTCCCGGAAAAATGGTCTATAGAAAAGTTGTCTATACTAGATTGATTCTGTGGAAAACTTTGCTAGACTAGACTAATTTTTTCTATAAAAAAGTTGTCTAAACCGAAGATTCTTCTTTCATAACAAAGTTAGCTACACCAAAATGGCTTTTTTATTGGAAAGTTTTAGACTTTTTCTATATAAAAGTTGTGTACACCGGAAAGACTTTACTGCAGAAAACTTGTCTACACCGTACAGACTTTTCTGCAGAAAAGTTATTTACACAGACAGAAACATTGTCTACCCCGAAAAGACTTTTTCTATAGGGAAGTTTTCTACGCCCTATAGACTTTATCTATAGAAAAGTCGTCCAGACCAGATAGACTTTTTTTTGAAAGCGAAGTCGTCTACACCAGAGAAGCTTTTTCTATAGAAAAATGTCTACGCCGGGTAAACTTTTTGTATAGAAAAGAAGGACACGCCGGATAGACTATTACTATAAAAAAGATTTATACACTGGATATTTATCTGAGATATTATATCCAAGATATTTACAAGATAAACTTATTCGATAATAAAGTTGTTTACACTGTTTAGACTTTTTACAGAAAAATTGCCTACACCGGACAGACTTTTTCTATAAAAAACATGTCTACACTGGATTAGCTTTATCTATAACAAAGTAGTTTACACTGGATAAACTTATTGTATACTAAAGTTGTTTACATGTTTAGACTTTTTACAGAAAAATTGCCTACACCGGACAGACTTTTTCTAGAAAAAACATGTCTACACTGGATTAGCTTTATCTATAACAAAGTAGTTTACATACAACTTATTCTATAATAAAGTATAGACTTTTTACAGAAAAGTTGCCTACACCGTACAGACTTTTTCTATAAGAAGTTTTATGCTCGTTCTATAAGAAACTTGTTTACACCGGAAAGAATTTTTTTATAGAATTTTTCTATAGAGAAGTGGTCAACACCAGATACAAATTTTCTAAAGAAAATTTGTGCAACGGATAATTTTTTTCTATAAACAAAAGTCGCCATTATTAGATAGACTTTTTGTAAAGAAAAGTTGTTTACACCGGAGAGACTTTGTCTATAAAAAACTTTTTCTACACTGATTTTTCTATTGAAAATTATATAGACTATACTGATCTTTGCTATATAAATTTGTGTAGACTTGCAGTGATTTCATTTAGCGGTGGTAATATTTTCTCAAGGATTTTTATTTAAAATTTTCTTCAGGCACTTTAATTTCTTCCTAAGTTTAAAGTTGAGTTTGTATTGTATATTTTTAAGTGCTCTAGACACTAATGTTTAGCAGTTTTAAATATACAAATAGTTTCACTGGTCCTCTGTTTGTTTTGAAATTCTTTTCTTGTTTTAAATATTCATTACGCTCCTTCCTGTAAGTGTTATCGCCTTAAGGCCATGTCTGACACCTTTCCTTTAAATTTCAAAAGTTTTCGCACTTTTCCACAATTGTACTTGGCATAGAAATAATTCCCAGACACAAGTTCTTTTCGTACTTTTTCTAAATGGTTTCTTTTAAAATCTTTTAATTTTACATTTATAAATTGTTGCTTTAATCGTGTATGTGGAGTTAAAATTCTCTATAAAGAGCAGACGGCAGTTGTAAAACATTTTCAAATTCTTTAATTAAATTCAGAGATTTTAAGGCGATTAAAAGGCAGTAATAAACTTGTTGGTTACAAAAAAAAAGCCCAACCAATATGAACACGATGCTCCTTTAAATACATTAGCAAGGCTTTAAGCACTAACAAATAAAGGAAAAAGCCGCTTAGAATTTTAAGTGGTTTAAACAGGGCCGGAAAACGCACAATTTCTCTTTTGCTGTACAGATTAAATTTTGGTTTCTTAGAATGATATGGAATTGGAAAAGATTAAAAGGAAATAAATTAAGATTAAAATTGTTATTAAAGAATATTTAATTGGTGGTTGATTTTAAATTTCTTTTAAGAATTACATGGACATCAGATTAAGAGACTGTTTAAATCAAATCAAAATTATTTTTTGGTAAATGACAGAATTTTTGCAGGTATTTTTTGAAAAATAATCGTCAATAGGCGATTATTCATATCCAAAGGTATGTCTAGCCTGATGAAATAGTTTTCTAACACTCAGTTGTAAAACAATTTTTGTAAAACCTGTACGAAAATCAGCCTCAGTTTAGTTTGAGACATATTTCAGTATAATCTGTGAGGCTATAAAACAAAATCTCCAGATAATATTTCTTTGCCACTGTAATCCTTAGAACACAAATTTATCGATAATACTCTAAAGTATTAAAAACACGTACTTACTTGCAGACAAAGGATAAAGAAATTGCAAATGAAAAAATAAAAAAATTAAATTGTTACACGAAAATAATGAAACTGAAAGATAGAAATATAAAGAAAATTATAATTTCATCAAGAAAAACAAGAGACGTAACCATAACAAAGAATGAATGAACAAGCGAATGAATAGATGAAAGCGATAAGAACAATTATGCTATTGACTCCAGAACAATAAAATGATGATAAACATACCCAAGAGATAAGCGCACATACTCGTACATAAATACAGCCGTACATCACAAATCTTAGTTGTTAGTCGCTATAAAAACTTACTTTCATGCGCTTAAAAGGCAATTAATAGGGCCTTGACTTTCGTAGTCAGGAAAATAATAAAAAATATTAAATAAGAGTGAAGATAAGTGGGGTAAATACTCACGCCCAAGATACACGTATGTCTAAAGACATAAAAACCCTCTCGTTAATTCAGTTCAGTCTGCTCTTTAACTCTACTTAGTACTTTAAATATATTTAAATTTTAGAAATTTTCAATTGATTTTTATTCAAAATATTTATTAATTGCCTGAACAGAAAGTTTTAATAATCTTCTTTGGTAGAAGATCTTGAGGATGACTTTGTATGCTAAGGAAAATATTCGATCATTTCAATATTCAATCATTTTCTATGTTTTTTGGTTTATATAGAATTTTCGATATAGAAAATTTACGATTCATTTATGTTATAAGAAATTGCGATCATATAAAAATTGTAACACAAAATGTTCCATGATTTTCTGCTCAAGTGAATGTTCAAAAATTTTCTATGTTATCAGAAACTTTTGATCATTTGCTATGTTACAGTTAGTAGTTGTTCATATTCTATGTTATAGAATTCTCAATTCCTTTTTATGTTAAAGAAAATGCACTCTGTTATAAAATTGACCAGGTCATATTCCGTGTTAACAAAAAATTTCAATCAATTCCAAACTTTTGAACATATTCTATGTTATCGAACACTTTCGATGATTTTGTAGTTGATAATTTCAATGTTACATAATTTTCTGTAGTCAAATTCGATAAAATTTATTTTACTACAGACAATTAAAGAAAATTCTGTGTTATAAAAAATTCCTGATCATATTTTTTTATACAAAATAATCGATTATTTTTTGTTATACAAAACTTTTAATTTTTTCTATGTTATTGACAATATTCGATAATATTCTATGTAGCAGAGATTTTTCGAAAATTTCTGTATTATAGAAAATCGGAATTATTTCTATGTTTATAACATTACATTATCGATTATATTTCTTTTTAGAAAAATTTGTTTAACCTTTTCCGTTATAAAAAATATTTAATCATTTTCTATGTTATAGAAATTTTTTGATAATTGTCGGTATAATAGAAAATTTACGATCCTCACAATGGCGATCATATTCCTTTTAGGTAGGAAATCGTGGATGTGTTTTGTATACTTTCTACATTATGATAAATGTTCGAATTTGAACATGTTGTAAACAATATTTGATAATTTTCTGAATAAAAAATTTGCAATAATTTTCCTTGCTTTAGAAAACTATAGATATTGAGCTTTTTTATTTTCAGTGTGTTTTGAAAGTCTCCTTTTCTTTATCCTGCTCCCACACCTTCTAAAATAATATGAAATATAAGGAGAACAAACAGCAAATTATATTCAGATTGCCAGTGCTATCCACTTTCATATGAGAGATAAAAACTAAGCCAGCGTGCCAGGACAACATGTATTCGTTTGCATGCATTTGCTTCTATGCGTATATTAGTCATCTATTGTAGGATTTGGATTAATTCCTTGTATTGTTCAACATATCTTCAATAAAAACAACTAAAGCACTAATAAAAAATATTTGATATGTTGCATAGAAATATGAAAAAATTTCCCCAAGGATTTAACAAAAGTAGTTGGTATGTGCGTGTGTGGAGTTTTAAGCTGTCATATGTTACGATTATTAGTTAAACAGAAATAATGGCGAAAAAAAAACACACGCAAAATAGCAGAGATAAAAAAAAAGAAAAGCGAAATGGTAGATAGTGTTTTCAAATAGTTCTGTACTAAGAGGGACCATACTAAAATTGTGTTTTTAAACAAATGTGAAAAAAAGCATGCGGCGTGGAATATCAAATATTTTCTTGGAGGTTTGATAATATGAAATGTTGAACATTTCATCAAGAAAAAATAAAAATATCCTTCAGACAAAAAACTACAGAAGATTTCATTGTATTCCAATCTTATAACAAATTGTAAACTATAAAAAACCCCAAGTTACCCAAAAATTCGATATAAAATAGACCACAGTCACTTAATCGAATATTATCGAAATTTTTCTGATATTTTCTACAAACTCCAAAGATTTTAATGAACTTGAAAACCATCGACATTTTTTTTTTAAATCGAAAAACATCAAATTATCCAAATCTTTGTTTTTGTGATATCATATATGATCGCAAATTTTCTATCGATTCGAATATGGTCGCATTATAAAGATTATTCAAAATTTTGAATATTTTCTACGAACTCGAAAACTAGCAAAAATTCGTATGATATCGAAGTTTTTTAAATTATCAAAAATTGTTTATTATCTTGAAATTAATTGATATATTTGCTATGATATTTATCGAAGTTTGGTACGAAACTGCAAGTTACTGTTATTGGTCTATAAAATTAAATATTCTCGAAATTTTTCTATAAATTCAAAAATCGAAACGATCGAAATTTGTTTATTATATCGAAACGATCGAAATTTGTTTCTTAAGTCGAAAATTATCGAACACATTATTCTTCTATTCGAAAATTATCTAAACTATCTGTAATGTTAAAAATTGTACAAAATCATAAATATTATCAAAAGTTTTGAGTATTTGCTACAAATTCGAAAACTATAGAAAATTTTTACGAAATCGAAGTTCATGAAATTATTAAATTTTGTTTATTATGATGAAAATGATAGAAAAAAAATTTGCTGTGAAATTTATCGATTTTTTTTTTTAACCCGAAAATAATCGAAACTTTTCGATGAATCCGATTAAATTGTTGAAATATTCAATGAATTCGAAAATTATTTAAAAAAATTTTTATAAAAACATTATTATCCATTTAATTGAATATTATTAAAAAGTTTTCATAAATATAAATTTCTCTGAAGATATTTGGGAAATACGAATATTATGTATTTGATTGCATGTCTAATTTAAAATACTCCATACTTCGTTATATAGAAACAAACAAATATGGTCTCTCATTTGTTAAAAAAAAAACTTTATAAAACGTTATCGCTTGCTATTTGTTTTTGCTTTTAATCAAGGATTAAAATGACAGCTGTTAATAACGCAATATTGAACGATTTATCCTTTTTAGTAGAAAAAAAATATTTCTAAATGGCAGACAACTTAAAAAAGTATTAAAAACAATATTTCTAGGATTAAAATGTGTGCAGAAACAAATCAATACGTAATTATGACTAATACTCAGTATTTGAAGAGTTAAGATTAGTAACCATAAAAAAGGCATAATGTTCACTTTCGTAAAAAACGCATCGCAAATACGGGCACTTGCTTAATGGATTGGGGGGCGATTGACAAAAATGATGTGGAAGTTTCTTTGCTCAAATTTTAAAGCTGGTTGGTATGAAAGTTAATCGATTTATCTATTTATTTATTGTGTTATTTATATATATATATATATATATATATATATATATATATGTTATAAATTAGAGTTTACTATGCTTTATTACACACATATATATGTACATACGAGGACATACATAATTGGCCTGAATTCCACTTAATTGATATGAAGACTCCCACAAGCTTCTTAAGAGCTATTTGACAGAGAGAACTAAAAATGGAAAAATCTATGCAGGAGTCCCCCAAGGTAGTATTCTAGGGCCGCTGATATATATACTCTATACAGCGGATATGCCAACAAGCCCAAATACATATACGTCAACGTTTGCAGACGACACGGCATTCATAAGTGTTCACGGAGATACGAAGGATGCATCCGAACAACTTCAACATCATATTAATGAGCTAGAAAACTGACCAAAAAAGTGGAGAATAAAGGTAAGTCCATCAAAATGTTCTCAAGTAACGTTTCCCTAAGAAAGGGAAATTGCCCACGTATAACAGT
Source organism: Phania funesta (assembly GCA_963932375.1). Taxonomy (NCBI): domain Eukaryota; kingdom Metazoa; phylum Arthropoda; class Insecta; order Diptera; family Tachinidae; genus Phania; species Phania funesta. The sequence continues at coordinate 2,832,475 of OZ010656.1, read as the reverse complement.
AACAAATACCACGGTTGCTGCGGAAACTCACGTTAAATATTTGGGTATCCACTTAGATCGCACCTTACTTGGCCCCGCCACATTGAGGCAAAAATAACGGTCATAGAACTTAAAACAAATCAACTACACTGTTTAACAGGTCCTAACTCCACACTGGCTTTGAAATACAAAGTCCCATTATACAAAGCCATTATAAAGCCGATATGGTCCTATAGCAGTGGGGTACTGCTTGCGCATCAAACATCTAGAAGTTACAAAGTCGACAGTCTAGGATTTTACGACTTATGGTCTGCTCCTCTTGATATGTAAATATCCATAGAGATCTTGAAGTTCCTACTATTCAGCAGGAAGTAAAAGGAATCTTGTGCAAATACGTAAACAAATTAGTGGTCCATCCGAACACTCTTGAACTCAGTTTACTGCAGTTTGGAGGTCACCAGAGGCTGAAAAAAACTGAAATTGATTTGAATACAATAAAGTAGTTATTACATTGGTGGTAATTAGTATATGATATTTTAGAAATAAGATTGAAATACATCTTGTGAATTTCTTTTGGAAAGATTCAATAAAATAAAAAACTAAAGCCTACAAAAAAAAACACCTGACTTGAGTTCTAATACGCCATTGGCAGAAGAGAGAAGGGAACTGGTAAATACTGTCGTTTACATGATATTGATGCATTATGTATCCTCTAAACACATGAGCAGAATTAAATATTCAAAATTCATAAAGCGCTTAATTTAAATTAGTAAAAGTCACTCTTAAAAAAGGCAAATAAAAAAGTTCCGCCTTACAGAGCGCACATCGTCCAGTAATACCTAGCTCTAATTTTGAAAGAATGGCGGATCGATGTAGCCACATTTATTGCTCGTCAAATACACAAGCCTATTCAACCAGTAAATAGCCTTGACTTAAATATATTTCAATCAAAAACATAAGTTTAAAAATTTCGATTACAAGAAGAGAAACAAATTTGCACCGCTTTTCAGTTTTATGAGAAAAGGCGGGTATAATCGTTTTAAAAAAGATTTTTGATTTCGTGGAAAATTTTCGATTTTATAGCATATTGACGAAGACATTTGTTTTAGAAAATATTCTCGAGTATTTTTGATCCTAGATTTTATAGAAAATTTTCGTGGATTCGTGGGGTCTAGAAAATGTTCGATTTCATAGATTCTTTTCGAGAATTTGGATTTCATAGAAAACGAGAATTTACTGATTAATCGAAAATATTCGATTTTTTAGGAAATTTTTCGACGATTTTCGATTTAATATTTTTTTGGGAATTTGAATTTTATTGCTTTTATAGAAAAACTAATAATTAAGTTAATATTTTCGAATAAAAAAAGTGGCTAATTTTCGATACTTAGAAGAAAAAAAATTTTTTCTAAAAAGTATTTTCTTTAATACATAAAAACAGTCTACTGTGCTTTTTCTTAGACACCTTTAAAATCTGTTTTCAAAGTCCCTGTAATACATATTTTAACATGTTAAAATCTTAAGGTGACAGTAGCTGTCATACAAAAGAAAAACAACGCACGTTGGATCGCAAAACAACTAAGCAAATATTAGTTCTTACCTGGATGAAATGTGTTACTAAACCAATACACTTGCAGCCGCATCATGTCAGAGAAATTTTTTTTCAGAGAAATTTATGGCCGAACTTCTTAACGGGTCAGGCAATTCAGCCGTAAGCTTTTCGATAAAATAAAAAGGAAATGAAGCATCTGAGGTGTGTCACGTGTTAATGTCATATGTGTTACGTATATCCACCCTATGCTTTTTTATGCAGCCTTATTTTACTAATCAAACACTTAAGGCCTTTTTAGAATTCCTCATCTTAGCCTAAATGTGACATTAAAAGTCTTGCCTTAACCTCTCCAGATATGTACGTGTGAAGATGTATGCAGGTGCAAGTGTATTAGTATTTGTTGTATGACAAAATCTGTGCCTGACGATTTTTTACCTTCGCGTTTTATGTTTGTGAATGTGTTTGCGTTTTGCGGCGTTATCTGTCTTAACAAATTACTAGTTTTCCAACTAAAATTCTTATCCTTCATATTATGACCTTAATGTAAAGTGTATGTGTTTGTGTGTGCGTGTTTATAGTGCTCCTTCGGTTGATGTCGTCGTTAGTCAATTAGTATTGTTTATTTATTTAACTAATGGAATTATTTTTTTTTTTTTTTTTCAAGATTTACTTTGACCGTGTTTATTCTTAAATGGTTTTCACCTAAAGTCAAATACAGTGGGCTTAGGTGATAGAAAAATTGGTTTGTGATAATTCTTTATTTGGGTATTTTTTATAAAATGGTATCTCATATACAAATTAACTATAATTAGTTATTTACCTTTAAATTGTCTGCAAATATTTGTCTTATTAATTTAAGAATTAAAATTTTTTTTTTGTTATATACAATTTTTGTTAAAATTATTGTTATTTTCGTTTAATGAGTTTATATTTTTTAATGTTACCCCACTGTTGTACGTGTTAAGTTTAATCAATGTTAGACACACAGTCAGTCAAGTGTTTGTATGGTTTAGTAAGTGCGTTTCATAGTTCTTGCGACCGTGTGTGAGCGTGTTCGTGCTTGTCATAGTGATGTTATTTATATGTACGAGTATGTATATGTTTTTATGTGTATGCCCTGTTGTGTTACATGTGCTACGTGTTCCTTGTTAAAATTTTTAGCTTTTATTTTATTTCTTTTCTTTGTTTACTTTCATTTAATAATTCCTTTTGTTTTCTTTTTGGCCAACGTCTTAATTGATTTCGATGTAATTGACAAGATTGCCACAGGGAATGTCACCCAAATAAAAGAAAAAAAGGAATACATGAAATTAGGTTGGTTTATTTGAAATACTAAAAGATTACAAAACTTAAATACAGCAGTTTAATCTGTGTTAACAAACAGAAATTTGTGTTTCAACAAAACTTTTTAAAGCTCTCTCACGGCAAGATCCAAATGAACATGCGACGTATGATTAATAATTTATAAATTGCCAAGTATTCCTACTATTGCTTTAGTCTTATCTTTTAAATTATATTTATGCAAACAAAAATAATAATAAGGAATATTCCGATATTTCAAATCCTTAAGGACTTCTTCTTAGTCATTTTTTATATCTTCGCTAGTTGGGAACTACACGTGTGATATGCTCGATTTAAATGCTTCTTATGGTCATTAACATTTTAAAAACTTCTTCTGTAAATAATTATTGAGTTACGGGCAAATGAAGCTGTCATGTAAATTATAAAACTGAACATAAAATAAAGACGAAATAAAAAAAAACTAATTGCAAATAAAGCTGGTATTTATATACGACTGCTTGAATATGTAACTTTTACAACTGTGTTCAAGCAATATTGTACAGGACATACGTATTTTATTTATATTTTTTATATCAATATCATGATAATTATGGAAAAAAACAATAATAAACATTTTATGCTTGTTGTTGTTTTACTTGATATTATATGCTGCTTCAATCGTCCGGAAAACGGTATAAAAAATGAGGAAACACAGGACTAAAAAAATATTTTTTTCATAAGTGATGGCAGTTTAAAAACCTTTGCCCTTCGAAAAATCATACGAAATTCTATTTAAGTGCTTTAAAAAAAGTCGTATACTCCTTGACGTTTTAGAACATTTGCTATAGTAATTGATTTAATAGAGAAGTTCTGATTTTATAAAATGTTTTGATTCATTTCAATTATATAGAAAATTTTCGACAATTTTCGATTCCATGGAAATATTCCAGAATTAATAGAAATTTTCGACAATATGCGGTTTTGTAAAAACATGTTCATAACTTGATATTTTATACATAATTATCGATAATTTTTGGTTTTATTGAAAATTTTTAAAATGAAAATATAAAGTTCTAAAAGCTTTCGATTTTATAGAGTATTCTTGATTTCATAGAAAACTGGCAGCTATTTGCAATTTTATATAAATTTTCAATAATTTTCGATTTTATTGAAAGTTATGGAAAATTTTTTATTCTTTAGAATATTTTATATAATTATGATTTTATAAAAATTCTCAGTAATTTTCATTTATGATTTTAAAAATTTACTCTATAATTTTGTTTTTATAGCAAATTTTCTATAATTTGAGTTTAATTTTCGATAATTATCGATTTTACAGAACTTTTCAATAATGTTCGATTTTACAGAAAAATTTTAAGAATTTGCGACGTAATAGAAAATTTTAGATAACTGTCAGATTTCTATAAATTATACAAAAGTAATATTTTAGTTATCGGTTATTTAAAAATTTTTGATATGATGAGGCGATTTAATAGTGAATTGTAGATAATGATCGATTTTATAGAAATCTAAGATAATTTGTGATTTAATAGATTGTTTCAGATAATTATTGACTTTATAAATGTTCTAGAAATTTTCGTAGATTATTTTCGATTTAATAGAAAATTTTAATAATTCGCGATTTTTCATAAATTTTTGAAAATTTTCGATTTTATGAATTTTATCGATTTTGTATATATGCTTGATCATTTTTAATTTTAAAGCATTTTTGTTTTAAAGCAAATTTTATAGAATATCATTAATAATTATTGATTTTATAGAACTTCTCGATAATTTTCGATTTTACGGAAAATTTTCGATAATTTCGATTTAATAGAAAATTTCAGATAACTATCAATTTTCTATAAACTGTCGAAGATTTGCAATATGTTATAAAAGTTTTTAATATATAAGTGTAGATAATGCTTTTCGATTACTTGTGACTTTACAATAAATTTGTTTTAATTTGGTATTTGATAAAAAAATTTCCCACAATTTTAGTTTATTAAAATTGTGCCTTAATAATAAATTTTCAATAATTTACGAGTATATATGTTTTTTTGCAAAAAAAATTTTGACAATTAGCGATTATGTTCAATTTTTTTCCGAAATTTCTGATAATTATCGATTTTTTAGAAATTCTCGTAATTTTCAAGTTGATGGATTTTTTTTTTTTTTTTTGATTTTAGAGATAATTTTAGATAATTAACGATTTATAGAAATACGCGATAATTTTCATACAAACTTGTCGGTAATCTACTGTTTGCTTTTTTAAGTTTTTTGTTTTTATTTCTATCGCCTTGTTGTCTTGCTTGCTATAATTATTTCTGCTTTTGCTGCAGCTTCTGTTGTTGTTGTAGCTTAAATCATATTGACATTCATGCTTAATATTCTTGTGTTTGCTCATTTTAATCCGCTTTGCTTTAAGTATTATGACTGTTTTTTACTCTCTTCCTGTTTTCCAAAAACTGATTAATGTTCTTGTTGTTGTTGGTAATGATGACTATGATTGTCAGCCGTATTGTATTTTTATTGTCATTGTCCTTAATACTGATTACATTGATCTGTGTTGGCTGTTATGAATGTCAAATATATGGCCGAATAGACAGAAATGACAGAATGGAAAATAAGACAGACAGTGCGAGTGGAAGTTTGGTTTTCCTAGTTAAATTATGTAGAGTTAATACGTATCATTTTCATTATTCAAGCTGTGTCTTTGATGGTCTGTCTATTGTTTGCTTTTCATTTATTATTGTATAATAATTGATGAACGCTGACTGACCGTGACATTAAAATTATTTTTGATTAATTTCTTATTTGTATGCAATTTTTAATAATTAATTGTTGAAGAAATTGCATATTTTTTGTAGTGGAGTAGAAACATTTATATTTACGAACTTTTGAATAAATTCGTTTTCGAGAAAACAATACGGATCAGTTTGTCTTATGTTGCGTATAAGTTTTACATAAAATATAATATAAATCATATGACATGGGGACTATGTAATCAAATATTACTTATACTACTTGATATTTTCTGTGAAGTTATCGAAAGAACCCCTATTAAAAAAAACACTATTATACTGACGATGGTAATAGAACTTTGTAGCTGAACCGTCATAACCTTAAAATCTATCGGGAACTTCTGAACTTGTACGTGAAATACTTTAGCATCAAAGTCCATCTTCTAACGAAAAGTAATAAATTGAACTTGAGAGGGTTACAAGACATTCAAAAGATTCTTGTCATACTGACACTGAGAATCAGATCGACTAGCCGTAAGTTACACGTATCAACTTACGCTGCTTTTTGCTTTGTGTTCGATAAAATGTTTTTAATATAACTGATTTGTTAGGTGGTGTAAAACAGATTCCCTTTGTTAATTTTCATTTTATATTATTTGTTTCAAAAAACCCTTACTTCATTCTATTTTCACATTTGGTTTTAAATCAGTGATATAAACAAATAAAAAACCAATAAATTTGCTTTCACTTGAATTCCATTTATTGCCTTTTTTCTGTATTTTTATTAATAACAATCACATGATAACATTATTTTATTTAAGTTGTCATAAAATATAAAATTTAAAAACGACAAAAAACCGGGGAATACCCGTCAGCTACACAATCTGACAGCTTTATGACACCCTATAAACAAAAAATAATGTGGCAATGACGTACACCATGACGCAAAAGCCAAAATTACATTCGTCATATTAAGAGTAAATATAAAGTAAACATAAAAACACATACATATACATATTTACATGAAAAAATATTACTTACAAAATTTTAGCAATTAGGAGTCAAAAAAATAAATTTTTGATTTATGCCTTGGTGCGAGGGTTACAATTTTAAAGCCTCGATTGAATCATGATCCGAAACATAAAAAATCATATACAAAGTTATACACAACTCTTGTTCGTGCTTCGCTGTTTAAAAGCATATCTCCGAGCTTCTTGGTCGTTTGCACGAGGTCAACAAACAGCTAGGGGCAGCTATACTCACCGAGCATCGTCCCATTAGGAGCATTCAATGTTTCAATTCTCGCAGTCAAAAAGTTTCCATTAAAACGATTATAATCGAAAAATTTTTGGAAATTTTAAAATTGTAAAACAAAAAATCTAGAATAATTAAAACTTTTTCTAAAAATTATCTCATAAATTTTCTCTTAAACCGAAAATAGTGTAAAATAGAAAAAATTTGCTATAAAATCTATAATTATCAAAAGTTTTTTCTTAAATCAGTTTTACAGAACTTATCCCACATTTATACATAGTTATCGAAAATATTGTATAACATCCAGAATTCTCGAAAATATTCTATAAAATTCTCTAAAATATTCTATAAAAGCACTTTATTAAACAGATAATTTTCCAAAAGTTTTGATTTCTCGAAACTTTTCTAAATAACATCGAAAGATGTCGAAACTATTCCATAAATTGCAAAACTGTAAAAAACAATCAGTAAAATAAATTATATCGATCATGCTATTCAGAACTTCTCGAACATATATCAATAGTTATCGAAAGTTTTCTATAAAATCAAAACTTTTCGAAAATTTTTTTGTAAAATTCAGAATATTCCAAACTTTTCTATGAAATCAAAAACTGTCAAAAATATTCTTAAAAATCTAAAGTTTTCTAAAAATGCGAAATTCTCTGAATTTGTCTATAGTTTCGAAATTTTTAATCGACAATTCTTAAAACTGCTGTAAACTAGGATATTTCTAAAATCGACAATTACTTAATACTTCCAAAAAAATTACAAAATTTCTGTGAAATCGGTAATTCTTGTAATAATGCAGTAAAATAAAAAGTTCTTTTCAGTTTTCTATAAAATCTAAAGTTATCAATATTATTCCGTATAATCAAAAAATTAAGCGTAAGTTATCAATAATATTCTAGTAAATTAAGTTTATGGAAACTGTTATAAAATCGAAAGCACTCGAAAATATTCTAGATATTCGCCTTAGCTTTTTGAAATTTACTTAAATTATACAACATATTTTATATACTCGCTCTTTAAATACTGAAGTCAAAAACATCTGTAGGTGTTGAGAAACAAATCTATTGAAATACAGGGTGTCCCCAGGAAGGTATACTACTTTGTTTTGCCTCCTTTTTGGTAAACATTAGTCTAGTTCATATTTGTCAGTCGTGAAATAGAGACGTGGCAAATTTATTATGGAAAAATATTCGGTAAACCAATAAAACATTACTGCTGTTCAAGAAAGGGGTCAGAACAATCCATCAACTTCAATTCGACACCGTGCTCAGGAGCTTGGTCTTCAAAGTACAACTTTGGCCACAATTTTGCACAAAGATTTGAATTTGTTGACACATGAGCCTCTTCCAGAAGACCATTTACGTACATATGCCAATAGGATGTTACAGCTCGCCCATGACAAACCCGATTTTCATGAAAAAATCATAATGAGTGACGAGGCACATTTTTATTAGAATGAATATGTGAATAAACAGAATAGTCGGTTCTGGGCAATGGAAAACCCTCAAATTATTCATCAGTCACCAAACCAGAAACGCTGGAGCAACTCAAACAAAATATTCGTGATGAAATTAATGAAATACCGCGTGAAATGTGTGAGACTGTAATGAAAAATGTGTTCAAAAGAGCTCGCATTTCTGAGGCTAACAGAGGGGGACATTTATCTGATATTGTGTTCCATACATAATTCCCGACATTAAATAAACATAAAACATTTATCAATATACGATCCATTATCTTTCATTTAATCAAAAATTATAAACAAACAAAGTAGTATACCTTCCAGGCAGACACCCTGTATGAATTTATTTATTTATCTTTAACTCAATTATGTTTATAAAGTCTCACACCAGCACTGCCAGCAATACATGACAATCATGCATAATAGATTGATTCACGCATCTTTATATTACAATTAAGTAGACAATCACCAACAGATGTATGGAATTAATATTCTATTCAAAAATATGTAGTCACATTCATGCGTTCGATATGAATATGAAATTGATTGAAGTGTATGACATATTTAAGACAGTCGCACATGTGCCTGCTGTGAGTTTTGTGTAACAATATTACATACTCTTAGGGGCTTTCTGTGAACCTTTTTGTATAAATAAGAATTGCGTACTTTTGGGCGCCTTTGCCTCTCCCGTGAAAAAAAAGTTATAAAATCTTATATTAAACAATTTCTTTTGATAAGAAACTTTTGAAATTTAGTGATTTATTTTTTGGCAAATGCCACTCTACATGTTTTTGATGTTAACTTTATTGTGTAAGTAAACGCAGGTGATGTTGACGTATTTCTTACGTAAAACTAAATTAAATATGGTAAATAGTAAAAATCTGTATTTGTCATCATATGTCATATGTAAGGCATGTAAAAAATAGAGAGTAAAGCAATAATTTGAGATTTGTTCGGTTTTAGGAGATTCAACTCAGGAGTAGATATAATGGCAGCAGTTCAATATTCCTTTTCAAAACTCTATATTCGTTATCTTACCGACTACTGTTATAGCAGGATTTTAATGACGACTCATCTTGAGAGCAAGTTAGAGGCTAATATTGTAAATAGTGACAGTCAAATGCAATCTTGGCCTATTTGTGCTAAACATTGGTTAGATTGATTCATTACTTGGTCTGCTCGGAGCCACCCAGAAGAACTGTAAAACATATAATTATATTTTTAGTTTTCTCGCAAAGTTATTTTCTGACAGGCTCCCACATTCAAGCAAAACTTTACTGGCCAAATTATACTTTGACATTATGTGTGAGATATAATTATTTTTTATTTTACTTTCCTTTTTTGTCATATCAATGCAAGTGAATTTCAAGTTCTAAATTATTTGGAGACCAGTCTTTTTTTGGAAAACGCTACTGCAATCATGAGCAATCCCCATGGTCACCAACATTAAGTGGTATTTCTCTCTTGGATTTATTCGCGCAATATATGAAAAGTTTTCTATACGAAGGCTTCTCAAAAAGCTCCGAACGCATTTCTCCACTAATGTCAAAATGTGGCTTTTTGGTCGTTGGTTGTTGATTAGAATTATGTACAGCTCTTCTCATGCTTTCAAGCATTCAAGATAGAAACCTCATCCAGCCTACAAAACTACAAAAATGGATTGAAGTACTGTTCTTTATCCACAATTGTGCCTACATAATGCTACACAATTGAAAGTCTTGATGTGGCATCGTTCAGGTTAAAAAGCGTTAAGGATTTTTCTCGGAACATCTGGAGAAAGTAAAATGTAGAGCTTGGAAAAAATTAATTTTAAAAAGTGACGATAAACTAACCCATTTAGGAGCAGTCGAGAATATTAATCCCAGTCTAGCTTTGCTGATGCCCTCCGGGACTACAGTACTGGTTGTCGATTCACACGAATCGCGATGTGTAACATTGTAATAAATGTTTCAAGAGTATGCTTAAAGTTTAGGTAGAATCTGGCTCCCAATCAAGCATATATTCCTGCCTCTTGCAGCCTTGTATATAGATACTGATAGCTTGATTCAGGATTTCAATATATTTTACTGTGATATCAATACTGTAGAAAAGACTTCAACACAATCCCCCTATCTTCTTGTCATATTTCATCACCTGAATTAATTTCCCTTAAATTTTTTTCTTTTGCATTTTCTGCTAATAAAAACTGCAACATTTCATATGGCTAAGACAGCATTGTTTCCATTTTAAAAATACTTGAACAGCAACTGCAGTTTAAAACTCAGCTTGTCACGAATGAAGGCATATTCTAGCAGCAACAACCTAAAAACAAGTTTAACAAAATCTTTTACTATTTCTGAACACAACCACAGCGTAAATGGAGAAAACTCGAAAAATCAGGTCGTTAGTATAAGAGCGAATAAGGTTGCGTGCGTAATGGCTATAAATAATTTATCGGATGTGTCACAATTTATGGCGTACTTAAAATACTTTAACACGTATCTTGCTTTCAAACCAAAAAAAAAAAAAAAACAAACATGCAAAGTGAAGTTTCAATAAAGAAAATAAAATGAAATCTTGGCGTTTAAAGCACACCTTAAGTAAAATATGAAACTCACACACACACACTAACACTTAACAGCTGCATAAAAAAAGAAGAAAATTAAAAAATGGAAAATTACGGAAATTACCCAGGAAAACAAATTTTATAAAACATTGTTTTTTGTAAGAAAAAACCTGAGGAAGGAGAAGAAATCATAACAAAATTAAAAACTCTCATCACACTATAAAAAATTACCTAAATACATAGAGAAAGAATAATTAAATGTCTTAAAAATAACATTTGCTATGCATTTCCTTTTCCGGCTGCAGGACACACACAAGAGTTAACTTAACTAACACATACATTTTTAGGAGAGTTGAAGGCTAAAGTACTGTAAAGAGTATTTTCTTTAAAGTTAAATAAAACCTGGCGAAATTTGTCAATTACAACGAAACTTTCAGAATTTATAAGATTCATCGCTGTCTCGTTTATTTGATATGCATATGACCGCGCGGCGGGGTTTCAATGAGGGTTCCTGTTAATTACGATAACCACGAACATGTAGAGTCGCAGTTCATTGCTGGTCAAATGACAGCTGACACTTTTGAAGGCAAAATAGTTTGCAGAACCAATAATAACGCCATTTTAGCCAAAATGTTACAAATAAGAGTCGTCGCTATAGAGCGCAGAAAGAATGTTCCTAAATCAATTCGCCAGCCGTATGTGGAAGAGTTAACAATGCCATAATCAATCAATTTATTCAGATGGAGAGGAAAATAATCTATTTGCACTCCCCAAAACATTTGAAGAGAAACGCTTTTCCAACGAAATATATGAACTAGCTAGTATGTGCTAATGAGAAAGACATCTCTTATAAAAAACACCCTTTAGTAGTTGAAGTGTGGAAAAGAAAACTTTGTAATTTGTATACCTTAACACTTAATCTTGTCAAAGGGGTGGGTTATAATTTTAGTTTTAGTACTTTAATAGAATTTTTGTACAAAAAAAATGCTTTTTCACACAAACCCGTAGATGCACTTTAAAAACCAGCGGAACCAGCGGGCAATTTCGTTCGAGAATGGTGCATGTGTAATCGACGAACCGGCCGATCTCTTCTAAAAATTCTTTCTGTTTACAAGAGTATCGTTGACAACCCGAAAACATCAACTGGACACCATGGATCTGAACGACATGTGAGAGATCTTGTAATGACATAAGAAGCAGGGTATTTGGTTCCTGGTAGTTTTTGTCATGGGAATAAAGTTGACTAACATCATTACCTTCAGCCTTGACTTCGACTACTGGGCTTTAGTATATTGATTATCAACTTCACCTACTACTATCACTTTATTTTCAGATCTTGAAAACAGTAGACCAAATGATACATTCACACTGCTACTGCGCTTTAATTAGGCTCAACTAGGCTACTACTAACTTGTACTTGCAGTCAAAAGCTTTATCATTTTACAACAGTTTCACCTATTATTCCCTATGAAACGAATCAATACAAATTATACCAATGTCAATTCGCCCTTCTCCTCTATCTCAGGTTTAAAGTGCTGAATTCAAGTTTCAGGCATCGCTATCGGCTTTAGAAAAAACTCAGCTGTATAGTTTCAAAACAGCTGTAAATCACTTAATTGCAACAACCTATCAAATAAGACGGCACCAATGCCGAAACTGTTCCCATTGAAAATATAATAGGGGTTGGTTATATATTAACCTTTTCCGACCCTCCCTCTAATGACACATATTGATTTATTTATAAATGATTCACATAAACCTAACTTCATATTTGTCATAGTTAACAGGAATATATTTTGCTGATTACTTCATTTACCAAAATGATCCGAAAATATATACGTTGGCTTTGCATTTTCTCTGCAATAATTGGTTGTACAAATCTTTGGTCTTCGTTAATTGAGACTTCAATAGAGCCATACATTCATTATTATATTATGTTTGGGTATGCACCCTAATTGCGCAATTACCAATTTTTTGTAATTAAGGTCTTAGTTGAGCTCAATTTACAATACAAGAACTCAGCAAAAAAATTTAGCAACTTGTACTTAATTTCACCATAAATTGCATCAACTTTCCCATGCAACCCTGATGAAATGTGTTCAGTGAGCAGAAACTTCTGTAAAATGAACACATTAAATAAAATGGACCATTAGCTGGAACTTACAACAATATAACCGCGATTATATAAAAAGAACAGCAAATCTTATTGTTACCAATTTTGTTATCTCCTCTAAATTTTGGTGGTAATTGGAAGTAAATTGCATTAGTGTGAACAGCAAATTAAAAATTGAATTGACTTAGTTAGTGCATGTCTGAACATACAATTAGACGAAAATATTGTATGACGTTGTTCCATCCTTCGCAGGATGGTCACAAACGCTAATACATGCACTCTCTTCATAGGTCGTTTGGTACTTTTCAAATATATTAGCGGCAAGTTGAAAACCACCAAGAATGATTGAATTAAATAATAATTTTCTCTGGCAGTGAAGCTGTATTTGACATGGCATTTTAATATTCTTTAAATGTCGCAATACTTGCGTTTATTTAATTTTAGTTTCAAAATACTTTGCGGTAACCAAGAGTTTTAAGTTTTTTTTAACTCAAATTCAGACACTTTTTTCTAAATTAAAGTTATTTATAGAAAAAGGGCGCACACCCACATACATGCCAATAGAACAGAAACCTTGAACACCACAACCAAACTATATGAGAAAGGTATGTTTGGATTACTCTACCCTTGTTTTCTCCATTCCCTAAATGTAGCTTAGTTCATACATAAACTTTTAACACAAATAATAAAAAAAAGGCGAGGTTTTTAGGTTTACTACACACATATAGAACTAAAAGTTTTTATCCCCGTCACACTCTTTTTGCGAAAATCCTTTTTGTTTATTTTCCCCCCTTTCGAAACTCACTCATTTGAAGATATAAATCAAATAAAACTTGTTTCAAATTAATCAAAGTAATTAAAAAGCTGCTTTCAAGGCCTTCCAATGAATTTAATTTTGCTGAAGTGCTGTCGTTGTTTCATATGCAGCCCAGATGCGGCAGAAACGAAACCGTGTTACTCTTCAGTAATAGAAAATATTTTGGTGAAATAAATGATTTTTTTGGAAAAATTTATTTAAACGGAAAATATTGACTTTCTCACTATATTCAAATTATGTTTTTTTTAAATAAAATTTTTGATGCAAAACATTTCACGGAGAAATATTTTAAAATTCCTAATGTAATGGCAAACTCATCATTCTTGTGAAAGTATATAAATACTTTTCATTCCCATGCCTTCTCCCCAATAGCAAATGTTATTTTATGAAACTTTTTTTCAATACCAATGTGAGCATGTGCGTTTTTTTTACTGATTGTATCTGTGTTGGTGCCTTGTAGTTAGTACCTTGTAGTTCAAAGGACTGGAAGAGGAGAAGCCAGTTGCTTACTTCAATGATTAGAGCGTCTTTGCTAGATCACTCATTCGACAAAAAGGGAATCATAGCTTTACCTCTCCGTAATAATCAGTCTGTATTTCTCGACAACTGAAATTCGGGCAGGTCTAGTTGCGCATAAAACTTGCTTGCAATATTCAGACTAAATTGGTCCCAAAATCCGAAAAGTCTCATTGGCCGTTGGCTAAGATATACCAGGGAAACAAGTTACCTTAGGTAGTTTAAAACCCGAAAGTGCAGCAATCAGAACAGAAACAGAAAGCGGATGGAATTCAATTACATAATTTGATCAACCTTAGTCTAGCTTTCTACTGCTTCCGAGTCTCTAAGCAGGGGAGAAAAGAATAACTCCAAATACATCGCTTAATATGATCTAATAGATTATTGCGTGTAGTTCATGTACTTTATGAATTGCTTTGGTTTCATCTTCCATCAGAAGTTTCTCTACGTTACAATTCGACCGCGAAACAACAATTGGCCCCAACCTGGATAACCTGTGACCAGTCGAGTGGTTAGTACCGTCCAGCTGAGGTTAGGTTTACTATTTCCAGGGTTCCACTAATGGTCTGCTCCCTTTCATACGTAACATTTTTTTTTTGAACGCATCAGCAAACGAACTAACGGGTTTAAATCACTAGTATTTAAGCATATAAGCCTGTGAGTTTAGTACAAAAAGTTTTTTTTTTTGTGTGTGTCAAAAGCGTTTAATCTATTTGCAAATGCTACTCGTGAAAATAGTTAAGAATTCAAAGCAGTTTTCAATTTTATCTATATGTGTTTCATGAAAAAAATAAAACTTTTGAATAAACTCAAAGCTCTTGATTTTCTAAACTTTAACTAATACATGTTTATTTGCTTTCACACATATTTGATAAAACACAAGAACAGTGGAACCTGGATATACGGATCACAAAAGTAACAAATTTTTTTTTTATTTCTTTTTGGTTAGTGCATATAATCTTAGAAGACTAAATGTGATGAACAAATCAATCGGTAAGCTGTGTAAACCTTAAACCATTGATTGTGGTAATTGCAAATATATTCGTTCGTTGTCTACAAATACATCTATTTCACCTAGATTTTACCTTAAAAATTTTATGAATAGCATGATATTCTTTATGAAATTAATCATCCAAAATTCCGACGCGATGATATTTCGCACTATTATTTTAAGTACTGCTCTATTTTAGGTTTGAAGTTCTGCAACCCAGTTCCGGGAATCATTATAAACTTTCGGAAGACATCTTCTAAAAGTACCCTTGTTGTGCTAAGAAATGTGCAAACAATTTTCTTATATGTCTTATACCTCGCACACATTTGGCAGACGGCTCATCATTCCATCGTCACTGCCGGAAATTGGTCGCCAGTTGGATTTGCTGTTAATTGAACGGCTGTTTATACAAAGACAGTGGTGCTTGTAAGATAAATGTAGTCATATTTTGATCACTCTCTGTTTTATTTTATCAGGGTTTTACCGTGTGTTCTACATTAATACGCTTGAAATAGTGAAAAAGCCTCAAATTTAATCGAAAGTTTAAAACAAAAGATTCTTGTTTCAATTTTCCTTAGATGGTGGATGCTGGCTTAAAGGACGTTTTTATTGTTCAGGTTGTAACTAAAGTATTAAAGTTTTTTTTGTTGCTCTTGCTGAGCTGTTTATTTGTTAGTAACAATTTTCACATCAAATGAAGTTTTCTCCATTATTGTCTTCCTTGTTAAAGTTTTCCTTTGGTTTTTTTTTTTTTCCTTTTTTGTAAATAACAGTGAAGTACAAAACACTCTTCTGCACTGTAAACTATTATAAGGGTGACAATCAATATAACATCCGAGATAATAAGTCAAGAGTCCTTTGCCTCTAAGCAAAGCCCCGCTGATAGATCAACACAATTTTAGTATTCATTAGCTGCTACACTTCAGCGAAAGAAGGAAGAACTGCGTAGGATCAGTTCACTCATGCTCTGCCTTTGCTCTTTGCGAAATTGTACGTGAAAATTCTAAGAAAAATATTGCGTAAATTATACCAATTTTTACATTAATGAACTGAGTATAACAAAACAGGATATCGAACCATAATGACACTGATCTGAAGCGATTTAGTTTCATTAGCAGAAACGACATTGAAGTTGCCACTACCGGACAAGATACTGATGATCGTTTTTGGAACAAAAGTTGCTACTCAACCATTTATTTAATGCCCTGTTTTCTTGCCAGTATCTCTGTCGGGTAAGCTAAACTCTATTCTAAAAGCCTCTTTAATATGTAGAGTCGAGAGCTTTGTCCACAACGTGGTCAGGTGCAACGCTTATCTATGTTTAGTAAGAGAATATAGGCTTCGATTCAGTTTTTTGAATTCAAATAAATTAATAAATTAAAAAACATCTAAAAAACTCACATGCAGTTTTTCTAGCCACTGTTATTCCTTAAACATACATATACCTCTTTAATGTGCTTGTGTGTAATTTCGTAAGCCTTTTTGAAAAAATTATTCCTAACAAGAAAATCAACTTTTCCGTAAATCATTGTTAAGGCCAAGACAAATGAAATAAGCCAAAGTTAATGAATAAAATCTCGTTTAGTCAGTGAAATAGTGTGAAAAGTATAAAAAAAAATAGCTAGAAAAAGATATACAACGCAATCAGCTCAACACAAATATACGCCATAAAACGGGGAAAAAGTGAAAACTTGCATCTTAAGGCAAGAAATCATGGCGGAATATTAAAACAAACTGCAAATGATTTTGAGTTTTTTGCTATAAAACGTTGCCATTTTCGAGAGTCTTGCGATCAATAAACAAAATGAAATAATACGAAATCACTTTTCGGGGAAGCAATTTAATAATACCTCGTCACCTCTTCGTTATGACAAGATAAAAAAGTATCGATTAATTTGAGGTAACCAGTTCCCGAAGACCTACAACGTGCAAAATAAGAGGGATTTTCAGGTCACTTATCACAGTCGTGTAGGTAGCGTGACCAGATAGTTATGACGGTTTTTCTAATTGTTTTATTTTAGAAGCTGCCCAAGTTAGCAATGACCTCCAGCTGTTAACATATTCGGTAGGGTTAGCCATTTTATTATGCATCCTTTCACGCCTGCCGAACGTCTGTGGACACTGTTAAAAAATATTATCGATATCAGTTGCAATTAAGCGAGGGGAATTTCGTCGTTAGGTCAATATTCAGTGCATAGGGAATTCCTCGCACCGTGGAGAAGTTTGAACGTGGATTTTAAGTCCATATGATACTCCCGATCCCGACCTTGCATTCATAATGTAGACAATTATATAGATCAAGTCTGCACTGCCCAAAGCATTTCCTCTGGTAATTGCTGTGTATTGCCATGACTGGTTTGGAAGCTGCCAATATGTATTTGCACTTTGTAGCGATGGCTTTAATTTGTATTGACATTGTTCGCGATACGATATTGTGGTGCAGCATCTAAGGATAGATGATTTTTAGTAGCTACGTCTAAAATATAGACTTTCTAAACATTTGATCTAGATTGCTGAACCTGCCACAAAATTTGCATTCGTTTTACCTGATTTAGCGTCAGCCATACAGGAAGACTCAAACGAGTGGTGTTTATTTTTTGCAAGGATATACTTTACCAAATTAAAACAACTACAAAACAACCATCAAAGAAGCATAATGGTAGCAAATTAAATGCAGACATAATGTTTGAAGAGCAAAAAACAAAAACAAAATAAGAACAACAACAGCAACAAACTAAATGCACATACACAGTTATTATTTAATATACAACTTAAAAACCCTTGTTTATTCATATACAACTCTATAATTTTACCTGTCTTAAGGAACCTTTAAAAAAAACAACCGACAACAACAATTACACATGTGCAACCATCTCATAAAATATAAAACAAAGTAAAAAAAAAACTTTAACAAGTGCAAAGTACAACTTTATGCTGTTATATCTAGTCCCGAATAACAATAAAAATAACAACAACCATAACCATTAAAACAAGTCTTTCTTAAACTTTGGTATGTGATACAACAACAGCAACAATTATAATAAAACAGCAAACTGTCATGTATACTGCGATAATAATTCAAATAAGATTTACAGTCATACATGAAGAAAGAAAATATATTCATACCCGCAAATGGCAAGGAACAAAAATAGGAAAAACAAATGCTTAACAGCCGCAAAGTATGCAACAATTTATTTTTTTTAATGAATAACTTCATCATTATACCCCATACTCTTTTAAGCGCGCGCACACACACACACACACACACACACACACACACATGCTTAAACAGACCTAAAAGAACAAAAGATAATGTTATTACACATACTTAACATTTTATAGACAAACAGAAAAGCAACAATACAGACGCTCACTAAAAAAAGTGTTGCATACATTAAGGCCATAAGTAGTCGGTGAAGAACAATAAAAACAGCAGCAACTAAACAAAAGTACATATGGCGAAAATTTATGATACCTGTAGTTGATTACGGGTATTTTACTGCCGCAAACGAATATAATTCTTAGAGAGTTTAAAGTTATTTTTGAAAACAAAGATTTTCTTTGCTTAGATTTGATAAATTATTTGATTTTTTTATACCGCTCGCTTTTAGCGTGTTTATTAACGTAGCTAACAGAACTACATTATATAAAGCTTTGAAACTCTCTCTCCTGTAGCTTTATAGGAAAATTAGAATAGGTAATTTCTTCAAGTCAAACGCCACGATTTTTGACTGTTTGAAGCATGGGTAGGCAAATTTATATGAATCTATTTTACCATAACAAACATATACTTTTTGCATAGACGCTCTCGTTGTCTCTCTACTCCACTTAATTTTAATACGATAATCACGATTGACAACAAACACTATCGCACACGATTGTTGAGGATTCCAGCTGGAGTAAAGTTCACTAAGAGCTTTATGGGGGTTTCACTAAACGTCTGCGCTTCTTTTAATACTTCTTAGATGGTTTTGTATTAATTTCGTACAAAAATAAGAATGAATATAAGATAAAATCGGGAGGATTTTTATATTTTGCAAAATACTATAAAACATAATGGCTGCAGGATAAGTTCGGTAGACCTTGTACATACGCATATATATATATTCGGCGAATTTCAAGAGATAATACAAAATTTTGTGTTCGAAAAAAGGATGGTCTACGGCTCTATTACGGGCGTACCAAGAATAGGCAAAGCTCTCGAATTGCATCTTTAATGAACTGCTTGCAATTATAGTTTTACGATAACGAAAACTGTTGTTTTTTCCACGTTACATCCAATATTTGTAACGAACTAAATGAGAATTATAACGTATCAGCAACTCGGATTTGTGTATCTTACATGTTGACTACCCAGTAATAATAATATGTGTGTAACAAATGATCAACTTAACGTTGCTTTCACAAAAAGTTTCTCTTCCGCCATTCTCTAGCATCATTTTGCATAAATACGATGCATAGTTGAGTCTATTCCTTAATGCATGGCAGCATATAGAAAAAAATTCATTCCATGGTAGTAAATTGCCTTTTCTGATCAATGATATGATTCAACCCACAATTAGGAAGTAACTCACGGAGCAAGTGAGTTATTTCAAAAGTTATGTCAGACCGCACTAGCAAATCTAGTCGATTGATTAGGCTCGTTTTCAATAATGCCCCCAATCAAAAACCTGTACCAAAAAGGGTTACCATGTTAATGCGTTTGTTTTTGAGGAATCATATGAGGACCCTCTGTTCCCAGTGAGGAAATATTCTCGACTAGCAAGGCGAAAATGAAATTCATTACTTAGCATGATCAGTATTCTCTTGTTTATGTGCATCCAATGTAGTTTCTTTGCTGTGCACGATCGTTAACCTGCAGTACTTGTTTTTTCAACTCTGTTTTCATAGAATGGACAGTCTGATGTCCTATTTGCTAGCTGCAGTAGCCGAACTTTTATTACGATGCGGCTCATTTTTAATCCTAAGGGGAAACTGCAATAACACGAAGTTCTTCTGCCAAATATAATTCGTGCAGCTACATTTCTTCTGAAGGTATTTACTACATTAAGTTTGATCATTTAGATCAATAGGTGTTGTGTTATAAGTCTATATGAACATGGTTGACTTGTTTGCTGAAAATTCCGATAGCAAATTTTAAATTATCATTAAATTTAGTAACAATGTTTTCAAAAAACATGGCATGATCAATTGTATTTAAGTTTTCTTGTTGTTTTAAAAAAAATAATCCTTTAAAAACGAAAGCAAGTCCAGCAGCTCATTCGGTTTATCTTGTAATAGTTGTTTCTCTTGGCTACTTGCTGTTATTAAAATAACGACAGAGATAGATTTTTTATGATTTTTAACAATTGATTTTATGAAAAGTCTTTTTCAGTTTACGCTACACGAATACAACCAGGTGAGTGTGTGCCACAATCAACTCTTTACATGTCACCATCACATGCCATATTCCCGTTTTAATGAAAATCTCTGAACTGCAATGGTTGATTGTAGCTTACGCTAGCAAAAGGTGCTTTAGAGCGTGTAGAAAAAATAAAAGGCAAAGCATAGGCGAAGTTGGAAAAGCACTACATTTATGTAGAGAGATTCAAAAGTTTAACTGCTATAATTTTGTCATAAAAACATAAATTTCAACCCTCCAAGATTTTAGCAATTTGAAACGATATTAACAATTTGAAAAATCGTCAAACTGAGGAGTTTAGAAGAAATGTGAGGTAGTGTAGTAATGTCCAGCTACCATGGAATGCCTGCAGTATGAGAATGTGGGCCTTCTGAAATACAAAGAAGAGATTCTTCTTACGCGAAACATTTTGGTACTTTTACGAACAAACAAAACGAATTGGTTGCGCATAGTCTTATAAGTTTTGACGCACGTTGTTTTTATGCAAAGCTAAATAATATGATCCTCTTTCCACAAATGGCAATATTAAATGGACCACGTTTGGATCATCTCTGGAGAACTCCTTGGTGCGCACATTACAGGCGTGTTGTAACGAGTTGATACAAATATAATCACACACCAGACGTTAGTAATATACGTTATAATTCTCATTTCGTTTATTATAATTATGGAATATTGGATGTAGGTTTGTCCACAAAAAGACGCTACCGTACGAGCTATAGTTGCAGGCAGGCTGCCAACTATAGTATCAGAGATTTACTGATTATTGTTCAGCCGTATTAGAGGCAAGACCCTAGTTTTTCCGTCTACAGAAAAGATCTCTCTAAATTAACTTGTATTAATCGTACTTTAAATAGCCTGTGTTTATATATGTACCATCTAAGTATTAAGGGAATCAATAACTTTAGTGAAAACCTGGGAATACTAACCCCAGCTGATAATTAAACTACGTTTATAGTACGTGATTTGCACGTAATTTTAGCAGGAGGTGTAGTAGGTACCAAGAATGATAAACTAAAGATTATGCCATCACTCACACAAAATTAAAACTTTCTGCGCATTTTGAATCAATGACGTCACGCAATTTGTGTTCCTATTGGCTAACGATTTTCGACTGTCAAACTATTATATTTATATGTAAATATAACAGTGGGACAATTTAACTTTTGTTTCTACAAAATTATTTATTAGCAAAAACTTTTTTTTCAAAAATGTATTTATTGAAAACTCAATAAATAAAAATTAGCCAGCAATATTTTATTAATTGAAATATTATATGAAAATAAAATAAAGTGAAAAAAGGAAGGTTTTTTATGTTATTATTTTATTCATTTTCCTTTTTCTTTTGTTAATATTTTGAGAAATTTCAGTATTTAATAATCTCATTCTAAAGTACATTCTACATCTAAAAAAAAGTTTTTTCACTTCATCCTTTCCTTCAATGTCCTTTGCTTCCAACAAGTGTTTTTGGATATACATGCTCGTAATCATCAATTGTTCTGCATTTAATTTCAAAAAATGGCATCACACGATTTTAATGTTTTCATTAGTGCATCTGATGGCTTACTTAGCCCACCTTCACTTAGGTGGTTGACCTATGTATACGTCGAGTTCTCTAAAGGATTCATTGCAAGATTGGGGTTTTCGTTTTTTAACTTGTGACAAATATATCCGGCCAAATTCTCTAAACGGTCATACTGTAGGTCTTCTAATTCTATTTCATTATTTTCGTGTAATATGTCCTCTGGGGTATCAGTATTAATATTCTTAAATATAGTAGCTGTAGAAACCAGAAGGAAAATTAAACATCTTTATTTTAAATTGTATGTCGAGATTTACCAGTTAAAGAATTATGTACTTCTAAATCGGGAGTATTGTCGACCTCCACATTTGCATTGGCAGAGTAAAATGCCTTTGTTATAGCCCAGAATATATGACCGAAGTCTATATTTGAATTCTTGACGATCAGGGTGATCGTGGAGACCGCCTTTCGATCTAATTATTCCATTTTTAAGTTTTTTTATTTGGCCTTTTGTAAGTAAACATTTCAATGAATTCTCCAAATTTACGTTTGAAGAACTCAAGCTCTGAACTTGCCGAGTTAAATTTTTTATGGTGATGGCTGATTGACTTTGGGACATTTTCAGAATACTATTCTCCTGGCGCAATGCATCTCTAAAAATTAAAAACTTACATACATTTTCATTTCCAAACTTTTTATGTACTGTTGTAAACTGTCTTCTTGAATTTCAGTCTTTTCTAAAATTATTAAAAATTATTAAAATTTTATTAAAAATACGGGATAAATTATTTTTTTTTAATTTCTCACTTGTTTTTTTACCACTATTTTGCTTGCACTTGCCCACTGCACACTTCATGTTGTTATTTTCCGGCAATATTTCTTTTTAGTTTTTCTTTGCTTTGTAGCTTTTTTAAGAAACTTCACTAATTTATTTTATAATGTTAATTTTTTTAACGTCCTTTTTCACTAAATTTTTCACAAAATTCGATGTATATTTCAAGAATAAATAAATATTTTTTTTGAAAACTGTCAATGTAATTTATATTGCAGGGCTGCCAACTTTCACGTAATGCACACATTTTTCAGAAGAAATGTTAATTTTCACATATAAAAAATACTTGGAAACCTTTCAAAGAGCCCAATTACGTCATCTAACGGGAAATCATGCGCAAGGCGTAATCTTTAGTTTATCATTCTTGGTAGGTACTACATCCTACTAGGTAGACTAAAAAGTATTAAAGCTTAGTGTTGTAGAGCAAAGAAGATAAGGAAGATATAGGAATATGTAAAGAAAGAAGACTACAGTAAGAAAAAATAGTAAGATTACAACGATATAGAAGAATAGAGTAAGCAAACTTTTGAGTCCCGTATAACTGGGAAAAGTAGAAGAATCAAAAGAAAAGCAGCCCAAGAAGTGTATAGAAGAAAAAAACGGAACTGAAGAATAAAGTAGATTCAAAATATAGAAAAAAATAGAGAAGGAATTAATAAGGATGGGTAAGTGAAGTAAGGTAAGAAAGGCAAACAAATGAGGACAGAAGGAAAGTAAAAGAATAACAGAAACGAGAGCAGAGAATAGAGGAGAAGATAGGGATGAGGCGAAAAACAGAGAGTAGAGAATATAAAAAAGGAGTAGAATTAATTACACTACATTGGAAAAAGAATTGCTATATCTTATTTTCTCTTCTGCAGTCATGCAACAACTTATCGAATTGTTACATTTATCTTCGCTTTAGGTTTATTTCTAACTTAACAGCAAATTTTGACAAGTCGCCAATAGCATTTTTCAGACCCTAAAGTACTTTGGAATTTTTTCTTTAATGCCGATCCTAGGGTGTTTCTGTCACAAAGACATAAAAAGTTATGAATATGAAAAAAATTTTAACTTGTTACTGCAGCTATAACAACAATACGAGTCTAGTGTTATATTGTTTGGCAACAACATGTTGTAATTGTGCATTTTATAACAAACACTTATGGAGTAAACAAAGCAAACACATACAAGCCCAGAAATGAAAAATTAAGCGTCTCTGCAAATAACAACACACACATAAGCAGTGGCATTAAGTGTGAATGTGTGTGTGTAAGTGAAGTCCTACGATTGCGTGGAAAGGTAAACGTATATTCCCCCCTTACATTCACGTATGTACGACTTTGAAATTCCTATTGCGAAAAATTGTTTCTCTAGTTTCCAGTACTCTTAGTTTATTTTTGAGTAAAAATTTTATATAAAAACTCGTTGACGCTTGTGCTACTGTTCTGTTACCGTTTGTTGTATTCTGTTCTGTATGCCGGAAGTTGCACCCGTTGCGCGTATAAATATTGAAATGATTTCAATTTTATAGCGCCATCAAGTAAAACAACAGTTGGCAATTATTTTGTAAACTTGTTTTTCAATTTGTTTTTTTTTGTTACATATTTATAGTTTTAGTATTGGTCTTGTTGTCATGGTATGTGTGCAGGTACATACATATATCAACAAAACTAAATATATGTATGTGTGTATGTACGAACATTTTTAAATTTGTTTTGCAACTGGAAGTAATTTTTTTTTTTTTTTTGTTAAAATGTAAAAACAAAATTCATAAAAACCAACGTGCATTGCAATAAATATAAACTGAAAATTAATAAAAGAATAATGTGTGTAGTACATTGTGCGAAAACTTTAATTGTTGCAATGAAAATTTAATTGAGAAACATATTAACTTTTCGCTAAAATCCTTTTCAAGTGTAATTGTTTACAAGTTTTCGTAAATAAAACTTAATATTTAGAAAAACATAACGATTTTACGTCCACTATATTTAAACAATTAAAGTTTTAAAGTTATATCTCTCTGTATGACGTCAATTTGAATTAGGGTTAATGCTAAAGGCTCTTGCAGTGGTCTAAATAAACGAAAAGAATATTAGACAGTTTTCTAATGTTGGCGTTTCAAATGCTGTAATAATTACCAATTCCATCCAGTTGTCAAAATGTTCAGTAAGGTTTGTCATTTCATCATTCTTCTTGTCACGCGTGCCAAACGTGTGGAAATTATTGTACAATATTATCGAACAAGTTGGAGCGTGACTACACTTATTTCACCTTACGCCACGAACCAAATTTAGACTGGGGCGAAGTGAAGAAAATATAAGCGCCGTGACTATTGAAGAAGATTTTGTATTTGGACTTACATCCGTATAAGATAATGCTGATGCAAGAATTGAAGCCGGACGACCATAGACAACGTCGATTTCGCCAATTGGTCACTGAAAATGTCTGCAGGGATTTCGGATTTTGTTTAGAAAAAATCATCTTCAAGTACTTCCAAAGATGCCGAGGTGACCACTAAAATGAAGCGCTCTTCCCTCATAATAGCATAAGTCAGGTGCGGATCCAGGGGGGTTGAAAAAATAAATATTCCCCTCCAGAACTATTAATAAACTTTTGAGAAATTTAGGAATTGTTTGTTTTCGGTAACACTTTCCATTAGAGCTTAAGCTGGACTTGCGCCGGCATAAAGCCAGCATAAATTCGATATCTTACACCGTTTGATACCTTATCCTATGAAAAATACCGAGTCTCCATAAAATCAAAATAAAAACTTCTGCAGTACATCAATTTGTAATATAGTCTCCAGGCTACTCTAAATCCAACATCTAATGCTCTCAGTCATATCTCCTATAACAAAAGAGACCGGGTTAGCTGACCCTCATGGGCATAAAGCCTAGAATCTAGTCCTATTCACATAATCCACTCTGTTTTTCCATGAGTTCAACAACACTTCCATTTTTGGCTTCACAAACCCACAGAGCATTCGTCAATACAATTAAACTACAATGGCCAGCACCCAACCAGCCAATAGCAACTAAATTTCTTTCTTAATCTATTCACGACTATAGCAGCATGCCTTGCATTCCTTAAATAACGTCCCAAAATATTTATGGCTAAATTACATTGTATATCACGTCAGCCTTGAACTAAGTCTTTATCTCTATTGTTTTCTTTGCCAGTTCTAAGGGAGAATTTAATTATCTTTATCCTTAATGTTTTATATCTATAATTGTTAAGGAGAAACAATTTAAACCGAATATCGTTTATTAAACCTTAAAAACAATGAACGGCTGTCGCCATAATGCCACTTATGAATAAATTATAGCAAAAACAACGGAAAAAAAAACACCCAATGCCGTCAATGAAAAACTACGCTTTCATATCACACACACAGTCACTCACAAATATATATTTTTCACATTAGTATTAGTACACGCTCTTGTCCTAGCAGTTTAGAAAGAAAACAAATTACAAAGTCTTTTAGATAAATATTAAATAAGAGATGAATTACAAAGGACACAGGGCCCTGTTGAGAGATTGATAATGGGTGGTATTGTTTTAAATGCATGAAGATAGAGAAAGGGTTGAACTAAAACAGTGGTTTTAATAGGGTTGTGTAAGACAAAAATGCGACTGTACCTTGTAAGTGAGGTTAGTAAAAGGTGTTTACCAAATGCGTATCTACTATACCGGAGTGTTTAACTTAGAACGAACACTAGCTTGTGTATGAAAAGCTTAGCAATCTCTTTGCTTTAACTTATCCACATATTTTCTAACGAACCCAACCAGGGTAAAGGAAATGCTCCATAGTCCTCTCTTTCTCCTTTTCACCCTCGCAACTGGGTTTATAAATTATGCTATCGCACTTATAAATTCGCCTTACTTGCCAGTGGACTTAAATCTAGGCGAACTTGTTGGTCTTATAGTTGGAAATTTTATCCTATCATAATTAATCGGAGAATATTTAAATTCTTTGTTTGCGTTGCAAGTCATGGAGCGATGCAATCTTGACGCCATATCTACTTAAGGTAGCACCCAAACGAATATTTTTATCGAGATCCTATCCACTACGGCACATGGGATCTTTTGTGTGACCTTTGTTTGAGTGAGAGACTATATGCACCCCTCCTAGTTAATGCGTACGTGCTGCATATTTTTACGCTACGAGAACCGGAAGCTAGAAAATCGCAGCAGAGTCTGCATTTGATGATTCCTAAATTTGCTATTTTAAATTGATGGTATCTTAGACCACAGTGCGCGGAAAACTGTACCGTGATTATGCTGATCTCATTGTTATATAGCCTCAAAATCCCTTGGTGTCCTTCCGAGACTTCCTAATGTGCCGCGGTGATTGCTTGCCGAGTAAATTCCAACTCAACCCAGGAACCAATTTTGTCAAGGGTATATTTAATAGGAGGCAGGAAGGTCAGCAAGGTGGTTGGGTATAATAGTGCTACTTTAAGTTGGATCAATGCGTTAGTGCCAGGACATGGAAACTTCAAGTACCATCTGGCTAAGATGAAAGTCGTATAAGATGATACTTGCAGACTATGCCTGGAAGAGGCTGAGACGGTAGCGCACATTGTGTGTGAATGTCCAGCACTGGCAAGCATAAGGCTTAAGAACACGGGCAGACACTTGTTAGATGTGAATGCTATGGGGGAACCAAGCCTTAGACAAATGCTAGCAATTACAAAAGACTCCGTGATGAGGAAGAGTATCGACAGTCTACAGTCTGAAATCACTTTAGTCAAGAGTAAAGGCTAGGGCTAGCACGAGACTCAATTGAAAGTAAGGTGGTTGTGATTACGGACCGGTTCCCTGAAATCAATTTGAGGAGCGAAATGGGGGTCGAAAAGGGACCCAGAAAGTAAGTGGTCTGCTTCGACATCATTAATAATAATAATTAATAATAATACTAGGTACTACGAAGAACGATTTCGGGTCTATAAAGGGACGTTGTACTCCTCCACTTGCTAAGCAATCGGTCCGTGTAGCTCCCTTCTTCATGTACCCAGCCTTTAGAGAGTTATTTTATCTCATGAGGACAGCTGACCTCACTTCATACGTTAATAAGACCTCGGATCAGACATTGGAGGATAGCGTCAGTTTCAGCGTGAAACAAAACTATAATCCGATGTGCCATTAATCACAATTTGTTTTTAATCCTTTCGTGGTTTTCCCCATTCTTCGATCCTATGGTCATACGAAGCCTGATACCACAATGACGGTCTAGCTATCGCAATTTCGCCAGCTAAACAGTATCCCCATAAATTTCGAAATATGTAACAGCGTCGCACACCACCTGTTGTTAACACACCCTGTGCTTATGCATACATGTTGCATGAACAATAAAAATTAAGCTCAAAAGGGAAGAAAATTACAAATAAACCAAAAATAAACACGAGTTAATGTGCTGTATGCGGTTGCGACGAAACTTAAACAACCTTCATCAATTAGAATTTTGTAAAAAGTCGGCTCTTTAAGAGGTTGCGATTCGCAAAAGGGGCTATTTTTAGGCAGAAATTGTATACATTTTCTTCTACAGATTTGCATTTTCTTTCCTGAACAATAAATGAACGCAATTATTAATCTTGGCCAGTCATTTTTACGAGCGGACTTCAGAAGAAACCGGTGAATAGGTTCAAAATATGTGTCCCTAAATGACCTGAGGGTAGCCTGGTACACCATTGCAACATTCGCACAGAAAGCTCACAAGTTTTGATTACACCAATTACAAATGCTTTGATAAATTTTATTGTACCCTTTAGTGAAGGATGTGAAAACGAAAGGAGTTACTTGTTGTAGACCATTGTTGTTATTGTTTGACTGGTTTTGTAATTTAAGCACACACCCTGTTAAAGAATAATGAATAGGAAAATCCTGACGTTTCTTATACACAACGCTCACACGCTCTAACTCCACCTCTGGCCAGTTGAGCTCTGCTCCTTTGGTGTTTAGATTATAATATTCTTAGTTATCCTTTTTTTTTAAATATGATACTTATGCAAAAAGGAGGCAGAGTTGGCTTGATTATATCGGTTGGTTAGCGGGCTGACTGGCTGGTTAAGTTGGTTGGTTTGTTGAGTTGACTTTGGTGCAAAGTCTCTACTTGTCCCTGACACAGCCATTGACGCATGAAATAATAATATTTTCTTTAAAACCAAAACTAATGCACCGCTACACTTACTCAGACTCCCATAAAATAAAACAAAAAAGGGGATAAGAAATCCAGTTACAAGCGAAGAGAACAAAATAACAACTATTTTTAATAGAAAACTGTATAACACAGGCTATCACATCATGCAATATAATCGAAAAACAGGGATAATGCATGTAATCATGATGAATATTATTATGTATCTTGATAACAGTCATAGATGTTCGAAAGTACGAGTATCAGTTTAAAGTGTATACAACATGTTTAAAGCCATAAAGCAAATTGAAAATGGATGCAGCTTAAACATTCAAAGGATTACATTTAAAGAAAATACAAAACTCGAAATTCTACCTTTACTTGACGGGGAGCATTATGGCCTGCTAAGATTTCGGTGTAAGCCGAACCTGCTATACTCCACAAGAGCTTCATACACCTGACCGCATCCCACAAATTGTAGTAGCCAGTGCCAACCATGAGAATCCCTGCTGCCGATTATACTGGGCGGCTCCTCAAACAGAATCCCCAAGGCTCGAGAAGATCCAGAAAAACTGCCTATCCTTATAGACATCCGATTGAGAACGACATTTACAAAATAGCGCGATGAAAAGAAAAACTCTTGTTACTCACATGGCAGTCCAGTACCTTGACATAGAGAGTAAAATAGTTTTGAAGACTCATACTGTGTTCAGACATGCATATTAATTGTGCAATTAGGGAGTTTACGCAATTAAGTTTACGCCTTAAAAAGATAATTTACCATATAGGAAGCCAACTAAGGCAAAAATGCATTACATATTATTATAAACTTTTTCAAACATCATTGACGGGTCATAAAAACATATTCAGCTATCAAATGCTAATTGAGTAAGCTAAAGAGGATATGTAGGACCACAAAGTCAATAACTCAATTCAGAATCAAATTGTCTCACTTCAGGTGCATGGCTGGACATAGTAATAAAAATATTTTTAATATTCCCAACCTGACTTGTTCGGTGTATCCTCGTTTCATAGCCACAGTAGTGGTATTGTTAGTTCGTTCGCACACTTGCCAACTTGCTGTTTAATATGCCAGTCTCTGTGCAAAAAAGAGTTAAGTTTAGTTATTAAATAGATTCTTTGCTTTTCTTTATTTTTTCTGTGTTCAATGTTTCATTTTATTTTATCGTTTAGCATTCTAAAGGGTTGCAATGAACGTGCGTTTATGGGACACCAACCATTGATTAGTTATATGAGATAACGAAAACAACAGCAGCCAATATTAATGATAACAAGAAATTATAATATTATCGTTTAAGCGTAAAATACAAAATCATTGTAAGAATATTAAATTTAAAAAAATAAATGGCGAAGAAGGTTAAAAAAGTACTTTGTAGCTAAAAAGAGTATTGTGTGCTTTTTAGACGAAATCGGTACATCTATGATAAACATATATTTCGTTTCGGCAAAATGAAATAGGGCTTTTTGGTAAAAATTAGCTTTTTGGCCTAAAAGAAATTTATGAAATGGTACTTTTAAAAAAAATTTTTTTTTTGAATAACAAAAGTAAGTACCTTTTTGTTAGGAAAAGTGCTTTTATTTTGTAAACATTTATTGTATGCTAACAATACTTTTTCTTGAAAGAGTTGTATTTTAGATGCTAAATACCAATTTTCTCCGTAAAGAAAATGATTGTTTTAGTAAAAAGTACTTTTTAAGTAAATATGTACTTAAACATCGTTAAATATTGCATTTTTGCACTACCCCCCAACTTTTAAGTGAAGAGATATTTTACAAAAGTAAATTTTAGATGCAAATTTTTTTGGTACTAAATTATTATTATTTTTTTTGGAGAATAGTAGTTTTTAGTAAATTTTTTTGTTAAAAACTCTCTTGTTGATAAAAAAAATGCTTTTTAACACAAGAAATAATTTTTAAAAAATACTCTTTAGGGTTTTTTAATATATATTTTTTCATACGTGACTTCTTTTAATAGAAAATACTATTTGGCTGAAAGTACTTTTTCGTGGTACTTTTTCGGTAAAATCATCATTATAAGGTATAATTATTTCTAAATACTTGTTTGTGAAAAAAGCATTTTTGCTACAGTTATTTTTAGTGACAAGTACTTTTTTGTTGTAATTGCAATTGTTAAAATGTGAATGGTATGAATGGTACTTGTTGGATACAAATACATTTCGTCAGAAACATTAGTTCTACCGATTTTTAGCTAATCCCTTTACAGTAAAAATATATTTTTAACAAAGTTAACTTTTAATAAATTTGTTGAAGAATACGTTCTATTATGTTAAACAACTCGTTGGTAAAAAAGTACCCTGAAAAAAAAACGAAAGAGTTTTGAAATTGTTTTTTTTAAGAATCAATAAAATTTGTAAAAAGTAATTTTTAATAATAGAAACTATTTTTGATAAAAATTATTTTGAACATACTTCTACGGTAAAAGTAAAATTTACAAAATAGTCACTGTAGTACAATTTATATTTAAATTGCTTTTAGCTGGAAGCCTTTTACGAGAAGAAATAGGTTTGTTAAAGACAAAGGCGTAACCAACAAAACAAAGGTACCCTTTTACTAATTTTATTTAATTTCTGCAAAAAGTACTATGTCTTTTAAAAACCCCCTTTTTATATGAAACAAGGAAAACAGAAGGAAACCTTTTAGGTACAAAGAACTTTGTTTTAGCTAAAACAAAAACTGTTTTGCTACTCAGCCCTTTTTTAAGCTTAAAGTACTTTCAAGTATTTTAATCAACTTCCTTGAATTCTATGAACAATTTTGTTTCCTTCGAATTTAAACTGATTTCTAAGAGAATTATTTTTTCGTTCCATGCACACAGCGCTTGACAAATGTCCACTCCTTTCAAACCGGAAATCATGCTCCAAATAAAATATACAATGCAAAAAAATATATTTAAAGAAATATAAATGAAAAAACCCCTCGCCTTAACAAATCCACTTGTAATCACAATTCTAATCACAAACTATTTTAGTCAAATCATTGTCAAACACACAACAACTTGTTAAATTCGTTGAAAAGTCTCTGTTACATTTGCTCGTTCCAAACAGCAACTAAGCTAAACCTTAAGGACAATTTATCGAAAGAATACATTTACATACGTTTTATTATGTATTTCTTTCTGTTTTTCCCCTTATTACCAGAATTTTTTGTGCAAAATTTTAGATACAAAAACGAAAAGTCCTTTTTTCTGTATGTTAAGTGTAAGCAAGAAAAAAGGACGAATGCATACATCCTGTTTGTTTTGTTAATGCAGTCAATTGGAAATTTATTCAAGCTCAAAAATAGAGACATTCAATACACACATACTGGAGCGATTGGACAAAGATAGCAGCAAAATGAAAGAAACTTATTTTAAAATCAATTGAGTTATTTAAGAGTTTCAAAAAAAATGCTTAGAATAAAGGACACTTTTGCCAAGTCAAGATTTTGAAGAGTAAATCAAAATGTAAAATAAATGCTAGTTACTTGTATTAAGTCAGGTCTTCCTCTTTCAAAGGGAAATAAAGATAATTGTGTCCATGTATTTAGTACTTTTTATATGGAAATGGATAATTTAAACAAGAGCTAGAGCTGAAAAAAGAGTAAAGATGTTGATTACGAACATATTACGGGACATATGCATGAAGTACCTGCATCGTAGTAACTTGTTTTGCAAAAGAACTTTTACAGGAATCGGTTGAGAACTAAAAAGTACTATATTAGTCCATTAGGTTAAAAGGAACTTTATTAGTACCTTGTGCAAAACCAATCTTATATCTCATATAATAAATAGTCTATTTTGGCAAAAATACAAATACGTAAAGTACTTTTTGGTTCAAAAGTACTGAAATTAAAGTACTGAAATAGTACTTTTTGGCAAAATTGCCAATACGTAAAGTACTTTTTGAAAGAACTAAACTGGATAAGCTACTAATATGTATAGTACTTTTGGTAAAACTATTAAAATAGTACTTTCTGAAAGAATTAAATTGAAAAACAGGATAATTAAGTACTAAAAAATCATCCTTGCGAAAAACACATTTAAATTATGCACTATTGAAGAGAAGTTCTCAATTTTTATATAAAAGTATTCGCATACTGAAATGTGTTGGAATTGTAAAGTAAATGAGAATGTAAAACGATTTAAATTTACCATATTTAAAAAAAGTATATGTAACTGTGTTTACTTTCCTTGCTAATAAAGACAAATCCTTTCTTCATCCACTCGCTAAAAGAAAGTAAAAAAAAAACAACGGAAAATACAAGTCACAAACGTCCTACCAAATTTATGTATATGTACATATGTATGAAGTTGTGAGTGCAAGTGTTTAAGCATTAGAGTTGCAGGGGGTGCATTAGATGTGTGTCTACTTAAAACATCTGTTTACGGTCACATGTCACGTTGTCATTGCCGACATCATCTTAACGTTGCCCGTACTTATGCAAAGGCGAATACACATGTATTAGTTTTTTCTACAATGTTGTTCTTGCTATTGTGCCTAAAAGCTTTAACAAACTGCATTACAAAGATTTCCTGCACCCTGCCAATGATGTACCCTGCTGCTGATGACGGTTTTTTTCTCAATAACCTGGACTAAATTTGTATTTTTTAGGAATTTCATTTCGGTTGTATTCGTTTTCGTTTCGTTAGGTTTAAGAAGTGGTAGATGAGAATTTAAAATCTTTTTGGGAAATGCCTTTTCAGAGTTTGTCTTTTGATTGTTTGCTTAACTTTTGTAGATGTCGTTGTATATTATCGTATTCGCATAATGTGTAGAGAAGACTACAAACATGCACACATGTACAGGGTTATCCATTTTTCGGTTTCAGAAGTAAAGTTAAATAAAACACATACAAAGGTATGATGTCGATGGAACTTTTATTTCGCTACAATGCTTGGACCGAATGTTGGTCTGACGAATTTTGGTTTTCAAGTGCTCCAATGTTAGCAGATAATACGCTTAGAGGCGGTCTTTCACCTTGCCCCACAAAAAAAGTCACACGGTATCAAATCTCATGATCTTGGTGGCCGATTGACGTCGCCAAAACGTGAAATTACGCATTCTGAAAACTTCCTATGCAATAAAGTCAAAATTGGTCTTGCGTTGTGTGGCTCGTGGCACCATCTTATTGAAACCACATTTTGCTCAGCTAAAAGTCTTCAATTACAGGCCAAAAAAAGTAGGTTATCATACAGTCACAGAGCTCTGAATTGATGGAAACGGTTCTTCTAGCGTCATTTTCAAAAAAAATACGGCCCAATGACACGTCCAGACCATAATGAGCAACAAGCAGTAATTTTTCCCGATGCAGTCGCTTCTGTGTTCTCCGAGTCTCATAAGCTACAATTTTACTTGTTGTCATCATTACACCGTGAGAAATGAGCTTCATCGCTAAAGACAATTTTGTTCGAAAAATGTGCATTGAAAGCGTGTTCTCAGCATATCTACGGCGTTGTGATGGATCAGTCGGCTATAAATGTTGCGTGAGTAAGACTTTGTACAGATGGAGGTGCAAATCAAAATACGCCATACTGATTGTAAAACAGGCCAAATTGCTGAGATCTCTGTGGCAGCGAGAAACTCGGAGTATTCGCCACACTTTCTCTAACAGCGATATTTCCAGCAGTGCGCACATTGCGCAGGCTAGATCGCATCCGTAGTGCTTTCAGTCTCTTCAAATTTCTTAAAAATTTTTTCTAGGAATACATGAAAAGTGCCACGTGTGAACCATTACTTTTCTAGTAACTTTTAACTATATTTACACGTTCTTCGGTTGGTAAACGATCCATATTCGTAAATGGCAAGCCTTTCACTAAATCAATGACATTTCAGATAACAGATATTTAACAGCTGACATCCTTGCTAGACCGGCGGTTTTGAAACCACTAAATGGCTAACCCGTTATCTTCGGCATGTAACACGAGAAATTCATACTTCAACACCAACCAAGTATGTAATTTATTTTCTTTAAGGGAACTTAAATACGTGTTAAACAAACTAAAGTATAGTTACTTAAAAAAAATGTTTTAAACAATTTTTTCGAGTAGAATATAGAATATTTTTAATATGTTATATTTTTTTTAATAAAGGGAGTCATTGTCTCGGAAAAGTACTATTTGGATTGAATTAATTTCTTGAACCAAAGCACTTAACTGAATAAGGCGCGCATTTATAATATGTGAACAATAACGTTTCAGCAAAAACTGCTTTTTCTTAAGAACATTTTTTAACAAGGTTCGAATTTTTACGAATTGAAGCGATCTTATGTTTGTTACGATTGAAGTTATTTTATGAGAAACTTTTTCTTAATAGTTTTTTTATATATTCATAATAATAATAGTGTTAGGGGGAGGATATTAAACCATATCAGAACTAATTTATATTCGATTTCAACCTATTTAAGTGTCTAAGTGATTTCCGATCGTCAAATATATATCAAATAATGATTACTGGCTGACAAGGTTCCCTAAATTATCCACAGTCAATATGTGTCAGAGTGTAGTGCTTAGCATACTATAAGGCGCTGCCTGATACATTCGCTCTCAACATAAAACATAAAAATAATTCATGCAATTTTTCTAAATCCTTAATAAATTCTAATCCTCAACTGTCCGTCATCATAACGCCTTTTATGCTTAAAGGCACTTTATAAAAAAAATTTATTTAAATTATACCGCATAATAATGTTTACTGGGTTATCCCTGACATGCGTTCATAGGTCACAAAGATTGATTCAATGTAAGGATATAGAATATGGGAGTTTGGAAATTTCTACTAAGTGTTAATTTTATTATTATCTCCTGCCTGCTTACTACTTCATTTCATTTACTAAGTCTTGTATTCGTATTTTCAGTTTGATTGTGTATTTGTCTGCCTGTCTGTGCTTCTGGCCTTCTAATGTTCATTGGTTTTACATTTTCCCCTCTTAGAATTTAAGCCGATTTACAAACAATTGATTGACAAGTACTTTAAGAGACACTTATGCTTCAATATTTTACTGGAGACATTTCATATGTTTATTTAATCAGTAAGAAATGAACATAAACTCATTAATGATAAAGTGCTCAAAAATTGGTTATTTCTGGGCATATGTTGTTTTTCGATCTTTTAAGCTTTTAATACTTTATCTACCAAACGAAATAATTTATTTAAATTAAATTAATAAAGACTTTTATACATTTACCTTCAATTGTCTGCAAGTTTATGCACTTAAGACTCGACTAAATTTTGCTATTTTTCTTCTCTTTACAGGTATGTAATAATTTAACTCGATGTGCTAACAACGTAAGTTTGAAATTAAATTAAATGTAATGAATTGTAAAAATGTTGTACAAAACTCTATTTATGAAGAAATGGATCCAAGTCGGTCATGGACTCTTCATAAAGTTTAAGCGACTTGGCCAATATAGTTATGCTACGAGCAGAGATATTTACCTATAAAGAGCGGGGATCACTGGCGGAGGTGCCATATACTTGTATACCATGTACTTGGATAGACTATATGAATATGTACTAACAGTAAAGCTGCCATATAGGGTACTTTTTCGTCATTAAAGTTGGGTTCAATATCTAGTCATTTCGTTCAGAGGTACCCGGCACACAAACTTGCCAAATTTGAAACTTCTCTTCGTGATTAGGAAATAGTTTCACTAGTATAAGTTCTGCTGGATTCAAACAAATATTTTGTAGAAACTTTTTAGAGCCATACAGAGCAGAAGGTAGGTAGACAGAACTAACACGTACAAATATGGTGCATCCATTTGCCCCCGTGTGATTGAACGAAAACTTAATTTTGAGTAAGAGCCCTTTGGGAACAAAGACGCTCAATTACAGCGGTACTAACAGGGCATTGCGTGACCTATAAGATTAATGTATCTTTTATACAATGTATATTTTTTCATACTGTAGAGGAGGAGAAAGATAAAGTAGAATAGCTTGTGAGGAGTGGGGCCATCCAACGAGGTAGCTAAATACTCTAAAGTTCAAGAGAAAAAATACATTTATTCAGGATTCAGGATGGCTTGGTGCTCAGGCGAGAGGGGTTACCTAAAATGACTAGTTTTTAACACACCACGGGATGGTATTATTGGCCTAAGGGCAGCCTTTGCAATCTAACCCAACCCAAAAATATAACTTAATACTAGAATTGTTTGAAACAGCTCCATATAAGTCTTGTATTATACTTATACTAAGTAGAGAAAAAAATGGAAAGAATTTTAAGAAAAGCTTAATAGTAATTAGATACAAAGGCGGTTCTATATTTAATATTTTTCACTTTTGCAAAAATATTAGAATGTTTTTTTTTGTTGCAGAGAAAGAGTTTTTCAAAAATTCTTAATGATTTGTGACACGACATTAAAAAAAAATTTCAAGGCTTCATCCAAAAGAACACTCAAAAGTTGTTTAATTTTAAAACATATAGCCAAGGTTCCTTGCTTCTAGCCTTTAAAATTGTTTCATTAATGGCTATTAGCTGACATAATTTTCAAATTTATTAAATATTTTTCCTTCGAAACAATGTTACTGCTTGATATGTTTGTATTATTCCTTGCTCCTTTACGGCAGTCTGTTTCAACTTTGACCAATAGTTTGGTTTATTACTTACAAGTCAATGTGTTTGGATAATAAAATACAAAAATGTTGAGTTTATGGCCATTTCAAATCAGCTTGAAAGAAAAAGCGTATCGTAAAATAATTTAAATTAATTGTTGTTTCGACAGTTCCTGTGCAAGGAGTGAGTGTAATTATTTCAATTAAATTTTTACAAGCGAAAGAGATGAATCTGTTGGTAGTATAATCACCACGGGGGAGGGGTAAAAGGGGAGGAGGGCTGCTTCCAGTTTTGAGAATAATTACGTTTAACCGAAACAAACACCTTTGTCGGCATCAAACAACTTTATAGCTTCAAAACGTACTCTCCCCTAAACACGCTTCACTATTATTCACACTTGTATTGCGTCTATAAAAAAAAAATTACTTTATTTTCAAGATTGAATTTCAAAATTAAATGAAACTTATACTACCTGATTCAATCTTCTTAATACCAATATAATTAAATAAACACTCAACATATAATTGTATTGAAAATAATAAAATTGCAAGAAACGAGAAGAGTAAAAGAAACGAGTGAGAAAAAACTAACCTTTCAATAATTTCACTTAACACTGGCATATCATTCAACGTAAACAGTCATTTGCAACAGCAGCAGTAGCAACGACAGCAGCAGTATTAACAGCAAACGGCAGCAAACTGCAGCAATACCTGAAATCGTAAATCACAAGTGAGTTGCATACTAAAGCTGGGACTTTTTTTTTTTTGCAATTTTTATTAAAGCAAATTGCAAACATCAAACATACAAAATGATCTCAATGATTTTTTGCTTCCTTTTCAATAGAAATTTTATTGGTATTTCCGTGTATTGGTGCTGCCATATACTTACTTACATACATACTAAAAGTTAGATGTTGCGGAGTATAAAAAAGTAATTCACACAAGAGGAAATCCAAAAACCAACAACCCGTATACATAAACGTTAACAACCATGTTGAATGTTGTATAATTGTATATACCTGTTTCATTTGAATGTACACATACACATGTATTTAACACCGTAAATTCCGAATGTTGCAGATATTGAATGAAATTAGCCCAGACTTTCTATAAATTACTACAACACTTCCTAGAATAAACATTTCGAGTTGTCGGTCAATATATCTTTAAAACTGGGAATGGCAGTCGCTATTGCACCACGATAACATAATTAAAGGTTGTGTCAAGATATTAACTACGTTACGAAAGCCGTGAGGCGTGAGTTTTCACGAATATTTTCATTGACTATGTCAAATACCTGTGATGGAATTTCATTGTTGCAGCGTTTAATGACTGGAATGACGAGGTATTAACTGCAAGCTGCTCCTTAGAAAGGACAAATTACCTTAGCAATGGTGCCTTCTATTATTGACTTTTTTCACGAGCTGTACATTTCGCCCCCTTAAATGTATGCACCAGTAGCAGTTACTCCTGCTTCAAAAACGTATTTAATATCTCCTGTAGCCTCAATTGGGCCGTGCGAACAAGGTCGATTTTAATGCACATAAGACCCATTGTTGTGTGATTACTCAATCAAACACACGACAGATAATGTTACTTTTTCTGCAGTTTGGATGGCATAGGCATTATGGAATCAGAAGCTCTTGATGTTCTTGGCATGAAAATCAAGTGTGATGTTCGAAAGGCATTTTACAGGTTGCTAATGAAGCGTTCAAATGCCTCGGGTATTCAAAATGGTGTAAGAGATACTTAACTTCATCTGACCTCCTTATTACTTATACCTCCTATAATCGATCGGGAATGGAATACAACTCCCGTATATGCGCCCCTGCTTCAAAGCCTATTTTTAAGCTTCTCGACTTGAGGGGCATGAAGGCATAGAAATTGCAGACACAATGGCTTTTAAAAGATAATTATAATTAAATCCAGTTGTCAAGGAGAAGAGCCGCTAAACTTTAACCAAAGAGTTTCAAGGATACGGAGTATCAGTACAATTCATCAGTTCGTTATATTCCAACGAACATATCAAGAGGACCCTTAAGGAAAGTTTAAACTTCTGCAAGTGGATAATGAATGTAATTATTTTGCTGAGCATTTATCTTTTCTACTCCAATGAAATTAGCAAGACAACCATATTGTACTGATGTGTCAGACTTAAGGGGTCCTTATTAAAAGCCCTAAAATCCTACGCCGGTTTATATAGTGTTAATGAGAGAACTTATTCTCGGCATAACAAACGTAGCCATACATATACATATAAACATTTTGATTTATTACTGTTATTCCTGTTACCTTGTGCTACTTTACTGAATGTAATTTACAGCTATAAAACCTTTTATAGTAACCAACTGCAATGGAAACTACAAACGTTACTCGCAACTTTAAGCACCGACCGCTCAAATTACAACTATAAAATTAAGCTTCAACTGCAATAACATGAAATGCAACAAAGAAGAAAAAAAGTAACATCTTTCATTTGGTATAAAAAGCAAATGTTTTAATTTAAATTAAAAGTTTCTTCAAAGGCAAAATATGTTGCAACCTTTCATATGTAACCGTAGGCAAACGAAGAAAAGTACATGCCTAAAATAGTGTGAATTTTTAGACGCTTGAATTCTTGCCTTTACGTTATAGTATTTTACAAGCTAACGAGTCCTGAACTCAAATTGAGAATTACTTGGCGCAAAAAAGAAGATCCAGTTTCTGTTTTTATTTTCATAGAAAACTGAGCATTAAAATGGTGGCAGCTACATATGGATTTATGCAAAAATGGTTTAAACTGCCGCCATACTGAAGCCAGAGTGGCAATTTTATTTCTGCGTATTTTTGCAATACATATAAACAATGGCTAAAAGTATGTAGTGCCTTACTTACGCCACTATAAACTTGCTTATTCTGGCAGAGAGAAAAAACCTT
Organism: Phania funesta; assembly: GCA_963932375.1. Taxonomy (NCBI): domain Eukaryota; kingdom Metazoa; phylum Arthropoda; class Insecta; order Diptera; family Tachinidae; genus Phania; species Phania funesta. Next base: position 2,791,853 of record OZ010656.1, on the reverse strand, counting down.
GAGGTTTAACTTGAAAAGTCAAACAAGTTGTAGTTGTAGCATGAGACCAGTTCGGCCGTAGGATACCATAACTTAGCTGCGAATGTCTTGAAGCAAATCAGGAAAACAGTAGCCTGTCCTATTGAGTAACCTTCTCCAGGTCTGTAGGACTTAGTAAAATGCTTTCGATAATAACTATTTTTATATGATATGCTGAAGGCTAAAGATGTCTTTGGGCAAAGCGTCTTAATGAAAAGCTGGGGTTTGTGTCTCCAGTTTTCAAGAACTCGAGGAAACGTATTTTATTTGAATGTGATTAAACCATACTCTTTGCCTCTGTTGTCGCCCCTTGAGTGACTCTAAGACTTTAGCATCCCCTTTGTGTATTCCTCCTTTCTTATATCAAGGTCCTACACATTTCAAAGATTCTACATATCACAGTGCATAAGCTATGTGATATAAAGGAGCTTCTTTTTGTTAAAAGTGTTACGCTCTCTATTCCAATTTCATCAACTTTCAGGCTGAAGTCTTAATTTACTTCGAAAAGGCGTCTATCAAGTTTGAGGACTCTTGCTTATACTGGACAGTCGACTATAGGCTTAGTGCAATTCCAAAATACAAATTAGCACGTTTCCTGCTAAACTTCTTTTAACAAAAGTTTTCTTCCTAGAGAAATTAGAGGGCCATCTTTTATCAAATTCAATATGCCCCATGTGTACCAAAGAGACTCCACATAAGTAGAGGAAAGGATTTAGAAAGCGTCTGTAGTTTGATTGCTAGCCACAGCATAACCCTTAAGATATGCTACAATTTGTGTGTTATAATGTGTTCCTCAACTTATGCAACAATTATTAACAACAATTTTAAGCATGTATTCGAAGCGATCATTTTTCTACGCATTGCACTAATAAACATTTCTGTCAATTCCAAACACAATTTTTAAAATTTTTGAACAGTATTAACAATTTTTGAAGTATTTGTTGAGTTAAGTATCTCTAGATCTGCCCCTGTTCTATGCCATAGCGTACAAAATGCCGACTTAATCTCCTGATCATTTATGTCGCCTGTTATTTCCTCTTAGTATTTTTACAAACGCAGTTTAGGGAATTACGTATTTATAGCATAAATATACGAAAACAGATCATCTAAACCTTCTTCCATACAAGCATAAATTAAAGCATAAAAACAGTTTCCCCGTATCTTTAGCTGGCATTATGTTTTTTTTTTTTTAATATTATTTAAACGCCACCATGTATGATGGTGTTGTTATTCTGTTGTTCTAGTTTTTGGTTCCCGTTTTTTACTCTTGCACCATAAAAAGGATTAGGATTTAAAAGACAAAGGAAAATGCAAACAAAAAGAGACTCATGCAAAATTTGTGTGCCGTCACACATTGCATAGCCAATGGGTAAAAACTGGGTGCCAAAACGAAGCTAGTGTATAATTGCTAGTGGCAGTTTTGCTTCCGTTCTTTAAAATATTTCGTTTTTTTTTTAACGTCTTCTCTAGTGTTTTTAATAGGGATTTTCTAGGTTCCTTTGCAAACATTAGATTTAAGCGACAGATAGAAAGACAGTTAGACACACCAACTGGCATTTTATTTATTTCATAGTTGTGTAATTAAACTGTTGAATTTAAATAACTACAGTAGTATTGAATTTGAGAAATTAAATTAAAATTAGATTTTTGTAATTAGAACAATTTCAATTCAAATAGAACATAGTAAATTCAATTGGCTCAAAATAACTTACATTTGGGAAAATTTCCGAATTCTTCTAATCATATCCATTGGTAGGCATTGAGTGTCTTAGTTTTATTTCTCTTTAGGAAAAAAAAAGCAATCTGGTTATGGCATCACATTTAATTTTTTCAAACCATTTAGGCTGCAAATGAACTCTTTCATTAAAACCTTGGAAATGTTCAAACATTTTCGATAAATTTTGTACATATTCCCCCGAAGCTTGCACGGTGCCTAGAACGAGAAGAGAAGGAAGGAAGTCGCGTCGAGTGAGATACCTTTGAGAAAGTAAATCGCGCGATGGTTAATTCATATGATAGATGTGTTCTTGATTATTTTAAGCACCTGCCCAACGACTCAGACTTACTGTTATCTGAATAAATACAAGGAGTCCTCCAGCGTAACAGACTGCCACATGCAAGTACAACTCCTTCCGATATATGGGTCACGAAACCCGGTTGCAGTACAACACTACATTGTGCATACGCTCCACTAGCGATTTTTATTTAAGCCACTTCCATCACGAAGTTTCCCGTAAGGCCACACTAAAGTCAGACCAAAACCGAAACATCCTCACATCCGTGGTACCAGAATAAAGTCTCAGGTCAGACGAAGCTACTGCCAGTTGGAATCCAAATTGTCCAGGACTGGTAGTCCATGATGTCAGATATATACGGCAAACAAAAGCAGAAGCAGCCACGGCAATACAATAGGATGCATGGAACAATAATGGCACTAACAACAATGCCACGACACAGCGCATACGAAAAGGCGGTTTGCGACTATCCTACGAATACCGGGTCCATGCGAGTCTGTGCAAATGTCTTCCGCCACGAACTTAGTCTCATGCTTACAATACTTAGCTAGTGAAATTATCCAACCTTATATACGTTCCAAAGTTCTCTAAGACCTCACTGAAAACCCATCTCTAGGCCGTATGTGTGATTCTCATACTCTTTAAATCCCAAATATCTTCGTATTAGGGACTTGCTATAATAGCATGCTCAAAGTACTCAAGTGACCGTTCACACCCGGACTGGCCTATTTTAAGCGAAATTACAGTGAGTGAGCCATGTCGACTATTTGGGCCTAATCTAAAGTCTGGATGTTGTTGTACAAACGACGGGTCACTAATGAATTTATTGCTGTCACTGTCCGTCCATCAAGAACCCAGACTCTTATCTAAGAGTGCCTTGTTTCGCCTAACATCTTCATTTATCATAGTTACACGTTACCTTGCAACGCAAGACCTCAGCGGTACAGCAGATTATATTTACCACCAAACAAGGTCCATAGCCCACACAGCTAAGGAGCTATAATTGCCACTCATGTTTTTACTCGACGGTAAGACATTTATTGGACGACCTGAAGACAGTTGGCAACCTGAAGCAGACACCACAAGAACATGGTGTAATTTAAAAAGCTGCTGCTTTCCTTTAAGAATGAAAAGTTCCAATTATTTAATTTTATTGCAGTCATTGAAAAAACCAAACTTTTTTCTTTTATTTAAATAAATTTCGCAATAAAATATCGATTTCTATTTGCAAACCAATCGTCATTTTCACAAAAATTACTGCTGCACTATCTATTCGGAAGCTGCTGCAATAAGAACTTAAGAGTACGCTGACCTCTAGCTGGCAAATGTGAGTTACTCTCAATCTGAAAATGCAACTGGTTTGGCGCTAAAATACACAAATTCAATGAGAATAACTACTGCAGTTAAGAAATAAAATTATTTGCCAATTTTGAGTGCCGAAAAACAGAAATAAAAGTATGAAAATGTACTTATACTCGTACGGTCATGCCAGTCAATAACTATTAAAAGCAACTAACATGTCCAACTCCAGCACACATAAGGGAAAAAGAAACAGGTGGTGGCAAAAACCCTGGTGCAATTAGCTGATATAAAAATAAAAATCATTTTATGACTTAAATATCAAGAAAGATAATAGTTAACTTGCCACCTTTCGATACACTATTTTACTCGTTTATATTGTACGACATTTGAAAGGGTTCGCACACCTTTTTATAATTCTTCATGAACATCCTCATCCTCAACTACGCCAGTCTACTATGCCTGTCTAATTCTCTGCTGCCCTGTGAAATCCAAACGTCGTGTGCCAGTCAAACAAGCAGTCACCCTGTATGTTCGTGTGTCTGGTGGACAGACTGGTTTGTTGTTGTTTGCCTGAGCTCGTTATAATTGCATTGTAATATGAAAATAGTTCTTACGTTTTAACACCCTAAACACAAAAACTAATAATCCTTTCTTTGCAAATACGAAAATGGGGTTGTAAGATGAAAAAGATTGGTCTACTAATTTCCAATCTTATTTGACGTTAAAGTCATTTATTTCTCATACAATGTACAGACATATATGTACGACTGCCAGCAACACTGTTGCTCCTTCTCGCATTCGCTCCTTGTTGCATGAGGCCACGGGATCTAGTAGAAGGAAAATCTATAAAAATACAGTCTGCTATAAGTATGTTAAACTGTGCTTTGCAGCTAAGTTTTTATCGGCTACACTTTGCTACATACATATGTATATGTCTGCTGCTAATACAACTTGCTTTGAACATGACCTGCAACAGCAGAGTTAAGACTGTTTTGCTCTGTATTAAAAGGTAAAAAAGCAAAATAAAATGAAAAAGATCTGAGCTTATTCCGGTAACTAACGATTAATCTGGGGTTATGGCTTGTAAATATTGTTGTAGTATTTCAGCTATTCACCATCACTTAATCAGTTTATACCTTCAGTACATTTGTCGTAAATTAGGTTTATGTTTAACTTCATAAAGTTTCTACATGTTAATGAGCAAAAATGTATAAACGTGCTTTATACTATTAAATAGTTCACGTGCTTTCCAATACGCTAAATAGATTTAACACTTTCAACCTTAGAGCGTAATAATAAACGTAAATAAAGCACTAACGTATTGAAATTGGTTGGAAATAGTTTCAGCTTAAGTAGCTAACGGCTATTTTTAAACGATTAAAACCAACACACTTGTACCGTGAACCTGCTAGAGATAAAGGGTTTATTTATAAACTGTGTGGGAGCTATTAACGAATTACAAAGAGCAATGTAAGCTATTACGTCGTTCAAATGTCCTCAGTTGCTTCGTTCGGTTCCACGGATCCGAGAGATCCAAATTTCAGTGCTATAGCCGGGTTTAGGTTGACTTCAAGGGCATCGGTCCATTCCTGCTAAATTGCATAGAGAACTAGCGGGATCACGTCGAACTGTCGTAATAACCAAGCTAGGTCCCCATTGTTAAACGTAACCAAACCCTCAAAGCGTTCCTACAGAATGCCATTCTGCTGGAAATATATATCACTACCATATCGTTCCTCTTTGGGTCAATATAAAATGGTTATGATTGATAGGTAGCGCGCACCGTTGACGATGATCTCACCAACGCCGGTCTGAAAATTGCTTCATGTACTGTTATATACAAGGTATTGACCGGGATGGCGATTGGAAAGGTTCTATGGTGTAGAGGTGAGTTGGAAGTTTCAGTTACACTCATGAGGCGGTACGCTTTTGTTCTGAAACTGTGGTGCGGTAAAGGGCCGCCAGCTATATCGTAAAACTAATGCAAATTAAGGTTTTATAAATCGGACTTGCGCTGCAGTAGTGTAGCTTGTCATGTCTCTTTGACATCACTAACTGAATAACATAGAAAAATTTTGACATACGCCGCTTGAACAACATAGTCAACGCAGTCTGTCAACAATGAGCCGCCTCTTTTGCCAATGTCTTTATAAATATATTTGGGTTTATGCAATTGAAAATTTAGTGCACTTCTAGGAGAGTTCAAGTTTAGTTCAAAGGTAGATTTATCTCAGTTCTAATGCAGTTTAAGTTCCACTTCAGTCATGGCTCCTTTCAAGTTCTGACCTGGGTAAATTCTTTTGCAGTTCTAGTTTAATCCTAGTTCAGATCTAATTTAGTTCCAGTTCTGTTCCTGTTAGATTTTAATTAATTCAGTTTTTGTGAATTACTTTTTCAATTTCAATTCAGTTCCTGCTGAGTTTAGTTTCAATTCCAATTCAGTTCCTGCTGAGTTTCATTTTAATTCCAATTCAGTTTCTGTTCAGTACTAGTTCAAGTCTTCTTTAACTGTAGTTCAGATTTAGAAGAGCTCCAGTTCATTTTGTGCTCAGCTGATGTTTTCTTCTGTTAAAATATTTGTTCAGTTTAATTTTGCTTCTAATTCGGTTCTATTTCTATTCCAGTTCCAGCTCAGTCTAAAGCCATTTATTGTTATGCTAGAGCGATAATTGTTAAATGTTTTAAGTGTAGGTAACCCTCGTAGATTAAAAACCTTTCAAATATTCAATGTTGCAAGAAAGCTTTGCTGCTTTGTTCTATTAAAAATGCTAGCCGTTGTGATAGTGATAGTGGTTTTGGCGGTTGATGCCACATACAATATAAGTTTCATGTTTCATCCACTTTTTCCCACTTCCACTGTAGCAATTGACGCATTTAGCGAGGATTTTGCTGGGGTTTTCTTTGTTGCAGTCAGTGGCTTTTCAGCAATATGGGCTGCAGAATTGAGTGGTTAATAAAATGCAAGAAATAAGGCCAAGCGATCTTTAAAACATTTAATATTAAGTTAGTTACACTAAACATAATGATTGTTTGTAATGCTAAAGTAAAAATTGTGAGTGAGTGTTATTAAGTCATGACCTGCAAAATCTGTTAAAGCCAAACGAAGCAAGTTTGACCCCTTGACTTTTAGCGTGTTTGTTTTATTTTTCACTGATTGCAAAATAACAAGATTGCATGTTTTGAAATTATTACGCTCGAAACTTGTTAATGTTTCTATTAACAGATTGTTAAAGCTGCCATTGTGGCCAACAGAGGCCACACAATTAAGAGAAACAATGAAAAGTAACTGCTAAATATTCAGTTACTGCTGTGCGACAAACTGCCTCTCAATAAACAGCAATAACAGCATTGTGCCCAAAAAGTTGAAATAGCACTGTTAGCAGTCTTGTATTAACCCTTGAAGGATGCAAAAAAAAGTTTTCATTTATTTTCGAGACCAGTAATGGTAGACCGCTTTAGCTACACATTACGGCAAGGCAAGACTACGTGCCCCTGTCGTTTGTCATTGACCGTTAAAGGGTTAAACTAGTTTTTGGTTGTCTAAGTAAAAATATGCTGACATTATTATATGAAATTTGGCGTGTTCCACTTAAAAGATTGACTGACATGTTGACTAAAATTCTTACTGACTGGCAGGCATGCAGTCATGAATATATGCATGAATATTTGTGGGCTGTTTGCATTTCAAAAATTTGCCTACTCCATTTTTGATAACGTTCCATTGTTGCCCGTATGATTGGCAAGTAGTATTAAAGATGAAAAAAGAAGGACATCAGGATACATTTTTCCAGCAAAGTCTTTAAGTCTTTATCAATATCAATTGTGTTTGCTGCCAAGTGACACTCCACAGATATGCACGCAATAGCACCATCCTTCTGTGATTTTGTTTTTTTGTCAGCAAATTTAGCGAAACTTTTATTCCTGGGGGTTTTTCAGCCACGAAAAATGAAAGAAGTTAAAGGCAAAGCGGGATCGTCTGCCGTATTTGACCCCTCCTCGATAGTCCTAGATGAACTAATTTCAGTAATTGGTAGCATAAGCGTCGTACTCATTTTCGAGACTCTTCACCTCACAGCTCATTTGATAGTAGCTAGTTACTCTCTATTAAAGGTGAGACGCTCTTTACTTCATCCCATAAATATTCAGCCTGGCTTCGTTGGTTTAACACAAATGAACTTGTACCAAGATTGAGAACTCTTGCCCTGACTGTGCATTCGATTAAAGCCCAAATGGGTTAGACCGTTTCGATCGTACAAGATAAATTAAACCACAAGAAAAACAGCTGTTGCAATTAAATATTGAAAACAGCGCGCTTTCTCGGCTTTATAAGAGTTGATAGAACCTCTTAACAACGCCAGGAATCTTTTCAATTACTTTCGGCACAAAAACTCAATATTCATCCTAAACGTCTGTGCCTAATTCGTTGACAGCTCTTGTTTCACATTTTGTTTTCACACAAATTTCTTTCTCCAATAATCACTCATCCTTAAACATGCAGCAAATTTTCAAATGCAACATTTGAAATTCGTGTTAGTGTTTAGTTTCCCATCTCTTTTTAACATACCGACAGAAATCCTTGCCTGCATAAAAGCCAAATACACGAGCAACTCTTTTACGCCTTTTTAGCCTCCCATTGAAAATTAGGCTCGTTGTTAGCACATTGACACGTTTTGCATAAATTTGCATTGTAAAGCGAAAAAAAGCGATATATTTTTAGACATTTTATGGAAATGTTTTTAAAATATACCCAACTGATTTTAGTTGGAATATAAATATAAATTTTATACTTTAAATAACCAGTATGAATGTACAAATTTATGCAGTTTGATATTGAAATATAAAAGGGTTGTTGCGCTCGTTAAAAATGTTAGATACACACCCTGCTATTTGACCAACACCATTTCAAATTGATTCACCTTTTTTCCTTCTGCCGAAATGGTCTTTGAATAAATATTTTTAAACACTAAAACATTTTTGCAGCAATTATTGAGATTAGAGTACAGCAAAGCATGTCCAAAACCCATTTTTTATGTAAAAAGCAACAAGAGAAAATATTTCTTTTTTTTTGGTTTGTTAAATTAACGTATTCATTTGAAAGTGATTTTTAAAGTGCAGTGTGGGCAAAAGGACATGCAGGCATTAACATGTAAAAGAATAAAATAAAGGAATAATCCCGTATGCTTGTTCAAAATTGTATGAACTTTAAAAAAAGGAACATGTGGGTGGTGCTACTTGCCTTTGATGGAGTTCAAAGATAAAATTTCAATTAACCTTTTGTCATTAAGAAAAAGGGAGAAACTTATACAATCAAGTAGAAGATTTAACAGTGCTGCTACCTGTAGGGATTTCTGGATGTTGAAGTTGAGTAAAGCATGTCAGCAAATTAATTTGTTTTATTTGAAAGTCCTTTCCTTAAGATTATGTATCCAAATGATCCCATTTTTAACGCATCCGGAACACCAGGTTTGAAAATACCGATCATATGCTCTCTGTCAAATATCAAAATATGTTTAAAAAATTATTCATTTTGTGTTTAAAGCCTTATATTACTGACCATCCCGTGCCATCAGTTTGGTTTTCGAGCTAGTTATTAAGCCAATGCATAGAACCGTTACCGCTATTAGGTCGGCTTTTGAAGAAAATCAATACTGTTCAGCTTTATTATATATCATCTATATAGCGGGTATGCCAACAAGCACAAATACATATTCGTTCACGTTTTCAGACGGCACTGCATTTGAAAGTACTAACGAATATCCGAAGTCTGCATCCACACGACTTCAGTCTCATATTAAAAAATTGGAGAATTAAAGTAAATCCATCGGAATGTGATCACGTAACGTTTTCCCTTCGAAGGCAAAATTGTCCACGTACAACAAGAGCAAATATCACTGTTCCACCACGTTGACTTTTTGATACATCGACAGTCTAGGAATTTACAACTTAACGTCTGCGCCCTTTGGTATATTAGATATGAAAATATTCATAGAGATATAAAATTCTCACTATCCAGGAAGATACAATACTCCAGCACGGGATTTATTTTGGGCATCCAATTGTTCCCATAATATTAGAACGTACAGTGGTGAAAATAAGTATGTGTATCGTTATCACATAAGAATATGTATTTTTAAAAAAAGTAGTATAATTTACACATGTTATATCAGCCTGTGATTAATCGAAATCTGGTAATTTTCCTGCACTATTTTATAAATAAACGAGCAGGCGAAAGATAAAATAAACTCCATCAGCCCTTAAAAATGTTATACATATCAGTTTGCAAGGATGAATAATCATAACTAATTGTCAAGACTTAACACAGTGCCTTTCACACTATTACACAAGTGTTAAGATATTCGTGGGATTTTTTGCAAAATCAATATTTCTGACTGTCAAAAAAATCAAAAGGAAGATCATTACATTGTTTGTTAAGACTATCGAACTTCTATAGAAATACACCCCTAATTAAGTGAAGAGTTCTACAACATTTTCAAGCAATCCAATAGTGTGAAAGGGCCTTAAGTGATATTGATCAGGTTTTGAAGGTAGTCGAGAGTATTTTTATTGGCGGCCTTGATTATTTAAGCGATTAAATTCTTTCCTACAACTAATTAAACTTATATGTAAATCTTCTGTAGTTACAAGGCTCTAATGGCGATCGTTCACTAAGACCTTCTAATTTAAAATTCGCGCGGAAATCCATTCGTCGAATTATTTTTCCTACGTTGGTATGACTGTCAGTGACATTTGTGACAAATATCACATCAATGTAATCATTAGTGTTTAGTATACACTTGTCTTTCTGAAGTACAACAGGTGCATTCGGCGATTTTTACAGTGAGTGAAATTATTCAACAAAGAAGTTGCATTAAATTTTGTGTGCGGAATGAAATTTCTGGTGCCGAAACGTTCAGAATGTTGCAAAAGGTCTTCGGTGATAATTGTATGTCGCGAGCAAGTGTTTTTGATTGGTACAAATTATTCAAAGAGGGTCGAGAACGCGTCGACGACGACCCACGTCCAGGATGGCCATCAACATCAACTGATGATCAACACGTCAATAAAATCAAGGAATTGGTGTTCAAAAATTGACGATTAACAATGAAAGATCATTTGGGCCTAAGAAAAAGGAAATCACAATTGGTTCCGCATACCGCATTGATTCTTTGTGAGTTTTTCGCCAAAAATTCAATCAATATCGTTCCACAACCACCGTATTCGCTTGATATAGCTCCGTGTGACTTCTGGCTGTTCAGCAAACTCAAGAGACCGCTCCGGGGATACCGTTTTGAGTCAATTGAAGACATTAAACGTAAATCGCTACGCGCATTGAAAGCTATTCCAGAAATTGACTTTAACAACTGTTACGAGGATTAGAAAAAACGTTGGCATAAGCGTAGTGCAGCTGGGGGGGATTACTTTGAGGGGGACGAAATGGATTTGGCAGAATAAATAAAGTCTTACTATTTTTTGCCCACAGTAGTATGCAGTAATAACTTCTTTGCTTCAATAATTTGTTTGTGGAATCCGCAACGTCCTAAAGCCCGCATATACGTGTATTAAGATCACTTTGTCCATTTTGACTTTAGCACAGAAATCGTATTTTCAAGATATTCCTATAACAGCTAAACTCACATTTTCCTAATGATTGTAAGTAAATAGTACAAAATAATCATAAATATTTTTTTCATTTGTATGCGCTGCAACAAATTAAATAGCATAGCAACCGAAGAGAGAGATTTATTCCGATACCACAAAAACCTAAAAAAAACTAAATTCACTGCTTTTTGCCATTTATTTTTATTTTTTGGAAACATTTCATTAAAGCAAAGTGTATTTCGAGTACTTTTATTTATCTATTTTTAATAGTTTTTTTTTTTGCACTTGTGACTATTTCTGCTGCTGCTTTTTCTTCATATACTTAATATCCTTGATGAGGAGGTATGTATGAACAGAGAAAGAAAAAACACGATAAAATGCAAACAAACCAACAACCGTGGAAAAACGGCAAAACAAGCAAAACGCCAACGTACTTAAAGTTTAATTTTCACATAAGTTGCACAAAGACAATCGAAAGTGTCGCTTTAGAACTCTATTAAAAATCTTTTAGTGTTTATTTAAGATGAAAAGAAGATTGTGTAGAGAAAAAGAACAGCCCAAATGAAGACAATGACGGTCTTCAACGTTTGAGCCAAAGTAAAAGATGTCAAACATTTGCAATCAAGCAACCTTGAAAACATATTACTGGTGCAGCAAAGACGAACTAGGAAGCACAACAACAGCAACAACTATTAGTAAAACAATAAGGACTGTGATATTTATTTTAAGGATAAAATAGAATTCAGTAGGGCTTACACAGCGAGTGAGTGGGTGCGGACGAGTGCTGCTACACTTTTAACACAAGCAAACACTTTAAAATAAATACAAAGCATGCCAACAGTCAGCCACAGAAATAATCATACACTATCTGAACAACAAATATTTAGAGTTAGAGACACCAACCTTGAAAGTCAGAGTGTTTAACGTTGGTACTTGTATTTCGAAAACAATACGGGCACTATTAATACGGACGCTTCTATATGCACGCGTGCGCCTGTCTGGACCATGAATTTACCCCTTTGCTGAGCTATCAATTATCCTGACCTATCACTAGCGGCTTTTGTTGCTATGCACAACTACAGAAACCATGCACCACAATCTTCCCCGCAATGCGAGTTCAAATCACAGCCACTACGTTACTCTCCATAAGAGGCTCCCCAACAACTAGTATGGGGCTAGGGGTCGTCCGATAAAGCCCCTTATCCTTCAGTTTGAAGCACCAGACAACCCTTGGGGACAACCAAGGAGGAGTAAACCTTCAAAATGGGGGTCTTAATTTCTTCCTATTCTTTCTCATCTGAACTATTATTAAAGTTTTGAAAATTTCTTACCACCAACTGTACCGCCAGACAAGGAATAAACAAACAAAACGTAAAATTCAGAAAAAATTGCTTGAAGAGCTAAAAAAAAAAACCGAGCATAAAGCCAAAGCAAAACTACAATATGAAGGCAACGAGAAAGTGAAAGACAAAAGCAAAGTACTTAAGAAAACACTAAGCGAACAATATAAAACAGAGAATAATATAAAAATTCATCAGCTCATAAGGAGTTGAAAATGACATTAAAGTAAACAAATGCTTAAGACGGTAACACAACAATAACAACAATGCAAAAAAGGACTTTAAACCAATATCATTAGAAGAAAACGTAGAGGAGCGTGAAGAAATAAAAAAATCCTAAGTAATCAGTGCATATTTTTGGGGGTTTTAACAATAAACAAATGTCTAAATATATAAATAAATAAAATCTTACAAAATCGCAGCCTACTTTTGGGAAAATAAAGTTTGTTAAAAATGTTTTTTTTTATAAATTTTATAAAAGTTTATGGGGAAATAGATAATTGGTGTGAAAAATAGGCTTTAGGAGAAAGTTTAAGGCCAAATAATGTTAATAAAGTCATTGCGAAGAAATATAGTACAGAAAGTCAACTTCATTGCCATAGAAACACTGTTTCGGGCAACTTTTTAACTCCCTCCATTCATCACAGAATCCCAGCAGTTCCTAACATTTAGATTTTGCTGAGATGATAACTAGCTGCCGACCTCCATATAATCGCAAATCATGGGACTTGATGGAGGTTTAAAGCTATCTCGCCTCACATTTGTCGGCCATCGTTGCGTTGCAGCACTACACTACAACCAGCCTGGCAGTCGTGGCTGGTCTACTAGTTATTTATTGAAACCCTTTTAAGTTTCATGCACCGAACAAGCCTCACAGGCTGCTTCCGTCACATCACTCGGATGTTTACACATCAAGGTGATGGGACGACCAAAAAGACATTTCCTCGGGGGAAAGTGCGTACAGAAAGAAAGTTTTTCTTTGCTAACCGTTAGTGCCGATAAGAATCGTGACTGGTTCATTCCTTGCCGATCGTGCAAAAGAAGATTAAGCCACTCCGGTACGTGCAAATGTTTTTGCAGGGATTTAAATGCAAAAGCATCAAGAGCGTCAAATTAAAAAAAAAAGATTTTTTTTATTGAAAAATTTTATTTCGGGACGAACACAAGATAATAATCGAATTTCTCATTTCCATGAGCACACAATAAAAATTTGTTGCGGTTGGATGCTTAACAAAATTTTATGCACATAACAATTTTATGTACAAATAGCCTGACTCTGTTTGTATGCTACAGTAAGATACAACTCTGCATTTGGTAACATTACCGAAGCATGCTTTTAGGATACACTTCAGGCACAGCAAAGTATGCTAACATAGATCAAAGAATAAAAAATAAACACCATTAGGGGCAATAAAATAACTTACCTAAAAAAAATTGAAATATTTAAATAATTTTGTAATAAAAAATTCAACAAATTCCACTTAGAAGAATATCATCTCTACACACCTCCCTGCCACTTTTTGTTACAAAATGCACTAACTGCTCCAGTAACTCGGCAAATATTAGTTTGCCTGCACTTTTTGCTGGACTTCTTTAATAGCAACTGTATTCTGAAGCATTAAAATGTTAATGTATGTGTACGTGTACGTGTATGTATTCATTTGTGTGCAAATGCATTTTGTCTATTTTAAAATGCACAAACAAGAGCGCAAATACAAACATTCACACACATTTATGTTTAAGTTTTATTTAAAACATTAAAAGTTTCATTTTATTTTTGTTCTCTACTCCTTCAACGTTTCCCTGCTGTCTTCATTGCTCTATTTTTATCTTTGTTTTTTAATAAAAAAAAAAGCAAACTTTTATTTCATTCAGGTTTTTGCTGTTGTTGTATTTAACAATTCAGTACATGTTACGTGCAAATTTGTTTAAATCCTTTTAAGTGTTCAAGTTGTTGTGTGTGTGTGTTTTTTTCTCATTTCTTTTGTTAATATGTGTGCGCAAATACATGTGCTTAATATGAATAAATGCATGGTTGTGTGCGTGTGTGTGTATGTATTTATGTATATTTTAAAGTACTTTTATGTATAGTTAAAAGCTTGTTCATTTTTTAAAGCTTTTCATACAATTTCATATACAGTTGAATATATGCGAGTCATTTTTTTTTTTTTATTTATCATTGCAGTTGGTTTTGTTTGTAAATACAGTGGGAAAAAATTAGGCAGTACTACACTAATTTTAACTAAATTTGTCAAAACCCAAATAGACTTCGAATAAATATAAAATCAAATATATTCATAAAGCAATAACAATAAACATAAAAAAGAGATATATTGTAATAGTTCTTATCACATGGTCATAGGCTAAGCGGCAAAGTCAAACGAAACGGTGGTAAAATTACTATAATCATGTGGGGTGATCCAAACGTAGATAAAATCAAGAACTTTTTACAATTGAACAATGACGAAATTAGTGAGATATCAAGTACTCTAAGCGTACAAGCGCACCTGCTTCGTATAGCAAGAGCATACAATAGCATCTGTACGGCATGCAATGAGGACAACGAAGGGATAAAATATTTTAATCACACTGCCCATCTCTGGCGCATATTAGAGCCCCCAGTCTTTCACGGTTAACACTTTACCAGACATAACTCACCTAAGAGGAATTGAGTAGATTTTCCTTGGTCTCGTAATGGAGAGCGCACAATAATCCGAGCCATAAGAATAAGTGTCCAATCATAGGGCATGACTTCCATAATAGGCTCCTCTTCTCAACATAACCTAATCTAGTCATAGCCACATAGTTAAAGTCACTTAGTCATCGTCTCTTAGCCAATGTCACACAGATTTTTCCCACAACCCTATTTAACGCCTTCTTAGTCTTTTGCACACTGCGTCGCCATTTCTAATCTGATCATAACTTATACCACACCGTTGTTAATGGTTTGAAAACGGTTTCAATTGTTTCCTTGGCGGTTTTTTAATCGAACGTCCTATTATTAATACGACCTCTGATATATAGGATCGTTTCCCTCTAATAACCAATTTTTTTTAACCATCGAATAGCCCTCGCATTTAACTAAAAACCAACATTGCTCCTGCCGAGTACCATTGACAGACATCGAAAGCAGACAACTTCATGGATTTCGACGACAAGTGCAGCCGAACATTTAGGTCCCAAACAAAGCTCGTCATGCCATAAATCGGCGATAAAATCCACAAAATTATATCGAGCGTTCGGAGAATGAAAATGCGTGAAGTGGCAAAAGTTGTATGCGTTTCGACTCTATTCGCTGCCTCGATTGGTCATGTTTCATCATTCGTGCAACCCTGTGACTTCGAATGAGTTTTAGCGCCATTTCGTAATTACCGCTTGCGGCCGTAAACGTATGTCGAGTGTAACAGAAGTGCAAAAAATATTACATTTTATATAGAAAAGAAAACACCATTAGTGTTTGTCATTGTACAATATGCAAAAAAATACCGAACGTTTTACAAAATTAGAAAATGTTGTGTATTGCGAGCAAAACTTTTATATCTGGAAAAGTAAAAAGCAATTTTAACCCCAAAAGATAACCGTGAATGATATGAAATTTGGTCTGAAGGCGATGGAATTTGTATTTTTGTAAATGACATTGTGTGACATAAGCTGTTATTTTTAATAGCTAAAGTTACCTAATTGACTGTATAGTTGTTAAAGATATGCTGGTTCAAACCATCCGCTGCGGCATTGCTGCTCGACAAATATTTCGTAGGCGTAATTTGACTTTTTGTTAAATTGTATTGGTGTCTAAAACTCTGCGAATGGACACCGCTGTGCTTCCTTATGTGGGGTTACGCAAAGAATCAATGAATACCAACTCCACTCACTCCTTTCTCATGGGATATTCCAGTGAATAAGCCTATATATTATTTACAGTGTATCGTATACGCTGCTTTGTTTGTTTGAATGTGCCTGTTTGTTCTTCTTATTTGAATGCAAATTGTTGAAAAGGAAACAAACAAATACAACAAAAATATATTCTGAATTCATGCATCTGTATGAATGAGTTTAATAAAAAAAAACTAAAAAAAAGAATCACGATTTTCATTTTAATCACTAAAAATATTTTATTTTAATATATAAAATTATATAAATGTAGAAAAGTTTCGCTTTGTCGTTTGCCCCCCAACCTACACACCCTTCAACTTTGTACGTACATTTATACAAAATTTGCTATAACCTCTAGCACATCTTTCTGACTGGCAGGCAAAAGTTGTTCAGCTTTTCAAAGGCAACAAAGAACAGAAAAAACCAACAAATAATTATTTATGGTCAGAGCGCTTCCAAAAATTGAATTTTTAATTATTGTGATTTTCTAGGTTTATAAGTATGCCTTGATTAATATTTGCAATCTTTTTTCCTAGAACGAGTTGACAGAAAACTGAAAGTGCATTTTACAACGCCTAAGCTAGGACTTTTATAAATAAATTTTAACTTGCCCCTAGAAGTATGCCCAACACTTCATTTAAAATATTGTTTCAATTGATTTTAATTTAAATAATTTTCCCCCATTAACTAAATGTAAATGTCATTGTATAGAAATTGTCACATGTTTTACAAAATGTTGTTACAATACAGTTGGTCACTTGTCATTATGTACATTTTTAATTGTTGCCATTTAAAAAATAAGAGCTTTATGTTAAAACACTCGACAGAAATTTATTTTTTGATTTAAATTGTTTCTGCTTTCTCTGTTGTTTTCTTTTGCATAGCAAAATATTTATGCAATATTTTAAAATGTACTTTCCAACAGCTGTGAATTAAATGTGATTACGTTTACTTTTGTTTTTTAAACAAAACCAAAAAATGTTCTGCATAATTTTAGGCATTAACAAATTATAAAAAGCAAACAATATTAGATATAAAAATATTGTGAAACGAGATGGAGAGAGAATAATTTTTAGACCGATAAACATTTGAATGTTTAATTAAAAATTGTTCTTAATTGGACTTGATCAGATTGTATTGCAGTAGAATAATTATTTCGGTGCCTGAAAATATTCCATATTCAAAGTACTTTCTTTCGCCGGATAGTACTTGCTATCAACCTATTCATAAGTTAAAAATTGCTGATAGTCTGGAAGAGCAATTAGCAAAAATATGTGGGGAATACAGGATTATTAAGTTTATCTTGATCAGTTTTGCCAAATATCGTATATCCTCGCTGGTTGTTTAGGGTATATTCCCTTTTTCATGCGGCATTTATGAATGTAATGCAAACAAAAAGGATCACCTGAAGTTATTTCTTCGGCTTTTAGTTAACAGCTTCTAATATATTACCCTTTGTAGGGGCGGATCCAACTTAAACATCTGAGGAGCAGGTATTTTTTTTTAAATATTCTTTTAGAAAAACGTTGATTTTGAATCGCTTTGGGTACGGCTAAATGTCCCTTCTCATCGTTTTCTGGATTTGCGCTAAGCCCCGATCAAGCCCCTTCCAAGACAGAGCAAGCGAACATTTGACCTGGTTGTCTGTCAGTTTCTACGCTTGGCATAATCGCAATAAACCTCCCAAGCAAACAAAGCTAGTTTAAGATTTTTTGTTATCCAATCCTTTTTTCAATATTATTCTTACCTTTTCATAGGATCTTTGGAATATAATGGCTTATTGGCTTATAAATACCCAATTTATATCCAGCAAAACCTGATCAAATTCTAAGCAAACCAATAACAAAAATTTTCTGGGTATGCGCTTGGCAGATCGCCCAGCAGAGCTGTCTGTCAGCATTATTTACTTTTAGTGAATCTTACGCTTCAAGCTTAAAAAAATATTCATCGTTATTATTATCGAAGCCATGACAATTAGGTAATTACACTTGTACATCAAGATGACCAAATATTTTCACTATTTTCCAACTTTCGTTTGGTTTATACTTTAAACTAATCTAGACTAGGCATATATGTATAATAAAAAGTTCTTAACTTTAAAGTTTACAAAAATTTCTCACAAATGAAAGTGTAAAAGCAAATTTATAATTGTATTTGTATCAGATTAAAAAGTAAAATCAAATCAGCAGGAGAGGTAAAATTAATTGTTCCAAAAGTAGTAGTAGTAGTTCGAAGTAGTAAGAGAAATTATACTCGATTTAATTTTCCAGTCCAGTTATTTTTAACAGGGTTGAATGCTTTGGTTTGGTTTTTTTGGTTGAACCCAATACCATAATAAAAATGCACATTGAAAACTTTCACCCAAACAAGAAACACACACGTCCTTATGTTGCCTTCTGTATGAGTGTAATATGTGTGTGGCTGTGGTTTTTTTTTTTAATTTTATGTTGTTTAAAGTTGTACGTAAGAATTAATTAATTCACAGTTGAATCTGCAAAATATTTATAAAAAAAGTGTGTTTCTTACAACATATGTTGTACTGTCAAGTGAGTTAAAATGTGGTTGATTAAGGTAACTGAACTTGTATTAGCTGTATTTGAAATATTAGTTAAAACGTAATTTTCAATGTAATTTTTCCATTAATGATTTTATTATTTTTAAGCCCAGTTATTAAAGTCAAAGTGTCACAGTATTCATCTAATCTTTACTCGTTCTACACGCCTTCTATATTTTTAAAAACTTTCGTTTAGCGAGTTCAACGGTGAGGAAAGAGAAAAACTGCAATACCTCTTTATAAAATAGTGCATAAAGGAGTTATGGTTTACACCAGTAAAGAGAGAAAAAATATATAATTGAAGACATGCCATGGTTTTGTATATTAAATATAATTAAAAGGAAAAACATTTGATTAAAGTTTATATATATATATTTTTTGCTTAATGCAAATAAATCTTTTTTTCTCATCGAAATTTATGTTCGGTAACTTTGTGACAAAGATATGTCTGTAACTCAAACCGATGATGAGTTGAATCTCGCCTTTGGGCTCTTGAGTACTTTGTAGGTTATTCGCATGGACCCAAGGTTTCACAAAACCACGGGAAAAAATTGCAAGACGTTAAGTCGCATGATCATGGTCAGATACTCTTTGCTAGTTTGTTGTTTAGACAAATTATAATTAGTGAAATTTTTTAACTGTAAAATTATAGCTAATTAAATATTATCACTAAAAAGTTGGTCTATAGAATAATTTTTACTACCGATATTCTCTTGAAAAAATTATCACAGTTTTTCCTCACAAATTATTACAACCGACTGGGGTAGATGTGTAGAAATTTTACCACTGATGAATTCTTTTATTTGAGAATTACCACTGATAAAATTTTCCTTCAGAAAAATCATCACCGCTGAAGTATTTCTTGAGAGAAAAATTATCACTTATAAAAAATTATTAGAAAAATTATCGCCGATGAAATTATATTTTGAAAATAATGCTCTTATAAAGTTTTATGGCAAAATTATTACAGATGAACTTTTGTATGAAAAAATTATCACTGATAGAATTTTTTTAACCGAATGCAGTTTTTCTGTAGAGAAATTACCACTCATAAAGTTTTTGTATGGAAATCTTTTAAAATTATGAATTATTTTATAAATAAAAATTTATCGCTGAAGTTTTTCTGCAGAGAAAAATTATTACCTCTGAATTATTTCTATAGACAATAATTATCACTAATAAAACTTCTACCGGAAAAATTATCAGCGATAAAGTTTTTTGTACGGAAGAATTACAAGGATAACATTTTTTCTAGAAAAATTACCACCGAATTAATTTTTCTTTAGAAAAACTATCTTTTGTGAAGTGTTGAAGAGTTTTATAAAAAAAATCTCACCAATGAGCCTCCTCTTAAAAAAAATACAACTAAATGAAGTTTTTCTATAAAAAAAATTATCCCTGATGGAATTTTTCCATAAAAAAGTTGCAACCAAATGAAAGTTTCCTACAGAAAAATTATCACCAATAAAGTTTTCGTAGAGAAATTGTATCACAGATGAATTTTTTCTTTGCAAAAATTATTACCACTGAAATTTTTCTATAGAGAAATTGTATCACTTGCAAAATATTATATAGAAAATTTATCACCAATAAAATTATTGATGAAAAATTACAACAGAAAGAAATTTTTCGAAAAAAATAATTATCACTGAAAAAGTTTTTTAATAGAAATTTTAACACCGAAGAATTGTTTCTTAAAAGTTGTATCACCACTGAAATTGGTCAATGGTGAAATATAAAGTTTTTATATAAAAATTATCACCAATAAAGTTATTGTATCACCAGTAAAGTTATGTATATACACTGATGTCGCTTTTCTATAAAATAATTGCTTTTCGAATTTATCACAGAATAATTCTTCGTAGTAAGGATTCATCAGTGATAAAATTCAAAATATAATATATAAGTTTTTTCAAGAAAAATTACCATATGAATTTTTCTTTATTCCCTTTTTTATTTTCTCATAAATTTATTACCTTACACTTAATTAGAACTAACAAATAAATTTTCAACACAAATACAACTTCTATAGTTTTCCAGCTTAATGCACATCAAAGACAAAGTCCTGGCATAGAAAAGTAAAATTAACTTGTTAAAGAACAAACCGCTGTATTTGTCTTGTTTCTTTTTTTTTTTCTACCAATACATGTCGATACATATAGACAAGTTAAACACAAAACTACAACTGAACGTGAATAGCTGGTATGACAATGAAACAGGAAATAACCTTTTTTCGTTAGCAATTGCCACTCACACCAGCAAATATATTTACGTCCAGGCGTATATACATGGAAACTAAACAATAATAAACAAGACAACTAAGGGGTCTATGTTGTGTAACTGACTTTATTCGTAAACAATAATGAATGTGTATGTGTGTATGCAAACGACCGGAAATAGGAAACTTCAATCGTAAAATAATGAATAGAGGACATAATATAGAAAACACAAATACACATGTACAGAGACACATAGTCAGTCGTAAACATTTAACTCACATATGGAGACATAGCACTTATTAAACCAGGAGAAAGACAATTGTAAATTTGTCGTCAGTGGGGAGAATACTTTAGACAAGAGTGAGAGATAGAAACGTCTATAAACAATAAAGTTAACTTGATTTTATTTTGAACCAAATAAACATTCCCTACTCGCTTTCACAAAAATATTTCTACACACAATTGTTTACAAGCACAGATATACCCATGCACATATTTATATAATTGCATTGGTTTTTATTCAACATGATTTAAGTGACAAAAATAAATTGAAAATCCCCTAAAGGATATGAACAACAACGGCAAGAAATACAATAATATTATTGGGCAGTATACATGTGTTTCAATGTGTTCGTGTGTGTCCGTTTTTATGTAGTCGCATTTATATTTGAAACAACAATAGAATAAAATTCTACTAAATATTTTGCATAAATAACTAAACACAAACAATAGATTTAAATAGAAAATTAAGTCTTAACGTCTTTTTTTATATTTTTTGAAATGTCCTGTTTTGTTTGGCTGCGGGAATAAAAATATAAAAAGAGTTAAAAATTTAATAAACTTTAAATTATAAAAATTTTTAAAAATTTAAAACATGATACAAGTTTAAAAATAATCGCTTACGGTATTAATTTTAGGGAAATGTTTAATCGGTAATAAATTGTCCATGCAAAAATTGTATTAGTGGCGATATTGCCATTAGAGAAAATATTTCTATACGGAAATTTCATAATTTTTCTGTAGAATAGTTCCATTAGTGATAATTTATCTATACAAACATTTTGATCGGTCACAACTTTTCTATGCAAAAGTATCGTCAGTGATAATTTTTTTACGCCAAAATATTATCAACCATTTTTTTAATATAAAAAAAAAAATCATCAGCCATAACTTTACTATACAAAACTTCCATCAGTGATAATTTTTCTATACAAAAATTTTATCACAGATAACTTTTCCATACACAAATTTTATCAGTAATAATTTTTCTATACAAATATCTTTTGAGTGATAAGTTATTCTATACAAAGCTTTCATCAGTAATAACTTTTTTATATTAAACATTTCATCTGTGATACTTTTTCTATGTCAAAATTTTATTAGTGATAATTTTCTATGCAAAAATTTAATCGGCTGTAATGTTTCTCTTCAAACGTTTTATTAGTGATAACTTCTCTAAACAAAAATTTCATCACTTATAATAATTCCTTACATATATTTCATCACTCTAATTTTTCTTTACTAAAATTTCATCAGCGATAAATTATCTATAAAAAAAAATTATTAGTGATTATCTTTCTTTAGAGTTACATATATCATCACATGAACTTTCTCTTTCTTTTCTTTTCACCAGTGGTAATTTTTCTATACAAACGTTTCAGCAGTGATAATTTTTCCATACAAAAATGTTATGTCTTATAATTTACAAATATTTCTATAAAACAATTTTAACAGCGAAAATTTTTGTATGCAAAAATTTGTTCACTTTTATCAGTGATAATTTTTCAATACAAAAATTGCATTAGTGGTTATTTTTCTATAAAAATAACTTATTAGTGATATTCTATCGACACAAACGTTTCATCACGAATAATATTTCCATACAAGGATGTCATCAGATATACGTTTTCTATACACATATGTATTTCATTAGTGATAATTTGTTTGTACAAAAATTCTATCAGTGATAATTTTACTGTATACAAAATTTGTTAGTGACAATTTTTCTATTCAAAAACTTCTTCAGTGATAATTTTTAAATACAAATATGCCATTAGGTATAGTTTTTCTATACATATATATCAGGAGTGATAATTTTAGCCTACAAAAATTTCGTCGCTGATAATTTTTATATAAAAATTTGTATTTTACAGAAATTGCATGAGTAATAAAATTTTTATAAAAACTTTTCAAAATAATTTTCCACAAAAAATACTAGCGACTATTTGTCTACGACTTCTTTCCATTTTTTTTTTTTTTTTTGTGATATCGAATAGTATTTCACAAACGTCCTTAATTTAGTCTAATTATTCAAAAACGGTGTTAATTTCGTTAACAAATAATTATTCTCTAATGAGAATTCATGTGAAAAGGTCATTGAAGACAAGTACGTATTTTAAATGAATTAAAGTGCAGCACCGGCACAAAGACAAGTCCTTAACGCTCAACACTGCCAGCAAATAGTTACATACATCTGCATGGACTCATATGTACATACTCACCCATGCAGTCGTATTGCACAAGGTGGACAAAAATTTGAAGAATACAAGAAACACAACAACAACAACTTAATTTAATGAGAATAAAATAACACAATTATAAAAAGTAAACACACCATTCGTTCACTCAGAAAGAGGGTGAGAATAATGAGAGAATTCAAATCAAAATAAATTATAAAACAAAATAGTAGACATGATTGTATAGAGTTGTTTCGTTTGAATAAGTCTAAATTAGATGAAAGCTGGTCTATTTAAACTTTCAGGGAATGGCAACTGTTTCAGTCTGTTTATCCGTTGATTTGTTTTCATAATTTAGAAGCGAATAATATGTGATATTTTTGTTTTTTTATTTAGGCAAAAATTAGACTCCGTCTATAAATATTTGCAATAAAAAATAAGGGAACAAAATTTATCCAACATCCCCAAAAGTACAAAACAAAAAATAAAAAGACAAAGTCATTAGTTGTTCTCTTTATTATTCGAAAAATTCATATTGAAAGGTCGTTATTTACAGATCATTTAATTTGAAATTACAGAGCGAAATGAGCAGGAAACAAGGAAACAATAATAAATTCCATACAGACAATTAAATGTTCATAAGAGCCGAGGCTTGCTAAAGAATGAGTCATATTATTAGCAGGAGAGATTATAAAGAATAAACAAAGACAGATAATATTTTTATTTATGGAAATAAAGTTGCAATCTGATATGAGATGAATAAACAAAGGCAGGTTAATTTTGAGTGGGCTTGCAAAAGGAAATTTCAAATATACTTGGTGGCACATATCCGCTCTTTTTCGGAAATTTTTCATAACATTTTTACATAAATGGCGTTGAATTTGATCGGTGCAACATGGATCTCATTCCAATATTCACTTTGAAATTTGACTCTTAAGAATCCAATAGGAAACTAAATGTTGCTAAATTACATGGTCCATCTGGGCACCGAAACAAGACAGTTCACGAATTAGAGAACTACATCTGGCAAGTGTAGCATGCCGCTTTATTGAGCATAAGTCAGAGCTACTAGCTGTATTATCAGCGAAGTATGCTGTAATGTGACACCTTTAGTTAAAGCCCTGCCAATCGAAATCGGTAAGGCTCAACTCTTTGGAGATTCTAGACTGTGCAGAACTTCTCAAAGTTATGCATAAGCCAGACGGCTAAATCCTTGAACAAAGCCTTTTCATACAACAAAGTCCTGGAATTTAACAGGAATGATCTTAGATCTTTGATTAGTTTTCTACTCCCCTATTCTATCCCCTTTGGGGGGAAGTGATATAAGTTATCTTTTTTGTCGGTTCTACCTTAAAACAACCCATATTATTTGTCAGTTTATTATTTTAATTAGTAATGGAAGACGTGTTTTTAAGTCTGGGGTTTTCCGCAGGGTGGTTGAAGGAATTCATCAGATATACACAAATCCAAACTATTCCACGAGGAATATTCCAAGTTTCAATGCGTAACTTCAAGGAACGCCTGGAAATTATTGTGCAAGAGAAAGGGCGCGATATACGCGATATTATTTTTTCCAAATAATTTTTTGTACGATTTTCCTAAAATTCTGAGTTTGTAGAACAGATTGTTAAAAAAAATATATATTTTTGTATTTGGAGGACTTTTCTGACCTAAGTACTGACCTGCATTATACAGAGATTGGTTAAAGCCAAGATCTGAGACATGAACACATCATAAGTTGTCACAGTGCCGGTGGATGGATCAGTTACCTCAGATTTGCCGATTTATCTCTTCACAATATTTCGAACAAAACTGGCAACCAATAAAAATGCTTCTCTTCTTCTAGTAATGCTGTATATATTAACCAATACTAAACTGTCAGCTGTCAAAATATTTTCTTTTTTTTCAGTTGGCAACACTTAAATTAGATGCCAGTCTATCTTCCTCCCTCTGAATCTGTAATACAAATCGCCATACAGGGTGAATTTTGGCGGAGCGTGTGGTTCAGTTATAAAATTGAATAAAAATTAAGGGATGCAAATATTTAAGTACCCCAACCGGTTGCCACTTTAGTAATCGCTTTTTTATACTTTCTACGCTGTATCTGTCATCTGTTCTACTCCTCGACAATATTCCAATTTACAATTTTAATAATATTTATATTTAATCACATTAAATTTTTCTCTTTTGCTTTTTCATTTTAGGTGAGTGTGCAAGACTAAAAGTAATTT
Organism: Phania funesta; assembly: GCA_963932375.1. NCBI lineage: Eukaryota > Metazoa > Arthropoda > Insecta > Diptera > Tachinidae > Phania > Phania funesta. The sequence continues at coordinate 2,766,246 of OZ010656.1, read as the reverse complement.
GCTGACATAAATTTCTTTATACCGTCCTTTTGGTTCTTTCATTACAAACTCATTGTGCGGTAAGTGAAATTTAATTTTTCTACTAGAAGAGAGTAATAGTAAGCCCAGCTCCCCCCACACCTTCACAAAAAAGTTCTTTTTTTTTAATAAATAAACTAAAAAATTAATTGCGATTTGCAATTGTGACTTAAATCCGAAAATATGAATATGGCTGTGAATGACAAGGACTAAGAAGAAAAGTTTTAAATTCTAGCAATAAAAATGAAGATGAATTAAAGTGAAAAAAACATTAAAAGAAGGAAAACTGGGGACCCAAATAATATTGCTATGCCTTTATCCCCCATGGTTTAGGCCAAATTTTTATTTGGATTCAGCTAAACCTGTTATGCAAACTGTTCTTTAAGATTTAATTTAATCACGACAGCAGTACCATCAGTGTCCTGCTAAGAATGTTTGTTGGTCAAAACTGGTGTTTGATTATAATTATTTTCTACAAAAGCAAACATGCTTTAAAATAAATCTACTTACTTGGACTAATAACACTTAATGAGCTTTTTTTATCACTTTCATTTTTTAAACTTCTCAAATTCTCAAATCACAATTTTCGAAAGGAAAAGAAAAAATTTTTTATCATCAGCGAAAAGCATTTTTTTTTTTTAATTTTCTCTTATATCCTTCTTTATGTAAATTAATTTTTCCTTTTCGCTGAAAATAAAATTAAGTGTTTTGTTAACGTTACAAAACAAGAAACAAACTTGTAGAACAACTGCAATGCAGGGGAGGTTTTGAAACATTAGAAACAGCGGCAACAAGAAATACTTGAAAAAAAGTCCAAAATATGGGAAAACACTGTCTTGTCTCAAGTGTTTCGTCTAAATAAAAATAAAGACCAAAACAGAAAGTAACATGCAACAAAACAAAAATTTACTGGCAGGGAAATCAAAAGAACTTAAACCCAGATAGACAAAAAAACATAGAAACATCAATAGACAAGAACTTAAGTAGCACTATAGCAGAACTGTAAGCTGGCCCAAAAGACACTACCCTCAAAAGAGATTCCGTAACTTTCGCGAAGTATTAAGACTCAGAATACACGCATTAGTTTTTAAAGCGCTATAATCAGCAGGAACGCAGAGCACTCGCGAATATTTTTCACGGCATAATTCAAGAGTGATTTTGGCGTAACGTGCTTACCCGGCTGACTTGGGTCAACTTGTTAACTACTAAGGCGTTTAACCTTGAAGGGACTGAAGCAATACTTGCCAGTAGAGGCTCCTGAAGTGTTGGCACCGCTTATTTCAAGAACAATAATGTCGCTGTGGCTAAGATGTGTAGAATGAACCGTAAACATTGGCCATTACATGATTTTTTCCTCAAAACATTATCGTGAAAGATTTGTAGTTGCTTCCCTACAAACAGTCCCTCAGCTATCAATCACTCCTAATGCATAATTTGACGAATGAATTGACAAACTATTTTCAACTGTGTTGACTAATATAACTTCATCTAAGTAAGAACTAAATCAAAACTTAGCCACAATCTAAAAACAAGCTGAATTAGCGAAGGACTAGAGCTGCTAAGTGCAGCACAGATTTCGAAATTAAATATTATTATCAATCTGGGATATCGAAGCTGGCCGCTGACTTTAAGAGTCCCTTTTCGACCCCCTTCTTTCCGTAAATTGATTTCAGTCAAACGATTTTTAATCAAAGGCTGCCTTAGTCTCATTCGAATCTAATGCTACTACCAGCCTTTGCTCTTAACTGCAGTACTATCAGACTATCGACTGGTAACTGGAAGGTGTGTCTTGCAATTACTACTATTTGCCTGAGCTTTAGGTTCACGATGACAACCATATTTAACAATCTTGGATATACACACTTAATGCGTGTTACTGCCTCAGTTCCAAACTCAGGAGTATAGTTGGGAACTGACCCGTCTGCCACTTACTAAGGTTTCTTGTCCATCTCTTCAGAATTCCAATCAACACCAGAGTTGCTGCAAATTTTAAACTCTACACCTCTTGCGAGGCTGCTCGGCCCATCTCTTAGAATTACCCTTAAATATTGACCCGTCCATCCTTGGCGAGGTATTCTTGCTCGTATCTTCCCGACTCCTCCCTAGGCCAATTAAAACCGGAGATTTTTTAGAGGTTAACCTCTCCGCCTCTTGCGAGGCTTCCTGATTGATTTATGTAATGGAGAAGAAGAGATCCACCTACACAGACCTCCATATGCACTGGTAAGTCTGTATTTAATCTAGAGATCGACTGGTAAAATAGAGTTCGCAAACTATTGGCTAAGCACCCCCTTGGCCAGGAGCCCCTGGCACATGCTATTCCACAGTGAATTAGGGATTTTTATAAGAGAGTGTTAACTTCTCTATGCTCGAGTTATTAAGCGAGACTAGTACCAGAGATTGGAACCTGTTATTAAGGTATAAGCCATACCTTTGTGCCTGCCAGCTGACAACCATTTCAAAACTAAAGATTCATTTTATTTAAACTGAAACTGGTCGAAGGTTGAACTTAACTGGCGCTCAAATGAAGCTGAATTCTAATTTTTTTATATTGCGAAAACTTTCTGCTTAAATTACAAAATTAAATGCTGTTCTCTTTGCATACAAACATATTTCGTCTTTTTTCAGATTTCCTTTGTCGTGCCAGCCGTGAGATAAAAAAAACCATAAGGAGAAACAAATGTAGAAAACCGAACACAAATGATTTTCCCTGTTTTTCGTTTTAGTCCCAAGAAGCAGATACAGATGCGCTTCAGGCATGTTACACTTGGTTTATTTTTTGTTTTTCTGAAAACAAAAAAAGTATTTTGTTATTTTTACACATTTTTTTAAGAAAAAAAAAATAATATTAAAAGTTTTTTTTCTTAAGAAAATTTATTACTTTTAGCGGGGTGTTGGTGGTGAAAACAACACATTGCGTTTCACGCGCTGTAAACTTTTGACGCCATTTGCAAAAATTCTTCTCTAAAATGGTGAAAAGCATTTTTTTCCTGGAAACATCTTTTTGTTTACTTTAAGGAGAAGTTAGTTACTGTGTGAGAGTTCATTTTTGTTGGAAGCAAATTAAGGTAAATTTTTGCTTTTGGCATGAAATACTGTCGTTGCAGGCATTGCACTTGAAGTGTTGCGCGTAATAGACAAACAAAAAAATATAGGGGGTCTCAGTAAGAATGCAGTATTTAAATTTTTTCCACTTCTTTTCCGCGCAGGTGGCAACTCTGATATTTAACAGCTGTCATCTCTAATGGTTTTTATTGCTAAAAATGAAGAGCTAGGTAAAAACCGCTTGCGATACATTGAGTTCGACCGCAAGCTTCGTAGAATTTTATACCGGGTAAAATGTCAACAATTAAAAGAGGGGTTAAAAGACATTAAGAAATAGTGAATAGTAAATCTTGTTCGACCGATATATCTGATCGATCTATTAAAAAAACGTGTGGGACACGATACTGAAATCCTTGTAACCTCAACTGAACGGCATGCATCCGGATGAAATGTAGTTCAAGCAGCATGGCGGCACCTGCCACACCTCGCCTGACAGATTTAATTTAATGAGTCACCTTATATTTAAAACATACGACATGCCGAAGTAATTGTATTTATCTGGATCTCAAAATAGTCGTAAGCAGTTACTGAGCACTCTTTAAGTAAAATTGAATTGTGAAATGTATTTAAAAAGTTTAAGGACAAAAAAAGGAATGCAGCAGAATATGTCAGATTATAAGCGACTAAAAACATGAACGGCAGAAAATAAATACTTATAAAATTAAAAAGAAAATTTTACACTTCTGTTGAAGTTCATACAGAAATCCTTAAATCTCTTTTATTTCGTACTGTTCACCTTTTTATGCCGCTCTACCAAATCTCTACCTCAATCTGCAATATTATGCCACAAAACCAGTAATAACGTTCACTTCTATTTAATAATATTATTTTCAGTTTATCTAAATTTAATATTTCCTAAAGTAAAATTAAATTTTGTAAATCGTCATCATGACACATGAAGCACATTTTCAAATAATTTGATAATCAGATAAATTCTTAGCTCGATAACATGATAATAAAACATACTATGTACTTCCATATGAAGATGGATGTTCGAAAAAGTACAAATCGAATAAATTATAAAAGTGTTTTAAAATTCAGCTACAAACAGAAAGACAAATATTTTGGAATTATAAAATTAAGACATATTTTGTGAATAATTGTTTAAAGTGAATTTTAGCACTTGAAAAAGTTTTTTATCTCTTAGCGAAGATTTCAGTTTTGTATCAACAATTAAATATTTTGACAACAAAAGCAGCTTTCTGTACAACAAGAATCAGCTCGTGGGTAGTAAATTAAATGTTTCTTAATAAAACCCTTTTTTACAAAAAGTACTCTTTAAAGAGAAAGTACTTTTTTTATTGTGAAAAAATACTTTTCTCTTGATTATACCAAAAAGCGGTATTATTTTACAAAAAAACCAAATTACAAAATTGGTACCTTTTTACATAAAGTACCAGATATAACAAATAGCCCTTATTCCACAAAAATGTTGGTCCTTTTTCCACAAAATTTTAATGTAGCAGTTTTACTACTATTTATGAAAGTACCTTGTATCCTATAAAGTCCTCCTCTCTATTTAATATCTTTGTCTATCAAAAATTCTTTTGGAAAAAATGGTCGTGATTTTAAAATGTTGTTTCAAAAAAAAACCGTCCTTAACTACCAAAAGTACAAAAACGAGCACTCCCAAAAAACGGCCCCTTTCTTAAAAAAAAGGACTCGTTTTTAAAAATTTTCCCGATTCAAAAACTCTATTTACAACAAAAAACTTATATTTCTCCACAAAAAGTGTGTCCCAAATTCTCTTTTTTTTTATAAAAAGTCTTTAACTCCTACACAAAAAGATCGGTTTTTTTTTCGAAAAATTATGTGATTTATGAAATTCATGCAAGCTCAGTCCTTTTTTAACAAAAGCCCTTTTTCATATGAACTGCTTAAAAGTACTTTTAAACAAAACTTCCTCTTTTTTACAAAAACTTCCTTTTTCATAAAGACTTTTTTAAATCGATAATTTTTAAATAAACAATTTCTTTACCAAAAGTCCCATTTATTTTAGAAATTCGCATTCATTACAAAAAGTACCTTGTTTTACAAAAAAGTTCTCTTTGTACAAAAGTCTATTCTTAGCAGTGTTTTTCAGTAAAAAAATCACTTTTTCACAAAAAATCGAAATTTGTTAGAAAAATATATTTTTATTACACAAAATCCTGCTTTTCCTAAGAGTCCTATTTCCTTTCAATAGTTATATTTCTCTCTTTCTTAAGCTGTTGCCTTGACAAAAATTTATTTTTATTACTTTCATTTCTAAATAAAAGTGTATAATATTTAAATTTAATATTTTCACCAAAGTCGTTCCCCGAAAATGTTCTTCAATGGTATGATTGAAACCTCAAAAATGTTATCTACTTCTAGGATTTTTGTTGTTGCAAATACTTTAGAAAAACCTCAAATTGCACATATATTTTATATCTAAATACAAACAAACACATTCATTTCTGCTACTATTTCGATATTAACAAATATTGAACAAAAACAACAAAATATTTTAGATACAAAAACATAATTTTGTTGGACATTTTAATTTAAAATTGTCAATTGGTTTTGTACAAAATAACATGGAGTGTTTGAGCATGTATTTGTTTCAACTGAGAGTTCGATGTATCTAAAAATTACATTTGCACAGGGTGGCTCATATTAAAATGCGTATTTATACAGAATTTGGTCTTAACTCCAGAACCAATTGAATTTTATATGAGAAAAGGTGTAACTTATGTAAAATTCTTTGCAAAGATCACCTTACATATCAGCAACGGCTGAGAGCGTCACCTGGGGAAAGTTTCGAGGGTTGCCCCAATACTTGCTTGCACCCGAGCCATGTTCATATTATTACGAACTGAAATAGGTCTTCTTCTAGCACGCGAAAGGTCACAGAAAACACTGACCTAATTTCAATATGATCTTTGTGGCTAAAACTCGAAGGCTGACTTTCGAAATAAAATTGAACCACTTTGGTTCCGTGTTCTGTGCTGAATCTTTTCATCATAAATTTTCCAAAACAAACAAAACGACGGTATAATCAAATTTATATACTAACTGAAACATAACGTTACTTATACGCCACCCTATAGATACTTGTGTACATATGCACGAAATGATATATGAAATATTTGGCAGACATATGCTAAATATTTAATAGGGTGCCACAACATCAACCATTTCGAGAAAAACTTAAACATAACTCTTTATATTGAAAGCCGAATAATGAGAAACCAGCAAATTTTCATTGTACATCCTTCAGCATAAACCGCTGCTTCTGCTAAATAAAGTCCGTGTTTTAGGCCTAAAACTAGATAAAACTTTCAAGGTTGCCACAGGTACTAACTGACTGGTATAACGGGACTAGTTCCCAACTCGTTCTTTGAAGCAATATCTTTGGGCCTTTACCTTAAAAACTAAATTGCGGAAAGAATGTGATGCATATTGGACATGCTAAGCTGCCATTCAAACGTCACGAAATCAGAAAGCGTCTAGGGGTAGGTTAATGATTCAGACTGCCTTGGTGCTAAAACTACCAACTATAAATCGCTTAATCGACTAAGAACTGCAATCAGTCCCCGACTTGAGTTTCACCTCAACTAGGACGTTTGTTTCTAATACAACTGCTAAAGCTTTCTTCGTAACTAGTTGCCCTCATTGATAGGAGAAACGTCCTATTATGAATTTATTGTTTTAGTTTTTGTTGAAATTTATAAAAATTCTTAAAATATATTAAAATTTCCCAAAAAAAAATTCTTGGATTTTTTAGCATTACCCTAATTGATTTAATTTTGTCAGATTTTCAAATAAATATTTTCGACTTTATACTCCATATGCTAAAAAAAAATATTACTTTCCTATATATATTCTACAACGTGTTAGTGGCTTTATGTAGCAAATTCATGAGTGTTGGCATGCTGAAGCATGCCAAAACAGGTATTGAAACATGAAATGGACAAGCTGAATAAATTAAGTGCTCAAAATGGGACCAATTTGATATCTTGAAATCTTAGAATTAAAAAATGAATCGCAGCTTGTTTAAGTGTCAATAAAAGTAGCCTAATATTCGTTAAAAACAAAATAAATTTTAATTGTGGCGCCTCTCTTTGTACCTGTAGAGTTTGAAATGTTTTCATTAGTAAACTTCAAAATGAATTGATCATGAAACAAGAAGCAAGGATAAATTTGGCAATTAAGGCAATACAGAGACACACAGTATAAAGGAAAGTGCTCATCTGGGGGATACATGCTCTTGATGACACTCTCGTTTACAGCAACTAATTGTCGCAGTTTCTAAAATTTTGTTGAGCACTCTTCGAATATTTGGGTTATTAGTTCATATTTCAAACGGAAATCCTACGAAATGTACGAGTTGTCTCAGGTGGTATTTAAATTTTTAGCGGTTTTTTAAGAGAGATATCGCCCTTATCACAATGCCGAAACATGTAAATACTCTTCACTCAGACCTAGCAACGGCAAGATCAATTATATCGAAATATCTCCTGCGATTAATCGATCAAAATATGTAAACAAAAAAGGCCTCTTTACTGGCATAATGTGAATAAATTTGGTTGTAAATCTATTACAAATAACCGTTGTGAGCTAGTGCAAACGCCCGCTTAGGAATATGGAACATTTATCTTTACTGACATCAGTAACTCTACTAGACTTCAGATAAAAAAGTCTATTTCAGTGATTAAGCAACACAAACGTCTTCTATTGATGTTGAATACTTTTGCTCATAATCGAGAAAGAAACCTTCTAATGAAAACTTTTACACACTTGCACAAACATATTGGCTTCTGAATAGGACTTCTGTACCATAAGAGGTCTTTTTTTCAAATCACCACCTTAAGCGCCTTTCTAAACTTGTTTTTTTAAGTTTCGTTTTAAGCAATCAATTTAAAAGACCTCTTGAACTCTAAGCCAAGTAAAGAATTTTAATCAACTTATTTATGTTTTTTGCGATACTGTAAATAAGTTTTTATGTTTCAACCTTAGCTAAATTAATCGATTAATCGATTCTCTTTTTCCGATTAATTGCAGTTAATAGTTTCTCCGTTCGATTAATCATGTAATTAATTAAGCGATTAATAATTTTTTTTTCCATTACCACTCTGAACCCTACTCTAATTTTGCAGAGATACTTTACTTATTCGGTAAAAGCTGTGATTTTTGTGAGAATATGAATGATTGATGTGAGAATGTTACGAAATATTTTTGATTAAAACAGTTTATTTCTTCGAAAGAAATCAGGTTTCGAAACGTTTTTAGTTGAACACTTTAAAAGTTTATTTTGCTTAATTTCTCACACCTTTCTTGAAGAAACACAATTTTTTTATATTGAATTGACTTTTTATTTAATTAAAAGTCTTACTAAATTAATCGAAATATTTTTTTGTTTTAACTTGTTTAATCTCCCTGCATTTTGTTCAGTACGTTCTTTCACTTTTAAATTGGTTCATGTTCCTGCCAATTTTATTATACGATTTACACTTGGCGTGAACGAAGGAAAAACGTGAAAAACTTTTAAACAAACCAGCTGAATGCATTTTAATGTAATTTTAGGCAAAAGAAGAAATACGAAAAGAAATAAATACAATAACGAAATGAAAAAGTTATGCCCTCTTAAACAACTCTACATACTATACATGCATTAAATGAAAGTTTGCAATTTTTCTTTATTGGTGTTGTTATATTTTTCAACTCCTTTTTGCTACATTTGTGTACGCAAACATACCAAACGTGTTTAACATTCCCGGCTAGATGCAACAGAAACGGAGTAAAGAAGGTGGTTCAGTTAAGACGGCTGTGACGGAACCCGAAAACCCCTTCAGTCAAATATGTACAATCATTCGTCGATAATGCGGGTCGCGTTAATAGTGTCGCTAACACTGCATTACCACGAATGATTAGTGTGGCCATTGTTCAGGCTTTTATAAACCGATTTTCTGATTTGAAATATAGACCTATACATACATATGTAGGTCTCGTTTCTTAGAAAATTTATTCCAGCAAGGGCTTCAGAGACAGCTCGGCATAATTAAATCGTAAAGTCGACCTAGAATAAACAAGAATATAATTGCTGGTACTTAAAATAAATATTGTAGACGACTGTGGTGAAGGGCTTAAAGATAAATTACTTTTTTTATCGAATATAAATAACGCCATATTTAAGAATGCAAAGGAATTAAGACATATATATCGTGCTTCAGTGACATGACAAAAAGCTAAATTATCCTTAAGCCAAAGACTTGAATTTTACAACATGACATATGAGTGTATTTTAACGTACATTTCATTCTTTTAGTTCTCTGCTTTCGTTCCTCGTTATGAGTAAGTGTGAGTCGGAGTATATGAAAATTTTATTATGTAGTCAGTCTTCCTTCGTGTTTACACTGTTGTTTTCATTCTGTAATATTTCAACTTTTTAAGTGCAATTAGTCCGTTAATAGCATGAAAGTTATAATTGTAAAATTGCACGAAAATCTCCATTATGTTACTACAAGTCTTCTTTTTTATTACAGTTGAATACGTAAGCCATAAAGAAAACAAAAGGGGTTATTCAACAAAGTTTTAAAACAAATTTGAAAATTCTGGAGTTTGATAAGGCCATAAAATTAAGCTAAAGGAGCTTTTGCTACTAATTTCTTGCCACTAGTAAAGGCAAAAAAAAAATGAATAATCGATTAATAAATTATATGAAAAATCGAATCGAGAAATTATTAATTAAAAAAGTCGAATAAATATAATCGATTCATTGAGCTAAGTTCGAAAATCGTCATAAATAACATACAAAATTAATATAATAACATAATTAAATAATTGAAAGAGAAATTTTGTTACAATTAAATTGCTAATCGCAACCAAATAATCGATTATTAATCGTTTTTCGATTAATGTTGCCAACATTACTTGTTACTACTAGTTACAAATGTTGGTATTTACAAATAAAGCTGTAAGTATACATTACGAGTTTTCCGCATCCTACGCATCTGTCAAAAAAGTATAATCAATGTAATTGTATGTAGCAAGTTTCAAAGGAGAAAAGTGTAGAATTCCTTGACGCGTACAATGTGGGAAGTAAATCTACTTTCCGTAAGCGTCATAAGCGGCATGCTAGCTCACCAGCTGGTTTCGAATGCCAGAAATATAAGTTGTATATTATTTTCAATGCGTCACTAGAGTCGCAATGCGTAGAGTGTGCTGACGCAAGAACGCGTGGTATAAAGTTTTAGCATAAGCTACTCTTTTGATTAATTTGTATTGACAAAGTTATGAGAAATGGCTAAAGTGATTCAGTCACTATTGTGATTTATAGTTTGGGTGTTTTAAGTCCGTCCTGAATTTTCCTGACATTTCTGAATAGACCAAAGATTTTATTAGAAAATTAAGGCTTTCTATTTTGCATCCTTAAGCATAAAATAAAAATTTCGTCTCTATTGTGATTGCAAATGAATTTAAATTGCCGTTTAGTGAGAGTCAAATCCGTTATGACTGAGACCTACAGTACGACTAAATGTAACATCGTTAATGGCATAATTTTAGTTCAGAGCTAAGTTATCATGTTCACCAAGGTCCTTGCCATTAAGGTCTCTTAAATTCCGATACTATTGATTAAAAGTTAGAATTAGAAGATCTTGGGAGGAAAGCCCGATCCTTTAGTAGGGATACATACATAAAATAATACCTCATTTAATTTAGAAATTCTTACCTTTGCACCAAATAATTGATTAGACTTTTTTGTTGTACCCTAAATTTGAAAAGTTTTTTTTTAAATAAAAACCTGCAATATGCGCAGATATATGTATGTACTTAGCATTTTGCCCATCACAGCCATTCACTTACCGTCTGTTACTACCATCAGCCTCTTCTCATTCTCTGTTTCTCTCTCTCTTTCTCTCCCCACACACTTTACGTTGCAACACCGTCTTTTATAATTTATCTCTGTGCAGGTGAGGAATCAACTTGAACTTTGAGGGGACAAATAACTTTGAATTTTTTTTTTTAATATTTTTGTAGCGCAAATAGTCAATTTTAAATCATTTGGGATTAAGGCAAATTTCATATTTTGCCCCCCTGAACTTGCACCACCTTATTTGTGTAAATTTTTGTTTCTATAAATTCAATTTGAAAATATTGTAGCTGCTCTGACACAATCCGTTACAAATCGCATATAAATTTACCTGCCAAAAGCTCTGAAAACACATTTGCCTAAAAATTAAGGTGGTAGAATAAAACTGTTTAAGTTAAAGAACACGCATTTTTAGAACTAAGCGCGAAAAAGAAACAAATGAACATTTGATAATTTATTGCATTTAATTTTCCTACAAATTAAATTTTTCTTTTGCAAACGTTTGGGAAAAAAATTGAGTCTGGTACAATCATATACTCACACTATGGCGGTACTTATTGTTCTTATTGCTCCACAAATAACTGCTGTTTCATTCTTTGTGTAACATAATGGCAGAGATGGAAAATTCGGTGCATTTGGATTTTATTGCTAAAAGCAACATGATTTAAGTAATTTCCATAACAACGCTTTCTGCAATCTCCACAACAATGTTACCTCTGCAATTTTAGTTTCTTCTACGATTTCTACTTTGCCACCACAATCATCCAAAAATGTTGTAACATGACACGGAAATGTCACAATACCCTGCACCAGGATATACGGAGTGCTGCTAAAGGGTGTTTCAAAGTATTTACATTTTCCTTGGATTTGTGCAGAGAAAAATCTAAAGAAAATCGTTCTGTCAAAAAATCTAAATTAAGATATTCTCATTACATTGTGTGTCTACATTTTCCCACTTGAAATAAAATAAAAATCACGTATTGTTTACTTCGAGTAAGTAGTTGAGTAAGAAATCGAAACGATTTCGGGTTTCGGCGGCAATCGCTGAGCAATTTCGCCGGCGGTGGCTCTTAGGAATTTTCAGCGGCTAGGTTTTGATAGATATTTTTTTTTTTGTAAAAAGTAACAAAGTGAATTGTGAAAAAAGTACAACAATTTCGTGCACGGCAGTAAAGAAAGTCATTGAACGAAAATAATGATTATTCTTCAATTTATAAAGAAAAGAAAAGCAGCCCCAAAATTTGTCAGAGAACCATTTCAAGCAAGCCATTTTCCACGTATTAAGATAGTGTTTTTACACGATAACACTTTTCCATTTTATCCGTTTCACTAAATCTAATAGAACCCACAAACGAATGGTTAGTCTGAAATACTGGCCTCTGCGATGAGCACTTTTCCTTAACACGGTGCGAACAAATTTCGGGTGATCCAGACCACAGTTTTCAACAGAGATTGTGGCTCTGTCCTGTCATGGAAATTGCTGAACTTTCAACTCGCATCATTTCCCAATCTATCGGGCATACCAACTAGATCGAAGCGCCACCTCACAGGACAATCTTCAAGGACAGTTTTCGTAATCTTTTAAATTTTTTCAATTTCTAAATCCTAATTCTGTAAACACATAGAAAGACAGAAACCAAATCGTTAAATTGTTTTCTTCTTTAAAGCAAACATCCTTCTCCTTTCCATAACATTTCTAGTTTTGAAATAAATTTACAGCGGCTGATAGTTGAAGTTAGATTTGCTGTAGTATAAGTATTGCCACACTCTCACAGGGACACTGTGTCTGTTATTTCTTTTGTTAAACGTAAATTTTAATTTTATACGCAGCAATAATAATATAAATTCATTCCTGCACGCATCATAAACGAGTTCAACTGCCTTCGACGCTACAACAAGAAAAAAATTTATACATGTTTTTGACTTGTGCTTAAAGTCAGAGACACATATAGAGGTGTAGAAAATTTAAATTCCTACAAGTATCAGGAATGAAATAAAGGGATTGCAATTGTTTTGAGTTTATCATTAGAACAGAGAACAAATAAAGGGAGTTTTTTTGAGAGGCCAAACTTCATACGAAAGAAATTGGGGTGAAAACACGGTCAATATTATTCTCTAAGACACAAATTGTCAATGACTTATCGAATTAGGCTAGCAAGATTCTGAAAGACAATTCACAGGTCCAAGGGGGACAATTTGGCGATTTGTTTGTGTGACAATTAGCTTCTCCAATAGTCAGGTAATTTAATCATTTAATCATGATTGCTCCGCAGCGATTTTAGGAAAGCAATGTCTAATTATTCCATCAGCCTATGGATGTAAAGCCTTAAGGATTATCTTTCCGTCAATGCTATTTAACATAATTAAAAATATGAGTTTCATTTCCTAACAAAAGTTGCTTGTTCAACGTTCATACGTCCAAGCGAACACCCTTTACACTAAAAAATTAAGGTTTTAGTTATTTTTATGGTTGTTGTTCCAAAACGGAAATGTTGTTTCGCGGAAAAAAAGGAGGGTAGGGTTGGTGTGCTTTCTGCGTTGGGTTGTGTCCTTACAAATTGCGTGCATTTAAAATTGTATTCTTTTTTTTTCATTCGAAACATAATATTTATAGTAGTAATATTTATGTTGCTTGCTGCTGCCTTTTTATTTATAGCACTTAATTTATTTTTAAGCGCAGAAGGAAATCATAACAATAAAGTAATGAAAACACAGAAATATTGTGAATGCAATGTTCGCTAAGAAAAAAAATCATTAATCCCCAAATAAAAACTATAAAATCCAATTAGGCAAGGCAATTATTTAAAATAAATTTAAAATGGGGTATTTTAACAACTTACGGGATGTTGTTGATAAGTACTCAATATTGAAATTGCTTAGGGATATTAAAGGCTCTTCCAGTGGCTTGCGGAGCAAAGGAAGGGCGTAGGAGGTTTTTAATTCTCTTGGAATAAATTTGCAACATTAGTTTTTCTTAAAACTATTATCCAACAAACAAATTAGAAAATACTAGAACGAAACTACTGGACGAGAACTAAACCAATAAGACTATTCAATGTCGATAAAATGCTCTTAAATAAAAACTGATGTCAGATAAGACCAACCGAACACAAGGCCTCTAAGTGAAAGACAGATCTCATTGTTGTTTCGTGCCGATACAAATTTATATAAGTTTAAAAAGACACATCCGCTTTGCCAACCGACACACAAACTTTAGCACTATATAGCCAACATACTAAGGAATACATAATACACACGTTATAATTCTCATTTAGTTTATAATAAATATTGGATGTAGTGTGAACGTTTGGTACTGAAAAGACTAGCAGCTATTGCTACCGTACGAACTATATCTGTAAGCCAACTGCTTAAAATAGAGTCCCAGAGCTTTTCCCATTCTTGTTCCGCACGTATTATAACCGTAGATTCTTTCGAACACAAGGCCTCGAAAAATTGCTTTTAGTATTCACAGTTTAGTTGCATGATGATTCTTATTTAATTGTATATTTCCCCGAATAAAATGTCCCACGAAACTAACTATTTGGTAATTGCATTAATCGTTGTAGTTTCATTAATGCAATCGCTAAGCTGCGATACCCATCCACGTATTAAAGGAAGCCCGAACTTAAATGAAATACTAGGAAGACCTAAACCTAGCCCCCGGTGGAAAATAAAACTGTGTTACTCTTCAATCCATGAACGACACAGCGCTAAACTTCAACTAATTTAGAAAATAATAAGAAGGGTTTCAGAACTGAAATGACAACGGAAGCAGAAATTAAGAAGACCCCAAGTAGGGTTTGCATTAAGTTGAGCTGAACATTAAGCGAACTCTAAACAATTGTCCTGGTCACCGAACCACAGCGTTAACGAAGCGAAACAACTTATGCCTCCAGGTGGTGGTGAACGAGAGCAGACGTCTAGTGAGGATCGTGACAAAGTTATTTGGACGAACGAGAGGAAATGTTAGTTTTTTTTTTGTTGTAACGTAAAATGGCAAGACAAACAATACGGGCTCACATTATATACATACATACTCTATAGTAACACAATGGATGGCCTACACAAATCTAAACTTTTAGAAAGAGAAAGTTGCTTGTTCGCAAACTACCAATTGGTTTTTTGAAGCCCTGACCCAGAAAAGCGAAGAGGATAGATACAGATAAATTCTGAGTACCCTAAACTGCTTAAACGAGATGACAGCCGGAAACGGAGCTTCAAATATCATCTGAATCGTAGTTGAAAGTCTAGCATGTAACTGTCAGGCCAAAATATGTTTATCCACCACCATTTCGCTTAAACTGAGTACCAAAAGCAGGCACGTAATAAATGTGGATGTCAGGAGGATTATCAGCCTTAACGCTTACGTCTCTCTGGACTAATTGGTGAGAAACGGGGCCCTCCAATACCAGACGAAAGCTAAAAATAGCTTATAATAGAAGCAGATTTAATTTAATTTTCTGAAGGAAAATCGATCAACAAATTTATAAACTTAAATTGGAATATTTTTACTTAAATCAGTAATGGAATTTTCTTCGCATTCTTAAATACACAACATTGCTTTAAAAGTCAATGCCGATTTTCTCGTGTTCGCTTCAGTTTTAAAACGAAATGAATTGCAGACCCAATTACTCACACATAACATAGTATGCGGTATTGGGAGACTATCGAGAAAAGTTTACTAAAGAAGTAGTAGTATAATTTTTTTAAAGTTTTAAAAGAACTTTAAGAGATTTGTAACCCTAATGAACAAGTTCCAAAGGTATAATTTTCCCAAGTCGGCTAAGCTGATAAGTCTCTGCAGAACAAAAATAAACTTCATATTTCATGAGATACAGGTGTTGAGCTGCTTTATTTAGAGTCTTTTTTTTTAGCAATTTTCATACTGACCTTGTTCATGCAGTGGCCCCACCACGAACACTGTATTGCACAAAATGCATTCATTCATTCATAATTTGACAGCGAGCAAGATTTTACAAGAGCACAAATCGAAGCGTTTATGCCAACACATTCCTGCTTCGAACTGCATCATACACTACCACAAACATATGCACAACACACACATACAATTCAAATACAGTGCATTTGTATAACTAGATAACTACGACAACAACGAAGATATTAGCATAAACATAAGTGAATATCAAACTGATGAATCTTTAAATGTATCGATGACGTATGAGTTAAAGGATGCATGTGGCTTAACACACAGACACACACACTCACATTAACACACGTTTATGATTAGATTTGGAATACACGCATGTATTTACCATTTTTCCCTTAAACAATTTTCCTATAGGAATGTAGTTTTACACCAGAAATTCCTTTACACATACAAATGTACACAAATACCCATAAATGATGCGGGGTTTAAAAAAATTTACTCTCCTGCATTTAGTTCAGTTTTTCATTCCAGACGTAAGAACATAAGGAAAACATGCTATTGAATCTTTTAAAGAAAATTAAATGGGACCAATCCCTTCTACATATATTAGGGACACTGTGTATTTTAGTCCTAAAGTAAATATAGTACGTATGTTTTATGGACCTCTTGTTATACCTAGTATTATTTAGCGGCCATCAGAGTATAAAATCCAACCAAATCCCGGAACCGGTTGTTATTAAGAAACAGGGTTATAAGCAGAATGAAAGTGATCTATTTAAAAAAAATCGATTTAATCTTGCTATAATAAGATAGCACAGCTCTGCATTATGCTGAAATGCAGTTATTTGGATATTTCTTACTAGACTCAAGGCACCTTCTTATTCCACTAAAGACCGCAGTAAATGTTGAAGTGCTTGTGTTTGTTTAATATTAACCTTACCCCATTTTAAAAACCGGAAAGATCTTGATCTGTTTTCACATCAGTGATGGTGACATCATCCTGATTACGAAAATCAGTTATATATTGCCCGATCGCCAAATTCTCCTACCCCGTCCGGTCTATTGTTTTATGGGAAGGTAATAAAAAGGGTAGTAAAATGAAGCACTATTTCAGCATTGCAGTACCTCTAAATTTACCTTAAACTCTTTTGATGAGATTAAATCGATAAAATCGATAAGAATTTTTCATTGTGTTCTTAGCAGTACTTTCCGATTATCTGACTTAGTATTGCAATAACTGAGTACCAATCCGTGACGATATTAGCATTGTGATGCCTGCCTCAGACCCTAAGTAATCAATGAGTAACGTCACCTGATTGTAATTAAACTTTTCACCGAGTTCATACCCGCCGCTCGATTTGAAACTGACCGTCAACCACCACAACTCTTCGTGTAATTCAAGCTGGCAGCTAATTTCCTGAGGGTTTCCGACAACCGTTATAGCAAAATTTTAACCAGACTTCGTAGTCGAAACAACTACCAGTTAGAACATCATATATACATCATGTATATGATATAGATGGTCGCTATGACGTCCTTACCGTACATTAGAGCATATTTTACCCAATTTTAGCAACGGATCCGCCTACACAGAAATTCAGCATTTACCGGGGAGTGTGGAAGACACCTAACTCTTGCATTAAAATTAACCCCATTTCCAAGGAATCAGCTCACAAATCACAAACAGCATCCCCGCAGAAGCTCAATATAAATATATAAAGCTCCCCTAAAGGAAGCGCTTCTTGTTTAAAGTGGCTACAATTTTAACTGATTCTTGAACGACCTCAATTCTCGGACGTATAGATTAGATTGATCTTAAACGAGGCTATGGTTTTATTGCTTTTAATATTTCTGATGATTAGGGCTAAGAACTTATCAAAAGAAAAAAATTCAATGTGAACAAATCGCGCAATCAGTGCGAATTAACATTGTGCTTTGTCTCTATTTAAGAACATAAGAAACCTCTACAGATACACCCTTTAAAGTTTTGCTAAAATTCGGGCCATATAAACCTACAATCTAAAATTAATAAAGAAAAATACAAAAATATTAAACTGCCCAAATTCATCGCTGAATACTAATGTTTTTCCTCAAAAAATTAAACCACTCTTTGACAACTGCTCCAAAATATTTAACATTTCAATCGGAACGCTTCCTTGGTCCTCTTAAGTATTTTCCATCAATAATTTATTCGCAAACTGTTGTTGTATTAGTGAATTGTAATTTACTATCGTCATGTACATCAATAACAAAGTTCATTGTATTGCATATTAAATGAGCCAATATTTAGATGCATAGACGCACACATGCTCACACGCAAAGCACATAAATACTTGTGTATTTATTTACTAAATCCAAAACACACACGCCACACACACACGCATATGCATGCAGTACTATTTAAGTTTATACATATTGAACTATTGTATATTTTGTCCAAAATGTTCAATTATGTGTATTTTGCAACTATTTATTATGTGAAAGTTATTCAAGTATGTGTGTCAATAACAATTTTATATAAGTGGTACATATGTAAATTAGTAGGAAGGCAGACAGAAGAGGTTTTAATGTCTTTAGAATCGCCAAGGCTTTGGTTTCACCAATAAGTAGTGATTGTAGTAAAAAATGGTTAATTTCATAAAACCCCAATTTCCAGGACTTCATTTAATTTTGACGAGTATAAAAATGTTTATTGTTCTGGAAGGAAGTCGCATTAACATTAGATGCTAATACGGCTTCATTTTTAATTTAAGGGTTGTTTAAAGGGGTTTCACTTGTGTAGAATTTCGTAACGAATTTCCGTCATCCCTTGTCAAGTTTCGCGGCAGCCTCCAAAAAACCTGACTAAGATACTACAGAAGAGAATATCTTAATTGGTCTGTGATCGAATACGATTTTTTTCAAACCTTCTGTTTGATGCGCGATATATCTTCATTCACTTTAAGCCCCCAGTGCTGTCGGAACTACAAAATATATTCTGTGTCTTGGGCAACAAGAGTGCACAATGACAATCGTTGCTGCAATAATTTGATTGTTTCATTTGCGATGCGGCAGGGGCCACTGAAACCTTACGTGTTCCAGATCAATGTCGTCCTGTTGCAGTCAGAAGAGTTCTATTGGCATGTGTCTGTAAGTAATGCCGTTCACATGTACTGGCGAATTGAGGTTTTAAGGTTTTCGGCGACACTTTCGTTTACAGCTATAATTTTTTCAAGTCACCGATCACAATCGAGGCAGTTTTTTTTTAAACTGTTAGACCAATCTTCGAATTGTAATATGTAGCAATAATGCCGACTTCCCTAAATCTGCTCGAAACGATAATTGGTTCCATATAAGAAAAATATTGCTTCTCTGAAAATGCGTCTCACTTCTTAAGATGATTTTTAGCAGACATTGGGATCCTCTTCCACACACACGCATTGTTAACGTTTTAAGGCATAGTATTGTACAAATTGCGAAGTATAAAATTTATTTCCAATATCTACTATTTACAGATCCCGACCAAATACCAGGAAGAGTGAAAATCTCAAGCTATCCCTTCATAACAACTCCCATATATGCTCAAGTCAGGCTGGATCGTTCTAATAGCGTTTCATTCTTATTGTAGATACTCATGGTCATAAAATATATTTCAACTATTTCAATGTCATAATATTTAAACAAATCTCTCTACAACCCTCCCATCTTCTCTTAATAAGGGTTATTCATTGAATATGTGTGTATGAACAAATGTCAAAACTAAAATGCAAAAAAGTAATATTGAAAAATATTTATTAGCTTATTTCAAGCGAATTAATTTTTTCACACATTTTATTGTGTCTGGGACGATATTCATGTGTTTTTTTATTAGACGCATAAATAACGTTTTTTCTAAGGACCTGTTTAGCAACAGGAAAAACAATATAATTTACTTTTTATCGGGTTAACTGCAGTTCTATTGTTTATATCCATCACCCTTATTTAAATCTGACTGCTAAAAGACATGCTTTTTATTACCTCCATGATAGTCATTTAAGAAAATATAAAGTTAATATATGCTTGGATATATTGAAACCTTTCAAGCATTATTGCATAATAGGAACCGACGGCCTTTTCCGTCAACAAAGGTACATACAGCCGTACTTTACGGCGGAGTCTCTTGTAATTGCTAGCATTCGTTTAAGGCTTAAGTCCACTATGACATTCACATCTAACAAGTGACTCCCCGTGGTTCTCAGCCTTATGCTAGCCAGTGCTGCACATTCACACAAAATGTGACCTACCACGCACATTCTCCGGAGTATATTTGGGGACTGACGCATCCATCCCTTGCGAGGTTTTCTTTTCCATCTGTTTACAATTCCTGCATTACACAAATAACAACGAAGTTCGTACAGAGATTAACCTTTCCACCTCTTGCGAGTCTTCCCTTATCAGTATCTCAAACTTTAAAGATTGATCCGTCCCCCCCTCGCGAAGCATTCTTGTTCATCTCTGCCGGATTCTTCGCCATATTAAATTCTAGTGTAAGAATGCTTACTTCGATCCGCTCTCATTTATTATAAAAATATTATTTTCGAAATTTTAGATGCCCCCTATTTCTTAAAAAATCGCTAGTTTGAACAAAATAGAATCGAAAAAAGATTATAAATTGCAAACAAATAAAAATATCGCTAAAAAAATCGGAAATATAAAAAAACAAATGTTTAAAGCCTCTAAAGTAAAATAAGTAAATCGGAAATTTTACAAAAAAAATCGCTGAATTTGAAATAATACCGCTTATAACTACCACACATTTTCGCCTAGTTAGCCATGCATAAATTAATCATCCTTTAGCATCAGACACAATTTTATGCCTGAATTTTTTGAACATGTTGCAATGACGCCTGATCAGCTTCGCTCGCACACTTTTTGCGGATTATGTAAATAAAAGCTCCCTGTTTGCCCTGAACGTGGGTACATTTTTAAAATATTTGCGTTGATCTTTACCAGCTTTTATGGTCCTTACTTCGTTATATTATTATGCTACATTATCTTCAGGCATCTTTTCCTATGTTTCCCCTTTTCTGTACAATATCTCTTTGTTTTATATTTTTGGCACTAAAGTAGTAAGTGCGTGATTAAATGTTAAATTGCTTTTATTTTAAGTTGTTTGCTGCTTTTATACTTTTGTGTTCTGAAATCCGTGTGTTTTTGCTGCGTGCCAAAATATTTTGCAAAAGAATGGGGTTGATTGTCTGCTTTGGGAAAATTTTAATAATATTTTTTAGCAGTACCCGAGTGTAAGTTTTATTTGATAAATGTTTTATTTTATGAAATATTTTTAAACATTTGCAATTTTTGGCACTTACACCAGCAAAGTGCCATACAATACAAACTCAGGGGCCATACATAATAGCAATTGTAATTCTTTTTACCAGGTGCTAAGGACAAATTACAATTTTGTCCTAATTTCTGAAAGTATTACAAACCATTATTAAAAGGCCCCAAAATTTATTGCCTTATCAAAAGTTTCAGAAAAAAAACGTACCAAAAATCTTATATCTAAGTATATACAAGCTAAAACATGCATAATAAACATATGTATATTTATACCATATGAAAAATAAAGGGTATTAAAAGTTATAAAAGCACAAAAGGTCAAGAATTTTATAAAACAAAAAAAAAGTACCAAAAAGGTATATTATTTTATTTTTGTAAAAAGAATAAAATTTATTCATTTGTTTATACTTATTTATATTAAAATGGGAAAATAAAAACTTTAAATAAAAAAGTACCAAAAAAGTACTTGTTCAAAATTTTTTTTTTTTAAAAATCGCCAATAATAAAAATTTCAATGACTAAAAAGTTATATAAACAAGTACTTTATTAACCAAGTACTTGCAATAAAAAGTAATTTTCTTAAAAAGTATTTTTGGAAAAAAGTACTTTTACAAAAAGTACTTTTTTATATTTTCTAAATCAACAAATTTTAATTGAAACTTCATTACATTCCTCTTATTGAAATTTGAGTTAATTAACTTTTAAGTTCCAGGTACTTTAGTGATTGCTAATTGAAGTTTTTATAATATAATTTATTTCCGGTTGAGGCTTCACAAAGGCGCATGTATCGAAATTTTATGAAGCACCTAGAGCTTAACATTTTATTATTTAATATTGTATTTTATTTATATTAAGCGAAAAAAGTTTAAAAGAATACTAAAAATCGAGAGAAATTGAGACGCATATAAGATACTTAAATTCTTTTTTTTCCTTTTTTATGCTTTTAAAAACTACTTCCGGATAGCCCAGCCCTGTTGTGCATACTTCAAAACTGCGTCAGCTGTTTAAGAAGTCTGTCTCAGTGCTAAATAGGTTGTGTTGTATTTCAAGAACGAAAAAAAACACAAGTACTTCTATTCAAATATTTGATAGTACAAGTAAATTCCATAAAAGTGAGAGTGTGTTTGAATTCCTAATGTTATTTCCCCCTTTTTCAATTAGTTTTACAACAATGAGCCATATATCATTGCCCAACTTTATTCATTTTAAGCACAATGCAATTGAAAATTACAACATTCAAGTAAGTGATTGATATTTTTAAATTATTAAATCACAATGAACTAAATAAAATTTGAAAGGTTTATAATTGAGTAAATAAAAAAAAACCAACGAACAGATGTTGCTTCAAAATACCCTTTTGTGAAATTTTTGTTAAATTTTAAAAAGATGGAAGCATTACCAGCGTTTGTATTGCTTAAGTTTTATCTCCTTAAATCTTTTTATTTTCTTCACTTAGCTTTAATTTCGTTCGTATGAAATGTGAATAGCGGCAGTTATAGAAAGAAAATTGCAAAGATTTGGTTCATTGGAAAGTAGGAACAGAGAAGAAAAACTTTTTAAAAAGGAAATAGATGCCACTAATTTAAAAGGATATTCAAATGAATTTTTTTTTGGCATTCATTTATTTTCAACATCCGTCACTTTTAGAGTTTCCTTTAATAAAGGTTGTATAAAAAAGGGGAAAATAATTTTAAAATTCCTTTGCATTTACATAAACACCCTACAACAAGTAATAAATACTAACTAAAGGCATATGCAACACACGAAAAGTATCCTGAAATACCTCCGTAATATTTCGAAAACTAAAAAGGCAAATGGCATGATTATTTGGCATGGAGCATGAAAAGTCATTATTTTAGGCATAAAGAAATTAAGTTTGAATTTTCGAACATACGCTAATGAATCGAACATAACTTTTTAAAATCGAGAATTTAAAAACCGAAAAAAAGGAAAAATATTCGATTACGTTTTCCATATTAAATAAGTTTGAGAACACAAAAGTAAATATTTTGGAAGCGATTAATTGAAAATAAATAATCGAGTTTCAGTAGTTTCTGTAATTCGACTTTCTGATGTAAGTTAAAATATTCGAAAATCTTATTTTTTAAAAGAAACGAATTTTCTGGCTGAAAATTCGAATTTCGAAATTTACTTCAAATATGCAAGATTGCTAAAATCTTATTTAAAAATCAGAAACTTTTGACTAAAACTATAAGGTAACAATCTTAAGACCTTGAATTGAATTCAATACTTAAGTTCGAATTTTCGAAATTATTTATTATTTTTTTATAACATTAATCCATGTGTGAGTTTCCTTTACCTTTACATTTAAAATCAAATAACACACACAGGAAATGTTTACAGCTGAAACTTAATTTCGAAAATAACTTCGCATTCTTAATTTCGGCTATGTTAGAAGCTTTCCGAAAATCGTAAAACTTAAAAAAAAATTTTTTTATCACATACAGCAGTATAATATTGTTTACTAGGAAAAAAGAAACTTAACCAACTAAAAACCCAATGAAGCTTTACTTTATTCCGATCTACAGCTTTCAAAGCTCCATGAACTTTGCGAATTAAAAGCCCAACATTGTTTAAGTTAAATAAAGTAATACAGCGAAGCCATTTCAGAAAGTAGCGTACGGCTCGTAAGTTGTATCTGCCCAATTCATGTATCTTTACAGTCACGACTTTCCCATTTCTTTCTTTAGATTTTTGACCACTTACAATCATTGGCAGTAGGTGTCGTTTTCAAAATTTTTCTTTTTTTAATTTTATTTTCTCTGTTCCGCGTGTTGTTCGCCAAAAACTTTTCGTATTTCGCACGGTAGAGAAATTTAATTAATTTTAGTTGTTACTTCCGCTTCTGATGTCATGTCGTACAAAAAATTTACTGAAGAAAAAAAAATTGCGCAAAGAAAATTTGCATTTTCTACGATGGCAAATTTTATTATTAGTTTTTTCTCTTCTTTGCTGCTCAGCGTTACAATTCATTCATGTCCTTCATTATAAAATAAATTTCATATTGAAGTATAATTTTAAAAATAAAAACGAAGGTTTATTAAAACTATTATTTTCCTTTTATTTGCATAAGGCTAGTTTTGCTGCATAAAAGGAAATAGAATTACAATAGCAGAAAAATTAAAAAAAACGGACTAAAAGAACAAACACAAGAAAGGTTAGTTTAGTTTCGAAATTAGATTTTCTTTGTGTATCTCATTCTGGGATTTTATGTTTGCTTTATTTTTGTATCAAAAAGGTTTCATGTGAAAAAACTACTAGGAGCTTTACCTACTATAACTCATACTGGAGCGCTAAGCATGCTTTAACCGCCATAGCTAGGGATTATTCCAAGAAAGACACCTACTCACTGGTTAACAACTAAAAAGATATTGGGTGGCATATGTTAAAAGAGATCGTAGGAACCAAGGCATATTTAACTAGGTGGCATTGTCACGACAACAAATACAACAATACAACAACAGCAGGCTACTTTGTTTGTGTAAAATCAATGATTACTGTCAAAAACATGTGACAACAAAAAGCAAATTAAAAGGAAAATAGTTGAAAAAAGGTTTGTTGGTAAACAAAACCAAACACTTTGACATTAACAAAGTGTAAACAAAGAAAAAATGAAATGTAAGCAAAAAAATCACCTGCAGTAGTGATGCCACCTAGGCAAATATGCCTTGGTAGGAACTTTCGAATAAGCTTTGGTGTAATTAAATTTTTAATAAAACAATTAAATATTTTTCCCAAAAAAAAACTAGCTGCCCCACCAAACATCAATTGCCCTCCGACTAAATTTGACAAACAATTATTGCTATCGTAAAATAAAAACACTATTTGTTATCGACAAATTTTCAGGAAAAACTTTTTCCATTGAAAAATATTGTGTAAAAAATGTTCTGTCATCAAAAAACTTCCTGCTAAAAAATCTGAAAAGTTGTTGCTGGAAATCTTTTTAATTATGTAATTTTTTTAACTAAAAACAATATTTTGTTATCGAAATAACGCGTTGTCAATTAAGTGATTTAAAAACCTCCAGTCTGGCAGCCTTGCGTCTGAAGTGTCATTTATTTAGCGAATGGTTTGCCATTTACGTATACGGATCGTTCAACAACTAAATAACGCGTAAAACCGGTCGTCATAATCGCCCTACTATTGGAAAGATTATAAACAAATTTTTAGAGGCTGGAATCGTTACAATGTGTTCAGCCCTGTGCATCATCTCAATGTGCGCACTGCCGATAATATCGCTTCTGTTAGTGAAAGTATTGCGGATAATCCGTATTTGTCGATTCTTACGGCTCGTTATGGAGTATTTTGCATTTAAAGTTGTACCTGTATCCATATACAGTCCAACATACGCAACAATGAGAGCCGGCTGACCATTTACAACGCCGTAGATATGCTAATACCCCTTTCAGACCAGCAAAGTTTTCTTTGCAAAGTCTTGAGTTTGTGGAGGAGAGAGAAAAAGAGAGCGGGGGTTGGTACAAAACTTGTTGTACTCGCAAATTCCTTTTGTGTTTTTAGTTCGTAAACCGAATTAATATGGCTGCTCTTTATATTTGACAAACATACAAACAAACGAAACAGACTTTGTCAAAGTAAAATTATCCTGACACAATTATCTGAACACAAGACAAAGTTTAAAAGAGAATTCAAGAAACTTTGTCAAAGAAAACTTTGCTAGTCTGAAAGGGGACTAATTGTGTGATAAAGCAACAGGCTTTAAATGCTGATTTTTAGAACAAAATTTCTCACTCGGCCTTTTCAAGCAAAATTGTCGTATATGGTGCTCGGAGAATCCAGAAGTGATGGTGGGAAAGCCATTGCATTCGGTAAAAATGACTGTTCGGTGCGCAATATGGTCTGGAGGTGTCGTTGGGCAGTATTTTTGCGAAAATAAACGCTGGAAGCGTTATCCTCTATTCAGAGCGCTATGGCCATATGTGGTGTCAACAAGACGGTATCACGAACAACACAACACT
Organism: Phania funesta; assembly: GCA_963932375.1. Taxonomy (NCBI): domain Eukaryota; kingdom Metazoa; phylum Arthropoda; class Insecta; order Diptera; family Tachinidae; genus Phania; species Phania funesta. The sequence continues at coordinate 2,740,103 of OZ010656.1, read as the reverse complement.
ACTGTTATTGGCTTTATTGCATGGGGAGTTTCTAGAATCTTTTGGCGAAGCAAATTGGCCAAATATTATTCTTAATTAATATGATAACTTTTCTTCAAAAAATATTTGTTATCGAAAAATTTCGTACAGAGTTTTTGTGAACGACAAATGAACAAAATTAGAAAAATATTATTTTTTTAATATTTAAAAAAAAAAGCTTTTTACTAACAATTTCGTTGCAAAAAATCTTTCGCTATCGAAATTTTTTTGAAAAAAAAATCTATTATCGAAAAGTAATCTATCTAAAAATTAAAAAAACAAATTTTCTATTTCATGATGATGCTACAGAATTTCGTAGCGTAATATCCAAAAAACAAAAGAATTAAAAAAAAAAGACTTTCAAGCTTAAATATTTTTTTATCAAAAAATTATTTTAAAAAAAATTTATCGAAAAGTTTTAGTAAAAAACACTTTTTCATTGAAATATATCTGATAAACGCATCTATAAAATTTATAAATATATTACGAAAAATTTCTTACAAATTTGGCTGTAAATTATTTCGGTTAAAGAAATTATCGTTATTTTAGTGATTATCGTTATCGAATGATTTTGTTAATTAATTTTTCGACTAAAAATATATGTTATCGAAAATTGTCTTGCAAAGATTTTTTGTGATAGGAAAATGAAAAGAATTGGTATTGTGAAAAAGTAAAAAAAAAATATTATTTCTGAAAAATTTTCCGGAAGAATAAATTTTGGTTTTCGAGAAAAATTTTGCAAGCAATTTATATTATCGAAATCTTTTAAACTTTATACTTTGATAATTTTTTATTCTGGAAAAGTTTTCTGTAAAAAAACTTTCTTGGACGCTTCTCTAACCGATTTTCTACAAAAAAATTTCCTACAAAAACTTTAAAAATTTTTATATAAATTTTTTACTGAACAATTTTCCGATAACACAAATATACTCGTTGCCGAAAAACCAAAAAAAATAATAATAATAAATTTTCACGTTTGAATATTTTTTTTTATTTTTTGCTTAAAAATATATTTTTATTTTAATATTTTTTATCAACAATTTCTCTTAATAAATAATTTTAGACCACAACTTTGTCTGTGTGAAATAAAGGATCATTCATTCACTTACTACAAGAAAAAACGAAATTTTAAATAAATTTTCAATATTATATTTAAGTTATTATTTTTTAAAAACTTAAAATTTTTACTAAGCCCTCACTTTGCATATCGAATATATGCTTAAAAATATTAGATGTATTATAAAAAACAACAGAAAATTTAGTTCATGCTTAAGCAGGGGTATGATTGTTAGAGTAAAACGTAAACGACCCTCATAATTTTTGGACCAACTCATGTGTGAAAACGTTTATGACAAACACTTTTTCTTTTCCAATTTTTTTTCTCTGTGTGTCATACAGCTACTGCTGCTCGCAAGCGTAAATATTAGAAAACAAAAGGACATGCATGCTTTAACACAGCAACGGTAACAGCAGCCGCATTACTGGAAATTTAAAGAATGAGGGAAGGATTTCGCATATCTTTACTTTTCATTTGTGTTTTTGTTACTTTTGTTTTTATTTATTTTGTAAATGAATGTAGTAGAAAAAAAAATGTACATATGTGGATATTATGAGCGAATTAAAACACATCCTTGAACATTTACAATGCTACATGATAGTACACGGAGACTAATGTGACATTGAGCGGCTGTTCCACAAAACAAAACAAAAAAAAACTCGTATTTTTTACTTGTTTCTAGTAATAAACAGTCAACATTGTTTGGGAGAAAGACGTATGAATATAATTTTTTGTGCAAAATAAGCAGAGAAAAAAAAGGATAAATGTTACTAGATATGAAAAGAACAAACTAAATTTGTGTAGGATTTCCATAGGATTCAAAGTTATTTTTCAAGGGAAACTAGCAGAGGCAAAATGTGACATATCAAGCCTTTTTGAATTTGAAAATGAAATAAAACAAACACTTGCATTTAATTGAAAATGGTTTAAATTGGTTGCTGTATACCAAGCTGAAATGTGAAATATATGATCGAATTTTTTATTGTTATTACCCCCAGTCTCACTGCGCTTAGGTGTAAGCCTAGGGGTAATGATGCTGCGCATTTTAGCAAACGAAAACGTTAGCTAGAACGCGCAGCTCATTATTAACTCGATATTGTCTTCTGCGATGAAAGATACAGAAATTAAAGCTCGCTACATATTCATAGGCAACCGAATGTCATAATGAGAAAATAAAAAAAGTGGATACATGTTGCTCAATATCGTATGTGGCGATTATACCCCTGCCTTTAGGGGTTCAGCTATAAGGATAAGAATGCAGAGAGAAGTGTGTGCTTTAATGATCAGGCGAAAAAAGAAACATAGCAACACCTTGATTAAGGTATTAAGATTCTTCGATAGAGTATCATAATCAATCAGTTTGAGTCAATTGAAAGTCGTAATCTCACTCACAGCTCACTTAACCCAAACTTTAATCGCCTGGATTAATTCTAGTTTCATAATTTTAATCCCTTTCCAAGTTACTTGGTTTTCAGCCTCCCTCTCAAAGATACTCGTAGCTTGATGTACACATATCTTCATACTTTGTGAGCATTTATTACCCACTTCAGCTGCTTTTTTTCGATTTAATGCATTTCTTATTAAATTTTAATCTAGTCTAGCTATCTGACATCTCTAAGAAGAGGAGCACTGAAGATTGTAAAGCAGACAATCCTTTGACACGTTGTGTGCCACTTCACCCATGTTCGGGTGACAGTAAACTTTTCTGATCGAAAGGATCATTCGTATGTGTTTAAAAAGATATTTCAATGAGGAAGTAACAAAACTATTGAATATTAATTAATTATTAAAAATATCAGCCTGAAAGAGATTTTACTGTCAACGCCCGTGGCAGTGAACGTGGTAAGGGGAATAAAACCAAAGCCTTTACTAAAAATTAAATAAACAACCAGCGGGTCAGGTTCGCCTTCTTAGCGACATGTTACAGTTTTTCAAACGGTGTTTAATCTCATTTGACTCTGTTCGCTATTCGAATTTCACGTAGTATTTTTGTATTCAAAGTCATGCATTTTTAGTATGATTAAATATAAATATTCTGCCTTAGCTTCCATATACTTACTTCCCCTATACTGCTCGTACAAGGTTTTGTTTATGTATTGGAATGTACACTACACATCCATACACTTGTAATCACACACATACTTTTAACAATGTAATGCAATCATAATGAAACAACGTCATCTGTAAATGATTTATGTCTATTTATATGAGAGTATCCCTTTAGTAATCGTATTAGATTTAGATTTAAGATCTTTTTGGTAGAAATTTTGCCATTCGTAGTATTAAAGATTATTCTGCATAATTTATAATACAAGGATATTTAACATTTTTTTATCACTTGTCCTTTTTTCCGACTGTAGCCTCCTCATTTCTAACACCGTTGTTCTACTTTTCCACACTAGTGATTATGACTTTATACATTCCTTGTCATACTGCTACAACTTTTCTCATAACCCTAGCATTTTCATTCTCCCCTAGCCTTTCTTGTATCAACCAGCTTTCATTCTTTTTCATCTAATTAAGATCTAATTTTTCATGCCTCAGCTCATTTTTAATTTAAAAGTAAAAGCCATCTTGGTCAGGTATGCATACAAAAGCTCTCCTATACTTGTATCACAACATATGAGAATATTTTTTCAAGTGCACTTAATATAAATTCAACGTATGTTCACATGAGCTCTTCAAAATGTTGAGTGGAATGTTACTTTTTTTTCTTTTCTTGCAACAATTTTGCATGGAAAAATTAACATTATAAAGTATTTATTATATACAGTTGTGTGTAATATTACTCGCACGCACTATACATTTTGTTGTTGTGGTGCTTCATGCAACATTGCTGCAACTAGGTTAAGTGTAAAGTAATATTGTACACAAAGCAAGAGAAAAAAGCCACTAAAAAAGTATTTTTTTTTAACAACTTAAAAGAAGAGTAAAAAATTTATCTTAAACAGATGCTGCAAGAACTGAAGGTACGAAAAGGACTGCAGTAAAGAAATTAGCTTATTATGATCATTTCACTTGAGCTAGATTTGCTTCCGAGTGCCAGCACATTCAAAGTTGTTTATAGTTAAATAAGAAAATCTTATTATTAATTTTAACTTGAACATTTTTTACAGGAAATTTAAAACTACCAGAGATTCATACAACCAATTTTTCGTTAACAAAAATATTTTTCATACAGTTTTTTTTTACACAAAAACTTTTGGTAGTTAGAATTTTTTGCTAGAAAATTTGATAAACAATTTTTTTATATTACATTTCGATAACAAAATATCGGTCACAGGTAATATTTCGTTAACAAATACTGTTCTTCGGAAACAGCTTTTTTAGATAACGTTTCGATAACCAGCACTTCTAAGACAAAACCTTGTGATAATAACAGCCACGTTTTGCATCTGTAAGTATGTTTTGAGATATCACATATTTTTGCAGAAAATTTTTCTTTAATAAATATTTTTAAAGAAAACTGTTCGACAAAATTTTTTTTCAGATAATGTCTTGGTAATAAAAAAAAATTCAGGGAGTTACTTCAGAACAAATATATTTACAGAAAATATTTCGTTCAAAAATGTTTCCAAAAAATTCCTGGATTATTCCAAAATTTGTTCCTGAAAAGTTCTCGAAAACAAAAATTTGTCCATAAAAATAATTTTTAAAAAATTTTGTTTCTCCAAAAATTCTCGCCAACAAAAGGTTTTTAAAAAAAAAAGTTTTTTCAGGAAAAATTTTTTCATCCAAAAATTTTTCCATAAAAATGTTTTCTATGTGATATATCGATAACAAAAATTGTTTACAGGGAATTTATTCGGTAGCATATATTTTTTTCCAAAAATTCCTTGTAAAAAATTTTTTTAAATAAGATATCGGCAATAAGCATTTTTTTTTTTTTTTTGCAGAAAACTGTGCGATTTCAAACACCATTTAAACTTTTTTTATAACAAAAACTTTTGACACAAACATTTTTAATAACAAATAATTTTTCGAGATATCTTTTTTTATAAATATTTGTCGGTAACGACCAAGTATATTGTTCAGCTAAATTGTCGATAAACCTTTTCCCAGCACAGGTCTCACCTAGTAATAAAGATTCGTTCCATAAAATTTTCGATAACAAAGATTTGTTCCTCGAAGATTTCACAATAACAAATTTTGCTTCTATAAAATAAATTTGCAAAGCAAAATTTTTTAGAACATTTTTCGATAGGGAAAATTTTTTAATAACAAGAATTTTCTTAGCAAAGTTTTCGATAACAAACTTTTTTTGTTAGAAAATTTTCCATAACAAAATTTTTTTGGAAGATTTCCATAACAAATTTTTTTTCTGCATATATTTCGATTTATAATTAAGTTTAGTTAAAATATTTTCTGTTTCATGTTCTTATTAAATATTTTGTCTACAAGTTTATTACCAACACATCATAAAATCATATTGTGCCAACAAAATTCAGCATCAGCTGTAAATTATTGTGCAAATGCAGCAGCGCTAGCAACATTTTCGTATAGTAAAATATTCGGGATTTTAGAATTTGCTAAAAACCTAACAACAACAATTGAAATAAAGAAAAACAAAAGAATACTTTTAGATTTTTGGCAGCCGTTTCTTTGTTAAATATTTTATTATTATGCCTTAGAAAATCCGTCCAAGAATATTTGTGAATATTCGTTATATTATTTTGCAAAGAATATGAGTTTACACCTGTTTAGAACATTTCGTTGTATTAATATTTTAGTAGACGTTTTGGCAAAGCATGTAATGGATACTGTGAATATACAACAAAACTTGTCCATCTTTAAAAAAAAAAATCGGGAAATGTGAGTTTTGCCAGCTTAGCATTGAGTTAGAAGTGAAACAGCATTAAGCTACTAAACTTCTACTGAACAGAAAATTGAGTAGAAATGGACTGAAACTACATTAGAACCGAACTGGAACCGAAATAGACATGAAATAGAAGCCAGTTGGAACGAAGGTGAAACTAAATTAAAAACGATTTATAACTAAAGTTGAAGAGAACTAGAACTAAACTACTAGCGAACTGGAGCAGAACAAGCTTGGAACTACATTACAACCGAACCAGAACGGAGTTAAAGAAAAATAGACCAAAACTAGAAGTAACCTTGAATAGAGCTAGAAATATACCAAAAGGGAAACAGAACTAAATTTGAAATAAACTAGAGCTATACAAGATCAAGAACAGAAATGGGCCGAAAGTGCGTTTCTAATTATTTAGAACCAAATTAGAACCGAAACAGACCTAAACTAGCAGCTAATTGAAACGAAGCTGAAACTATAGCAAAAGCGAAATATAACTAAAGTTGAAGTGAACTAGAACTTAACGAGAACTAAGCTACCACTGCACTACAACTGGAGTAGAAATAGAAGGGAACTCCATTACAACCGAAACTAACTCAAGTATATATTTTTTCTTTGCAAAAAATACGTAACATTTACATTCTTTAAATATCTAAATGGCTGGTAAATATTCTAAAGAGGTTTTGTGTTCAACGCCTTCAAAAATATTCAAAGTTTTCAACTGTAATACTGCTTCTTTATTACAAAGAAATTCTTTTATTTCTTTAAATTAAATTTCAAGTCTTTTTTAGCTGACAATTAATTTAGCCTCCCTTATGCAAAATTTATAGCGGCTTTTGTTAGTAAAATATATATTTAAACAAATGGTTGTGAAAAAGTACCACAAATATGTTTTTTTTTTGTTATTGTTTAATGTTATTCATAAATGAATATTATAACGAGCATAATATAGAGTGTTTGTGTCATATGTTATAAATGCTTAAATGCATTCACTCATACAGCTACATTGTAATCCTTTACAGCCTCATTATTATAATCAACCAAACAATAAAGAAAAAAAAAAACAAAAATAAAGTGTCCTCCACACTAACTGCTATTGCGAGCATATTCTAACTACATACTTTGTCACCAACCAGTCAGGCATAAATGTACGCGACATCTCATTAACAATGTGCGGTGATGGCCGCCAATGTTACTAAGGCCACCACTGTGTGTTCATTTTACACATACTTTTACGTACAAAAGTCCATAATGCTTTTAAATATTTTATAGTCAAGTCAAAAAGTTGTTTTTGTTGGTTGCTCTATATTATTTATACTCTGGCCCAAAACTCCAATTCAATCCACACATTATCCCCAACCACAATTATTTATATTGCTCTATATGTAAAGCAGTTGGTGCGAGTACAAAGGCACCAGCATAAACGAAGCCATTATTATTTTAACTATATGGCGTAAAAATTATGTGAAATGTAATGAATTGCGTCTACTATTTACTTCCTATAATTTAGCTGGGCATCATATTGTTTTTAGAGTTTAACTTTTTTATTTTGACTTTAATACTTTGGCACCAGTGTATTTAAAGCGAAATACCATGTGTATGTATTTGATTTTGTAAAGTCTCTAGGAACTAAATAATCATGTTAGACTTTAGAGGGAGTGCTAAGGAAACATTAGGGTGAAGGAAATAACCTAAACGCTATTTTAGATGTAAAAGCCGAATATGGAATCCGAACAAGCAGCCACTATTTAATTATTTCCTTATTTAGCGCAGTCTTGCTGTAAACTCTTATAAATGAAGGGTGAATAGATAGATAATAGAAGACAATGGAAGGCGGAAACACGTGACCCGGTACCTGAATAAAGGTACTAGTTAAATGCGAAACAGTGATACCAGACACACACTCGTGGTAAAGCGAAACCATAGTGAAGATACCAGTGGGCACCAGCTGCCACATAGGCGCTCTCAACCGCTTAACGTGGTCCTTTAACAAGTTGAGTGCCACTCGGTTTTATAGCGAGTTCCCCGTCAGGCCGCGCGAGTTTCAGCAGTGCGAAAATATTGCAAATCGTGCTATAAAGAAAATGCGGCACAGGTTAAAAGATTTTCTAACACTTGCGAGGGACAACGATTTTTATGTTTACCTTGTTCCAATAAAATCCATTCAAGTTTTCTGAAAAAATGTTCCATTTTTACCTCTATTATCATATTTTATAATGTCAGTAACCGGTGACTGATGCGGCCTAAACGGAAAGGTCGGTGTCAGTCACTTGTAACTGATGTGGCACTGAACGTATTAAGCAAGAGTACAGGCAGTCACGGAGTGTAATAGGTGGCTTAGTGAGACCACAAGACCAACAGAAATCAACATCTTCACTGATAACCAAATGATCAGCAAGAGAGTTAAACAAAAACATTATTAGATTGCAAAAGAGCGATCAAAGACTGCTTCAAAAATGAGAGACTGCACATCATCTCCAGGCCATCAGAGAGTATTTGAAGACTCTGGCAAAGTTGGATTACAGAAAGTGCAAAACGTTCGATAATGCAGAAAGTTTAGAAGCTACTGGACTGAGACTGTAAGTATTTTTGGTTGGCGAGGAATTGGCTGCCTGCGTTCTCTTGCACACTTTCACGGAGAGGGGTGATGTACTCCAATTATCTGCCGGTTGTTTTACATACCGATCGTCACGAATCTAGTCGACTACGAAGGGTCATTGCGTCTGTCAAACAAAGGATGCAAAAGCAGCCTCAATGAACACACAACCTTGATAGCAAAATTTTACCTTTCGGAGGTGCTTCTCAGTCGTTTATCTTGTTGGTGGTTCGTATCAGTGACTAAATAATAAACAGTAGATTGGACAGCCACCGCCAATATGCATCGAGCCACTCTTACTGAAAAGTCAGGCCTGAGTCCGTCTCTCAATTTTCGTTTAATTACTTTAGTGTTTATTAGACTTTGGTGTTATAAGTTTTTAGGATTCAGTGAAAGTGGTAAAGAAGAACTTCAATTCCTTCGCTGACTTCATTAACTTTTGTATTGCGTTCAACCGATTTTTTAGTCGCATGTGTTCTATTAAAATTTATTAATTTTTTTCTCTGTACTTCATAAATATGTTTCGCCCTAACTTCTGCAACTGCATGTAATTAAAAATTTTCGAAACAAAAGATATAGTTATCTGTTTTAACCATATTTAAGTTAAATCAGCCAACTTGTATTGTACCCATAGTTTGAAATTTCTAAGCATACATTAGAATTGGTAGGAGAAAAAGTTTCAGTTGTTTATTTAGATACACAGAGATAAATTTGTTTAAGCGATTAAACTCGTACTAAATTAGAAGTAACGCTAACTAGAACAAGAAATAAATGAAAGCTTAAATAAGTGTGTAGGTCAGGACTTTAAGTAGCCCTACACTGTGTGGCATTTATCAACCATTTCACTCATAGCTGAATTTGTCGAAATCACTTATTTTCGACTTATATTTTTCAACCTCCTTCCCAGATTTTGATTTCATGTAGATGATTTACGATGATAAAGAAAATATGTATGCCTGAACAATCCAAAAACTTCCTGGGCCTCATTCGAGACAATCTTCTCCTTTCTAGGTTTAGTGAGTCCAACCATTGTTGGACTTAGATCCTCTCTCAGTGCTTTTCTGGACGTAGGCACGTATGAAATCACAACGTCGAAAGATTTTATCTATTCGTAATTATTCAAATTCGTTCATATTTTCCTATTCCAATGGAGTCACCTCAGAGGCCAGACGAGAATCCAGGAAAATGGTAAATGAAATATTCCGTACCTGCCTCAAAAGTATTAAAAATTAATATTTTGCCAAACAATTTTTTTGATTGATCCGCTTAAGCTGAACTAACGTCTGTCAGAAACTTGGCGCTACGGCACCACCTCATTTGATTGTCCTAAGTCCAGTAAAGGAGAAGGAAGTTCCTCCTATGCAGAGCTCTCCCTCCTTAGATAATTCTATATTAATGCATGCAAACAAAACATGTCCCGAAATAGATCTAGAATTTCTTGATAACTAAACTGGAATTGAAAGAGAGATGTAATGGGAGTGAACAAGAATTGACGTAGAATGGAATTAGAAACAAACTAAAATAGAACCGAACCATAACTATTTTTAAAAACTGTAAGTTTTAAACACACTAAGTATCAAATTAGAATTAAAAAAACGGCCCAAAACTAATTCTAGTTCGAACTATAATTTGGCTAAAAATTAACTAAAAGTGAACAGGAACGAATTGAGATTTGAAATGGTATTGAACTGGAGCTAAACTATAAACAAACCACAACGGAATTGGAAACCTTTCGAGATGTGACTAAAAAGCAATTTTAATAAAAATTTTCAAAATTTAATAATGAAAATATTTAGCTTTCCATTTCTTTCACTGTAATTTGCAACAATCAACAGAAACTATGTTCACCAATAATTTTTGCAGTACAACTTTCAGACTTAGTTACTACAGCATGCATAAACACACACACACGGACAGGCTGACAGACAGTTGTAATACATAAAGGAGTATATGAATTTCAAAATACAACCACATACAATTTGCTTACAAATACATATGGACTTTATTGTATATACACACACACACACACTCGTACACATGCATAATATGGAAAACACCAGACAACAAACGACATTGACCAACGGTCAAAGTTGCAATTTTAGCTTTTTAGCGCAACATTTTTCTACAACAACAACAACAAAACATGAGAGGAATTGTGTGTGTGTGTGTGAGTGGTATTTTTCACATTGTAAATGTGATAGTCAGCATAATTTAGAAACACAAAAAGATTTTTTTTTTACAAAAAAAAAAACTACAGTTAGACAGCAAAGCTGAAATACAGGCAGGCATGCAGGCAGGCAGGCATTTAGACAGATCGTTAATAAATGTTAAATAAAGTACGTGTGAGATTTATGACAAGTTAATTACAGTTTAACAATAATTCAAATGAACATTAGGGGGTTAAAGATGAGGGAAGTATTTAAACCAAATACGGTTTTTAATTATTGCAAATCACTTTGAAATAGTATTTAATAAAAAAAAAACGTTTTCGTCTATTTAAACTTTTTTAAAACAATTTAAATTTTAAAATGTCTTCAACTCTTTTTGTATTTCCTTAACACATTCTCTATACATATTTGTTCCTCCATAACTTCCACTTAACGTAGCTGTGATGCCATAACTTACTGTTGCCGATATATAAACGGCTCTTATGGTCATCAATGTTAACATTTATGGCCAATAAATTGTAGATGGAAATATGGGATGTTCAACGTAGCGGGCTTAAATATAAAAGGAAAAAACATCAAATATCGTTAAAAAATTAAGCACGATGAAAAAATATATTCGCAATCTGATGAATCAAAATAAATGGCCCACTAAAGTTTTTTGTTAGACTCTTCTACAGCCATTGCGTTAAGATGAGTGGTAAAAATTTGGCGAAAAAACAAAACACTAAAATGGTTCTTAAAAATAAGACTTTGTCAATGATGTTGTACTTTAATATTCATTCATGTTCTAGAATTCGAACCAATAGTAAGAAGGAAGATAGCGCGAGTGGTATTTGCGAGCATGCAATTTATGTTTTGCTATACAAAGAGTGACAGGAAAGACCTATGCAGGCTAAAACAGGTTTCTCAGTTATATTAAAGCGTATATCCTTGCGGTAACGATAACACAGTGAAACACAAAGGACCGACATTGCGTGCGTCAACAGAGTGGGTTATCCTACTGTCAGCCTTGAGCGAAATTGTGTTTCATTTTCGTAGTAAACTGTTGCTCGCACTGTCAGCTGGCAAGCACATAGTTATGGCTTGCCGTAACTGATTGCTCTGTCAGAAGTTGTGACTTATATCTCCTCGTCGTGGCGGTCGCCAACAGGAGTCTAGCCAAATACGTCGAGCGGAGAAAAGTTAACAGCCTCTTATAAAAATCCCTAATCTATGGTGGAATAGCATACGCCAGGGATGCTTGGCCAAAAAGGTGCTTGGACTATAATATGCGAACTCTGGATACCAGTTGATCTCCGTTTCGTCTTTTTCTTCATTAGTCGTGAGAATTTTCCAAAGGTTTTAATTGGCCAAGAGAGGAATTCGGAAGAAGTGGACAAGAATGCCTCTCGAGGAGTGATCGTGTCAAGCTCCGTAGGTGTTGGACTGTGTGATTCCGGTGTTTAATGGTCAATGGAGGAACTCATTTTGTTTTACCCTTAAAATCGTCTCTTAACTCCTGCATCAATATCTGTATGGTGCCAGTTTAACATTTTAATTTTCAACATGTTTAACTCCCTCTCTTGAAGAAGTAATCCACCCTTTATAAATATCCAATCAGCTTTTAGAGTTTATTACCTTGAGCGTTAGTTTGTTATTGTGTTTTATGCGTCATCTGCACTTAGATCTACAGTAATAATTCTTAAAAGTCCCAAATGCAATTGTAACTTTTATTCGTCTGTTTTTTTTTTATACGACCGGGCTAATAACAAGCTTTTGCTTAAAACACCAGTCAAGAGTAAAATAAAAGGGAAACTAAAAAAAAATACAACTTATATTCGCATTCTCCCGGCAAGAAAGCGAGCAGGTAACGGGTGTTTCTTACAGGTATAGAATTTTCAAATAAAATAAAATACAATAGAATACGTTTTCACCTTCTACTTCAAAAATACAGACCAACAGACTTACTATTTCCTCTAGCCAACACAGATTATATTTCAGCGATGCTAAATGTACCAGTACTGGGGTCAAATGAGAGGTGTAAAGCCTGCGGCTACTCTTTTGCAGAAATTATATGGAAGTTAAATTAATATAACAAGTTATGTTTTAACCAAGACAAGTTTCAATGCAATTAATAAATGCGTAAGTGCCATAAGCGCCTAAAAAATTCCCTTTATAAAGGATAAACAAATTTTTTGAAACGGGCAGGCAAAAAGTCCAACTATCGCAGTAAAGAACCAAGATTAGTTGAACGTTGTTATATTTTGTGAACACAAATTTTAAAACAGCCGCACAGTATTAAACTGTTGTGCACATTTAAATATTAAAAACAAATATTCTAATGGTGACCATGACAATGGCAAACAAATTGTACACTCCACTCCGTGTAAAATATTAAAAAAATAACTCTAGAGAAGCTAAAATTAAAGAGAATACACTAAATATATCATCACTCTGCATGCGGTTGTATGTTAAGAGCGCTGTCTCTATTTCTCTCTCTTTTTCCCTCTTCATTAAACGAAATGTATGATTGCATATCAAAATAACATAAAAGTATAGCATACATTTGGGGATTTTCGTTAAATGCTTGACTGTTAGCTTGTGATTGTTCTTAATTTTCCTGAGCATTATTTATGCTTTTTTGGTGGTTTTAAAATTCCTTTTTTGTCTTTTATTGCCACGATTTTTACCCTTTCATATACATATTCGTATTCTGTTAAGGTTTGCTGATATTTCTTGCGATATATTGTTTTCTGTATTTATATTCTTCCTGCCTTTAATTGGTCGTTTTTATTTGTTGTCACTTTAAATAGGACTGCTGGGATTTGTGTTTGGTCAAAAATAATATCAATCTCAATTAATTGTTTAGTAGGTGAAGGGTGTTAAAGATGTCAATCGGGTTTTTGCTTAATTTGTGGCTTGTTTTCATTGATCTACTCCCTAACAGCGCCGCAAATTGCTTTAGGTTTTCTAAACCCTCTATAACAGGCATTAACTATGAAAACAGATTCGTGCTATTAGAGAACCGTTAACTTCCTTGTTCATGAAACCAATTTAAATTAAACTAACCTTTCTTGCAGTACTCTCAATTTCCTTGCTCTACATCTACCCCTTTTGCGATCTATTCACTTTGAATACATATTCCTCTTAAACATTTATGAAACTCAAACAATGTCCCATCTCGCCGTCTAACAACTTTTCCTTTCAAGCTTTTTTTCCATTATTAACATTGCTGCGTTTCATTGTCAAGGTCTGACATTATCCCAGACATACTGCTGTGATACCACAGGTATTTAAACATTGACAAAAAGTAAAAAAAAAATATTATGCAACAAAATTGTAATGTGGAATATTAAATATAAATTTTTCCATACTTTACATACAACGTTGGTAAGGCGGATTTACAATGAGATGTATGATTTAGACATAAGTCTAGACTTATACAATCGCAATGGCTATCGCATACTAGAAAATCTGAATAGAGTTTGAAAGGCTTTTTAGCATAGACATTTTATTATATCACAAAATTATATAAAATAATTATATAAGATAAATTTATGGTTAAATGGCTTGAACCATTTTTTTGTGTGGTTAAATTTTTCCACCTTTTCAGCCCCTTGTTGGTTTGCTTAAATTAAGCAGCAATTAAAATTTAAACTTATAGTCGATAGAAAGCCGAGTTTTTGCTTAAAACATCCCGAGCATTTTTACTTTTAGAAAATAGCAACACTAGCACAACTACATATGTGTAGTCATCATTTTTAGATATGTGTTTTGAAGTAGCGCGGAAATAATTGTCTCCTTCTCATCATTTACTACTTGTAGCCTTTGTAACTTTAGTTATCATTAGTTTGCAACTCGTTATCATTTATTGATATTTTAAAAGAATGGTCCAACTTTAATTTACAATAACGTTTTCACAATTGTATTGGAATATTTGTTTGTTTTGCAGAAATTTATACATGTGTCCTGCAAGGATTTAAAAATATCAAAATATTAAAAATAATGCCTTCTTCTAACTAAAACCATACTTCGAACAAAAATGTTCAGTAATAGAATAGCTACATGTGAAAATGGCTAGGGAATAGGATTATGAAATGAAAATAATAATTGAGTATGATGTGGGCAGGAATTGCACAGGAATGATACCACCTAAGCAGGACATTAATAGAATAGCAGCGGAACAGAAAAAGAAATGAGATGAATTAGGAATATTACAGAAGAATTCGATATAATTAAAATAGGGCAGGCAGATATTAAGAGTAGAATAGGAAAATTGAAAAACAATTGATCAGTAGGCGAAGATGGATTACCAGCAGAAGTTATATTACTCGACAGCGAAACCACTGCTATACTTATGCTACCTCACATAACATCGTTATTTGGGAAGAACGGCTGCCTGCAACCTGGAAGAAAGGTTGTCTCCAACCTGAAAGAAGGCTGTCTCCAACTTGGAAGAAATTAATCATTGTAAAATCTCAAAAAAATGCCGACTTGACTTGATTGCCATAACTGGAGAGGAATTACTCAGCTTAACACCATATAAAAGATACTAGCAGTCATATTACAGGAAAGGCTTCAAAGAAAAATAGACGATATACTGCAGGACGACAAGGCAGGTGACCAGGCAAAGAGAAACTGCGTATACCAGGTCAGCATTATAAGCACCATAATAGAACAATCTCTAGAATCGCGTACTCCGCTGTATCTACTGTTCGTCGGATTCAAGATATCCTTTTATACCACCAGGCAGACTGCCGTAAGGAAAGAATTGAAAAGAAATGGAGTACCCTAGAAAATAGTTCGAATAGTCAGAGCGATGTACGAGGAAGCAGAACCCTCATTTCTTCACAACTGAAGTAATAGTCAACCATTCCACACCAACGCTGGAGTAAATCAAGGATGTCCGCTTTTATCTCACAATTCACCAATATAATGAACGCAGTCTGTTCTAAGAGCAGATCAAAAAGATCTCTAAGAGAAGAGATAAGCCTGGAGTCTCCCATGCTAACTTGAGGATTTGGATTATGCGGATGATATTTGTCAAAAGCACAGGAAACAGTATAATACAAGGTCAGCTACTCAAGTATGTCGATATCTTCAGCTAGGGACTACGATGACTACAATCGGCGGTGCAAAACATTTCTATAGCGTAGAAACAGAATAATAGAAGGAAAAAAAATATATTAACGTGGCAAGAATAGGATAGAAAACGATAGGAATAAACTAGGATTACCCTAGGATAGATTAATTAAAGGATAGCTCTAGGATAGGAGGCAGTATAAATAAATCAGGAACATGATAGCAATTTTGTGGGATACGAGCTGGATACGAACATAATAGGAATATGATAGCATTAGGACAGAAATACGTTAGGAAACGACAGGACTAAAGTAATAAAGGATTAAGAAAGGAATATAATAGCAAAAAGCATTAGAACAGGATAGCAGAAACTATAAAACGGAATAGGACAGGAGTGGAAAGACATCAGGCGCGTGTCCCGCCTAATAGTTTGGGTGGAGTATTTCAAATGAAGCAAATAATCTTTAAAACGGCTGCTAATTTCACCTCAAGCGCCAACTTATGAGACGAATTTATTTCACAAGCATATATTCTCTTTAAGCTACAATTTATGAATTGTCCACTTTATGCAGTAATAAATCTTCACTTTGCATCTCTGAATGGAGCAGAGGAACGGAAACAAAGATGAGCAGTTCATGATGATAATAATTGTTGAGATTTCCTGTTGCCTCAGTTCATAGTTTTCTTGTAAATATTTTATGTTTTTTGCAAAGTCAACAAAACATATTGATACTCGTTCTAAAATAAACGAACATCAGCAGAAATATTATTTGTGGAAAAACAAAGTAAAATTTCCATACATGAAACAATTTTACAACATACTCTCGTGCCTGTACTCCCTGCTTTACTTCCATGAATTTCGTAAGTTTAATTTAAATTTTAGTGCATTTTAATTTTCATTCCACTTTGTGGGCTCTTTCGTTTAGGTGTTTTCCAAAATTAAAAGCCTTTTGAATTAAGTTTTTCTTCGGGTTTCGCCATTAACTTTTTTTTAATAGTTTTTCATTAGAGGTTTTCTCAGCCGTCAACTCAAATAGAATCCAAAATGGTAAAAATGACATACACAAATAATTGCTGTATAGGTCCAGTGTCTATCGCGGTGAGAATTAAAATATATGTATTTTTAACGAAAAGTGGACGACACATAATTTTTTTTTTTCGCTTTTATACATTTTCACATACAAACACAGTCAAATGAAACTGTATTCACACAAACAGTAACTCACTTATGCATGCACTAAAAAGAATTAAAAAGAAAAAACTACACATACACACGATTTTCATGAACACACACGCAGTCTGACGAATTGTAAAAGGGAATGCAGCCGAAAAGTATACTTCAAAGTGAAGTTAAGTGCGGTCTGGTTGAAGTCATTTCGATGCCCTGGACAAAAATTGCATACATAGAGTGATGTATGGTTATTTATTTTATATATGGATATAAGCAAAAAAAAAATGCCTTATTTAAAATAAAATACGCATAAATAGATAAAAAATCCATATGACTTGCTACACTTAAAGAAACCTCGCGCACATGTTCTCGCTTGCTACAAAGCCTAAGCTTCAAATAGATCGTGTGCGAACAAGTTTTCAAAGCAATTATGATTCCAGAGTTTCTCTATATAAATCGGGCTTAATTATAATAAAACGACTATAAAGCAAATTAAATTAGCGAGCTGTTTTAGGCCTCAGTTATACTTTCGGCTAGTTGAAATGTGGACGCGCTTTAGCTTCTCGGTTGCCTGAAATTAGAAGGAAGCTTTGCCCCCCCCCCCCCCCCTCTCCACACCAATTCCCCAACAAGAGGAATAGTGGATATAGTAGCCGGATTACCATCACACGTTCGGTAGGCCGGCCGATAAGATCAGCAATAGCATAAGATTGGAACGCGTAGTTTGCTAATGATTTTATAACTTCCCAGCTGCCCGAGAGAATTTATATTTTGGTACACATTCTCTACAGCAGAACCCTAAGGGATTTTCCTCATTGCAATCGATTTTCGGAATGTTGTTCTCATTCCCGCCCCGGCACTACCATCTTCCATCTAGGACCCGTCCCTATGCTGTTCTACTATTATCTCATTATTTCTGTAAATCGGCAATAGCCATACAGATGGCGCAGGTGTTGCCATAATCTCTTTTCATTCTTTTCAGTGTAAATTAAAATGTTTTGGCGTTTCAGCACGTATACGCGTGTGTATTTAACAATTTTTATACCATTTTTTTGCAGCAATATGTGTAAAAGGTTTATAATGGTATGTTGCTGAGTTGTAATGTAATAAACAAATGTGTGGATGTGCGTTTTAATTGGAAATTAAAAAAAAACACTACTTACACAAATTCATACAAAACACACATACATACATATAACCACAACTATATTCACTTATATGGAGTACCTTCACGAACTTCGAAACATACGTGTATTTTAAATATTTGACCATAAAGTTTATGGTTGGTAGTCATTTTAAAGAAGTTCCTTTTGGAGTTTTATTTAATGCAATAAAGTTTTTAACAGTGTGTGTATGTGTGTGTGTCTCGGCTGGAAGTTACTGCCATAAAGTCCTCGTATCTACATATGAGAGAGCTTGTGCTCCTGTGTGTTGTTTAAAATCAAATAAATAAAATATAATTACAAAAATGCATTGTGTTAAAATATATTGATTACAGTATTATTTGAGTATAAAAGCGATAAGTGTACGAGATGGGTGTAGGGATAAAAACTTTATTTATTTATTTTTATTATTAATGTTCAAATATAATTACGAATGCGTTTTTATATTCCAACATAATTAACCGATCACAATTTCTAGTATTTCTTTACGATCAAAGTCTTTGTCACGAATCAAATCGACGGTCTCATCATCTGGGGCACACCAAATTGATTGTTTAAGAAACGAAAATCAGGTGAAATATAACTTAACAAGGTCCAGTTTTAACAGAATTAGCTCTTAAGGGAAATTGAGTTGCAAGTGAACAAGGACGAAATTAAAACTAAATTAGAAAAAACCAGAACTGAAATAGAATTTAACTAAACTGAAATAGAACTTAAGGCGAACTGGAATTAGGAACATAGCATTTAAACCCATAGTGCACCTGACCTGGCGATGAGAATCAAATCAGAACGGGCGGTATTACAATGTATATTATCAAAATGTAATCGAAGCAGTGGATGTCTATACGCAAATAGTGGGAATATTCAAGGTAATACCTGAAGTAAAGTTCCAAGTTCAAAGCGAGACTCTGATAACAGACTGACAATTTTAATAAAAATAAACCCTGCTATAGGGGAACGTGCATACAAGCTGCTACGTGGCTGTCAATAAACGAGGGGTTCAAACACCGTTCAAAATTTTTGTAGATAAACCATATACAAAAATTTACTTCCAGCTTCGTGATCATAGTAGGATCCTTCAGGCAAAAGGCCGTGCGATCACGAAGTTTGTAAGATGGTTTCGTGGAACTATGAGGTCAACTGTTGTTCACAGCTTCAGTAACAGCCAACAGACAGTTAAGGCAATATAGTGTGAACGGGCTAAGGAAATTACGATTTAGATTGCAAAAATTCAGCACGGAGAAGTATTGTGTAATTAACGAGACGCCTCCGTTGTGAATCAATAATAATAAAATAACTACTAAAACGGCTATATTAGCTTCAGTAGCACCTAAATTACTCCAGAACAACTGAAACACTTTCTTTTCTATAACACGCAAATGCAGAGTTGTGAACGCTGAAGTTTTTCTCTCCCGTATACTTAACTATCTGTCTTCTGTAGACTATCACTTTCCCAAAAAAAAAATAGCACAATTATACAAAGAATAATTAGTAGGCAATTAATTGCCTGAGTTTTCGAAACTGAGATCCTGACAGGACACTGAAACTTACAGACATTGAAACTATGACACATATTCTATGCCATTGTCAAGCTAGTGCATAAGTAAGGCGACAATCACCATCAAAGGACTTTTTAAATCTTTTCTCATAACGAAGAGTGAACAGAGAATCTAATTACTGGATTAAGATTATTTCCACGGTCATGACATAAGCTCTCTTCTCAACCTAACCATAACTGAATTACAACTGAATCTAAACTGAAATTGAGAAGTGATCTTCAGTCTAACTCGAGAGAAGAAGAACGTAACTAGAACTTATATAAAGTCGAACTAGACTGACATAGAATTGAACTAGAATCACAAGGGAACTTTACTACAGCTCCATTAGAAGAGAAATGGAACTCCACTTGAAGTGAACAAAAACTTCAGTATATCTAAATTATGTCTAAACTAGATTCGAATTAGAATAGAGAAACTAAACAAGAACAATGAAATTTTCCAAAAATTTAAGCTTCAAATTGGACCTTCAATGAAGTCGTTATTAAATCTTTAAAAATTTATATGAGACCTTTTCTATTTGATGATGTTTAATGTTGTTGTACACCATTCATTTAATTCTCAATTAAAATCTCTTGTGTATTAAGGAAACAGCATCACTTATAAGCATCAATATAAGGAC
The DNA here is from genome assembly GCA_963932375.1 of Phania funesta. NCBI lineage: Eukaryota > Metazoa > Arthropoda > Insecta > Diptera > Tachinidae > Phania > Phania funesta. The sequence continues at coordinate 2,719,881 of OZ010656.1, read as the reverse complement.
TCTCTGAAACCTTTTGGTTGTATGTCATTTTCTTACAGCAACACTAACGAGGGGCAACCAACCAACCATCAAAAAGCCTTATAAAACTCCCAAGTGACATTTCACATTTTTCGGACAATTCATTTTCGTATTAATAAATTGTTATTTGAAAGTAATAGTAGAAAATATATTTACCCTTTTGGCTTAAATGTTGTTAGTGTTGTAGTGAGACTTGCCTTGGCCGTGGTATGTAATGGTGATGAATATGTGTTTGTATAGAATAACCTAGCAAAACTTAATATAAAAATTTGATTTTATTGTTTAAACTTTAAAATGAAAAATAAAGAGAAGACCAACTTCTTGCTTACTTATAGTCTGGATATTAGATGGGGGTCATTCCCCAAACTTAGTTACTCATATTTAATTGAATTTGTTAGTCAACATTTATAAGACTTTATTAAATTGTTTGCTGGGTTGCACATACGTCGATATATTGTTAAAGTATAATCAACCAAAAAATATAAATGTATATGTCTAAACTATATAGTCGGTGTATATAGAAATATCTTTCACAACATTGATGTACGAGGGTGATCCTTAAACTTTCCAATACTTCCGATCTTCCGATCATAAAAAATTGTGTCGCCTTTAAAATTTCGAAGTATATGGTAAAAAAAAGTCCAAAGGGCTCTGATCTTTTAATTTCTATAGACATGTCTCCATTATCGGCGTCTTCTTTCGGCGGGTGAAAGTAATGCGACCACCAATGGTCATATACATTACATAGCTAGCAGTTTCAGGATCGAGGTTGTCTGTTACCTATTGCTAGGATATTCGAAGCGATGTGATCTCCTGCAGTCAATAACTTCTTTATTGACAGCTTGCAACACAACGCCACATCGATTATGCACCATAATATTCTCCCGATTTGGGTCAAAACCAAAGCCATCACGTGGATCTTCAAAGAAGCCTCAACAACAGCCAGCCCAGAACTTACGTACCGGGGACCACGGGTTTCTGTAGTACTATTATTTAAGTACTGACCGAGCCTCGAAATGTATCTTTTAGTTTCCATCCCTAAACAAGCTTCGGGGCTTGGTGCCCCGATATCCCCAAAAAAGACGTGCCCATGGGTGATTTTTTTTATAATTAATGTGGGGGATGTCAAAGCAGACCGCTTAATTTATGGGTCCCTTTTCGATCCCCTTCGTTACTCGAATTGATATCACCCAAACGATTTGTAATTTACGACTACCTTCATTTCATTGAGTCTCGTGCTAACTCTTGTCTCTAGTGATGTCAACTGGTAACTGTCGGCACTCTTCGTCATCACGGAGGCTCGTATAATTTATCTAATACTTAGGATATGGAAAATCTAATCGAAGTTGGAACAGAAACGGCGATATGAGTGGGTTGGGAGCACGTTTCCGCAGACTGATTTGTTGATAGCCATGAATCTACCTGAGATGAAAAAGCACAAGTTGAAATAAAAATATGAATCGTTCCCAAAGATAGAAAATCGACTATTTTTGAATACTAAAACTTCAATCATTTTTAGCAATAAAAGACGACCAATGAATGGGAACTCGCGTATTTTTGCGTGTTTTCAAAAAGATAAAAGAGATTTTAAAAAAGGCAGTTTTGCTGGTACCATTTCAGTTAAAAGAGGATATAGCAGCTCTTTCATATCGATGCTTAAAGAAACAAAATAAAGTTTCTTGAAAACTTCTCTCTGCGTTCTGCCGGATAATTCTCAAAGAGCCCTCCTACTTCATTTTGCTTTTTGTTTTCTAAATATATAATATTTTTCTCTTGCAAAAACGAACAATGGCCCTGACTCTTATAAAATTTTTAAATAATGCCTTTTTGTTGGTGTAGTTGTCGCCAAATCCAATTTACCCACTAAGTCGGCATTTTTGGGGGTTTATTGATTTTCAATTTGCTCCGTATAACAAAACCAAAATACTCTTGATAAAATGTATACTTATGTATATGTCTGTATGTGTATGCTTTTGAGTTGGGGTCAATGTAGTGGTAATATTTTCTGAATGAAATGACAACTTTTGCACAGTCTATCAGAGTAATTGTGAAAATGGCTGTTGTTGTGTTCGGTGTAAAAATGCTGCTGCTGTTGTATGGTATGATTGTTGGCTGCAACATATGAAGTCAAAAGTTATGCTGGCTGGCATGCCAATGGGAATTCCAAGCAACGACCTCTTGGTAATCGCCATCATCATCAACATCATCATCGTCGTCGTCCACCACATCAACCAAATAGACAGGCCACTGTCAGGCAGCAATAAAGGATCGCGGCAAATATTTACACACTCTTGAAATGTACGGACTGATGCAAAGAATTTTCATTCATTCATTCATTCATTTACTTACACGTTCATGGCTTGACTTTAATGTCAGTTAGTCAGCCAACCAGCCTGTCATTTATTCATACACTCCAACATACTTTCAGCCATTATATTTTATTTTAATATAAAATACAACAACAAATCATTACTCTTACTTCGCGTAATTTATGGGCACTTTAATTGTTTACAAGAATTTTTTGTGCATTACATAAAAAATTTAATAAACATTGTGATTTGTCTCTTATTAATGTTTGGTTGGCTTGTGGCGGTTCGGGCTTTTTTTCATAGACCTTAGAGGCCGTGTGTTGAAAATTTTAATTTGAAAGTGGCGAAAGTTGAATGGGAAAATACACAAATCATGTTCAAAGTGAACTAACAAAAAATGTCGTTACAGTTAAAAAAGAGAGTTGGCATTTAATTTCATCAAACTTTGGCGTTACTTGGCTCAAATAAGGTTGCACGTCTGAATAGTTTCTGCGACATTTAAGAAATGTATATTCATCACTAACACAAATTCATTTTGCCTTAACCGGCAATAATTAGGTTGACGCATTAAGTTTTTTCTATTGTAGAGATGCTCAAAAATTAAATAAAAATTCCATTTCTCTTGAGAAATTGTTTACCTTTGTCCCCTTCAAAGAACTATGTCGGCGGGCGACATTACAAACGCAATTTATACTTTACTGGAAAACATTCTGCTTTGTTCGACTATTAAGTTATTATTTCTTAACACAAAAATAAAACTGGCATAAATAACGAGGGGGGGAAGCGAGAGTATCGCTATCGAAACGTACTTTTCATTAGTGGTTTTTCCACCAATTCTAAACGTGTTTTTTCGAATCGCCTCCAAAAAGTTTTATTGATCTCATGACCGTATGTGAAGGTAAGATCTAAACAAATATTGCTGCAGAGTTCGAATGTCACAACAAATTTTTGCACTGCGTTGTAGTTTTTTTTTATTTTATAGAACTATTTGGCCTACATTTAATAAGAACTACTGGCGATAAATAAACCGTGACATAATCGTAGCTGAATTGGTGGCCCGTCGTGACATGTCTTCTTGATGACCTCGCCACCTTGATATATTGCTAGTTGAAGGATCTAGAGAAACTGGGCCCCAAAGTTTCTCTAGTGCCTGAAACTGGAAGAAGAGAACTTTCGATGTTCGGCCAGTAACTAAACACAGTTACCACGGAAACCAATAGCCCCCGGTCTACTAAGTTCAGGACTTATTGTTGGTGAAGTTCTGTCAAGGGTGCATGTCTTGGGTGTGGTTCAGACCTAACCGGCAAGGAGATTGTGTTGACTGCATACTGTTGGCATTGCAAAGCAACCACTTGATATTTCCTATGCATTTGATGGAGTTTAACATAGTGCTCTACTACCAAGTCTTATTGATTTTGGTGTGGATAAGGAATTCTCTAAATTCATATCAAGCTTTCTCAGGCAAGTTTAAGATTCATCAAACAAGTTCAAGATAAATTCAAGGCTACTGAAAGGCGCTTATACCCGCCTAATGTGGTGGTGGGAATAGGGTCGATTTAAATTAAAGTAAAACCTAATGTTATGTGCTTATTCACTGACACACGAAAGATTATGTTGCTCATTTACTATTTATGGGTGATATAAGCATTAAGAAAATAGAAGATATTCTTGGCATGTAAATTCGGAGTAAAAGTTCACATTTGTAAGATCGGCAAAGAAGCACTCAAGTGTTTTTTTAACGGTGTAAGAGTTATTTCACTTCCTTTTGATCTCTTTACTATTTATACCACTTATATTAGATCTAAAATGGAACAAACCCCTTCTGTTTGGTCTGTGGCTTTATCGCCTATTTTCGATTTTCTCGAACGCGTGTAGGAGCGAGCGGAGGTGCATATAGGTAAGATTAGGTTATACAACTCAATTGACTCATGGGAACTTAGACGCAATAACGGTTGAGTTTACTGTTTTAAAGTTGCTACAACCGAATGTATTCTAATGAAAATAGGCAACCAGTTCCTGGTATTAGAGCATGGGTGCGTACAACACGTTCCACATTAGTGAGCATCCATTCGTTGCAGACAGACCAGTAGACCACACAGCACGCTACACGGGAAAATCGTTCTTTAGTCGTACTGTTCGTATGAGGAATTTAAACAGAAGCTTTTCCTGCCAACTTCATTGCAGAAAAATTTGAACCTAACGTTCATAAGCGCTACTCTCGCTATCCTCGTATCCATAATATTTTTTCCTAATTTCAACATAATACATTGCATGAGTAGGGGTCATCATCGGAGTGCTGATCCAAACGAACTAAAATAGGGTCTGTTTGAGATCAGATTAAGTTAAAAGATTTTCGTAAGAACTGCGGAATTCGCTGAGAAAGGGGTGACAATTTCCACACCCTTCGCCATATTGTTTCAAATGCTTCCCTCCCGAGAAATGCCTTTTTGTGGTCGAAGATTCATCGGATTCTTATGCGGTAATTTTCCTCTCAAATCTTAAATTACCTTTTAATCCTTCTTTATGTTTAAACCTATTCGAATTCTATTTATAATTCAAACGTCTATTAAATATTCAACACATTTCGTTAACATACCAAATCACTATAGACCGCATCACTTATGTTTTATTATACGTGAAATTTCTTTTGAATAAAAACGTTTTTCTACTTAAGTTTCTTTATGATAATGGTAGTACCGATTGAAATTATTACTAGTATATGGCAAACTACAGCCATTAGGGTGGTAAATCATACAAAATTTAACATTTTATTATTTGACCATGATGCACAGATAACTGTATCCAAAGGACAGGCAAGGAATACAGAAAATAAAGTATAAACTCTACTGAAGATGTAAGAAAAAATAACTAACAGAACCAAAATCGTACCAAATAGCTCAGTTGTGGTAAACGAAGGACACGGTAGAGAAAAACTACCAAATCCTGGCTGCCATATGTTAACGGTAGAGGGGGGTTTTTTTTAAACATAAAATGGAAACACTGGCTGGCCAAGTGGTATTTTATGAGCAGCAACCTACACTGAATACATTAAAATAAAAGAAGTCTTGGTTTTATATCCATAATTTTTTTTAAATTAAATTCGATATCTTAAAGTTGAAGAGTTTCAGTGAAAAAATATCACGTAGAGAGCGATAAATTAATTAATTTGCGGATTTTTAAGCTAAAAGACATTGTTAAAGCGCAGCCTAACAAGATGTCAACCGGTTAAGACGGACATATGAAAATTGTGAACATTTTAAAAGATGAATTTAGGTTGGATCTAAAAAACCAAAAGTGTAAATAAAGAAATTAATCATAATCAACTCGACAGCGTGCAAAAGAAGTTAAAAACCGCAAGGAACAAAGAAGAAAGGTACAAAATTTAGGTTAAACCACAATAATGAAACAATTCTGTGGCAACATAAGTTACAAAAGTAACTCATGAAAAACCAGAAACGTAGCAATATTTCAAAACAGAAAAGAACAATATTGTAAAAAACTGAAAAGCAACAATTAATGAAACAAGGAACTTAGATTCCTGGCTTTCTATTTTTTTACAACAAACACCAGATGTTGCAAGTAACAAGAAACCCTTGTTCTTACAACCTGCCTGCCTGCTTGCCTTAAAGTGTAACACAAATAGTCTAGCAAATACATTGCTATATTTATTTTATGCTACTTATTTCTTGTTTGTTTTGGATTTTGCTTGCCTCTCAACACAATATTAAGTGGGTAATGCCTGTAAACGTGACAGCATCAGGTGTGCAAAAATTTACTACACTCCACACAACAATAGGCCAAACTCGGCAAGCGTAAAGAAAAATCCTACAAAATTAACCATAACTTATGGCCATTGTACTTTTCTCTTACTCCTTTCCACTATTTTCGTACCTTTCTTTGCCTTTTTACTCTATAATTTTCCATAATTTAGGCTGTAAAATAATAACAATAGCAAAAAAATATATATATGTAGGTTGCGGATTAATGTGCCAACATTTAAAATGATGTATTTTGTAGCGCTAGAATGGTGGCAGAAAAAAAGGCCTGAGAAAAAAATTTCGTGCTAATGACACGTAAATTCCAAATAATTTGGGTCAATCCATATGACAACTGGGCCTTGGAGTGCTGTAACAAATATTTATTTAGAGGTACTGAAACAACCCTAGACATTGGCTGTGGTACTCAAGATTATTTAATAGAGATATTGGGATCTTTACCGGCAGCCGCGCTGCTATCACGTCTCCGATAGGTGTTTAGTCTACATTTAAACTGCTGCAGGAAAGCCGGGCATACTTAAATCGGATGGCTACACATTCCAGACTCATACTAAAATGAGAGCGTCAACATGGGACCGATATGGGCAATTGCTTGTTTGATAAGCTGGCAAAGAGAGCAGCAAGACTGCAGGTATCGCATATTGATGAATTTTGTGGCATTCCCCTCTTAACCTCTAACAAGCAAATTCACAATGCGTTATATGATAGAGCTAAGGCTATGTACTGTAGGAATACTAGGTTAAGAAAGCGTTAAAAAAGCAGGCATCCGCTAAGATTTCATGAGACGCAATAAGGGACATCACGGAATCTATTGCCGGACATTGGAGATTTAGCAGTCAGCAAATAGAATGGGGTTGCTTACAAATGACTTGTGTATAATTTGTTAAAATGCTAAGGAAGAGGAGACGGGGTCCTGTACCTCTCTTGTGCTCATGTCGGGTGAAAATCCTTCGGCAGCCTCTCCGAAGTATTGGAGGTGGAATTACGGAATACTTATGCCTAAATAAGGAGCAGCAACTGTCTTAGGAATGACTCCACAGCGCCACAGAGAAATTCGTCTTTTAACACTTCTTCTCACTTTTTCATTCGTTTCTTTTCAAATCTCATTTTTCTTATCATCTTTTCGAACTCTCGTGGACCAGGGTTTCAGACTGCCTGTAAACCTAACCTCACCATTAAAGCTGAACTAGTGATGGAATGTCGAGCATTTCCAAATTAAAAAATTCCTTGTTTAGAGTTTTCCTAGGAATGTCTAACTATCAAGTTGGGAATATGTTGACAAAGAGAGGTCCTTTCTTACTAGAGGCTCAAAGGGTGTACCTCCGTCATTTAGTATGTTCATTATTTGGGAAACCCTGTATGATTAGAAGAAGACAAGACACCCTGCAAGCCACTTCTGTTTCTAGGAAGCCATTAAACGACTTCAGGCATTGGCTTTACTAAGCAAAACTCAAGTAATTTGGGATGATTATTGCCAGCATAAAAGTCTCTTACCACACGCGGATTGATTCTAGGTGGAAGGCTGGACACCTAACTGCCAGTCTACTCCCCAAATCATTTCTTTGTTTTTATTGCTACCCAAAAACCAAGTCTTAAAACATTAAACTAAGATGACAGAAGAGTAAGATTTTGGCTGAATAATCGCAACTCTCACATCGATACACCGATGAGGGTTCAACTATCAAGTTATCAGGACTACTCAGAAAGATTGATCTGTGTAGGAAATGTACTGTTTCAGAACAGTAGCATTCTTTTTTCGAACTACAATAAATTATGAAAATTTTTCTTGTAATTATCTAAGTAAGTCATTTTTGTGGAGCTACAAAGCAAAATAGTTTTCAGTTCCACAAGACTTTGAATAGTGTGTTTAACTCCCAATAGAAGTATAGCTGTCATAGCTTCTTACATCTCCTCACCTGGAACTCAAAACAGTGACGCTTCGTCAACAGCGTATGTTCAGTCATATCACCAAGGATATCGTAGTCCATAGCTTGACGACATCCAGTGTGTTTACCTCCCAATAGAAGTATAGCTGTCATAGCTTCTAACATCTCCTCACCTGGAACTCAAAACAGTGACGCTTCGTCAACAGCGTATGTTCAGTCATATCACCAAGGATATCGTAGTCCATAGCTTGACGACATCCAGTGTGTTTACCTCCCAATAGAAGTATAGCTGTCATAGCTTCGAACATCTCCTCACCTGGAACTCAAAACAGTGACGCTTCGTCAACAGCGTATGTTCAGTCATATCACCGAGGATATCGAAGTCCGTAGCTTGACGACATCCAGTAGGTTCACATTTACACATGTCACATATGATACGTTTAAGGAACGTATAAACTATTTTTCCAACAAAAGCATCCCACATATGTATTTTCCTAGGACCTGAAGCATTATATGCCGAAGCCGGAGGTAGCTTGTCAAAGGCTGAGCTTTGGGGAAAATGTTGCGTGGGCGATAATCTTAAGTTATGCCTAGGCATCGAGTTTTTCGACTGTTATGTGCTTCTAATGAAAAATGAATTTCACAGCCTTAGTATATTAAATTTTAGCACATTCACTTTGCTTTCTCTATCCTCAATAATATTTTAAATGTTTCCAAAATATTCAACAGATTTTCTAGTTTTCAGCTTCGAGCAGAATAATTTGTGTGTAATAGAGAAAATTATACATTTTATATGCACGCATTTCTGGGGGTATTATGGTTTTTAATCCCTTTTAAATCTTAGTTAACCTTAATGAGATTGTGAGCGTTTTGGAGTATGCACCAGCTAGCCCTGTTTGTTTTCTTTCTGTCCGTATGTTTGTGTACTGTTGTTCGGAATTAAGTTATGAAAATATTTTTGTTAATACTTTAGGTGTGATGATGACCACATTCACACACACACACACACACACACACACACATCCTTTCAGTGTGAAACCCTTTAACCCAATAAACTTTTAATGTGCAATTAAAATGATGATCAATTTCATAGGAAACTTTTTGGGTGCTGAACAAAATTACCTCAAGAACTTAGTGGTCATTATATATGTATGTATGTATGTACGTATCGGTTTAATCGTCTTTACTTGTTTCCAACATCCATATCAAATTAACACCTATAAACTTTTGTACTGTTCACTGGGCTTTGTTGCTAGTCTATGCAATCGTTTGTCTCACTACCTTCAGTAACAACTGGCCACAGCCTTAAAACCTCATAACTGCAGCTCAATTTTGTTTCTTATTTTGGCCGTTAAACTTCTGATATATGTTCGTATGCCACTACCATCCGGGCACTAGTAATAACTGTAAAGAATATTTCAATAGGGACGTAACAATTTCGAGGTATCGAAGTGAAGTTGATTTCAGATGTAGCACACATATGACATTTATAGATTGTATTCGATCCCATATAGATGACCACCGCAGACTAGTTTGCAGCGATCAACGATTTGGATTCAACTTTTCAGCAGCCTTTGTATCCATGTCAGCCGAAATATCGTGCGCCCCTATAATATTGTTGTGTTGTTGATAAGAACCAGTAAATTTAGTTAACGACATAAAACAGAATCCAACGGCGGTTTATATTTCCAGTTCCTTAAAGCAGAAGGAAGGTAATTAGTATCGACTGGTGTTTATTGTTGAATTTATTGAGCTGCAAATTGCCTACACCGCTTAAAATAACTTTCGGTGAAATTCAGGTTCTTTTAACGGGCACTTCGAATAGTCAAGGAACTACAGTTACTAATTTGACATCTTCTCCAGCGGGCTCGAGAAATTTTCAAGTCCTTTCAACAGGTAAGAGAAACCTGACTCGCTGTCTCAAGATTTTCCATTACAGCACGTATAGCCTCTCTCGTGGAATGATTATTGCGGCGGAAAATTGGAGTAAGAACCAATGACTTAAAATATCTCTAATAAGTTTTAATAATTTTCAGACATTGCTCCTTAAGGTATTCCCCTTTTATTGACTAACGTTTCAAAGTTGCCAGATAATGAAAAAAAAAAGTTTAAAGGTGCATTCACACTCAAATATTAAATTGTTATGTCCCCATTGAAAACCTCATATCTACAACATTTTTGCATAAATATTAGAGCACCATAACAGAAATGGCTGAATATAACACATTCATGAATAAAAGTCATACATACCTATCAGGAAAAAAATCCCCGCAAAAACGCGTTCATGTTCGTGTGAAAAAATAACTTGAGGCAATTTTGTAAAATTTTCTATGGTTTATGCCAGATTAACTGAAAGATAAAAAAAATACACAAACATGGAGGTTATATTGCGGTGCCTGGTCTGTTGATACTTCCTTGCTACCATCAGCAATATTACCATCATCATCATTGATGACTGTGCGAAGAGGAAGGGCTAAAGGTTGGCGTATCATCACTACACTCAGGTGTAAATTGAGACGATTAATCTGATTGCTGGTTATTAAAAATCACAATCGTTAATAGTAGAAATTAATATTGCGATTTTTTACAGCAAGAGCAAGGAATAAAGATATTAACATTTTGAAAAAAATCACTTGAATTTAAAGAAAGAACTGTTTATTATTGCAAAATAGCTGCGCCAGCCAATCGTTCTTTTCCTGATATTGATTTCGATGAATAAGTGTTAGTTTAAACTAAAAATGCGTTTCTTCTAAATAACTGGAAATATTCGCTCTAAACTTACAGTTGGGGTTTGAATTGTTGCTTGGCCTCCAGCGTCTTCACGCTATTTAAGACTTATTCCTGGAGGTCTCTGCCCTCAAATGCTATACCGTTGGCTCGTTCATTTGCGACCACTCTATATTGACCTGGCATCCAAAAGATACGCAATCTACCATGCATTAAGTAGTCGTTTATTTCTTTTTTGCATTCCAGAATCGTGCTGCATCTTAGCCTATCGAATTCTGATACCCTTAATCGCACGAACATACGCTTGTAGGACCGTGCTATGATCCGGAAGTATATTTCGGTTCCTGGTTCCTAGATAGAGATCCCCAAGCCCTTTCTAATGCCTAGCTTAGATCTGTCTGCAGAACAGCACAATCCTACGGGCATCGGTGTCAGTGTTTCGTTTGACCAGGAAAGTCCGTCTGATATTAGTGCCTTCTATTTGCTATATGTTTCAGGCAACTGGTCCGGGAAAATCGCGCCTTGCATATAACCGATAAATACTTTCTATCTTTGAGCGCTACGTGCCAAAAGTTTGTTCGTGAGAGCTTTAATGTTGCTGCTAAATGGCATGGGGGTGACCTTGCGGGATGTGGGATTGTGTAGCTCGTTTCACGGAAAATTAGTCGCCATTATGTGTTAAAAATCATTAAAAAAATTTTTTTGTGGGACGCCCAAGGTCATTAAAACACAAGAACCAATTGTAGAAGTTAACCTTTCCATACAACACTATACCGCTAGCCTTTAGCCCGGGGCTGGTAAACTCGAACTAATCAAAATTGTTTAATCCGAACTCAATGCGAAACAAACGCCGAATGACAATGAGAAAATCACAATTTTTGTAATCGTTTTATCGCAGCACGCACGTTCATTGCGACTAAATTTCCGTGAGCAGAGCTATACAACCCCACCTCACTCACACGGCACTCTACCCCACCTTTCCGACGAAAGTCAATTTTTAAAATCGTTCGCCGCTCTTGCCAAGATAATTTTCCTCGCAGATATTATAGGGAAATCCTTAAATCTCATTAGCACTAGGCGTGAAGATTTAGCCACACATTTCTTACCAGGGTAACGCACCTGCTCGCATTCCCTAAACATGTGCATGATCAGTTAACTAAATACAATATTCATACTGTGCCGTAAGATTTGCATTCACCTCGCGTGGCATATCTTCCCTGCTTGTACGCCTCTGGTTACAAATTCTGTTAAAGGGAACTGAGGCCATTGAGGCGATATACGAGGATTTCCAGAGGGAGATAAGAAATTTAATTACCTCTTAAATTCGTTGCTCTTAAAGAGCAATAAATAAGTATTTTTCATTCTTCCTACTAGCCATATCGCAGTTCCATATTGAAATACTTATTTCCATAATAAATAAATCCTGGAAAATAAAACTTGTATGACTTTTGCTGCCAGACTTCGAATCTACTTGTTTATTTGTGGGGGCAAAAGTCAGTAACTTATGTGCCAGTGTATGTGTGTGTGTGTGTGTGTGTGTGCCTTGCTTCTATGGTATGTAAGTGCAAGTGCTCTATGCCTGACCATAAGATAATCAATGTGTCTGACTGGGCCAGTTCCATTTGGGAGATTCAACATATTAGTGCACACACGTATAAATTATTAAATCTCCCGTCTATTTGTAAAATTGTAACTGTACCGCACATAAATTGTAAAATTACAGCAGTTTTATACGTTTTTCTGCGAGAAAAAAGAGAGTATCCGTTTGTGTGTTTGTATGTGTGTGTGGATTTTTGTAAGCTTTTTAGTCTCGCAACACTTGTGCCTTGCAGCCAACACACACACACAGACATGGAGCCGAGAAAAGTAGCTGCAATAATAGGAGTACAAGAAGGCAACAAAACAACAACACTAGTAACATTGAAAGCTTGAACATTTAAAATGGGTGTTGCCTGGTAAACAGGGCTGTTGCTTAAGTCCAGGGAAAGGCGATGGTGCAGGTCATTAATATTGCAACCAGCAGTATTATTACGGGCAAAAAGAGGCAGGGAAGGCGTATGAATACAACCATACCTAACCACACCATGTATAGAGATTCACACTTTTTTTTCTTTTGGCACTTGTTATGTAAAACTTTTTTTTTATGTAAATCAACATGCTCTATGAAGTCCGTTTAAATTTGTCGGCATTTTATGCATTCATTTTTTTTTTTGGCTTGGTACATTTTGTTATGGTTGTTGCTAATGCCGCTGTTGTTGCTCTGCATATATGCAACACTTTAAACCACTTTTAGCCCATTTCCCTTGTGAGAAATTAGGAAATTGCATTTTGGCAATAGAAACGGAATTGCGCTAGTTTCCAAAACAACTGGCTGCAAACGTAAAAAAAGTTTAATTTTTTGTCCAATTTGGCTACTACACGTAGCAATAAATAGTTTATTATAAACTCTGCTCTGCAGCAATTTTTAATGAACATGATGATAATGGCGATGACCATCATTATCACGATAACAACGGTTGTTTGATAAGAAAAACAGAATATTTTTAATGGATCAATAGAAAGCTAATGCCAAATTTTCTCCATACAATTCATACCTAGTTGGCAATAATATTTTTTTTATATTTCCGATGACTTAAAATAACAAATAAACAAACACCTTCTATACTTCTCGCTCCCTCTCTTCCTCACCCTCTCTATCACTTGAAGTCTCATAATCATAATCTCAGAGTTCTCTTCTTAAGGGCATTTACACCTCAGTTATTTATTGTAGTGTGTGTTGGTTTGCTGTGTGTGTGTGTGAGGTGATCTATTAGCCTCCATTATGGCAAACGGAAGTCACAATGGTGCTTGCAATATACAATTGCTTTTGCCATACAAATTCTCAGGCATTAACATAAACACACATACATTCATATACATAAATTTATTCCTACATGTTCAATTTGTTTGTTTGGACGTGAATAGACAGTGGTGGTTTCAGAAATAGCATTATTTCATTGAAACAAGATTTAGGTTCGATGTCAACGGTAAATATCATATTTCCTTAGATGGTTAAGGTTGGAAGCAAGATATTTTTCAAATTATGTTGTTGAGACACTAATACATCTTGATGAAATGAAATGATGGACTTAATAACACTGTAACACAATTTTTAGAAAAAAAACTTAATTCCGTAGGGTTTCATAACGTCTCAGCCTCTTCCAGGCACAGGCTCCAAGTGGCATCTTCTTCGATTTTCATCTTGGCCAAATGATAGTAAAAGTTAACATGAACTCTGTCACTAAGTCAGTAATCGATCTTAAGGTATCCCTTTTCTTATCTAAGTTCCTTACTGGCCTTCTTGTTGAGGGCCTCTTTGAGCATCATTCGAGCCTATCTACATGTCGTAGACTCCCTCCATCTTCTCAGGTTTAATGAGTCTACCAATTTTAGGGGACCTTTGCTCGCACTAGGCCATTTCCCAGTACAACTATGAATTCTGGTCTACAGAAATTAACAGCAGATCTCCTTTTTGCTAATTCGCCTGCTGCTTTATTTCCAGCTGTGCCTATGTGTACTTTAACCCTCATCAACGTAACCTCATTCCTCCGAGGCACATGTGTTTAGTTTTGGAACAGATTTCCACTAGCTTGCAATACAAGTTCATGTGCCTCATGCGGTTTATAACCGACTGATTGACAAGTACAATGAGGACCTTTGCCTTATGTATCCGACATTCTAGCATCAACCCGAATAATTACGCCTGGATAACGGACAGTTTAGTATTCGCCTGCTCCTGCCCTGCCATTGATCAGTAAAAGTATTGCGATGCGGTGTATCCTTAGTCCTTCGCCAATAAGCCAGGCAAGTTGGACGACATAAAAAACAAAGTTTTACATCCATAATCTTATTCCGCTTGAACACAAAAACAGGTTATCACTTACATCAGGGATGTAACAAAGTGTATTTAATTCTATTTTATATTGTATCCTATCTTACTCTAATTTTCCTCCCCACTTTAAAAAAACATCTGCTGCCACGTTTCCAACTTCAAATGAAATCCAAGCTGCCTTATCGATCTGGCCATTCTCTATGATAATTTTTCGAGAAATACAACTGCAATAAAATACTTAACTTTATACATTTGTTTAGACATATTTATGTTGACGCTAACTTTTTGAGTTTCCAATTACAATAATAGGGTGCCCCGGTAGACTAGTTACCAATGTGCTCGTCTGTTAGACCGGGGATGGTGGGTTCGATTCCCGCCAAAGATGTAGTGATATCGGGTAGCTTAGGCCATAGGAACTGAAGCCCGTACGGCTACGATATTTTCAGTAATTCACCCGTTAGGTATTTATTCACCATAACACGCATTCAATTGTTGTACTACACATGTCCTCCCAATTGCTTAAATGCCCTACAAAAGACCCACCGGACTCGTCTCTTCATGTTTACAAAATTGTTATGCAACAGTAGCCATACGAAGTGGCAAAACAAAACTTTAACAATTCCAATAGCAGCACCGGTAACAGCCGTAGTTAAAGTCCGACTAGAGTAAGCAGTAGCAAACTTAACCGACAACTGGAAATTGCCAAAATGTACATTTTTAAAGTTGAAAATTTATTGCAAAATACTGTTTGAAATATGTTCTTTAACAAACTCTTCCATATTTGTTGCACATACATTCCTAACACAAGCGACAAAAAGTACAACAACACGCATTAAAAGTATTTGATGAAAGTTTCAACGCACATGCACATATACAAAGCTAGATAGAAAAAAGGCTTTTTAAAATCATAATCATATTTAGCGATTGCATTTTTAGTTTTGTGACGTATGCAAAAATTATTGGACCGTGATTATTTGAAAACCAACATACTCGAAACTTTAGTTTTACTCACACACACACACAAGCGAAGTATGTTGGGCTGCTCTATCGTAAATACTCAGATATTTGAATGAAAAGAGAGGATAGTTTGAGAAGTTATTTAAATAGTTGAAGCAAAAGATAAAATTTGCTGGTGTTTAAAACTCGAATTTTCCTATTGGTGACGCCGAGTTCTGTGTAGCTCCTTTGAATTGGAAATGCCCGCCAGTTTTTTTTAATTTGCATCTTCAGTAATCATTATGGCTTGGCAATGTGTTACCAATGTATTGTTCCAGGTGCCGTAGAGAGGAGATTGCCAGGTATATTTTGAAAGCCAGTTATGGAGAAACCTGCTTCGATTAATGCAGTTTCCGTTTTCGTAGAAATTTTTCCTGTCCAATAAGTAACTTTAACTGGGGTATTACTGTATGTCTCCTATTGAAACTAAAAATATGTTAGAACTATCGGTCTATTTTCAGAATTTCTATTTAATTTCAGAGCCTAAAATATAACGCACATTGATATGTGGCTGATATGGCGCTAGAAACAACATAGCTCGCTTTTTGATATCGAACGAAAACGACTCAGTCGAATTCGAATTAATTATTTCACAAACTTTAAGAAGTTCTAGAAGGTTTTCGAACTTTAACTTTTGCAATCGACTTATGACTCGTTTCTTTGTTTTTGCTTCGAAACGGAGTTACTGATAATTAATCAGTATTATTTGGCTAAAAAGGTTAACGAACTCTATTGGTATAGAACAATAGGCTAGGATGGTTTGATGAGCTGGGTGGCTCCTTAGACTCCAAAACGATCCGCACCTGATTGTTACATTTTATGATGACCGCATTAAGATCAATCACAAGGATCAAATAACAAGAGCTCTCCTTAAGAAAAGCACTAGGTTTTTTGGACTTATATGTAGTCTGCCGATTTCTACTCCAACTCGAACCCCTTTCGATCTGACTTTGCATAAACAATGTGCCAGAAGAAACACGAAAAACACTATTTGTAGAGCATTTCTGCCTCAAAAACTTTTTATCTTAACGACTTTTTCGCCTGCTCTCATATATTTTCACGTCATTTCCAACCATGTGAGCGCGCACAAATAGTTCACATATTCACATCCCAACTTATTTGTCTTTTGTCACTGTAACTGTAATATGTTTGTGTGTTTGAGTAAAGTTTTATGTTTGTGTGTGTTAACGGGCGTTTCATATTTTATTTGATAATTGAAGTGTTTGTTTTATTGATGAAGGTACTTTTATCATGATTGTCAAACTATATAGTTTATTTTTATTTTTTTTCTTTCCTATGGCTGCAACTTTGAACATATGACGTTAAATAAAGCGATACGCTAAATCTAATAAAATGTTTGCAAAGGTTTAATAAGTGCTTTCAAATTAATATCTCCGATTTATTTTTTTTTTCTATTGCGATGGTATTTTTAGATTGTGGTAATTGAATTTGTTATTTAGATTTATAACAAACATAAACAGCGAACGAATGAGTTTTCCATTAAAAATACCGATATTGCTGCTTTGCGACACTAGATCATTTTAGGGATGGTTTGTAGATGGCCCCCTCATTTAAAGCCATGAATTAGTTGTAGGTTGACCTGTAACTCAACAGCTACATAGGGTTAAAATTTATGTGAATGCTATTGTTATAAGAACTATAAACACAGCCTCACAGCTACAAACTAGTCAGAAACTGAAGCCTTTCAATCTAATTGAGCTGTGGTAAAGATTATAGAAGATTCGGAAACTTCATTCTAAACTCAACTTCACTAACAAAGCCAATGTTACCTTACTGGACAACGAAAACCCCTCATATGCTTTTAAAAATATCATTGTGTTTCATAGTTACCTGCAACGCCGAATTGCATCCGAATTGAATGAACTTGATATCAGGAATATGTGGCTAGAAGCCAAACAGATCTGCGAAATTTACCAACCGTAATCATTGGACTTATGGAATAAACAAAAGAATAACGGCACAGAAACTTGGGAGAAGACTTCGATCGATGAAAACGTAATCGGGCTTGCCATATGATATGTTGACCAATATTACGTTACAGCTCATCCAATTGGGGAAACTTGCTCCAGGTCCTTGTGGATGGTTTTGTTTAAGGCTGAGGTAGGTCGGTCAGTGGAGTCAGGTTCGACTTACACGTGTCTATTCAATTGATTTAAAATTATTCACATTTTTATTTAGTTTTTCTCTTAACTAATTTGCAGCAATATTTCTTAATATTGACAATCGGCAGCTTTGTGGATTCAGTCAGATGACTTCTACAGCTATTCGGGTTCTGCGAACTTACCTCCTTTGGAATGTGGAAAAATAGGGATTCGGGAACTCTCGAGATAAAGACGCTGTGTCAAAGCTGTTAGCCGATGATGTGCTGTGTCAAAAGAGTCAACCGAAGCCGCTGTATCAAAAAAGTCAACCGCGGCCGCTGTACCAGAACAGTCAGCCGAAGCCGCTGCGTAAAATTAAAAAGTATTGACCTAATTTAAGTTAAGCTAGTCCCTTTCTGACATTAGTCGGCTCGACAAACTACACGAATGTATTTTCGGAGTCTTATGACCAAATTTTTTGTGGTGTATAAATCGCCTCGACTGGAACGAAATTTAAGATACTTATTAAAGCAAAATTATCAACTAAGTGAGAATTATTAGTTGTACTTAGAAGGTAGTTGTACTTAGGGGGTATCGGCAATATTGGGATAAATATAGTTGCCAGGACTTTAAAGATATATAAAAAAGAACGCATAATTTATAAACACACGGTGTGTACATAATGTACATAAAACACGTTACATAAAACACGTTACATCTTCAAATAAAAACAAACATGTATAAATGTAATCGGAAATTTTACTTCACTTGATCGACTGCATTTCAAATTCTATAATTAATATCAATATTCTTGCGTAAAATCTTTTTTATGTTCAAGTCAAGTAATGGAAATCATCATGATGGCTGTATAGCCAATTCTTTAATATGACAATTCCTTTTTTCTTTTTGGTTAAATTTAATTTCTCATTCTTAAGGCGCTTTATTTGCCAACACAATAACATCAAGAAGTGAATAAAAATAAAAATCACCTCTTTGACATTTAACAAACAATAGTTGTTGGCAACATTAACTAATGACAACAAATGTCATTTAAATAATGATTTTCTTTCTCTTCTTCTTTCAAATTGTAAACAAGCATGTCCTAGTGACAGATCAACTTAAATGCCTGCTGAGCTGATGATGATTTTCAATCGGAATGCAAAGTATGAAAAAGACAAAAAAAACATAAAAACAATCATTAAGTAGACAGAGATACTTTTTTAAAGCCTGCAATTTTGCTGCTGGATTTTAAAGAACTCCCCCATAAGCAGGCAACACTAAATGTCTATTTGTTTGCTATGCATTCATGCCTTGTCATGCCATTTTTCATGCATATATTTACTCTTTCTTTGCTTGCGCATATATTCACACACATACTTACGATATATTTTTGCATTTCGAGTTCAGCATTTTAACCAACACATAAACAATTATTTATGCTGTCTCAGCATCATTTTGCAGGATTTTTTGTCTGGCTTTTTCTTTTCATTTGTCAGAATTGAAAACAGGCCAGGACAAGATTTCACAGGCTACTACTGTTCCGAGAGTTGACGAAAAATGCAACACGTATCACTGTCGACGCGTCCGTCTGTCTAACTAACATTCTGCGTCTCTGTATTTGTGTGAGCCGTCCTTTCTTTCTGTGTGGCGTATTATCACAGTGATATATTAAATGAATGTTATGGAAATGAATCATGTTGATAGTGTTTATTACTTATTTTTCTGTGATTTTTCCACTGCTAGAAGTGTTTCTTGATTTTATTTTTAGAACTTTTTTTTTGTTAAGCTTCATTATTATTTTCATGTTGAAACGTATAAAGAACATTTAATGACAGATTTACTAATGGCTAAGAAGGAGTTTAATAGATGAGCATTAGACTGCGTTGGTGTTGTCGAATGTAAGAGGCAGCTACGTAAGTACTGATGTTGCTCTAAGAGCCCCTCAGCAGGAAGGCCAGCAAGGTACTCGGGTATAATAGGGCTACTTCAAGCTGGATCACTGCGTTAGTGACAGGACATGGAAATTTCAAGTACCATCTGGCTAAGATAAAAATCGTAGAAGATGATACATGCAGACTATGCCTGGAAGAGGCTGAGACGGTAGCGCACATTGTGTGTGAATGTCCAGCACTGGCTAGCATAAGGCTTAAGACCACGGGCAGACACTTGTTAGATGTGAATGCCATGGGGGAACTAAGCCTTAGACAAATGCTAGCAATTACAAAAGACTGCGTGATGAGGAAGAGTGTCGACAGTTACCAGTTTGAAATCACTTTAGTCAAGAGTAAAGACTAGGGCTAGCAAGAGACTCAATTGAAATTAAGGTAGCTGTGAGTACGGATCGGTTCCCTGAAATCAATTTGAGGAGCGAAATGGGGATCGAAAAGGGACCCAGAAAGAAAGTGGTCTGCTTCGATATCCCCCCATACATTAATAATAATAATAAGTACTGATGTACTAAGAGTACTCATGAACCTCCAGTTTTAATACAGACTTCCCATGCAAATGGAGCTCTGTGTGGGTGGAATGAATCTGGAAGCCTCGCAAGAGGTGGAGATTTTACCCTCCGAAGAAACTTGAGTTTTAATTGGCCAGTAAAGAAATCCGGAAGCGATAGACACGAATGTCTCGCAAAGGGTGGACGGAAAATCCTTTAAAAGTCGCTCTAAGGAGCTAGACCGTGATATTTCCATAGGGATTGGCAATGAAGCTTCGCAAGAAGTGAAGAGGTTAATCTTTGTAGGAACTCTTGTATTTATTGTCTAATTGAGAAATTCTGAGGAGCAAAACTATCAACTAAGTGAGAATTATTAGCTGTATTTAGGGGGTATGCATGTCTATTGGCAATATTGTGATAAGTACAGTTGCTAGTAATGTAAAGAAATATGAAAAATAACTTATAATGTATAAACCCACGGTGTGTACTTAAAACATGTCACATCCCGAAGAAACTACTTAGGAAGAGGCTGAGACGCTAGCGCACATTGTGTGACTGTCCAACACAGGCCGACAGTCACCAGGCGACGGTCTGAAATGACTATAATCAAGAGTAAAGGCTAGTGGTAGCCTGAGAGTCAATTAAAGTACAAAGCCGTTGTATAAAATACATTCGAGGAAAAAGAGAGGTCGAAAATGGACCCATAAAGTTATCGGTCTGCTTCGATATCCCACCCGCATCAAAAATAATAAGGATCATGAATATTTCTTAGTTTATGGAACTTGACTTCATGCTTGGGAACCTGAAGTATATTTTGTCACCTTTTGTAATCGCTAAAAAATTCTTTTTAGTCTTCATGTAAATTTCAACAATTGACTTTACGAAGATATTTGAAAAATATAAGATCAGCTACAAAGTCGTGTATTTCCTGTATCTGGTGTCGTCACCATGTTCAGTTTTCCTTTTTAACTCTTCCAGATACATCCTTGGTCCCCGTTTTCCGTTCAATCTAACAATAACCCAACAGTTTCCATCCCATTTCGGTTTAAACGAACCTAACGTCATGCTAAAAATATCTCCTTGTCCCAGTATGACCGCTTTCAATAAGCAAGTTTCTTATTTTGCATCAGGTCTGTCGTCTGGCTTTGTTCCCTTCCTGACAATTTCTTTCGTTTTGTGCTGGTTTAGGTACCTGTGCATTAAATGGCATGTGTCTGGCAAGTAAACCAGTGTTTGAATTTTAAACCTGAATGGTCAACGGGAGTAGCAGCCAGAGCTACAAATACAGCAACATCATCATTCTCATCATTTACGCCCATTGTGTACCTGGAACTAAAGGAATAAACTGACGCACGTAGTTTATATTTTATATGCTTCGTGCAACTTTCTTTATTGTTGTGTATGTTGTGTAGCAGTGAATGGTAACAAGAAAGAAACGTGCCTTTCTTTACAGTTCATCATGTTATTATTCCTGGAATTTTTTTTTCACTCACTCTGCTCTTTTTTCCTGTCAACATTTTGCGTTACATTTAATAAACACTCCTGTTGTACGACACCATTGTTTGTGCTGCCCGCGCCTTATAGGTGACTTGACTTTTTGGGCTCAATTCAGCAGGAATTATTTGTAGGAGTGCAGGCTAAAATGGTAGTTTACAAGAAGGAAAAAAAAAAGTTGATCGGAGTTGGTTGACTGGTTGTTCGCTCGGTTGTTGGTTGATAAAGAAAAAATGCAATCAACTCTCATTTAACAGCATCATTTGTCACTTCAGTTTATGGCAAAAGTATCCTGTCGAGTAGCTGTTGTTGTAACACTTATTGTTGCATTTTTTATGGCCGCCATAAGTTGTTGACTGTTGAATATTTAGTGTTGTTGTAGTTGGCAATGTTTGCAGCTGAAAGATTTGCAAATAAAACTTAATTCCGTTGCATTTCTTTTTTGCTTAACTTTCTTGTTGTGCCTCATTGTGTGCAATATTGAAATTAATGTTTTTACTTTATTAAGAAATTTGATTTATTTTGTGTGGGTGTGTGGGGGACGGAAAGTAGCAGCAGGTACTAATAGAGTCAGTTTTAAGCTCTACGCTAACCTATTAAAAACTTTCAAAATTTATTTTTTCTTATACAATAAATATTTTGAGCTGCTTGTGGCGAATAGTATTTGTAACTTACTAGACTCTACGCCTGGTAGCAGTGCTATAGCAATTAGTCGTGAAAATCAACTTAATCCACGCCAGTGCCTAATTTCAGGCTGTCACAGTGTTCGAAAATGTGACCTTTGGGATGAATCGATCTCATCATTATATTCCAGGGCGGTCACAATAACTGAAAACTTTACTTTCCTTTCCTCTCTTTTGAGGAGGAAACAAATTGTCTACTTCAGTCGCCCTCCTTTCCATGGGCACGCCTTTTATTCCTATTCATTACATACCACTCACCTTTATTCAATTCTAGATTTGATATTCCGACAGGGTATTTTGCTGTAGATTTTTGGAACAAATTTCCGTCATTTCTTGTCAAGAATAATTTGGAGATAAGCCGGAAGGAAGAATTACACTGAAGATGCCACATAGCCGGGACCGGTTTGTCTCCAAAGTAAACTTGACAAGGGATGGCGGAAATTCGTTCAAAAAATCACATTTATTTCTTCGTACCGATACCGATTCTCCGATACCGATGGGATATCGGAGCAGACCCTTTTCCACCACTCTCGTTTCTCTAATTGATTTCAGCAACCAAAATATCAACAAAATAAAAACATAAAAAATATGAAATTTTAATGTGAAAATAATTAAATTTCACTAAAAATTATGAAAGCCTTCTGCGAACTCAGGTAAAATTAAAATTAATTAACACAAAACCATCAGTAAAATGTAAATTAAAATATATTAAACATAATTTTATACAACACTTGCTTTAAAATTGAAAAATTGATTTAATCGCAATCATCACCCCGTCAATTGCTTGCTATGCGCTCTGCCATTGTAACTAAAAAAATATATGAATCGATAAATCTTCTCTTAATTTTACCACCAACTGATTTGTTATCACTTTAATGTGATTGCCAATGCACAATATGAATTTATTTAAAATATTTTTTTATTGCAAAATAAATTAAAGTTGCACACAATATATTCAATGTATAAATATTTTTTTCTCACTAATTTGTTCTAATTTAATTTTTGTACTTGTATATTGCTCTTATACCAACTGCTGCTGTTATTAATTTATTGAAATCATTATCAGATGTTGAACAAATGTAAAACACACTTGCTAATTAATTGCAACACAGTGCGTGATTGTTAGTGCAAAAAAGTATTTTTTTTTTTTTTATTAAAGTAGCAAAGCTTCCAGCACTGCAGGCTAGCGGTATTAAAATCAAGGCTTTACACAAGACTATAACGCAGACCTTAGATTAGGATATACGAAGTAAGTTTACATACATATTTTATACGAGTATATTAGACTATGAAGAAGAGTGTGGCTAGACTGTAGCTTAGACCATTCTATAGTCTAATCTAAGAACTACTACCTGATAACGCCTATTGTTGTTTTCAGGCGTAGTGGGAACGTATTCTTAGCTAGAGGTCTTACATAGCCACTATTACTCCTTTAGCGCTCTCTTATGAGATTGTTTTTCTCTT
Organism: Phania funesta; assembly: GCA_963932375.1. Taxonomy (NCBI): domain Eukaryota; kingdom Metazoa; phylum Arthropoda; class Insecta; order Diptera; family Tachinidae; genus Phania; species Phania funesta. The sequence continues at coordinate 2,696,118 of OZ010656.1, read as the reverse complement.
TACATGAGAACGCTGTGTTATTACTCGTGAGCAGACAAAAACAGACTAGGCTGAACTAGGCGATACTCAACTAGACGAGACGAAGCTAGACTAGACTAGGTTGTAGACGAATGGACTAGACTAGAATATTGACTGGACTTTGGTCTGGAGACTCAGCCTTCGGCTAAACTACATACTAGATTCTTGGCCGAACTATAGAAAGCACTATTGCCTGAGATGAGACTAAATAAATTATAACTATTAACTAGTCACCAGCTTATTGACTGCACAAAGGCTAAACTATAGAACAGACCGCAGACTAAATATTAAATAAAACTCTAGGCTAGACCATAAACCAGGCTATATATAAAATTATAAAGTAGTCTGGAATCTAATTAAAGACCAAATCGTATAGTTAAAAATAAAAATAAGTAAAGAAATGACGGATGAAAAGTAAAAATTTAATTTTGAAAATGTACACAGCCAAAACGGAAACGCTTGGCGGAATCGGAAAAAATTAGCTCTAAAATTAGCAGTACAAAAGAACGGCCGCAATTTAGAAAAATTAAAGAGAATAATAGAAAGAAAAAATGGAAACTAAATCAAAGTAAAGAATTTAAAATGCCTAAAAATTAGTCAGTCAATTAAAAAGCAAATAACGCTTTTAAATTAAACTTCAAACATACATATTTTAAAATAACACTTAAATTAATATTAAATCATATAATGATTATAATAAACAAAGGGAAAGCCATTATGCAAACACATATAATTTATAATGACGGGGTTTTTATTACAAATCTTTCTCAGTTTTAAAAGGCAAAATTTATATGAAAAGTTGTTTTCATCAACAAAATATTCATGACTACTGCTGTATTCAGCCCAATTATTGAATTAACGAATGTGTTCAACTGTAACGAATGCGGCTGGGCTGATACAAAAGTTAAAACATATTTTAAGGTGAAATAAAAACAGTTTTTTTTATTACATATTTGCGGAACTAAAAATATTTAGCGAATTTTCGGGGTGTTATTAATTATTAGTAGGTTTTTTTATTTTAGAAATTCTTTAATTTTTGCGTCTTATATCGTTTTTTTTTTTGGAAAATTTTGCTTTAAGCCGTTAATATATTATTTACTTCGAAACTGTTAACTTGAGTACATAAAACACGAGAACATAATTTCCAACTAAAAGAATTTATATTTCTTTAAAAGGTGAATCAAAGCAGTTATTTTTTTTTATTTTTTTACTAGTGTACTACTACTGTAGTGGAATGGCAGCAGTCCGCTAACTATATAGGTTCCTTTTCGATCCCCTTCATTCCTTGACTTGAGTTCAGGCAACCTAATTGTAATTTACGGTTACCTTACTCTCAATCGCGTCACGTGATTTCAAACTATCGCCTCTTGTAATTGCTAGCATTTTTATAAGGCTTAGATTACCTTATGGCTTTCACATTTACCATATATTTGTCCTAAGGCTTTAGCTGGCGAATGCTGGATATTTGCAGAAAATCGTCTCAGACTCTTCCTCACCCATCCACTGCTCGCGAAGTTTTCTAGTCCATCTTTTCAAGGTTTCTCTATTGGCCATTAACATCGGAGTTTCTACAAAAATTAATCTTTCCACCTCTTGCGAGGCTTCATTTCCCATACCTATCGGAATCTCTCGACCAAGCTCCTTAGAAGTACCTTTAAATATTGACCCGTCCACGCCTCGTAAGGCATTCTTGTCCATCTCGTCGGGATTTTTCCCTTGGCCAATTAAAACCCAATTTTTTCTGAGATTAATCTTTCCAACTATTGCGAGTTTTCCTGATTTATCCCTGTAAGGGTGAAAAAGATGTTAAACCGCACAGATGTCAAACTGCTCGGGTAAGTTGGTATTAAAGCTAAGGATCGACTGGTATTCAGAGTTCGCATAGACCAAGCATAGACCTAGCACCCTCTTGGCCACACGTCTCTGGTGTATGCTGTTCCACCGTGGAATAGGGATATTTTATATGAGAGCGTTAACTTCTCTACGCCCGACTAATTTAGCCAGACTTCCTGCCGAGATAGACACCTGTTACCGGCCTCCTCTACGAGGAGGTACAAGTAAGAACTTCTGATAGTGCACTCAGTGACTACTAGATGACAGCCTAAATATGTAAATAAAAGCATAACAATTCAATTAAAACAAAGCAAAAGTAATGCGAGCTAAAAACGTCTTGACACTTTTGTGCTTACCCCAGCCTTATCTTTATTTTAAACTGATTAACAAATAGTTTCCTTCTGACAACGTGAGAGTGCATTTAGTTTCTGTTCAAACAAAGACCGTTTTATATTCCAGTATTACTTTGGATTACTTAACTGGACTGATTATATATTTACATAACGCCAAAAATCCTTGTGAGAATTTCAGCCAGATCTAGTTTCTGGTCAAGATTTTTATAAAATCGACTCAAAATCTATGTGTATTTGGTGATGCTACTATGGTTTTCCGTAGATTTTTGGAACGAATTTCCTTCATCCCTTGTCAAGTTTGTTTCGGGGACAAACCGTTTTCGGCTATCTGCCGTCTTCAGTGTAATTTTTCTTTTTTCCCGTTAATGTACCAACAAATACTACGCTCTATATGAAAGAATTGGTAGTAGATCCGTATACTTTTGTGGCACAGTGTATATACATATAATAAATTTAAACAAGTCGTGTGATGGCAATAACTGGTGTTAACCAATTAAATCTCAAAAAATCTTGGTTTTGAAAGAAGGATTCTAAAATCTAATTTTGATTAAAACATCTCCAAAATGACGGTAATATCTATTTTGGCGACATTAACGATTGTGGGATTTCACTGACTACAAATGTTGCTGATGGCAACAATATTTCAATATCAGAATTTCACAAGCCACCAGAGTTTAGTTTTCCGGTAACATTCGACAACACTTGAAATATAATTTTCCCCACTCAAATACTCATGCATTCAAGAAAAGTCATGTTTTTTATAAAATCATTTGTCTCTTAAGCATTTTTATGAACTTTTTTAAGTATAATTGTATTAAAAAGGCTCAAATGCGGTTGTAATAAAAAATACAATCAGCCATCTGAATATTTTAGTCACAGTTTAAAAGCGACAACGCACGCTGTAGTATATTAAACAGCGGACGCGAATACTTTCGTTTATCTCCAAGGAAATGAAGAAGTTTAGTAAAAGTATTATGCTACGCATCGTAGCGGACTGCCTTATAACCTTGCTGCTGCTTATTGTCGCCTTTAACTTTTTGAAAATTGTCGGCCGTCCAGTTAAACGTGGTTTCTTTTGCAACGATGAATCCTTGAAATATCCCTACCGAACGGATACAGTAAATAGTACCATGTTACTGGTACTTAGTTTTTGCGTGCCCCTTAGCCTCATTGTCATGGGCGAAAGTCTGCTGTTTCTGGTGCAACGAAGACGAAATACCACTGCCCAGGATCAGTTATTTGCGAGGGCTTTATTAAAATTACATCATAATTTAACACCATTTCTTTGTGGCTTTGCCTTGCAGGCCTACTTTGTACAAGTGTCTAAAATAACTTTGGGCCGCTTAAGGCCACACTTCTTTGATGTTTGTCAACCCTATCGGCTTTTGGATGGCAGCACTTGTGATGATCCCAAAAATCATGGACTCTACATACAAGATTATGAGTGCAATGCCAATAATGTGTCCTACCTTAGCACACGCACTATTAACAATGTACATCTATCGTTTCCCAGTGGCCATTCAAGTTTTATATTTTATGGCATGATTTTCATCGTTCTCTATTTGCAACGTTTCTTCAAGTCTCTTAGACAATACAGGATAAATATTGGTCTCTTCATGATGGTTGTGCAAATGTTTTGCGTTCTATTGGCTTGGTTTGTAGCCGTGAGTCGTGTGATGGATTATAAACACCACTGGTCAGATGTTTTGGTTGGCATCGTGCTGGGCGCTTCAGTTGCCATTGCGGTTACGCTGTTTGTATGTCAACAGTTAAAGAGTGTGAACAATTGGCCGGAGGGCGTTAAATCATCAAATTCAGAGACAGCAGCTAACACGACATTTGCCACAACTATGCCAAATAATATTTTAGTTCCGTGACAACAAGGATGATTTTGTAATTGAGTTTGCTGGCGACAACGCTGGGTATGGCCGGCAAATTAGTATTAGACAGTGTTAATTTTATATCTTGAATAAACAATATTTTTTGCAGTTTAGCTTTTTATATTTGTGAAGGAAAAAGAATTATTCGTATTTATTTTTACAACGGCATGATTAGAAATAAAAATGAAGCATAATATAAATATCATTTGAATGTACTGGAAATGCGTACCCTGCAACGCTACTTTGGATGCACTGATTTGGTTTGGCTGTAAGACTGGTGCCTTTGGTAGTACGAATGATAGCAATACGGCCCGACGCAAACAACATATAAAATTTTTAGAAAATACCGCCAGACAAATACCTTTAGTTTTGAGTAAATTTGAAGAATTCAAAACTGCATGCCAGGTTAACATTGACAACTTCTCTATATAAGATCAGGCACTGATCCAGTTCGGGAAGGGGGTGAAAAAGCAAACTTTCCACTCCCCTTACCATTAAGAATTAACATTTTATTATACGAAAATTTTGGAAAAAATTTAAGAATTGTTTGTTTTTGTTAATACTTCCCCCAAAAAGCTAAAACTGCCTCAAATAGATAAGTTAGGCGACTAGAAGGAATGGCATGGGCGTTTGTGCTTAAAAATCAGTATCAAAAGCCTTCATGTAATTTCAGTATTTAGCGTTCAAAGAGCACACTGCTCCCATTTAAAGATAAATAGAAAACTTTTATATTTTTTTCGTTGAAGACATCATCCGGTGAATTATTCACTTATTGTTCATGGAAAAAAATTAATAAAAAAATTTTCGTTTACAAAAAAATCCATAATTGAGGGCCGTTCTAAAAACGTTTCGTTTTAAATCGCTTAATTTCGAAAACGAGAAACAGCGTTCTATTAATCGGACGATTTAGAGCAGTCGAAGTTAAGTTGGGATAAAATATCTGAAACATCTAAACCATTTAAAAAGCAAAATTAAGTCAGCTTTTTAATAAAATTCTATCCCTAAATTTTGCGATTTCAAAACGAAGCGTTTTTCATCACATGCCTGCTTATCTCATGGTCACGTTTTTTGTGTTAAAATTCAAGTTGCCAGTGCCTAAGTTTCCATTTAATGTAATTGCCTTATCTCTTGGTAACAGTGTTTTAATTAGAGGCGATTTTGAATATAGAAGCTCAGCTAAGAAAAAGTTTATTTTAAATTGTGTGACGTAACAGCAAATAAAAAATAATTATTAAAAAACTAATCGTTTCATGTTTGTTTAGCTTCGAATTTGAGAAAGCATTGTGCTGAACAGATTAATGAACAGTGAGACTGAATATATAAAATTTTAATTGAAAATACGAGCTAAGAAACATTTTATAGGAAAACCAAACCAAACCACTGTGACTTATGGGTCCATTATCACATAAGTCTATAATCTGCTCTAAATTTTTTTTAGTGCACTGCGCGACGATATTTAAACATGCTATTAAATATTGTTTGAACATCCTCGAGATAAATACACAATTTTACTTATTTGAACATCTGAATCATCAGAAAAAGGCAATTGAGCTGTGTTTCCTTTTGAGCCACAAATTGGCTGATTTTTCAGCGAGTATATCAATCGTATAGAAACAAGATACAGAATCACATTGACACACATGAAGCTAGCGGTAGATTTCTTCCTACTTTAAGTTTAATACGAAATATCTTCATTCTTTGATAGTATCTTTATAGCATGGAAATAGGTGATGGGGTCATTAGGGTCATTCCCACTAAAAAATTTTAATCGAAAGTCTAGCCAGTGAAAGTAAATCTTTGGATCCTCATTGGCAACTACAGTAACATCAGCCAGTGGTAGGGTTTATTCGTCATGAAAGCCGTTCTAAATTCTAATAAAAACTGTTAATTTAACACCACAACCTCTCACGTTTTATCTACGACACTCACCCCACTCTGCGGTGCATCATACCCCGACCAATGCGCCCTGATTGCGAAATGACATTGTCAGCTTGCTATAACATTTTTATAATTTAAGGATGCTTTAAGTTTTGATCGTCTAGTCTCGTTTTGGGGATTTATATTGGCTGGTACTTTTGGTTTGTGGCATTTGGCTTTTTTTCTTCTCAGTATTTTTAAGTAGCAAGTCCATGTGAATAAGCCTCAGTATTGGGAAGCTCTCAAAGAGAATAAGTGTTAAGTGTACCACAACTTACCGTCTAAAGTTCTCGTCCGACCTATTGAAATTGCAATAAAAAAGAACTCAAAGATCATAAAATATAATCGCACCCAGTTGGCTGATCTCATAGTCAACAAGTAAAGAAACAATCCTAAAAATGTTAGTCAACACCAACAAAAAATATAGGGCAGTTAAATCAATCCTGTTTTTCATATAAAACCTTAAGTCACCTATCGCATCTCGAACAAAACACACCAACCACATTAAAGTACCTACCAAAGTACAATGCAATCGTTATAATTAACAAATCAGTTTTAAATCAGTTTTGTTAGAACTCAACCAGTGCAAGCATTAGAACAAGTATTGATACACAAGAAATAATATTTCAATTAATAAAAAAAAAAAATGTTGAAATTAACAAAAATACAATTCTTTAAAATTCTAACACTCTACACATTGCTGGCAGTAGCAGCAGTTTGTTGTTATAATATCAAAGACCTCTTAGCTCCGGCAAGGAAACGATCATTTCAGTGCAATGACGAGAGCTTAAGAAAACCATTTGTACACGATACAGTGCCAGCAAAAGAACTTTATATACTGGGCATATATTTGCCCATAGCGTTGATAGCACTGTGTGAACTGATCTCTAGCTTTGCAGCTCGCAAATCTCTAAGCAGCTCCTCCTGGATACTGAGGTATGTGCTGAAGAGCGCTGTTTTATTGACATTATACCTAATTGGTCTGGCCTGCGAACGTCTATATAAAAGTGTGGCAAAAATTAAAATGGCACGTTTAAGACCCAATTTCATAACAGTTTGTGATCCAGTTAATGCAGATGGTTATACCTGTTCGGGTTTAGATGATGATACCATAATGGTGGAGTATGAGTGTAGCTCAGATGCATATCCTTCTTGGGCAGTTAGCTCGTCATTTGCTTCTTTTCCTAGTGGCCATACCAGCTTAACGTCATACGCTATGGTGTTTTTGATATGTTACCTGCACTTGAAGTTCTTGAAATTGAAACATTTAAAATCCCTCTTAACCCTGGTGATCTTAATTATGCAATCCTGTTGCTTTTTTATGATTTTATTTGTGGCCATTAGTCGCGTTTTGGATTTCAGACATCATTGGTCTGATGTATGCGCTGGCTTCATTGGTGGCTCCAGTCTGGCTTTGGTTCTCAACTATTATTTGAAAGATCAGCTGGAAAATATAGAAAAACTTTTAAAGGAGATGCTAGGCCATACTTCAGAGGATGTTGAAACTGCCAAGCCTGGTTGTATAAATAAAACTATAAATGAAAACGCAGCAGAGACTTGCACTATAGAGCTGGTCGGTGAATAGCTCGTAATTGTTAAGTTACGCTTGAAAGGTCTTTGGTGTTATTAGAATTGTGTAAATACAGAAAAATTTAGCCATTTGTTTGTAATTTCATAGATTTAATAAAATATAAAAATAATTATAAAAAATATTTAAGCATACGATAAGTCGTACGTGGACTGTATAATTATTTATTATGTATTAGCTCAATACACTTGCCAACGCCGAATCCAAAATTTTCTTTAAAAGAGGCTTAGGATTTCAAAACCTCCCGTAGAGCAGAAGAAAAGAGTCAATAACTCTTTCATCTTTTTCGATAAAAGCGTCAAATTTAGCTGTATAGCATTCCCTCTTATGTTGCCAGTAGGACGTATAAGAAAGTTTCTGGTTTGTGCCGCCATTAAATCCGAAAAAAAAATAGTTGCGTTTGTGTAGTGGGGTTCAATCACGTAGTTATCACCGAAAATAAACATTTATTAGTGACTTCCAATGACCATGAACATAATTGTACATCACGGCTGTAGCCAAATCATCCTTGAGCACAAGTTTTGTGATTTTATTGTGAATTTATTATTTTGAAAATTTAGTACGAATTATAAAAAATGTTAACGAATGGAAAATGCTGGGCGAACAAACGATAGAGATTAGGGGTTTTACCATTTTATTAAATAGTAGAAAATGAAATGAAATATTGAACTTGCTTTAATGCAACTTAGGAGAGACTCAGGAAATTGAAAAGGCTTTTTTAATTGACCCCCGAGTGGAGTGAAAATCACGTGTAATTTCTCTAGCATTTTTGGAGAAAACCCCGATACATTTCTAATTCGTATAAAACTTCAAAGTGCAATAAAACACATATCATTTTTTTATAAGTGCAATAAATTTTATTTTGGCTGAAATTTTTATTGAAAAATAATTGCTTTTCATGTCTTTTTGAACTGGTTGTTTATGACGATCACTTTGCATCAGTTTGGGTTGTTGTCTTTGATAACAAGAATCATTACTCCGAACGACGTAAAATGCAATTTTGTGTATGTCGACGGTAGAGTTGTGCCGATTACGAACTAGTTCACTCAATCGAGAGATACTATCAGAAAGGTGGTGGTAGCAATTTTACAACAATTGCAAAAACAACACACAATATATTTTGGTGTGTCATACACAAACATTGAAAATTACTTGCTGATATAGTCTCCCCATGAATGAACTAGTTCGCATCCGACACTACTCTAGTCGTCAGTTCAACGATTTATATTTTGTTGCCGATTCGCCAGTTTTCTTTATTGTTTATTGTTATTTGGTTACTTTTTCTAATAAAATTAAGTTTATTTTTGGAGTTTGAGACATTACTATAGTTTGTATTGCAAAAAAAAAAATGTAACTTAAATAGAAACCAAAATTGGTATTTACAGTTGGTGAATTTCATTGGTGACTGCTTTAAGTCTGCCGACATAAATGCTTCATTGAGATACTGAATTAGGCTATAATTTTTATGTTGCCGTTATTCTGCAACATCATTTCAAGTGTCTGAAGTTAAAACTTCAATCCCTTTTCTGTTTTTTTTTTATTGTCTATTTATCATTCATTTATTTTATTACCTCAATGAGAAAAAAAACATCAGAAGATTTGATTCGGTTACTTTGTAGTCATTTCTTTTATTAGCGTTTGCTTGCGTGAGCCTGTATGTGTGTGTATGTGTGTATGACTGTTCATATGAGCTCGTAACTTTCCGTAATTTTATTATTACATTTTTTATGACTTGTCTCTTGTTTTCATTAAGTGTAGTTTAAGCAATTAAATTTTAAAATTGTTATTAAGTAAATTAAAATTTTATGTCTCTGCTTAAATGTGCATGGAATGCATTATTAGCTCCAGCGTTTGCTGCAGTTTGTAGGAGGCAGAAGTAAAAACAATTAAGCGAGTCGTTAGGAAAATGTGTAGACAATTTACGTAATGTTCAGAATTGCTAAAGACACTTGAAAAATCTACCGTTTTAACGTTTTCTGTCATTTAAGTGATGAAATAAGTGCAGGGAGTTCTTACAGTTATTTGTGATCGATTTTATCAATTCCTGGCATACTTTTAGGAGGTTGCAAAAAACATTTCAAATAAGTTAATTTCGGTTTAAATTTTGTAGGGGGTTAATCCGTTTTATTTTCTGGGCCCTGGAAAATTGGAAACAATTTAAAAAATTTGCTTTTCAAAATTCCAAAAAATGTGAATGAAAAACAATACAAAATTTTAAAAATGTTTGAAATTTGTCTTTGTTTTTTGTATAAATTCTGGCATTGCCTTGCGTTTTATAAAATAAAAATTTGTATTTAGAAAAAACATCGACAATCCAAGCAATATTAAATGGAACCTGCCTCTGTTTCCTCTAATGTTCGTTCGTGTGTTGCTAGCGTAAAATCGTAAAACTCCTCATGATAATAAGCATTGAGCTTTGGCGTTTATAGTACAAATATCTTTAAACTACAGGTCATTTTTAGGTTTGAAGAGACCAAAACACCCGGGGAATTTGAGCTGTCCAGCAGAACACTTGAATAAGAAATTCCAACTCTTAATCAATGATATTCCAAAGGTCATTCAAAATTCCGATTATCCTGTATATAACATGTTTCACCTATTTCGAGATCAGGTATCCTTTAATTGATTACTGTAAACGAATGAACAGTCTGGCCGAACGAATGTACTTTATTTTATTTTTGTAAGCCGACCTAATGCTTTTCTCAAATAATAATTTAAGCTTAATAATGCTGCCACTCTACACAAATCTTGAAACAATTCATTCGGAAAGTTTTTGTACCGCCCTCCTATATTAATAAATAAACTTAGAAGATTTCATTTTATTTTATTTAACTTCTTTAATATCAAATTATATCCAAATATTTACTCTGTCTATTAACCCAAAACAGATTTATTATAAAAATTTGTTTGTTTATCGTATCATATTATCAGTTTGTTTATCACTTATCAGTTAACAGCCCACCTTTTCTTCTTTTTTCTTACATAATTTTATACGAAGGACATAAATTAGGCAATTGCAAAAAAAGCATTCACTTTTTTAGCGCAATTGAAGAAAAAGAAATTTAAAAAACTTTTTAAAATTTATTACATTCAAAAACAGCTGACACAAAATATTAATTTAAACAAACCAGAATTAAGAAAAGAAATTAAAAATATTAAAGAAGACTTATTGAGTAATAATACGTTGAGACACTGGAGATTGTATTAATAAATAAATATGTACAATAATAATAATAATAATATTAATAATAATAGCTAATCAAATGCCACACTAGAACAATATTTGAGTAAATAATCATCTTTAACAATGATTTCAAATTACATAACTTTTTTAGTTTAAAGTGTACAACTTTGTCTCCACTGTTTTTCCGAAATTTAAGTGATTTTTGTAAAAAATGTATAATTGAAAGTTTTGCCTTTATTTCCCACCACATCCATTCATCGAGCAGCATACATATATATTGCATGAACATTTTGGCCACCTTTTGTAGCGAGTAATATTTTTGATAATCTGTTTTGATAAAGCAAATTAGCCTGTAGGGTAGGGAATTACAGCTTGTCCCGCTATATCTAACACTTTCGTTCGAGAAACAGATGTTTTACACTCGACTAAAAACATTATTTAAAACGTATTTTTGTTGAAAATTTCATGAGATTTACTAACAATCTATTTTACCTGCACATTTCTTTAAATTTTTATTTTCATACTTATATATTTATTGCGAATGCTTTTGGAGGGAAAGTTTTAACGAAAACAAACAATTCTTAAATTTTTCTAAACTTTTCGTGTGGGAAAATATTAATCTTTAATACCTTTGGATGAGCAAATTTACCTTTTCCACCGCGCTTGGTTGCATGTGCCTTAATTTTGTAATTTTACAGCGTTATTTGCTCACTAAACACACTGCTTTAGAGTTGCATTGGAAATTTGACTCCATTAATAGTGCAATTATATGCTTCTTGCTCAATTTATTAATTGAGTTCTTGTATGGTAAATTAAGCTCAACTAAGGCCTTAACTGGATCAATTGTCTGTTTACGTAATTAAGGTGTCATGGACTGTGGTATAAAGTCTTTTCAATTCTACCTGCATTTGCTTGTCTTTGATATGAAAAACAGGCCTTTTCATAAACTTCTTACCCAAGCGAATCGGTAATTTTGAACCACTCGCTACATATGAAAAAATTAAAAGCTTGACATTTATGACTTATTTCTTTCCAACTTGATATAGAGCTGCAGCTGTCTTTAGGAAAGCAGCGTAGACAAAGTTATGCACTGTACAAACAAATTTTTTTACTAAATAAAAAATATTTTTAGGTGAAATATTTGCACAATGTGACTTTATCTTACGTTAATTAGAGAAGAAAAAACAAGTTCGAATTTTAATTAAAATTACAGTGTAAATGTGACAAATATTTAACAAAGTAATTAATATAAAAAACACAAAATAAATATAAAATCTACAAGACAACATATTTATCTTTTCACTACAAATTATTTTTTTCTAAACTATTTTCAACTTAAAAACTACTTGCGGCAATCCTTACACTTTTGTACAATACGCTTCATTGGTGTGTTCATTTGCCGGCTGTTTGTTTATCGTGTAAGGTGGAGGTGTAGCCGCCAACACCTCATTCAGCGTTGCTGAAGTATCCTGTCTGGTCAAACCACTCAGCCTTAATGAACCGAAATCTGTATAAGATGTTTTAAAGAATTTACTAACATATTTAGCGGTTATTAAAGCTGCCACCACACCCATCAAAGAACCCGACAAAACATCTGACCAATGATGCCAATTATCCATGATACGACTTAGAGCTGTAAACCAGGCCAACATCATAAGAGCAAACTGTATAAAGTGCCTTGTTAGATTAGATCTATGCCAGTGCATGCGTTTTTGCAGATACAAAGAAACATAAACCAAAGCATAAAAAGACAAACTGGAGTGGCCACTAGGAAAAGACAGGCGTGACTGTTGAACATCTTGTATGTTAAAGCCGCTGCCTAAACAAAAATAGTTCTCCACATATCTGTGTTGATTTACCAAATCATAGCAAGTGCTGCCATCCACCAGCTGAGGTTGACACACTGCCATGAAATGAGGCCTGAGGCGACCAATGGTGTATTTTCCCACCTCAGTGGCATCGAATGTCAGCAGTAGCCCAAAACAAAAGTATACAAATTGCTTAAAACAATTCACCATCCAAGTGGCTACATTATATCCCAAGATTTGACGAGTATTGCCTAACTGGCCCTTGTTATATTCTCTGGCATATTCTCCTATTGTTAACACTATAACGGCTGGCGCGCCTACTATAAAGCCCAGCATTATTGTTGTTATCGTATTGCCTTTAAAAGGGTAACGTATGGTTTCGTCATCACAAAAGAAACCACGGCGAAAAGGTTCTATGGCAAATTCACAGACTATAATGGGTATGATTAGCACTATAAAGATGAGCAGATCAAGGAGAACATGTTGGAATAAACGACGATTTGCTAGAGATTGTTTAGAGTCGCAGTTGCTGGTTATAGTTGATGGCATTTTGAAGGCTTTCTTTCAGTTTATTTTTGTTTTTGTATTCCTTGGCATTTAACGTGTGAAAGAAAATTTTAGTAACCACGTTTTAAGTTTTTAAACGAATTTTTAACTTTTCAGCAATTTATTTTACTTTTATGGTTAAATTGTGATTTTTTTTTTAGTGCCGTCAATCGAGGGTGTTTCGTTTGAAATGACAAAATTTGAAAAAGGGTATATTGAACATGCTTGAGTTATTGAACCAGTTGTTTTGTTTGAGTTATTGAACAATTCTTCTCTCTCTCTCTCTCTCACTCTCTCGCTCTGGAATAATTTTGTAGAAACTGTTTTAGTTCCCGTTTTGTAGTTAAAGGCAGGAGGGGCACTTTTGGCCGCTTCAGTTACTCATGTAGTAGATTATAATTTTAATTCCTTCTACGAGTTTTATTTTTAATTAAAAAAGTTTATCAAAAAAGCGTTTTGTAACTTTTGAGATTTTGCAAAAAATATTTTTTTTTTTTTAATTTGAAAATTTTTTATTATAAATTGAAATTTCTGGACTTCAGGCGCTTGGAAGCCGGCAAAATTTTACACGCTATATTGAATTTCTTGTCACTTTTTATACATTTAAGTATTTAAATTTGTTGTTAAGGGTGTTTTTTTTATTCTCTTCGAAACTTTAATACATTTTTTTAGTGCTGAAAGTATTTCACAGACGGTAGTCGTTTTCTTTACACCTTTTAAGCCCAGCTTAAAGTTTTTTTTTTTTGTTTGTTAAATTTAGGATTAATAAATTGAAGATGTTATCGAAATTGTTAATGCTGCGCTTCGTCTTATTAGGAGAAGGCGCAAGTTTCCCCGTAATAAGTTCCTTTAAAGCGACAAAATTCGTAAGGCTTGTTTTTACCACTTTGAAATTATTTAATAATTATTTAATTTATTAGCACTTTTTTGTTTAAATTGATTATTAACATTCCCAGTCTGTTACTTTTCTTTACTCAAACTGTTTTAATTAAGCGTGTATTGTAAAAGTTTTTATAACCAAATTTGATTTACATATTTTACATTCGCTATAAATTAATTAATTCGTTTTTATTCTTAACTTATTAGTTTGTTAATTTTAGTTTATCCACTGATTATTCACAATTAAATTCAGACGCTGACTTGATCGTTGTTTGTTCAAATTCTTTACAAATATTTAACTCTCGTAGTCATCGATGCGAATCGTTGTTGTCGCAGGGTCGTTTGCTGTAGTAAGACTGAAGTTCTGTTCATCAAAATCATTTAGTTATTTTTCATATTGTATATTTAGAAATAAATACCACAGAATATAACGTATAAAAAATTGTGTTGTTGTTGCTATTAATTTTATAACCAGTGAGTCCCAATAGCAGTAGGTTTATGATTTCTGCTTTAATTTGAAGATTACTCAAAGTGATTATTCTGCTGGTAGTCGTTTAGTGGTGGTGGCTACGGTTGTGATCAACTCATCATCTTGATAATGATTTTTGTTTTTTGCTATAATTTTTCCATTATGACTACGACAGTCTAAACTGTAATGGTAAGTGGCGGTACACTGTAAAGACAAGAAGGCATAATAGAAACTTTTAAAATTAAAAGGGTTGCAAAACAAGTAACTAAAGTCAAATTTCAAATATTAATTACACGATATTTAATGGATTCTTTACATCATGTCAATAATGTAAAACATTAAAGATCATGATTTAGTATTATTTAAACAAATATAAATACACTTTCAAATAATTACAGAAATTTAAGTTTATTATGTAATTTTAAAAGCTCTTATTAAAATGTGATCATTATATGTAAATTGTATTTTTTACATCGTGTCAAGAATGTAAACAACAAAAAATATAATTTTTTTATTTTCTACAGCATATAACTAACGGACATTTGGTTTTATAACCTTTGGATTTTCCTACAATTTTTAAAATTATGTTTAAAACGCAGCAATAATATAAATAAAAAACAACGTATTTTAGCAGATAATTATTAAAAAAAGTCTAGAATGTAGAATTTTATCTTATAAATCCTTTTTTAAAGAGAGTTTTACCAAATTGTACCCGCTAATTTTATTTTTGATTATTTACTTGCTCTAATACCAGTTTTTTACATAATGTCAACAATGTAAAAAAAAAATAACTTTTGTCAATTTAGAAATTTTCCTTCTTCCAGCGCTATACAAAACCTGGAAAATTATAGATATTTTAACATTTCTTTTTGAGATTTTCTAAAAACACAAACGTTTCTACCGCTGACGTATAATGAATTATTTTACATCATGTCAACTAGTTCAAGAATTATTAAATTACATCATTTAAATTTCTTTCCTTTAAATTGTCTTTTCTGCAAAAAAAAATTTAAGTTTTAAAAATTATTTAGCTTTATAATGCATGAAAATACAATTATTTACATAGTGTCAACAATGTTAGAAAATATATACATATCCTTCTGGTTTTCTTTTGTCCTTGCAAATTTTTCAATACATTTTGGAGGTAAAATTAAATTTAAAAAAAGCTTTGAGCAATATTACTAGCTTTAGGTAAAGTATTTATTTGGGTTTTTCCTAAATTTTGTGATTTAAGAAAAAGTATCTGTTTTTGTAAAAAATATAAATTTGGTGGGTGTAAAAATTTCCCTTTTGTCATCAAAGAATTTTGGTTTTACTAAATTTTTACACACTACTTTCCATAAAAAACAATTTGCAAAAATATTGTTGCATTTATTTTAATTTTTGACGTTATCTACATTCAAAAGCACCTAGATAAGATAATTCTGGCACAACTTTTAGACATTGACTATAACAATATGAATAGTAAATACATACTTATGCACATATATCGTTTTCAGCGCAATCATCATTTGATATCATTAAGAGCAATAAAATAGGAATATATGTATGTATAACCTTGTTTAAAATTTTGGGCACACTGCTAAAAAGAACTGTAATTTTATACTCAACATAAAGTCTTAAATTAAGCCCACAATCATTAAGTTATGAAAAACAGTAGTAAAGCAAAATAAGCTTAAAGAAATACAAATAAACTCACAAAGCAACTTGTGTTTATTTACGCATAATATAAATAACAATAGAAAATGTAAACAAACAAAAGTGTCAATAATGTTTTATAATGAAAGCAATTAAGTTTGTTCTTATTAAATTTTTTTATTTAGTTATTATGTTCAAAAGTATGTATGTATATAATCATAAATTCACCAATAATTTTTGTCTGTATAAAACACTGATTAAAATGTTTGTAAGGTAATAAACTCAGTATCGTATTATTAATTTATTTTATCATTATTAAACTGTCTAAACAAAGTTATCTTTACGTTTTTAACATTTTCTTTAAGTGCCTTCGTGATGTGTAACTTGCTACTTTGATGGATTTGGCAGCCCTAAATTAATAACCACTTTTATTTAACACTCTCCCTGATGGTTTATCTCTTCCTTCTCCCTTTTGGCACCTTTCAAAAAATACACAATCCACATACATATTAAGTTTTGATATCCAGAGATGTTAAACCTGACTTTTGACATATATACGCATCATTCTCATTGCTGTCTATTATTACAGACATTTTGACCGAAATTAAATGATCATTTACAAACGATTTTAATTGTAGTTTTTAAGTATTTTTACCGAAACTTTTTTCAGCAAAATTTTTAAACTATCAGATTTTTTTGTTGAAATTTTATAAAGTTCGATATAAATTAAGCGTCTATAGAAAATCTGCACACGTTTAATTTCGTGATAAACTTGTATTGAGTTTGACCTATCTCAAGTCAAAAATCTGTTGGCGGCAATTGCTTGTCAGTGGCATTTATTATTTTTTCAACTCTTCGGTATAGCGGCCAAGAATGAATGATAAGACATTCTAATCTACCATCTTTTGCTTCTTATCCCAAAAGCCTCGTTAAATGTTTTTACTATATACATAATTTTAAAAATATCGCTATTTTTGGTGAATTAGAAATATTTAAGTGTACGAACTATCGACATTGTTATTTGTATAATAGGTTAACCTATAGAAGGCAACCAATGGCTGATCACCCTGGGTAATTCTATCAATGAAATCATATAAGTTGTCCCCATAAAGTGCTGTATATTGGTGCTGTTTGCTTGAAAATATTTTTTAAATAGTGTAATGATTTGTTTTTTACCTCCGACACTAATCAAAACTTTCGGAAAGACATATTAAAAATATTGAATAAGAGTATCGAGCTCTAATAAATTTTGTTGAAAAAGTAGTATCTTTTCTTTTTTTATTTTAACTACACCTTTTGTTGTTTTCTAAGTGTTGAAACATATTTACTGGCTTTCTGTCCAGTGTAACAAAATGGTATAAAATAAAGCCACATCATTCCATATTTTTAATCACTCAATCTATATCAGCCCCGATATTTTCTTCACAAGCTTGAAGGGATTCTATGTTTTCTAGCAGTGGCTAAAAATTGTATTCAATAATGCTATTATCATCGTAATCTAATTCATGTTTGCTACCATATTGGCACGCACGTTTATCTTATATCTAATCTTCCCGTAGTGATCGCGATGCCATTCTTAAATAAAATACAACAATTTGACATTAACATCCATACTTTTGATTTCACTATGCTCACTGCTATCACAACTCAATGTAACAGGTATGTTACAAACTTATAAAGCTAGTTTTTTTATGACAAGCCAAAACTTTCCGCCATTAACCATAAATTAACAATATATCACTTACGGTTTTCCAAAGAATATTTGTTACAGTTTTTATGCACAATCTTTTAGTATTTATAATTTCCCCCAGATTAAACTTTTCACTTTCTCTAATGCCCACTATTTGATAGTGCCGCTATTTAATGATGCCTTATATAAACCTTTATGTTGTAGGTATGATGCAAAAATGTTACACTGGTTTCAGTACATTAAATCTACTCGATATGTACATATGTACATACATACTTACATATGTATTTTGCCGTCATTTGTAGGATTTGTTACAGAAATTTCACATGGCGTTATAAAGGGTTAAATTGGTTTTAAAAATTATTAAATTAATTTTTAATTGATTTTATACAAACAGTAAAATTCCATCTCTGTTATTTATTTATTTTTACTAGAAAACTTAATACCTATTAAAGAAAAGAAAAAATTTTTTTAAAAACTAACACATCCCATCCCCGTTATTTTCTTTGCTAAAAATAATGAATATGCAAGTGACCAAACCAGACAACAGTCATATTAGTTATTGTTGTTATTACTTTAATCATATTACAATAACAACAACTCCTACATACATTTGCTAGAGCCATATTAACATTTCATTGCATTGCATTGTTGTCGTTCAACTCTAGTTTTATCCCATTTCTTTTGCTCTCTCCCTCCGCAGATTTAACATTCTCTTGTGCTCTATTTTTTATAACTGTGCAATTTTAAGTTCAACATTACCATAATTGAATTCTTGTTTTAATTCGTTCAGTAAGACGTCGATTTGCTAGCTGAGTGTTTAGTGCAGTTCAATACAAATATTTTGTAATAATTAAATATGGAAGACATTGTCGGTATAAAAGTGAGTAGTGTGTAAAATGTGTGTGCAATATTATAAAAAAAAAATTAAATAAAATAGTGAAAATATTAAAAAAGTGAAGTGTTAATTTTGTAGCGTTATACATACGTATGTGCGAGTGATTCATCATGGTTGTTAGTTAATAAAGAAAATATTTAAGGTAAATATGGCTGGCTTATGAATTGCTTTTATTATTTTATTATTACGTCAAAAGTTGGCGTCTAAATTCCATAGCCATACAAAAGATTTGCTTGCTTGTTTGGATGCTACGGAGGTTTGTATTTCATTACCTAGATACACACATATGCACGTATGGCTGGACATACAAAATCTCTTTCTGTGTCATGATTATTTATGTTTTAACGTTTCCATATGAAATGAATCTGTTTATTTTTATTCCTTTTTAATAATAATCATATTGGCGTTGTTGTTGCTGACTGGTTAGAGTTTAATGATCTTACATTTATTACGCATCATCAACGTCATGATGATAATTAACATGACGTTTAATTATAATTAAGCTTGTTATTGTCGTGATGAAGCTTTTAAATAGCTTTTAAGTATATTGTCTATTTTTTAAATTCTAATTAGGAATGCATACATACATATGCACATACATAGTATGTATGTTCGAGTCAGGATTATGGAACATTATAACGTATTTATTGTACCTTACTTAAAAAGGAAATTCCTAATTTGTACATACTTCTGTACATAGAGACATAAGTACATATCGCATCCTAAATACAAAATGGTCACAACTCAAAATTTTCCAAAATTGATTTTTTTACATAAATAAATTCAGAGTACATATATCTACCTACTGCAAAAATTTCACTATCTTCTTTAACTGGAAAAATACAGTTATGTCTATTTGTATGTTAAGTATGTTGCTTCTGCACGATGAACTAAAGAGAATTATTATGAGTCATAAATCAAAATTTTATTTTATTTTCCCAAACATAATATAAAATTGAAAAAAGTATAGCAGAACCTTCTTCAATATTGAATTTTTTCATAATGGAACAATATTTTCTTTAAATATTACAATCATTTTTACGTACACAGTTTTTTGTCTCTCCTGAAAATTTTAGTATTTTGAGTTGTGACCCTTTTGTATTTAGGGTGCGATATGTTTGTTGAAATTTTTAAATTCACTCGTACCTACATATATTTTATTTAACCTTTAACTTTAAATAATTACGATTTTACTTCTTTTTTCGTTGCAGGTATGTTAAATAAAACTTGTATGAATTTAAAATTACTTGTGGGGGTAAGTGAACAATTTAACCAACCCGTTAAATATAATGTCAATGCGTTAATAACATGTTAAGGCAATTAAATTTTAAATTGAGCTATAAAATTGCGTGTTTATACATATGCAATTTAGCTTACTCAATTAGCATCTAGCAGCTCAAAATGTTTCCATGACCCAACAATTGTGTTTGAAAAAGCGTGCAGTCATATGTTTAGCATTATTACATTATTACGCATTATTACGTATTATGATAGAGATAGCTTAATTTTATATAATGTTAATGTAAGTTGTCAGGTCTAGTTAGATGTCTATTACATTTAAGGTCTATTTACACCCACCCGTTCCGTATCAGTTTCGTTCATTATAAGTGAAAAATAAAATATCGTTGCCTTAAAGCTGTTTATTTATACATGTTCGGTTTTGACACCCATGCTACTTCACTGTCCGTTCCGTGTTCCATACTGATACGGAACCATCTTAGAGTCTTTCATAAGTTTTTAAATTTTAAGTAAACGGTCAAATTAAGAACAAACCTTTGTTGATCTTAACTTAAATTTTTTTTTTCATTAAAGTAATTAACTCACTTCCGCTGTTTCTCAACTGAAAATTATGCTTTGAAAGAGTATTTGCTTATGTTAAATCTTCTTGAGAACTTTTCATATGTAGACATCACCCCTCTAAAAAAAAAGTCCAAAAATATACTCGCATTAAAAAATAAAATTCAGCTTAACGTTCTCATGTATTTTGTCTGCTTTTTATTAAGATTAATGTTAACTGTCAATTTAAAAACTGTTAAAGCATAAAAAGATGGCATAAAAAAACTCTAATAATTTTTAAATCCACTCTAAACTCTCATATTCATAAAGGCACAAAATAAAGCTAGTTTAGCCTATTGACATTTAGTGTTATGGGTGACACACATGGCAGTGATGATGTCCATGATAACTATAAAGATGATGTAGATCAAATTAAAAAAAAGGGTAAATTCAGCATGTATACAACAATATACACATGAAAAGAACAGTGTGTCTCTAACTGTAAGGACACCGATCTTGAAGTTAAAGAAAGAGTTTTACTCTAAAAAGATTACTCGAGCATGAACTGAGTTTTGTGGAAGCAAATAAAGTGAAACTTTAGAAAGGAGTGAAATGGATAAGATTTTCTAATCGTTTTTAACAATGTGAGCTTAAGTCCGAAACAGTTAAGCCTTCGTCAATATTTGATTTGCCAAACCAATGCTACACTATAACAAGTTTTAAGATTAATTTAAAAGGAACGGAAAAATCAATTTTCCCCAATTAAAAAAGACTTCCTGTTTTCAAATCGCCCGAAAACGTCAAGTAAACGTGAGTCATACATATTATTTACCCCGCCACTGTCTATTCGAGTTTTTCTGTCAGCATAAACTGATTCATATTAATACAATTAAAGTCTATGTGCCACTCTATGTTGCATGACTCTCAAACATAAACATTAAATTAAACTTTGATCATCTCTCACTCATCAAGTCAAGACGATATGACTGATTGTCTAAATGAGTGTGACTACATCCAACGTGTGTTTGTTTGACGGCGGGTGACTATAACTTTAACTGACCATTTGTGACTTCTCTACCCTTCTTGCTTGTTCATTTGTTTAATCAAAATACTACTGCACATACCCGGACAAAGGGGGGATGTACGATCGTTGTTGATTAACTGTCAATTAGATTATTAATTTAATATTTCTGTATTATTTGCGGAATGCTTTTAGAACAATTTAAGATATGGAAAATACACAAGAATTTACAGGAGGTTGCGGTTTAAATCTTGGCAAAATATATCATTAATTCAAAATTGTAAAGAGAACTTTAAAATTTCTACTAAAAATATTTTTAATAAAAATATTTAAGTAAATGTAAAAACTTTACCTTTTTTCCTACAATTACAAATTTATGATTCAAGTAATTATATTTTTATTTTCTTAATTGGGGGTGTATAATTTTCTATAAGTATTTTCTTTTAAAACCAATTCATGTTAAAATTTCACTTTTTTTATACAATTTCTTTTTATCTATTATATTTATTTTTCTTCCATAACAATTCATTTTCATTTGAAACTAGAGTTTAGAAATTAATTTAATGGCTTTTCATTTAATTTAATAACTAGTTTAGCGATTCAAGATCAGTTGGTTACACATCGTCAATCAGCAACGTGTTTCTTGATTTTTCTTTCATTAAAATCATTAAAATGAAAACTATTAGTTGCCATTTGTAACAAACCACTAAACAAACATTTAATTTCTTTTTTTATTTCACTATAAATTAAAGTGTGATTTTTTAACTAGTAAAATGCGTTAACGAAATCTCCTATTTAATTTGTTTCACTTTATTATATTTTCTTTCAGTACTTAACCGTTTAGCGCCACGAATTGTTGATTAATGTTTGCTCTTAAAAGCCTCACTTACTTTACAGATGCGTTCATTAAATTACATGATTCTTACAACGTTATACAAGTGCGGAGATATTGTCGAGAAGTATAATTGCTCATGTTGTTGTTGTTGATATTTTTTGCTGTTATAACATTCTGTAGTTGAAGATGACTTACATATATATTGCGGTCAATTGTCATGAAAGATCGCTCTTTAGCGCCGTTAATTGAAATAATAAAATTACATGATTAAATGCTCTCGCCAAAGCTTTTCATATACAATCTCCTTGTCGAATTCAGGGAAGGATATACGTTTTTTTTATAGAAGCTAAACCCCTATGAGGTCTTGGATACTTCGCCGGTAGTTTAAATTTTTTTAAATTAATCGCAAAAGAATAGTATATAGGGAAGAAACTTTGCTTAAAAAAATCGCATTTCAATTGCAGATTTCAGAAATTGAACTGAATTTATACTGAATTAGACCTAGAATTAAACTAGAATCGTGATCCATCTTATATTCTAGACTAATATTAGAAGGAATAAAAAACTAAACAAATCGCTTTAACCTGTGAAAGTTGTGTATGCACTGGACCACTTTGTAAGTTTAAAATGTCCATCCCTGCTCAAAAATACTCATTTAGTGAGCTGAGAGTAACATTTGCCCTCTTTTTGTCAACTTGATTAAATTAAACTATGAAAATCAATGTTGGGCAGATTAAAAATGTAAAAAAAAATAAATAGATAGATAAAGTATAGCTTCGTCTATTAAATAAAGGTGTGTAAAGAATTTATATTTAGCAAAAGCTTTTCGTTGAACACTGTTTCCAAAGTAGACATTAAAAAAATTGAGCAAAAGCCCTTAATCCAAGATTTGCATCACTGTATAAAGTCGGAAACTTTTGGCTTACGATTTGGCTGCTATTACACAGCGCAACTACTTGAAGAGCCAGATAGATTGGATGGTTCCAAGACCCTGTTAAGCAGGTTTGATGGCCATCTTGCTGCGAATTTTTAGGAATAAATATTAAAAATACAAGTAAGTCACTGTTACTTGACAAAAGATGACTCCAGCAAGTTATGATTGAAACTGTGATGTGATCGAGTAAGGCCGGATCTTAAAATATTAGCGAATATCATTAGGCATCATACATACTTTTTCTTGGTAAAATGTCGAGCTTTGAGCCTAATCTGAAATCTGCAGTTGAAGCGCATTAATGGCTTGCAGAAGTATATGGTGTGGGTGCTTTACGTACGCGAAGTCGGCAAATGTTTATTTGGTTCCATCTGTTTGGCGTAGTCTACATAAGTTGCTCTAGATGTTTTATTCTGATAGCTGATGTGCATCATCACAATAATTTGTGGTGAGATAATTTAAAAAGTGGCGTTTGTCGAAATTTCTAAATTTGCTGCAGCAAAAGCATCTTTTGGTTGTTGATAGAGGAATATTTTCTTTAGGTAAAAAGGTTCAATAGAAAGCGGCATTACTGGCAAAGTCAAGGCTAACCAGAATAATATTCTTCAAAGGAGCCAATACCAAAAGAGTCGATTGCTTTCATGTGTGTTTTTTCAGCAAATGGTGTAAGTCCGTCAAAATGTAACGTTTTTGTGTATTGTAAGCTTTTGACTTTACAAACAATATCCACATTAACTAACTTTAACAATAATAAGACAATGAAAGCTTTTTTGCAAGATCATCAAAAGGCTCTTCTATAAAAATAAATTCATTCTTAAGCTTAATACTTGTTGTCTGTTAATTATTTAATTTAAAATTAGCTGTGAAGTTATTACTATTTAACACACAATGCGAGTACTCATACTTATTGTAGATGGGGGCAAACGAATGTGCATGTCAGTGGGTTTTGTTTCTTACTCGAAATGCAACTCTTTCTCATCATCAGTGTTTTTGTTGTTGTTGTTGGTAATTGACGTCTTAGGAAGACCCACTTAACATTTAATGACCCTGAAAATTCAACAGAAGATGAAAACATTTAAATAGTCAACAACAACAACCGTAAACATTTATACGAAAACATTCAATAAAGCAGGTATATAAATTAATGTAATCGTAAAGTCAAGTATAAATTCATGTGCTTCTCATATGAGTACATCCTGACGATAATAACAATATTTTTTAAAAAGTAAAGAAATTGATTTTAAAATAAGTCACAATTCAGCAGATCTTGTTCCGCCTAAAACTGATCTACTTAAGCCCCTTTCACACTTTTAGATTTGCGTTGGATTTTTACATAGAGAAATCTAATGATAATGGTTCTGACAACTGATCAAGTTCCACTCGTACTTTTTGATAGTCTGGTCACATATTGTCTTTACACTACAGTATAACCTGTTTAATTACCCCAGGCTTATTTACCTCGATTTTTATATACCCATATCTCTCTTTTCCTAATAAAATCCTACATTTAATTAACATTCGATTAATTTTACAGTTTGGATAATTGAATTAAAAATGTAATCGCTAAAATTAATTATTACTTAGAACGAAAAGTACTTTTGGACTTAAGACATCAGGTCAATGCAACGTTTCTAGCCCTGTTTTCATTTGGACCTTATATGAATTTTTAATTAATTAATTAATAATTAATTTTATAACCCTGCATTAATTAAATTATATTATCTTTAACGTAATTACATACTACATAGCTTTGTTTAATTACCTCTTTATAGGTATTTAAACGCATTCGTCTAATTATCTTAATGAGATAAATAATAATTACCCAAAAATCTTGACGAGGTAATTAATACAATACTTTCCCAGTTTATTTCAAATTTCCACTACTCGTTTTACTCAATGCAATGGTATGAAAGAGCCTTTAATAACTACCGTTACATTGTTGTGTTGCTATCTGGCGGGATGTGGGTATTTATTCTCTGAAGCTTGCATATAGCTTAAGGATAACAACTTTACAGCTTCCACCGGTAACCCATCGACAACCAGGGTGGTGTAACTCCGTAAAAATCTCGGCAGGCACTATTAACGCTAGCTGTTGCAAGTAGGGTAGGGTAGGTTAGATAATCGAAAAACTCTCAGCCAGAGATATTTCATGATTCAAGTATCTAAAATGTATGTCTAGGTGCTAAACGCGCGGAGGTCGACATTAAAGCTTAAGTGAGTTGTTGCAATAAATGAAACATTTTTTTATTCCGTCTGGCCTGGAGCAATTTTCTTAATTTAAACTAATGCCACAAATTTCATGCACATATATCAGGCGTCCTCAATAATTTTGCTCCTACCAAACATCAACAAATACTTATTAACGAGTCCATTTAACCAAACGAGAGATTTTACCTTACTTCACTAGTTCTGAATTTGATATTCCGACAGGGTGTTTTGATATAGAGTTTTGGAACGAACTTCCTTCATCCCTTGTAAAAGTTTGATTTGGAGACAAACCTGTTTCGGCTGTGTGCCATCTTCAGTGTCAGTTTTCGTTTTCGAACGGAATTACGTTCTAAGGACGCCCTGAAATATTGATTCCATTCCTTATAATAACTGCTTTGTAAGCAAATACATTTTGCAGTAGCTACACATGTAATTATAAAATTTGACTGCAGCTGATGTCAAATTATAAAATTGAATTATTTAATAATAAATTTGTTATATTCCTTTCTCGTTCATTATTGTAGGAATACTTTGAAATATCTTAATTAAAATATTTTAGCTGTAATAGTTTGACACATTTAACAAGTTCATGTTAATTATTGTGGCCATTTGAACGTTTTTTTTTTATTAATTTTTCTTTTTTATTATCTGCAACAATTTATTATAATTCAACATTACTGGTTTACTAAACAGTGCTGTATTGCAAATAGTATAATTTTTTTAGTTTTGTTCATATTTGCTATTTAGTCCATCGTGGACAAATTTATGTCCCTTAAACAAAAAAGTGCAAGATACAAATTATTACGTAAAAACTCCAAAAAATGTGGAATTTATTTTGAAACGTGACTAAAATCTATAAGGAATGTGGTTGGTGACAATATTTTGTACATTATTAATTTAAGTTTTAACTTATTGGTAAAGTTTTTTTCTTCTTTGCGTCTCGGTGTTTTGTTGCGTTTACATATGATAACTTTAATATTTTAACATGAAATTAATGCGAATGATGTTCAAGGTTTATAATAGCTTATTTTACTCCACTTCCATTTAGATACCTTAAATAAAAGTACCAATATTGACGAAAATTTTCAATATTGGTACTTTTTAAAAAGTACTTATGAACTATTTCTAAAAATGTTGAGAAAGAATCATTTTGACACTATTAAAAAATTGCCAGGTTGAATTTTTTATTTAAATATTTGAAGCACTTTTATTTTGGGCATTATTTGGATAGCCCTTCGGGTCCTTTTTTAGGGTTTATTTTATTGAGTCTTGATTTGATATAGATTTCGGAACAAATTGACGAAATCGAACGAAAAATAACACTAATGATGGCACATAGCCGAAGTAGTTGAGTAGGGTTAACAGAAATAAATCAGCACTGAATTTGTTCCCAAAATTTATATTTAATTTTTTTTATCTTTTTAGTATGGTCATACGATTACATATATTTCAATCTAATCGAACAGCAAACTCGTGACGGAAACAATTTACTATACAAGAACTCAGTTAATAAGTTGAGCAATTAGTACTTAATTGCGCCATTAATTGTGCAATATGATTTGTTTAGTAAGCAAACAAGTTTGTAAAATTAGCACCTTAAATGTAGTAGACCTCTAATTAGACTCGATAACTTACAACAACATTACCATGAATATATAAGCTAATTTAGCTACCTCTTTTATATTATTATGATAACTAGAGATTTTCTACGTATTAACCATCAAATGCTAATTGAGTAAGCTAAATTGCATAGGGATGAATATCAAATTTTATAACTCAATTTATATGACTCAATTATGGTGCATGTCTGAACAAACTATAAGACTTACTGTATTTTTATTATTATTAATATTTTCCTTGTTTCTTAAATTTTAGTAAACTCCTTACGATTAATTATGTTGCTTTTGCTTATTGCCTGTTATTTTAGCCTACTGCACTCTTGTGTTTCTTTTACATTTCATTTGACCCATTTAGCCATTCTATTCTTGCTAAATAACTCTTTGAATATACCTTAGTAAAAAAAAAACATAATTTTTAAATCTCTCCTTCTGCAGTCCCTTTTACCAAGAATTAAAAAAAACAATATTTGCCTTGCAACCAAACCCATTGCGATAATTAATTACGATAAAGCTGCCATGCTTGTATGGTAATTTATGCTGAAATAATCTGCATCGTTTTTTTTTTCTTGTATGTAAGTTGTGTTTTTTCTGTTGTCTTTTACATTCTTACCCTGTGTGGATATGTTGCAGCCTTTAATACGGGCTCCGATTATTCAAATACTTATAATTTCTTGCCAGACAAATTATTTGAACAGGTTTATTACCACTTTTAAGAAAAAAATTCATAGTATCTTGAATGAAACACATATATTTGAGCTGGTTTTTTTATTGTTTTTGTCTTATATTTTTTTTAATCCAGTC
The DNA here is from genome assembly GCA_963932375.1 of Phania funesta. NCBI lineage: Eukaryota > Metazoa > Arthropoda > Insecta > Diptera > Tachinidae > Phania > Phania funesta. The sequence continues at coordinate 2,668,226 of OZ010656.1, read as the reverse complement.
TTGGAATTATTATAAAAAAATATTTAATATTAATTTATTTTTAATGTAAATTTTTACAACCAATAAGAGTTAACATACTTCAAGCTATTTGCTTAAGAATTTTTTTAGGATAAATTTTAATAAATTAATATAAAAAATATTTATAGTACAGTGGAAGCTGTTTAAGTGACGTTAAAATTTTATTAAAATATGTGGTGTGACAAATATTGGTAAAACAGTTGGGTGCTGTTTTAATCAGAAAATATACAATTTAAATGAAACAAAAAATTTATATTTCTCAATGCCATCGTTTTTTGTTTCGACTCCCTGGATCCGTACTTAATTTAAAAATCAACAGAAATTCCTACTCCTACTATAGGTAACTCTTTTTTCAAAACAATCTCGAATAATAACTTGCTTTACAAATTCTCTTTAATGAACAGTATATATAATCGGTTGCACATTTAAAAGTCTATCGATATCTTTGCATTGCTAAATCTAGTGGGTGTGCAATTCTGATCCATAGAAAACCAGGTCATATGGATCAGTAAGATCGGCAATTTTAGAAATATGAGGCGGTGCGATTTGAACAAAATTAAACGGTTGCAGCATAGAAATGATTTTAAGACCAAGTGCATTCTCTTATGGCTAAAGTCTATCTAACCTGCCGCAGGCGACATACATTATATTTAATAAAATTTACCAAAGTTACTGATGGTACGTCTTTAGTTATTTAAACCAACATTTCCTACTCCACCCTTCTAAGCCAAGATCTCTATAAATAGATCCACCTTTGAAGTGCTTCCACTATATATTATATTTCTAAAAATGTTCTCAAATAAGTTGCAATGTTGTTGTAAAAATTTACACGTTTAATATATACAGCCTACTAAACCAGTCAAAAAAAAATTATATTGAAGGTGGACAGGTAGAACTAAAAATAATTTAAAAAAAATAAATGAAGGCATACAAAAATACACAGAAATTACAAAATTACGCTTTTCTGCTTTCAACAAATACATATGTACGGTATGTTGTGGTGGCTGTTTGGCTATATTTGGTTGCACACTTTTAACTAACTATTGCTAAGTTAAGACAAATTTTGTGATAAAGATAAATATAAAATATAAAAACAAAAAATAATTAAATTAAAATAACGCAAAATTTTTATATTAACACGTTTTTGGTGCATGCAACATTTTGTAGAGGCTCTCATACACGTTTGACTACTTTCACATTAATGTAGGCGTCGTCACGATCATCAGCATTGCCTCCATTAAGCAGCTTCTGTGGCATGTTTAAGGCACATAGCCGTAGTTGTGATAGGTCTGGGCATATTGAGCCTGTTGTTGGGCAACGGCTGCTGCAGCTACAGCCGCCGCATGGGGATGAGGCAAATAGGGCAAAGTTCCAAAAGTATAGGCTGGTAAGATTGGCGGTGCATTATTCGATTTGTTCGAAGAACTTGAGGGTGAAGCGGCTGGTTTGGCGGGAGGCTTGGGAGCTACATTGGCATTAGATCTGAGGGGCTTTCTAACACAAATTCTAGCCACGAATACGGCAACCACAAAGGCTAATAAAGAGCCTAAAATGGTACCAGCCACCACATCAGACCAGTGATGCCAATAATCCGAAATACGTGTCAAGGCCACATACCAAGCAAACATGATGAAACTGAATTGCAATAAATGTTTTAACAGTTTTGAGGCGCGTGTACTTAACGCTGCCTGCAGATAAATGGCTAAATACACCATGCTATAGAAGAATATACTAGCATGGCCACTGGGAAATGATTGTCCCAGCTGAGCCAAAGTGGCGGCTGTATGATTTTGTCCCACACATTCGTATTGCTCTATGTAACGGCCAAAATTAAACGAGTCTTTACAAGTAGATTTATCCTGTAGCTGCGGTTGACACACTGCAAAGAAATGGGGTCTTAAACGCCCCACAGTGTACTTAGTGATATGTGTTGCAACTAAACACAAGGCCAAACCAAATAAATAATAACCAATTTGCACGTAACAGCGCATTAAGCGTTCGCCTATATGACAGCCTGCTTTAGAGTTGCCTTGCTGTGGTGATTTTCTTTTTTCAGCCATTGTTGGAGAAAGTTGTTTAAATAATTCCACCACTATCATAACGGAAGAGGGTATGGCCAATACGATTGATACCATAAAAACAGTACCAATGGTACTTTCACGATAGGGATACTGCAGTGATTCATCGTTACAAAAGAAGCCCCGTCTATAGGGCTTAAACCATTTACGCAAAGCTACTTCCGATAAGCATAAACCAGCGAATATTAGCAAGTCGAAACTAATACGAGCTACACTTTGGAGACGTTTCATTTTAATAAACCCAACGAACACACTTTGTTAACAGTTGATCACTGTTTTTCAGGATTTTTAGTAATAAAAAAAATCTTTGTCTTGTTTTATTTTCTTATTCTTTTTTATATCCACTATTAATCTTGCATACGCGCACGCATTCCATTTATTTTACACCTGCTCGTAAGGTTTGTCATGAAATAGACTTAGTAAAGGTTTTTTGTTAAGACGGTAAACACGTTGCGTTTATTGTGCTGAACGTACATACCTGCAGCAGGCTTAAGTAATGACTAACTTAAGCCAGTATTTGCTAACCATGTTTGAGTGGTCTTTTCTTTGGTGCTTGGGTTTGCGAAAATGTGCTCAAATATTGGTTGCCGACCAGCAAGACTAGTTGTAAAAGAGCAGCCTTATTTGTTACTTGTTTAAAAACAAGAAAACCCAACTCTCTGCAGAAAAACAAATTTTGTTTATATCATCAGTGTTGTAAAAGCTTGGAATCATTACAGCTGAATTTCTATCTGGCTTGTTCAAAATTTGAGTATGTTTCAGGTATGAATAATATATTAGTGAACTTAATCTGTGGGAAATCAAACAGGTACAACAGTAGAATTCAAAATACGAGAGAAAAAAAAATCATTGCCAAAAATTTAAGAAAAACAATGTTTCTTCAATGTTAGATAATTTATTAAAAAATAAAATTTCATCACAAGTTTCGAATTCACCAAAAAGTAAAAATTCACTAAAAAATTTACAAATCATTAAATCTTTTAATTTTGCAAAAAATCTAAATTAAACTGAAAAATAAGGGAAGCTTAAATTTCACCACAATTTTGGAATTCGAAAAATACGAAAATTCTCCACAAAAACAAATTATAGTCCAAAAATTTTAAATTAAATTAAAAAAAACACACAACTTTTCAAAATAAAATTTTCACCAAAAAATCGAATTTCTCTAAACTCTATAATTTTATCACAAAAATTGAAATCCGCAAAAAATCTAAATTTTATGGAAAACGTAGGCATTTTGCCAATGTTCGATGTTACATAAATATATCATAAAAAATTCTAATTTCACAAAAAATCGGAAAATCACCAATAATTATAAAAAAGTGAAATTATAAAATTCATAAAAACTTAAAATTTTACCAATAATCGAAATTAAACTGAATAATCATAAAAACTGTAAATTCACATCATTTTGGGAATTCACCGAAAATTTGAAAATTCACCACATCTTAATATGCCAAAACAAAAATAGGTTATCAAAACACAAATTATTCCAAAATTTCCTAAAAGTACGGCATAAATCCCAAAAAATTTTCAATTTCATCCAAAAAATAAAATTTGTATTTTAATTTATAAAATTCCAAATCACTACAAACTAAAAATTTTGCCGAAATTCCAGAAAATATCAGAAGTTCCCCAAAACTCAAAGAAAAAACAAATTCAGAAAATATCCAAAACAATTTTTAAGTTCCAAAAGACCTAAATCATAAAAACAACCACAATTTTTATAAACAAGGAACCAAAAACAAACGTCACAGTATTTTGAAATTTAACAATCAATTTTACCCAAAGGCTGAAAATGCACCGAAAACTCTAAAGTTTGATAAATGTTCGAAATTTTACTAAAAATCTAATATTGCTATTACATATCATCTATTAACCGATCGAAAGGGATTATATTAATACGAAAGGAGAGTTTGATTTTTAAATAAGACGAATAATACCGGAGGCTAAAATTAGAGAAGGACGCAATCCTCTACATTGGAAAAAATCTGTAGTAGATTTTTAGTAGTTCATACTTTTTTGAAGGCATAGCCGAAAATAGCCTCTTTTTTCTTTTTTGCTTTAATATAAAACGACTTTAGTAATAATAATAATTTTCTTTTAAAATTGTTCCTTGCAACATTTCATTGGTTTACATTCTGACCAGAAAAACTACATTACAAAAACAAACGCGTCACTTTAAATTCTTTGTTTATTTATATTTTTACCAATCATTGAAAATGCAACGTTCCTCACCATCAGTTATTTTCGTTACCCCGTTGCTACTAACTGTTACTCGCAATTATGCACTAGTATGAGTTACATACACGTTGTTGCTTCGATACGAGCGTTTAGCTGTTATTTTAAAGCTGTTATTTATTAAATTTTTTTTCTCATCAGCTGTTTTATTTCGCATTTGTAGCTCGAAGACATGTTACTTTCTTTCCACAGCCGTTTGTTTTGTTTTTGTTTTATGTACCTCCTCTTGTTCACATTTTTATTTACGATTTGCATTTTACGTGTTGCATAGCTTGAGAAACCATCTCTCTTGATTGCAGTTCTTAAATCTCTCTCACATTTGTACGTATAGTATACGGGTTTAAGTAACAAGTACCTGTTTGCTGCACCATGATAATTCATCAAATGGTACAGAGTATGTGACTTCAAGACAAATTTTGTCTTTATGACGATTGTGAAAAACAAACTCCTGCAGAAAAATGTTAGTTGCAGCTGGTGCAGTTAGTGTTTAAGCAATTTTTCCATTGAATTATATTATGATACTGTATTCGGTCAAGGTTGAAGAAATCTGGAAAGAAATGATTACATTTGTTGAACAAAAACGTGGGAAATTTATTTTTCATTACATGCAGACATTTGTAATATATTGTTCGAAGTTACTGAGAGCGTGATGAGCGATGAGTAATCTGAAGAATCTTAATGAACGTACTTCGTTACTGCGAGAAGACTATGGGCAGTTATTGAAAGAGGTTACTTTGTACAAAATGTTTTTGTTTAAATTTGGCGGCTTTTTATTCTGGTATTATTTCGTCTTTAGTACGTTTTATTTTTGGAATTTATGCATTGTATACACAGGATTTTAGGTTAAACCCTTTCTCAGTTGGAGGTATTAAAAAATACTCTTTTGAAAAGACTTATACAAATCCTGGTTAAAAAATTTGGGCGGTGCATGATTTTTAATGGGAATTAATGGCTGCTTATTAATGGAATTAATTGTTTTGTTTTCTCTGAGGAGGGTGAAGTAGAGGGGATAGAAGAGCTTTAGTGTTTAGTAAGTCTGCAATTACGCGTTCTATTTATTTTTAGAAAAGTGATGCATCGCCTCTGTTGGTATGTATGCGCATGACTTGTTGCTACTTTAGTCATTTTACTAATAATTTTACTTCGCCGACGATTTAGTGCTTAGAAGTTATACCGACGAAGCAGGGCTAGTAGATATCAGAAAAATTAATGTTATTGAATGGTCAGCAGTTGAGATTGGAACGCAGGCGACTAAAGCCATCGAATGCTAAATAGCCAACGCGTTAGCTACTTAAGCCACAGCACAGGGTTTATTTAGCATCTCTGATATAGGAGAATACAGATAGATTGCGTGAGTTGTCCAGGGTTTTTATTAAATGTATTTATTAAATTATGTAGAATACAGATAAATATTTTTATGCAACAAACCTAGCAGTTTCTCTTTTAAATGTGTTCAAAATCCCCTTTGAAATCTATGCTACCATATAGAAAAAATAACACAAACTTTCAGCAGCCTTCATTTTATATTTTATCATTATAAAATTAGTTTATAAATGATTCAGCAGCTTCTTAAAGCTTTCAATTTCATGAGAACAAAATGAGTCAACAACGTACCCATTGTTTCGTGCTACAAAATAATTATAAGGCCGTTAACATACCACAAACAGCTTGATAGCACCAACAAAATACTAAAAAACATCTTTATCTATTTTACCTTCCACGTATTAAATCTTACATGAATTACTGCTAGATGTTTTTTTTACCGTGATGATGGTCTACCAGGTCAAATTTGATATACCATAAGTGACGAATAGTGATCATGATAATGCTGTTGTTGACGGTTGTTTGATTATTTGATATTCATGTTTACACAATATAAATTCTTTTACTTACATGCTGTTTTCTTGAATTTGCATTAATTTGGTTTTATCTGTTGTTTCCAACTACCTTGTGGCACACACGAATTCACTCAAGCTTTACTCTTTAAAATGTTGCATGTCTACCGGTTTGAGCAGTGCTTTTAATTTCATTTGATTGGTTTTCAGTCGTAGTAAAGTTTATTGCTTTTCTAAATAAACTTGCAAGAAAAATACTTTATAAGCGATTTAAATGTTTGAGTGCAGTACGTACAATGTATGTGTTTTGAAGTTGCTTTTCAAAAGGGGTTTAACCTGTAAATGTGCAGTTTGATATGAGCCACGGGTCGTTGGAGGGACCTTACCCCATTTATTCCAAAGAAATGGTTAACATTTTTAAAATTTAGTGTACGACAATTAAAACTTTTCGTTCTATCGCGAAGTGTTCCTTTTTGATAAACCTACTAGTACTATTTAACGTAGGGGGGATATCTAAGCAGACCGCTTACGTTATGGGCCCTTTTTCGACCTCATTCTTTCGACAAATTGATTTCAGGGAACCGACTTGCAATTTATGTTTTGTGCTAACACTAGCCTTTACTTTTGGTAGTGATTTCAGATTATCGATTGGTAACTGTTTAACTTCTTCCACATCACGGGGTCTCTTGTAATTGTCAGCATTTTTCTAAGGCTTAGTTTCCTGACGGCATTCCGATTTAACAAGTATCTACCTGTGGTCTGAAGTCGTATAGACATTCACTTATAATGTGCACTAACGTCTCAGCTTTGAAGATTGACCCGTCCTACCCTTACGAGGTTTTCTTGTCTATCTATTAGGAATTCCTCCGTTGGCCAATAAACACCGGAGTTCCTACAACGATTAACCTCTCCACTTCTTGAGAGGCATCATTGGCCGTGCCCATCTGAATCTCACGTCCGATCCGTCCACCCTTTGCGAGGCATTCTTAACCATTTCTTCTGGATTCCTACCTTGGCCTATTAAAACCGAAATTTTTTCAGATTCTGTATTAAAACTGAAGATCGACAGATATCCATAGGTCGTGAGACGAGGCATACGAATCCCTGGCCACGCATCCCTGGTGTATGCTGTTCCACCGTGGATTAGGGATTTATAAAAGCGAGTGTGAACTTGTCTCCAGTCAACTTATTTAGACAGACTCCTGGCAGGGGTAGGAAGCATTTACCGTCCGCCAACGCAAGGATCTATAAGTGAGAACTTCTGACAGTGCTCTGAGGCACGGTAAGCTATAACTTTGTGCCTGCCTGACTTTCGGGTGTCAAAATTTCCTCTTGTTTGATTGGCAACACTAACGCTCCAAAGAAAGCATATTCCAAGCTAGCGTGAATTGTGAAACAGCTTGGTACTTTACTATTCTTTAAAACTTTAGCAAACTTAACTTTAATAACATCGAACTTCAAGTTGATGTGAATTTTATAAAGAATTCAAACGATTTAACCTTAAATCATAATTGACCCTTGGACTCTATTAAGGTTTAAACTTACCATTTACTCTTTATTCGCAAAAAAATTAATATATTATGCAGTGTGTTTCTTTTGCACTTATTTACTCTTTGTTTTGCGCTCTTAGTGCTTTATCAATTATACTTAACTTCGACAAATATTTTAAAAAGCGGAACAGATTTCTATCAATTCTCGTACCTACTTGTATGTCTTGCACACAAAATCAACTTGCAATTTTGTAAGTCATAATTAAAATACTTTTATATGATACTAAATAATATTTGAATATACATATGTAGTTTGACCATCAGACCATACCAAATCACGACACCTCTTAAGCAGCTGATTATTTATTAATGGCATGTTTGGTGAAGGGGAAAGGAAGGAGGGGATCTAATAGTTCAATTCAAATTATGAAATTTGCAAGTATAGAAGAGGATCTTCCCTAGCGTGTGTTATATTAATTTCTCTTACGATATTGTTACTGATCCCCTTAGCGCTTGTATGATTTCCTTTACTAGCTCAATTCGGAGATTTTCCACGGGGTGCGTTCTCAACCCTCATCCAAGTCATTGTTATTTCCTTGAAATTATCTTAATGACCCCTTTATTATTGCCTTTTTATATATTGTTATTTTACTTAATTTTATCAAAAATACTTGTCTTTCGATAAAGTATTTCAAATTCTTTGTTGATTAATTTACTTAAGTTACAAATTTACACACCTCTTTTTAGCACTTGTTTGTAGACTTTTAAAACACTTATTGGCCGGTTTCCTTTTTCTTTCAATAGTTGTTAGTATCAGTAATAAGCTTCTTAAAAAGCATTAGTGTGAGATAAAGTTGCCAAGTTTGTAGGAATTCGATATATGTGTGTATAAGGTAATCGAAATAGTAGTGACATTACAATCGCCAAACTGAAACATTTTGCGTAATGAGTCCGTAAAATCGAATATTTAGTGAGTCTGATTAAATGTCTGGTAGAGTTGTACTGGTCTTCATGACCAGTAGGTCGTACAATTGTTTAATAATTTCAGAGAGGTTTTAGCCGTTTTACAATAATTACAAGAACAACAAACAATTTTCAATTCTTGTCTATGACATACCAAAATATAATTTGAGTTGTTTTTGTAGTTGTTCTAACTCTGTTACTAAGTTTCTGAAACAATTTGTCACTTTAGCGAACTAGTTCGTAACCTACACAACGGATTATTCGCTCTCTATTTTATCAACTTTCAGTTCGGTATGAAAGAAAATTTAGAAACACTATGATGGTAGTATAAGTAAAAACTTGTTGTAGTGTGTTATCATGCTAATGGTTTCATTTCAGGCAGGATTCTAGGATTCAAAAACAGTTTGACTGTGAGAGTATAAAGTTCAAGTTTTTTTGATATTCTGAGTAGAATCCGGTAGTCAAAGTATAAGTTGTAGCGTATGTTGGCAGCTTGATTTTAAAACAGTACATAAGAAAAGGCGAATAAAATAAAATACCCTTTCAAAAATAGAGCTCGGACGTCTTTGTAGAAGTCTGTTAACTGAATATCATCAAGCCACAGCTTTCTTGGGTAAGTTTTCATTTGGCTTTCCTCAGTGATTTTCCAGTTAATGATTGCTAGATTCGAATATCATACTATAGTGTCAGGTTGCGACCCCCACTCTTATTGTAAGTTGTTTGTCTCAGTATAAAAGTGTGATCTGAGCTTAACACGCTAGGCTAAATACAACTATCATGTTTTTATAAGAGGGAGTAGGATATGAGAAGGCACTGTAAGCCAATGATCTCTTAGACTGAGTACATGAAATTTGAGTATAAGAGTATAAGATTGTATGCTGAATACAAAATTAATCTGAATATAAGATGTCTGTAAGTCTTATTGATTGTTGTTTGAAGTGTATATAATTTATTTCCGGATGATGCTACCAATAGGCGTAGGCAATTATTGAATATAGTAATTAAAATTAAAGAGAATTTTATTACAGGCCTAGTGCTTCAAAATCATTGAAATAAAATTATAATGAAAGCTTAAAGAAATAAAATAAAATATAAGACATATAAGTTAGTAGAAAGCAGTCATATGATTACATGTCAAATTCTGTGTATACAAAACCAATGTAAGGTCGTGTTAATGGAGACACTGTCAGTATAAGATGACACCTAAGTATGAGACGATAGTCTTACAACAACGTCACAGACTGAGTATTAAAATATTGTCCAAGTATAAGACTGTATACTCTTGCTTTTAAGACGATATCAGGCTATTGTGGGTGACTCCGTTTTGGCTAGAAAGGGAATAAATTATATGCTTTGTAAGTTGGCGAGCAAAATTTTTTTTGGCAACCCACTGTTTCACTTCAATCGAATCTTTATTTAATTTTTTCCTTGTTGCTCTTATCACACAAAATTGCCAATAGTTAGTTTGACAAGTACTTACGATCGGTAACTATTAAATTTATATACAATATTTATCATAAATTGTCAGTTATCAGCTAAATATGAGTTTTAAAACTAAAATAATATAAAACGAAGAAAATAGCTTGAATTGCAATTTTAGTCTTTAAGTTAAAGTAGGCAGACACTCAATTGCTCACAGTTGGTGTGTTACGAGTTTAATCATTCCTACAATTGCTCTGAGTATTTTCCTTAGAGACATATTGCGAAATTCTATTCAACAAGACCAACAACTATTCAGTATATGAACTTTTACTCAAAATAAATTTTTTTTTCGATTTTTTTTAAATAAATAAATTTTATATTTTTTAAATGTTTGCTATAACACATTGTTTATGGAACTCCCTTCAGTTAGACGTGCTGCAAAGAATGAAAGATGGTTAAAGATAAAAATAATATGAAATAGTTGTATGACAAGAGTTTAATCAAACAAGGTGGAGCTTGAAGAAACATGTCACAATCGCTACAGCAAATCGCTTACTATACTTTTGTTGCAAGAATAGTTTGAGTATATGACGAAGTCATGGGTTTAATAGGGTTATTTGAAAAGAGCTAGATTACTTGTCAAAAGACCAAACGTTATAAGACAAAAGACAGCAAACTGTTTAAAAGCTTAGTGAGTATAAGACTTTGGTGTCATAAATCGAATTCCACATTAGTGGTAGTCATGTTTTTTCTACTTGCAATACTGTCGTTCGAACGATCATTTTCAATCATTTCTCTTCTTACTTCAAAATCATTAATAGCGCCAATGGATTTTGCGAATGGATATATTTTAATTCTGGGGTTTAGTAGAGCTGATACTGACAGTAAAAATTATTGTTCCACATTTCTAAACGCGTGTTTCCACACCGATAGTCCACTTATTATGCGACTATAGTCTAAGTATAGTTTAGGAATAAGGCCGTAAACCGGGTATAAGACTTTGAGCGAGTATAGAACGATAGTCTTTGATAAATGCATTAGTTTAAGAGTAAGACCGTAATCTTTGACAGAAGTTTAAATTAGAGCCGGTTACTTAGGTACAAGATGTCGTCATCTAATAAAATGTAATTCTAAGTAAACGCCATTAGACTTATTTTGTGTACGATATAAGTATATTTAGGTATAAGAGGGTTGATGGTTGCTTTTGTTTTAAACAGAAGTTTTTGATAGAGGCGATAGTCTAAACTTACTCGTGCTAGGAGAAAGTCTATTAATATAAGTAGTAATACAGGTAAATATTAGACCAAGTAAGTCTGATCATAGGACGGTTGTGTACCTTCTCTTACCTTCTCTTAATAATTTTGCCTAGAGTAAAGTACTTTAAAAAGCAAGCAGTTATTAAAATATTAAAATATCTGCTTGACCTAAAGCAAATAATATTATTAAAAGTGATTTAATTTATTTGTACAACAACGCCTAAAATTTTAGCAATCAAACTTGCAATTTTGACGGTTGTGCTAGTGACTTTACAAAAAAAAAAAAAAAAACAACTGTATACTCGCCAATAAGTTCATTCCCATTAGCCGCAATATGTTCAAATTATCGGTTAGAACGCTCCGACGCTAATCATGTAATTGCAGTATTTTTTTAATTTTTTGTTGTTGTGTGTAGTTTGTCCATATGTCTACTATATTGTTTTTAATTTCCTTTGATATACTTGGCTTTGTTTTCTGCTATTCGTTCTGATACTCATTATTCAGAGCATCTTAAAAAAAACTTACTTTGATAATTGATACATGTTTATGATTATCGTTGCTTTTTGTTTCCAAATATATCATTTTCAATTTGCTCTCAATTTCAATTGAAGTATTTTCAATGGAGGTTTTTAGTGGATTTGTGGTCTAGTTTTTTTTTATTACTTTTCGAATACAGAAAACCAGAAGCCTTATAAGTATTTAAGACAAGAAATTAAATAAACATGCGATATGAAACTGCTGCATTATAAATAGTTTTGCTATTTGTTTGCATATAGTATATTTTGCAGTAGGTGGGCGAAACAGTGTAACAGTAGGTCGGCAGTGTAACGCCCACACTTTGCAATTTTAGAGAATGAAGAGGATAAAATTGTAGTGAATTTGGTAGGAGGAGAATTGTTTGTTGGTCTATATACACCGATTTTAATTTGAAACTTTTGTGTGAGTATAAGCCAGAACTTCGAATACAATTCCGCCATTTGAGCTTGACTGGGTCTAAGAATATTGCTTTTACAGCAGTCTATATAAAATTGGTGTAACACAATAAACGGGGAATGTGATTTATGTTGAAATATAAGACAATTGTATGTGTTTAATTCTGAGAATATGGTAGTAGTATTTGTCATACACGGTAGTCTAAGCATAAGCCGGAAGTTCCTTTTATATGAGTATTTGTCCTATAATATGCATAGGACGTTACGTTTATTGCATCATCTTAATTGCGCAATTTCGAAGTTTTCACAATTGAGGCCTTAATTGCGCTCAATTTACCATACAATATTTAATTAATAAATTGGATTAAATGCACAATGCAACTCTGGTGATGTGTGTTTGGTGAGCAACTCAACACATTAAATATAATGGACCACTAGCTAGACCCTACAACTTAGAACAGTTATGTACGATTATATAAAAGCGACACTGGTAGCGTGGTACAGTGGTTAGAGCGCCAAATTTCAAACCGAAAGACCCTTGTTCGATAACCCGACAGAGACAACAAAAATGCTATCACTATCTTTAATTAAAAGGTCCTCTTCCAGACAAATCCACTCAAAGAGAAAAGAAGAAACCCCCGACGTTCCAGCTGACTACTTATTGCACCAGAGAAGGGTCTGCATTGCAGGAACGTTTAGAAAGAAGCCGCCATCTAGAGGAGAAAACAAATGGCTTGTATCAAACGTAGCCATCACGGTCATACCCAGCATATAACGTAAGCCTGACATGAGCTCTATGTAAATTAGATGACGAGGACACTCATTTCTGCCGCAAAGATTGTTGCATACTATCCTTTGGGGATATCCTTATACACCAGTTCTCGTATCGCCATTTTCCTATTGGCAAGCGTCAGTGAAGCAAAACCTGGTTGGAAACTTCGTGTCACCAAGCTTGGACTTACCCTTGTCAGGAGAAAGTACATTGAAGTCCATCGGTTATCTAAGTATTAGAAAATTGTCAGAAGGTAATTTATAAACCTGATTTGGTTTGAACCGTCTTTAAGGCGAATTTCATCGTATAAGACACCAAGAAACACTCCAATGTCTCTTAAGGAATTTTTTCAAGTAATTGATCTGTGTAGTGCCTGCTTCGTTATTCGTTGTATCTCTTTCTTGTTCTTGGCGACAGCTATAACTACGTTATTTTAGTATTCGATTATCTTTTCAATTAAATTTGTCTTTGGCGTATCGAAATCATTATAAGAGGTGTGAATAATGCAAAAAACAGACTTCACAGGCCACAAACAAACTAAACTGATTGCATGTCTATGACGTTTTTACGTTATTTGCTGTGTTTTTTTTTTAATTCTTCTTGAGTATAAACTAGCTGTGTTTCTTTTGTGGCACGTTTTCATTTTGCTTGACACATTGCAAGCTACTTAAAGCGCGATCGCATTGCAGTAGTTACGCGACAGTTACAATTTTTATTTAAACAATTCGTACGTTTTTTGATTTTAATCTCTGGAAGTTTTTTCTAACCAGCCATTAATAAAAAGTAAAAAAAAAACCGCACAATAAAGACGATAAAACTTTTTGTCATTGTTTATTTTGCCGCAACTGAAAAGAAACAATTTAGCAGATTAAGACACTGAAATTAATTTTTAACTAGATATTGCATTTTTAAAGTCTTTAGTAAATAAAAAAATGGAATTTAAAAGGAAATTGTTTCTGCAGCTTAAGTAGTAAAGCAATTATGAATGTGAAGGAAACCTTATTTCTGAAATACAAGTGAACATTCTGCTAAACCACTCCCTGTTGTTCAATGTTCAAGGGCTTTTTTTGCACTATTATTTGGGCCAAGAAGTCAAGACACTTTTTGAATGTGTTATTGCAGGTTTTTCTTTTCACACTCGTAGCCTTCTTATGCACTCGCTATCTAAGGTGTGAATCGGTTGTTAATACATTTGTTTGTCCACCACAGCTTAAGATTTGCTTATTTTTTCTGCAGTTCTTGCAAGATTTGTCTACTTGATTGTTTTGGTATAAATAATTTATGCAGTTGCACGTATGTAGTTTGAGGTATTGTTTTGGCTATTTAAGACGAGATCACCAGCAAATGAAACCTGCAAATAGACAGTCTGTTAGTCATACAACACAGTTGTTTATCTTTTGTTAAGGCATCAAGTTTTGTAGGATTTTAACACTGGTAATGATGTTGTTTACATGAATAATTATTAGGAGGGGGAAAAATAATGCTTGACCACCACGTAATAAATCCTGGAAGCTAAATGAAAGAATGGTTATAGTTGGTTTTGTATTTTTTCAAGCATTAATGCATAGGGAACAATACACGGAAGAACATTAGAGGAAACATATTTTAGAAACTTGGTAATTTTGTTGATGCAGACGTTGCAACCACAGAGGAAACCATTCACGCAACATCAGTTTAAACAAATGCCATCACATCACGACTGCTTTTAACGAACTAAACCTTAATGGCAGTAAACTTCAAAACAGACGATGGAATAAGATATATCTGTAAGTAGACTTAATAGTTGTTGTTTCAACCTGTCAGCTGCTGTTCAAACTTGTTCCCTGGGGAAAATGCTTTTGGTTGCTACAGCTATGTATCTCTCATTTGGCAATTTTAATACAGAAGGAAGTTTTAGTGCAAGTTGCCTTTACGACAATAAGTACTAGACTGTACTTGGGTGTTAGTCTCATGATAATTCATCTGTATTATAAGAATAGGAAATGATAGTCTTATTAGTCTAAGAAGAAAAGGAAGCCTGAGTATTGGTCAGCAGTCTGAGAGTACATAGTATAAGTTAGAGACCGTAGTACGTTTAGAGGTGTTGACCCTAGTACTTTAAGTTGGCTAAATGAATATAATAATGAAGTCTGAGAATAACACGGTAGTTTGATAAAAAGACGTTATTTTTTACAGCACTAAAAGCTTAACCAGACTGTAAGCCTCCTTATATTCTTTACAACATAAAGTTTTCAACATTTCTCTAATGAATTTATCAAATCATCGACAATATGATTCCACCTTCGTGCGCCCGAAACGCACAAATATTTAATAGGAGGTCGATCGAGTTCGAGAACAAAAGCTGTTCGAAATCCAAAGCTGTTCGAAATACCAAAATCTATTTTGATTAAATGTTAAGTACAAAATATATCGATCCCGCTTACATTTGCTTAGGTTTACAGGTCTAAGTGGGTCCCCAAAATCCTGTTGCTTTGTGTTACCTGAAGAAAAGGTAAGATGATGGGTGAATGAACATTCAAAAATAAAGACCGAAGAAGGTGGATTTCTGATTTTAACCCTTTCTAAACATGGACAGATTAGTCTAGTGTTCTTGCATGATGGTTTTTCCCACCATCTAGTCTTACCCATATCATACAACTCAATTTGAATTAGCTTCTTATAAGCCGAGAGGGGAATGCTACAGAATTCGTCAATGTGTGATTCCTGCATCCTTGCTCCTCTCTTTGCCAGCTTAGCAGCTATACAATTGTCCTTATTGGGCCCGTGCCACGCAACAGTTCTAGGGTGGTTCTCTGAAGTCTCGCCATCCGATCTTACAATGCCCCGCATTCCTGGACCAGTGCAGATGACGAGTAGTCATCTATCAGATTACCTGAATATCGATCCCGGCTTTGTATAATTTTCACTTGAAGTAAAACTTATTCAAAAGTACATGCAATGTTTTCTAGTCATTATTTAATTTTTTAATTGGGCCTTATCTACGGGCACAGGTACTTCAAATACATGCATATGTATGTGTGTTCGTACCTTAAAAATATTGAATAATTGATGAGTGAATTACACATTTCTACTTTTAACGTATTTTTTAATGCCTTGTACGACCACACTGTGTGTAAAACAACAGACAGCGACAGTGTAGCGCCACTGATAACGCACATCCAAAGCAATTATGGCAATGGGCAGTAGAAGACAACTTAAAAAATAAGAGGCGCGTTAAAGTGGTAAAGTAACTTATAACTTAGTATTTGTCCCGATAATATAAGTACAAATTATTAAGAGCTGGCATTTTTAAAAGCGTCAAAATAATAAGATCAATATGCTTGATCATACATACTAAAACATGTGTTGTCGTTGTTGTCCCTTTCGTAAAATCAGTAAAACGATTAAGAACCAGAAAAATAAACGAACCCTGGCGCGAAGTCCGATATCAAAACCTGAGAACTATAATAAATACTCAATGCAGCACATGGAAATTTTGTCAATTCTCACAAATATGTATCTACTTTGAGGTAAAGGAGAGTTATTTAAGACTATGCTTATATTAAAAACAACAACAGCAAGTTCAAATATCACATGCGATTGTGGCTATTGTTATCGTTATTTTGTGTTTTGTTTGTTGCATTAAGAAAAATATTCATAAACACACAACAAATCAAACACAGTTTAATTTGTTTTTACTGTTGCTGTTGTTCTAGTCAAATGAAAAACGATCACTCATTGAAAGAGTAGTAATAATACAAAGGCAAATTATACAAATATCAAAAGCAACGAATGACGACCACGAAGACGAAGTTATTGTACTCGTATTCGTAAACGTCGTCGTTGTACACTTCAAATTATATGAATAGGGTGATTTTTTTTTAGTTTGCTCTTGGGGATTTCGGTATCGTGGAACCTGTGTTAAAGGCGTTTTAGATGGTACTACTCTACGTAGGTAAAACTTAAGAGAAAAAAGTACCAAAATTCATCGGTGTTTTAAGAATTGAGACTGAAAATAGTAAAATGAAATTATAAAAATAAACTTATGGAAAAATACAAATCACTTTGTAACATCAAATATTTCCAAACAAAATCGAAAATAGTAATGACAATCATCATTCGGTACATTAGTAGCTGTTTTTAATTGTTTACAGAAAAATATATCTCTGCTCTAATAAGACGTGATGGTTATCTGAAAAATTTCAAAAAACCAAGAGAGTCATACGACTATCATATTGTCATCCAACCTGGGTAGCCTCAACCGTCTGGACGATCGAGCATTCCTCACATATTGTTATAAAAAGGCCAGGGTAGCAGTAGATGTATGCTGGCATACTTGGGCCCTAGTATACGGCCTTTCTCTATTATACGTGTTCTTATTAGAAGCCATCATTTCGTACAGTTCATTACATATTTTAATCAGACGACACCAATCGTTGGAGCTAGTCGCCGCAGATTGTCTGAGCCTGCAAATACAAGATGCTACAGTCCCATGATGGAGCTTTAATTTAACGTAGTGGTAAGATTACCGTTAAGTTAGGCCATCATTACAGAAGCCTAGAGAACTGTTACAAGAAGTATTACCATGATTCAGGGAGCAATTGAGAATGAGAAAAATAAAGAAGGTTAAAGAAGATTAAAGGAACCTAAAAAAGAGAGCGTAAATGTGGAAGGATAGTCTTTGGTATAGAGCAAGGGCTAAGTGGGGCCGCTGTTACGTCATTACCAAACCAGTTGGTGCTTTTTATGGAGAAATATAATCTCTGTGTTCCAACCTGCAATATCTTGGAGAGGCTAACAAAGGCCCTCCGCTGGAGATGAGTTTTGTGTAGGCTCTATAGTGTGGGATATATTTATATATATTTATTTTTTAAATCTAGTGTTCGTGCAAAATTTATTTACTGTTTTCACATGTTAGTTCTTCCCACCTGAGCCAAACCTTATATAGAATTATTAATGTAATTCTGGTAGACCGAAAGCGGACTGCCACAAAATTCAACAATATACAAGTGCTCCTCTCTTTGACAGCTTATCGGCCGTACAATTGCCCATATTGGTCCCATGTCAAAATTCGATTTTAAGTTAGGTTCTAGTCTACATTTTCATCAAAACATCATATGACAATCATTGATTACTACATTTCCAACACGGTTAAAAATCACCAGATACAAATACACTCGTGGTTGTCTCAATCAAACGTACGACCAACCAATGCAAGAAGTTCATATATGTTTGAATAGTATTAAATAGTAAATGGCGTTGACGCCAACGTCTGTGTCGCCGTAGTGGCAGTAATTATAAAAAAGGAGCTGCTGCAATCGTCCAACTTTAACTCAAATAGACAAACTTTACTACGACAAACAATTTAAACAGATCACCACACTGTTGGCTGCATTTATTCCACAACAACAACTCATTGTGACCAGCAGAAACTCAAAACAGACGGACAAGAAACGGACAAATTTTTGTAATAAAACGCGAAATTAACAAATATTGTTTGAACACACGACTCTAGTACTAAACGGACAGAAAATCAAACAACACGCGCGATTATCAAAAAGAAAAAAAAATATTTTAAAAGAAAAACATAAGTGTGGCCGTTATGTTTCATTTTTCTGTCTACAACACGTAGTTAAATGGTAAATTGAACAACTGGAGACAAGAAAGGTCTTTATTTAAAAACCCCAAATGTAGAATTAATAAAGAAATAGAAATATAAGTTAAGAGAACAAACCAACAAAAAAAACACAACAAAATATTTTTATAAAATATAAAAAATATTAAGAACCAATGTTAATAACACAAAAAGAAAAGCACGAAATAAATTTCAAAACATAAAGAATTTATTAAATACACAACACACACCTTATCTCTATAATAAAAGTGGCAGCAGAAATAAAACGTTTAAAAAATTTCTCAATCGAACAGAATTAATCAACAAATATTTTAGTGACAACAACAAGTACAAGTGAACAATAATACAAATTTAAAAGTGGGAAGTAGTAAATTATCTATGAATGAAATTGGAAGTAGAATAAATTCAGACCAAACATATTGATGAAACAATAAACTTTCTAGAAAAAAAAAACTAACAAATTGGAAACAACCAAAAGAGTTTAAATAAATCACAAATACCTCATTTTCCTAATATTCTAACCAACGATTCAACAAAGTTCAGATTTAAGGAAAACCATTAACATATCAAAAATTTAAAAGAAAATTTTTAAATACTCAATTTACTCCAGACAAGCTTTTAAAAATTATTATAAGATAAAGAACGAAGTGAAAATATCAATGAAACTCAGGAAATAATCACCTGAAATTTTTAACAAATTCACTTTCAAGTTGTAAAAGACTTTGTGACCGATATTAAATAGATTAAATGTCCTCTTGATAGTAAGAAACCGCGCAAAGGCATTAAAAACATTATCAACCGCAGATTCCAATTCATGAAATTTGTTCACCAGTGAAACATTTGCTTTGCGTTTGAAAAACAAAAAATAACTCGCGAGACCTCTCCTCAGCCTGTTAAAAAGGCATTCAACTGAATGCTTTGGCTACTGCAATAGTCCATGTGATAGTGTCTTGACGAAACGAACGCGTTCAGCGAGATCGTAATTTTTAGCGTACTTACCCTACTCAAATGCAGTAATAAGTTCGCATAATTTTGTGCTTACATTTTTCTTACACGCGACAACTGTGTTCCTAATAATTACAGATTGTTGTGAAAAACATATTATGGTTATTTGAATATATTTTTAACATTACTTAACTATGGCGATAAACAAGGTCTCATTTACATTTAATCATCAAATGATTTCCATCCATACAAATTGCAACATGGTTGAGTTCAGTATAATGACAATAAAATACACTAAAATTCTAATCATAATCAAATTATTTTAAATATAAAAATAATATAATAATTGTAACCATAAAGTGTTATTAATAAACATATTATGTAATATTCGTATGGTGTTTAATCAAACTATGATTGATGCCATCATACTACGCTTGTTTTCGCACAAATAGTTTTTCTAGAACCCTGTTGAATGCTTTTCTATGCGGTCTAAGAAGGAACAGATTATTTTTATCTGCAACAATAATAATATGATTTGATTACAATCATATAAATCAACATATTAGTTCCTAGATTATGTTTACTTTGACCATGTTTTTTCTTTGCGTGTAAAAATTAGGCGAACAGCATTCCCTTCCTGCACGCGCAGACCACTCTCATTTCGGCTACTGTTTATTTCCTCATATTCCACTACTGGAGAATAGTCCTTCAGCTCTGAGGGCAAGTGATAATAATTCGTCGAAATAAATCAGTTGCAGCAAAGAATTCGCTTTATTGCCGTAGAACATCTCCAAGCACTCGATTGCCAGATGATTTTGTTCCAGTGCGGGACAACGGGGAAACCATCTTGCGCTTAATAAATTTTAAGTACTTTATTAACTTTTCTATTACAACAACGACAACTGTGTAATAGAATAATTGCCGCTGACCTGAACAACTTCTCTAAAGAAGCCTTGCTCGCAGAGTAAACAATTTCTTTACAACAATTTGTTCCCGAAAAAAGCTGACCTTAAAAAAATAGACCGGAAATCTAGCACATTTCCTTTTAAGAACTTTATTCCGAGCTCGACCAATCAATATAAAACTTTCCTCAAGTCAGCTAACAATTTCTTAATAAAGGGACATTGCTGTGAAACTGAGCTACATTTTTTGAAAAATAGCCTGTGGCTGAGCAAGTCTTGTGCAGAAAATGGAGGTACTTTCCCCGAGTTTAAATAATCTTTTTAAAGCAAAACAGCTGCTAGTCTAAGCTATTGTTATCTAATAAATTTGCTTCGAGTATGGCCCATTTTTTATACAAAATGTTCACGTAGCTGCGTGAGTCTTTAAGTGAAAACCATAGTTGGTTCAGATACCGACTAGCATGCTGCCAGTACAACGTCAATTTATATCTGTTTTCTAACTTTATGTCTTATTTGTTAATTATGCTATAAATAATTCATAAAAGTTTTAATAAAATAAAACAAACATTTCTTGCGTAATTAAAACACTTGAAGTCAAGACACAAAACAAACTAAAACGCACCAAACCTTATTGTCACAACTAAAATAAGTACAGATATTATAAATTAATATAAATCATTAAAAATATATGTACCTTCCGATCATAACAAGCATGAAATTTAAAAGACAAATTAAAATGAAAATCGTTTAACTGCAAAAACTTAAATACAAATATAATTTTCGTAAAAAATTTTGCTTTCTACAAAAATATTTCAATGATCTTTGACACTTCAACTAATCAATTTGTGACAAAATCTTTGAAAACAATAATTTATGGTCAACGTACCCAAAACAAAAAATTAATGACAAATTAGTTTTTTCACAAAGTATTTCTCTCATTGTTGTCTCGGTTAGTTGGGGGAAAAAGCAAATAAATTAAAAAAAAAAATAAACTTTTAACAAAAACATTTAATTTTTTAACAACATATTTTGTTTAATTTTCTGCATAAAAATGCTAGCAAAGTCTTAAAACGAAAGACAACATTTTCAGGCAGTAATAAATCATCATAAATAAATAATACAATGCAATATTGGTAGTAAAATAAATTTGCAGTTAAATTTTAATTTAGTGTTGATTTGAATTGAAATTGTTTACCGGCCATACAACGACGAATTTAATGAAGATATAAAAAGTTAGCGCTGTGACCAAGTGTGTTGTTAGACGTTTGTTAAGAAAATGATATTAAAACTTAAAAAAAGTGGACACTTAACATTTCTTAGGAAAAAACTCTCCAGGCAAACCTTGTTCAGATAGAGAATACTTTTGGGTAAATTTTTCTAAAGAAATCTTGCCTTCTCTTCAAGCAATATTATCAAATAAGCTCTTCTATAAGAAACGTTGCTCAAATACAATTCCTTTTTAAAACTTATCGACGACTTGGCTTCAATCCAAACAACTTTTTAATCCAGGCTACTTTTCTAAACAAAACTTGCCTTCACTCCAAGCAATTTAATCAACTTTTCCCAAGTAAGACTACGTATTCAATACGAAACTTGCCTAAAAAGATTTGTAGATATTTTAAGGTATTTTCAACAAGTCGTACTGCCAATCATAGCCTTTTCATTTTTTATATCAAACTTTCTTCCCATACCGGAAATTTGGTTACAAATCTAAACTAATTTTCCAAAAAAACTTGTTGCAAATCCAAGGAACAGTTTTTATACAAAATTTGCCACCAATCCTAGCATCTTTTCTAAAAAGACTTGCTGCTATTTCAACCAACTTGCTGCCAATTCACTCTAAAACAATTTCTTCAAATCCTAGCAACTTTTCTAAGGAACTCTTGGTTGCACTCCAAGCAATTGTTCCAAAGAAAAGTTAGTCCCTATTCAAACAACTTTTCTCAGGAAAGACTCCAATCCATTTTTTAAACAAAACTTTAAAACGCTTCAGGGAGAGAACCTTTTTGTGAACTTTTCTATGAACAAGTCGACCTACTTAAAATGTATTTATATCTCTTACCTGACTCTTCAAGCTTGTCTAGGGAAATTTATTGAAAACTAATCCTTTGTAAAATTTGCTTTTTATAAAAGATAATCTGATACCCGTATAAGCAATTATAAACAATTATATTCATATCTGATGCAATCGGCAATAAAAATCCAAACCAATTATCAATTAAGTATAAAATTACACAATCAATGGAAAAGCTTTTTAAAAATAAACTCAAGAAAAAACCACAAAACCAAAAGGAATGAAAACAACAGGGAAACTTTAAAGACATCTTTGAGCAGAAAAGTGTCAAAATTCCACATAAATTAAACAATCACAATTGAACGAAAATCGTTAAGCAACATACGAAAAAAAGCATTCCAATCCATAGACAACAAAAAGGCAAAAGTTTTGGAGAAAAAAGAAAAACTAAAACAACATTTAATAGTGATGGTAAATGTGTGAACACAGGCCTTCAAATCGAAACGTGAGTGGCAATTGCTGTTGCCGTTGTTGTTGCTGTTGTGGTATTTGCTGCCAATGTTAAAAGATTGCCGCCGATCAACGACAACTTAAATATGCGTTCATATCAACGCGGTTTCTTTTGTGGCGACCTCAACATACGGTATCCGTATCATGAATGTACAATTACCGTGGCCATGCTATTGGTCTGCATGCTGTTACTGCCCATGTTGTTCCTCAGCGTAGTGGAAATAATGCGCTTGTGCCACAACTTTCGCATGCGCCAATATCTACGCAATGTTACTTTTAGTTTGGGTTGTTTTAGTTTTGGCTTTATAACCACTTACCTGACCACCGAATTGGCCAAAAATGTTGTACGCCGTTTGAGGCCTCATTTCTATACGGCCTGTCAGCCTAAACTGAACGATGGCTCGAGCTGTGAGGAGGCCAAAAATCGTATACTCTTTGTGGAGCAGTACTACTGTTCGAATCCTAGCCTCTCAGCGTTGCAGCTAAGGGAGTTGTACGTATCATTTCCCAGCGCTCATTCGTCGCTGTCGTTTTATGCCATGTTGTTTTTGGCATTTTATTTGCATGCCATTTGGCGCGGTGGTCGCGGCATGCAACGTGTCTTACGTCACTTGTTGCAGTTTCTGTTTCTGTCGATGGCCTGGTTTATATCACTTAGCCGTGTAGCCGACTATTGGCATCACTGGTCGGACGTATTGGCCGGCGTATTGATTGGTGTCATTTATGCCACACTAACCGCCTTGTATGTGGGCAGATTTTTGCAAATAAATTCACACACAAATAAAATTACCAGCTCGTTGCCGCATGCTAATTGCAACTTTAGCTTGCAACATTGTACGGCTGGTGGGGCAGGGGCAGCGGCAGGGGTTGTGTCCAACAAGTTGAAATCAAATTTGAAAAACTCGTCATTGCAACATGTAGCCTCGAGTGTTAGTTTCAATCAGGCTCTGCAGCAATTGCAGTTACAGCGTGAAGATCAAACCTCCGCCTCGTCGGCAGCATTATCGTCGTCATCACTACAGACATCGCTGGCAGCCGCCAAAGAGCATCTTATATCATCTAATGAATGTGTATGGAAATCGGGAACATAGAGTAGTAGAGTTAGCAAAAAAGAAAAAAAAGAAAAGTATAATGAAACGTATAAAGTTACTTTGTCTGTTTTCGCATTCAACTTTTTTTTTATTACTTTTTAAGTCCATTATTTATTGACTTT
Organism: Phania funesta; assembly: GCA_963932375.1. NCBI lineage: Eukaryota > Metazoa > Arthropoda > Insecta > Diptera > Tachinidae > Phania > Phania funesta. Next base: position 2,644,021 of record OZ010656.1, on the reverse strand, counting down.
TGCTGCGGCTCCTACTGCTGCCGTTGTAGGGAAATATATTCTTGTGGATTTAGTTCTTTATTTATTTTTCCATGTAGTTTCTGCTTTTTTTTTTGTTGCCAACAATTATTGTAATTGAGAAATTATTATGATGTGTATTGAAATGTGATAACCTTTTATATTTTGTATTTTCTATCTTTATTACTATTTATAAGTATCTGTTTTCGCAGACAGTAGTGGGAAAAATATAGCATATTTTTGGGACACAGTGAGTATTTTCTTCATGACTTTCGTAAAAAAGTTGGCTCAAGATTTCGACAGTGCGATTATGATGGGTGCTTTTTAACAGGAAACAGCCTGTTTTAAAAAAGTTTTAATTTAAAAAATGTTATTTGGAAGAGTTTATGCTCATTCCAGGCAACTGTTTTTGAAGATATCTTTGTATCAGCCTGATCAACTTCTCCATACAAAACTTATCTTAATCTGTTAAATTTTTCTATTTGTTTAATCAATTTGTTACATCCTCCTCTTTAATCAATTTGTTAAATCCTTCTCCTTCGCGCTCTGTACTTCTTCTTGCTCTCTGATCGGCATTTAGCTAGCTTTTCTATAAAATATTTTGAACAACTTTTAGTGTGTTTTATGATATGTATCACCCTCTGATCTATTTTTCCAGAGCAATTTGCTTGAGCTATTTCTAAGAAAAAATTTTAGACTTAAACAATAACTTTTGTAAAACAATTGCTATAATTTTAAACTCTACTGTCTCTGCTTGATTATGTACCTAAGTGTAATAGTAAATATGCTATTGTATTTTTTGTTCATATTTTTTATGCCAATTTATGATGCATATAATTTTTTATGATAATTTGTATATTTATTTATGTATATTTCGTTGTTATTTTTTCTATATAAAGATATAAATGTCAATAAGAAACAATGTAAAATATTGTGTGTGTGTGTGTGTGTATTGATAATGGAGACATTTATGGACAAAGAATAGTGATTGTAAGCCATTATGTTAAGTAAAAAAAAAAAACGAACATCCTGTAAGCTAAAAAAACTTGTCTCTATATTTCATATAATTGATGATTGCCAAATAAATTCTTACATTCGTTTCTGAAAATTGTTTGCCTTTAAGGTTCATTTGTATTATTTCAAACAAACATTTCTCTTTAATATTGCTTTTATTTTATGGACCAAGTCCTTTATAGTCTTCAATATTATTCCTTAATTACCCCACTGTTTCTACGTTAAAATTATATTTATTAAATTTTAAGTTTAACAATCGAATTGTACACACTTTCACCACTTATATTTTATACGTTTTTTTTCTGTTTACACTTCATCAGCTTAAGTCTAGGTTTAAATAAATTTACAATTGCATTTAGTTTTACTTTGTCATTTTTCACACTTGCCTTCTAAGTAATTTAAAATATTTCCTTTATTTATTTATTTGTTTTTGTTTAAGTTACTAGAACAAGCAGATTATTTGCCAAATAAAATTATTTAAAGAAAATATTTAAATTAAAACATCGATAAGTTGAAAGTTGGTTTTATTTCGCAGTGCAATTGTAATGTTGTAACAGCGCCAGTTGCTGCAAAGATGTGGGGTAAAAGGTACTGTAAATATAATTTTTGTTTTAATATAAAATCTAACATAAAATTCAGTTAAAACATTTTTTTTTTTGGCAGCTTGAAAAACTCTTAAAGATAATCGTCTTATGTTCTAAGAAATCCTCTTTATCCAACTCGCTAGCAGTCATCAATTCCTTTGAAAGAATTTTGTTTATTAGATTGAGCCATTGTGCTCTAGAAAACTTGCTCATGGTCTGTGCAGTATTTCTAGCTTACTTAGAGTATGAGCAATATTCCCTTGGAAACTCACTCACAGTCTGTGCAGTTTTCCCATAGGAAACTTCTTCAGAGCCTGAGCAATTTTTCTCCAGGAGACTTAGTTACATGCTGAGCAATTTCGCTTGAGGAAACTTGCTTACAGTTAGAAAATTTTCCCTAGAAAACTTGCCCGCGGTCTGAGCAATCTCAGAAAGTTGCTTATAGTCTGAGAAATTTTTCTATAGAAGCGGGCTTACAGTCTGTTCAAGTTTGCAGTAGGCAACTTGCTGAGAGTCTGAGCAATTCTAGGGACTCGCTCACAGCCTCAGCAATTTTTCTGTTGGAGATTTGCTTACAAACTTGTCAAATTTTCTATAGAAGACCTGCGTCAGAGTCTGAGCAATTTTTCTTTAGTAAACTCGGTCTCAGCCTGAACGATTTTTCTCTAGACTTGCCACAGGCTGTGCAATTTGTCTCGCGGAACCTTTGCTCGCAGCTTGAGAAATCTTCCTGTATGAAAATTGCTCACACCCAGTGCAACTTTTTTAAGGAAACTTGCTCCCTGCCTGCGAAATTGTTCTGTAGAAAAGTTGCTAGCCCTCTAAATAATTTACTATGCTTGGGTTCCTGCGCATAGGGACCACTTTGGTAATGAACAAGCAGACAAACTAGCCAAAGAAGGAACCACTCTAAATACTCCCAATGTGGAATCAGTCGCAATCCCCTTTGGGAGTATTAAGAGCGGCATCTTCAGTCACTTTCTTAAGGAAGCTGATAATAGGTGGCGGAGACTGATCACATGTAGGGTCTCTAAATTGATGTGGCCCTATTTTGATTTTAGGCGCACTATGCAACTGATAGGTCGAGATCGGAGGAACTTATCGAGGTTGCTGGCAGTATTAACAGGTCACTGGGTGTTAGGAGAACATGCCAGGCGACTTGGACTCCCCTATATTGACCACTGTCGCAGTTGTAAGGACATAGAGAAAGAGGAGACGGTTTTTCACCTTCTCTGCGAATGCCCTGCGCTGGCTGTCAGGAGACACAAATTTCTTGGAGACTACATACTGGAGGATCTCAGTGAGATATCTAGGTGCCGTTTCAACGATATTTTAAGATATCTCACGACTACGGGATGGATCTAGCTCCCTAGTCTTAGTGCGAGCATAGGCTCTAAGACACCATTTACCTGGCGCGTGGTATGGTCTTGTCAAAACGGGGTCATTCAGACCTTACTTGACAGCCTGCGTGCAGCAGGCTACCATGTTAAACCAACCAACCAACCAACGTCTGCTTACCAGCTAATGAACCATGACTGATATCAAAAGCCTCAATTTTAAAATATTCATGTCTTTTTATATTTGTTTTTTTTTCATTGAAATCCTTTTCAGATGATTTTATTTATTATAAATTTGAAATAGCGGTATTCAATAATTGGTGCAAATGGTCTTGCAGATGCAAATTATCACAGCTTTTTTTTATAAAATTTTACAGAAAAAATGTTTTCTTTTTTTGTTGAATTTCATTAAAAAGCTACAATATTTTATATTTGCATTTTTGCAATACCATTTACATCAGGCACTGAATACGTCTAATGCAAAAAGCATCAAACGGTTATGAGAATAATTGCATATATGCAGAATAATTTTACTTTCAATTTCACTTCAAAGAGCGATTTGGAGTTCTTGGGTAAAACTAGAAAACTAATATAAAAAAAAACCATAATAGAAAATTGGTGGGCTACAGCTTGCGTAAAATTAAATCTTATAAATATAATAAAATATACATTTTTGGAAGCAATTTAATTTTTAAATGGCATTTGAAAACCCTTTTTCATTTCACTCTCAGCTAAAGGCTTTTCTTTTGAAAGCATTGCTCAATATTAGTTTTTGTTCTAAATTTTCTTTTTTTTTCCATACAAACGTAAGTTAAAAAAAATAAATAAAAGAAAAACTTTAACTTATGGAATACTTTTGTAGAGTTGCTAAGAAATCATCGGCATCGTCATCCTGCATTATTTGAACAATGGGCATCAGTTTGGTAACTGGGTTAGAGAAACTACGTACAGGGAAATTTGTTCATTGAAAACTTATAGAAAACTTTCATGTCTTCAATGAAAACTTTTGAAAATAGTTCGTTGCATTTCAGTTTTGTGAAAATACTATTTTTGAAATATAGATTTGTTCGGGATTGGTAGAAGGCAAAAATTTTAAGCCACCAAGCAGGAGTTGGAGATGAAACAAAATATAAATTCAAGAATTTTATTATTCTTGTCAACAATAGAAAGCTCTGCATGGTTCAATTATCGCATTTCATGATTCGTTAAATTCACATCCAAGCATGTGTTTCATTCCTTTTTCTCCCATTTTTACTCATTCATCTTCTATTTCTATTATTATTTCATCTAACTTAAAAACCTTAAGTTAGACTGAAGTTTTTTTTTGCAACATTTTCTTTAGATGGCTTTCCAAAACAAACATTTTCAAGAACTAAGTCATAAGAAAGAATTATTGTACACCAGTGTGTAGGAAAATCTGAAATAGGAAATCTAAAATTTAATCAATTTGGACACTGAGCAAATTTTTAAACTTTGCTAACATTATAAATTACTTATTAAAAAAAAAAAAATTTCTTCACAGTCTGAGCAAGTTCCCATTACCTGTTTTAAGCAAAAACTTTCTCTTACGAGAACGATCGAAATTTTTGTGCCCTGCTCACGAACTAAGAACAGTTTTGCAGCGCATATGGCGCATTACTTGAAGCTAGTATAGCCCTTTTACTTCGCCAGCAACAAAGTGCTATGGCGTGATACCGAGGAAGGAGCACGCTGTGTAGTATGAATAGAAGCTAGTACCTATCAAAAAAATTTATGTTATTGATTGGCAGCGGCTAGGATATGAAGCGAGGCAACTACAACCATCAAATGCACCTTCACGAACTGAGAAAATTCTTTAGAGAACTTGCTCACGAACCGCCCAAATTTTATATAGAATATTTGCACACGAACCTACCAAGTTTCCTGTACTGAACTGTGAACTGGCCGCTTGTTTTTTAGAAAAACTGCTGATGATCTAGTAAAATTTTTTATCAAGACTTGTCTTACGAAGCGGAAAAATTTTCTTTATTAAACCTGCTGATTAATTGACCGTAGAAAACCGCTCAATAAATGGGAAATCATTTTATAGAAGCCTCTCAGAATCTGGTTAATATTTCTATAGAAAATTTTTCATAGTGATCTTGCTCACGAACTGGTAAACTTTTTTATAATGATCTTATGCAGGAACTGGGCAAATTTTTGATAGAAATTTTGCTTGTGGACTGATAAAGTTTTCTATAAAGATCTTGCAAATTTTCATAGTAGATAAGATCACGAACTGACCAAGTTTCCTATAGAAAACCTGCTCACAAACTAACTAAATTTTGCATAAAAATCTTGCTCACGAATTGACCCGATTTTCTATAAAAGACCTGTTCACGAACTGACCCAGTTTTCTAAAGAAGACCTGCTCACGAACTAACTCAGTTTTCTATAAAAATCCTGCTCAAGAACTGACCGAGTTTTCTATAGAAAACTTCATCATTGACCGATTAACTTTTTTTATATACGAAGATTATTGAAATAAGTCTAGAAAATGATGTTATCATACACACAAAAAGGGATACGAATGCAAAACAATAAAGTTTTTAACTTAAAAATTAATCTGATGGTGTAAAGAAAATATAATATATATATACAATTGTAAAACTCATCGGTGTAGATGATTCAATTGTCTCGGTATAATCACATCTACATACACATCGTGACAAAGGAAAGATAAGTAGTAATAAATACAATGCTAACCATTGTGCGATGTAACTAAAGATTTCCAGTGAAAGGATACAACTTGCGCACACGCCTGATCATAAATTTTTAACGATGAGAAGAAGAAATTCTTTAACATACATAAAGTGAAGAAATTAATGTTATCATGAGAGGTAAACTAACGCTTAAAATTACACGATATTAAAAGCCTTCATTTGATGAATTAATACGACAGCCCTCGCACATTTAATTTAAATATTAGTAATTTGATTAGGAAGGGTCGATATAATTTTCTAGGACACTAAACTTAAGATTACAGGTGGAGAAAAATCTTAACCATCTTAAAAGTAGGGACAAGTTTTTAATTTAATGCGAATGTACAAGAACAATAATCTATTGGTATTTGATGTGTATGCAGGATATGTCATACAAGTGTACAATACTTGTGTAGCTTCCACATACTCCTGCTTTAATACACACACAACTATTTATTGAACAAATTGTTATCCAGGTTTTAAGTTTTCTTCCCCCAATATTTATTGTTTATCTTTTCTGGTAAATATTGTCTGTGAGAACACGGAGCTATGCGTTTGTCTATCTGTCTCTGTTGTAATTTTAAGGAAATCTATGATTATTTGTTGTAACTCAACATACAAATCCATCCATATGTTGATGTTTGTTAACTCAATGCAGGTGCATTTTATATTGAATGTATTGAATTCGTTTACTTTTTTATCCTTCTCACAGCAAGAAATTGTGTATTAAAAAACACATGCAGGCGAACGAACATGTTCTTTCTACTGAGTGATAAAGTTATATTTTTTTTTTGCAGATAAAGGTATCTTTTGTGCAAATACAGAGTGTCTCGATAAGAATGCACTCTTTAAGTGGAAACACTGATATTTGTGTCATTTGTGATTTTTCCAAGCGCGCTATCTAAATGAAAATTTCGTTCAATGCTTAATGGAGCAAAGTGATTTTTCGAATAAGATCTTATTCATCTATTGAATAGAAAATCTGCGTGAAGTCCATGAGAATCCAATGCATTCACAAGGAGCAGCTAACCTGGTCTGTTGTAGATTCGGTCACTTGACGTGATTGGACAGTGACGGGCATTTGTAGTTTTATCTGTAGACCACATATGGTTACAGCTGTACATATAGTTTCACATGCCACATCGAGCATGAAACAATCGATTTACTGCAGTAAGGACTTTCAGTCCAAATCATCACACAAAATTCTGATGCGAACTAGCGATTGGTCATACGATTTAAGGCCCTACGATTTGTGCGCTTGGAATTTTGTGAAATATTGATATAAGCCGGAACCAATTCCTAAGCACAAGACCAAGACCCAACTCGTCATCCTTGAAATACAGCCACATCTTTGTCAAAAAATCGTACGAAATTATTGATAAAAAAACTGATTTTTTTATGTAATTTTGTGTGTTTTTAATTGTGTAACTTGGGAATGTTTGCTGGGTAGTTCTTAATTTCTTAGTATTATTTTTAAGGAATTTTTTTGGTCTACGCATGTGATTGAAAAGTTATTCATTGTATCATTCTGTATAGTTTTTTGTTATTATTACTTTTACTTTACAGGCATTTAAATCAAAATAAAGTTTACCGAGCACTAACACGTACATACCTGCACACAAAAATACAGCTCACAAGAATAATAAATAAATACACAGAGAGAGTGAGAAGATATATTAGAAGGGAATATTTTGAAATTAAAAAAATTCTAAAATTTCTTATTTGTTGGAAGCCAAATTTTAATTTGGAGGGATTAGTGCGTAACTCGATTTGAAAAGGAAATGATTTGAATTTGTTTGCCTAATACATTGAGTTTCAAAAATATTTTATTTCGAATCAAAATAAAGAGTAGGCCCCCAAATCTCTAACCTGTATTTCTTGAAGTGTTTTAATTTACCTTTTAAGTTACAAAGTTGCACAGATTTTTCAATGTATGATTATATGGATGAATGTTGTATTAAGAATAGCACACCAATGCACGAACACAAATACTATTACTGAGAGAGAAATTTACAAAAGCTTAAACATGTATATAAACAAATATAAGGTGTGCTTCAAAGTGATAAGGTAAAGTTCGTGTGACAAAAGCTGCAAATAGCAAACAATATTTTTAACTAATAAAATACTTTGCAAAAGAGTCACTGCCACAAATCACGTAGTAGAAAGGCCATTCGCAATTGCAACACTATCCGAAAGATGCTAAAGATTCTGGTAAAATAACGTTTTAAATCGAATTAGTTCATATGCTTCATTCAACAGGTCTCTAACGATTTGTTGGGGTGCGTCTTAAATAATTCAAGCAGATCCTGGATTGTCCAGTTGTTTAAGCGAAACCCATGTATACTAGATTTCATGTGTTCGAATTATTTGAAATACTTTACTTTTAATACTGCCTTTAGCATTTCCTTCAGTCAAAAAGTAAAGGCACAATATACGCCGACAAACCATATAGCGTCATGCTTCTCTAGGAAAGCGGTATAAAGCTATTTTTATGCAATATTTTAAACATGTAATAGAACAATAAAAACAAAATCAAAACTAAATCTTTTTTGGAACACCACAAAATTCACATATTATTACATCTTCTCAAGATCAGTGCTTGGTGTGATACGACGGTAACATCATCTTCCCATATTTCTTGTATGGTAACGAGTGAACGGAAGCAAGATATGCCGGCAACTAATATCTCGTTTTGGCGATTTAAATGGCTAATTTTTAAACAGATGAAGACTTCTTTCTAAGTCAATTATCTTCAGTCTACGTTAACAAGCCAAGGTTATATTACGTAAGGTTACCTAGAAACAAAACAAGTCAAACAAACAGTGGTATGTGAGGAAGATTATAGAAGGTTAGTATAGAGAAGAAAATGTTAAATGGCCACTATAACTTTGTCGATTTGGAGACATTCCCGAATCAGTTGCTGCTTCTGATGATCTAATGTATTCTCCGTAGTCCCACCTCCGATAGTTTGGAGGGGCTGACGAAGCCCCCCCGACCGATATGAATCTGGCATTGGACCCTTAGGGCAGGGCAGTTGCACAGGAGATGAAATCTTCGTTCTCTACGTTTGCATTAGCCTAACGCATATCGGACAAGGATGCGAGATCTAATAGTGCCAAATGCTCGATAAGTCGATTGAAAATGTAACAAAGAACTTAACTGGCGAGCAAAAGCAGAGGCATTTCATTGTCATATAAAAGTATACAATTTCACATTAACAGAATAAAAATTACATGACTTTATCACTTAAGCGCGCACTTGAATATTTTTTTTTTTTCTGTAAACAATTCATACGAATACGATTGCATGTCATTCAAGTAAATTGAAAATAATATTGAATTATTAAGTGTTTAAAGGATTATATTGTGCAATACAACACCAATAACAACAACAATCGGTTATAGGAGAATTTTAATAAAAGAGAGTATGAAAAATTTATTTTAATTCATTTATACAATTTTCCATTTCTCTTCATTTCTATTTATTTTTGTGTATTAAATTCTTAAGGAAAATCTTTTATCATACATGGTTTGCTTGTTACTTTATACTTTTGAAAAAAGCAATTTAAATTACATATTGTTGGCAGAAAAGCTTTAATCGAAATAAATAAAAAGAATTTATTTTCCTTGCAACTTTTCATAAAGAAATATGGGGAATTACTCGCAAAAAAAACACAACTTATATAATAAATTTTGTGTGAAAACGTAAACTCCAATATGTTTAATTGGCTTTAGAGCTTCAGTAAACAAATAAACAATTTCCAATAATTTTTTACATAATTTATTATTTCAGTTGGAGCATTATTATTTATAATTGAACTTGAATAAACTGCACAGTTCTTTAGAGGCTGTTTCAAGCCCTCAAAGTTTTCTTAATGCGTTCCTTTTTTTTCTAAGTTGAAAATGCATGCATTATTTTGCATGAACATGATATATTGCTCATAACACATGAAAATCCAAAGCATAGGATCGAGAGTATGTCTACTAGCATATTGCCAATAAGCGGCACCTCTAGAAATTTAATTTGGGCAGAAAAATAAAATGTTGGTGATTTTTTAAATTTTCGAAAATTTTGTTATTTAGGTAATTTAAATTTTTTCAACTCCTTTGGATTTTTGCTTAAAAATCTGCTAATTTACTCTTAAATTTTCCATTTAGGATGTTCTTAATTAAACTTACTTAATTAAAAAAGTCAATTTTATTCGCACATCTCGTCAGCCGGAATAAATATTTCGCTCAACTTCTTGTCTTGTTTTACATAATGTTTAATATGGCTGCTTAAAACAAACAGCTCTTTCGGCTCATGAGGCATTTTGATTAAACGTAATAATTAAATCGAAATAAAATAAATTGTATTTATATGGAAAATAGTATTATTTTTGCCGTCAGCAAGAAGCACGTGAAATAAAAACCTGAAATACTTCTTGTGATAAAATTATAAATTCGCAAAAAAAAAGGATTTTAAGAGGGAACAAAACAGAAAATTGCGAAAACAAATTGAATCAGCTTTAAATGACATTTACAAGCAGATAATTTGCAATGGTTACATGAAAGCTTATGACAGAACGAGGTTTGGTTTAAAAATGATTTCAAAGTTAAAGTGAAAAAGCATAATTTAAAACTCTACATTTTATGCGCAGGTTTTTAAGATCATCTGAATAAAACTAATTTTACAAATTTATAAGTTATGAAATTAAATTTGAATATTTTTGTTACGATACGCAACCCACCGACAATTACGATTGATATTTATGTTGTACAACGTAATTAAAGTTTTCGGCTTAAGAAAATCTAAAATTGTAGTTGTCAGCTGTACAAAGAATTAAATTGGCCAATAACATATTTTTTGTAAAGGAAAATCATGTTGGAATCAAGTACTTGAACAAACTACTTAAATACGCAGACTTAAAACGCCATATCTGGCTTTATTGAATTGATCTCATGGAATACTTTGAGTTTTTTTTTTTTTTTGTAACAGGCTCAAAGACACATATCTTACAACTGAAATCAAATTTATACCTGCTAAACTACAAAAATATTTTTATTAACCTCAAAGCTACAGAATGTTCATTTTGATTTATGTTTAACTCTGTTCTATGATTGTAAGATCAAACTGCTAGGAAAACTGACACCGCGCAAATGAAAATGTACCATATTTGGTTCGTTGTGCAGTTACAAAATAAGCAACTACTGGGAAATGTACCAGTAGTTTGGGATTTTCGCACCTTTTTGCTAAAATTTAATTATTTATAAAAATTGCATTTTTATTTTACTAAATTTCCTTCGCCAAAAATCACTTTTTTCACGAAATGCAGCTTTATTTTTTTTTAGTAAAATTAGTTTCGAACATTTGTAACAAGGAAAGCCTTCTTCAAAAATATATATGTATCGGAAGATTTTTTGCTATTTGGTATTTTATGGGGCATTGCCTGCGGTGTGTAGTACGGCGGCATCATGGCACCGTACTTCTTCGATGAATGACGAAGATCGCAACGTCACAGTCAATAGTGCAAGGTACCGTGTAATGATTATCGACTTTTAGAAGAAGTGGACTTGGTTGACATGTGGTTGCAACAAGAAGGTACCATACAGCACGCGTTACCATGAACCTATTGAGCGACGAGTTGGGTGAGCAATTAATTTCACGTTTTGGAACAGACCATTGGCCGTCAAGATCATAGAGGAACACGCCCCAGCCACAATTACAGCCCTGGAAAACAACATTACAGCTGTCAATGGTGAGATACCAAAAATGCCATAAAAGTCTTTTTATTTTTATTTTACGACATTCCAGTATACAATTAATTTCCCAATTGTTTGTTGTCCTAAATACTTTTAACTCACTGTTTACTTTCCAACACACACGTAACAGTTTAGTTAAGTAACTAGTACTCTCTAAGTCGTTTTCTTGTAATATTGGACAGAGTATTTTCTTCACATGCAGCATTAGTTTGGCATAATTTACCACAAAAATTTCACAAAAAATACGACACAATTTAAAATTGATTCACAAAACCACTCACCAGGTGTTGATTTTTCTGATTTGGTCGGGGGTCAATTGACCGCAAAAATCTGAATGTATTAATTTATGGCAAAAAGAAAAATATATAAAAACTTTAATTCTAAAAAGTTCATTTTAATGTTATGTAGTGCGTGCGAAAATTCATCCGAATTGGACTTATAGGCAAAAAAATACAACAAAAATTAAAAAAAAACAAGCCAACCCAAACAATATTCGTTCGTGTAAGAACTTCTTCGATGGCTTGTACTGAATGCTTCAATACTTTTAATTTACATGCTGAAAACATAAAGGTCAATTTGGTGACGGTTGAAAGTTTAGTTTTTAAGCTTCAATGAAATTAGTTTATTTTACTGCCTTTGGTTTGATTAAAGCAAATAATTTTTTGAACAGTTTTTTTTCCATATTAATTTAAGAAAGTCAAAAAAGTGTTATAATAAAATTAAAATGTTTAATGAAAAAACTTTGTGGCATTAGGTCAGCCATGTAGCACCTTGATTTGCTATGTATCCTTTTTTTACTACTTATGTATGTGTATTTTTAACAATTTTTTTTCAAAACTGGTAGAAGATTTTTTACCTCTATGATTCCTAAACATGCAGGTAAAAGATTAGATCTAATATTAGTTTTTTGATTAATCAATTTTCTTTTTCTTTCTTTCAGGTATGTACACTCCCCTTGGCATTTTAAGCTCTCCTTGTTCAAATTGTGAGTATTAAACTTAATTTTTAATCAAAATTATACACTTGATTTAAGCAACAAACCGAGACAATCTCCAAAAAAATATTTCGATTTTATACATACAATTGGCAATAGATTTATATGTATTAAGAACTTGTTTCAAACGCAAAAAGTCCGTCAGAAATTTTTTAAACTTTTAGCAAAATCATCTGAAAATATTTGTGTGCTAATACCAGTAGTTCTGAATTTGGCTGAATTCCTCTTATCGTCAGCGGTTTTTATATTAAATCTTATTTGGAAGCATAGTGGCCAAAGAAGATTCCTCCATTCCTCCACCGAGTCGGTTGGTTAACCTCCTTTAAGTAGCCTTGCCCTAAATTGAATTTAGCACAGACAACTTCGCCATATGTCCTTCTTAAATCTGTTCAAAAAATCAAAAGTTACTTTGCACTAGTGCTAATAAATTCACTAGATCGAGGATATACGCCAGCAATGTAGGGATGTCACTGTTGAATAAATTTTATTTTTAACAACTAATCATGTGCATGTCGCGTTTCAACAGCAGTTTTTCCTGTTAGATTTTGTTTTTGTTTTTTTTTTTTTTTGCTAGAAAATATTGACAGCAAAAAAGATGTTACGAATTCGCCAAAGTCTGTCTGCACACGTACCATAGTGCTCAACCGACAATCAGAGCAAGTAAGAAGTGTAGTAAAGACAAGAAAATCAGTCATATATTAAATGGAATGTAAACAAAAAATATAAGAAAATAAACCAGTAAAATATTGTGAATAGTTTTTTAACGGTATTCCAAATTTATGATATTGTATAACAGTTCAACCATTATGTAACAGTTTCCATATACTAAATACAACTTTCAATAAGCTATAATTAAAAGGAATTATACATTAAAAACGACTTATAACAGTTTTACTAATCTATATAACAGTTTCAATCAATTAATTGCAATTGCTAATAGCTTTGTAACATGTACAATAAAATTTTGCAAATGTAAATTATAAAACAAGTTTATTAAACTGTAAAACGTTTTTTATAACAGTTTTTGACTACATTGTATAACAGTTTGAACTAAGTATATAAAGAAGTATAAAATCATTTTAAACACCTTGATAAACGTGCATCTTTCTAAAAATAATTTTCAACAATTTCTCACTTTGTAATCTTTATAACAGTTTGATAAAACGTAACTTAGTGTCATCACAAATTATTTTATAACTTTGCTGGGTGTATCCTATACAATAATTTATCCATAATAAAAAGTCCTAAGCACCATGTAGAATTTTGCTACTCACACACAAAAAGCAAAATTCTTGTATAAAATTTATAGACAATTTTTATCTTACAATTTCTTTTTTTTTGCACCAAAGCATAATTCTTACTATAGTAAAATATGTCTGCATGTACATTTTACACTTAAAATGCAAGAAATGCAACGCTTTCTCTGCCTTCCAACAAACAACCACAAACACAAAACCCTCTCTTTTAAGCAACAAAATCCAATAAACAGACACAGAAAAATTTAAAATACGCCAGTACTTGAATATCAAGAAAACCTCAACACCAACAGGAAACGGATATGTTATGCCAATGTAAGCTCGACAAAAAATAAAATGTAAAATGAAATCAACAACAAAACAAATACATATTCGCTTACTATATGGCGTCAAAGAAATCTCTTTCCTGTTACCCAAAGTACTCGTACTTGACACCTTTCAAAGTTCTTCTTTCTTTCTTTCTATTTTTGCTGATCTGTAAGCAACCACAGCCCTCCATACTTGTCAGAGCTTTATGCCGCCTCAATATTGATGTAGAATGTCTAAAGCAAAACAAATAATAATATGAAAAGAAGAAAATTGTACAAAATTTATTTAAAAATAAAAAGTTAAGTTTAAACTGTCATACAGAGCTGGCATGTGCGAAGGTACTTAAGTCTAGTTGTATATCAGTTGTACCCATTCGAACACGTTTCTTTTTTTTAAATATTACATGCTTGAACTGCTCGCTTCACACATTTTGTATTATATTTCTTTTCGTTAACTTTGATTATTTATTGAGGTTCTTTCTATTCGTTTTTTTTAATCAGCCTTACTGTATGCATCATGGATAGTTAAGTTTTCATAATATAATGGAAAATAATGGTATGTAGAAATGGTGTAAATCCAACATGTCACTACATTGATATTTAGTTTAAGTCTAGGGATTTAGTGACAGTGTTTTACTTGAAGGAAAATGAGAAAATATACACAGTATATCAAGAGAGAGTTTGCACACTGAAAACAAATAAGCTTTTTCATCTTCATGGGTAATTAAATATTACTATTTGTTACATATCATATAATTTTTGGATTTATTATAAGTATATAATTATTTACAAAGATCTGTTCCCAAAAATAAGGCAAGTTGAGCTGAAAAGAAAAAAGAGTAAATCGAAAACAAGTTTTATTCAATTCTAACACTGCCCATTAACTGTTTATACAACGGTACACATGCCCATTAGCATTTTATATAGCGGTTAAAAAATATATGATTTCTTTCTTTTCGTTAATGGTAACGACCGGCCACTCCTTGCATCTACTACATTGAAAGTGTATTTTCATTTAATTATTAAAATTTTTAGCTCTTATTTCCTCATTATCTTCTGCCACTCTTTTAATTTGGTTGACGTTTGCGAATTTTCTCTTCAAATAGACCTACGAGTTCTCAATAGAATTGAAGTCCGGACTCTGGATGTGTTTCTATAACTTTGACGCATTAATAAAGAGGCTACACACACCCGGACCTTATGCGTCTTATGCTTAGTATCATGTCACTGATGAACCCTAATTTCCTAGCTCTGCTTATCGAATGGTTTTTTAAAGTATCCAAATAATATTGAGCAGCCATCGTGTATTCTATAAAACCAGATCTCCCAGGACTTGGATTGATATGCACCTCCAATTGAATTAATTTTTACTTTTATTTATTTCAATCTTTGGACTACCTCCTCGCTTTATCTCCAATATACCCACATTTTCGGCTAGACATAGAATATTGTTTTTTGTGTTCAAATCGTAGGAATGTGGAGCTGCATTGTATGGCTTATAATTGAGACTCATGTGTGGCAGTTTGCTACACGTTCAACGTTGTTGGAGGCATTTACGCAATTCTATTTTTGAAATCTACTCACCAAGAAACGCTTTCAGTACTCTCAGTCGTCATCAATTAATTGAGGAGGCCATAGGGGACTTTGCAATTCTCAATTCAGCATAATATAAAAATAAGCTGAATATGATTATTTTTCACCTACAATCCCACTGTGTTTTGTATTGTCAGCATGTTAAGAAAATATGCATATTACAATGTTGACAAAACTTTGACGTGTTAAGACATAACACTGGATTTTCTACTTTAGTTTCTAGTTGCGTTTGCACCATTTATAATCACAGCTTAGCGACAGTGTAGTTGAAATTTAAAAAGCGAACAAAATCATGCAAAGTTTAAATGCACACAAGATTGATTTGTGCAAACTAAACTGTTGCCTACTTTAAGGCAGTGGTTTTAAAGCGTGGTTTTGTGTTTATTTGGTTTTAAGCAGGGAAACAAATTAGTTTAACTTATTTTACGTCGTACTTTGTCTTTTCTGTGTAAAGGTTTTTTGTATTGGAATAAACCAGCAGTTGATAAAACCATTTGAAATCCTTATGCGAATAGCTGAACAATTATGCAGTGTAATTGAACATTTCAATAGACTTTTTAAAAATACTATTCATCCCACATGAACTTTAGACGTCGTTATGAATAAGACTACAAACGATATTGAATTTTAGCCAATTTATGAACTTTGACTGAACTTATTTCAGGGAACAATGTACCAAGGGAACAGGTAACTGCAACAATTTTTTATAAATACTTTTCGAAAAGCGAATCTTATACAACATTTTTATGAGAATAAAGGCTGTTCTATTTGAATTACGTCTCTTGAATATCGTAAGAAATAATTCATTGTGCTAAGAGAAAGCTTTGTTTAAAAACAAAGAGGATTTTCCGCTTATTTTTATAACTAAAAAAATAGATATACGTCCCTGTACTGTATTCCGAGTGAAATGAAATGAGTGGAATTGTAAAAACACTCGGATTTGGGTAATTCGAAAATTAGCTGTTCTGCATTTTAAAAATTATTGGGAAAAATTAAAGAACATTTAAGGAAAACCGTTTATATTTTAAAGCAAAATTAAATTTAGTTTTATTTCAAGATAACCTGACTCCAATTCATTCCACCAAATTTTTTTATCTATATATATAGAAGTGAAACTCTGTCTGTGTGTGTGTTAGCTATAGACTCCAACACCGTAAAGCCGATCGGACTCAAACTTTGGTAAGTTGTTGTACACATTCCAGGGTGTGTTTATGGGTGGTAACTAAAAAAAAGTGGGCGGGGATACGCCCATAAAAAAGTTATAATTTTGAGGTACTTGCACTGGACCGATTTTTCTGAAACTTTGCACACATATAGAGCTCAATAAGGGGCGTAGCAACTCGCGCCGGGCTTGACTAGTTCTAAATAAAATGAAAAAAATTATTCGGAAGTGTCCACTTAAAAAAAATATATTGCGGATTCGGAATACAGAACAGCACTGATAATCGTTTGCCCCATTTCCCCTCTTTCAGTAGTTTCCAGAAAAAAAAAACATCTAAAATCCCATTTGAATTTTTTAGAACACATACACATTTTGGTTTTAGATATTTTGTTGTAGTTTTTACAAAAACAAATAAAGACGTCGCAACAACTTTAACGATTAATCAAGTATGAAAGGAAAAATTATAAAAAAAGATAACCAATATTTATTTTAGGAACTGTTCAAGAAACACAGAGCACAATGGGATGAAACATTATAAACAATGGCAAAAAAGATATCAAAAATATCGTCGATAAATCCTCTGTAATTTATGGACTCTGTAATAAAAATTTGTTTTGTAGAGAAATATCTTTTGTTAATTAGATATATTTCAAAGCCATATAAAAGTATAAAAAGTCGATAATTTTAAATGCATAAAAAACGCTGTTTGATAAACCGATCATTCAATCGAATATTCTTTCTTTATCTTTCGAAAATTTCGTGGTACGATCGATAGGTTTCTTATTCTTGGGTAAAATAAATTAGGGGAAATTAGGTATCCAGTAGTTTATTTCCCATAAAAATATTCACCATGATTTTATCGTAAACATTTTCCGAAAAACTAATAACTTTTCTATAATATTTTAAAAACTCAACGACTTTTTCTTCAGAAAAAATTATAAAAAAAATCCCATAACTGTTATACCAACGCTCTATGTAACGAACGGCCTTCCAAAACAAAAATAAATAATTGTTTATACACAATATTGATCGACAAATTGAAATTTATAGAAATATTTATTAAAAAATTAAGGGATTTTTGAGAAACCGATACACTTTCTTCTTTTAAACTTCTGCAAAGCTTTGGTGAAAAAACGCGATTACATTTTTGTCTTATATTGTCTTTTAGAGACAATTTCTTCATATTATGAATTCGTGTAAATTTTTCCGTAATGCTTTTTTAAATGATCAAATAATATTTTTTGTGTTTTTAAAATTTGAATCACCCAACGCACTGTGCAAGCTTGAGGTAAAATTTCTTATTGTTTTTTTTGTATTGGTCTTTTATTGTTTGTATTATAAATTTTAAACGAACAAATTATTATAAGATTTATTTGCTCACACAAAACGATGTCAAACGGAATTTCGCAAAAAAAAAAAGGATTTGAAAATATTTATGGTTTATGCAACGTTCACACTAACTAAAGAAAATGATTGAACAAAAATCTCAAAACTTTAAACAACTTAAAATAAGCACTTGCCTGGTAGTAGAACGACTAAGAGATTTGAGTTTAAGTTGCTATCCCTATTTTTTTTTAATTCGTAGAAGATGTTCAAAAGGCTACCGGCTGCCATCCCGCTAACAACACGAATTGTAATATCAGCAAATGCTGGAAATGGCATTGGAATAGACGCTTGATAACGCGTAACCACACAAAATAATTAAGAGGTATATAATTAACTTGATCTAGACCCACAAGCTGGTACTTTTCTACTTCTGGGTTATTGTTACCCGACCAATAATCTTCATAGCGAATGTGATACGACTAGCTCTGTGCTCGAGTTTCTTACTCATGGTGTGAGTACCGCGCTTCGTCATGACCCAAAGGTCTGTTACGAATAAATGAATTCTATAGGAATATATTACATAAAACCTGGCAACGCCCGTAAAGAGGGAGCACGGCTTTAGCTCCAGGTGTCCTATCAACTCCATGACCCCTGGTGCTTTTTTTTGTTTGAATAATATGGGATCGCAATTAAATACGACATCTTGCTGAATTTACATGTCGTTGGGCTTTGGAAACAGCATTTTGTAAAAACAATTTTTGAAATCATCGAATACTTTTGCTAATGACCACTTATTGATATGTGGGGTTATGGCAAATCGGCCGATTTCGGTTCTTGTCCAAACTGTATTTGTAAATTTTCAGATCAATATTCCTTTAAACAATCTTTTACAAGGATGAAAAACATCATGCAAACTACTACGAACAGACACTTTATAGTCCACATGTATATTCTCTGTAAGCATTCCAATGTGTAAAGGTGGATGTACCTGATACTCAATTATAGGTGGATGGACCTGATATCCAATTCAATATTAAAGGCTTATATTCAGTAGCTCTTATGGACCTTCTAAAAGAAAAATATTCTTCTAGGAATGTGAAGAGTTAGTGTTTCCACGTTGAAATGTTAATTCTCAATCAGCATTTTTGATACATGTTAGGATTGTCGACAGCCTAAAATTAAGACTCAGCAACACAAAATCACACTACAAAAGTATTGTGCATTCCACTGCCAGTGTGAATCATTTGCTTGGGTTGAGAAATTGAAAGCAAATTTTTTTTTCAATAAGAACCACAAAATATTTAAATAAGGTTGTTATGATGTTTGTTTACTCTTTATGTGTCTTCAAATTAAAGAAGTCAGTAAAACAAGCGTTATTGTTACTAATTTTTTATAGCTTGATTTTTTTTAAATAACCCTCAGAAAAGTCATAATTCACTTAGAAATAAATTTAATAAATTTGCAATAACCATAAATAACCAGCTTTGACCACAAAAATAAAAATAACCAGAAAATAAATATAAAATCCCAGAAATTGCAGTTAAACAAATACGCAGTCTAATGCAAGAGAAATTGACGGCAAGATATAAATTCTACACTTCCTTCGAGAGAAAAAAGTATTAAACTTTATTGTAGGTATCCGATTGTGCTATTATATTTAGGTGGATGTAGCTCTCAATAGTAGCCAAAACAAAGAGACTGTAGAAAGGACTTAATGAATTTCGATTGGAGTAGACGGCACACAGTGACTGTAGTTGGAAAAGAGAGATTTTCTACATACATATGTACACGCCTACATTCCTTTATATACTTTACAATTCTGAAGCCTGAAAAAAAGGTTTTATTCTCCTTACATTGTTAGCCTTTAGGTTGAGAGTGGGTACACGTCATTTAAGCCGCCGTATATCTCCCAAGAACCAGTCAGTACCACAGAAGGTGCTCTGCAGTTTTCAACCTCTTCTTCATTGTTATAAAATCTTCAGAAGTAACTGATGAAATGTCCCGTCAGCACAGCTGACGGCAGCAGTAAGTGGATCTTTGTTCCCTAGGAGTTTCCATCGGTCATACATGCAGTCATAATACTTATGGCAAAGCAGTTTAGCTGATCTGTCACTTTGGCGAGTCCTAAGCTAGTGGATCTGCTCTACACGCTACAACTGATGTTAACAACATCAACATCAGCCAACTGATAGTAACGCCAAAGTCTGACAGAAAAGTGAATGTGGAAGTGAATGTGGAATTGACAGACATCCGATGAGTTTCAACAAAAACAGATTATGAGAGTTTCAAAGCAACATTACAGAAAGTCCGCAGATATTCCAAACACGTTTCCATGTAGAAAGCTTTATCAAATACTGTCGTTTGAAATAACAACAGATACCTGTTGTCAATGGCGAAGTAAGGCGTATAAGCCGTAGGTTAGGCAGTCTCATAAGGGTTCGCAACTCCGGTCCTTTGTGTTACCCGAAGTTTCACACTAACGTTAGTTCTCTTAGGCAAGAAAGAGACATAATATCCCTAAACATCATCGGGGCCAGATCAGGTTAGTGTCTCCGGATGTAGGTTATTCCGTAGGATAATGCGCGGCTGCAGATGGCGAACTTACCCCAACGTGGCGACATTTAGGTATTCCACTCATATGGCTACCTCTCGCTATTATTTGATATGACCAACAGCACACTGTTAGACTGAAGGACCAATTAAAAGTTGGACTGATTCGACGACAAATTTTAAAGTGTAAAAAAGGTGAACAGGTGAAAGCGGTTGCATTTGAGCAGAGAGCATGCGCAATTTTAATGGTTAAACACACCATATTGCATTCGTCATTTGGAGATGGTTAAAAATTTTAAAGATTTTACATTTTTAAATAGTTTTGAATGAGCTCACTTCATATCGGGCGCCAGCTGTGACAGAGCAAATTAGTAGTATTGTAAAATTATTATGCCAATATACGCATGTCAAATTAGTCATTAAATGACCCTGCAGTTGTGGTGATTGTTTCCTGAAGTACCAGTTATTTAATTGCACCGCAAATAGTGACGTTTCAACGAATTTTAATGTGCTTTATCCAATTGACCACTTAACCTATTTCCTGGTGTTTTTTTTTTTTTATTTAGTTCGTTTCCCTTTACTGTGTGAAGTATACATGACTGCTGTCAATATTTTCACAACTACAGGGGAATTTAATAATTTGCATATGACTGCACGTAC
This sequence comes from Phania funesta, assembly GCA_963932375.1. Lineage (NCBI taxonomy): Eukaryota > Metazoa > Arthropoda > Insecta > Diptera > Tachinidae > Phania > Phania funesta. The sequence continues at coordinate 2,622,779 of OZ010656.1, read as the reverse complement.
GTACATTGTTTATGTGCAATTCTGTAGGGAATAAATACGTGATATTTTAATCAATTTCTTTTGTGTATAATTGTGGACTAAACAAAAAAAAAAGAATGAACAGCAATTTTTATTTTATTATTTGTCTTAAATGACCACAATTTCATCAACGCCATAATGATTGCTGCTCAACATCATAAAACAATAAGAGAAAATAATGACAAAAAATATTTTGCAGTTAAAATTAATGAAATTTAAATTCTTTTCTGTGAATTCATTCGCCCATAAAACAAAAGTAAATTAAGTTATGATATGACAATTATCAAATAACAACAATACGAATATAAATAAAACTTTGGTACATAACTAAATGAAGGACTGAATCTCGGTTTGTCTGTCTATTTTTTTAGAACAATATTGACAATTGGAAAAATGTAAGAGATTTTCTACCAAATCGAAAATAACACATAATAAAAGCCTTAAAATAATGTTACTTCATTGGACATGCTTAACATTCGAATTAGCTAATTGTCAGTTTGACCAGATGTAAACAGAATATTAATGGCTGTAACAAAAGTACTGCTGAAGTGTTAAAAATGCTCTGTTCTTCTATGATTCTATGAATACAAAATATTTGAAGGAACGTGACAACTCGCTAAACTGAAGGCAAAATGTGACTAATAACATGTAAAAGATACAAAAAACAAAAACAACAAAAGTTCGTTTAAATATGAGAGATTTGCGTTCTCCTTTGGCTTTCCTAATTTCGGATTTTACTTTTAAAATTTACTGCTGAGGGAGCGGCTCGTTACTAATTAGTTTAGCTATTTAATGTTAAGCGTTTTCGGGAATATCGTTTTACGAGTTGTTTGTTATGTTCTGCCCTGTATCTGTTTTTTCTTCAAATATTTACCACATGTTATGCTTCTCGGGAATTAAGGTAACGGTGAAAGACACGTTGTATGCTTCAATAAGTAGCCGTGGCTGATCCTGCCTCAAAGAATCGAACGCTCTTTTAGCTCCTGAAAACCTACTGAGATTTACTTTATTCCGCCCATTCTGGCAGTAGAGTACTGGACTATATTGAGTCAGTGATTGCAATTGGGTTATATTTCAGTGAGGCTAAAATAAACTGCCTGCCTTGATTTTTCCTGCCACTTTGAATGTAGCAGAACTGAAATTACCCTTAGAAACTACTCCTGTTGTTCAGCTTCTTAGGGTTGTGTTTGCTAGGTCAATAAGTAGGGGGCCCACCTGAGGGCTGGCTCTCGACTTAATCCGACGCTGGTCTTAGCACCGGTTTTATTAAAATGCGACCATTAACGTCTCTATACGTTCTTGTATAGGTAGCAACTGAACATCATGACAACCTTGGACCCTTAGCTGTGCAGCTTGGTGCTAGCAATTCTTCTGCTATTTTATTGGCTGGCGACGTTGCAATGCAACTCATCATTGATCCTACACCAGGATCTTCCCGCGATTTGGGAATACTCTACAGCCACAACGTGCTGATCGGAAGGAGCATCGCGAACAACGAGCATAGGTCTTACGTCCCAGTGCAACAGATGCCCGTGGTACCAGTGTTTATATCGTTACTGGTCAAACTTAGAAAATCTAACTTTCAGGCCCCAGACAATCCCCGGGAACTTGTTTTCCCCTCACCCTCAGCAACAATATATGAAAGTGGTGGGATCACCAAGACAACATGCCTCCGCAGACAAGCTGGTGGCCTGATATTACTTTCTCCTCTGCCTCCGTGCAGAGTAAGAGGCTCCAATCAATCTATTTTTATATATTTGAGAGACTAGAAATGAATGATCAACCAAGTTGTCGTCTGACAGTGATTGAAACGAGGGATCTATGGTGAATGCAATGAGAAGGCACTTCACTTCACTTCAACGTTTTGTGAATGTCTTAGACTTTTGACTGAAGCTGCAAAGTTATTTTCTCGTGAAGTAAATGTGCACTAATCGGCTTATGTTTCGTAGACCGAAATAATCGGGTTGTAGTTCTATCGCGATGACACGAGGTTTCAGCAAGACGACTTTTTTATGTAATCGCATATAACCAACCGCTTGTTCGCAAAAGTTTGCACTGACTTTTAGTTTCGTGTTTTTCTCATTATTGAAAGCTAACCATTTATCTTTTTATCTATCAGACACCACTGTACAGCGTACAATAAAAATGTTTAAGAGCTTTTTTAATTATTTGTTCTAAGAATTAGAAATTGAATTAATTGTCAATCTATTTGCAGAAGAAATGTTGTAAGATTTTTAAAAAGTTTTAGGAATTTCTTAATAAAAAAGGAATAAAGGAAAAAAGTATGCAATGATTCATTCACTCGTTAGTAACTCAAAGAAATTAATCTTTTTCACTGAAATCGCCGCAAGAGTTCCAAAAAAAAAAAAACCAACAATTTTACAGTTTTATGTTCCTCATTTTATTGCTTATCAAAACAAGTCGTAAGTTTTTATGGCAATTTAACACATGCTTCCTTGTTTTACAACGGAAACCTTTTAAATTTAAAAGGACCAGTTATTTCGTAGTGTGTCAAAAATATACATTCAATTGGCAAAATAAAATTTATAAGAAGTTATTTATTCTTAACTGTTTGGCTTTCTTTGCTAACTAAAAAAATTTATATCTGGTCATACGAAGTTCTCTTTAACTTAAATTAAAAAATTTTCAACATTTGCTCGAAATGATTTTTGCGAAAAAAAAGTGTCACACTAAAATTTATATTATTAACTGCTTATTTCGTATTACAATTTGCAAATAAAATACATAAGTGGCTTTAAGATGGATATATAAATCAAAATAATTGATTTTGTACTTCTTCTGTACAGCCCCTTTCAAACTGTTCTACAAGTGTTTCGACTTGTCGTTGGATTTTTCAGAGAGAAATCTCTTGATAATTTCTCTGACTAAACTCCGGATCACCTGGCAAGTGATACTTCTCAATCTGTATATTTTATCGAAATGTTTTGATATTTAGTTTATATTTTTTATTACTTTTCTATCTGTAACCAGAGAAATTAACAGTCTCTTCGTTACATTCTCCTTTTCCACTTACCACTTATTTAATTATTCTAGTACTTAATGATAGACATTTAAGCTTGAAATGTAAATTTATCCTAATTTAATTTCTATTCTGCATTTTAAATACATTAAATTGAATTGAATTGAAATGAACCCTCTGATTTTTTTTTTTACCAAAATCCTTTCTCCCCCTCAAAAAAAAAAAAAAAGAAAGAGTAAACAGGCAACAAAACTCCCAACTGCTACCAAAAAGAAATTTAAGCAGCAAGAAATGCTTAAAATCGACTTTATTAAAATAATAATAACAAATTGTCTAAAGACAACATCTACGAAATTTATTTGCATAAATTAAATGTTAATTTTTCCAAAAACTCCCAGAAAATGTTTGCACTTGTTCTGCAAAAAGGAAAAACATTAAAACAAGTGCCACCAAGTTTGCAACATTTTGGGGACAAGAGCAGAAGAAAAGAAAAAATATTCCTACCAGGAGAGTTTTCAGGGAGGCACACAAATTAAAATCTCTTTGACCATTTAAATAAATTGAAAAATTTTGTTTATACCTCTCACTAGAGTAAAGATAGACATGGAAATTTATGCCAAACGATGTCCATAGCAAAATATTTACCAACAAAAGAAGTCCTTTAAACAGCTATTATATTTCCTTTTTTTCCTTTACTTGCACGAAACTATTTGTGGGACTTTATCGCTTCAATTTAGTCAATTTAAAAATTTTTGCATATTTTCATTCTAGATATTTCAGTATTTACTTTCTTTCTATTCTGAAGAGAATACAAAAATGCTTACAAAATTTATGCAGAAAATAAAACAAAATTTAATTATTTTTAATAAAATTTCATTACAAAAGACAAGTGTATTAAAAATGACACTTGAAATAAGGGAGCTGGAAAACAAATTAAACTCTTTTAGGCAAAAAAAAAAAAAATTCAAATAGTTTATTTCGTCTTTATATTTGTACAGGACTTTCAAACATCCTGTTCGTTTGACTGCAAGAAAGTTTGTTGCTCCTCTACAATGAGATCAATTGTTAGAAAATGTTTTGCTGTGTTCAAATAGGCTATTCTTTTCACTTCCCCGAAAAAACATTTGACTGAAAAGAAAAACCCTATGAGGACAAAAGCTTTTTACGGACCATCCCACTTGGATGGTCCAAACTCATCTGTAAATCCACTGGCCTCTTAAGTATAAAAAGAAGTCGTTGACGGAAAATTGGCCAAAGTTTTTTTTTGTCTACTTTGTGCTAATGTTTTCACCTTCTTTGGTTCATTTGTTACCACTGTTGATAACTGCTGAGTAGTATTTTGGATACCTTTGGGAGAAATCGATGACAGTTAGGGACATGTGAATTCTATATTTTAAAGTAATCGTTTCAGTCTTTGATTACGGATTAAGGACTGCTGAAGCAACAGTCATTATGTTTTTCGAAATCACTTCCAGGACAGGTCTAGAATGTGCATATCAAATTATTTTACATTCATATACATACATATTTGCTTTTATATATTTTTTAAAATTACGAAGCTCTTAGAGGGTGAATTTGACGTTCAACACTTGAATAGAAATATGGATACAAATGTCGGTTAGGAACAAGAAGCGTTCTCGGTTGTGCATGAGCTTAGTTTTTTATAATATAGAGAGTGATCAGGTAGTAATTAAAGTGTTTCCAATTGTCCAAAAGTTGCCAATGACATCCGCCTGTCAAAATATTCAGTAAGGTTTGTAATTCTATCATACATCGTTTTACATTTGCCAAACGTATCGAAATTATTAAAAAATATAAACGAAATACGAGTTGTAAATAAGCTATGTGAATTTCGTTATGAGTTTGGTGGACATCTTGGCAATTTATCTCACCGTAGAGAGGTTTAAGCGTGAGTACATTCTCTTGCTTGAGTCGAATATCATCAAAGCAAAGTTAGGCAGGCTTATTTCATCTGCTGCTACGTTAGGTTCTGAGTCCAAACGTATACTTTGGTTTGTCGTATAGGCATCACTGTTAAGCTTTTTTTGTTTGTTAACTGATTTATTCTTAATATATTTTGCATAAATATATACCATACAATCTTACATCCTTTAAAAGGTTTTCATACGTAATTAGCAACTGGGCTGAGTTTGCACTGTGGCTGTTGTTTGTCCTCCTTGTCAACTTAGGTCTTGTTATTGTTGTCTAGCGACTGACTTTAAATTCTTTTATCGTTGTTATTTTCCCAATTTGTTGTATGTTAATTGCATTATGTACATACATATTTACATATATGTTGCATGGTATTTGAACTGTTGTGTGGCAGCTGCATAAACACGGAAATTAATCTGACAAGTGATACTTTTAGCCCACAGCCTGTTGTCTACTGTAAACGCATGTCAAAAATAGTTCACACAAAACAAAAAAGCTTATATTCTTTGAGCTTTTCCCACAGACAAGAGGACACGCAAATACACACAGATTCCACAGCATATTGTATACAAAATGCGAAAGGTCATTTGGAATGTTGACGTAGCAAACAATAATAAACATCGGAACCTTACTTGCCTTGTTCCTAGTGATCTTCAAAAGCAGCGAGTACTTTAGTTTTTTGAGTTGTAACGGTATGGACGAAGACAACCGAAAGAAAAAAGAGGTCAACTCTGGTTGGTTACTTTATTAGGATTATGTCTAGTTGCTTTAACATCTGATTATTCTTTAATTGAGTGCTCTAAGAGGACTTTAACATCACTCCTTATTCTTCTATCGCCGCACAAGTAACACGGAACAAATCCAGGGATTAAGCTACTAATTAACAGCAGAGCATAGCCCAAAAGAATACATAAGTACTTCTAATGAGTACTCTTTAAGCCACAAGTGGACAATAAAGAGACACTTGGACATCGGTTCGGTAAATTATCAACTAAAACAGTCGATTCTTTTAAGTGCAGTACTGCAGGAACAGGTTTAGTTTCACTGAATGCGGGTCTCTACATGGCTCCTAAAATTAGGCCAACTTTTATTTTTATTTATTGTACAAGGATACCGAAGCAGACCGCTCCATTTTCAACTCCGTTATTCCCTGGAATTTATTTCAGAACACCGAGTTGTAATTTACGACTACCTTACTCTCATTGAGTCTCGTGCTAACACTGGCCGTGATTTCACACTGTCGACTAGCAACTGGTAAACTTGTTTCAGATCACGGAGTCTTTTATAATTGCTAGCATTTGTCTAAGGCAGGCAGCAAGTGCCTGCAGTTAATCTTAAGCCTTATAATACCCAGTACTGGATATTTATACAAAATGTGCGCTATCATCTCAGCATCTGCCTTAGGTGTATTTTTCGACAGTGACCAGTCCACCCCTTGCGAAGTTTTCTTGACCATCTCTTTAGAATTCTTTCATTGGCCAATAAACAGCGGGGCTCCCACAGAGATTAACGTCTCTACCTCATGAGAAGCTTTATCCTACATGCCTATCAGAATCTCACGGGCCAACGCCTTAGGAGTACCTTCAGAGATTGACACATCCATCACTTACCAGGCACTGTTGTTCATTTCTTCCGTATTCCACCCTTGGTCAATTATAACCAGAGTTCCTTCTGTGAATTCATAGAATTTCCCCGAGTAATAGAGAACAAGATCTCCACCCACACAGAGCTTTATATGCAGGGGTAGATCTGTATTTTAACTGGAGATCGTCTGGAATCCAGAGTTGCCATACTGGAAACAAAGAGAGTGTTAACTTCTCTCCGGTCGACTTATTTAGCCCGACTCCTGACAGAGACAGGAACCTGTTACCGGCCACCACTACGAGGCAGCCCACTCCGATACGACAAGCTAAACTTTTGTGGCTGCTAGCTAACAGCCAAAATCATGTACGCTTAGCAATATTAATTCGACATCTTGGACATGAGCTAACAATTTGCGTCTCCATAATACGAGTAATTATGAACTCCAATTACCTCATGAACTCCAGACATGCACCGTAAAAGTGTTCGTTAAAAGATAATTAGCCAGCAGCACATGAATCCTGCTCTTGCGATAAGAATCAACCATCCCATGCTAAGGAGCATATTTTTTTCCTGATATCTTCGTGGAACCTCAAAATGCATACCTTTGGGATTCAAAGAAACAGTATCTGAGTGTTAAGAAAGAAATGTATCCACGACGTTTCAATTTGTGGCCCCTATATTGGGATAAAGGGATCACTGGAGCACACTTCGTTAAAAATAAGGCTAATCATTCTAATGACTCTTAAATACCTAAGCTATATAATATTGATGTGGAAAACATGTGATTGCAAAAAGATGACACGTAGTGTCTCGTAGTTGTGATCAGAATTAGCGCCGGAGTTTATACTAATGGTTTGCTTTAAAGCAAGTATTTTGTGATTATTCTACTAAATATTATAGCGGAAACTCCCACATAATTTTCACAACCTTTATATCAAATTTAACTTTATTCCTTAAGTTTGCTTCTCACTTGAAAGCCAGTTACTCATTGTTCGCCAACATCGTTCCTACACTAAGGCAGCTTCCTGTGCATTTCCAGGAAGGGTTTCATTATTAATAATGCTCAGTAGAAAATTGTGTGATGTGGTCTTTGGTTTTCTTTAGGAAAACTCACCGAAAAATGATTTGGTCAGTAGATGTATGTATATGTAGCACAGTTGGTACTCCATCCTGTTTCATGCATGTAAAACTAGTAGTACAAATATGTTGATGCTTCTAGTTTTTTTTTTATCCAAAACCACCCAGAAAATACTACTACGAATTTGCTATATTCATGCGTAACTTAAAGTTTGAAAGCCCGTAAAAACAAAAGTAACAAACAAAATAAATATGAAGAAGGAGTAGCAGAAGCAAAAATGATTGCATTTCACTTGGAAAGTAAAACAATTTGTCTGCATGTAATTGTTAATGTATGCGTTACGAAGAGAGTAAAGCACTGAAAATTATTTTCTTAACATTACTTTGGTTTTGTTTATCGGTTTTCATGTTTTATGAGCTCTAGGTTATTCGCTCTTGGGGGCAACTGAGTAATGAGGCATTGCAGTAGCGGGAAGTCTTAAATTAAGAACTTTATATTGGTTTTAAAGAAGCTTTTGAGGTGTTTTAATGTTCATTCAATATACACATATTTATAGAAATCCTGATTGAACTTCATTTCTATTTTTACCTCAGTTGATACCCCTGTCTTCTGTTTCACTTTCTTTATTCTACCGCACTGCCAACTTGTTTAATCTTCTTTCATCCAGTGTACGAGTAGAACATTCATGTTGGTTTATAACAACACCAACAAAGAATATTTTTTTATTTAACAAAAATTATATTTAATTATGGTAAATGAAAAGTATTTTCATCCAAGCAAAATAAACTGAAAAACTTATAAATGAAAATAATCCTTTTAACACAAAGTTGATATTTTATAATTAAATTTTTCTTTAAATAGTAAAAATGTTAAAATGTTCAAATTTGAAATTAAATTTTTCTTCCAAGACTTTGAAACTTCAATTTGATTTGTTAGCAAAAATAAGGGCAGAGAGATAGCCACACAGTATCATATTGCTAAGACAATTACAGGAGACTATGACGACAGCAAATTTGGAACTTAAATATGTCCGCTTTTGATATGCCTGTCTTCAGTCCATGTGATTTGACACCGTTGGACTTCTTTCTTTGGGAAGAAAAAGTGTACTTCAATAAGCCTACAATAATTCAAGAGCTAAATGGTGAGATAATTTGGCACATTAACGACATTGACACTCAATTATATCTCAGAGTCAGACCATCGGTTAGAGGATGTGCCACCGAAGCCGTGGCGAGCATTTGGCCGATATTATGTTGCACACATAATTGTCATTAATCCTTCCACAAAGTGCCTGCCGGGAAGGTATACTACTTTGTTTTGCAGCCATTTTGGTAAACTTTAATCTTGACAGTTCATATTTGGTAGTCGTGAAGTAGAGACGAGGCAAATTTATTATAGAAAAATAAGCCAACGTGTTTTAATCGTTAAAACATTTTAACAAAACCAATCATCGATTATTATGACGATGAGAGAGTTTCGTAAATTTTTTGGGAGAAACAAGGTGCCAACAAGCAGCACTATTTATCGTGTAGTGAATGATTTCGAAGAAAGAGGGACTGTAGCTGATAGACCCAAGCATGGACCACAACATACTGCAAGATCGGCTGAAAACATTACTGCTGTTCAAAACAATCCATCAACCTCAATTCGACACCGTGCTCATGAGCTTGGTCTTAAATTTTGGCCACAATTTTGCATAGAATTTTTCATTTGTTTCCATTTAAGATTCAGTTGACACAAGAGCTTCTTCTAGAAGACCATTTACGCCGCCGTACATATGCGAATAGGATGCTACACCTCGCCCATGACAACCCCGATTTTCATGAAAAACTCATAACAAGTGACGAGGCACATTTTCATTTCAATTGATAAGTGAATAAACAGAATAGTCGGTTCTGGGCAATGGAAACCCCTCAAATTATGCATTAGTCACCTCCTGTGAAAAAATTGTGATAGCATTGGCTATTGTAAAATAGAACCTTTGTTCCTGGAACGGATATTCAATATCTGCCAGAAGGACGAAAGAGTTGGCAATGCGAACGTTTTAATATTTTCCTGTTTGTACCAACACCTAACGTATAACCTCTACTCATTTCATGCAGATTATGGAAAGCTGATTAGCGATATTAGTGTTTGTGGATATTCGATTTAAATTTCCCTAAATTGTAAGTGACAGGAACGACTTCTGCAGAGAGTTTATTTCACATACGTATAGTATGGTCAAAGAACGAATTTTCCCTATTAAGTATTGTGCGATCCACTTGCCACTCTACCCCCAATGGCTGAGGCCCTAATGTGGAATATGCACATATGATCTGGTATCAGAAACTAGTACCTTAACTTCATTACAACACATTCCGCTGTAGCAACATTAAAATAGTTACACAAAACCCGCGTTGCGTCCATATTATAGACTTGAAATTACTACTGTCACTGAAAAGCACCTTCGGCATCTCTTGTACGCGTGGGAGACTTTAAAGTACCGATATCCATACGTGCCTGTTGTATGCCCTTTGCGGTCGGAAGCGCTTGAATGCCTCTTTAAGCACTTTACATACTATTAGATGGAGCAAGACAACTTCTCAAAATTTAAAAAACAAGAAAAAGTATTATAGTGTAAAAACAATATGAGACTGAGACTTTCTATTTATCAGGGCTATACTTTTACGCAAGCCAAGGATAAAAAAAAATTAACGGTATTTTGTTCGCTCTAGTGGTGAAAATGTTTCCTCATTCGTACCACTTTATTCGCGCTTTTTTCACAAAAAAAGAAATCTTGAGTCGCTAAAAACTATCTGCCCGAAAATGCTCAGCCATCGCCGCCGAAAGTATCTTTTCGGCTGCTTTCTCAGCTACTTGCTCGAAGTAGACAAGCATGTCATCTTCATTTTATTTCAAGTGCCATAGTGTATGCAGTTAATGTAATGAGAATATTTTACTTTAGATTTTTCGACAGTCGAAGTGATTATCATTAGATTTCTCTCTGCAAAAAAGCCAACGAAAATCTAAACACTTGCTGCTTATTTATAATAAATGTTAGCAGCAGTTTGTAGACTACATACAACGAGCTGCTAACTAGAATGCCGATTAGGCTTAGCAGCTCATTGGCGAAGCGTTGATGCGTAAGGACTCTTAATCCGTCTGCTAGGGTTGTTAATTATTCCACCACATAAAGTTTTTTTATTCTTGGTTTTTGATTTGATATTTTTTTTTAAATGAGGCGATTTGCTATTATGAGGTCTATTGAGATATGAGGAACTCTTCTTAATTGAAAAATATAAGGATAAACCTTGCTTAACTCGTGATAGTTATAACATGGCCTGAACAATTCTTATTTTGCAAGACGCATTTCCGTCTAACACGGGGAACAGCATTATTCTGAAACGGTGTTCGAAAATAGTTCTTTATTTAATTGTTTTCTTGATGCCTTTGCTTTTTATTTTTCCCTTTGTCAACCAATTGCTAACTTCCCTCTCTTTCTACTAATTTTTGCACACAAAAATTCATACAATAAATATAAAATTTAAATTGACAACCGTATTGATACGTCTGACACATTGACCGATATTTTAATAAAACATAAACCACTGAATTGATACTACTTGCATATATTCTTATTTTTTTTTAACAAATAGTTGTGCGCATTTAAGTACCCTGTAGTTTTAAAAATAGCTACAAAATTCTCTACTTACATTTTACACGCTGGCCTGACATTTTACAAATGATGGTGGGAAAGGCAGGAACTAAACCCACACTCCGGTACGTAAATTGTCTAACAAATGCAGTGAACAGTCATAGTACTAGATACTAGTGGCTAGTGAAATATATAGGTCATCTGAATCCAGATACCAAGCCTGCCGGGTGAACTACATGCCTTTATTTATTTCCATTGTACAATTCATGTGTTCTCTATTAATGTTCATATTTGTATTTGTGGTGAACAAAATTGATTGAATAGTCATTTTACACACATACTGGGTTGAGTTACACATACAAGCAAAGTATGGAAACTTTATAAAATATTTCATTATTACAATAAGAACGATGGTTACTATTTATTGTTGTTGTAGTGGCTGTTGTTACACATAATTGTTAACCTAAAGTTTGAGGTTGTTGGTTTTCTGTATTGATATTTTTTAAACGATTCGGAAAGTTCGAAGAAATTAATGAAAATAGTTTGTATTGAATGGAAAATTTTAAATTTGGACAAGGACGGTTCTTATGCAGAAAAGGCAGCGGTAGGCTAGCGGTTTAAGAGAATTTGCATGCCTTGACTTTTCTGGGGAATCGTGGGAAATTTTTGTCTAAAAGCTAATTGAAAAAATCTTATAAAAATATAACTTCACGAAGATGTCGGTTAGGCGTCCCCTCTTACATTTTGGAAATGGAAAGGCAGACATATTTTCAATTGTACTTTGAAGCCGCCGTAACATTTTACACTGGCCAACAGGGGTTGTATGACGAAACGACTCAAAAGGAGAAAAAGTGTTTAATATAAAATTAGAAGGCGAAAAGCAAATTATCCGAAACCTAATTTTCGCCTAATGCAATACGAAATCTTTTAAACTGAAGTAGCACATACATATACACATGCACATATTAAAAAACTTAGAAAATAGCACATTCTCCGCATTTCACACCAAGAACAAAGTGTGAAAGTGAGAATATCTTAAATGCTCATTTCAATCATTTTGCATACACACGCGCACACAAACTGATAACAATCTAAATATTTATTTAGAAATTCTTTGAAGGATTCTTTAAACTTGAACAAAAGTTGGCTACAAAATGTTGCATGCTGCAATTACTTTTAAACATTGATTCAATATTTAAAATTAAATCAGCAGCAGCACTAGAAGTGCTCATGGCAAATTGCAACAAATAAAAATAACAATTGAGTTGCTAGAATTATATAGATATAAATATATGACTTCAGCATACAGCCAGCTACCAAAGAGGTGCAAGAAAAATAACACAAGAACATAATACGAGAATATAATCTACGAATGAGTTTTACTACTAAATGTATGAAAAATGAAATCTCTTTGCGACATACAAAGTTGCCTGATGTCTTTATATTGCAACGAGACATGAAGCATTAAGTGCACCCAATTGTTGAAATGAAAAAGGATAAAACGTGAACAAGTATTCAATAAAAAGTCAATAAATAAATTTAATATTTCAATACAAACAAAAATGTTGGCAAAGCCAGCTACAAACACAGGGAGAAAATGAAACAGAGTAAAGCCAATAATAATATTTGTGACTCATTGCAGGATTTAAAGGAAGAGAAGTAAAGCAACAGGTAGAAGAGAAAAGATTTTTTTTAGAAAAAAAGAATCAAAAATGGTTGCGTGAAAATCTGTTAAAGAGGGATCTTTTGTGAAAAATATTTTTTTGTAAAAAAGAAAATTTTGTCAAAAATTTATTTCGTATTTGTGAAAAAAATACTTTTTTTTTTTGAAAAAAGATAGAACTTTTGGCTGGCTGTTCGTTAAAAAAGTGCATTTAAACATTATTTTTATTTAATGTCATTTCCCGTAATAATGTCTTGAAAAAGCAAAGCTTTAATAACGTTTGATAGTTTTCCTCTCCTCCTGCACCATCTGTATTATTTTTTTTAGGCAAATGTTGCGCAATATGTTTTATCTCCTGCTGCTGTTTATTTAAATTGTTTACTTTTCCACAAGATCAATAAATTCAGTTTTTTTTCTTCTCGTTTCCACTGACGCACATACTATAGTCTGGATGTTACAGGCAAAGTAAAAGGGTGGTTCATCAAATGGCCATAAAAAACCTCCTCATTCGCTGGGCTTTGATGACGAAACAACGAGTTTTTCCATTCAACTTGAGATTAAAAAAGCCAGGCTATGCAGTCGTGAGATAGAGTCTAATTTACTTTGATGGCGTTTGACCTTATGCTCTCATTGGGTGACACTTATTCTCTCAACAACATTGTCAAATATTCCTCGAATTTAACATAAGTTCAGGCGCAACGAAAAATAAAATCAAAGGAAAAATGCAAAGTTTTTATTACGGGCCTCCTTCCACAGCGATAAGTGGTTGCAGTTGAAGTGGTATGCTGCTTCATAATTTACAGTTGTACTCCTAACTTTGTTTCACTCATTTCGATCGCTCACAAAATACATTTTCAAAGCTTCAATGAGGTTCTATATAGTCTTTAACGGCTTATTAACTCTAATTTTAGCTATTTAGTTAAGATGAAAATGTCCCTTTATAGGGCTTTTGAAGCTTTATGCTTGTATCCTAATGACATTTTTTTAGCTTGGCTTGAGTTGTATGCTCTTGAAAGTCTTTGAGGACCTCACCTATAATATTTTTTCGCTTTCAAGCAATGAATGTTAAGATTTTAATATCAATACGGGCGTCTACATTGCATAAGTTTTCCCATATGTTTGCCTCCTTATGCAGTCCTACTAAGGTTTAAATCGAGCTTTAATTGAGAGCTTCTAAAGCTTAATTTTCAAGCTTTAACTGTGACCTTTTTTAAGTCGTGTAAACTTTTGATAATTTAAAGGTAAACTACCTACCTACTTCAAAATCGCCCACGGAGAAACCACTAGAACACAAAACTGACAGAATCCTAGCCTTTCTTGATACGGAAGACTGCCAAACCATGTCGATTTAACTGATATTGTAAATGCTCTGGTGGATCTTGGCATCGACCAGTATATCAACAAATTTATACTGGGGTCACGTACACCTTTACATTAGAATGGCGGGCGGCCATGCAAATGTCATATCTTCTTCAGTATAATGAATTCCTTAAACATCAAAACTGTCCTGTTCGCATCGGATTTGCCGGCATCTGAAACTCATGTAAATAATGTTGCATGCAGGTTAGAAATAGCCTTCAAATTTGCCAGTAAATGGCCTGAATGTTAATTCAGGCAAGACCAAACGTGCACGTACAAGCAAAAGGATGAGCCATCAATGGACCACATTTGCAAAAGTTTAAATTTAAAATTTTCTATACAAGGGGCTTATTTGTGTTCCGACATTGTTTTTTTTCAAAACCCAAGTAGTTGCTGCATTTGCCAAACTTTATACAACTATTTATTGTTCTACCCTTTTCTTTAAGCAAGCCTTTCCTTTAACTTCCAAACTTTATGATGATTTCTTACAGTTGTACGATTTTTATTGCAGCAAATTCATTGAACAACAAGAACAAGCAACCATTTTAAGAGATGCGTTCTATGTACGAGTTGAATCCATAAGTTATTGCGGCAGCAACATGCATGGCCATTGAAATTGTTACACTGTTTGTATTCATTCTGTTGTTAAAAGTTCGTGATCGCAATGACCACAAAGATCTTCTTCTTTTTGCATTAAAATTGTTTCAACAAGCCAACCAGTCAGTCCAGTCATTCAGTTATACCCAGTTATGGGAACTGTGTTCTTTTCTTGTCTCGTCTCGTCTTCTTTGAGTTTGAGATTATTGGATTTATTTTTTGCTCCTTTTGTGTGGATGTTTTCTTTATTGTACAAATAATTGCTTGTATCGCCAAGAGTATCGAATGTTTTGAAGTTGGTAGTAAATAAATTTTATCGTCGGCTATTGATTTTTTTTTTTGTTTTCAATTTTGTCTTTTTATCGTTTTGGGATTTCAAATTTATAGCAATTGTTTAAATTGTGTATAATTGAAAGAGGAGAACTTAACAATATTGCCATTTTTAGTTGCTAAGTTGTTAACAAGATGATTTCTGTGTTATTTAGGTGGATTGTTTTGGTTAGACACGGCAGTTAAACGGCATGTAAATTGGCAGAAAACGAATAAAAAATTCTTAAATTTAAAAAAGAAAAATCCAGTTATGGTTTTCGCCTTTTCTTCGGGATATATCACAAAGATTTATATAAATATCTGTCAAGTTAAAGGTTTTCAAAGAACAAAATGAAAATAAAAAAAAACTTTTCTCAGGTTGTAGACAAGGCAAGATTAGTATTGACTTTATGCTTCAAGAGTTTTAATTTTGTTGGGGCAAATAATAAATAGCCTAAATTTTTAGATTGCAAATTTCTAATTAGCTAATAATAACCCCTTTTACTTGCAACTTTGCTCAGCTCCTTTAAACAATGCGTTTCAGTGCTTAACATTTCCTTTTTTATCCTATGCTCATTCCTTTTTTCGTTTCATTGACTTCCTCTAATTATGCATTGCTCTGGCTAAATTAAATTTCAAACATTATATGCCTTGCCTTAATGCCAAAACGAACCCTTAATAATCCTTTAAATATAAATTAAACAAAAAGTAGCCCCTTTGGCATATGCTAACAAAATGCATTTCCTAAATGCCCCCAAAAATATGCAACACTCACACGAATGTTTATATTTAAACCTAGCAAATGTAAAATAAATTAACGCAGTGCAGAGGCAACACAATCACCTACAACAAAAGTGCAATAAAATTCATAAGAAACTGGAAAGAGAGCAAAAATTAAAAGGGCCGTGGAAGGTGGACGCAAAAGTTATTTTACTACCAGTTATACGAGCACAAATATGTTGTTGGTAGTACATATTTTGTAAGCTATACAAATAAAATTTCTGTTTGTATGTTAAGTAAGTAATTTATTTGTATTTACTTGACGCTCAAAAGTAGACAACAGTGTTTAGTGTACAACATAGATATAAATCTGTCTGAGAAATTATTTTGAGCAGTCAAAGTAAAAGCCCTGCAAAGGCCGGCATGCAAGGTCTTGTGCGGTGTTTACTTTGGTTCATAATAAAATAACGGAAGCTTGTTGTTTCCTATTTAAAGTATTTAATACGTCTGGGTGCTGTGCTGCTGATTAATTGCTTTACAATAAGACGAAGGGTTTGAAAAACTCATTGAAAAAAATTTATGTTTAACAGCAGGGTGTTTTAAGTTAAGCGCGACATTAATATATAGTAAAAATCCCTGCGCGAAATTCGTAGCAATTGGTCTGAACGGACTTGTGGTTTGATTTGTGAAAATGGCTGTAACACAAAATGTAACGTCTCGGGACCAGTGAAATCAGCACATATCACTTCATTAGTGTAACTTAGCAAGTTTATATTTAGTATAGAAATTATAGCTGAAGCCAGTACTATAGTAGCAGCCGCTGGACCAGATTCTTGCCGTATATTCAGTTCCCTGTGACTCAGTGTCTAAAAGATCTCTTTTTTCCCTCCTATGGCAACGCCATGTTAAAGTAATAGGCCCCTTATACACAAATGTTAAATTAACCCTGATTATTTGAAAATTAGTTTGTTTCACAAAGGAAGTGGTGAAATGTATTAAAATAACCAAGGTGTCCTACTGTGTCTGTTGGAACACTTACATAGTTTACCAAAGCCATAGTTTATTAAATTTTTACTTAAAGCAGCAGCACACAGCCAACAGTAGTATACAAATATCTCGCAACATTATCGTATTACCCCAAGGACAAATAGAGAAAGAGGGAGTGTTAAGGTTGAATAGGAATGTCGGGCTTCCATTATCATTTCTATTTTCCATTTGTACGCCCAAATATCTTTTATCTCTGCGTACCTTTATAATTTATTTCAGAGTTTGTTTTTCCTGAATGCCACTTTAAAATATGGTATCAGTGAAAGTACCCCCCTACTGTTTCCCACAATAACTGGTTAGTTGTTGGTTAAATACTACACCCATAAACTTTATAGAAGCTGTTGTTTGGTTTTTGCAGCACTGTACAAATTGTAACTCTTTCCAACCACCCAACTTGGATGTTTGTTTGCTTCTCTGCTTAACGCAGGTATTAGTTAACACTTGCAACACACCAACAAGGACAACCTGGGGGCACCTTTGATGTTTTATTTTAGCTAAAATTCGCCATAAAGTTAAGATTTCTTGTGAGTCCTGTGAGTAAGCCATCATGCACAACATTCATAATAACAACAGCAGCAACACAGCAACAATCAGAGATCTAACAACACAGTTTAAACCAAAACCCCCTCGTGTCAAAGTGGTCGTATTTAGACTGGGTTAATTTGCATTTCAGTCAGCAGTGACTTGTGCTCGACTTTTGAGTAACGCACATGTCAAAGTATATCTTTGTTGCAGGTTTAAAGTAATGAGAACAAAATAAAAGCCATTATGCAATACTTTGAGTCTTTAAGAAAGTTATTAATTAAAATAGTTATTTATTATAGGAAACAAAACATTGACGTCGGCAAAACGTGATATTAAGCGCTCTGGAAAACAGATCAAAAAAGCCGATTATCATACGGCCATAGCGCTGCGAACTGACGGCTGACGGTAAGGGCTCTTTTAGCGTCATTTTTGAAAAAATACGACCCAATGACACTTCCAGACCATAATGCGCAACAAACAGTCTATTTTCCGGATACAATGGCTTCTCCACAATCACTTCTCGGTTCTCCGAGTCCCATAAGCGACAATTTTGCTTGCTTACGTAACCACCGAGTGAGAAATAACGCTGAAAAAAATTTTAAGCCTCTTGCTGCATCTCGCAATCATCATATCTACGGCGTTGTGAAAGGTCAGTCGGCTTTAATTGTTGCGTGAGTTGGACTTTATATGAATGACGGTATAAATTCAAATGCAAAATACGCCATAATGAGCCGTGAGATAGGCCATAGTGCTGAGAACGGCACGGAATCAACAAATTCCGATTATTCGCCACACTTTCACTAAGAGATGCTATATTTTCGGCAGTTCGCACATTGATGCACAGATCTCACCACATCTGTAAGGATTCTAGTCTCTTCAAATTTCGTTTTAATCTTGCTAATTCCTTGCACAGTAAGTCGATTATGACAACCGTTACCATAAGGCCACATTTAAACCACGACTTTTGTAGTAAGTTTTAAACATTTTTATACGTTCTTCGGTTCTTAAACGATCCATATTCGTAAATGGCAAAACTCTCAGTAAATAAATGACAACTCAGATGACAAATATTTAAACTCTGACAGCTTAAATATTTCTTAAAAAGAATATATAGCAACCGCATGGTTTTTTGTTACCGTTTTAATAAAAAGGGCAGAAAATGTTACATATTTTCGTAGAAACGAAAACATCATAACTGTTACTCCTACTTCTCCTTTAACTCCTTTAACGAATAACTTTTTGAACTGATTTTCGTTAACATATGAAAGAATGGTAATTCCTCAACCTCCAAAGAAGAAGGAGGCATCCAATTACTGCAGATAAAATTCATTAACTAAAAAGTGCCACTTTGCTCTTTTACATATCTCCTTATGATTTAGCTCTTGTATAAATCTTAAAGTATTAAAAAGTCTGCCGAAAGATCCTTTTTCCAAAGCAAATAATTATGCTGCTGCTGGCCAATGCGAGTGTAACTGATGATGGCGATGATTTAAATACTGTGTCATGTTGCAAATGTTAAAGCAATTATATTTACAGCACATCATATGTCTTTGAAGATACTTATTATTTCTTGCACTAGACTCGCATTTCAAATTCTGCCTTTGCTACAGCACCAACCAGCTACTGCTGGTTTGTGTTACAATTTTGTTGTTGCCTCCACTGTGTGCTGCTGTTGTTGATGTCTTGTGCAGTGTCTCAAGTTGTTGGTAACTCTTGTTGGTGGCAGGCTTTACACTTGAGCTCATATTTGCAATGTCTACAATGTTGTGTTGCTTCAGCTGTTTTCTGTTTTTAATTTTCTTACATGCGACAATAACTTCATTTTTTCATTCATTTCTTTAGTCTCCCCCAAAAGTGAAAAGTCTTGTTGTTGCCACCAAAGGAATTCGAGTTCTTTGGAGTTTGAGTTTTTCTTGACACCCAGCAATAACTTTGTAATTTCCTGCGTTCATTTCTGCATTTTTTTTTATAATCTTTTTGCATTTCTTTGTTTGTTTGTTTTTTCGTCTCTTTTTTTTCGTTGGCTATGCAACAACATGTTGTTTGAGGTTGACATATTGAGTGAGTTGTTTGTTTTAGCAGCATGTGTTGCATTGAATTGGTCCGGTTGGCTTGATATGTTGGCGTCATATAATTTCAGTTTCGGATGCATTAAAAAATTAATTCATCATGTTATTTTTTGTTCTTGTTTTTATTATTTTTGTTTTGGTGGGTTTAAGCTTCAACGATACTGACGCAATTCCTTTGCGCTTGTGTGGTGCGTTGGTTTATTTCGGTGAAATTACTTAATTAAATTAAATGGAAACACAGAAAATATTGGTCTTTAAAAAGGATATTGCAATTATTCACATATACCTAGTGGTTAAATAGACAAGGGAAGAAAGTAAATTCAGTTTCAGATGTTAAAACTTCGAATAGGAAAACAGTTTAACTTTTTAAGAAATCTTGAAAAGAAAACGTGAGAGGATAAGTCAATGAAATAAAGTAGATTTAATGCGAAACTTGATGTCCGGAGATCGCCTATTTAATTTATATTATACGCAGCTGGCTGCTATCTCTCTGGAGTCTGTTTGCTCCAATCTTCAAAATAGTCTTCAGAATAGGACGAAATCTTTATTTCATTTAAAGAACTGATGTCTCGAAGCAGACGGAGAATCGCACGTGTAGGAAATATGGTCTTGTGCATTTTAAAGCTCTCTGTATAGTTCGAAGCTTTTCTTTAGCTGTGTACTCAATAGTGTTATTTGATTTTGGTGGCGTTTGCAAATTGAAAACTATTTTAGTGGTCCCAAGAAAGGTTATAAATACTTCTTAGAAATTGTTCATATTGCGGCTCAGAGAGAATATGTTTGCTCCTGCTCTAGAATATCATAGAGGCAGGCGTATAGTAGATGTCCTATTGGTCTAATTGGCGATGGTAATAATCGAAAGTCTTTTATATTTTTTTACAAATATCAAAATGTGTAACGCAGGCGCACTACAAGGTTCAGAGAAAGAAAGAGTATCAGACTATTTTGATGTAAAGCATCGTTAACGTTACTCGCAGTATTAGCCAACTTATAGTAGATTTGGCTACTTTTTGGTGAAGTAATCAAAACATCTTGGGCGTGTGTTCATAGTTTTTCTACTGATAAGCTTTCTCTCCAAACATCTGAATCTTATACTTAAAGAATTGCTACCAACATTCCACTTCTTACAACGGAAAGACAAAAAACAAGCCACTAGATTGTGCCACTAAAGTTGCTGGGTATATATTCTGCTGGAGTTACTCCTTTCTTTATTCCCTTGTTATTTTTTTTTTTATTTGCTGTGCCTGCATACTTTAAGCCAACGATATTTTTTAACCGAAAAAGAGACAAATATTTTTGTAATCTGTTTCTGGAATTTTTTTATGTTTCTTAAAATTTATGATGGTTCAAGAGAAGAATTATTTCTTTAGTGTTAATGATTTAAGACTTTGCCCTTAAACTTGTTATTGCTGTTTGTGTGAATATCTTTTAATTGATATTTAAAGGATTGCTATGCAAGAGGACAATTTCCAAATAAATATTAATTAAAAAATGTTACAACAAATCGCTATTGAGAATTATTATATTGGGAATTATTGTTTTGAGAACAAGGCTTTAGTGGTACTGCGAAATAACTCTTCAATGAAATTACTATGAATCCCATTAAAAGGAATATATATATACGAGAGTGTTCGAATTTAACCTCCTTGCAGAGACAGGAAGCTGTTACCGGCCGTCACCACGTGAAGGTATTAGTCAGAACTTCTGACAGTGCAGCCAGTTATGGCAAGCCATATCTTTGTGCCTGCCAGCTGACGGCCCTTTCTGTGAGAGTTGCAAGAGTGTGAAAATATAAAATTAATTTTTTTACTTAAAGTTACTGCATTTTTTTGTATGTTAATACATAACAGCCTGATTTGGTCTCTATGTATTTTATTAACAAATAAAAATTACGATTTGAAAAATATAATTTCAATATTAAATGTTTCTTCAATCACTGTGTAATGTCTGCTCTTACTGCACTGAAGTCACGAATGCTTATTGAAACAAAATGTTAATGATAAACTGCCAAATGCGCTAGAAATACTTTTAAAAAAAGTTTGGTTAAGTGAGTCATGGCTTTTGAATTCAATTAAACCGACAAATCACAATATATCTCTGACATTTCCTACACACAACCCTCGCTTTGTCTACTTCACTAAAAAAAAAAAAAAATAATATGATTTTTAGCAACAACAGAGAAAACAAAGAACAACGTCACATTTAAATTTATGTGCAGGATTTATGGCAAAATTCAAATTGGAATTCGAATTTAGGTAAAATTTAATTTTAAATACACAAAAAATAAAACGAAAATAAAAAAAAGACAAAACTTCTAAGAAGCTGTTGAAACTGAAAACTTAAGCCGAAGCACAACATGACAGCTTTAAACCTTTTAAAGCGAAAGTCTTTTAGAACAATTCCATACAAAATTAATAGAGTATTTAAAATTAAAAAAAACAAAATCGTTATATAAAAAGCACCGCCCATAAAAACATCACTTTGTACAAGAACATTTAGCTAAAGTGTCAAAAATGAGTTAAATATAATTTTGAAAACAATCTTGTTTTCTCCTTAGGTTGGTTGTTCTTTTCATGCAGGATCTCGCAATATATTCGTATAAGGTCGCGGTAGAGTAAGTAAAATATGCTGAGATTAAAAGAGTACAGGAAATTAAATTAACGAAAGCGAAAAAAAATATTAAGGAATAAAAACAAAAAAAAAAACAAAAACATTGACGTTGTTTTATGATCAAAATGAATTATGACGCCTTACCACGCATGAACGTTAAAGGATCATTAATAATTTAAAGCGAAACAGCACAAAATAGACTGACTGCTTTAATGACTGAATGGCTGGCAATGAAATAAACAACATCGTTGATAATTTTCCAGTGTTTTGGTTCTACTCTGTCCCCTACATAGAAAATGGGTAATCCATGAAGCATTAAAAGATAAGTTGATCGGAATTAACAAACTTGTAACTATAGGCAACTCCTTAGATATTTTGTGATAATGAACGATTTATTGAGATCAATTTATATATCTTAAGAGATCTTAATCGTAATATCGGACACAGAAGAATTTCTAGTCACTGTTAATCGAACACAGAGGCTAATAGGCCGATCAACTGCTGTTTGCTCTGTACGCCCTAAAGTTATGGAAAGTATGGCAACCTTCCATCTATTTAGATATCAGGAATTCAACAGTTGCCATAGCAATAGTCAATACGGCTGTCAGAGGAGATCTGTTAGCAGACCCATACATCAACATTCAAATTAATAGAGTACAACAATAACCACATGAATTTCTATGGATGAAAAAAAATTCGGGGGTAACGTATTCGTATTCATTTGATGACGGATCAGATTTGTCGGAGAGTGAGATCATGAGGGGGGAAAATAGAAGCGCCACTTAGTCATCAGTGTACTAAAAAACCTAGGTGTCAAATTTTGTTGAAATTTAGTTCGATGAACTGCCACAAGTATCGAGAGAAGCCTTAAGCGCATCGATTTTATGCAACAAATGGCGTTTTACTTTCTAACAAAGATGTTCTATATATGCATCATTTACAAAAAACAGTACGATCCTTTTTAAATATGTTGCACAAAAACCGGCGAATTTGTAGCATTTCTTGCCCACAATTTAAAATTGATGATGGAACACTGTTCTTTTTTAAAAATCTAAAAACTAAATTTTTGACGCAACCAAGTTTTTGAATGCATGGTGAAATTTGATTCAACTAAAAAAAGTGCTACCTACGTATAACGCAACATTTTTTCAGAAAAGAAAACGCCAATATTCTTTCATTATGCGTCTCAGAGCAGAAAGCAAGTTTTATGCATAAGCGAGACATTGCTTTAAAGAGTGATAGGAGGATGTTTTATTATTCGATCACGGCATTTCTAATATATGCCTAGCAATTTTAATCTAGGACTTATTACTACTCAATGTAGATTAGCGAATATATTGTACAAAGAAATATTCGGCTGTGGCTGAAGAACAGATCTCTGCTGTTCATTTCAAAAACCTCTACTCTAACAATTCATTGCTTGACTAGAAGCGCCACTTAGTCATCAGTGTACTGTAAAACCTAGGTGTCAAATTTTGTTGAAATTTAGTTCGATGAACTGCCACAAGTATCGAGAGAAGCCTTAAGCGCATCGATTTTATGCAACAAATGGCGTTTTACTTTCTGCCAAAGATGTTGTATATATGCATCATTTACAAAAAACAGTACGATCCTTTTTAAATATGTTGCACAAAAACCGGCGAATTTGTAGCATTTCTTGCCCACAATTTAAAATTGATGATGGAACACTGTTCTTTTTTAAAAATCAAAAAACTAAATTTTTGACGCAAACAAGTTTTTGAATGCATGGTGAAATTTGATTCAACTAAAAAACGTGCTACCTACTTATAACGCAACATTGTTTGAGAAAAGAAAACGCCAATATTCTTTCATTATGCGTCTCAGAGCAGAAAGCAAGTTTTATGCATAAGCGAGACATTGCTTTAAAGAGTGATAGGAGGATGTTTTATTATTCGATCACGGCATTTCTAATATATGCCTAGCAATTTTAATCTAGGACTTATTACTACTCAATGTAGATTAGCGAATATATTGTACAAAGAAATATTTGGCTGTGGCTGAAGCACAGATCTCTGCTGTTCATTTCAAAAACCTCTATTCTAATAATGCATTGCTTGACTAGAAGACTTTTTCTAAATTCTATTCCAAATTAGAAAAATCATATCTCTTCGTAGTATACCTCACCTTCTATTCGTTAAACATTCACTTTTCCTTTCAATAGCATTTCTCTTTCACGTTCTTCCTCCATCACATGCCTTTGCCAAGTGTTGAAATGTTTTTGCAGGAACGCACAGTGCCGATGTGTTTTTTTCACAATGGCTGTGAACACGCATAATATTAATGATCTATATGGCTGTTAAGTATGAGGGAGCGACATACTATTCATACGCTTCTCATAAAATTAAAAAAAGAAACACATATTGTTTTGTAATAATTTGCATTGCTGGTAATCATAATAAATAAGAAGACTCATTATTATTTTGTGTTAAATAAATTTGGTATTTTGTCTAGGGAGAGAGCAAAAAGACACATGTGTCAAATTTTTTTAGTGCGTGTGTTAAAAAAGGAAACTAGGAAATGATTAATGTTTTTACTATGAAAATATTCAATTCCCTAAAGAAAACAATTTGTGAATCATTTGCTGATAAAGCGCAAACAGTTTTGTAAGTCTTATTGAAAATCTTTTACCGAATAATCGAATAATCGAATAAATTTTTAATCGATTAATCGAATAATGAAATTCGTTTTAATTTTTTACCACATAATGTGAAAAATATGCTTATTATTGCGGATAAATTAAATCACATGTAACCACTTAAGAAAGTAGTTAACAGATATTAAAAAATCGTTCGAGTTCTCATAACTTGAAATTGGTTTGCACCAAGCCAGCTTTAAAACCGTATCTAGTACCTTTTGTATTTTTACTTAAGTGATACATCTTTTAAATATAATTATTAACCGTTAAAAGAACACTTGTGATTAAACTGGTTTTAAATCTCTAATTAATTTTTTTTCTTTACAAAAACTAACTTGTTTCAGTTTGAATAGCTCTAATACTCTACTAAAAATATTGTTCTTATAATTCTAATAAATGTCATAGCAATCTGCAAAAGCTTAATTTTGGTCATTAATAAAAATCCAGACCTACAGTCTGCAACCATAAACTCCACAAGAACAACAACAACAACAACAATATTTTTAATTAATTTATAAACTGTCAACAAAACGATGTCTAATGTTTTACGGCTTAATGTGTCATTAATAAATATTTCGTTGACGTGTGGAAGCCGCTTTTATTGGTTCGAAAATACAATACTCAACTCCTGTGTAGAAAGCAACGATAATGCTTTAATGGAATTTGTGCTTTAGCTGCGGTATTAAAGGAGTGTTTGAGATAAACGCTGGCAACAATAACAATGATGAGATTGAATCGAATAAAAAAAGAAATAAAATTTAAATAACCGTCAAAGATATTGTAACAATTGTAAACAAAGTAATAAAAATAACACCTTTTCTGTTGGTGATTTGTGGCACAGATCTTAAGGATTAGGAGTCTTACTTTTCTTTTGCAAAAATACATATATAAAAAATTGTGTTTAGTTAACGAGTTACTTATTTTTAAGCCAGTACTTTTATTATATATTTAATGAATTAGGGCATTCGAATAACCGACTGTTTAATTAGGTTGTAAGTTTTGACAACTAAATATATGACTCAACATTTTAAATAGGCCAACTTAAGAGGCATATGAATCAGCAAATTTAGTCTTTAATAATTATATTACACGATTATTTGTGAGGACAGTATTTAATTATTCGACTAATTACAATTATATTATAGTTATTAAAAGTTAATATCAATAGTTAAACAAATTACCTTAATTTAGAGGTATGAGGTGCTTCACTAAATATGTATTCGATTAATCCGTTGTTCGATTAAAATTCTTGTTCGAATGTATATCTAAATAAGTTCGCTTTACAAGTTATTCTGTAACAATTTTATTCACTTACAGTAGTCAGAAATTAATAGAGTATGCGATCATTAAATTATCATTTTTGCATATTCGTTTATTAAAAAAATATTGGAAATCCAATTTCGTGTTGAGTATAACGTGATCGAATCAGTGATTAATCGCTTTTAAAACTATTGAAAATTTAACATTATCTTTTGATTCATAGAGTCTATTTAGAGCACATTCTAATGATTTTTAATTAAGTTCTCTTATTCGGCTATTTGTTTGAAAGTCGGATTAGTTGCAATATCTCTATTTAATAATGTAGAGAATTTATAAAACGTATAACCCTTTTATTTCAAAATTTATAGTTCCGAATTTGATTGAATCAGCCGTGTCATCTAGTGTAGTACTATAGTGGAGCAAACGCTCGGACCCGGTTTTAATGTATTTTGTATTAGAATTTTAGAACGAATTTCCGTCATCCCTTGTCTAGTTTGGTTTGGAGACAAACCGGTTCCGGCTATGTACCATCTTCAGTGTCATTTTTCGTTCTGAGAAGTTTGCATCAATTCGTTAGTCTTTTATTGTGTGTCAGGTATCTATTTGTCACGTGATAAAAATATTAGAATAAATATTAATATACTAATAAATTATACCACCATAAATTATTTCCTAATGAACCGAATAATCACTTTAAACATTCGATTAACCGATTATACTGTTGCAATTTTTTCGATTAACAACCACAATTACATTGTTCTTAGAAACATTATTACTGCATACAAATTTAGTTGCAAATTTGTGTGTTTATTGTTTAAAATACAAAAGGTAGACGTCGGATATGTGGTAAATCAAGTAGTCTGCCATAAAATATTGTAAAACAGAAAAGCCCAAAATCCATTAAAAAAGTTGTAGTCGTTATTTCTTACGAATTATATTTTTTATAGTCTAGAATAGTCAATATATGTATAGAATAGTCAATATATTCGAATAGAGCTATTTTGCAGTAATACTATGCGTAACGAAAAAATTTATAAATGATAAAAAAAATTGTGTAAAAAATCGGATATTCCATAAATTTTTCCCGACTACAGAAAATCGCGTTAAAGCAATGATTCAGATTAAAGCCCAATTTATTATATAAAATCATCGAGTGATTGTATATTTACCATATAATTGAACATTTTTTTATTCGATTAAAATATATTTTATACAACTATATTAAATTTACTCGCATAATATTTTATAGCTTATGTATTAGTAAGAGACTTAATTTTTTAATATTAACGCTATTTTCTAGGAAATGAACAAATATTCTGTTATATAACACTACAATTAATTACACATTTTAATCGGGCAACTGCTAACTAGCAACAGTTCATTATCGGTAAATAAAAATTTGGAAATTTATGAAAACGAGTATTTATTAATATTGTGGTTTGACGTTCAGTTTCGTAGCGAATAATCGGTTATTCGTTCTGACAAATAATTGCTAACGTCTTTAATTTCCTTGCATATTTTAAAACAATGTAAGTTATTTTTCGTTACAACCCATGAAGACATCATTCATTCAGTTTTAAATCGGCCTAAAAAGCTACGTCATTATGATTGTATTTGAATTTTTATAATGAAAAAAAAAACATAATCTGATTTTATTTTTTATTTAAAAACAAAAAAATATCCAAAGCGACAGCAGCTAGGTAGGTGACAATTTTCTGACGGGATTAGTGTTGATCCAAACACAAACAGCCAACAATAAGTCCCACAGAAAAGGGTAAATAACACTAACACAAAATGTATATTCACACTTTAGTTAAAATCTCCCTGTATTTGTTTTCTTTTTCCTCAACTTTATTTTTATATTTAAGTCTTTTCTTTTGTTGTGCTGTTTCTTTTATTTTATTTCCAAAGAAAATACTTTAATGTACCAAATTGTACAATTCCAAATAAACATAAAACGAAACCCTCAAAGGAGTTGAAACAAAAGAAATAACCAACAAAGTTTTTTTTCGCTTTATTCAAGTTTTATTTTGTTGAAGTTCTTTTTTTTTTTTACTTTTACGATTTTATGTATTGAAAACTTATTAAATCGAAATTGAAATCCGCTTAACAGTTTTTTTTTCTGGTGTTACTGGTTGTATTTTTTGGAATTTGGGGAATTTCAGGAAATTGCTGAGAAGCTGTGTTGTAGAGAAAAAGGCTTCGCATTGTAGTGCTGTTTTCTGTGCACAAACAGCAGCCGAATTAAAAAATGTAAAATGCTAAAAAAGCACCAATTTAAAAAAAAATTAAGCCGTATTAAAGTTCTTGATTTAACTCACAATAATAAGTGGAATATAAAGTTTAATTTACTTCTGTTAAATGAGAATGTAAGCCTTTGGATATTTAGGTTGGAAAAATATTCAATGTAGTTGTGTTTTTCTTTGCCTGTGGGATTTACGGAAGTCGGGAGGTTCATTTCAAGATTGAAAACACAACAAAATTACGCCCAGATTGCACTTGGCAGACGAGGAATCACTTGTCTTTATTTTGTAATTCTCATCTAAAAAGTTAAATTAATTTTGAAATTTAAATACATAATTATGATGGGAATCCTTAGGAGAGCTTTAAAAGGCTCAAAATTGACCATCGGAAAACTTTCTTTATAAATTCTGAATCAGAAGTTTTAAAAGTGCACAAAGAATTCGACTGCTTTTCTACGTTTTAAAAGGCGCTTTGAGTAGCCCTCGAAGATATTGAGTTACTCTTCCTACTGATATATTGAAATTCACGGTTTACACTCGGTGAAGCATAAATGATCAGAATCATATAAAATTCCAAAATATTATGATCTAAAAGAAATAGGCCTTATGTCGTAGGCCCTGAATTATGGTTCAAATAACAGCAACATTTATTTCATAGAGCCCACCTATAGCCCGCCAGCAGTAAAGATTTTCAACCCATTCCGCCGTTTGCAAACCCCTTTTTTACCCCTATTCTCACAATTGTTTCCCAACAAGAATGGCAATATATTTTGTTCGTTCTCTTTTGTTACTTGCAACAAATTTCTATACAATTTTGTTGGCTTTTTATTGTTTCGTTATTTTAAGTTCTTCATCAGTTCGTTTCGGTTGTTTTATTTACTTGTCGACTGTAACAAATCAACGTTGTGATTTTCTCACCCAAAACTCAATTTAAATCAAATTTAACTATGTCGTCTACCAAAAAGCTGCAGTCGAATATTTTCTTTTACTGTCAGATTCAGGCGAGCAACAACAAAACTGTGTTTAGGAAAATCTTATACGATTTCTTGCCGCACAGCACAGCACGTTACTATTTTGGTTGTCCTGGTCCTAGCTTGAATTTGTATTGGTATTTTATATGCAGCGCAATTTCCTTTTCTCCTTAGACGTAAATTGTAAATTTCTTTATTTTAAGTTTTTCAAATGAAATTATTCTATTTGGAGTTTTTAGTGGTGAAATAAAATA
This sequence comes from Phania funesta, assembly GCA_963932375.1. Lineage (NCBI taxonomy): Eukaryota > Metazoa > Arthropoda > Insecta > Diptera > Tachinidae > Phania > Phania funesta. The sequence continues at coordinate 2,593,270 of OZ010656.1, read as the reverse complement.
AAACTATAAAAAATGAGAATTTCTTGCTTCTACACTATTTTTGTTTGCTTTATTTTTCAATACCTCTTTCATGAGCTAAATTAATATAGAATTTAACGAAGAAAAAGGACTATTTTGAGTTGATAATATCGGTTTCGTTTAGACTAAATTAGACTATTTGAGTAAAGATCATTAAAATCATATATCGTGAATTTGTGGAGGTCTACTAGCGAACAGCGCTTGTTGTATCCACCTCCATAATTCCAAGTGCTAAATGTTGGCAGAATTGATATGAACGCATCCACAAAACCTGCAATCGAATTTTATATCAATATCTCGGAAATATTACTCACATAGACTGTACTGCAATAGATCCTTAAGTATCTCTGAAGGCAGGATGCAAAGTCTTACTTTGAACAAGCGAAGGAAAATAGCTTCTAGTTTTAACGAAAATTATCGAGTCGTGCTGACAGGATTTTAGTTGACTCTATCCGAATTATTAAGCCAGGAGATTTATTTCTTAAGCCCTCGATATATAGAATCTGGGGGCCTAAATTTAATTCCTTAAACCAACTTCGTGCATTTATTGAGGATAGGGATGTATAGGGATCGAAGTTACATGATAAACTATTGCATCTCATAGGCTTTTTAAGAGCCAAATATAAGTCTCACTTTAACTAAATTATTTGTGTAATTACTTTGGTAAGATTTCTAATTATAGTTTAAACTCTCTTTAGACTTGGCCAAATGAAATTTAGTTTCAAATTCGGCCTTTAATAAAACCTTAATTTTTTGCACATCTTTTTATTTGCATATTTTAAATATTTGAATATGTCGCCGATTATACATTTGAGCTTACGTTCGTAGCGTCTTCAAAGATCCAGGAAGAACGAAATCCTCGATTCATGAAGGTTAGTTTTATCCTAAGAAAACCTCTCTAGTCAAGACCCCTTTCCGACAAATTTTCATCACAAATTTTATAGCTTTCTTCCACTTTCCATGTTTAGGTAATTAAATAATTTCATTGAACTCTGTACCCACTTTTTAACTTTTTAACTCTGTACCCACTTTTTAACTCTTTTCTTTTAGTTCAATACATTAAAAAATCTCATTTAATTTTGCTGCGATAAATTCTGCAACGATTTTTTAGGACCCCTTCTATACATTTCACGCGTTTGTTACACATTCCTTGCCAATAATTTTGGAAAAGTTTAACATTTATCTTTTCAACAAATGGGACACTTAAAACTAAAATCAAAATAAATCAGTGTTTTGTTGCTGCTGAAGAAGGAGGTTGATTTAAATGCATTAAACCCTAGAAGTTTAATTTCCATTATATCTTGTTATTAAATCTTATAACTTTAGGATTTTATGGCAGTTAGGGGCTTCATATTTAATACTATTGAGTAATAAAACAAAAAAAGAGGCAAAGTTTAAAAATATTATAATTAATTTCTATTGAAATATAAGGTAAAATTATTTACGACTGTTTTGCTGATTTTTCCAAAAGATTGAAAAGAGAGTTGTGAATATGGGAAGCTTGCTTAGATTTTTGGTCTATAGACAGAACTTCAGTCATTTTGTGAATTCGAAAAAGAAACCCCACCAGAAGTCGAAGGTCATGCCTATTTAATTCCAGAATTTTCTTGACTGGCTTTCAAGCATTCCAAAACCAGTCTCGAATGAAATTCCCATTAATTCCAGGCAGATTGCTTGTCCGACAAAACAGTAATATGAATGCCTTTTCACTTTTTTTTAAATGTGGATGGCATATCGAAGCAAAGCTATTACTTTTTGGGTCCTCTCTGAATCCCCTTTTTTCCTGGAAATAATTTCAGGCAACCAATTTGTAATTTTTTCATTGAGTCTCGTGTTAACACTACTCTTTACCCGTAACTGTAGTAATTTCAGACTGTCGATCTTCTTCCTCCTCACAAAGTCTCTTCTAATTGCTAACATTTGTCTTGGCATTCACATTTATGGAGAATCCGCCCGTGGTCCTAAGCCTTATGCCAACCTCTTCTTCAGGAGTATCTTTGGAGACTTGTCCGTCCTTGTGTGGTTTTCTCCTCAGAATCCCCTTATTGGCCAATAAACACTAGAGCCAAAACTGGTTACCGCTGGCCGCCATGAGGAGGTATATGCCAGCTGACGGCTCCCTTTACACCATAATCGAGGTTCACTAACACGTGTAGAGATTGCCTGACTTTCCGCTGGAAATACACTAGGATATTTGCCCTCAGATATCGACAATCTCTTTTTAACTCATTCAATGTAAATTAAAAATTATATCTGAAATTGTCATGTTCCCTACACCTGAAAATGATTCAAGTCAGATTATGTTCTATAGGTCCATTAGCCTATTCTAAGTTTTATCGATGTTATTTGAAAAATTATTCGTTTTGAGGAATAATTTAAACCTTATCTTAGTGAACAAAATATTATTCCGGACAATGAGTTTGGTTTTCGTGCGAGTCATACTACTATTGGGCAAGTCCACAGAATTGCTACCGCTATTAGGAGGGCATACTGTTCAGCTTTATTTACTGAAATTTCTCAGGCGTTCAATGATGGTCTGGCATAATGGGCTACTAACGAAGTTCTACCTGCAAATTCCTACAAGCTTCTCGATGTCAGATAGAACGTTTAATGTAAAGTAGAATACAAGGGCAGCTATTATATATCCTCTATACAGTGGATATGGTAACAAGCCCAAATACATACAAGTTAACGTTTGCAGATAACGCTGCATTGCTAAGTGTTAGTAATGACCCGACGGTATCATCTGAACAATTTCAATCGTGTAAAAGGATTCAATAAAATATAATTAAAATTTAAAAAAAAAATTAAATAATTATAATAAATCTTATCTCCCAAAATATTCTCTCTCTTTATCATTAACTATCATTAATAAACATTTTTCTCTATTTTTTCAGGTATGTTCACAATTTCTTTGTTTTAAATATCAGTTCTAGGGTAAGTTAAAACTTTTTTCTATCCTAAAAAAAATATGAGCAATTGCAAAACAATTTCATTACGTTTCTCTAAGTGTAGTTTGAAATTATAAGAATCCAAAATCTAACAATGTATAACTAACTACTTTCTTACCAGTTTAAATTTTATAAGGTTCTAAGCAAAAATATTTGTTATTCTTGTTTATTTTTTGCTACACATTTTCTGACCATAAACCGAATTTCAAGAGTCTATTTTTTTCTCCTTTTTCCACTTCGTTTATGCACTTCAATGTATAATAAATGAAAATATGTTTTAGAAATATTTATACCATTTTATGCATATTTATGTGTAAATTTAAGTGTATTAAATTATTGGTGCTTGTGTGTCTCTGGTAAATAATTTATATTTGACATTTTTGACTGATTTATAGATTGTTGTCGGCCAGTTTACTCTCTGACTGTGAGTGTGCACGCCAGCCTGCCTGTCTTTTCCTCTGGTTACTAATAGAAAAAAACGTGTATTAAGTCAACAAATATTTATGCAACATTTTGTGGCATACAAAACAAATTTTGCCCCAGCTTTGTATGCATATGAAATAGAATATTAAAATCTAGGATAATGTTTGAATTTAAAATGTTTATATTTTTGTTTGGGTAAAAAATTTATTTAAAAAAAAAACCTAAATTTAAATTGTTCGGAGACAAATTAAAGATATGAAACTAAAAATCTATAACAAAAGTTAAATATATGGCAACAAATTTAATTTGAAAATGGTAACTAGACGAGGTCCACAAACGTATGTTCTAGAGGCAAATTACAGCATTCGATGTCAATCGGAATTTCCAAATTAAATCCATTGAAATTTCGATCAATATCAAATGCCATATTTGTCCGCCAAGTAAAACTAAGAAGAGCTGCGAAGCACTAGTTGGTCTACAGAACCATATTAATCAGTACGATTGCATGAAAATGGGCAAAGAAATTCAATGGGCAAGTTCGTTACCAGCATTCTACAGATGATAATCCGCGGCGAAAATAGTATTATTTTACTTGCTGTGGTCTCCTACTGCTACAGCTCAAACCCACTGGGTGAATGCAGTGCATCCACTGTAAACCATGCACTTGTACATGGCCTCAGCATTGCGGAGCCTTTCTAAAACTCTTACATTTTTGAAGATCACGGCATCTGATTACAATGCCGTTCCCCACAGAGCTCATGCCCTTCTTGCGTTACGGTTTAAATGATACAAAGAAAAAACTTCCCGAAGGCCTACACCATAATTAGGTTGAAACAAAAGTTTCAGGAGGTCTTGTCTCTCGTTGTACCAAAATTAAGTCTTACACTTAGACTTATGACCTACAATTGCCTCAAACATACAACATTAGAGTACTTATATTAACGTAAGCGGATAAGGGAACAACAATAAACTAACACTTCGTGGCTACATGGGCATCAACACTAATGACGGCACTAGCAAGGAAAAGAACGAAGAACAACATTAGCAGCAACTATTAATAATTAGAACGGTGAAGTTGTGCAAGACAGATACGATAGCCAAAGTACCAGATGTATTAGCCATTCCTATACATGCAAGCTGTGGTCAGCCAGTAGCAATAAGTTGTGTTTTTGGACACTGCGAATATTGAACGCTTTATGAACGGATGAACCAAATTTGTGCTTCGTTGCCACTGATAATACCCGTATGAAATCCGAAGAGCATCTTTTACATAGTGCGCTATTTGACGAGTTGGGGTGGTTACTCAAGAACGTTGCAACGGGTTACGGTAAAATTATCCTTATATCGGACGCGTTTTCGATTCACTCAGAAGCTTTCAAAAATATCATCCGGCAAGAGTGTGATAACTTATCGTTCGCACTTTTCATTAAAACAATTGAAAATACGATAAAAAAAAACTTAACATCATCGAGGAAATTAACATTCCAGAAAAAAATTATGAAGGTTATTTAAAAAAAAAAATATAATGCTCCTCCTCATAGAAAAGTGACTTTTTGGCAAAACCATATCCTTTTATTTAAAAAAAATCTAGCTAATTTTATCGTAAGTCATCTTGAAGTAAGATGTCAACATTTTAACAAAAACGTCTTCTGCCCAAAATTCTTCAAACCAAATGAGAAACCTTAAAGTACAGCAACAACAACAAAACAAAAATCCCCCAATAAACAAATACTTATTTTATTTTTCTTACTGGCCATTTTTCTACATTTAGTTAATTGTTTGCCAACCCAAAATGAAGCTGTAAGCCGTAAAAAAATAATCCACACAAATGGGGCCAAGTTTATATCCAAAAATTTCGGCCGTTTAAGCGACTGAGATCAAAATGAGGACGAAGTACAATAGTGTACAATACCATCCCATTTCTCGACAACTTGATAACTTAACCCCTGGTTAAATTACTAAACATAAATTCCAAGATCCCCTAAATTCTATAAATTTGTAGAAGTTTTTTGCTTGTGTGCGTTTCTTCAAAAAACTTGTTAAATAGTTTTTTGTAACTTAGACCTCTTTATTTGTTTCACACAAAGAAAGTTGTTTTTCTGACAAAGTATTTCTTAACAATTCTAATCCATTAGTTACGTGTATTCCACCAAGTTTTCGACTACACCTTCTCTGCCTGTGTTTTTGAAATCTTTAGCAAGAAGTTTTATTTTTTTTTTTTCATTCATGCCAGCTGTAGAATTTCTCATTTCATTTCATTTTTTGCTTTCGTTTTTGGTTACTAAAAATCTTCTTCACGCATTGAATTAAATCTCCAAATTTTAAACACTTTTGCAAAATGTGTCTGCACTTTGGTGCTTTGTGATTTCTTCCAATTCTTTGCATAAATCATTGCTGAAGTACGAGTATGCGGCGTACTTCTTTAGTTTTATATTAGGCGAAAGCAGTATTTGTCTAACCGTTCGATTGTACAATTTATTATGCGTGCGGCAAAAAGCAACTTTTGTATGACGAACGAAGAGGAAAAAAAAATCAACAAAAATCTATTTTAACAATATTTGTACAACATTATTGGAGGCCTCACAGGAGATTTGTGCAGGCAAACTATTGGCAGCTGAATTGTAAGGCGAAACAATACATGTGAGGGACAAACTAAGTAAAATGAGCGGGCCGCGTCAAATCTTAACGCAACTAAACATTTATTAACTGATGGGAATGTAAAATTTCTGTCTTCAAGTTTCATCTAAAGATTTCATCGCACGCTAAAAGCTTGTACCTTTGTATGTCTATCCCAGTGGCAAGAAAATATTTACTGAAAAGGTGTTTAAACTTGTGTGTCAGTGTTGTCTCACAACAGTAGCCGTCTGTCCGCCAGCCAACAGCAGCGGCAGCAGCACGAATTACAACAATGGAAGCATGCGTGTCACATTAATGTATTGAAAACTACAATTGTATTTTTATTGTTGTTCATTTGGGTGTGATTGTTTTTAGAAGAGTACGAGTGCTTTTCGGCACTTTTGCGCGCCATTGTAGTTCAAAGCATTTTAGCGCTGCACAGTGATGTGAAACTTTGGAACATCAATGACGAGTGGAGCATGAGTGTTGAAAATAAGACGTTTTAAGGCAGTTTTTTGTGCAACGGGGACATTTTGGGGAAAACGAACTTTTTGTGAAGGAGGGACTTTTTGTGAAGCATTAAGTTTTTGTGAAAAAGAGGCTTCTTGAAAAAAAAAATTAATTTTATGAAAAAGAGATTTGTATGGAAAAATAAATTTTTGTGAAAACAAGGAGTTCTTTGTAAAAAAAAGGGATTTTTTGTGAGAAAAGAAACTTTCTCGGGTAAAGGGACTTTTTGTAAGAGAGAGAGAGACATTTTGGGAAGCAATGACTGCGAAAATGAACTTTTTACGAAAGGGATTTTTTGAGAAAAAGTTATTTTTATGAAGAAGATACTTTTTGTTAAAAGGGGCGCTTTGCAAGGAACGGCCCTTTTTGTAAAAAAGGACTTTATGAAAGAGGGTGTTTTTGTGAAAAATTGACTTTTTTTTAAACAGATAATTTTACAAAAGGAATTATTTATGAAAATGAACTCTGTGAGAAAAGAAATTTTTTATTAAACAGGGAATTTTTGTGAAAATAAGATTCCTTGTGAAAAGAGACTTTTTTATAAAAGGGACTTTTCAAGAAATACAATAAAGCGACTTTAAGGGCAAACAGAAGATGTTCCGTGTTAGACCTGATGCGCAGGAGTAGATGATGATGCAGGAATAGATTTGTGAAAACGACAAAAATAATGCTATTTATGGAAAAATCGGCTCGTGGTACAAAACATGAGGTAGATATTTAAAAAAGGGGACTTGTGAATGAAACAACTTTTTGTAGAAAAAAAACAGAACTTCGAATGAAAAATTAGTTTTTGTTTTGAATTTTTTCTTTTACAACAAAAGGGTATTTTTTATAAACGAATGCAATAAAAAGAACTTTCAAGGGAACACGGAAAATTTACTTTTATTGTAAAAATTTATTGTAAATTTATTTATTGTTAAAGTTGTTTTTTTTTAATCCCACTGTGCTCTTAACATTTAACATGTTAACGGTTTGTTGAAAAAGCTGTTAAATAAAAGTTGTTTAGGCTAAAACCAAAGGTATTAAAATAAAAAGTGGAACCCAGAAGAACAACAAAATGAATTTTTTATTTTCCATAAAATTGTGTCTGCATATTGGAATTTTGCGAGCGTGTTCCTGTCTTTCTAAAAGAACCATAAATTTACTAGACAATGTTTTGAAACATAAAAAATCACAGCGTATTTTCACAGTGAAATTCATTAAAAGCAAATAATTTACCTCAAAAATTTAAACTCCAAAGGATTTCTTTTAAGTAAAGATTTTTTAAAATATTTCATTTCATTTTGGACAAAAAAACCTAAAGACAATTAAATTTTATTGTTTAAAACAAGAATTCTTATGAATTTTATTTAACAATTTTATTATTATTCTTATTTTAATATAATTCTGCTAAACTTCCGTTTGCTATAGAACGATATATGAAGTTTTTATGCCAACATTATTGCAATATTGAGGACGGTGGGTAAAACGTTGGCCATTAAAAAATCAAATTTACGCATTAAAACGTTTTTCATTTGAAATATCATGAGTAATTGGGGAAAAAATTATGAAAATTTACAAAAGAAATATTAATGTATTCCTAACGAAAACAAGAACAGCAATAATACAATAAAATAAGGTCCATAAAAAATAAAACACTTAAGAAAATATCAATAAATGTGTTTTAAGTTAATAAATTTAGTACAAGCAGAATATTAAGATGCAACAAAAACAACAACATTGCCGAACCAGATATATATACAGTGCGCTCTAAAAATTAGACCACTTTTCCTTTTATTTAACGCAGTGAGTGAATTTTAGTATATTTGGAAAAAATTTCATTTTTATGGGGTTGCTTTGGAAAAGGCCCAAGATGGCGAGCTCTAGTGATGGCTTTTTGTAAATATGATTTTTCAATATGTTTTGCTTGCCTATTAGTCTACTCTTTTCATTTACTTTCATATGGTACTACAATATTAATATCACATCCCCTCTCTATGATCACTCCTTGGCCATAACTCGCACTTCGCACTTCTGCAAGCATTTTTCTTAGCATAAGTTACTAACAATTTACTCGCATCTCAACTACCTCTTGTTACAATTAAAATGTTTCTTCAACACCCGTATTCAATAAAAGAATTTATTTGTTTCTTATTTTTGAATTGTTCACTTTATTGCACACCTTCTTACTTGAGGCAAGTAAATGTATCTGCTTTTATTTTAAACAAATCATATAGATGATGACTGAAATCGTAATAATAAATTTTTTTATAGCTTTCAGAGCATTTATTGCCTGAACGTGTGATGTGTTTTATTAGCACTCCAAATTTGTTTGTTCTCACTTGTAAGACAAGAAGTTGCCATATAATCTGACGCTTATATCAGTGTTTAAAATTTAATTTTAATGTTTATAACACTTATTCATATTTCTATAGCATATCCTGCAGGCGTCTTTTTATTTTACTTATATTGCAGTCTAATTTTTTTTTACATATTTGTTATTAAATATTTTAAGGACACAACTCTTTGATACGACTCATTTTTCACTTGGTTTTTTTTGTTTTTTTATTGGGTTTTAGTAGTTTCCTTTATTCGAATTTTTTCCTATATTTTATTGTAGTGCAGTTTTAGGGATTTTCTTTATTTAGTTTTTCACTATGGACATTTTGAATACCTAAGTTGAAGTTACTTACCACGCGTTCAAAGCGTCAACGCGTTGATATTTATTGAATTATAATGAGTTTTTTAAAGAAACTTATGGCTAAGAACAATAGTTCTAAAATATAGCTAACGCTATGGACTACTCTAGAGAATTCTACAGATTAGACCATGCATTAGACTATGGTCTAGCCTAGACATTGTATTTAGCTTGCAAGGGCGAAGGGATGCGATAGTACTTATGGCCGATACTAAAATATGGATGATGGATGGAAGTAATAGGAGAGCAGCCTTGGAGGTGGTGGTTACTGTGAATGTTAAAAAATCTAACATTAAAAAGTAGTAGATCCTGCGACCTTTATTTTTCGGGTATTTTAGACACCTAAGAAAGAGAATTTCATACCCTTAACTGATTATTCCATATAAGAAATATTTTAATATATTTCCGCTACTCGGTACTTTCTTTTGTTTTTATATCATTCAAGCTAGAGTGACAGATTATAATTAGATTTACGTAAGCACCTGCCAACGCTCAATCTCACGGTGGTCGAACCACGGGTGTGACAATAAGCGGCCAGACTAGCGTTCCTATGCAACCGCATAGGAACCACCGGAATAGCACCTCTGCCATCCCATAGGTTGCAAATTAGAACAGGGGTTTGCCAGGCCCCTGGCCCCACCCCTTGCTGAGGCGTTCGGAGCCTCCTGCTGTCAACAAATAATATTGACAGCTTGCGTTGCTATGCAGTGAACCTCACCGCTTTGGGTATAAACCACAGCCACCACGTGCACCCCCGAAGGAGCCTCACCAACAACCCGTGGTACCAGTTTATCTCGCTGCTGGTCGAACAGAGAAGTCCTACCTTTATCCAGTTTCCGGCTCCTAACAAGCCTGAGGAACTGGTGCCCCTCTTTTCCCTCAGCAGCAATCCATCAAGGTGGCAGGGTTCACCATGTTGATATATGCCCCCGGTGGTGACGTTCGAGTGACAGAAAGGGAACAGCTGTTGAATAGTGTAGTCAACGCAGCGTTTGGAACGTAATTTATATGCTTTGAGAAACATTTATTTTATTTGGCCAGACCAAAATCAAGCAATAAAACTTTATTATTATGAAAAAAACTTAAGTGTTCGATTTTTCTCGGAAAGTAGCAGAGTTGAAGAAGAGATGCAAAGGGGAAGGATCTACCACCGAAGTGGTGAAATTGGCGTATTATATTGTATCATATAGCTTAGACTGGACTTTTGATTGCACTGAAAACTAGTTCATATACTAGACTACATTGCAGAGTACAGACTACACTGCGTAATATGCTGTAACCTACACTGCAGGGTAGGCCATTGCAGATATGTCTGTAGAAATACTGCATCAATATTTAGTCCCAAATTATCCTCTTTTCATAAGCAACTAACTTGAATTTCTTCGTTTCGTAATTGCTCCTAAGTAAGTTGCCTCAAATATCTTAGCTATTTTGCATAATTTTTAATTGACTTTGGCTTAAGCTCTTGTTTTCAAATATCGTAAACAAAAATTACTTAATTAAAACAGAAAACTCATTTAGTCGTTTATAACGAGGATGAACCTGTTATATTATTTGATTAGCATAATTTTCTTAATGCCGCACTCCTTGATGATGATGTTTCGTGTATCAGTAGTTGTATAATTTAGCCATTTTTAAGGTCTTAAAATGGTAAAACCATATAAAGGATACAACGGAAGTAGTAGAAACTTTGTTAATATCCAAAATATGATTGAAGATAAATTGCAAAGTAAAAGAAACAACAAAATTATGCGTTATCGTAAAGTCACGATTTGATTATAAAAACTCATGAAAATGATATAACAGAAATAAATGACTTCGAAAAAGGCAGCTAACAAAAGAAGAAAACGGTGCTTTCACTACTGTCATAGTGGGAATTTAGCTGCACTTAATTACACGTGAAAAAAATTTTTAAATGTTTTTAAAAGTGGATTCTATAAGATATTGTCATATTAATTACTTTCTGCATAGTTTCTCGACATATACGAGCTTAAAAAATATAATCAGCTAAGACTAGTTTTGATATACATAGGTATAGGTATAGCTTCATCTCATGATCATCATCCAAACAATATAATCGCCCTTTCCGATCTTAAAATCTCGAACGCTAATAGTTAGCTGTGTTCCTTCAGGGGTTTTCTCATTTCAATGCGCTCGCTGGCCGACTTCTTAAGACTTCTCTTTATTATAAATTTTTATTAAAATAATTTATATACATGTATTTCAGATTTATTAGAATAAATTGTAATTGATAGATTTTCGCCGTCTACCGTTTCACATTGTAGAAGAAACTGCTGCTTATTTTGCTTTTGGGAGAATTGTCTTTGACTAATGATTAAACTTTTAAATCTACAATATATTTGGCTGCTACTTTGGTTTTTGGAATCCGCAATGTACATAGAAGAACTGCTGCAGTTTGATTATGTACTCTAGCAATTCGAATACTAAGTAACTCTCGTATAGTTCATCCATTATAAATATTTTATATTTCTTTTCTCTGTTAGAAAAAAAAAACGACCCTGACTATATTTCTTTTCAGTGTATCATTGGGTTTTGTTTTGTTTGGAAATTTAAAAACAAACAACATTTCTTCTCTCTGCTTTGATCAACCAAACTCTTTGAGTGAATAATTTTAGGGCTGCCTCTATCTAACCAATTAGTTGTCCATCTCCTCCTTTGGGTTGGTCTTCTACATTACAATTATTAGCTTTGATGTCATTATTTTTCTTTCTTTATTTAATTTCTTTCTATTGAAGTACATTGCAGAGGTAATTCGCATTGTTTAAACAGCCTTTGAAATACCAAAAAGCTAAGCGAACGGTTCAAAAAAATCTTCGAGCTAAGTTTGGATTATAATTTAAAAGTGAAAGATTTGATGCTTACTTAGATTTTAATGGAATATCTATAGCTAAAACATTTCAAAGTTGAAATAAATTCATTTTATAAACATCAGTCCGTCGTCTGCCAAATAACTAAAACTTTAAATACTTAAAAAAGACCACACGTTGTCCCAGGGCAATGTCAAAAGAGTTGTGTTAGAGTCTTCTACTTCTCCTTATTCCTACAAATTTTGCGCTCTTCTATGAGGCATAAGTCGATTTTTGAAAATTTGTGGTTCCAAAAAATTAAAAGTGATTGTCAGAAGGCAAATTGTCCCGTGCCACTATTTGGTACGGAATTCGGGCTGTCGTGCCTCTTTAAAAATCGAGCACTTCATCTAGTGATTGCTCTCAAAATCGTAACACGTAATTCGCGTTGAGTTGGTTGATATTGCCCTGCACATATGGTTTTCCATATAATGCGTTACAGCCTGTAAAACAATTCAGTTGTTGCATGAGAAATTTCCTGGTCGTATACTCCCTCAGTTATCACAATTTGCCTCCTACGTCCTATGCGTTTACACCATTAGATTTATTTTTTAGGCTTATTTGCAAGCAAAAGTCTATTTAAAAAAAAGCTCTCCCCTAGCTGCAGCATTAAAGCAGGAGATGTAACGCTGTAGCAGTACATGCTTACTTATGGTACGCGTAAAAAACATTTCTAAATCGCACCAATACGATCCCAATCTATAAATATGCAGTTAAATAAACCAAAAAGGTAACAATAGTTGTTTCTTATACTTGCGGTCTTCAATAGCTGACTATTTAACATATTTTTAGCAATTTGTTTCTTGCTTTTTCTGTCTCCAGAATATTAAAAAAATTCTATTGTTTTATTTTTATCCCTGTTTCTACTCATCTTTAGCAGGTATTTTACATCTCAAATATCTAATTTACATATATGTGCATAAATTGTTTTTTACTTTCTTATGAACCTACAGATAAAATTGATTTAAGAACTATAAATTGAAGGGATTGCATAGAATGATCTCTGATAATATTCAATGATTTAAATAAAAATGATGGGATCGAGGTTATTCAAATGCAACTTTAAAATACGAGAGTGTTTACCAGCCGCCCGTTTGTTTTAGCAATGACTTACTTTGGTAATGCAGAGCTCTGCGCAAAACTACTGTTTCCTACATTAATGTGATCTCGGGGGAACCCAACGGGCGTAGGTTAATCTCTGTCTTAACTCCAACGGGAAGGGGGAAATGTTAATGGTATGGACGAATCGAACCCTCAACTGGCATTAAATGAGCAATGAATTGACTCTGCAAGTGGGAAGATGAAGAAAAAGGATTTTCCAGAAGAAAAAAACATCCTCGAGTACAGAGCCAAACCAGAATAGGTGGGCAGTTACTTTTAGCAAGCTCGCATGGTACTCACTAAACCACAAAAAAGGTACTTAGAGGATATAGGAATACTCTTAGCTGGATTAATGTACGCATGACTTGTCATAGCAACTTCGAACAATATCTGACTGCGATGTAATCAAGGGAAATGACGTTTGTATATGAAGCCCCATCTTGTTTTTAAATGTTCAGCATCAAGTAGCATTCTACAGACGCCATCAGGTTAGCGAGTGAGTGGACTATCGATAAGATTCTGCGATCAGTATAGAGTTTTACAAATGTCAGTCGACTTGGAAAGAATCGCGAAGGAACGAAATGGGTTCAACAGGGGTACACATCTGTATTGGTCTTCTACAGATTTGTTAAGGGATCTTCATTGTGGAAATAGTAACCGAAATATACTTCCGATTTCTGGATCATAACACGGTCCTCCAAGCGTATGTTCATTCGATCACGAAATGTCTGACCGGCCCCAAGCAATTAACACCTACTCAACGCATGGCCAACTGTGCATCATTTTAATGCCGGTCTAGTATGGAGTAGTCGGAAAGATCGAGCGAACCGTCTGGCAATTAAGGCCAGTGACCTTCAGGTGGTGTTTCCGGTCCCCAGGTCAAAACCTAGGCATTGAGGGTCCATACAGCACTGTAGAATGAAAACACGATGGGATGAATAATAAAGACCCAAATGAAGATGAAACAAAAAGGTTGCTGAGACTAAGCAAAATCTGAATTACTAATACGATGAGTAAACTGACGGGTCACTCGGGCTTATTACGCCGTATAGTGTGTGCGGATAGTGTTGAGTGCAGGACATGCAGGGAGGATGTCAAACGATAAAAACAATGCCACTGCCCGGCTTTCGTACAGTTAGGGACCCAGTATTTCGCCGCCGACACTTTATAGGATGTGTCCTATAAGAGGCAACTAGTCAGGAGGTTTGTTCGGAGAACAGAGTTCCTATGAAGGAGGCAACTTTTTCAAATATGGAGAGCGCACAAATAGCCGAAGTACTGGCCCATGCCAGGGCAAGAAACCAATGTCCCCCTCTCCTTCCATCAACCTAACCTAAAACGAACGAAATTTGATTGGTTAAACGCATAGGGACGCCAAAATAAATGTTAGAGATAAGGAAAAGCCTATATTTTCAACTCAACACGCTATTTCATATATTAAATTTTAGCCCTTTCGTTTCTTGTCATCTTTAATTATGAATTTTATAGCCAACATTTTATCCTTATTTTGTAAAGGTCTTATCATTATTATTACTAATTGTAATAATTTGTTACTAGCTTGAACATTTTGTTCAAGTAAATTGTTGCTTTGTCTCCTTAAACAAAACGAAATACAATCAAATAAACAAACGAAAAAAATTAGTTTTGAAATTCTTTTACCATTGTATTGCTGTAAATGTACCACATGCACGTACATTAAAAACATTGTAACTTATAATAAATTGTATTTAAGGTTTTGCTGCTAGGATCTGCTTTATGTAGACATTAAGTCTTCCATACACAAGTACATAAATTGGCTTTAGAACAGCTCTCATTATTGCTTTTAACTAAATTACAGAGCATCCTGTACAAAGCTACACACTCCCTCCCATTCAACCATTAACGTACGAATTCGTGTGGCGAAACAATGAGTAGTAAATGATTTTGATAAATGCACATACGTGCCTTGGAGACATTTTTTTTTTGAACGTTTCGTTTGTTCTCTTTTATTTTACTTTGACTTTCATAGACATTTTTGTACGTTTTTTTATCCTCCTGGTATGATACTGGTGGGTATTTGTTGTACAGGGTTAACAAATACAGATGAGTATAATTTCTGGCAGTTCATAGATGTAGTGTCGCTGTATATTTTGCTTATTAGCGATCTTTGGACATAAATCTCAAACGGCCGGTGTCCACAAAGTCATCATAATCAAATTTATATTGATCTAAACGTCTTAATCATTGATAATTTGACCTTTCTGATGCTCAATTTCAACATCTATTTGTCCATATTGCTAGTCGCTACCAAACAAAAGTTGTTAATAAAACTAATGATATCCGTGAAATTTTCTCAGGGTGTGAGTGCGTGCTAAAACAAGAAACGATAAACTAAAAATTTAAGCACTTTAACAATATACTACGTTTCACAAATTTAAGATTTTGCACACGATTGTACGCCTGGGAATTATATGAAATTTCTGAAGAAACTCCGGTTTTCGTTTTCCAATGGAGGACTTCGGAAGAGATGGACAGAAATGCCTCGCGAGCGGTAGACGGGTCAATCTCTAAAATTACTCCAAACACGTTGAACAGTAAGATTCCGATAGGGATGTACGCTGAAGCCTCGCAAGAGCTGGAGAGGTTAATCTCTGTAGAAACTGCGGTGTTTATTGGCCAATGGAGGAGATCATGAAAACGTTGCAAGGAGTGAACGAATCAAATAACAAACCGGTTGCCTGCAATCAATTCGTGGAAAGTAGGGGGCCGAAAAGAGTATCGATTCATATTGCGGCTTATTATTCTTGCTGATTTTGAAATCGCCTCCTCTTCTGTTTGGAAGGTGTTCGTAACTGTATCGCATCTGTAATTAATCGTATTTCGATAAGTAGCGTATGACATCAACTTATATTTACGTATTATATTAGCTATAAGGATCTGCTCTTGGAGCTAATATCTTCTATGCTCTCGTGATAGTTCGAAGTCACCAATATCTATGGAAGAGTATAACGCGGATGCGCATAGCTTTTCTTATTCTTTTTAGCAAAATTCGAAGAGTAGTATAAGCCTCCTGCAATGCCAAGTTCATGCTTACAAATTTCTAAAGATTTGCCATATTTTTCTAAGAGACTGGCACCAGCATAGGGTCCCCAACTATCCTAGTTGTTAGCCCATAAATACACAAATTTGTTTCAAGGCTAGGAAGCACCAAGGAGTCATCAATCTTCTTAAACTTCCCTACACCTGTTGTTAGAATACAAGTAAGCATCCCAACCCATTGCTACCACTATCAGGATCCTCCTTTGCCTTTCGACTTAATCCAATTCCTCTACTAGTTTATTTTACCGCTCACATAAGTTGATCTTGAAAAAAAGTTTTAATATCATTTTTTTCGCTTCGCCCTCTGGGTATAAGCGATACTCAGATAAATGTCACACATTATTGCTGCAGCAAATACATTTTTTTTTTTAAGATTTGTCGCCAAGAGATGAATGAGAAAATTTCCTTTACGCGTGTGAAAGACGAAAAATTACAATCTTAATAATAAATCTAAGGAAAACGAGAAAATTTAAACCATATCAAGCTTTTTTCACGGCTAGGTGACGTAGCGTCAGCAAAAAGAATAAGAAGAAAAGAAACGAGACAGCAATATTTGTAAGAAAATGAAAACAAAAAAACAAAGTGAAACCTTGACGAGTTGAGCACAACTACATACACATTATGGCTAAAGTACGTGAGACTAATTGATTTAATGCTAGTGACAAGGACTACGAATAGCTGTGAGTGAATCAATGAGCATAAGGATGTGATGTGGGTATGTATGTCTGGGTTAGCTTCGTGCTATGTAAGAATAATTAATTTTATTTAACTGTGACGTTGAAGTATCACAGTAAAATAGGATTTTGTGGTTATGGTGCTAAAGATTTATTTAATATCCATCAAAAAACATGCTAAATTGTTCTCGATATCTAAAAAAAAAACGATTATGTAGAGAGTGTCTGTGAACTGAAACACTTTCAACTGGATATAGGATGGATTATTTCTTAAATTTCTGGCATTTTTTAAAATTAATAAAAGTAGAATTAAAGAAAAGAAGTTTAGAAAATAAATTAAAAGAATAATGAATATACAAGTTATAATAGAGCGGACTAACAGCAGTGAAATGAAAAAGAGGATGGCTAATACTCTGGCAAAAAATTTTCCGGCCTATTTTTATAACAAGGAACTGGAGAAAATGGCTATAACCTGTTTGGCCAAGTTGCAAGCAAAGATAAAAATACAGCAAAATATTTGGAAGGAATTGTCAAGTTTTTCAAACAGGTTTTCGAATTCACTGACTATGGCACATAGCTGGTTTGACCTCCAAGCCAAACTTGACAGAGGATGACGGATATTCATTACAAATGTATTAACTCACCCTATCGGAAAATAAAATCAACTATATAACAGCTAACTCCCGAGCACATGCTGTCTCCTTTTGATGTATTGGTATCCAGGGGCTAGAGGGAAACCAGTGGCTTGTCTGGGTCCTGAATCTGGAATGTGAGGACCAGTGAAAAAACACTGCTTGTACCACGGGAACCAGTAAGCCTCGGTACGCAAAGTTTCGGACTGATTGTTCGTTCGCCCACATAGAGTCTCTGGTTTAGGCTTTCATCGCGGAAAATTTCTAAACGATGTGGCGTTACAACCATCAACAGTATGGCAGGAGAAGGGTAGCTACAAATCTCCCAATGAAAAGTAATAGTACAGACATCCGCTAAAATTTACAGATGGCAGACGCATTGTGTTCACCCATTGGTAAGACCATCATCGGATAAGTTGCAAGACAAGTACCGACATTTAACCGGCGACATAATAATGTACTCCAGGTTGTAAAAGAACCTGTAAAAATCAGTGCAAAAGAACAAGCCACTTCATGTCGAACGTACTTTCAAAATAGTGCCCAAATCGAACATGGTAACTAGAAATAAAATGGCACCGCAATGAGGCACAATAGAAGCCATTAATGAACAGTAGAATACAATAGCCAGCGAGGTCTTCAGTTGGATCAGAATATGTTGCAAAAACATCCGTTTCCAAACAACAATTTTATTGCAAACAATTGGAATGACGGCATTTATTATTAAATTCGCCTACGGCTTGTTTGTGTAAAGTGCATGATGAAAATGTTTTATTTAAAATACTCTACAGTAAATTTGTCTTTCCAATTTAAAACTTGTTAAATTCACGAATTTTCTCTTTGACCTCCAATATTATTATTTTCGAACATCTTTCTCTACTTTCGTTGTAGTTTGCAATCAAATATGCGGTAAATATATTTTTTGTTATATCAGGTTTTTATAACTGTGTCATTAGGTTGGCTGTTAATGACAGGCACAAACCACAAAATTCATTAAAAATCTAAGTGGAAGCTCCTAAAGGTCACAATTCGCTAAAGTCATCAAAAAGTCTAAAAAACATGGAAATTGTATAACCCCTGAAATTCAATGATAAGTGACTGCATTACAAAAGCGCTTTGTTTCTGTAGCCACAAAAAACATGCACGTGGGCACGCATTTCAGGAATACCTTAAGTTTTAAAACACATTTTGTAGGTTATGTGTAAAATTGTAATTCAAATCATGACATGAGATTTGAAGAAAACTGCTGATTACAGCAATACGTACCACAAACATTTATAATGCCCTGACAATTGTTGTAGCAGTCCTAAGAATTTCCTATAGTGTATTGTTAAGCTGCTATTACTGTCTCTTTTCGAATACTTAGCATAAATTTATTATTTTTGTTGTTGTGCCATCATCTGCATGATCATCTCTGTTTTTATATTGTATTGGAAAAGCAAAATAGTGTGTGTCCATTGTTGATGGGGATGTTAGTGCTTATAAAGAGAAAATGTTTGTAATAACAACTGTCAAAATATTGAAGCTAATGCATAATTTCACACACATCCAAACATATAGTCTGGTACAGCTCATTTCGTAGGTGAAGTAGTCTAGAGAAAGTAGGAATAAAAAAATAAAGAAACATAGTTTTAAAGCCTTGAGAACATTGGGTACTTTGTTGTTCTTTCCTCTTCTTTCGATGCCCTACAGTTCTAGTGACTGTTTCCGTTAGTGGGTGTGGTAAGCTGCTGCATTTGCTAGCCAACAAGGTATGGTTCAAACATTTTTTAATTGGGTATTTCAGAAGGAAGTTGATGCATTTTCCTGAAATATAAAAAAAATCGTTAGCTGTCCTGTAGTTTAAGAGAAATGCCATGTAAAGATTGCTGTAATTTGCATCGGCAACAGTTTTACGATACAATTCGGCGGTGGTTTTATCACCGGGTGTTTTAAAATCCGACTACCAACGCCCCTTTTACGCACTCGTATAGGTAGTAAATGAAGATCATGGCTAAACTTCTTGCTATTAGCCTACAGGGTTTGAGCTACCAATTGTCTTGCCGTCAGTAGCTACTCTGTTGATAGCCTGTGTTAGAATTCCACGCCACATTGTTCCTGCGCCAAGAAATCCCCGTAATTTAGGTATAAACCAAAGCCACCACGCGCACTCCCGTGGAAAAGTCGCCAACAAACCCGTCTCGGACTTGTCTCCTGTTGGCTACTAGTTCCCGTTACATCATAAATTTAATTGAATTCAAAAAGTCCCACGTTCTCTCATATTAAGGCCCCAAGCAAACCTCGGGGACTGGTTCGCCATAATGCCTAGTTACAACTCTTTAATGTGGCGGGATCACCAAGAAGACATGCCTCTGGGGGCAGGGTGCCATGTACAAATGCATAGCATTATTTTTGCATTTAAGAATATCTGTGCCGTTTGGTAGGCCTTTCACTCGTTATTGACTCTACCGTTAGTTTATGCCAAACTTTTGTGGACTCAGTCAAGATTTATAAAGATCTGCCTAGTAGTAACATACTGAATATCTTGGCTCTACAATTACAAGAAAACCAATTACAGAACGAAAAATGACACTGAAGATGGCATATAGCCGAAACCGGTTTGTCTCCAAACCAAACTTGACAAGGGATGACGGAAATTCGTTCCAAAATTCTACAGAAAAAAACTTGTTTACAATGAACATGACAGGATTTGTCCAAATGAGCAGCAGGAGAAGACGCTTTAGCATAATAAGCCAAATATCTCACTATCTTCGGTCGTATATACAGGATAAACTGTGTTCTTGGCTTTAAAGTTACTAGTTATTAGTGAACTGTTGGGCATTTATATTTTCTCGTGCCCACTTATGTCAGTGGCTGTGTGTGTTTGATTTTAGGTACGAGCAAGTAAGTGTGTGCATTTGCGGGTTTATACATATTTTGTTGTTGTTTTATAGCATGATCACGTAGCATTCTGATCACTAAAATCACGGTTTGGCGCTTGATTCAGGCTAATGGTGAATAATAAACAATTAAATATGCACAGTCGTGTTTTCCCACTTCATAAACGTGCATATCGATGAGACATAGACAATAACAACAGCAGCAAAAGCCACTCTAATAACTGCATTAATAAACTTTAGCAGAATATGTATTTTCATTTCTTTAAAATTTCTCCATTGTTTCTATATTTCTATACCGTTCGTTCTTTCTATATTTCCTCATCTTCATGGTGATATTTTTCTGTCTAATACTTTATTTTCATATATTGGGATGTCTAACGATGTCACTACAACTCATCACTTTTTGTTTGTCATCCCCATTTTACTAAGCGTCACGTACCTACAGTAAAGTTTCTGCCTCAAGAGCCTGTAAACGGCGTCATGGTATTTTCATTCCACCATCCATTTCTGCCAGTACCTTCATAATTTCAGCAATTTTACGCTGATTGTGCCGAGTTCATTGGCAGTCTCTGTAAGGTGATCATACTGCACCTGGCAGCAGCAGCTACATCTACAATTTGCAAATGATCTTCAACACTATTTCTCTTGGATTACCTCGCCTTGCCAATGGTAAAACAGGAAAACGTTTTGATCTTGAAGAAAGTTTGACATTTGTTCATTTATGTCTGCCTACATGGGATTGTTAAGCAGCAAATTTAATTTGCAAATGCATATTTTCACTAACGTGCCGATTATTATGCACATGCCACCATACACTTGCATTTGCAAGTTTCGTGTTTGCATGCATTTTATGTTTTTTCTTATTCTTAATGTGATAAAAGTGGAATTGATTATTGGGTCAATAAAGAAACCATTAAAAAACTGTTAAGTCTATTCGAAATATCATGTGTAATTTTTTTGAAGATTAACGGATTTTTAATAGCGAAAAATTAAATACAAATTAAATAAAAAGTCTAATAAAAAATTATTATTATTCGAAAAAAATCTTTCCTCACATAAGTTACATTAATCCAAATAGTCTACAATAATTTATTCGAACATAGAGAACTTCGAATAAAAAATTATTCGAATAATAAAATAACCGAATAACTAATATTTGCAATGAAAAATTATTCAAGGAAAAAATTCATTAAAAAATTACTTAAATACTTTTAAACCAATAACATAAAAATAGTCGAAAAATTCTAGAATAGAATTGTGTGAAAAATATAAAATAAATATTTCTATAAATAAAGTTTTTAATACAAGTAATTGGTTACAAATTATGTAAACCAAATTTTAAAAGGTTCGAATCATTCGATTCAATTAAATTATTGCAATAAAAATTTAATCGCATACAAAATTGCTTGGAAAGTTATTTCAAAATATTAGAATAAAAATATTTTCGAATAAAAAATTTCGCCAAAAAAATTTTTCGAATAAAATATTAGGGAATTATTTAAAATTTCAAAACGAAATCTAATTGATTGATTAAATAAAAGAGTAGAAAAGAGTAGAAAATATATTCGAACAAAAATAAAATATAATTTTTAAAAAAGGCGAAGAAAAAAATATTAATAAATTTATTGAACAGTGTGAACACAATTTAAGCGTATGAAAATTTAAATTTTTTAAAATGCTTATCTTAACGAAACCTAGATAGAAATATGTTTTAGTGAATTATCTATTCGATTAAATTTATTATCGAATAAACACGAAAATTATTCAAGTAGGAAAATTAAAAATAAATGTCCGACTTTAAACATTATTCGATTAACATCTACTGAAAATAATAAATTATTGCAATATTAATAATATGACAAAAAATACTCGAATAATATAAGTCAAAGTTCGATTCAAATATTGTTAACTCGATTCAATTTTCGATTTCGTTAGTAACTTGGGGGAAATTATTAGAATTAGAACGAAAAATATATCGGTATAATAAAGTTTACTTCTTTAAAAAAACTAGTTTTAATCAAATTTAATTAAAAAAAAAATTAAATAAAATAAAATAATAGTTTCACAAAAAATACTTTTGAATTATTTGTAAAAAAAATTTAATAAATTTATATACAAGAAAAAACATTGAATATACGTATCGATTAATCGATTAAATTTTTAAATAAATGTCTTTTTTAAGTTTTTGTATTGTATTTAAATTATTTGCGCATGTCATTAAATTATAAATTGCTATGGCTATTTAATGACCTCTTTGTTTTTTTGCCCCTGTCTCTGCTGTCTTTATCTGTAAAAAATAACACCGATATTAGTTTTTAATTTTTATGTCGACTCTCTTTCATGTATTCTTTAAGATGCCAAAAGATACGGCCACTTAAATAAATCCTCCATAACACAATATGACAATTTCCAAACCAAAAAATATAATAATAATATTATACCAAGATTTACACTGATCTTTTGTTGCAACCTCTAGCATCATCTACTCATGCAACCCACCATTCATTATGATGTTTATTTGATTTGAAAAGATTCATAAAATAGACACCATCCAAGTCAGTTTGACTTATCAACCTACAGTCAAAAAAAAAAAAAAATCATAAAATGTAAAAACAACAGCATCACAACAAAAAGGTGTCAATTGATTTTATGTTCGTTGTCTGCTTGTTACAAAATATTTTCCTTCTTTTTTTATTTATTATTAGATTTACTTCAAATTTAATCATAGAATGAACAAACGTTACAAGAACCGAGAACCACCAAGGAAGATGTTGTGACAAACTTACAACACCATTGAAAACAAAAAAGGCAACAACAAAATTATGCTGCAGTATTTTATGCAACCAGTGCAGCACAACTCCTCTTGCCGATGGTTTGCGTAATGAGAAAGATAAAAAAGAACTGAAAAGGTGCGGACAGTTTTATAACGATGCCACCAACGCACAGTGAATTATTTTAAATTTTTTCGTTTGAAAAATCGTTCCTTTCAAGGAAGGGTGGTGGATTATGACATCGTTCAATTATCCGTCCTGGCTTCATATGGTGCTACCATAGACCTGTGCCTTCAGAAAGCCGTACAAAAAAAGTCTAGTGGATTCAAATCGTCATCTTAGTAGCATCCCCCTCCACAAGAGTCAACCATTTTCTAAAATGTATTATGCAGGAGGCCAAATTGTGGCATTCGCTGCATGGCATACAGCGCCGTTCTATCTGGCCAAAAGAAATAAATTATTATTGATCTGTTGCGCTCTCCATATACGGTGATGTAATCATGGTTACCTGCACCTTGTTGATACCATCTTGCTGAGGGATTCGTAGTTATCTTATCTCCTGCTCTCAATAGCTTCTTTATGGACAGCAATTCAATGCCACATTAATCACGAACCCCAGTCTTTCCGCGATTAGGGTCAAGCCATGTGCAACCCCGACGAAGCCTCATCAACAACCAGTCCAGAACTTAGTTCTAGGGAACTACTGTTTCGCGTGGCAGCAGTGTGTACATACTTGAAATTCTCCAGTCTTAGACCCCAGACAAGCATCGGCGACTCACCTCCCATATCCTCTGGCTTCAAGGTGGAGGAATCACCTAGAGGACACGAATTACGCGGAACTTTTAGGGATTGACGGAATATTTACTAAACTCGTTGTCTTGAATTTAGCAACGAAGCCTTACCAACAATCCCTTGTTGACTCATTTTCCATGGGGTCCTCTTTTCTTCCCCCATGAAATGCCCTGTATAAGGAAAACGATGAAATTTTCACGTCTTTAAAATCTTTTTATGTTCGAACAAGGTAATATTTTAATTATTAGTTGTGTAGTATGTTAACAACTCTATTAAAATTGCGTCTTTTTTATACTTTCTTCTACGTTTAACAATTTATATTTCAAACATGGTTTCGTATGCCTAAAGCCCCACAGTGCACCATCCAAATAGTTTTAAAAGCACACTCACACACAAAAATGTGGAAAATGTAAACCTTTGCGAGGTTTACTGGAGTAAAGAGGGCACAAAAGAAAAAAGAATAAGAATTTTAAAATAAAGTGTCTCTTCAAATATGGAAACTTTGACGCATAAATTTGTTTGGTTTTTTGTTTTGTCTTTTACAAAGTTAACTAACTATTTAGAGGTATTCAATAAAATCTACAAGAGTTCAACAAAGTAAAATCATTGTTTAGAGTAAAATCACAATGGCTCCAAACCTTCCACGTAGTTCAATTAAGGTTGAGCTAACTGCTAAGTACCACAAATACGACAAACTTTTTTTGCAAGAAGAGATTTCGTTCGAGGAAAATATGATTAGTTAAGTTAACAAATTAAACTTATTTTATTCAAATTATGGATTTTATTCAATTTATTAAATTTTTCTTTTTGAAGGTTTTTTATAAAAAAATGTTTTTTTTACCCCATTGTGCAGCATCATCAGGAAAAAAATATTTTTTATAACAAAATATACATATTATTTATTTTAAATTTTTATAACAACACTATTTTATTCGAATAAATATTATTTAATCGAATAAATTCTTTTCATAAAATTGTAATTTGAGAGGATTTTCTAATGAAATAAATAATTTTATCCGAATAATCTAATATTAATTTAAGCGAGCGAGGAAACCAGATTTCTTTCTATAACTTTCTCCGCTATAAGTGAATCCCCATAACGGGTATACGGCATAAATATTTTTATTTTAACGGCAGTAAATAAGATTAAATATTAAAGATTTTTTTTTCTGGAGTTGCAGCTACAATGTACTCGTATCTGCTGTCTTTTTAAGAAGACAGTAGTTAAAAAGTTATGTAAATCACAAACAACAATAACAGCAACAGTGTGTAAAAAAATTTAATGAATTTATAAAAGTTTTATCAAATTTTTTCTTCAAGACGTTCTGTTTTCGGCGCTTTTACCTTTGTTTTTTTTTACTGATTTACTTACGTTTGTCAGGTAGTAGTCTAAACAAAAATTTTGTTTAAAGACAATGACATTAATTCTTAAAAGCTTATTGTCCTTAAGATAAGCTAAATAGCTTTCCATGTGTCCTACCACACACACACCAATGCAGCAGTATCTCTACCTTAAAGATTACAAAAGACACAATGGTAAAAATAATAAAGTGCAGCAATCCCTAAGCACTGGAAAGTGGGGTTGGAAAAAAACCTGAAACGTTGGTATAATAGACAGTCCACACACATACATACAAAGTTTTGAAAAAAAAGAATCAGTACTTTTTACTGTCACTGTTGGCGTTATAAATTTTGGTAAAAGTTTGTAACCAAATAATATATTTTATAGATTGTTTTCAAGGCGATGTTTTGTTGAAATAACTTGTTTAAGTGGCAGGGCCCAGTCGATCTTCAAGGACTCCCAAAAACATTGAACTGGTTGCAAGCAGTTTACGTGAAAATCCGCGACTTTCGATATGGAAAAGAGCAGCCTCACTGGGACTTCCAAGAGCGATTATTCATGAAATTTTAGAAAAGGATCTGAAGTTCCATTCCTTTAAAATTCAAATCTTTCAAGAATTGAAAGAAAATGACTTTGATTTACGCAAAAATTTTTGAGAAACCATGTTGGAGCGTTTTCGCACTCTAAAGCCAATTTTTTTGAGAGACGAGGCTCCTTTTCACTTAAACGGCCACGCCAACAAGCAAAACTGCCGCTACTGGTCACCAAGAACCCGCAACCTTCGATTGAAACATCAAACCCCATGGTAACTGTTTGGTGTGCCTTATCCACGCATAAGATAATTGGACCATTTTTTTGGAACATTTTTGAGGCCAGGTGACGAATGGCAACGATGAAAATTATTGACGCATGTTTATGGAATTGTTTTTACAAACCTGCAAACTCATCTATCCTAACCTTCACACACGTGCTTTCAACAGGATGTGGCAACTGCACACACAGCCAGAGCTGCGATGAACTTGCATCTGAAAAATTTCCTTCAAAAACTGATCACTCGCTTTGGGGACATCCCATGCCCGTTGAGGTCACCTGATCTAACTCCCATGGATTTTTCTTTTACGGGGCTACCTCAAAGAGAGGGTTTATAACGACAATCTCCAATCTCTTGTAGTTTTAAAGGAAAATATTCGTCAATAAATCAGCTCAATTGAACCAAGTTTACTGCAGCGTGTGGCTTAGAACACAAGACCCCGTTTGGAACAGTGTGTTCAACTCGACGGAAGACATCTGAATGGCATTTCCATTCTATCGTTCAATGCTCTTAATAAAACTTTGTGTCAATTATTACGATTTTTATTCAAGTTTGAAAGTATAAATCTGCTACCAGACACCCTGTATTAATTTAAAAGGGGTTTTTTTTATTCGTATAAAAACACTAGTCGGATCAATATTTTATTCGAATAATATGTTAGTGGAAATTCCCTTTGTGTTATTTTTTATTTAAATAATTATTTTTTTAATTTTTTTAACTGAAACAAATTATAAACCTATTTAAAGATTTCAATCAATCTTTGTTAAGTTTCTGTATGGGAAACAAATATTGCATTTTTAATTAAACGGAAATAACTCAAAATGATATTGGCTGTCACTATATTTGTCCACAATGACTTAATGGAAAAAATAAAACAAAATAATTCCTCATCACCACTTGAAAAAACAATGAAATTTTGGGAAATTAATGTACCCACTACGTTTGATGAGTCTACAATGTTTTTTTTTTTTTTTTGGTTGCGTTCACAATTTTTATTTTAAATTAAAATTTCTCAAACAACGATATGGAGGGGAAATACAAAATTCTTTCTATCATTGGAATTCCATCAAAAGAAAACGAATTGAAATGGCAGATTGAAAGAAGTTTGAAGTAAAATATGTGTCATATCTTATGGTGCGTTATTTGTAAGAAAACAAAATTTAGCTGCTTGTGTCTATGGTCGGATTTGTTGTCTTTTAAAAGAATTGTAAAGAAATTCTCTGCTGGATTATTTTTTTTAAATTACACAGATCATTAGGTAAAGATTAATTTTAAATGGAGATGATTGAGTTGATAGTGGTTTTCTATTTTTTAAGAATGAAGAGAGATTGGTTTTTTTTCGTTAATAAAAATTTCACCAATAGAAAAAAGTCTTCAATTTTAAGCATCAACATAAGCAAACTTTAGACATCTAAAGTATTGTCCTTCATTGAGTAACTTTTTTAAAGAACAGATTGTCAAACGACGAGAAAGTTTTCTATGAAAATTTGGGAAAAGCAACTTAACTGTTGAGAACTTTTTTAGAGTCTGAGCAATTTTTCTACAGAAAAAGGAGAGCTGCTCAGAGCTTTACTATAGGAAACTGAGGGTCTTTATAAAACTTGGTCAGAGCCTGAACAACTTTTCTATAGAAAACTTGGTCCAGAGTTTGCGCAAGTTGTCTATAAAAAGCTTAGTCAGACTTTGAGCAACTTTTCCATAGAAATGAGCAACTTTTGTGATACTGAGCAATTTCGCTATCGCACAACAAGGCACATTCCTTAAAAAAGTTCTGCAAATTACTTAATAAATAATGTAATTTTTTTATTTCAATAATAGTTTTGCTTTTTCCATTAATTTCAACATTTTGACTTTAAATATTTCCTAAGCATTTCATTAATTATTATTGCGTTTTTAATGGTTTTTTGATGCACTTTCAGCATGTTTCTTGTTTCACTTAAAGTACATTAAGAAACATTATGAATGTTCTAAAATACTTAGGGGGAAAATACAATTGACGCCGCCACTACTTTAAGTAGCAACCTAAAAAACAAAAGAAACTAATCAAAATTCGTTCACTTTTTTTTTTTACTTTTTTCCTAAAGATAGTCCATCAAACAATTTTGTTTAACAAAGTTTTGTATTGAATATTGATGTTAAAATTTATATACAACATAAGAGCACAGTGTTTTGAAACAGAGAAATCTCGACTCCCCTGAAACTTAAGAATACAGCAGTTTCCTTAGTTTAATTATTCCTTCAGGTATTAAACCATTATCAACTTTAAACATATTTCTAACTTAACACTGCGTAACTAAAATGTGGAAAATATAAAAACAAAAATTAGGTGTAATGATCATCAAGAATTCATGCATGTACATGTTAAAGCATGTATGAGCATGTTTCATGTATTTCTTTAAATGTTGTATGAATAGAAAATTGACACACGATTGACAAGCGACAAGAAACATAAAATATTTATGGTTGGTAATAGAAAATAAAAAGAAAAAATCTGTAAGACATTTAACTTCAACATGAATTGAATTTAGAATTTAAAACAAAAACTTGTAAAGAAATTATTTTAGTAGAAACAATTTAAAATTACTGTATGACTGCTCCCTAAAAATAAGGCGAGCTTTTTTAATCGATGGACCAATATGCATCAGCTTCTTTTCAAGCGATTAAATAAAGTCACAGTTACAACGACGTACACTAAAGTCAAACGTACAACTAGAGCGCGAAGCCGAGCGGCGAAAAGTCGACTAATTGAGGGAGTTGCGAGCTGCTGAGGTATATTGAGGATATTTAGCCGCCGCCGATATATGCGATTTATTACGCCTAACCTTCTCAACCGACTCCATTAGCTAAGCCGGTAATTTTTGCTTTCTCCTTATTTACTTTCTGTAAAAGCTTGATTGTTAGGCGAAGGTTTTAGTACAGCCGTGGCTGAAAAATGGTCGTGTTTACTCGACTTTTAGCTGCCACCGAAATTGAAATTAATTTTAAGGCCTTAATAATTCTCGCCTTCCTAATTGATATAAAATTTTTGGTAGAAAAAATGTCTCTCACAAAGGCCAGTTCTCTAAACCTCACTGGGGTACAAAACTTGGAAAAAGAAAGTCTTTGTATCAGGTGATTCAGGAGCCTCAATCACTATTTTTAGTGATTGAGGCTCCTATAGTGAGGTCGTTCTAAAATATTAACCGGCACGGTGGCTTATGTCCTAATTGCTAGGACACGGGTGAACTATACCTGAAATACTTCGTTCCTCAACGCTAACGAATCCCCACTCACCACCTTCATGCCAGCGTGAAATATGGATATGTATGTGTGTGAAAACTCTACGACTAGATTACGGCTGAAGTTCTGCGAAGAAACGCATGGGTTCTTCTGTTTATACTAAAAAGTTAGGTGTCTTTATAGGATGCTTCACGTTATTGTTTAGCCATTTGGGTCCAGAAAGAACTAAAAATTGTGGTTAGAAATTGTCGTGTAATGTTACCGATAGACAAAAAAAATTGATTAGTTTATTAATGCCCGAAGTGAATTGTTTTGCAAATAGAGGGACTTTCTTAAATCAAATTGAAACTTGCATCCATTATTAAAAGGACTTCTTACTGTCTGGCGGTTGCAAGTATATACTGCCTGTAATTTTTATAAATCTTTTTTTAAGTTGCCCCCAATATAGTAAGTCATTTTTGAAAATTGTTCATAGGTTCAAATATGATTAACGACATGTTTTCTTATCGTCATAGTTTAGCCTTGAGCCAAAAACTAAATAAAGAATCTAAGAAGTTGCAGGAGCCATGTATGAAAAACATTAAAATAGGGGATTATTATTTGAGAATTTGTTTACACTACTTCATGTTGCTGATTGATCTCT
Organism: Phania funesta; assembly: GCA_963932375.1. Classification (NCBI taxonomy): domain Eukaryota; kingdom Metazoa; phylum Arthropoda; class Insecta; order Diptera; family Tachinidae; genus Phania; species Phania funesta. Next base: position 2,563,269 of record OZ010656.1, on the reverse strand, counting down.
TAGGATGACACATTGCTAAAGCTAAAGCATGGCAGCAGAATATTAAAATGCATATGGCATTAGAAGAACCAAAAACAGTGAGGGATCACTTATTCATTGTTTGAATGACTAAATAGTTGGCTGTCTGAATGACTGTTTCGAGTTTGATTACATTTTACCATATCCAAGCTGTGCAAGAAACCATTAAAAATAAGACAACTTTTTTCATACAGTGACAAACCACACAAAGAAATGTTTTCTTTCATCATGCAACATACATGCACACATACACACGTACGAGCACATATGAAGGAATATTTGTCTATCTGCATTATTTTCCATTAGTTTTATATCAATTTGTTCTGAATTTTTTTTTTATTATTATTATAGTTTTCCCCACGTTTTCTTCTCTTTTTAACGTTACTATTTTCATTTGTCTACTGTTTGTCTGGAAAATGTATTAAATTTCATTGTTTATTATACATATATCATCATTCATTTGTTCTCATTTCACTTTGTTCTATTTTACTCATATGCTAAAATGTTTAGTAAGTATGATGTCAAACAGATTATGATAAAAGACAAATTGAACTTGAAATTATAACCGAAAAAAAATTGCAGCAAGTAGGGATTTGCCTTTAAACAGAGAACGAATTTAACAAGAAATATATTGCACATTCTCCGCTAGCTTCTGAGCAGATTTTCTGTAGAAAATTCAGTTAGACTTTGACCAAATTTTTCACAAGTTAAGCGAGACTTTCCAGAACATTTTCTATGGACAATTTATTCGGACTTGCACCAAAATTTCCACAGAAAATTGAGCCAACCTTCCTGTATATTTTTTGTAGAAAATTAAATGAGCAACTTGTCGTTACGGAACGAATTTTCTAAACAAAACTCAGTTCAAGCTCTGAACTGATTTTGTATACAAAACTCCGTCCAAACTCTAAACAAATTTTCTATAGAAAACTTCGTCTCGTCAAGAAGTTTTCATTAGAAAAATCAGTCAAAAGCTTGTAAAAATTTTCAATTTTCAATAGAAACCTCAGACCAGATTTTGAAGAACTTTTTATAGAAAACTAAGTCTAGAGTCTGTACACGTTTTCTCTATAAAACTTAGTCTAGATTCGTTAAAAAAATTTCCTATAAAAAATTCATTCTGACTCGTGATGTGGTGCTCAGCACGCCAATAATATCTTGCTTGATTATCATTGCTGCATTCCTCTATTTTGTTTTGCTATAATTTGGCTAAATTTTATCTTTAGAGAGACATAAAAGTTTTCTTTTTTAAAAATTTACCAGCGCCAAGACTGCAGTTTTTAGCAATAAATCACTTTCGCTTGAAGATAAAACAATAAAACTTTTTATATTTGTGACAAAAAGACACTTAACATTTTTTTTATTGTGTGTAACACAGTTGTGCTTCAAACAAAGACTCTTGAAATAATTTGTAAAGAAAAAGGCAACTTTTATTTGACAGTTGGATACTTAGAATGCTTATAGCTGGATTAATTACATAAGGATGAGGTAGATATATAAACTATAGCTAAGCTACGATATTAAGCTGCAAAGCAATTTTTTTTTTTGATATTTGGTAGCTTAATATAATTTTAAATGGAGGTTAGAAGCTTAAATAAGTTAACAGCAATTTTTGATTTCTTTTCTAAATTTAGCTTGCGAGAAATTTCGTTTGCTGGTTTTGTTTTCAAAAATATTCAGCAACTGTAATATTCAGCTAACCGAGTTTACTTTCACATCATATAAGCTAGTTCTATTTGCTTACTTCTATCGGAATCAGCTAGCTGAATTAAGTGCTTAAAATGTTTGAGTAGCTACATTGAATTTTAGGTCATATTCAGCTGGCTGAAATCAGCTTTTGATATTACTAGCATCTCAATTAGGCTTAAAGTTATATTCAGCTATCTGAAAGAAGGTGGTTAAGCTTGCTTCGTAGTCACCTTAATCTGAATTCAGCTAAGTTTCCAAAAATTTGCGACACTTTTAACCACAGCTGTTGTATATTAATTATTGCATTAAAAGTATTTTTAGTTCTTAGTTTAAACTACAGTCTTCGCTTAATATTTTTACACACAGACGAATGATTAGCTTTATCTAAATGATTATACGCAACTTTAATCAATTTTGTTTTAATTTTCCTTACTGAATTTACTCTTTGCAGTTGCAAAATTGCAAAGTGCAAATAACTGGAAGTAATGATAACAAAGACGAAACTACTTTAAGACAAATAAGTGGAAAATTTAAAGAAGTTTGACGATGCTTGTGGAAGAAGTTAAGCTCGGGCATGTCCAAAAATGTTTAATGTTAAGCCTAAACTAATAAGTTTTCACATTTCCTACTTGTCTCAGAAATAGACTAAATATTTAAATCATGCAAAAGTTTTTAGTTATAAAAATGATTCCAGACTAAATACCATTGACAAAGACCACCAACGAAGAAGTAGTGATAAGAAAGTGTATAAAAACTACTAGACTATTTTTAAACCAAACACACTTGTGATTGTTTTGAAAATATAAAAAAAGAAAATAACTAAATTTACATACATACAATTCTACGAAGGCAGTCGTAGGATTTCTAAAGAATTTGGGCTAAGTCTCTTTATTTGTTTAACGATATTTGGAAATTTGTTAGCATCATGAAACGTTCAGGTTCCTCAATTTTGTTAATTTTTTTTGCTAACAAAACATAATTTACCGGAGGAGAGTTTGGGGTTAATGGTTTCAACATTACGACCGTTATGAACTTAGGCCATGAATTAGGTATACCTCCATTGGTACCATCTGGATGTATGCACAGATGGCACCAACCGGGATAACGCAGTAGGCAGATGTGCTTGCATAGGAGAACTAGACGTCAGCACGCAACATTAGTGCTATTAAAGGCTGCAAATTGGTTGCGGCACTATAGAATAATTTTTAAAAATATTCGACTATTCATTACAGCCGCATCCCAAATATGTCTGGGATAAGTGCTTATTCGATATCAAAACTGGTCCTGGAATAGTGGATATCCTTGAACCATATGAAAAGCCATTCTCAGTATCACCATTTAATGAGAGAGTGGAGCCAAGCAATACGAACAAGCAACAGCAACATTGAACTCTGTGGCATTCCACACTTGTCCTGTAAAAGGCCAATGAACAGTGCTTTATATCATACAGGAACTAACTGGACTAAACTGGCCATGTGTAGATAGGCTTGGAACCTAGGACCTTCAGGATGTCAGAATACGCAATTAAGGGATGTAGTGCCAACGATGAGCATGGTTGCCTACAAATGGCTTCTATAAAAGTTGTGGAAATGAAAAGAAGGAAGAGACAGTTTTTCATCTCCTTACCCTCTGTCCTGCCCTAGAGGACCAACACCAGATTCATCGCGGGCGAAGGTCCTTGGTCAGCTTCCGAAGTATAGCAGGTGGGAATAAGGGGAATATATTCCCTCATAAGGAGCTGCTACTTGTTTAAGGTTGACTCGACATCGGCACAGTTATAGTGACCACTCAACCCTCTACACTAATCTACAAATCTTCCAGCCTCTACTCTTCAATTTCTCGACTTGCACTTACTTTTCTCTACGTTTCTTTCCTACGGAATTTCTGAAACAGCCCTGAATTTTAAGTCCTTAAATATTCATCTATCACATGAAACTGCAAGTACAATTTATATTAAAAAACCCGAATAGAAAAAAGAATCAAATTCTTTAACATTAACTACACTTGCAGCATGTTTCTACTTAAAATATACATCCCTACAAATACAATTGCATACAGCTTTACGCTCTCATACACACATATGATAGGAACTGTGTATATTGCGGGTATTAACAAATGTATACTGCAAGTCTCAAGTACACTTGTGCATATTTGTGTGCACTTGTTTCCTGTTTTCCTTTGAATTTTACTGATTTTTTGTTTGCTCTTCTTCCATTCTGATTGTCTAGTAGTCAGTGAGAGTCACTACTTAAAGATGTTACGACAATTTCTTTTATAAGAAATTTTTTGTTTAATTTTATCGACTCTTGTGCACTTGAACCTCAATTTTTGATTTCTACTCATTTAAGGAGAATGAACATTTACTACTACTACAAGAGTCACGGCTGCCTCTTTCTCTTCTTAAGTATAGAAAAAAAATTTTTTATTTTAACAATGTATTTATTGCAAATTTCTTTTATTTAATATTTCAACATATGGCAACAGTCTTAGTCTTAAAAATAAGTACACAGCCTGGCTTTTTATTAACATTCACAAATTTATGGTTTTTCTTTTTCCCTCTTTTTGGGCAAGTCCTTGAAAAGAAAAAGAAAGTAAGTATGAGGAGTATTATTAATGTAAGCGGGGATATCAAGGCCATTCATTGAGTCCTTTGCTCTTGACTTTGGTGTTTTCTGACTGTCGACTTCTTCCACATCGCGGAGTCTCTTGTAATTGCTAGCATTTTTATTTTTTGCATTTCAGTATCCCAAATATTCTCACCTGAACTGTCAAATTCCCATTACCAACACTGTAATCACCATCATTTCGACAATATCATGTCATAATATTATTTTTTATTTTATTCAAATAAAACCAAAAGAAAAAGTACTAAAAACAAATAAAATATAAAACATTTTAATGGTAAAAATTCCATCATCATCTTTATTTGCTGTCATGTAAAGAGGAATGTACGTTGGCAGAAATTGTAGACACAAAAGTCTAGCTTTTCGTATTAATAAGAAGCGAAGAATTTTATTTAAACATTCATAATCCTTCGCTTTAGACAATTGATTTTTTACTTGGGTTTTTAATTTTTTTTTCTTTGATAAATTTTAACGATGTAAATCTAAACCAATATGCGGGATTCCTTAGCAGCACACTCACTCCTGCTTGTCGGAGACTACTACGTGAATGTGTGATTTTATCATAAAAGACAAAAGACGTTGAAAGGGGAATTTTTAAAGGATTTTCAAAAATTATTACGTTAGCGATATCAAGCAAGAAGAATGAATTAATGAATAAATTTTTATTAAACCTGCAACGAAATGTTCAGTAGACTTATAAAGTGAAAAATTCCCTTTGCATGACGGCTTTAAAATTCTGGTTTATGTAACAAAAGAACAAAGCTGTTTTGTAACTGGTTTAAAGGATATTACAGCTACAACTTAGAAATTAAATAATAGTGAAGCATAAATTTAATAAACTATAATGGGCTCATTTTAAATACTCTGCCGCTACTTAGTGTACAAGACTGTTATTTCGCGACCTATTTATTAAGCAATCCATTTATTTTCGGCTTTACAGGACGTCTGCTTTGTCTGCCACCGGATATCAGTGAAATGCCCGTTTACGCTAGATATGGGAATGCACTACGGAAATTGTTTGTAAACTTTTTCGTCCAAATGGTAGCTTGTCCAAGCGCTACGGGAAATAGAAACGCATTTTCATGGTGAAAATCTATTATGACCGCTCTTATAATTTGTGATGAAAAACTTTGAAGAAACTGGGTTAATCCCTTCCGCGTTGACGTACCAGTGGATCTATTAAAAACATTGTTGTTGTCGGCAGTGACTGAATGGTATTCATTACAGTAGGATGATAATGGCATTCTAGTGGCCGCAACTGGACGACGTAGATATGGACGACATATGGTTTCCTGCTACACCGGACATGAAACAATCGATTTATGGCAACGATGATCTCCATAGGGCTCTCTTATTCAGCGCCATATAAATGCGCTGCATCGCACTCTTGTGATGATGTCTTCACGACATACCCAATAACCCTTACCTTCCCCTATTAATATCTCGGTTAGATGATATTTTAATTACTGAAAAACGTTTATCTAAGCACCCTTTGGCTTCGTTGCTTAAAACTCTATATAGCTTTCTTCCGACATGTTCTTAGGATAACACAGTTGGAACATTAAGAGATCTACGATAATTGTCTCAATGCGATCTGGGGCTCACCGATGCAGAATTTTTCTTTTTCGCTGGCTGTGCCGATTTAACGCTGTAGAAACTATCGTCAGATTTGTTTCCTGTACATCCACTCACTATTCGACTATACATACTCGAGAGAGTAACTTCTGCCCCCAGATCTTCTTTTCGGATTAATCTGCCGTTAGACAAGAGTCCAGAGTCTGCTTATTAACGTCCTCAAATTTATTTTTATCTTGGCGACTTACTAATGCAGCAACTCAACTGTAAGCTTAGCTCCATTTGCAACTAATGGACTTATCGAGGACTTAGCCTTAAGAGTAACTTATACTTTCAAATTAATGTGCAATTAGAAGATAATTGAGCTCAATATACTTTCAATTAATAATGTGAGCAATGAATACTTAATTGCACCTTAAATTTAAATCAATTTCACAATTCAATGTTAGTGTTTAACGAGTAAAAAATTCTGTAAAGTCAACGCATTAAATGTAATCGACCACTAAATGGACCCGACAACTTACGATAACAATTCTTATTGTTACCAATTTAGCTATCCCTTTCATATTATGGCAGTAATTCTAAATTTCGTATGAAAGCGCTTTTTTAGGTCATTACGCGCTTTTTGTCATGAAAGCATTTTTTAGCTGTCAAATGCTACTTGAGTAAGCTGAATTCAATAGATGGGAACATCAAATTTTATAACTCAATTTAATTGACTCAATTAAAGCGTATGTGTAAACATACTTTAAACTAAACTGCATTGTGGATTGAATATTATTTTAGAAAAAATTATCGTTTTTAATTTCTTCAGCTCTTCTCCTCTTCCCATCAAACTTGAACTCCCTTTTTTCATGCAATTATGACACAGAAAGAATCTACTTGTTATTGTTACTTTTCCTTTTACCAGACATGTCACACCGGACATCAAATTAAAATGTTTTTAGGTTCCAGTTGTTGATTTGTTACTGCGCACTCCTCAACACTTTCATATAAATTTTATTGTTTTATTTTTACCAGCATCCATGGTGATTTGTTTTTCAGTCACAAAGTTATTTTTACTTTTACTTTTCTTGTTTTTTTTAATGGCTTTGCATGGAAAATTCTCATGCAATAATTGTACTTGTATAGTGGTGGTACAGTGGAACTAATTGAGAATAACAAAAATGTTGTAGAACTAGTTTCGCGTGCCGTGAAGACGATGCAGAGAAGAGTAAGAAAAGGCGGCGTTAGTTCCAAGTTAATTTGGGGACCTTCTCCAATGCTTTAGAAATTATGATGTTAGCTTTCAACGCACTAAGCCCTCAGAAATAACAAACATCGATTTAGAAACACAAAAATTGTGATATTTTGGAACTAAAGAGGAAACTCGAATATCAACAAGAAACATAACTACAGACGAAGCAACATTAAATGGAATATGCCTATGTTTTCTCCAATGTTTCTCCGTATGTAACCGGCCTAGATTTTCCAATAGGCCACAATTCACATTTTAAGGGCGTTCTGGCCAAAACGAAAGAAGAAAATAAGTGGTGGTCGCGTCTTCCTTATACATATTTGTTCTCTGTCACTATAGGATGTACGTCTGTACCATCTTCCCTCGCTGTTAGCGTAGGTACTATTTCGATGATATTAATTGTCATGATGTTCAAATCCACCTGAACAGAGCTACCTCGAACAAAGCATGGATCTTAAGCATCCAACCAAGGAAGCTTTCTAACTCTTTTGCTAAATATTTCCAGTTGGTTTTGATTGTGGTTTTATATAAGGATTGAGCTGAATACAAGCTCTTGGAGTTTTATAGGCGCTTGACTGCTGATTGAATATTTTGAAGTGCCTTAGCCAGTTCGGACGTCACAGTTGTTGTGGGTACATAATGACTGGATAGCGATGCACTGCTACCGGTGAACAATCGAGCTTTTGATATGCAAACGTATAACCGAAACGTGATTTTATACAATTAGCGCTCAAAACGTTGACGAACAGTTGAATTTAAACATCTTTGATTATTTTTTTATGAAATATTAGGCTGTTAAAATAACTCCAACTCTTTTGAACTCCCAAGTTCTGCCCTATGCTGGGTAGCTTTTAAAAATTTTTTTTTTGTTAAATACACATTTTTTTTTTAAATTTGTTAAAATCCTCAAAGTAAATTCGATAGATTGATTTTTTGTAGCTTTGGGCAGGTAACACCCAGAACATGGCATATTACTTAAAAATATTCGATTTATATTCTCATTCGTGAATTTTGTACAATGGTAACCAGTGTTTAATAAATTAGTAAACAATTAATTTTCTATCAGACCAACCCACTGTTCACAAGATTTTTTGTAATAAACCCCCTCAAACACGCTTGTTAACTCGGTGATAAAGGACCAACTTTTTCTTTGACTTTCCAGCAAAAAAGTCTCTCTTTTTCTACGTGTACGAGAAAATGTATAAGTGTTTCACAGTGAATACATATGTACGTATGCGTTCATTTCCCTTTTTTTTCTTGTTCTAAACCATTTATAATGCGTGAAATTATGCATGTGGGATACATGATGCGCTGTTGACGATTTACTGCAGACGTTTTGTTGCATTGTGTTATCAGGAGACATTTTAAAACGAACGAAGAAAAACTCCTGTTAAATATTGTTGTAACAATCAGGCAATAATTATTTTATAATTGCATGACACTTATGATTTGAAAGCCATATTTTTAGCATCCTGTTTTGCGCTAGCAGTAAATTGGAAGGCTAACAAAATTTAAGCGCTGTAGCTTAAAGGAGAGGTTAAAGGATTCATTTTTGGCTCCTTTCACTCTTCACTAATTAAGTCAAATAATTGTTATTTACAAAAAAAGAAATTTCGATAAACTTTATCAACAGAATTTAAGATTATTTAAAGTTATAAAAAAGAATAATTTTGTTTTTTATAACAGATTTTCATATTTTAAATCTCCAAAAGTTTTGCTACAATAAACCCAAAAACATTTTCCATATTTAAAAGAAACGAAATCAAATAAATAAATTTCATTAGAAACTCCTAATTTTCAATATTTAATTAACACCCTTTGCCGGGTGTGTTTTCTTATTTCAAATCCGTAAAAGGGGGAATATTAAATTATATTCAGAAAAGAAAATAGAAAACTAAATTAGAATTTGAATTTCATTTTGAGTTGTGAAATATAAAATTATTGAAGCATAAAGTTCTTAAAAAAGTATGTTTATATTTGTTTTCTCGTACAGAAAAAATAATAAATAAAAACAAATAAATGAAATGAATTTTAAAATAAGACATGAGTTCAAGTGGAGGTGCAGCCACCGTCAACCAGTAATAAATAGATTCCAAAATTGTTTCATCCAACAAATGAATTGAATATTTAAAGGGTTCAATCAAAGCAAGAAAAGAAAACAGTGAATAAAAAAAAACGTTAAGTAAATGCAAAATCTTAAAAGGATTCTAAAAGATTTTTAAACAATTCTAAAGTACCCATGAAGATTGTGGTGTCAAGGAAGAAGTCTTAAGACTTTTGGGTAGTAGCGGAATTTAGTCCGTTAAGGATTTATTTTGTTATAAATAAATATCATATATTTTTTGTGAGTGAAACTATCTAGGCGGTTAATGTAAGGAGGGTGACTTAAAAAGTTTGCTTTAAGATTAAGAACCTAATAGTTGAGAGTGAATCCTTTATTTAAATAGAAAATCGTGTACTACTCAAACTTATGTTGTTACAAATCATAGCTTATGATGGTGATATCAAACTTAACCTGGACTTGAACTGGAGCGCTCACCACGGGGTTCTCTCAAACCAAGTTAAAAGCTTAAACTTGAGAATTTTTTAAACCACGTTCAAGGCTAAAATGTAAACCTTGTTTAAAACTTTAACTTCTTAACTTGTATTAATTTGAGTCAAGTAAATGATAATTAATTGTGATTTTATTTAACGACGTTTGCCCAATTTGATTTTAAACCTAAAATCTATTCCCTAAAATGAAGGTTTAAGTAAACCACGATTAAACTTGAAGTTTTTTTTAACCACGAAGTCTTACATGTCTGATTTTACTTAAGCACGCGCAAGAGTTAAATTTAAACTTAGAGTTGAAAGTCAAATAGTTGTACACCTCTGGCTAAAGAATATTCAGTATTTTGCAAAAAAGTGTAAAAGTGTAGTAATACGCATTTTGTCAGAGGTAAGCTAAAGACACAAGAATTGGAGCCAGGCAGCCATAGGCAGCGCCGTGATTTTGTTCAGCTGGAAGCCGGAGATCCGAATTTTGGGCAAAACGTCATCTTGAAGCACTGCCAGCGAAGTCGAAGGAAAGTAACACTCAGGCAAATAATGCCGTCAAATTAGTTTATGAACAATTACACTTTCTGTGGAAAGAGAAAAACTAGACAAGACAGGTAGTGAATTAGCAGGAATAGTCAATCCTCAGTGTTTAACAACACCGCTCTTGCGCGTTGGTTCATTTTACTTCACCGAAGCTTTACTGCTGTAGATTAATACCGACGAAGGAGGGTACTGTGATATACACTAGTAGTATGAGTAGAAAATAGTTCATATGATGTATGTTAATAACTGGCAGCGGGTGCGATGCGACCCCAGCCGACTAAGACCCTAAAATTCTTAATGCTTAACGCGTTAAATACTTAAGCACAGACATTTGAATGATTTTATTATTAAAAATGTGCTTTTCTATCATTCTTATTTTTATATTTTTATTAAAGGGGAGATATCGAAGCAAATCATTTATTTTATGGATACGTTTTGACCCCCCTTGTTTCTCAAATTGGTTTCAGGCTACCGAATTCTAATTTATGAATAACTTACTCTCATTGGGTCTTGTACTAACACTAGTCTTTATTGTTGACTGTAGGGATTTCAGACTGGTAACTGTCTTCCTTAACCTTATACTAGTCAGTGCTGGATATTTACACATAATGCGCTCTACCGTCTTAGCCTTTTTGACACAATCTGCAAGTATCACCTTTTTCGATGCTATTGTTCTTAACTTGTTCCCTCATATTGTAGTTTTCCCTAAAACATTTAGCACATTTAACCTAGAAAATAGGACTAGTTTAAACTTTGATATACGTTTCCATGTTAAGGTGATGTACAAGTAAAAGCAGTATCTTGAAAACCACATTTAATACTTAAACTAAGGTTAAACTCTGATTATGCCGCAAGCACTATTAAAAAGTTAAAACTGGCTCCTTTAAAGAAAGGTTTAATCTTCAACAACGTTGACTTTAATACATATTTTCTTCAACAATATGAAGAACTTGTGAAAAGGTGGCACTTTAAATACTGCAGAGTTGGAAATAAAATACCTCAAATTTCTATATAATTTCATACTATAATTAACTGCACTGGCTTAACTATGCTCGTACTTTAAACAACCAACAGAAATAGGTTTATTCGGCATAATGAAGTAGTTTCTTTTTACATATAATAAATAATGAAAAAGAATCAAATAAAGAAATTTCTCAAAAAATAAAACAAATAGCTGCCAAAACGGGATTTACTGCCCAATTCCAAGTGCTTACTCCACTACAACTGTTTATTTCTTTTGTTTTCCCCAAATGGGGTTTATATAAAAAACTTTGAACTTTCTCTTACTTTTGGCCAGCACACACACCCTTTAATCAAGGGCTGTAATCTTTTCTGTAACCTTAAAATAAAACAAAAAAGAACTCAAAAAGAAGGCTTCTGAGCAAAAAAAAACCACACTTTTCGTCTCTTCAAGTCGAATAATTGCGTAGCTTTTATGGCAAATGTTTAAAGTTTCAAAGGCAGAGTTAAAAAAAATGGTCAAATTGTATTGTGGAAAAATAAATACCCCTTTAAAATAAAAGTTATAAAATTAAAGTTGCCTTACTTAGATTTTTGTTTTAAGAAAATTCATGAATCATTTTAAAGTAGTCCTGTTCTCCTTAGTCCTTTCGTTTCTCCCCTTCCTCCTAGTAACCATTGACTAGGAACTGTGTTGTGTATTTGTTCTTACCAGTGCTTTTCGTTCTTTTGTCTTCGCATTATTATTAATCCCTGCCCTTTTCTATTTAAACTTTAAAGTTAATCAAGTTTTGTTGTTGTCTCCATGTTAGTTAAGTATGTATGTTCAGCAATATTAAACTTTAAAAACAATAACAAGAACAACAACAACAACTGCAATTGTATAAAAATACTATCAAGCTTTTTTCCCTAGTAATTTTAAATAAGAGGGTATTATTTTATTTGTGTAGATCCTTAAAATTAAATGAGAGATTTTGCAGTTGTATATCCAAAAAAATATCTAATTCGCAATTGCAAATGGTCCCTTTCAACTCGACAATGGTCGGTGGCAGATCAACGTAGAGTAGCCAGTTGTGGCTCAATTTTGGGCTACAATTCTTGCACCGGCTCATCAATTGATTGTCTGAATGCACAACTATTTTGATTTGTCGCAATCGCGACCCTACTGGCTGGACAAATGGAGAACTGGCCAGCCACCAAAGCACACCAATCAGTTTGTTCGTTGTTATCTTTATTATGTGATCCCCTGTGAGGTGTATAGACCAAAACTTATATTCAAACACAAGCTGCAAAATCAAACAATGTCTATAACTTAAAAAAGCACCCTTTAATTATACGAATGTATATTTTTGTAAGAGAAAGTACAAAAAATCCTTGACTCAACAAAGGATTTTCTTTTTTACAACCCACTTCAACCCTTTTCACTATAATGACAACAAAAAGGGAAAACAGCAACAACGTCATCATAGTCATTCGCATCAGCAAGCAGCAGATTTTTGTGTGCCTTCTTTGTTCAGCCATTCATTCGTTCACTTGGTTAGTGACAAAAGACAAAGATTATTGAAAAAAAAGCATATAATAATTCTATTTTAAATTAATTTTTCTTTTTATAATCTGGGTTGATACTGACTTTAAGGGCAAATATTATTAGAGTTGGTTTCTGCTAAACAATAACCTGAAGTAATGAGAGCTACAAATATTTGCTGTAGATTTTTGGAACGAATTTCCATAACTGGTTTTGAGACAAACCGGTTTCGGCTATGTGCCATCTTCAGTGACATTTTTCGTTCTCAGAACAAACGTTCTGAATTCATTCTAAAAATCTACATCAAAACATCCAGTCGGAATTTTAAATGATGGACAAATATTTGCTATTAATAGAAACAGAATATCAGTTTCACATTCTAAGCCAGTTCCTCAGCAACTGTTTCTTGGTTCAATCTTATAGCTTCGTCCAGTGATGTTCAATACTACATAAGTCAAAAATTTTGGGCAAATGTCGAGAGACTCGTCCACCAAAGAAAATTTTCAGATCTGAAATCTCCGAAACCACATTCAGTAGATCACAAACACTGTTTCCAAAGCCAAGTCGGCATTCAATAAGCCTTGCCACAGGCTTTAAGTTATACCGAAAGCCGAGCAAGAATTTCAAAATGCTGCTGGGATGGTCGGTGGGTAGCTTTCTACTTACTTGTCTCTCCAATGACTGTTTCAGTTAAATCTTGAAACACTGTGAAAAATATGATCGTTTTCTTTTTGGGTACGTTTTGTTTAGCCCCTCCTTCTTATTCTATGACATGCCATTCGATATTTAATCTTGGGTTCTTTGTAGCTCGGACGAATATTTTTGGTGTAAAGCACCTGAGATAAACCCAAATAAATTTCGTACCCTAATTAGCTCGCATTTGGTCACAAGAAACTATTCTCCATATAAACAAGTTAAAGATGCCAAGTACCCTGTTCTGATTTAAAATAATTCGTTTTATTTATATCTTTGAGCAGTCACATATTTAAGAATTTCCGGGCGCTGCAAGATCCAACGAAAGTTTTGATTTATAAGAGCCCTTAAAGTTCACCCAAATCCTCTGTAACCTATTTTTATTTTATTCTTCCTTGCAAACGTTTATTGTTACTTTTGTTTTATTCTCTAAGTCTTTTCGTCCTTTTGAGGCTAGAAGTAACATCATAGAAACAAAAATTGGGTTAAAATTGTTGCCATGGTTGGCTTAATACACTCAATTATTTTGCATTGTTTTCGAAATAAAAAGTAAAATAAAAAAAAAAAAGAGAAAGGAGAAGAGAAGAGAAGCAAACAACAACTGAATTAAGTTTGTTAATTGTAAACCAAGGGCGCACTTGAGGCTAAAAAGTCACAAAAAATACAATTCAGAAAAAAGAACTAAAATCTAAAATGTTATATTTTGTATACGTTCTTAATTGTAACAAATTTAACATTTTTATTTGTTTGTTTATTTGTTAATCAAATGAAGGAGTTTTTCTATTGTTGTTTTTTTTTAATTTTATTATCATTCTCTCTCTGCTTTTGAGCAACAATATTTTTTCATACAAATGTCTTGTCAATTTTTAGTTAAAATAAGGATAATGAAAACAAAAACCAAAATTGTGCTGGAGTTAAATAAAATGCACTGTTGCACTGTGCAGCGAGAAAAAATGAAGAACAAAATTAGACCTAAAGTAGAACTGAACGAACTGAAATTTACTCAGAACTTAACTGGGCGTAAGTTGAAATTAAACTCACACTGAAAAAAATTACAAGTGAACAAGACTTGAACCTGAGCTGAAGTAGGCAAAAAGTTGAATTGGTTGAGAATTGAGCTGAAACAAAACTAGAATCGAAGTTAACTGAGGTAGAACTAATCTGCTACTCCAGTATGTCATAAACGGCATTCATAGCAAGATATAGGAATTATTGTGGTGTCACCTTGACGTTATGGATCTGGCGCCACCTGCCATGGAACGCAGGAAACAATCTGTTTATTGCGCTAAAGATTTATAAACAAATCATCCTAAGAAATTCAGATGTTAAATGGCCACCAAGATCAATTAATTTCTTACGGGGCGATTACCCTCTTTGCGGTTTGGTGAAATCTCGAAAATAAGACAAACAAATCCTAAGCTCAATACAGAGATCAGTCACATCTTTGTCAACAAGTCATTGAAAATTTCTTCAAAACAGCATTGGCCTATGCTCAGAGCTGTTGGAGCCACTTGTCTCATGTTTTATTCCATATTTAGTAGGAACATATCGGCACCCTCTTTAAGAACGGGTGCTTTAGTTTTAAACGAAATAGTGGGTTCATATTAAGGCACCATTTATTATAAATTCAATCGACATACAAAACACATTGTGCCCTTGAAAGTTTACTGCTTTCAGTCACTTTCATTTATTTGATTTCGTATAATAATTTTTGTAACATTAATGAAATCATTTGTTTTTTACTTTTTTTCTTTGTGAAAATGTAATAATAAAAATATATTTTTATTAACAAATATTTTTATTTTTACATTTTAAATGTTCTCAAATTCTTTGAACAAAAATGCTTTAGTTAAAAAAGCAAAAGAGAAAAATAAGACGAACAAAAAAGATTGAAATATTGAATTGAATTCGTTACATGGAAACCCCATCTTTAGTTGTAGAGGCTTTGTTAAATAACAACAATTATGGTAAAGTCTACAACAACAACAAGAAGAACCGGCCGATATGCAAACACCATGAGAAAAAATAACCCAGTTGAATGAAGGTTTCTGGATTCCAAACCCTATAAAGATGTTTGTATTTGAACAGTTCCACTCTGTTAGTCTTCTTTTCTATAGGGAGCAAAGGATGATTAAGGCGTAAGCCAACACCGCTAACAATTTGTGGTATTTTACTTTGCTTCTCTCACCCTTTTATGTTGAGATGCAAACTTCAACATAAAAAATTTTTTTCGGTTTATTTAAAAAAAGCCCCGTTGGAAAGTTTGAAGAAAAAAGAAATTATAAAAAAACGTATCTAGATATTTCTGTTGTTCTAATTCAGGGGCCACATAGCGGCATTTTTCCATTAAATTCCATTAAATTCAAATGACGTCATTTACCCCTTTTTTGTTCTTACTCCAAATCTAGTAGACCTTTTATTCAAATGTGGTTCAAGTATACCTCTCTTCTAGCTCAGTTCAGTTCTATTCTAAATGAATTTCCAGTAAGTACGGGTCGTTGTTAAAATGGAAAGAAAAATTGTTTACGAAATTATACGTTTATTTAAATGATCCATTACTTCCGCAATATGACAGCTACAAATATCTACCGCGGTTTTGCATGGCAGTACAGATTTGTAAGGTAACATTTATAATAGATCTGTTGCAGAGACGAGGCTGAATTTTAGCGACTGATTGCTGCTTTAAAACCACCACAAGAAAAAACCTAACGGGTTTAAACTCGCCTCATATCCGCTAGAGATAATTATTCTTTAAATTTTTTCATGCAGAATATTAATTGAGGCCTTCACTGCGTGTCACCTAGCTATAGCTAGTCCACGGCTGACAAACGTTGAGTTCGAAGAACCACAAGCCACCGGCCGAAAAACCGCTTCAAACGTTTTTTATCTGCGAGAATTGAGCTGACCCTCCCATAGCTTTCAGTCGTCCGATAAGGTACAACTTTGTTCGCTAGAGTAGCAATTCGTGAAATACTTTGGATAGTTGTTAAAGATGGGTTTCTAACAAAATAGGGTCCTCTTCCCAAGCCCCCTCATCCATCAAATGAAATTTGCTCTCCAGCACATATTTACAGACTACTTGACACTGACACATTCGGCTATTGGCCCAACTGTTCGGGTCAAATTTGGCCACCGTAATTCAATGGAATATAATAGTAATTTCGATAGATATCGAATGCCGTAATTTGCCCCCAAGCCTTGCCGTAAAGCCCATTAGTTTTGATAATAGCTGCCACAGGCTGTCAAGACTGGCGTGTACTCTGGTACTTAACTTAACCTTACAACTCCCAATTTCCGCCTGGGTCGTTCACATTTATGTGGGCTTAGCTACTTTGTTATTTTATTTTCCAACAATCTTTAGACATTATATTTTATGCTTATTCTTATTGTTTTGTTTTATTGCTGTTTTGCTGGAATGTTGCAAAAAATTTTCACATTTTGCTTTGTCGCTTTAAAGTCATTATTATCCTTACACAAGTGTAAAGGATTTCACACGTTCGTCTTAATAACATTTCTTTTCGTCTGCTTTATACACAATTTTAACGAGCAACACCCTATTTAAACCTTTCATGCTCCAACCTTCTTTTGTCGCTTTTCTTAATGTCATTTTAGATTTTTATCTGTTGCCAAATAATAAGAAGTCGGAAAAATGTAAATAAATATTTTTATGATTATATTTCTTCCTCCATTTTTATTATATTTTTCAATTTGCATTTTATTTAATTCCTTAAAATGTGTTACTTTCTTTTTTAATATTCAAAACCCTTTCTTTATCATGTAACTTTTTTAATTAAAATATTTGTAAATATTTTGTCAAGTGGATCTTTTTGGTGCTGGTGACATGATAAATTATGATAGATGTTGCAGAGATTAATTATGGGGGAGTGGTTTCATGCGGAATATTACAAACGAAATTACTGACAAAATTTGACTATAGCAAAAATTATCATTGATGAAATTTGTCTATGGTAATATTACCACAAATCTAAATTTTTTATGCAAAAATTATCACCGATAATATTTTCTTGTAAAAAAACTTATCACTTTTTGACACTTTTCTATAGCAAAAACTATCACTGGTGAAACTTTTTCCTTTATGAAAAAGTATTACTGATAAAATTCATATGATAACTTTATCACTGATGGACCTTTTATTACTGATGAAATTTCCCCATAGAAAAAGTATCACTGCAAAAAATTTTCCAATAAAAATGTAAACTTGCTAAGAAATTTCTTTAAAAATTTTACGGATATAATTTATCACTGCCAAAATTTTCTGTCATGATATTATCATAGATATAGTTTTCTATGCAAAAATTTTCACTGGTGATATTTTTCTATAAGGAAAGTTATCACCGATGACACCTTTCTGTAGCAATTATTGTGACTAATGACACTTTTCCTTAGAAAGATTATTACTGATGAAGTTTTCCCAGCGAAAAATTATCACTGTGGAATTTTTTCCATTGAAAATTAAAATTTGCTAAGAAATTTGTAAAAAAATATATTAGTGATAAAATTTTTATGCAACAATTTTAAAACTGATGGTTAAATTTGATTGCAGTAAAATTATCAGTAATTAGTAAATTTATTACTGCTAACATTTTAGGTAGAAAATTGTCACTGAAATTTTTCTATTGAAAAATCATCACAAAGAAAAGTTTTTTTAACAAAGAATTATAACAGATGAAATTTACTAACGAAAAATTAATATTCTAAATTATCATTTAAATAAATTATTCTGTTAAAATGAAATTACTTACATTTGTGTTGGACCGACATATCTGCCAGTGTACAGTGCAAATATTTTTGAGCGAAAATTAAAATGGCTTAATTCGTTCATATAATTGAATTAGTTCATACGTATTATCTGCCAGGGTGTAAACACAGGTGGTATAAAACTGGAACTACCCTCGTATTAAGTTGTTATATAGTTATTGAACAAAAAGAAAGGCACCAAGAAAATTACAAATGAAAGCGAAATTTTATAGAAGAAAATAACGAAATTAAACAAACAAAAAATTGTACAAACATTCCGACGTGCACAAATGAGCAAACAAAACACAACTTAAACTTCACGTTCACAGACACACAGTCACACAAAAGGATATACCATGCACACACATGCACACTGCCTTATGCAAGAGAACAATCATAAAACCAGACAATTGGGAATAGTTCAAATTCCAATGAAGTGGAAAAAAAGTTGACGTTGCATGCGAGCCAAAAAATAAGCAAACAAAATCATGGCAAAATGAAAGAAAAAAAATCGAAGAAAAAAATACTGAACCAACATAAACAACTGCCAGCCATTCCGGCAAAAACACTTCTGCCATAGCAGCAGATTCAACGCCAAAACAAACCGGCAAAAATTGCCGGCGAAGAAAGTTGTCAGGCTCATCACATCACAAAAACAAACAAGAACATCATCTGCATTCAAAGAGGAAAGTAGTAGAGAATAGGCTCCCTCATTCTGGTTTAAATGTGGTTTAGGCATCAATGTTTGTATGCCTGCTCCAAGCAAATAAATGGCGTTAGGTGCCATTTTGTTCAGCAGTGGAGGGAAAAGCCAAACGGAAACAACAGCTGTTCAGGCTGTTGCTGCTACAAACACTTTATGTAAAAAAGAGGTTTACTGCGTTGTGAAGAGAGTTAAATGCCCTACAGCTGAAATATGAAACAGGAAAAATAGTGGCGATTTTGTTTTAGTGGGAACAAATCTGGCTTAATTAATAAAAGGCTTTTTTTTGTTAATCTTTTTCATATATAAGAGATTTTTTGTGTACTTGAAAAAATTTGATGTTTTATTATGAAATAAAACATAAAGATGGATAACGATTGAAATACCCTTAATTTTTGGAACATAATAAAATCTCTGTGACACATCCCTCGCAACGAACAACAAAATGAAAAACAAAACGATAAAGTTGACAAACAATTGCAGGACAAGTTTTAATGATGGTGTTGAGGTTCTTGCTGCTGCTGTTATTGCTGATTATGTGCTATTGTTGCAAGACGAACATAGAAATTGCCCAGCATAGCAGGCATTGAACGGAAGCAAAGCAGCAAACAGTGACATCTTAAACCAACAATATGTTTGGTAGTTAGTGTTGTTTGCCTGTGAAAAAAGGCGCCTACAGCATCCGTTGACGGGTCTGTAACAAAATTTCTGATATCTTTACAAAAGACTGCAATCGCATACGCCTACTTTCATTCTTTCTAACACTTCAACAAACTCTGTCTCGCACTCTCTCCTCTCTCTCTCTCTCATATCGCTTATTTGTTTTTCTGCATATTCAACAGCAGGTGTGGGAAATTGATATTTTAAAATGGTAAATTTTACCATTAAATATAGTACCTGTAGAGACCAGTGACTAAAAGTACTGGGTGTATCTTATGAAGAGGTTTAAAAATGTGTGCAGCCAGCTGTGCGGCAAAGTGTAGCCTACCAAAAAAGATGGAAAAGTAACAAACGATAGAGTTCAATTTTGTTCGCCGCCGATATACTCGTAGCTGCATTTGGGATATAGAGAACATATATGGGTTCTTCCACCAAAAAATACATCAACAACGTATTAATGATTGGTACAGACTTTGAGCTAAGGGACCATACTTTAAAAATAAGGCAGGCAAAGCAGCGACTGTTTTTGATATTCGATATCGCAATATGATACCCCAACATGTGGTTGTAAGAAGACATCGCGTAATGCGCTCGTGAAAAAAATTCAGTGACTGCGTGAGATATTTCCTTGTCGTGTACTCTCTCCTCTAAGACAACCAAGCTATTGGAGGTTACTACAACGTATAGTAATTTACAAACAATTTCTCAGCCATTATTAAGAAATGTTATTGTTTTGCCGAGAAGGTACCCGGGGTATTTTTATCTTGCCAAAAAAGTTTCCAAAAAACACAAGAGCACTGATTTTTCCACCCCTGATCACATACAGCCTTTTTAAGTTTTATTTCGCTCTTTTCTTGTATTGTGTAGCAGTATGTTTGCTAGACTTTTCTAAAAAAAAAGAAAATTTTATATCAATGGCTATGTCATCTAACGTTTGAGCCTCTTGTGTTCCAGGCGGCTGGTGTGCACGTCTAAGGATGGAGGAGATGTATCGTTGTTTTTAAATAGAAAATATACAGAGTGAAAAAAAGGAAATCTGTAAAAAGAATCCTTTTGAAAAAAGGAATTTTAAGTTGATTGTAAACGCGCTAACGTCGCATAATTCAATCGAAAAAATGCCGCATTGCCAAAAATTGCACATTTATGAATGTTGATTGTGCCAAAAATTGTAGACAATGCAATTGTTGTGTGTGAGTTTGTTCCTAATTTCAGAAGTTTAAGGAGGTTCGTTGTTTTATTTACGTTTCTACTTTTTTTATTTCTGTCGCTTTGTCCTCTTCAGAAGAAATACACGTAACTGAATAAAACTGAATAAAAAAACCTGTGATGAAATCGTGTGGAAATATTATTGTTCAGCGAATATAAAGCAAATTAAGTTTAAATAAATAAAAACAATCAAAATTAAATTTTAATACTTGAAATGAATTTCAAAGAACTTTTTCGAGGCAACAAAAGTACAAATAAATACATATTTGCAGGATCTAAGAACAAGGCATGATGAAGCCCATAACGCCCTTATGCTAGGCATGAGGCGCTCGGCTACAAATGCATAGGTCGAAACCGTAAATTACACCAACTGCGAATGCCTCATACCAGACCAGACAGACACTCGTGGACAAACAGGACCCTACAGCAGATACCTGTACGGACCAGCTGCCAAACGGTAGACTCTAGGCTAGATGACGAAATGGAACTGGGAGTCTTTACAAGAGAAGTAATGGTTCTTCAGACGGAATTTGCGGGCAATGCCGGAGTTTAGAAGATGGCTCAGTAAGACCACAAGACCAACAGAAGACTGGAGAAGAACGATGAATGGGAGACTGCGGACCAACAGGGTGCCAGGCCCCCATCGAAGTTGGTAATCATCGAGCTAATACTCTGCATATTAAATCCAGAGAAAATAAACTCAGATAAGGCTCTTTGAACTGAGGTAAAAAATTTAGTAAGGATGGGTTTGTAGAGCACTGTGAAACAACGAAACGGTGGAAAAAGTTACTAGAATATTGGGGTGTGGGTAAACCAAATTTAGATAAGACGAAGGCTATATTTGTTGTAACAAGGCGCTCAAGTTCACAATCGCAGATGCTTTGGCTGCAGGACATGCAATGGGGACATCGAACAATACAAAATTTGTTTGCAACTTCTTAGGTTTCCCAGCAAGAAGAGCTCAGTATTTCACGGCTTATATCTTACCAGATATAATTCACCTTAGAAGCAATGATGACAATGATGAGGCAAGTGAACGTGTATTTCAAACTGGTGCTGGAATGTGTTCTGAAACTAAACAGATGTGCCTCGTTGAATGAGGTAACGTTGATATGGGTTAAGGGACACATAGGCACAGCTGGGAATGAAGCAGCAGACGAACTAGCAAAAAGGGGATCTGATGTGGATTTCTGTGGACCAGAACCCAGGGTTGCCCTGAATGGCCTAGTGCGAGCTAAAGTTCTTCAATGGGTAAACTCATTACACCTGAATAGGTGGAAGGAGAATACCACATGTAGACAGGCTCGAATGGTGCTCAAAGAGCCCCTCAGCAGGAAGGCCAGCAAGGTGCTCGGGTATAATAGGGCTACTCTAAGCTGGATCACTGCGATAGTGACAGGACATGGAAACTTCAAGTACCATCTGGCTAAGATGAAAGTCGTAGAAGATGATACTTGCAGACTATGCCTGGAAGAGGCTGAGACGGTAGCGCACATTCTGTGTGAATGTCCAGCACTGGCTAGCATAAGGCTTAAGACCATGGGCAGACACTTGTTAGATGTGAATGTGGGGAAACTAAGCCTTTGAAAAATGCTAGCAATTACAAAAGAATCCGTAATGAGGAAGAGTGTCGACAGTTACCAGTCGACAGTCTGAAATCACTTTAGTCAAGAGTAAAGGCTTCATTCTCCGAAGTACCTTGCCACTCCAACACAAGACGCCTACCTAAGTGAATGTCAAGGTACGAGGAATAATCACGTTGAGTGACCTTTAAGGATCACATTTTTAACTTCTAAGATCTAAATATTTGTAGAAAGAAATTTTGCAATGAGTTTCCTCTTTGAGTTTTATCTGGAGCGTTTAAAAATTTAATACTTTATTTCTTTAAAGGATTCTTAAGTCGATTGTTTATTGGTTTTCTCTTTCCTAAATATCCTTTTAGTTACTTTTATTACTTTGTGCTTTACAGTACACTTACGTGTACAAGTACATGTGAAAACTTGTGTGTGCAAATTGTGTTCAATCGGTTTCATTTTCATCACTCAATACCATTACTCTAAGTATTTTCCGTCTGAGCGCTATTTTTTCTTGCTTGATTTTTTAAACATCTTTTGGTTTTTATTTGATAATTTTTTTAGTTTTAGTCTTCCCAGATTTTGTTTTTTTATGCTAGTCTTTTTTTGTTCATCTTATGGACACACACCAAAGTGCAAAGTGTTGTAAGTTAAATGGATGCTATAATGGCGTTTTATACTGACACTTCACATCAATTTAGTCGGATATTTATCATTCAAGTTCATTTGTTTGAGAACAAAATGTATGTGTGTAGTTGCAAGTAATGTATTGATTGCTAAATTTGTTACTGGGTTGGAGTGGGAAGTTTTCCGCCTACGAGGAATTGGAAAAAGTTAAAGAATAGGGTGCGAAAATAGTAATGGTAGTGTTTTTAAATTGTTATACTTCAGAAGCTGCCAAAGTTACCAATGCCATTGAGCTATCGAAATTTGCAGTGGGTTATTCTATTTCAGCAAGCACGGTTTCATGCCTGCAAAGGTTATGCTTACAGGCAGCCTACCACACAGGCCCACGTGGATCTGTAAATCCAGTTCCTTTGTATTGCCTAAAGAAAATATGATCAGAGAAAGAAGAGTTTAAAAGTAAAGAAGAATGGTTAAATAGTCACTATATCTGCACCGGTATGGAGTCATTCCTAACCAGTTGCTGCTTCTTATGAAGGAATAAACTTCTCGTAGCCCCACCTCTGATAGTTTGGAGAAGCTCTTACAGGACCCCCGCTAGAGATAAGTCTGGCGTCGTTTCTCTAGGGCAGGAACGGAGCACAGAAAATGATATAACTTCTCCTTGACAACTTCATTTGCAGGCAACACCATTCTCTTTGCCTGACTGTAAAATTTGCCATGTCCGGTAACCGTTGCCATGAGATTAATTATTTGGGTCGTCTGAAATCTTAGCAGAACCCTATCTAAACTTGCCCCGATTAGGCTAGGGTTCCTATATCTCGGTTCTTCATATAGTCGAATGTCTCGAAATTATTAAAAAATAATATCAATATTTGGGCTCAATTATAAATACGCAATGGGAATTTTCTCCTAAGTTCGGTCTTCATCATGATTTCAGTGAGCAGGCGTCCCTCTGCCGATAAGTTTGGAGCTTAAGTCACCAATCTAACGGAAAACCGTGAGTTCGCTAACTGGCACTGAAAATCTTGGCCGGTGATGGGAAGTTTAGCCAAGAAATCATCTTAAAGCACGGCCAGCGAAACCGAGACGAGAATTTAAATAATGTTATATTCCATACATACTAGCATAATTTGGTATCTCACACCGGTAAGGGTTTTTCCCTATTCCTAAAGTTCTTATCTGGTCATCTTACACATAGTGGAAATAATTCTTTTGAAGTCCTTAAAAATGCTTTCGTCACTGAAAGGCTTTTCTTTGTGAACTTACAATTCAATCAGACATATATAAATCTATTCGAATGGGATAGAAAAAATAATAGTTTATGAGAAAGAGAAGTATTCTTTACGCCACCCTCGCACGAATGAATTAATATCGATGTTATATGTTTTCTCTCTAGATTTTTCCTCGTTTTTATTTTGCATCTTTAGCTATTCTATTCTCCAAACGAAATGGCATGTTCTATTGCTGGCAGCAGTTGAGTGTGAAAATAGCAAATGAAGAAGTTATGTGAATATTGATGTATTGGGTTGTAGTTCTGAAGCAAAGGCGATGAATAGTTTTTACTGAAATGAGCATATCAATAGAACAATTTAACTTCTATTGTTACCACTTTTATTCTAGTTGATTGAATGTATATTAATAGTAATGTTAACATTTCATCTTTATTCTTACATTTTATTTATTGTTTCCCCCTTTTACACTCTCTCTCTTTTTAGGTATGTATTTACTTTGGAATGAAATCACATCAAAGAATAGAGTGAGTTACGCTGTAACTTAAAGTTGCAGTATTTTAAAAGTGAGTAGAAATTTTTTAAGTTAAAAATCAAAAAAGACTTTAGAAGACATTCGATGGTTTTTGAATTTGAGATACGTTATAAATTTTGAAAATTTTCCCAAGTTGTCGTCAGATTCATAGTTTACTAAATCTTTCAGAGATTCGCAGCTCCTGGTGCGACTGTGACATCAGCTTTAATATTCTATACTGATTAAAAAGACAGCCTAGTCTTCTTTCACGGTATGTAAAAGTCCCGACCACTCCATTCCCTGAATTTCTGCTGCCACTCCTTGAATTTCTGATGCCACACAGGCTTCTAATTGGAAAGACCTTTCACCAACTTCAATATGCTGAAGCACATTAGTAGGGGTATGTGCATTTTTAAGTCTAGCTTCATTCTTGATTGATATTCGGTTGTTGACTGGTATTTGTCGATCTTCTTAGGCATCACTGAGTATCGACTCGTGAATGTTGACATGCTATTACCTCCAGTCCCCTGTGCCCAGCTAAAACTACCTCTAATTTGTCGAACCACACGTTCGCTCCTCTACTAAAGAACTTCAAGAATCGTAATTGAGCTTGCGCACAAGTAGCTAACTTCTGTTACTATAGCTTCCGCCAGTGCGCTTCTGGGTTTGTATTATTCCCAGAATATAACGCCATACTGCAGCTCGTAAGTCTACTTCTACTCTTTGCAGGAGAATCAGCATTTCCTAGCGTGAACTGGACTGAACTATCTGCAGTTCACGCCTTTTAACTTCTTTGCCAAGCCTTTCACTGTCAGCGTCATATTTTCAATTATCTTTGTCAGTGTTTTCTTTGTTCCTTGCATGAAATTCAGATTCCTCCATTACGCTAAGTTTCACTACCTTTTCCATTTAATTTACTTCAAAGATAAATCTTTCCTCGCCCATGAGAAATTGAATTAGCCATTCTCGTTCCGTTTTCTGTACCTGCTCTATTTTAAATCTATCTTATCTAGAGACCGGGTACTAGCGATCAAACTCCTGTCATAACTTTCTCTTCGAAATTTACCTTTCTTCACCTGAATTATGACGTTAGCTCCACATCTAGCAGCCTGCCTGCGGTCGTCGCGACTGAGTGGTATAAGTCCCCGTTGGCTTCCTTTGACCTGTATTTCTCATGTTAATATTTTACCTTTACGCAATACGCTAATCCCATTAATAACCATATAAATTTTGCTTAGTTTTTTATGTTTTCCTCTTCTACTGCCTTTGGAATGACATAGAATAAACCACCAAGTAATAATGGAAATGTCAACTGTAAAGTTGCTCACTTATTCTCATCAAACGTTAAATTGCACACAATTTTCCATGTGTGTCGTCTAACCTATTTATGTCAAAGAGTATTTCACATACAATACTGGTGCCCATTTCCCTGCATACAACTACACACGTACTTATGTAGATGTGCAAAACTGCTTGGCGTACTACCATAGAAAGAACTATAGGAAATCATAAGGCTTACTTACGCTCATAAACTATTGTACCTAACTCGTAAGTATAAGAACATTTCATGATACACCCTCCGTATGTGTATAATTTTAAAGCGTACGGATGGTAAAGTAACAAGGAACGACAGAATTATGAAGGTTTTCAAATTAAAGGAGATCACAGATCTTTATTTTTTCATATATGCGATTGAATATAACTTTTTTGATGAATGTGTTTGTGCTTGCTCCATTTGGTGATCAGGAGAATAGGGTCTTGTTGGCTATTCGGTCACGCTTATTTCTACACTGCAAATACTACCAAAGGATACGGGTTTTAAATAACTAACAGAAACTGAAAAACTACCAAAAATCTAAATTTTACCCAAATATTCTCCCATGAAGAATTGTTTCCTCTCCAAAAAAAAGCACTGGTGCAAACTTATTCCAAAAACTATCCCAAAAAATCCCTAAAAACCAACGTACGGTAACAAACGGTGAGTTTTAAAATGTATCAAAACACGTGAATTTATTAATTGCTATCAAGTGGCCGGCTTGTTTATAGTCGTTTCGAAAGGTCTCAGTTTTCCACATCCTATAGAAGACGAATGTTGGCAGAAGCACGGCAAGTGCTGCCTCATAAGTCTTCAACTGCGTATGAATTAACACCGATCTTACAGGCAATATTACAGCAAATTCTTGGAATCCAAATTATCAGCAGCAAAACGGAAAATAATGCTCACAACTGTTTGGCATATTGGCCCAACTTGTTGAGATCCCAAAGCTTTGCCACATCAGAGGTATTTCATTAATTAGAACATGCAGGCAGCATCTATATCGCAAATGCGGACGTTTCGTTTATTAAAAATATATCTTTATCGCTGAACAAATTTGCGATCAATAGCAATCTCGTTTTGGGTTCAACTGCCCAAAACTTATATTCAAAAAAGAAACACAAATAATGATCTTTCCAATAAAGCAAATTTCATCTGTAATTTATTTTATACTACACTTGAAAAAACACCCTTCCACAACGCACATAGCCATGTTTGTACTTATACTTCAACAGACCTCTTACTTTCTAACATTGTTAAGGACGCCCAACCAGACAATATAAAAATAAACTGAGAAGAAATATTCTTAGGTACTTCCTTCCTTGCATTAAGCTACCAACAGCTTTAAGTTGTTATTATTTTATTTCTATGATAATAAAAAGGCAAGACCTGTGAAAATTGCTTAAATGTCTAAGTATGTGTGTTATATTTACACATACTTGTAATTGAAGTCGGCCTTAGCGCACACAGAGCTAAAATGAAAAGATTATAAAAAAAGTCAAAACGAAATTCAAGAGGGACCAACAAAATATAAAAAAGTCAAAGTAGTAGTAAATGTGTAAGAAAAGAAATCATAACATAATTTGTAATTTTTATTATAGTAGTTCTACACTTGTATGCCGGTTTAGAGCAGAGCACAAGAGACGTATGAATATAAAACTACAAAAAATGTCAAAAAGTTAAAGTGCCAAATGTTAGCGATAATGATGTACTTTAGATTCAACCTTGACGTTTGGCAAGCAAAGAAATTTGTTAATTTAAAAGTTACCGGCAGTCCTTGAGTAACGCCGCCACCAGCCTTTCCGACATTATCCGACGTTGGTCTTAGAACACGACAGTATTATTGCAATCACCAACACGCCTTTATACTTTATAGCTAGCAGTTTTACTGCCTGTTCATTTGCAGCAATGCAATGTCACATCTATCAAGTAGCACAATCTTTACGCGATGTGGGTCTAAACCATAGCCACTACGTGCGTCTCCTAAGGAGCCTCATTAACAGCTGATCATACATTCTGGGAGCTACCTCAGGACTCCTTACAACTCTTAATTAGTTTATAGTTTTGTCTTAGTAAGTATTTTAAATTTCGTTACAATCGAGGCGGTTCATATCTGACAATAATTTTATTCCAAAGATTCTGAAATTACATCAGTGTAGTTAGTATATCCGACTAATCTCAGTGTTTAGTTGAACTATTTTGGGGCAATACTTCAGCCCAGGTTGACTGTTTGGCACAACGCCTTCGGCTGACTATTTCGGACTATTTGGGAAGCAAACGAGCAGTAGCTTTGGCTACGAAGTCTGACCAGTGTCTTAATTCTGGTACTCTGGAACCTGGGTTCCAGCCTGACTATGACACGGCCTTTCGGTTAGTTTCGTGATGGCTGTAATTAAAACCCAAATCGCAGGCATAGCGTACGCTCAATGTGGATTTGCATTGCAACCGGGTATTATGACACATATAACCCATATATCGGTAGGGGTTTTAGATAGGCTTCGCTCTTGCATGTAGCACGCCTGTTGCATGCTGATGGACGCATTGAATATATTCATCTGTTTCGGTTATTTAAGTTAGCTTAAGTATAGTTCTAAGACTAGGTGAAGGAAATTATTATTAACTATGAATATCCCCAGAGTTCACGAGGGCCCGGACTCTGTAGTTTGTTGTCTAAATATTTGGTTTTTATTTGAGGTGACCTTCCGCATATTTTCCCCCCGCGTACATGAGTTCCAGCACCGTGATGCGATGCATGGTTATCCTAAGGATGACAGGCTTGCCAAGGACCTGAAACTAAGTGACAAAGGAACCCATGAGATTCAACAAACCCGGTGGCTATCGGTTGAACCCAAATCTCGCATATAATGGGGCGCATGACTGAAGTGGCACAGTTTCGCCATGATCACGGCAATTATTTTAGCAACTAATCTGGTTGTTTCGAAAGATTTTCGGCAGGATGTTCGTCAAAATTGTTCAATACAGTAGTGCCAATTGAAAAACTACTACGTAAAATGCACTTTTTTTAAGGTTTTCAACTTTGACACTGGCTTTACCTTCTACTTAAGCTTAGAGGACGGCGCATCGGTTGAAATTATAGAGTTCCAACTCAGTTCATCAGCGAGTATTTGGAGCTTCCCGAGACTCGACCTCCGAAGCAAAATGTCAGAAGTGGACTCTATGAAAACTTAAATCGAAATATTGCTGTGTTGTGAACAAAGTGATCTTTTATAGGTGTTCTAAGTATATTCTGCGGAACGCGAATATACCTATAATTAAACAGATTCTCTTGTTCCTTGCTAGTATGACTGTGGTAACCTTTCGCACCTACATATATATTTTAGGTAAAATAAAAAAGAGCCAATGACAAAAAGAGTTACATTTGTTTTGTTCAAAAATAGTATGATGTTTAAATTAAATCATATACACGACACGTATTAATTTGTGGGTTTAACCGCATGACTATCTTTAATTTTAAAGACAACTTTAAATAGTAGAACTTCTGTATTCGACATTAGTAACAAGATTTCACATCCCCAAAGCATGTTCTAATCTTGCCTGCCATACCAAGGTCCATAACTATGAATCCAAACATTTATTTGCTCTGTCAGCCAAAGCAACAAAGAAGAAAATGACATATCCTTACATGTGTGTGTATATTCCCAGAAGAAATTCTATTATTTTCAAAACTTCAAATTCAACAAAAGTATTATGAAAATAATAAAAAAAAGAAGAAAATTTAAGTATCATTTCTATTGTTACGAAAAGGCTAAGAATACAACCAGACTAGTTGAAGCAGCTGGTTAAAAAAAAAGTACAAAGAAATTGCTGAAGAAAAAGCAAAACGAAGCTAAAAAAATACTGCAAATATAAGGAGGACCTAAACCCCCCAAATACATACAATATGACGACGAGTATCAAACAAAGTCTTACCAAAAGACACACATTTCAAGTTGAAAGTTTGCTTGGCAGTTCATTTTGAAGCCTTTTTTCAGTTACTGTCGTAGCTGTTGCTGTGACTCACTAGCAGCATACGATTATTGTAAAAGGGCTCAAAGCTGACAAACAAAGCGCAAAAGGTTAAACATACACTTGGGCTACCTGTCACATGACTTGATAACCCTGCTGACAATATTGCCAACAGTTTGTTAGTTTAAATAACAATGAAACATTGTTGTTGGATGAGTGAAGGAAAGCTTAAAGAACTAAGACCAATTGGAGTTATAGGAAAAGCACAAATTATGTAGAGAAAGTGAGATTTGGAATGTCAAAATTGGGACAGGTTTAAGGGATTTTTTTGTAAAATGAATAATTGATTTTATAAAATAAGATTTTGAATTATTCCCAAACTAGATTTCTGAATTAAATTTCTTTGTAATTATTTTTATAACTTTATGTTTAAAAATTAAAGTATTCTTTCTTGGAAACACCCACAATACAATGACTGATTTCGTTTGAAGAAACTTTTTCTTTGTGAAATATTTACGCACACAAGTAGATAACGAAGTTGAGTAGTAATATATTTTTTTATTAAAAAATATTGAAGCTGCGTATTGAATATTAATGGCGTAACGAATCATTAAATATTCAAGCTATAAAAGAGCACATTTTTTTATATTCCAACGTCGAAACGATTTCTTTAATAACTGTCAACTCGTTTTAATTTAAAGCTGACAATATGTTAATTTGAACACAAAACGGTTTACACTAGCTGATATGCCATGAATTACGTCGGCACAACTACTAACGTCCATATACGCATTTGCATAGGCAGCAATTGAAGACCATGGCTGCGGCGCTGTTCCACTGCCAATAGTCACGATATGCATTCTCGAAGGAGCCACACTAAAAACCATTCTGGGACTTACGTTACATCGGCTAATGGTACCGGTGATACCAGTGTTTATTTTGTTACTGGTTGCCCCAAGAAAGTCATCCCTTCTTCAAGTTTTAGGCCCCAGACAGGTCGCTGGCTGGTTTCCCCATTTCTCGCAGTAACAACATTACGGCCGCAAAATCACCAAGAAAACATGCCTCCAGGGGCGGGTTTACATTCACATTGGCAAAATAAAGTGCTTAAGAACTTTCAAAAGTAGTATCCTAAAGTGATAAAAAAAGAGTTCGGAAATTAAACATTGAATTGAAGGAAAACAGAACGAGCACTGAGAGAGAGCGCATCCATAACTGAGAGAGAATTAAGTCAACAGTAAGGATAAACTTCAACTGGACTACGACTGTTATCCCTCGAGATCAATTGCCATTGTTCAATAAAGAACGAGAAGCGAACTAGAAGTAATCTTCAACTAGGCTAAAGTTGAGCCTAGAACTTCTTTTTGTATAAATTTGAATAGAACTTACATAAAAAGAGATTTGAACTAGAAATATATTTGGCTGCACTAGAACTTCGCTGAAGCAGAAGTGATCTAGGAGTAAACCAGAACTGCACAAGTATAAGATAAAATCTGAAGTAGAACACAATCTCGCTTCATATTGGACTTGAGCTTTTCTTAATATTGTTGAGTTTATGTGTCTCCATTAACGGGAATCCAACGGTGTTAAAAGGATATTAGCGTATTAGAATTTTGACCAGAGCTTTGCTCCAAAGCTACGTGGTTATCGACTTTTACTTTCATTAGGTTCATTATTTGACCAGCCGTTTGTCATGCTGCACCATCTTATGGGAAGTTTATCAAACCCTTCCAACTTTATTGAGCTTAACAAAATGAATAGTTTCATTGCAGAAGAATTTTAGTTCCAAGAACAGCCACCTTCTGGAGTTGTAGTGGAGTCTATTAAGCTGAATATTTAATCTTTAGCAGACCCCTATTGTAGAAGTTTGGGCGCTCACAGTTATCAAGCCGATCGCAGTTCTTCAGTAAATTTTTAAGCGCGAAGAGGATAATTTTGAACTGAAGACCGACCTGGTGTATATTTTGGACCTTTCGGGTATTTTGAACGATGGGTTTTCTCATTGGGGTTATCCTTTAGCTCCTACAGCCTGTCTGCAAATCGGAATAAATGCTCTTTGAGCGCCGACCAATTTAATATTGTATTAAGAGGTTATGTTAGGTTGCCAAGAGGGATTAATTTTCCCCGAGAAAAATTCCTCAGAATTCTTCAGTCAATGCGTAAGCAGATGTTCTTGTAAGCTGGATTGCTCCCTGTTAGATTACTTGTAATCTTAGTAATTTTGGCCTTCTTCAATTTTAGCAGGCTCTTTGTTTTATCAGCGCTTGGTTCACGCCGCAAGATTCTAGTAATTTTTGTCGGCTTTTCGCGCGATAAGATATTTAAATAATAAATTGTAACGAATAACAAACGTTTCGCGTTCACGGAATTCGCCGCGATAAAAATATTGATATTGGCTGACGTTTCAATGTTGCCAGATTGTGAAAAAATTTTAAGGCGCGTGCAAACCACTTTAGAATTTTTTACACCGACTATTTTAACAAAATATAATTTCTTTTAATTCGTGCGTAGTGTAAAGCCCGCCTTGAGTTTTTTTCAAAAGCTTTACGTTGCCTTTAATATCGTTAATTGTTGGTTTCTTGTACATTTGCAATTGTTTACGAAAGGTTATCACTGGTGTCACCACAATGAGGATCTTTGTTTTCAAGCAACAGTAAAACGGAAGGTTTTTTTCTGAATTTTTAACTCAAAAACAATACTTTTGGTTGTTTTGTGTAGGCTCTATGGAACAGTTGAGAACAAAAATTTAGCACAAAAACTAAATAATATAAACTACCTGGCATTGCAAGATATATGGAGTTAACTCTCGTTAGGGAACATCAAAGTTCCTTTGAAGCCATAGATTATTTCTAAATTATACATTTGCTTGCCCTAAGTGCTCCTCGAAACCCACAGTTGTAAGATGACTTTCATTCATATGGCTGATGCTTCTTCTGCCGCCACATAACCGAAGAGATACCGTTTGCCAGTACGTGTGTTGTTCAAGTCTTATCGCTTTAGGCAGCAGGCAGTTTGTGTGTTTTCTTCTCTCAAAGAGGTTATCAGTTTTATAGCATTTAGAGGTCAAGTCACAATTTTTATTCTTTAACTTAAATAAAGAAGAAATCAAGAAGGAAAGAAAGTCTTGAAATCGCCTTTGTTTAAAAAAAGTTGCTTGCAACATTGCAATATTGCACCATGCATTTGTGAGTATGAATATGTGCATTTAAGTCCCCACAGTTCAACAAAACTGTGACTGTTGCTGTTGGTTTCAGTGTTGGTGGCCTTTTTTTTTACTTCGTCGAGTGACTAATCTGCAGCCAATATTAAAGGTAGTCTAAACAGTTTGTACAATTGTTGGCCATAAAACACTGGTTGTCGTAATTGTTTGTGGGTTGCTGTCCCTTGGTGTGTATGATGCATATTTAAGCATAACCGATAATGACAGCTCTAACCGCTGCATGTCCATATGGGTTTTTATTTAGTTTCTTTGTAAAAATTATTTCTATAAACGCGTTTTGCATGTAAAAATTGTCAACGAAACTACGAGATAGTGTGCACAGTTATACAACTGCGAAGGTTGTTTGACGTTTTTAGGTGGCCAAATTTTGGTCAAAAACGAGAATGTTTGGGGAAAAATAATAATTTGTTGTGCAAAAAGTATAATTTGATTAAGCAGTAAAATTGTGTCCAAAAAGTTTTACGAATTTCTATGCAAAACGAATATTTCTAGTGTGTGTTTTTGTGCAAGAAGTGTATTTTTATACAAAACGTTTGCAAAAGGTTAATTTCTATGCAAAAATTAGATTTCTGTGCGCAAAAAGTAAATTTTTATACAAAAAGTATGTTTTAACTAAAAAGTACATACATACAGGGTGTCCGCCGGGAAGGTATACTACTTTGTTTGTTTATAATTTTTGATTAAATGAAAGAGAATGGATCGTATATTGATAGATGTTTTATTTAATGTCGGCAATAAAATATCAGATAAATGTCCACCTCTGTTAACCTCACAAATGCGTGCCCTTTTGAACACATTTTTCATTACATTCTCACACATTTCACGAGTTATTTCATTAATTTCATCCCGAATATTTTGTTTGAGTTGCTCCAGCGTTTCTGGTTGGTTTGCCTAAACCTTGCTTTTCAGATATCCTCACAAAAAGAAGTCCGGAGCAGTCAAAACAAGCGAAGGCCAATCAACATCACCATTCCTTGAAATAACTTGATGTGGAAAGAGGTCTCCCAGTAATTCTATTGTAATCCTGGCTGTATGCGATGTGGCACCGTCTTGTTCGAACCACATGTTAGTCAAGCCCAAAGCATGCAGTTGTGGCGTTAAAAAGTTTTCAATCATGTCACGATATCGCTCTCCATTGACAGTTACCGTTACGCCGTTTTTAGTTTCAACGAAGTAACGTCCAATGTTTCCTTCCTCCTGACCAAATTGCACACCAGACTTTTAATGGATGCAAAGGTGACAGATGAATAATTTGAGGGTTTTCCATTGCCCAGAACCGACTATTCTGTTTATTCAAATATCCATTCAAATGAAAATGTGCCTCATTATGATTTTTTCGTGAAAATCGGGGTTGTCATGGGCGAGCTGTAGAGCATCCTATTGGCTTATGTACGGCGGCGTAAATGGTCCTCTGGAAGAAGCTCTTGTGTTAACTGAATCTTAAATGGAAACAAATGCAAATCTTTGTGCAAAATTGTGGCCAAAATTGTTCTTTGAAGACCAAGCTCCTCAGTACGGTGTCGAATGGAGGTTGATGGATTGTTCTGAACACTTTCTTGAACAGCAGTAATGTTTTCAGCCGATCTTGCCATACGTTGTGGTCCATGCACGATAAATAGTGCGTCTTGTTGGCACGTTGTTTCTCCCAAAAATTTCACGTAACTTTCTCATCGTCACAGTAATCGATGATTGATTTTGATAAAATGTTTCAACACGTTGATTTACCGAATATTTTTCCATAATAAATTTGCCGCATCTCTGCTTCACGACTGCCAAATATGAACTGTCAAGACTAATTTTTAGCAAAATGGCGGCAAAGCAAAGTAATATACCTTCCCGGCGGACACCCTGTATATGTGCAAATATTTTTCTTCTAGGCAAAATGAAGACTTTTGTACCAGAAGTGAATTTTTGTGCAAAAGAATTTTTTAGTGGTAAAAATAAATGCAAAGGAATTTGTTGTCACAATTTACACTTCTTAAGCAACTATTAAAAATGTTTGAAAAGTTAAGAAACGCTGTTCACGAAAATTCGACGTAAAAAATTTTAAAATTTCTCATATGACCCTCCCTGATTTGGTTTAAGTGTTTTTTTTTACATCTCCAACATTTGATTGGTAATAACGTGTTTATATTTCGAGTGTAATAAACACAACAATACAATTAAATTGTGGTCAAAATACCTTATGAGCAATTTGCATTTAAATCAATGACTCATTTGTTACAATAACAAATAAAAACAACAACAACAACACCAACAATGGCAATAACCAAACCACAAATTTTAAACCAAATTTTAATTGCTTATCATTTGTACGTGTACTGAGGCTACTTTACGCTCAATTATCACTTTAAAGTCCTGAATTTTCGCTCTGTTATTTGTTTCGTTTGAAGCCAGAAAATCATGGAATCAACATCTGTTTGTTTTTTCGCTCTCTCTCTCTCTCTTTGGGGAGGCGTTGATTAGTTCGAATCTTTCTGTTTTATGCTGGTGATTTGTTGATCGGTTTTGTTTTCTTGTTCACAAAAAATCTGCTGAAATATATGTATTTCCTATCAATTTGCAGCTTGTTTTCATAATCAAGTAAATTAATAATAAACAGTTGCTGGTTAGATTTTTTCGTCCGGTTAAATTAAAATCTATTAACTTTAGTGAGTGTGATTGATGTTCTTTGGCATTTGTGCTTTGCGCTAAATAGACAGTTTGACATTGTTAATCTTTTTATTTCCAAGAAATGTGATACATTTTGTTCATTTCAAAAATAAGTTTGTTATCGTATTAAATCTGTTCAAGCAAAATGATGATGACTTTTTACTATCAATGATTTCAAATAATTAGAAGGGGCTGCTGGAGTTGAATTGAATTAGAAACTGCTGGTCAAGTTTTGGTGGTAGTCGAAACCAAGTTTGCAACTAGCAAAGCCAAAAGGAGAGTCCATATAAAAATTCTATTAATATTAATTTTTTTTATGTTGAAAGGGTGTTTTTTCAAGTTAGGCTGTGAGTTCTTTTCTGATTTGTGTAATAGTTCCAGTTAGAATTACCATTTCATCAGGCAAAGGCATCTAAACAAGAGCGCAAGCAATAGTTAGCTGAATAAGCTGGTAACAGGGTATGCCAACACTTGTAAGATATGGCTGTAGAGTGCTGAGGACTTCAGTGCGTTATGTCTTTAAATGTTCAGCACTGGCTGATTGTTACAAATAAGAAAGTAAATCGAATCTGCCAGCCCAAAACTCTAAAGATCACTAACTGCAGTTCGTTCGGTTGGTAAAAAAACAGTCCTTTATTTGGTACTTTATGAACTAAAAGCGTCAACGGTGCGAATTTCTTTAAGCAAGTCGATGACCAGAATGCTATTTGCGCTTTCGTTCGAAAAAGCCCACCTTTACTTTGCCGAAATCGCATATTCTTATACTGCTGAGCATGTGGTTGCAGCAAGACGGCGCTAGATGGTGCAGAACGCTAGTAAGAGAAAACCTATGGCGAATGGAGTTCGACAAACAATTTACCTCGCGTTTGGAAGCAGTGAGTTGGCACTATATGACTCTATAAACCAATTTGTAGTGTAAAGTCGCTGGTCTATGACCGTTATCATCAGCAGCTTAAAGAAAAAAAACACACACCCCATATTTGCTCAAACGCATTTTGTTGCAAAACATATTTATTTGTATAGAATGTCCACAAAAACAGCAAACAAAAAAATTGCTCACATTGAAAAACGAAACCTCACCTATAAAACCATAAATTTTTGGTAAAATGCCAAAAATAAATTAAAACCATAAAAACAAACACATCGACAACAATAAAACCAACACTTGCAACACAACAACGACAAATAAATTGCACTTTAAATGGCTCATTACGAGGCGCAATCTGAACGATTGAATCTTTTGCGGTCACATTAAATATGAAACTTTATAAAAGCTTAACCAACGCAACTTTTAAATGCCTGCTTTAATGGTGCATAGTAGACAAATGCCAAGTGTGAGTGCAATAGAGGCGCTATAAAGACAACATTAGATAATTGTTTTTAGCATTTGCTTGCAAAACAAAAAGTTTTGATAGCAAGAACAGACCATAAAGCCAGTAAAAATAATTTTAAAGTCAAAGAGGACAGGGGTTAGAAATTAATAAAAATGTGGCTGAAGAAGAGGAATAATGGCGGGAAGTGTCAACAAAGTAGATTTTTGCGAAACAAAGTGATTTTTCGCGAGGTAAAGTAAATTTTAACAACAGCGAGTTTAGAAAAAGTAAATTTAAAAAAAAAAATTTAAAGTTTAATTTAAAAACTGAGATTTTGTTCCACAATTTTACTTTTTATGGGACTGTTACTTTTTTAAAAGTGACTATTTGTAAAAAAAAAATTTTTTGTGACAAAAAAGGACCATTTCACCCAACAAATTTTTGCGAAAAAAGTGAATTTCAAAAACCGAATTTTTGTTAAAATTTATGTATAAAAATTTTTTTTTTTTTTTTGTTGAAAAAAGTGAATTAATAAAAAATGTGAAATTAAAAATAAATTGATTTGTTTCAAATGGATTTTTTTGAAAAAGTCACTTATTGTGAAATCGTGAAGCTTTGTGAAAACGAGTGATTTTGTTTCATAAAATGAATTTCGTGAAACTATATCACATTTTTCGAGACGGAATGTTTTTTTGTGAAACAAGATCCCTTTTTGTGTAACAAAGAGACGTTGTGTAAACATTTTTTTAAAAAAATTAATTTAAAAAATTTTAAACCAAAAAAAAAACTTAATTTTTATAAAGAAAAACGAAAACAAATTGTATGAATAATTTTTGTAAAATCATGAATTTTTATTTAACAAATTGAGATTTGTGAAACTAGTTCACTATATGTGAATTTTTGTGAAGCAAAGTAACTTTGAAAAAAATTTCCTTTCAAAAAAGTGAATATTAAATATTCAGAAATTAAAAATAAATTTAATTTTTATTATAAAAAAACACATTTTATGAAAAATTGAATTTTTGTAAAATCGTGAATTTTGCGAAGTGAAATCGTGAATTATGTAAAAAAAATTAGTTTCGTGAAACTAGTTCGAAATGATTTTTTGTGACACAAGGCCACTTTTTGTAAAACTCAGTGACTTTTTGCAAAAAAAAAATATTCTTGGAAAACAGTGAATTAAAAATTATAAATAAAAATTATACACAATGAGTGTATGGAGAACGACATCAGCATTTTTACTGATGGTTCTCTTATGAGTGGCAGGGCAGGAGCAGGTGTATTCTCAGTTGAGCTGAACTTGCCCTGTAGTCTGTGTCTGGGGAGGTACGTATCAGTTTACCAGGCAGAACTGCTTGGTTTGGTGCATGCGTTGGATCACTTGCTTGAAAGCCGAGTGCATGGGAAAAGGGTTCTCATTGCACTTGACAATCAGTCAGTTATAAAACACATGAGGCAAGTGAACGTATATTCCAAACTGGTGCTGGAATGTGTTCTGAAACTGAACAGATGTGCCTCGTTGAATGAGGTGACGTTGATGTGGGTTAAGGGACACATAGGCACAGCTGGGAATGAAGCAGCAGACGAACTAGCAAAAAGGGGATCTGATGTGGATTTCTGTGGACCAGAACCCAGGGTTGCCCTGGGGAATGACCTAGTGCGAGTTAAAGTTCTTCAATGGGTAAACTCATTACACCTGAATAGGTGGAGGGAGAATACCACATGTAGACAGGCTAGAATGGTGCTCAAAGAGCCCCTCGGCAGGAAGGCCAGCAAGGTACTCCGGTATAATAGGGCTACTTTAAGCTGGATCACTGCGTTAGTGACAGGACATGGAAACTTCAAGTACCATCTGGCTAAGATGAAAGTCGTAGAAGATGGTACTTGCAGACTATGCCTGGAAGAGGCTGAGAAGGTAGCGCACATTAAGTGTGAATGTCCAGCACTGGCTAGCATAAGGCTTAAGACCACGGGCAGACACTTGTTAGATGTGAATGCCATGGGGGAACTAAGCCTTAGACAAATGCTAGCAATTACAAAAGACTCCGTGATGAGGAAGAGTGTCGACAGTTACCAGTCGACAGTCTGAAATCACTTTAGTCAATAGTAAAGGCTAGGGGTAGCACGAGACTCAATTGAAAGTAAGGTGGCTGTTATTACGGATCGGTTCCCTGAAATCAATTTGAGGAGCGAAATGGGGGTCGAAAAGGGACCCAGAAAGTAAGTGGTCTGCTTCGATATCCCCCCAAACATTAATAATATAAATAAAAATAACTTCTTGAAAAAGTGATTTCTTGTGGAATCCTGAATTTGTATGAAACAAAATGAGTTTTGTAAAGCTACTTAATTTTTTGTGAAACAAAGTGAACAAATGAACAAATCGTCATACAAATGATTTTTAGCAGCTCTGTGCACAATTTTTTGTACCCAACATTATGCACCCCCTTCGCCACCAGGAAAAACCAACTGGTCGTTTGGAAATGTTAACAAAGTAACAATGTAGCAAAAAAGTTTAAAACTCACTCACCATTTTAACATTTATGACTTTTGCCAATTGTTTAATACACTTATTTTTTAGTTTTTCAACGAAAATGGAAACCGCTCCAAAACTCACAGCAAATAAAACGTTTATGGTTACAAATCTTGGCCAGTTTTTTTCTCTATTTTCATTTTAACTTCAATTTCGTTTCGAGGTATAAGTAATTGGAAATGTTAAACAAAAAAGCAACTGGATATAAATGGTTGGCAATTATAAATAAACGATTTATTTTTATATTTCTGCTTGAAAAATAATCTTAACAAAATCATCTAGCAATAGACGAAAAAAAAAATGGTAAAAATATCTAAAATTACCAAAAATGGTTAAAAAGCCTTAAAGAAGAAAATAAACAAAATATAAATGTTTGTCTGCAAGAAGAAACAAACACTTATGGTTAAGAATTTGGCAAAAATTATGCCGTTTGACCCTAGAGCATTTCTATACGAATACACTAAATATTATGACAAGGGAAAATGGGGTGTGCTCGTTCTTGGGAGTGGTGTCTGATATGAAAAAATCGTTACGGATCACAAAACCTCTTTACATTAGAAAAAAACACGTTAGTTTACGAAAGAAGAAGTCTGCTCTAATAAACCTGAGTTCTTAATATTTTTAAAATGTTTAAAAGAAAAAAAAACGCGTAATAAAAAGCGTTCAAATCAAAAAATAAACGCCTCAACAAAAATGTTGTAAAGATATGGCAACGTGAACTTCAGCGCTGATTTTCCAGTCGTCCGACAACTCGCTTTGACGACTATGGAATAACACGAGAGGCTGGCATGTCTGGCCAGCCCCGGAGCAGCCACTATGCTGGGAATAACGCGGTTATGGTTCCAGAAATCGCAGAGGACTCCGGAGTATCTTCACAGAGAATTTTGGAAAGAGACTTGAATATATTTTCTTGAAAAGTGCAGACAGTGCAACAGTTGTTAGCTGTTGACCGCCAAACGCGTGTAACACTTGGTCAAGCCATTTTGGAATTCAAACACGACGAGCAAAACTTTTCTGTGAACATCATCATTAACGACAAAACCCATTTTCATCCGTATCCCCAAAATCCGCGTACAACCCGCGAAGTGCCATTACATCTGAATGTTACTGCATGGTGGATTGCTTTCGCTGGAGATGTCATCGGGCTTTAACTGTTCATTAACGTCGAAGGAAAAATGTTTTATGCGAATAAGACATATTCAAAGACTTTCTCCTTCTTCAATTGAATGCTTTAGGACTGGAGCACACGTGGGTCCAGCAGGAATTCTTAAGGCTGAATTTCCGGATCGTCTTAACAGTCATTTTGGCGGTTTTTGTTGGCCGACAGGATCGCTTATTATAACCGTTCCAGACTTGTTTCGGTGGGGTTTTTTGAAGTCTATGGTCTATGTCAACCTCAGCCACTTGGAAGCCGTTAAAGACAATATCCTTCAATAATGCGAGAGCCTATGGTCGTAAGTTCTGTCTTGGGTGATAACAATTATATGATCATCAATTCTCATGGCGGCCATTTGGCGAATATCTTTTAACCCAAAATCACAATCGCAGTTTTTCCTTCAGATACACCAAAAGAACATCGGGTAACATCTTTTGCGGCAGTCTTATATGAGAAAATATGTGGACCTGTTTAACAGAAATCTTGCAAGGAGCCTCGATATATCCGTGTTGAAAGTTGTATGCCCTTCTCGTTAGAATTTTGATTGATGCTCGTCGATTACTCGCTTTTATTTTCATATTGATTACATTTTCGATTCTCTTTTTGATTTTTAGCAGTTTTATCGACTGTGACTGCTAATTCTCATGCAAATGATTTTTCCGAGATTGATCACGCTGTTTTTAAATTGGGAGAGTATATTGCGATTTTCCAATGATGGCTTCGTCAATTTTTCTGATTACCCCTTAGTTTTTCTCTAAGTTGAATCAAGCAAAATGTTTTTTTTATTAAAGAAAAACCAGAAGGCACAACTTCGCCCCATTTTCCCCTCTAACTGCTTTGAAATATTCCTACACTACGCGATCACAGTTGTCTAAGCTTGCAACAACTATTTATTGGGTTGGGCTTTGGCAAGTAAAACTTTTTTTGCACAAATGCTTATTAGCCAGCAGCCAGTAGTGAATGCTTTGTGTGCTGTGGTCTGAATCATGTTTTGGATTTTTTTTAAAAAAACCTTATGTTAAGCAGTATTTGTTTTAAGACATTGTTCGGTTTGGCCGTACGTGCCTTGGACTGCTTGAGAACAATTTTAAGTATTTTATGCGTTTTGCGATAAAATCTTTCAGACCAAGAAAGTGCACACGCTGAGTATGTTTCGTGCATGTATTAAGTGACCAACAAGTCAAGAAAAAAACTGAGCCCCAAACTCCTACTCAAACCGGTCGGCTTGTGATATTTTGTTTTATTTTTATTTGATTTGAAATTTGCCTGCCGATTGTTGATCTTTAACAGTTTAAATACTTAAGCAGCGTTTGGTTTGTTTACTATTTTTATGGCCAGTAGATGGTTGTCTTTAAAACATGTGAGTTGGCGTTTGCAAGAGCCAAGGAAAAAAACAATAACCGAAATCAGCCCCAGTAAATCTAGCTTTAAAATAAAAATCAACGCTTATGGAAATGGCAAACAAATGGCAGTGAAGTCTTGAATTTAAAGTAAATGAAAACCCAAATGGAAATATTTCGGATATTAAAGTGTAGAGTGGCCAGGGGCCAGTTGTAATGGAAGGAGTCCTTAAATTTTGTTTCTTTGGTTGAATCCAAATTTTCGTTGTAACGATTATTAAACTTGGTCAACTGAGTTGGATTCCTTACAGTCAACTTTGCTCCCTCCTGACAAGCCACCGAACCACTCCCAAGTGGAACTTAAGATTAAATGTAGCGAAGTATATCTTACATGGTTTCAAAGAGCCAGGTAAATGCTTTGGCTCTTATGGCGTTTTCGTTTCTTGAATAAAATGTTGCCTTGTTAAAGAGTACTGCTGAACACACCCTTATTAGTTGGGATTTTATACAGATCATCAAGGACAATGCCTTTCGGCATTATTAAAAGTGTAAAATCTAGAAAAACCACCTCGTTTTTGGGCGTAAAGATATTTCGAGTGCAACAAAAGTCCAAATAATTTAAAATTTTTTTTAGAAACGGAAACATCATTAATATGTTGCTCCGTCGGATAGCCTAATAAATTATATATTATCATTATGACTTTTGGAACATGATTTGTCTTGTTGAGAAAAGATAGGCGGCCATTTTTGGTGGCGACTGCCCATGGTCGATTGACAAGTTCAATGATTTTAATGTTTGGGTGCGCAGAGCAGAGGCTTTTTGACCATCGATGCT
This sequence comes from Phania funesta, assembly GCA_963932375.1. Lineage (NCBI taxonomy): Eukaryota > Metazoa > Arthropoda > Insecta > Diptera > Tachinidae > Phania > Phania funesta. Next base: position 2,520,269 of record OZ010656.1, on the reverse strand, counting down.
TTTTTAGTATAATTGCGTTATACTTATCAATTTGAACATTTACACTGGAAAGTTTTCCGTCATTTAGCTTTCAAATATTTTTATAAATTTGTCTACAAAATATTCCCAATCTTTTCCAACTGGGTTTTATTTATTATTAGTTGTCGACAGTTTTAATACAACTTTTGTTGTATTTTCAACCAAAGACAATGAGAGGAGGTGGGTATTCAAATAATTGTCTTATCAAACATTCATACTCTACTGTCCGTTACCACCATCAGCGTTTCCTTAGTTACAACGTGCCAGCGAACATTTGTAATTCAACGCTTTGGTTTGTTTTACGCCTTCGATAAGATAGGAAATTATACTCTAGAATATATTATGTTTTGTATTTACTCTCTGGACAATTAAAGAAAAACTTTGAAAGAATATAAAATTTGTTTCAAATCGGCGAATTGTTTAATTGTTTCCAAAGAATGCAATGGCCAAATTAAGCTGGCGTTCACTTTTTTCACTTTTCCATTGACATTGATCCAAAAGGCTTATTGATTCAATTAGAGATTGGTTATGTTCAACACTCTCTTCTGTATGCTTTCCTTCCCCCCGGGAGCATATATCGTCATGGTGAACCCTGCCACCTTGATGGATTGCTGCTGGGGAAAAGAGGGGCACCAGTTCCTCAGGCTTGTCAGGAGCCTGAAACTGGAGGAAGGTAGGACTTCTATGTTCGACCATTAGCGAGATAAACTGGTACCACGGGAACCAGTAGCCCCTGGAACTTCGGTTCCAGACTGGTTGTTGGTGAGGCTCCTTCGAGCGTGCACGTGGTGGCTGTGGTTTATACCCAAAGCGGGGAGGTTCACTGCAGGACCGATGTGGCGTTGCATAGCAACGCAAGCTGTCAATATTATTTGTTGACAGCAGGAGATTAGGTAGCTCCGAACCCCTCAGCAAGGGAAGGTACCGGGGGCCTGGCAACCCCTGGCATAATTTGCAACCTATGGGATGGCATAGGTGCTATTCCGGTGGTGCCTATGCGGTCGCATAGGGGCGCTAGTCTGGCCCCTTAATGGCACACCCGTGGTTGGATCACTGTGAGATTGAGCCAACGTGGGCTGTGCTCACGTAAATCTAATAATCTATATATTTTCGTAGAGCACTCAGAGTCACTCAGCAAAAATGTCCCGCTATGTCAACTCACCTTTCCTTTCTAAAAGTGTTTTATTTTATGGTTTTTTTTTATATCGGACAACGCGCTCCCACTAGCGTGAACCTAAAGGGAACTATAATTCATAGTCGTTGTCACAAATACTGCAAAATTTTGTTTGGCTTAAATTGCGATTATGACATCCGAAAAGTTGTAGTAATGCGTAAAGAGCTTTCTTTAAAAGATGAATTTTGGTGCATGTTGTTTTAAGTACACGGTTTTTCAGTGCGAATCTTATTTACGTTTTGCTAAGGCCGATTCCTTGTGTTAATACCTTGATAGCTCTTCCCTCTCAGAATTACGTTACCTGCGGTGGTTTATTTAATCAAATGCACATTTGCTGCTGAACAGATTTTTCGAAACTAATCTTATTCAAGCAATTTACACAATTAAGTCTTAATTGAGCTTAAGAATTCCATTAATAAATTGGGCAATTAGTACTCCCTTACACTAAAAATTTAATCAAATTCACAATAAAACTATGGCGAAGTGTGCTTAGTGAGCAGAAAAGTCTGTAAAATGAAAATAATGAAATAGACCACTAAGCAGACCCGAGAGCTTACAACAGCATCACCAGGATTATTAAAAGGGGCCAACAAATCTTATTGTTACCAATTTAGCTATCTCCCTGATATTACCGTGATAATTGGATATTTTGTACGTAAAAACGCATGACACATGAGTTGATGCTTTTTCTAATATCAATGTCGACTCATGAAAAACTTTCAGCTATCAAATGTTAATTGAATAAGCCAAATTGTATGTGTGTGAACACCAAATCTTATAACACAATTTACAATTTAATTCTACGTAAATTATTATACCAGATGACTTTTCTAGCGAAATATTATTCACGTTCTCCATTGGCACAGTTCTCGTTAATGAGAGCAGCCACAGATAGCTTATCCCTTATAAACGATGGCGGCTATGAGAGTCATATTTTTGTCTTAATGAGCTTAAAACTTGGGGATAGCTATGTCGGTATTCAATAGCCTCTAATTGGTTTTAAATTTCCTTAATACGAAGTGGTCAAAAGATGTTTCTTGAATATTAATTTCTATAATAAAATTTAATGTTTTGAAAAAGATGTTTGAGTGTTAAATTCTAAACATTTGGCCCCAATAGAGGTCATTAAACTCGAAAGAAGGAATGCTGAAGAATTCTACACTAAATTAATCACTTTACTTATGTTCTCGTTAAATTTTCTACAGCAGCTCTTGATTAAAGCAGGTAACAATTTCTTAAATTTAATTTAACTTTTGTTGTTGTTATTATCTAAAATTAAACAGGCATTTTCAAGCCTGACAGGACATATAAATTGCACAAATAATAGCCATTGAGTACTAACATTTATCAGCTTTAGTTGCATACTGGCAGGCGCCAATACGTATGTACGTCATTGTATGCGTTATTTCCTATTTGTATAAAAAGCAAAAAAAGCCACCAAATGAGGTTCGCACAAAATTCTATTTGAACTCTTTTGGTTCGTAATGACATATTCCAGTGGTCGGTAGGTTTTTTGCTGACGAACCCTCGTTTTTTCCGAAACACATTTCCTGATTAGTATGCTCTTCATATAATGAGTTCATATGCATTAAAATTGTTGCAGGTTTTTTATTTCACTTTCTGTCGAAAAATTGCCAAATTTACTGCATTTCCAATGTTTATGTTTGTGATATAAAATTTATTATCCCCAAAAAACTTTTTAAATAAAACACACACACTGGAGGGCGATTTTGCATAAAATAAATAGACAAAAATAAACACTATTTTGCCACTAGAGTAATAGATTATTTTGAAATGAAAATATTCGTATAATAATTTAATTTTACATTTTAAATGAAAAATACTAACTACCAGTTTTAAATAATATATAAATAATTTAGTTTATTTTAATGAGACTTTTTTTCTTTTTTGAATTTTCATTTTGTTGCCATTGTGCGAATATGCAAAAAGGGGGTCAAGTTTAATTAACAGTATTATTTTAAAACGAGTTAAAAGCAAAAAATAATATTAAAATATTTGAGCTGCATAAAGAGGATTGTTTGTATAAAGTACAATAATCAAATGCATACAATACATAAAGGGTGAACAAAAACTTGTTGACGTTAATTTTTGACTTCAAATAACCCCGTAGATGGGCAACCCATAGAGTTATATCACATAATAATCTAGAGATGGATTCCGATCAGCTAAAAGACCGAGTACAAGACCAGAAAATATCTCTAGCAGCAGTTCCTAAGTTTCACCATCATGACGCACAATTTCGTATTATAAAATATAAAATTCATGCAGGCTACCATCTTGCGATATCGACTACAAAGAAATAAAATCCCGTGATAGCTTCAGACAATCACATATCTAGTATGAGGTTATACCATCACAAATGCTGCAATATTGATTACGCATGAAGCCGTCAAGATGAAAATTAGTTTCACCTATTATGTTATAAATTGGCACTTACGTGTTTGTGTTTCATAATCCATTTCACGAATGCAGTTCACTGTGCGTGGTCCAAAGGCTGTATATTTTGTAAGCAAGCGCTTACTTCTATTTTGGCCTGCAACAATATCTAATACCAGTTTGTTGAAAGAAACAAACCAACAGCTCTTAGATGTAGACAATGTTGTTAGTTTGTAGTCACGCTGCACAAGCCTTAACCGTGCCAATAGGGCTCTGTGTGGGTAGATATTTTGTCCTTCATTACTCATTATGAGAACTCCTCGCGACGGGCCAATCCTTAAAAATACTCTCAAGGCTAATCTCTTTAAGAACTTCGGTGTTTACTGGCCACAGGAGGAATTCTGAAGAGATAAACCAAAAAACCTCGCAAGATGTCGACGGGTCAGTCTCCAAAGATACTCTTGAGGTAAAGGTTGAGAAGGTAGAGCACATTGTATGTAAATGTCCAACACTGGCTAGCATAAGGCATCCACGTCCACAGACAAACACTTGTTAAATGTGAATGTCATTGGAGCTCTAAGCCTTAGATAAACGGCAGTATAAAATTGCTACAGTCAAGGGTAAAGTATTAGCACGAGACTCGATGAAAGTAAGGTATTTGCAAGTTGAAAATAGGAAAGGCGTGGGTCGAAAAGTGTGGGTCCGTATCGATATACCTCCTACATTACTATATATGCAGTATTAAAATGAATAAATAATCTTTAGAAAGAATTCAGCATAGCGGGTTCTAGAAATTCATTATTCATGTCATTGGCGTCGAAAAAAAGTTCTTGGGCTTTCACTTAACACTCTTACGTTTGGTTCCCTTATTATGATTTCAAGGGCTTTCTAGTGCTCGGCCAGTATACTTAGAATTTGTAATTTCCGAGCAAATTGTGGGGGAATTCTAATCTTGGATGAATTTTAGGAACTTTTTGTTTATAATTGTTTTTATAATTGTTTTCTTTTTTTTTTCTTTACAGGTATGTGCGTTTCCTGCATTTCATAATATTTCTTATGTAATTATTTGTTGGTAAGTTGTTATTATGTCTGTGTTATTTACCCAACTTAAAGCCGATCGATAATGACTTATTGGATTAAGCCTGCAAGCTTAATAAATCCGTAACGAAAAAGTCTAACTGGGTAAAATGAATCAATCGGATATGCCAGAGATAAGAGTGGCGTACAATCACTCATGAAGTATATTCACTGTCACATCAGTTGTGTGTCCGGGGGGAACTACATAACGTTCATATCCTTCTAGCCCAACCAACATCAAAAGAAATTGGTCTTAATTACTCGATGTCACTCCCCTACCACGGTGTAGCATTCCTCTTCACGTTTTCGAAACAGAAGGAAATAACGATATCCTCGGTTAATATTTTCCAAAAAACATTGACTTTCTACGGTCGAATTGCCTTTGAATCGACTTAATGGGGTTTGGTATCTTTACGCATACGTTAGTTATGTATGTTGATCCAAAAAGAAGCTCTGGGAGTAGCGATGGCCTTATTTTGCCTGAAATGAGAATTCCACAAACAGTAAACAAATTAGGCAATGTACTAACTCTGCTTTCCTTCAAGTCTTATCATATATATTCAAGTCCCAACAGATCTCGCGCTTCGTTAATATGCTGGCGTTAGTAGATTACCTTTTATAGCCATCTGGAAACTCATGCTGTTTTATACTGAGCGCAAAGGGGCTTTCAATAACGGCGAGTGGTTTTTAAAAGTCCATGACGGATATGCTGTTTTAGAGCCATCTGTCAGATTTGTCTGGTGCGGACTTAGAGCCGGCTTATCATTGGTACGTACATACATCTTAGGAAACAACTCTTGTGAGACCGTCGGCGACCATTAGAGATCAACCATTTTTCTTGTCAAATTGAACGCTATGGCTGTCGGTGGTTCAAGCAGTGCCGCATAGTGAGTATCTGTACCTCCCTTCAGTTCGGCATTAGTGTAAGTAATTCAGTACCACTTCAGAGAAAGTTCAAAATCGTATCAAATTATTTATTTCGTCCCCATAAATAATGCTGTTCACATGAAAAAACAAAAATCATTGCAGTCTGTCCCCTTAAACAAAAGTTTTTCTTTATTATAAAAAAAAAAATTCATAATCATTTTTTCTATGAAAAAATATTTAAAGAGACCCGAAACAATATTTTAAAAACACACCTTTTTCTATCAACCAAAATACAAATAAATCTTATAGGAAGTCATTTCGTTGTTTTATTGTTTATAGATTTGATTTGTTATTTAATTTTCCAAATGAAACACACGCCATTTGTCTATTAAAAGCCAATCAAAGGAAAACCCCTTAAAAACTAACTTGTGCTTGTAACTTTTATTTCGACACAAGTTTGAGGTCTATTGTTTGAAAAGACTCCATCTAATACGCTTTTGTTCACAAAAAAACTTTAAAATTCTATGAATTTTTGTTTTTGTTTGTCAACTACTGTCTACGGCAGCAGCAGCAGCAGCCAGAGAATTTCGAATTGAATGGAGGAGGTTGACACTTTCCCGACACAAAATTAGGTGGCACAATAAATTAACGTGTTATGATGTGTGTATGTTTGAACAGTGATAAATCGAAAGTGACCACAGCGAAAGTGATACTAAATTTCAGTGAAAGTGTGCTCTGTTAACAAGTATCTAAATGACAACTTTTTTTATTCTCTAGAAAGAAACGATTGATTAGCGAAATTAAAATATCTTACATCATTTAATAGTCATGTTTAATAACTAATTTTGTTTAAAAGGAGTAAAGGGGAAGCCTTTTAAAGGTAACGGGCTATTAAATAAACTAATGAATTTTATTTTCAAATGAAGTTTTTCTAAAAAAAATTATTTTACAGAAGAAAAATGAAAAACAACATTATCCGTGTGATCGCCACGGCAGGCCCAACAGCTTGCCAACCGAAAAATCATGTTTTTAGATGAAGCATATTTCTAGATCGGATCATATGCCACTAATTAAAATGGTCCCATTTGGGGTTCAGAAAGTCCCACCGTCATTAATGAGATGTTGATACGCTCAAAAGAAGTGACTGTCTGTACGGATTTTGGCACGGTGGCATAATTCTATTGTTAATTGGCCGCCTCGGAGTTTTAATTTGAACAGTTAACGATAAATGTTACACTAAATATCCACAGACGATTAAGGCCTCGGAACGTAAAATCGAAATTGCCACTCATGAAAACGCATTTAAAAGTTCGGTTGGTCGGACGTCATATTGGTGGGCCTGCCGACACACATTTGAATAATTTGGGTTTCCTTCCTAAATGAAAACAGAAGATAAGTGGCCATTATGGAAATATGGTAATGGGCTGGTCCAAGCTAATATATTAGAATCGTTGTCCAGGAAGTACTTAATGGGGAGAAGTCTAAAATAGAGTACTCACTGGACCACCATTGTATATATATTTGCTTGGTCCAGCCCATTACAAACAATTTTTCCATAATGGCCACTTATCTCCTCAAAAAATTAACAAAGTTCTCTTGAGTGCAAAATCAGTTGAGTGTTAAAAAATTCGGTTTGTGTGTCTGCTAGGTAAATTCGAAATAAACCTAAATGTACGATTATATTTAATTTATAAAACGTTTACTAATGAAATTTCAATATAAAATTTGTTTTATAAACGTCGTGTAAATTAAAAATATTTTTATGAAGGGCCTAATTCTTTCTCAATCTGGCAAACATGCTTCTTTAGTTGCATAAAATATCTGCGTACAAAGAAAGCGCAATTGAAGTTGAATAAGACAAACTGCTAAAAAAATTATGTGTTAAAAAATATATTGTGTCTCTACTTCCACAAAGTTCAATATATTTGCAAAAAGTAAAAAAGTAATTTAAAATGCAAATTTTTAATTTCATTTTACTTAAAAGCAACAGCCATTTTCAACAAGCTTTGAAACTCGCAAATAAAAACAAAAATATGGAAATAAAAAAAAATATTGCCACAAATAGAGCCTGGCACTTCAAAAGTAGAGTGTTAATGTCAAACGTAGACGACGGCACACTAAAAAAATATCATTGAATTATTGAGTAAACGCAAGGAAGAAAACTGAAATGAAAGAATTGTTTTTTCTAAAACAAAGAAACAAGTGTGAATCCTATATTTTAGGTTCTTACATGATTTAAAGAAATAAATGGCTCCCCTACATACTTGGAGGTTCAAAATTTTTATAGCTGTCTGCTCTAGATGGGCCTACAGTATACTTTTTCATCTGCAGAAAAGACTCTTTTAGCCTACTATGGAAAGGAGCAGAAGTGTTTAATCTCAAAAGTACAAGGAGGATAGAGGATTAGGCACACTACCCCCACCCCCTCCCCATCCTCTTTTCTCTATAAAGAGCTTTTCTATAGAACATTATCTTCTCTAAGCACTTTCATAAGCAAAAATATCTTCTCTGGGTGTTTGTAATAGAAAAATCTCTACTTTAGACCCTTCTAGTCTAGACTCTTCTGTATAGAAAAATATTTGATCAAATTTACTCTATACTCTTTTGTATTGAAATAAAGAGTGCCTGCCTACTCTGGAAGTTTTTCTATAGAAAGTGATTACTGCCGAAGCAATTCTAGCGGAGAGTGGATTCTCTAGAGTTTTTGAGAGACATTTTTTGTAAACAAAATTATGTATTTTAAAAAGTTTTTCTGCAATAAAGTGTCTACTCTGGGCATTTTTCTTCATAAAAGGGCCTACACTGTGTGGACTTTCTGTAGGCAAGTACCCTGTACCTCCGTCAGGAAGGTATACTAATTTGTTTGTTTATTTTTTTTTGATTAAATGAAAGAGAATGGATCGTATATTGATAAATGTTTTATTTAATGTCGGCAATTATGTATGGAATTCAATATCAGATAAATGTCCGCTTCTGTTAGCCTCAGAAATGCGAGCTCTTTTGAACACATTTTGCATTACATTCTCACACATTTCACGCGGTATTTCATTAATTTCATCACGAATAATTTGTTTGAGTTGCTCCAGCTGGTTTCTGGTTTGTTTGCATAAACCTTGATTTTCAGATATCCCCACAAAAGGAAGTCCGGAGCAGTCAAATCAGGCGACCGTGGAGGCCAATCAACATCACCATTCCTTGAAATAACTTGTTGTGGAAAGAGGTCTCGCAGTAATTCCATTGTAATCGTGGCTGTATGCGATGTGGCACCGTCGCGTTGAAACCACATGTTAGTCAAGCCCAAAGCATGCAGTTGTGGCGTTAAAAAGTTTTCAATCATATCACGATATCGCTCTCCATTGACAGTTACCGTTACGCAGTTTTTAGTTTCAAAGAAGTAACGTCCAATGATTCCTCCTGACCAAATTTCACACCAGACTTTTAATTGATGCAAAAGTGACTGATGAATAATTTGAGGGTTTTCCATTGCCCAGAACCGACTATTCTGTTTATTCAAATATCCATTCAAATGAAAATGTGCCTCGTCACTCATTATGATTTTTCCATGAAAATCGGGGTCGTCATGGGCGAGCTGTAGAGCATCGTATTGGCATATGTACAGCGGCGTAAATGGTCTTCTGGAAGAATCTCTTGTGTCAACTGAATCTTAAATGGAAACAAATGCAAATCTTTGTGCAAAATTGTAGCCAAAGTTGTTCTTTGAAGACCAAGCTCCTGAGCACGGTGTCGAATGGAGGTTGATGGATTGTTCTGAACACTTTCTTGAACAGCAGTAATGTTTTATTGGTTTACCGAATATTTTTCCATAATAAATTTGCCACGTCTTTACTTCACGACTACCAAATTTTAAATGTCAACACTAATGTTTACCAAAATTGCGGCAAAACAAAGTAGTATACTTTCCCGGCGAACACCCTGTATCTACAACAAATATAATGTGTGTACTTTGCACGCTTCCGCATATAAATCGTTATACTTTTTCATCCTATAGTATAAACCGATACGACCAGACTTTGGTTGGTGCCTTATATGCCCCTTTACTATCAAATAATTCTGCACACGTACTAGAAATAACTTAAATCCTTACGAAGTCCCTTCAAGAATTTCGGCCAAAATTAAACAAAAGATTATAGTTTTGCATGCAAGAGAAAAAAATATTTTAAACTTTGTAAATTAGAGAAAAAAGTCTTGTCCGACGAAAACAAAGAACAATTAAACAAATTTCTTACGAATGCGCTTCTTTACATTTTCTTGGCTAAAATGTGCGGTAAATTAATTTTCTCAGGTTTTGGTTTAGAACAAATTCTGTAAGACACTTTTCGCATATCAAGTGAAGCAAAAGCAACAACTAATAAATAAATATTCAATTATATTTCTTTTTTCAATTTCCTAGACTTTTCATTGCGTTTTTCTACCATTTTAATTTTTTTTGCAGGAAAAGAAAATGAAAATTTTAAAAGAAATGTTGGCTTCATCCCTAACAATTCTCACTTCAGTTGTCTGCATGAAAATATTTTCTTTTTTAATTCCGATTTCTGTGAACAGTTTCTTGCTGTTGGTTTGCAGCAACCACTAACAACAACATGACACTTTGGTTGATCAATTAATTTATTTTTTTTTTCTGGCAAAATTACATTTTATTTGTTTAATAAAAGAAAAGTGATTCAGTGAGTGAATGAATAGTTGGGGTAGAGTAAAATTAATTAATCAAATAAACAGAACAGAAAATGATAAAAAAAATTTAAAAATATTGACTTACTGCACAAGAATATTGAAAGAGTGTGAATAACTAAATAATTTCTAATGACAAAGAAAGAATAAAACTTTCGAAAACACACTATTTTCCTACTCTTGACAGTTCTAAAGAAGTCATTAAATAATAGTGTTTTAAATTAAGGCTTGTCAAACATTTTTAAATTAGATAGCTTTTGTGGCTAAAGAAGCGGTACTTCCTTTATTGCTTAAAACTTTGTAATATTTTTAATTAAATAAATAAGTAAATACATTAAAGATTTAAATTTGCCGCCATTTGTTCGATAAGTTTAGTTATTAAAAAAAGAGGAAAAGCATTTCTAAAATGAAGAAAGTCTGGCAACTACAGTTCACACATTGTTGCAAAATTTTTAAGGAATATTGAATTAACCTCGCTAATTCTGAAGAGAGTGAGTGAGCGAAGTTAAAGTTCAGGACGAGTGACGAAAATTTATGGCATGCTAAGCAGGCTGGTTGAAAAAACATGAGCTCAAATGATAGTACCGAAGCGTTGCATTGAAATGTAATGGTGTATTTACACCTGCGTTTTAATTGAGGCAATTAAATTATAAATTGAGTTATAAAAGTTGGTGTTCACACCTAATCATGTGTCATGCGTTTTTACGTACGATATTTCCAATTACTACCATAAAATGAAAGAGAAAGCGAATTAGTAGTAAAAAGATTTGTTGTCCCTTTTATTTAATCGTGATAATGTTGTTGTAAATTGTTGGGTGTAGTTAGTGTTATATTTCATTCAGAGTTTTATTGTTAATTTTATTCAATTTTTAGTGTAATTAAGTACGAATTGCTTAATTTATTTAGTTACTTCTTGTATGATAAATTGAGCGCAATTGAGGACTTAATTTGGCAAATCTCCTAATTGCGCAATTAAAGCCAAAGTCCGGGTTATAGAACAAAAACTACTGCAAGTGCGGCTTTATATGCATTTAGAGCGAAAGTATGTAGTTCGTAGAGTGTATTATTTACCATCAGAGAGTGAAGTCAGTTGTTTTCGACCTAACCCCTCCTAGGCGATGAACACCATTTTCATCCTGATGTTTAACGACTTGTATTTGTTTAAAATCAGTTGCAGACATAAAATCTCACTGTATGGCGCTAATTTGTAAAAGACTCGTCATTGGACGCTAGTTAATGGAAAATGGAGCTAGTCAAGCAGTACATAATATTGGTGTGTGTTATCACGATATCATAACTGGTTTGAAAAATTAAATTACTGCTCAAGGCATTTCCTGTTTGAGCCATCTCTCATTATGGTGATAACAATACTGTTTCAAGAGGCACTTGGGCCTTTTAATAGGGTGTTCCAATAAGAGTGCACTATCTAATTTAAAATCGATTGTTTCATGCCCGAAGTGACAGATGAAACTAGATGTAGACCGCCCAGTTGAGGCTACAAAAATTCGGTTATTATGCGGCTTTAACGAATGGCGTCCACAGTAACTGTCAAATTGATATCCAGTGTTTTAGGGTGACACTCTCGTTTGAAGCAACAATGCTTTCGACCGACAGAGAAGAATTTTTTATGAACTCTTCGAATTGTTGACGAACATTTTTCAAAGTTTGCGAGCAGACTCAGCGTAATGGGTTTCCAAAAGATTGTATAACATTCTTTTTTTAATAATCAGAAGAATGAAAATAAATATCATAGTTGCCACTTTCATAAGGCATTCCTCTTGAGACACTCTCCACTATTCCAAAAGTTAATGTTACTTGAAAAACTATTCATATTTTCAATTATTGCGTAAGAGAAGTAAAAAAAAAACAACTAGAAATTACAATATTGTTAACTACTTTAAATTTTTTACTTAAACTGTCTACCTTTATTTCGATTAAGTCCGAATTCCCTTAAGTTGTCAAGTTTTGCAAACAAGCAACCAACATTATCAACATTACCTCAATATTTATTATTTTCCTTTCTTCCTAGATTTACTTTTGCCTAATAAATCGGTCATATCCTAAAACTTCTTTGTGCAAAGTGAAGCCATTATCTTGCCAACGTTTCTAAATTATTAAAATACTCAAATCCTTTTCAACATTTCTTTCATTCAGGTTTTTTTTTTATATTATTTCTTCACTCTACAAATGTACTTAGGAAAATCTAAAGTTTTTCACTATTTAAACAACTTTGTTTTCCTTTTTTGCAGGTATTTTAAGCAGAAAAATATTATTTTTCTACTCACTTTTATACCATTTTCAACTCGTATTTACATCTTACAGTATTATGACAAATATACTCTTATATAAAATTGAAAATGGCATATTTAGACGTAATTTGTAAGATATCAAACAGCCAACCGCCTTAACAACCAACCAGCTTCTTGGAAAATTCTAGATCGTTAGAAGTTCCTTTTAGGAGAACTAAAACAACAAACATTTTCAGGAGTATTTTACTTTGTGCTGCAAATAGAAATTTCTTTCGGTTCCGTTCATTGAAATCTTTGTAAAAATACGAGGCATGTCCCAGATATTCCAAACACAAGAAAAGGTTAGGTTATATAGGGCGCTAGTAAAGACATACAGGCTCACTTGGATTATGTTTTAAGATCCTTCCTGGTAGATTTCCTATATATACAAAGCCCGAAAATTGCATACATATCCGTATCGATAAATCTGTTGTGATGCCTTGCAATGCAGGTCTACTCAGATTTAATTTTAAACAACCGACTTTCATTGAGCCTCGTGCTAACACTAGCCTTTATTCTTAACGGTAGTGATTATAGACGATCGACTGGTAACTGGCAGCTTTCATCCTCATCACGGAGCCTTTTGTAATTGCTAGCATTTGCCGCACCCCCCTGACAATGACATTCACATTTAAGAAGTGTCTGCCCCTGGTCCTTAGTTGTTTGCTAGCGTGTGCTGGACATTCATACACACTGTGCGCTTAGGAGTATCTTTGGTACTGACCCGTCTACCCTTTGCGAGGGCTTCCTGTCCATCTCTTCAGAATTCATCCGTTGGCCAATAAGTACCGAAGTTGGTGCAGAGATTTACCTCTCCACCTCTTGAGAGGATTCATTATTTATTCCTATTGAATTCTCACGGCCCAATGCCATAGGAGGAATAACTTTAGAGGTTGACATGTCCATTCCCGCCAGGCATTCTTGTCCGTCTCCTTCGGCTAATTAAAACCAGAGTTCCTTCAGAGCCGAATCACATCCTTCGCCACGTATCTGTGACGTATGCTTTTCTACCGTGGATTAGGGGTTATTATATAGGTTTTAATTTCTCTCCGCTCGACTTATTTAGCCAGTCTCCTAGCAGAGACAGGAAGGGACCTGTTACCGGCTGCCACAATGAGAAGGTATATGTCAGGCAGTGGACTCAGTTACAGCCTTTGTGCCTGCAGCTGACGCCCATTTTAGGTGCTTACTCTCGTTAAAGTTGCTATAAAATATCTTCAAGCGCTACTCATGACATTCATTTTAGTCGCTTTGCAGCAAAAGCGGCAGCCATCACGTGCCTGTACGGCCATACAATACGTTTTTGTGGATTTGCAATTCGCAATTTTTTCCTCGACCTCTTTAGATAAAAACAGTTAAAACGCAGGCCCCCAAGAGTGAAATCAAGCTCAATCTTTTATAATGCTATGAGTGCAATCACGTGATCGATCCATTAGCTGAGGTTAATGAGAATAGTAAGGGTCTTTTCGATAACGACCGCTATAAAAGCTATCACGATGAAGTGAGGAGCAGACGGTTAGCCTTCTTCCCTTCGAATCCTCCAGCAACCATCGTACGAACCTATACGAGTTGTCGATAAGGCAAAATATGCTATGGAAAGCATAGAATTGGCATTGCTTTCATTTGCAATTAATGATGAAACAGAATACGACCGCAACTTCAACCACTATTCGCTATCAGAAAGAGAAGGGGCATAATAATAGCTACAACCGTAGCCACAAGAGCTGCTATTCTTTTTTAATGCTTACGTCTGTTGTACATCTTCGTTTGTTCGTATCGTTAAAAACGAAAACAAACGTTAAATATAAGGCAACATTTTTGTGATATTAAGTGTCTGAGAGACACATGAGAGCATAAGAACAAACCAACTCGAAGTAGAATCGGTACTATCTCAGGACTGCATATCTCTCAGCGATTTTTAAATTTAAAATTGTGTGGTAAAGCACGTTATGCCCCGTGTCTGTTTCATCATTTAATCTTGTTATCTGTTCGGCTTAATATTCGTTCTCCTTTCTATATTATTTCTCTACTCTCATCGTCCACAAGTAACGCATAGACATTGGTCCCTTCCACCCACTTGATCTGAACTTAAAAACATTCATATAAAATATGAATGGGCATGGTGTTCTTAAGCTTTAAACCTTATCTGAACTTTATTTAAGATAACCGTTCCCATTATGTTAATTGGGGTAGCCCTCGTATAAAAATAAAACGTATTTAAGCCACGTAGAATAAATATAATTTACCTTTTGCTGGGTATTTATCCTAAAGCCAAAGTTAAACTTGTTCTTTCAGAAGGCAAAAAAAAGACTCAAAACTTAAGACTTAAAAGAGTAAACAATAAAACCAAAATAAACTATCCACTGCTTAAGGTAAAAGCAACAACTATTTCTCAACTGTAACATTTGCCACTAGTACTACAACTTTATTGAGGCAGAATCATAGTCAACTTTGTCATTTCAAATGTAATCATTATTGTCATCACAGACATTTGAAGCTAAAAGTAGATGCAACAGCTAAATAAACTTTTAGTCCTTTTCTACTACTGCAACATAAACAATGTTACCCCTTAAGCTCTCACCGGTCTATGCAACTCATCGACTAAAAACCATAATATTTATGCTTAATGTTGAAAACCTGTACCACCAATATCATTTGGTCTGAATATGCTTTAGGTTGTCTGTCATGTACTCGTATTCTGGTATTCTGCGTACAATCATCATCTTGCTGGTTTAACGGTTTGTGGGTGTCTAAATTAAAATACTCTTCTTTAGCGGTATATTTAATGTCAGGATGTCAGGTGTGTTACAGTTGAGTTGAACGGATTTAATGCCTGCCACAATCAACAACTAGAAGTGGCAAGAAATGAAAAATGAAAGCTCCAATAACTTTTTTTTAGCGGTAAAATGTAAATAGAGAAGTAAAATATAAAAAAAGTAAACCAAAATGGTTCATTAGGATAAGAGCTTTAAGGATAATCACGCAGAATTGAGAAGGGAGGTATGTAAAATGGCAGTTTTGTCATAAAATACCCAGGCTTTGAAAGAAGTCCGAAATAATTTAGGAATGTTTAGTCTCAAAGTCAAGGTTTGGCGAGAATTGTGAGTTTTTAGAAAAATAAATTTAATATTGTAGGAAAAAATAAAGCCTAAAAAATTAAGTGTTTTTAAAAAGCTGTAGAAGAAGTGGACGGTTCGATAGGCAATCGAACGGAGAAAATCCACAGGCGGCCCCGGGGCAGTCTATCCTTGCTGTTCACAAAAATGTTGCATCCTGGGAGATCTGCACTCAAACAAGGTCCAGCTGACCCATGAGGTCAATGTTAATGAACATAAATAACGCCCGCCGTTTGTTCGCTGAGTGGGCTTTGAAATGTTTGAAAGAGAACCAATAAATCACCTTTAGCGATGAGATCGAATTTGGACAAATAATTTACATATGTTAACAAGCATAATTTTCACGGCACCATATAACTCGGGATTTACCAGGCGACAAGGCATTCACTAAAACTTACTGTTTGTTGTGGTTTTTGGGCCAATAGCATCGCTGGTTTCTAATTCTACGAAAACAACACTATGAGGCCACCGACGTCAACGGCAAGCGTTGCAGAATAATGATAACAAATTTACTTTTAGCTGGACAGCTCTAGTTGTTCTATAGCGAATACCTCAATTGATGTCCTGCATGCACGAATTAAGGGTATGGTTTTTTCTTGGGGACCTGACGTTAATTGGTCACCATAGCCATACCTAATGGGGTTGATCATCGAGTTAAGTAGAACGTGCGCATTTACATATCCTGTAGCTAAAGCGATGCTCAACGCTTTGGTTTAGGAGGGACGGTTGGATTGCAAGATTTAATTTAATTTTTTTTATTCCAATTTCGAATAAAATTATGGGCGAAATGTTACCAAACTAGCAAGTTGCCTAGCAATGAGATGAAAATTAACATATCAAGAACTTGGTTCTCATTTTGATCTCTGAACTTTTAACGGCCGAAATTATTGGTTATGAACTAAGCCTTATTTTCACATTTATGTTTTTGTACCGACATTCTTTACACTGTCCTTTTGAAGAAAAAAATCGCTAATACAACACATTCAGCTTATGTAGATTTTTGGAACGAATTTCCGTCATCCCTTCTCAAGTTTGTTTTGGAGACAAGCCGGTTTCGGCTATGTGCCGAAAAATGACACTGAAGATGGCATATAGCCGAAACCGGTTTGTCTTCAAACCAAACTTGGCAAGGAATGACGTAAATTCGTTCCAAAAATCTACATCAAAACAACCTGTCGGAATATCAAATCAAGAATCACATCCAGCTTATTTCTTTTCCTATTTCAACATCGGACCCCCCGAATTCGAAAACCCTTAACATTTACATATGAGAAGCTATCATTTTAATATTTTCATTTAATATAAATTTTTCTTTCTTCGACTTCCTTATTTCATGTATTTATTTCACTGGTAATATGATCCTTATTTATCCCAATTTATATATATGCGGCAAGTACTCATATTTCCCTATTGCATTTACATATTCAGTTAAATACACTCACACTCGAAGTGCTTAACAATAATCAACATTTTCCATCAAACTCATCACAGTCTTTAGCTGAATGCTAACGCTGAATACATATAGAAATAGCGATGTTTAACGTTGCCAATCCAAGCAATGCCTCCTACACTATGTGACATTATTATGTTTATCAGGCGAATATCTAATGGGCAAGTTGAAATGCAACAGCCAACCAGCCAACCAACCAACCATCCTTTCATCCATCCATCCATCCATCTAGCATCAATGCATTATGATTATTGTCATCGTCATCAACATTATCATTTATAAAGATGATTTCCTTTTTCCTGTCTTTAGTTTCCTATATATTTGTTGCTTTCTTATTTCCTTTACGGGTGTACTCTACTGACGCCCCCACCCCCTTCAACATTATGCTTCATTTTTATTTTTATTACTGAAGTTGTTGCAGGTCCTTTACGCAGTCAACATTTGCAATTGTCGCAAACTGCTTGAGTTTCTCTGTTACACATTTAACTAAACTAAAGAACAAAGTTGAAAACAAAAAAACAAGAACAAATATATAAAATTTTACTTTTCTAGACATTTAAAGCTGCAGCAAATGCCGCAACTACCTGAGTGCCTCTACGCCAGTTTACTAGGGGCTCTTGGTAAGCAAAGTGTAACAAGGACTTCCTTAAGATGTAGATTTTTTACTACTTTAAATTGCAGCAGCGTAAAAAGGGGGATTAAAATTAGTTACAAAATTATTACGGAATGAAAATTGTTGAAAACTTTAGTGGAAATGAAAGAACGATTTTTAGAAAACAAGATACGATTGTTTCGAAAGCGAAGCAATAAATTTGAGCATGCTCACAAATGGTAGCTTTTTTTGCAAAACGTGCTTACTGCAAGCTGTTTTTTTTTCAGAAAAATTAATTTTTGCACAAAACTTCACCTTTTTACTGCTGTGAGGTCCCACATATGACCTTCAAAATTCGAAACTAAATTTTTAAATATACCATTTTACCATAACCCTCTTTTAAAATGCTTTGGACTAACTCACTATCTCTTATTCAATTTTAATTTTTTATTTTTTCTTGGGCCTTTTTAAAGTGACTCATTCGTTCAATCATTCTCTTCCATATGTCAATAAATATTCAATAATCATTTTTTCTCCAACCATAAATATTATTTTTTAATTGCCGTAGCAACTGATAAAACAAAATGCTTAAAAACAGATCATTTTAAAAATCTTTATGTCATTCCCCATACAAAAGAAAAACCTTTAACCCAAACAACAGATATTGTCAGTGAATGAAACCATAAAATAGTGGCCTCTTAAAACCCCATTATGGTCAGACAAGAAAACTATAAAAATATACATGATTTTTCCTGCGCACCTCTAAAAAAAATCGTGAGTGTTTGTAATAAAAACTGATATTTAAATTACTTAACGTTGGCAAGCTGCATAGGAGTACATGCATATATGTAAATAAACCATAAAAATTATATTCAAATCTAGACAAATCTAAAGTCTAAAGTAGTTAGAAAGCCAACATTTTGAAAACACTCACAGAAAAGTGATAAGAAATGGAGGAAGTGCAGCAAGAGCTGTTCTTCAGAAAAAAGAGATTTTTTTTGCATCTTCGAAAAGGCATTGAAAAAAACAAAACAACCATTAAATTAAATTAGAATTTTAACAGCTGCCACTTAGTTTAAGGAGTTTTAATAATTGAAAGATATACAACATTCATTTACATATCACCCACCAACCGACACTCAGGCGAGTACATCTAACACACGACAACATAAGATTTCTTCGATTTCTATTTATTTGTATTCAGAAAACGACACAGCTGAAGTTAAAGTTGAGTCATTGAAAGATTTAGTACTTTTTGTTGTTTAACTAAAAGTACTTTAATACTTCTGTTGTGGGCGTAAAATTACAGTTGTTTAAAAATACCGCTCTAGAGTGCTAGTGTAAATTCAAATATTTACTTTCAATGAAAGTTGTTGATATGTTTATGATTTAATATGAAGGCCCGTGTGTGTTGAGTTGCACCTTTATGGTACTTTTTGCTATAATGACAATTAAAAAATTATAGTTGTATGTAGACTATTCATTAAATGTTTTTAAAGGCCGTGATTCAGTATCCTACGAATCGTACAAATCAATCGGAAAAAAGTCTGACAGAATTTTACACCACCGCAAAATGATCTTCCCATCTTTCACACTGTGAAAGACAACAAGTGCTTAGCAAATATTATTTTATAATACATTAGCAAATCGAACAGATCTGTCAAAGTATCTATCACACAAATCCAACTTTAATCCACACGTACGATTTTTGACAATATATATATGTATGTTACAATTTTATAAACACACCCGCTATGCAAACCGACATATAAACATTAGTGATAGTTAATGCGTTATAACTCTCATTTAGTTTATAATAAATATTGCATATAGTGTGGAGGTTTGGCCATGAAAAGACGAGTAGTTAACACGATTATACGAACTGTACTTCTAAGCAGGCCACCAAAACTGTAGTCCGAAAGCTTTACCGATTCTTGTTCCAGTCATAGTCGAACGGTAGACCGTAGTTTTTCGAGTACAAGGTCTCCCGAAAGTATACTGTATTGATCGTAGTTTAGTTGCTGAGCAACGAAAAAGTCTTCCGAAATTGTTTTGAATTTTACAGTAGATTAGTCGCATGATAGATGAATATAAGGTCTCTCGAGGCTATATTATATTCTTCGTATTTTGACGAGTATAAGGTTTCCAAAATTGTCGTACATTCTTTCTATTTTGCTAAGTATTAATGTCTCCCGAAGTTGTCTTACATTCTTCGTACTTAAACGTATTTATCCGAAACAAAGTTCCCCGAAATATAGTCCTTTATCTAACATAGTATGGAGGTCTGGTATAGGAATATATGAAGTGTACTTTAATTATTTTATCCCACGAAAGTATCTTGCATGGCCGTAACCTAGTAGGCGAATCATTTTTAGAGCTTCGTTAACAAAATAGTATTAAAGAAAGAAGGCCTTTTCGTTAAACCATGGGAAGAATAAACCAAATCCCAGCTGGAAAATAAAACTATATTCATAATCGCCTCAAATCAAAAATAATCACTCAAGAATTGGGTGATGTGACATTATTAAAAAAATGCGCAAAATATTAACCCAATGATCCCAAAAATTGTGAAAAATTACCAAAACTATGAGACCTACAATT